>CAJQUN010000003.1:28914735-30380210 GCA_907163345.1 Haberlea rhodopensis | reverse complement strand
TTTCAACAAATATCGTCATTACATTTATTTAGATCCACTCCATTCTTGGAGTTTACAACTTTCAAAAATACACAATCTAATTAAGCGGTAAGCGCTAGATCATCCAAATCATTTGAGGGACAATCTTCTTCGGTCACATTTACTTGATCCATAGCCTTCCCACGATCGTCTTTATTGCGACAATCTTTCGCCATGTGATTGGGTTTTCCAAGTAGCACTTGTCTTTGAACTTCTTCGCCTTTCCAGATTTGGAGGCCATGCCGTCAAACTTGCGCTTTGTTCCAGCGTGTTTTCCACTAAGTTCACTCGTGCTTCATGTTGGTGCCAATTTTCCTTCCTTTCAAAAATTTTGTTGTCCTCTTCGATTCTCAAGCAAACAGTCTTCAAGATTCATCTCTTTTCGTTTGTGCTTGAGATAATTCTTGAAGTCCTTCTATGACGGAGGCAACTTCTCAATCATTGCGGCCACTTGGAATGAATCACTTAGAACCATTCCCTCCGCATGAATTTAGTGCATTATTACTTGCAAATATTGCACTTGCGCTATCACCCGCTTTGTGTCAACCATTTTGAAATCCAGGAATCGTCCAACGATGAATTTCTTCATACCGGCATCCTCAGATCTATACTTTTTCTCCAAGGATTGCCATAATTCATTGGCCGTTTTCACTAGACAATACAGTTGTATAATGTGTTGTCTAGTCAGTTGAGAATATAACTCTTGCACAGGAAATCACATTGTTTCCACGCATCAACCGCATCCCTCTTTTGATTGTCGGTTTCACTCTCCATAATAGTAGGAGCATCATCATTGAGGAATCTTCCCAACCCCAAGGTTGTCAAATAAAACATCATCTTTTGTTGTCATCGCTTAAAATCGTTCCCATTGAACTTTTCAGGTCTTTCACCATGATGAACTTGAGTCTTTGTTGCACTCGACGAAGCCGTTTGTTGCTAATATTTTCTTAAGATTGTAGTACAAAATTTATGGGTGTGTATCTTAGGAAAGTAGCAAGCAAAAACAACAAATGGCTTTATATTAGAAATGTCGAGGCGAGATTTGGAATCTCCGTCCTTAAGACAATATTGTCCCCGCTACGTGCTAATGGTTCAATTGGCAATTTGTCTCCTAAGATACAACGACTATGATTTGTGATAGGAGCACTCCAAATCACAATCATTTAAACCACAAAGGGTTTAAAAGCACTCAATATTAAACTAGGATGAAGATCCACAAAATTACTCAAATTTTGATCTCACTATGATGTGAATTTCAAAAATTACATGTAAAACAAGTGAGAGAATTGTTATATTTATAGTAAACCAAAAGATATGTTCAAATGGACACCATTTGAGGCACCACATCGCTAAAAATCACATCCGAACATGAATGAACACACCATTCCGCGCAATAGACACATGGCTCGATCGATCGAGCACCTGTTTCCAACGAATGGAAAAAATGCTGCATTGCTCGATCGATCAAGCACCTGTTTAAGTGATGATCATCTTGAGAAGTTATCTGCAAAAAGCAATGAGGACTCATCAAGCAATGCAAAATCTGAACCAGGCAACCGTATTTGTGGATTTTGTTCAAAAATTTAGATTACATTGGTTATACGAAGAACAACTTCTCTTAGTTGTTCCAAAATTTCTTTGGAGGAAAGAGGCCAAGGTTCTTGCAAATGGTGTTGGGACTCCAAGATTAAGTGCTGAAAATGTAATGGAATCATCTTTCCTGACGAGATAATGGTAATAATATATATAATTTATACACATTCATCATATCCAGCTTCACAAACCACAAGCCATGGTCCGAACTCGCAGCATGCGCATGAAAAACAATTTGAGCCCAAGTAGAGCTCCTGAGCTAAGCTCGAACTTGTTTATTTATTTATTTATTTTGGTTCATGAGAAATGACTTACATACCCATGTTGACATGCGAATGTAGATTTCGACCAGGAGATGAAATAAAACTGTGAGGGTCCAATCGTAATCATGTGATTAATGATCACACAATGATAATTATAGCGTAAACAGCTGAAGATTTGTTTAACATTTATTAACATGTGGCCCTAAAAAGTTCGGCATTACCTCATCGCACGAGGAACATACCACCAACACAAATCAACATATACTGAAAATATATATATCACCAGTTCATATCCAGCATACACCAATCAAACTACTAAACAGATATCAACACTGGTCAAATAACTAAACATATATAAACTCCTCACATACCACAAGGATAACCCCTGGTAAACATATACATGTAATACTGGGATAAACAAAAGAATAAACCTCTCAAATGTGGCTCCCACCGGATGTGTACTCTTTGGTGTCCTGGCCACCTGTACTACCTGCCATTGTCAACACATAAAGACAACAACAACCCCCTTGGGGTGAGCAAAAGCCCAATATGAAATGATCATAGCATATACATCATGTATCTATAAAATGATATATGAAATGAAATACAATGCAATACATGTAATGTCGGTATCATATCGTACACCCATCCACTGGATATATCTGAATCAATAAACGAAAGTCCAACCATATCAGAATAGCTCGAGCCTGTCAAGCCTATAGGGTATCCAGACGGATGGACGTCGGCAAAAGCGCCACCAACCCCAGGTCCTGACATCACATAATCATATAGGGATATCCAGACAGATGACATCAACAAGGTGCCACCAATCCCCGTCTCAACAAATCATATCAATCAAAGGGGACCACGAATTCTCTATGCATATCGGGCCATGTAATGCCAACATAGTATCGCAGTACCAATCCCCAATGTTCGATATCAAAATCCAAGAAATATCAGGGTAGCGACGTGTATGTCATGCATCGATGTATGTATAAAAACTGATGTGTGTTAACAAAATATTTATTTTCATACATCGATGTGCAATTATGAATGCTATGAATGCCACATAATTGAAGACGATGTTTATAAAAATAATCAAGCACCAATCAACCACTCCAAGAAATCCATGAAAAAAACCATGTCTCAGTGAGTTGCTTCGATGCAGTGTAATCTATAACAGTACGCACAAAATCATACAGCACAAAATCATACAGCACAATATCAATCACAAGTCATCTGCTACCATTTTCATCGACTATATCACCCTCTACAAGTGATGGTTTCTCAACAGTCTCGTCAGTCTCAATGGAGCTTAGTTCACTATACATATTAAAAGCAGCTCTGGAGAACTCCGTCAGAGACTCGAAAACTCGACAAAAACCCGTCTGGAAGCCATTCAGAGTGATCCTCTCAGTTCCTTTCATACAGTCGTGGTGTTTTTCCTTTTCCAGGTCGACCCTTTTTCTCAAATCCTCTAATACATCTTTCCTGTCAACAAAAGATTCGGCCTGATTCTCGGTTTCGGGATCGGTGTTCTTATCCATGAGCCTGAACTCAAAGACCCTATTCTCAGCTTTCTTGAACGCCGAAGTCTTTCTATCTAGTTCTTTGGATAAGCTATCAACTTTCCTCTTCTGTTGCTGTTCCTCTGCCTTGTTGAATCCACAAGGCCCGAACATCCTTATAACAGCTTTTTATCGCGAATGAAACTGACTTATCTGGTAACTTGTTCATTAAATCTAACCAATCGTGACAAACTGTGAGTAGTGTGGGGCCACTAGATCTACATGGAGGAGCAGAAGTCCGGCCCCTGGAGTAAAATTCGACTTCCGGGGCAATAAACTTGGATAACCATTTGTAAAGGGCTTCAATGTATCCTTTCTGTGCTGCAATATATTCTATAAAGCATGCACGCAAGTTCACCAGCTCTATTTTCAGTTGAAGGGTAGCTCGCCGCTGAGATTCGTTGATGAATTTTCCATAAGAAGGACAGTTGAATGTTTTGACTTCGAATATAATCTTTGTCTGGATTTCGTGACACTCCAACATAACTTTCCAGGTTGTCATCATACTGCAAGGAAGAAAAGAAGAAAGATGAAAAAGAAGAAATCAAAGATAAGATCGTATAATTATTTTTAGATCTAATATTAATACCCTTGAAGAAGCTCTCTTATTTGGGGCTTCCAGTTCTTCATCTCTTAGTTTATCGATTTGGTTTGAAATCGTCTCAGCACTTCGAATTGCCACAAGGATCCTGCTGTATAAGTCTTTCACCGCTGCTCGGGTTTTATCCACGGCAATTCCTTCATATCCTCTAACATCTTTGTTCCGTAAGTTGATCGCATTTTCTTTCATAAATTCTTCGAATGCTATCTCCATCCTAGAGGCAAGAACACATAAGCACTAAAAGCAAATCAGAACAAGAAAAAGATAGTAAAGTCTAGTCACTGTAGCACCAAAAGTTTGCTGCTACACAAAATGATATTGTTGACACCTGATACTCGATTTGCAACTCAAATCATTTACCTATACACCAACCTAACCGTCACACTCCGATTATTGCGACACATTCAATCATACAAAACACGAGTGGTAATTGCAGCTAACCAGACAAGTTTCAAAATCCATAGCTGATAGTAAGGTATTAAAAACCAGCTGTCCAAACATAACATTCCAATCATTATGCTGCAAGGCAACCACACGACCGGATTATTGGAGAAAAGTTAGAAGTATCATAGACAAGTGAATTTCAACAAGTAGATAATACCTTGACCTCTTGATAGAGTTTCTTTTCCCACGCATAGATCCGTCCCAGAGTCAGCGAATGGCTTCCTGAAGCCATTCCTCCATAGTCATCAAAAAGATCATTACTGAATTCCGTCCATGTTGAGGAGCTTTTGATCGAAGATGCTGCTAAACTCTTGGAAGATGATGAACGGGAGGCAGCAGTACGCCAAGTAATAGCTTGGAAAATTTTTGTCGAATTCTCTGCTCACAGAGTCACTTCAATTAAATTCCTTTCAGTGATCAGGGATCAAGAGAAACAAAGAGAATGCCTAAAAGGTACGAATTGATGGAACGAAAACGGAATTATTTTGGAAACTCATTTAAAACTGTTAAAGCAAGACAATAAAAAATCTGAGCAGAAATAAGAACAGAAATATCCTCATAGAACAAGAATTGAATCCTCATGAAACTGTAGCTCCAGTATTCTTTCCCTTTAAACTATTTGAAGGGAAACTATTAGATCAAGTCATATTTTGTGCTGTCCAGAACTAAACTATAACTAATACGTAGTCCTTGGAATGTATAAGACTTATAGTCAAACAAAATAGAATAACTTTCAAGAAATAACAAATAGATGGAATATTGAATCAAAAGGCTAAAAATGGGAAAATATGCCATCCCCTCTATAAGTTGAGGGTGAGTTGAACATTTACAAGCAATTAAAGAATTTTAGATCTAATTCTAGGATACAGCAAACATGATATTTTTTACGAAGGAAACTATGGCGTAATAAGCACAAAATGAAATCAGAAAATTAGATAAAAATTCCACCTTTGATTTCCTCAAGATTAGACTGCAAATGGATCTTGTCACACTCCAGCATTCTTGAAACATCCTTACCAGATTTATAAGCTTTGATAAAATGATCTTCAATATCTTTTAGTGCCTCCAACAACTCTCTTCCTCCCACTGGTGTATCAATAACAGTGAGCCTTTTTGGCTGATGCTGCTGATCTCCCTGGCTAACATTAGCACCATCCACTGCCTTCACAACCTCAACGACAACACCACACTCCTCCTCTGTCTCAAGTATTTCTTTTTTCACCATAGCCATTTCCTCTTCCTCTATCCTTTCCCCTTCTTCATCTTCAAGCTCTGGAATCCCTTCTTGTTCCCTCACTACCCTCAAATCTTCTTCAGACATTCTGTTGTAAACATTTATAACATCATGTCTGGCTACGCCATTAAAGGGGTTGAAAAAATCCCAACCAAAATCTCTATTTGGTGAAGCCATTCCCTGAGGCAAATCCATGTAATAATACCCACGTACAGGCTGTTCTTTACTGATTCTTCTCCTTGCAGTCCTCCTCGGAAGAAACTGAGCTTATGGAGGACCTGCTGCATGACTCGCAATCAATGGCTTCTTTGGTGGTCTCAGACGGTGTTTGCTGGAGAAATAAAGGGTTTGATACCACAGTTTCTTTGGGTCGAGTGGGCGGCGGAGAGGGCGGTGGAAAGGTAACAAAAAATGGTGATGGGGGTGAAGAATGGCGAGAAACAAATAAATTTATAGCGGCGGAGACTCCATATAAGGAATTATAGTATCTGTAGTGAGCATCTGCAAGTGCATATCTTCTATCCACAGCAACCTTGAGTTGATGCTTTCTTTCCCTACATATGGATACTACTACTTCTTCTTCTAACCTTGAGGCTACACACCCCATTTTTAATTCTGCTATCTCCTTTCTCACACCAGGTATCGGCTTGTTCTGCTCCAGAAAACAGTTTAACAAATAGTAGAACAAGAAAAGTGGTTTCTTGGAGATATCTGGGGCTCAAAAAATGGCGGGTTTGTGCCAACCTATAATTTTATTCCCGTCAAGTTTACAGGGATGGGGTTCAAGACATTTAGAAGACAAAAGGACACAAATTTAAGGGGTGCTTTAAACAAAAGCATCCAATTTCTTAAAAACAGAAAATGAGACGAGGCGCTTAAACCAAAAACCAGTCCATTTCTTAGAAACAGAAGAGGGGACTAGAGAAAAAAAATGCAGGCTCCCACAGACGAAACTGAGAGTGTAAAGTTGGGATCTTGACCAAAAATGGAGGCTTTCACAAACTCAAAAGGGGTATAAACATGAAACTGTGAGGAGGGGCAAGTCTGAATGTTTTATTTTCCTCCTTTAATTTCCCCCTTCAAGTCCTGCTATGTTTGTGTTGGTCTAGAGATGGAAATTAAGAACAAAAGAATGACAGATATAGAGAGGTACAACAAGGGGCTCGAGGAGGAGATGGCATTCTAGTACAACCATATGGCGTAAAAGATTTTGAAATTCTACAATAGCTGCCGGTCACAGAGTGTTTAAGTTCATCTCCATCTTTCACAAGTTTAAGTCGTGCAAAGTTTAAGTCGTTTCATCCTCCCGATCAAAAAATATTATATAGATTCTTTCACAATAATATATATATATAGAGAGAGAGTTATCTCGTATTTAATCCTGGGCTTATAGTTTGCCTCGATGTAATGTGTCATTACAGGGGCTGATAAATAAGAAAGGACAAATACGGTGTACTGAAACCACCAACATACGCGAGATGTTTATTCATAATCTTGGATCAGACCATTTATAACCTTAGCTAAATAGCCCAAGCTCAAAAATTTATGGGTTTAAAAATTTGTAAAACTCAATGTAAACCCTATACGCCCTATTCAAAAATTACACAAACATTATAATTTCATATCAAATTTGTTGAGTATAAGCTTGATTTTTAGATTTCTTTTTGACTCACTGAAAGTTTTCTTCTCCACTCCAGAACCAGAAGCGATAAGTGGCGCTACTGTGGTAAAAAGGCTGTGAAAATTGAATGAATTGTTTCCTACACTAGCAAAAGACATGAAAGGAGTGGACACTGGACAATGGACATAGAAATAAATAAAGCTGCTGCAGAAATTAGCAGAGATTTTTCACAAAGGAGACAGAAGGTGCTGACTGGTTAGAGAAAAGAGGAGTCAAATCTGTTTCCCAAAAAGGGTAAAAGGGTAGCTACGACATTTCACGATCGTACTGTGTTAGATTTGTGTCCCCGCATGTCTGTGTGATATAACTGTGGGTACTTAGTTTACTGTTGTCATTGTGTTGGGGAGGGAGGAGTTAAATGAGACATTCAAATGCTACAGTTCATTTAACAAGAGAAATGTTATTGTTACCCCATAATTGTTGTTGTCAGATAAATTTTTATGAATTTAATATAAAAATTGCTTTGTCAATATTATAAGGGTAAACTAATCTAAAACCTCCAAAACCAAAATTAAAATGTTCTTCAATTCCTATGTCAGCATTTGTTTGTTCTCACTCCCTTCTCATTTTATTTTTTTGTTTGAACTCACTGACTAAAACAAATTGACTAATTTACCTTTTTAGTATTAAACTTCTTAAATTTTGGTACTAGTCACATTTAAATTTGGTATTAAACGTATATAATTTTGGTACTAGATGCATTTGAAATTGGACCGTGCCGAAATTCGTGCCGAAATTCGTGCCGAAAACAGGGACGGGCCGTCCCACTTTTATGCGGCCGGCACAACCCAATTCAATTTTTATTTTTATTTTTATTTTCATTTTTTACGTTTTTTTTTTTTGCTTGTTGGTGCTTGACCGATCGATCGACAATTGCGCCGATCCATCGGTCAAAGCACCTTTTTTGGCAGGACAATGATTCGACATGTAGTGATCGATCTGCATTTAGCTGTCGTTTGATCGATACATTTAAATAAAATCTTGATACAGTGACGTGATGTGCCGGCCTTTTGGCTCAGTACAGTAATACTCTTGTTCCATGTTGGTTGTGGATGAAAGTTTAAAGTGGCTTATAAAAGCTTACAATGGACTACTATAGCAACTTGGATTAACTATTTCCGTACAAGCGAGGACGGATATGAAGTAGTTGCAATATGAGCCCATTGTGCAGTCGCGCTTGCGCGGGCCTGGGTCCTGTCACGCCCCGAGTCCCGATGGCATCAGCGTTGTTCCCAAATTTAAAATTCAAAAATAACAAGCATCGGTTGCAGATCTCAAATAAACTAGTCTTTCATTCCATAAATAAAACTTAATACAACTGAATTGATATTAAAATAAGATTGATTTACAAATGATTAAAAATTTAAAAGGTTGTGGAAACGTAAACTAATAAAAACTGATTGACACATCAGTAACGTTTGACTTTTCAACAGCTGCAGCTCACCATCTCCAAACCTGTACGGTTCATCGTCTTCAACTTCTGACTCAATCTTATCTGGGGATGAAAGTAAGGGGCGAATGTTTGGGAAAACACTAAGCAAATAGGGGTCAATCGAACTTAGAAAATAAATTCACATATATGTAATCCTTAAAACAGATAACATCAAAACATAAACAATACTGATTTTGTCATATCAAAACTCATTTCTTTTCATTGCTTCTCACTAGAGCCTAAATCACTATGCTTACCTCACCTAGAGCCAGGATAGATCATGTAACACACGTCAGAACTAATCTCTCAATATAACAGATCTGGTAACACACATCGTAACTGATTTCAAAAGAACAAATCTGGTAGTACATATCAGAGTTGATCTCCATATAACAGATTTTCATATTCTCAAAGTATTTCACATGTCCGATTGAAATTTATTCATACATAGGATGTGAAACCTCAAATCTTGGACTTAGACTTGCAAATTGATGTCAAAGATTTGCATTAGGATGGCATGGCAAGACTTGCATTGCAAATGGAAGACTTGTAAATAACTTGGGAAGAATGGCACAAGAACTTAGACTTGCAAATGGATGGCAAAGACTTGCATTAGTATGGCATGGCAAGACTTGCATTGCAAATGGGAAGACTTGCAAATAACTTGGGAAGAATGGCACAGACTTGGAAACATGGGAAGACTTTGCAAGGAGAAAAAATTCATAAATTTCATCTACAAATTGTATCAAAAATGTCATTTGGGAAGAAAGAAAATACTATCAAACAAAATCATTGTTTCTAGTTGTATTAACAAGGAAAAATGAAGATTTTGAAGCTTTTTACAACCTACATAATCAAGTAAGTGGCCTTTTGTTATATTACCCTTTCGTTTTGACAACGTATGTATGCTTGAAAAATTCAGTCGAATATGTGAACTATTTTAAAAACTATGATGTCATGAAAAATCTGAATATCGGGAGATAAGTGTTATGCAAAGCAATGTGCTACGTACGTGAGAGCCGCCTCTTGAACCAATGGGGCAAAGTGTTATACGTATGGGAGCCACCTCGAACCCGTATGAGCCACCTCTATAATCCTTATGTTTTGAAGATCTATCTATTCTAATTAGTATATGATATGTGTTCTGATATAATGCATTTTGTATGGCTCAAAGGAACAAAATCTGTTATGTGTATTAATCCATATCAGTTTATGTTTGATACCTGTTTCGGAATTTGTATACGTATATGTTTTTGGCATATTCGATTGGCCCCAGCTTGCTGAGTATTTCCCAAATACTCACCCCTTACCTCCCCTCCCCAGATAAAAGTGAGACAGATACCAAAGAAGAATAATAACACAACTTTTGGGGTGATCTACTGCAAAGATTTCAAGATTTTACATAATTATGCTTCCGCTAAACTCCATTAAGATTTAAGTTATGGTTTTATTTTCAGTTGTAAAACATTTATGTTTATGGAATAAAATACTGGTCATATTTTAATTTATGTACTACGAGGCTTGTTGTCTTCGAATTGTATATGTGAATTCAACGCAGATGTTATCGACCCCGACCTCAGGGCGTGACATTTAAGTGGTATAAGAGCTAAACATATGTTCCATAATCCCACTGGGAAAAGATTTCTGATTGATACAAATTAACCGTAATATGAATCCCGGATCCAATAGACCAGCTGATTAAAACCTAAATATCAGTTGGGAATCGAATAACAATCTGATTTTATTTTTTAAAAAAAAATACTGAAATGGCTACTAATGGTGCCACCTTGTCGCCGCCACAGCTGCTCATAGCCTGAAAGTTGACCCCTCACCATGACCGCATGAACGAGCGAAGCCACTACACCATGAATCGAACTGAACGGACGACAATTTCCTGGCCAAATCACTGATCAAAGCTCACGGAGTCTGAACACGTCAATTTTTCGATTCCACCGCTGACGAACACCTATCGACGAATCCGTCACACCACTATGATTGTCATGATCCAATTATATAAAACCCTCTAAAATTTTCAAGTTCAAACTACCACAAGATGTCAATTGATTGATTTAAGCCGAGCCTTGAAGAATCCTAACTTTTCGAAAGATTCCAAATTCGATTTCTCCCTCATTCGAACACCAAATTGAAATTACTTTCGGATTATTACTCCTTATTGAATGGGTAATAAAAGCCTTCTATCAGATATTTCTCACAAACAGGGTAAGATGCTCGATTTTGAATTGATGTTCGCGCTATAGAACCCTAAAATTTCGTAGAATTCGGGCTTCAATTTCTCTCAAATTCAAACACCATTTTCAAATTAATTCTGGGTTTATGATACTCATATTATGCTCATTGAAATCCCTCGGCCAATTTTGAATTTCCAGATCTGGATTGACAGAATTTTGAATCGTAATTTTTGCACCCATTAGCCTATAAAAAAGCTCGAAATTTATCCTTCAATTTCTCAATTACTTAAACATATTTTTTTTCAAAATACACCAAGATTATAATAATTCATGTTTTGTTTTATATAAATTTTTGGTTAGTAAGAATAAACTAAACTTTTAGATATTAGTGTTATATGTTTCTTAAAAAAATTTATTTTAGCTTACTCTCTCCACAGCCTTATTTTTAAACTCATTTTTTTATTGTCAAACCTATACGATGACCATATAATTTCGTTGTAAGAATGACCTTAGAATTTGCAATTTTCTTCGATGTTTTTAAGCTGTAAACGTTTTGCAAATCGACAATCTTAATCAACATAAATTTAGAGGAGTGTAATTTATAACTGCAATATTAGTGGTGTAGAACCTTTATGTTGGGTTTTGGAAACCCGAATAATCTTGGTTTTGATGTTAACAAAACTTGTTATTGTGTTGCTAACATATTTCATCAAGTGTGCAGTTCATAGATCATACTTAAGAGCTTGATGAATTACAAAGAAGTAGCTTGAAAATATCAAGCTGGACCAAGACTGAAATTCTGGCAGAGCGGATTGTTTCGATCATATCTAATAGGTCGGATATCGAAATGGCATGCTTCCAAAGAGATTGAACAACCAACTCAAAATACTAAAAGTCATATTTCACAACAGATCGGCTAGTTCGAATGTTATCAAGGAGAAAAGACGCCTGCAAGATTGAGCTGTACCGGGAAGAAACAGCAAGCTGTTTCAGCAAGCGACTGTCAGTATGTTGGCCATAACTCTTAGCTCGCTTATCGGAACGGGACGATTCAGTATGGATTGGAAATCTAAGACAAAGACCTACAAGTCATATTTGGAAGTCAAAGACTGAATCGGACGTTAAGATGGCCGAAACGCTTCTGCAAGTCACGACATGTGCTGTTGCATCCAGCAAACAGACAGCAAGAGCATCGCCTAATAGTTTGAGCATAACTCTCTCATACAAACTCGAATCGAGCGATTCTTGATTCCGTGGAAATCTAAGAGAAAGGGCTACAACTTTCATGTAGATCACTTTGCCCAAAAATCAAAGAATCAAGAGATACAAGCAACAAATCAGAAGAGCAAGTTTATCAATCTGTTTTGTATCAAGCTGATTGTTCAGATTGATCCGGCCAGACTGATCTGCCCAGACTGATCCAGACCAGACTGAGCTGTCCAGACCATACTGAGCTACCCAAGCTGATCTGTCCAAGCTGATCCGGCCACTCCGGTCTGAAATACAAAGAGCCCAGAAACCAGAATATGACCGTTGCAAGCTCGGGAATGGTGCATAACCTTTTCCAACGGGCATATTCTTGTGTCTAACGTATATATCATTACTTGGGGCTATATTTACATGATTTGGAAGCTCAATAACAGCTGATTAAAGATCAATCCAAGCCTTCCAAAGCAAACCCACTTGGGATTCAATTGAGGAACTTAAAAGACAAAAGCTGCTAAATGAAGAGCACTCTCCAAACCTTTGGCACCTCTTACCTTGCTGTATCAGATTCATTATGGAATCATTTGTGCCTTTGTATTCACTCTATTCATTGTATTTTTGAGCTAAAATAGAAGAGTGAATACCATTGTAACAGTTGATGATTTATCACAACCGATGAGAGGTCTTTGTATGTGAGACATTAAAGAACATACATAGTTGAGTTGCTAGGAGTTCTAATTGGATGAGAAATTCCCAACTGGATCGGGTTTGTACAACGGGATTGTATAAATTAAAGTCTTCTAGTGGAATCCTTCCATGAGGTGGAAGAAGGGGAGACGTAGAAGGGTTACACCACCTTCGAACTTCCATAAACAAATGCTTGTTTATTTACTTTAATTGCATATCTTTAAAATGTCTTTCAAATGAGTAATCGGTTTAGAACGGGTTAGGTTGAGTGTCTTCCGCTCGGTTTTATAACCGAACTCGATATAATCTCTCGGTGCAATTATTTCAAGAACACGAGCTATTGAAGCTCAAGTTGGTTGAACTCGGGTGTGGAATGACAACCCACCTCCGGAATCGATCCTGACACTTTATTTCTTTTATATAATTATCATTACAAACTGATATTTAATTCAAGATATTACATATCTGATCCATAATACAATAATAAATAAACTCATGATAAATAATAATAAATTTCCAAATGACATCACCAACATACATGAAAACACAATAAACTGCAAAATAAAATACAATATGAAAAATATTGGGGTTTCTTCAGACATGTCTCAGGCTCGCCCTCGTCCAGATGAGCCACCATTGCTTCTAGCCAAACTTTAGACTAAAAAGTTCAGTCCCAGTAGTAACTACTAAATCCAAAAACTACGTGATTCTCAAATTGGTTTTGAAAATAACCAAGAAGATTTTAGAGGTGTGATTTTCAACTCGACTTCAAGTCATTATCTATAGTAAAACTTGAGTCTTGGATTGATGAATGTTCCGATGTGAGAGAGTCTATACAAATTACCTTTGGACCAAATTACAAATGTGCGAATTTGTAGGACATGGTTGGACGTCCACCCCGTAACAACCGCAACCCGCGATACGTATTTCGACGCAATAACGACAATGAAGCCGGTGGAATCCAAGATCCACCCAAAACACCAAGAACGGGTTTAAGTCGTGAAGACTTCATGGCCATAGCTACCATCGTGGCTACTACTCTTCAAGGGTTTATTTACCCAACTGCCAACCAGACACAGCCACAGCCTCATCCGCAAGGGATAAAGTATCATTATGAGTCTCTTCGTAAGATTCGAGTGACAACATTCGATGGTAACTCAAATCCAGAAGTGGCTCAGTACTGGATGAAAGAAATAGAAAAGCATCATAGACTACTTGAAGTGCCTCAAGAGATCAAAGTGGAAGTTACATCATCAGTTCTTGTTGACGGTGCAAATAAGTGGTGGGATAGTGTGTCACCCTCAATGGAAGAGACAGGACCAATCACTTGGCAGATCACCGTTTCAAGAAGGGTCTGAACAGTCGGATCCAATCAGCCTTAGCAGTATATGAGACCACCAACTTTGGGGACGTGATGGGAGTAGCCATCAGGGCCGAGACTGATATACATCGCCGAGAAGAAGAATTCAAGCGCAAACGACCTCTCCCTAATCAGCCCTAACAATGGCCAGAAGTTCAAACTACCAAATCAATTCAATAATCAACAAAGAGGACCTACATCTACCCCGAACAACAAAGAATTCCCAAAGTGCCCAGTTTGTATATCTTTCACATATTGGGGAATGTGGTAGACATAGTGGTGCTTGCTTCCGATGTGGGAAGTTTGGGCATAGGATTGTGGATTGTCCCGAGACTGAGGCAAAGAGGACTGGTACAGGCAATGGGCCCCTCCAAATCTCCTATTGAGATAAGTCTGGTGTTTATAATGGTGAAAATTCGGGTGTTACAACCCATATCCATTAATTCTGCCATGATTTCACTTCAATGTCAAGCCCCGGAAATTCTGTAACTGAGTCTCCATTACCATTCTTTATAAATGCTCGGTTAGCGGGTTGACCAAGTCTTGAATTAAAGTTGAACAATAAGTTGAGCTGATTGGTTTTGAGTACAGGTAGACTTTATGGTACAAATAAGCATAGATATACTTGATAAAGTGAGCTGATTGGTTTTCTTTGAATTTTCACAAGTCGAGTAGATTGAAATCAGCTGATTTAAACATCTACTGAATTGATTCTTAGTAACTGTTGAGTTGATTATCTGCTGCATAGTCGGGTCTTCACAGTGACGATGCTAATGTTTATTTTCTTATCATGCTTGAATATACCTCGAATATTTAATTATGCTCAATTTGATTCAGCTCGATTTGAATCAACTCGAACTCGCTTAATATTATCTTATCAACATTTGCATCCAAAATCTAGCTCAAATAATTCCATGCAGATGCTCGATTTAAGTAGTTTAAACACAAACTTTAACTTAGTTGAGCTCAAACTCAAATATGAAACTAAGACAACTATGTTCTACCTCATAGGTAGCATTATTGTAGGTGGAGAAAACCTTAAAACAAGCGAACAAATTTCAAGGGAAAACAGATAGTCGTTGAAACAGTATGATTCCTCATCATCATTTATTTTATTTTTCCAAATTAGCAAATTGAAAGACATGGTGAAGCATTGAAGATTGCGCTTCGGTCTTCGGGACTTGCCATGCATAATAATTAATTAAAATATTTCGGCAATTAATTAATTTTCTCATGAACCCATAATGATCATTGATCATCGGACCTTCAAAAATTTAATAAATAATAAATAGTACAATGAGAGAGGATAAATAAGTAATTAATTAATTAAATGACACATAATGGAACCATAAAAAGGGTTTCATTGGGCAGTGGGAATATGCCTGACACACTGAATTTTTTTATACAAACAGACAAGCATATCAGAGCTCCATTCCAAAGTCTACGTGATTTCTCATGTAATTTGGGGTTTTGTGGTAATTAGATATTTATTTGGAGAAAATTACATATGTATATCATTTTCTAAAATATATTTCAACTAAATCTATCAAAATATCTTTTTCTAATTAAATACAACTTTAAAAAACTTCTTTCAAATAAGTTCATTTTATCAAACCATCATTTAGTTAATCCATTTTATGACTTAAATACCCATGTTTTAATAAAGGGAAAATTTCAGGTCAGTACCAGATGATAAAAGTTTTTTCAGGCCCAACTCACCAAATTCTTTTGCTTTCAACTAGGTCCATTTTAAGTCAAAATTACAAAATTATCCATCATTTTCTTCTTCACACATCAGAAAGAACGCTTCAAACTCCGAAAAGATGGCGATGAAATATGAGATCCTCCATAAATGCAAAAGCAGCTCACAGAATGTTCCTCCTCCTTCACGTTATCCCTGAGAGCAGACAACTCCTGCTAGAAAGCATCTGTTGTGAAGATTGAAGAATGTAATTTTTTTTTGAACATATTGATTGAAGAATGTAAATGGGCGTATGATTGTTGTGAAGATTAAATAATGTCAATGGATGTATTGTTGTCGCAAAAACATCTTCTTCTTCTACTTCTCTTTATGGATTTGTGTGCTACAATTATCATTGACTTGTTATTTCAATTCTTATGCATATCATATGTTTGTCAAAATGTCTCTTAACTTAAACTTACTGTTTAAGTAAATATTTAAGTATTGCTTAAATTTGGAGTGTTTTAAATATTATGATTTTAGAAATAACCTCACAGGTAAAGTTGAATAAGAAAATACTTTATAATATGAAAAAAAAAATAAGTTCATTGGGTGGCAGGAATTATGGAGATATTATACAGTGTATGAGTCTATCGGTGCACGTAATTTACATGCACTGATAAACTCAGCGTTGCATGTAATTCACATGCACCGACTCACTAAAATCTTGGAAATATTTTGCTTGGGTTGGTTGGGGGGGAGCAATAACTCGGGGAATTGAAATTGGCAAAAACTTCTTCAATGAGAAATAATTTTCTTTTTCAAAGATTCTGAATGTAAAACTCAAAATTACAGTATAGTTGAGATGTTCCATGACTATATTTTTGGTTCAATACAGTATGAATCTATTGGTGCATGTAATTTACATGCATCGATAGACTCGATGGTGCATGTAATTCACATGCACTGACTTACAAAAATCTTGGAAATATTCTGCTTGGGTTGGTGGAAGGAGCAGTAGCTCAGGGAATTGAAATTGGCAAAAAAATCTTCAACGAGAAGTGATTTTTTTTGTAGATTTTGAATGTAAAACTCAAAATTACAGTGTATTTGAGATGTCACATTACTATATTTTTGGTTAAAGACAATATAAGTCTATCGGTGCATGTAATTTACATGCACCGATAGACTCAGCGGTGCATGCAATTCACATGCATCGACTTACTAAAATCTTGGAAATATTCAGCTTGAGTTGCTTGGGATGAGCAGTAGCTCGGTGAATTGAAATTGGCAAAAAATTCTTCAATGAGAAATGATTTATTTTGTAGATTTTTAATGTGAAACTCAAAATTAAAGTGTATTTGAGATGTCCCATGACTATGTTTTTGGTCAAATACATTATGAGTTTATCGGTGCATGTAATTCACATGCACCGACTTAATAAAATCTTAGAAATATTGTGCTTCGGTTGGTTGGGAGGAGCAGTAGCTCGGTGAATTGAAATTGACAAAATATTCTTCAAGGAGAAATGATTTCTTTTTGTAGATTTTAGGCTTATGAATTAAAATTAAGCAAGATTGACATATGAAAAAGTCAAATACTCGATAAAGAACAAAATGAGCAAAAGCGGACGATAAAAAACTGGCCGAGAAAAATTAGGGCAGCCCAGGCGGTGCCCGAGCGCTGCCCACATTTCTGGGCAGTGGGCTGGGCGCTCGAGCACCGGATGCAGGCACTCGAGCGCCCGACATTCTGCCCGAAAAAGAGTGTTGGTAGTTGTTTCGTGAACGGGTGTGTCCCTTCACGTTCGGGTGTGACTTTTTCATGATTAAACACCTCTAAATTGTGTCCTTTTGTGGTGTTCTTTGACCAAGTATAAATATAACATATTCCTACTCATACATACAATTGTGAATGAATTCAACACAATTATTGAGAGAAAATGCAAGATCATGTTCATTTTGTATCACATTCATATCTTGTTATTGAATAAGAGAGTTTGCAACATTTGTGGTTGTACGCCTTCTGATTTGCAGTGCTACTTTCACAATTAAAAAGTCGTTGTATCTTGGATGAATCTTCTTGCTTACGTAATTTACTAGTGATGCATGTAAATTACATGCATTGCATGACGCACATGCACCGTATGACTCTAGAGGTGCATGCACATTACATGCACCTATAGACTCATAAGGTGCATGCAAATTACGTGCACCTATAGACTCATGCATACTATTTTTATTTTTCTATACTGTAAAATGAGATTTTGCCTTTGAATTTAGTTAGTTTCTTTCTTATCAATTGAAAGTATATTACATTCACATGCATGACATAAGAAAAAGTTGTTTCGAATCATTCCACCAAAAATAAATGTTTTCAACTAATGCTGTATGTATATTGCATTTCATGCACCTGATAAGGTTTAGTCTCATGCAGTGCATGTAAATTACATGCACCGCATGACTCATTGCATGCAAATTGCATGCACATATAGACTAAATTTAATCTAAAATTTCGAATTTTCACTTATATCCCACAAAAGATGATGACATGCTACCTTTCAAATAAAAAAATATTTGCCAAAATTATTGTTAGTTTTATAAAAATATTAAGTTCCGCTTAATAAAGTCTTAAATGGCACAACATACAAAATTCAATCATCCAGTGACGGGAAAAAGTAATTTCGTAATAATGAAAGAAAGAAATTTGAGTCTTTGAGGGGTCATTCTATCCCCAATCTAAACATAAAAGTAATTGATAAATGGTAAGTTTACTAACTTGTGTACATGTATTAGCATCGGTTTAATTAAAATAACAAATTTATGTAATTCATATTGAAATTACATAATGAGCCTTCTATGTGCATCGGTTGCATTTAGCGGCGCATGTAAATTACATGCACCGTTGACTCTATTGGTGCATGTAAATTACATGCACCGACAGAGTCTTGTACTGTCGGTGTCTATCAGTGCATGCCGATAGAGTCATATACTTTCGGTGCATGTAATTTCATGCACCACTAGGTAAAAGCAAGTAATCTGACTCAGGCTACTTTAATCTAAAAAACTTTCGTGTCAAAACGAGTCTCTGGTACATAGGCAAGCGACAGAGTGGATCTCATGAAACACGGCTTTATGCAACTGATTTGTTGAACTAAGCCTCGTATGTACAATTTGGGGCGTACTTACAAGAGCCAACAAAAGGTATTATAACGCATTCTTGTGTTCTCGCTTGTTGCACCAACATTTAACAAATTCCAGGATTAGTATAATGATGTAGTTTAATTTCTATTTTCTTCTATTTTTTTGTCTCTTAAGATTCTTTCCAGACAATACAGATTCATTAATATTCTCGTAATGATAAAATCAATTGTCATTTTTATGAGACATTTTATCAAACACATAATGTGTATCAAAATTGAAATAAAAATTTAATGTTAATTGAAACATAAAAATCCCATAAAAACAACAAAAAAAACATTCAAAACCCTTCAATGGAGAAGAAGAGAAACATAATTGAAGCAAATTTCAATTATAAGGTCGGGTGCCCATTTCCTTCTCGAATCGGTGAAACCAATTATGGTGTGACATTAGGCGGTGAAGATGGATAACATAAAGGAGGAAAGACAGGAAATAAAAAATTGAACTTATTTGAAATAAGTTTTCTAAAAGATGTATTTAGTTGAAAGAAGATTTTTTTGGGATATTTAATTGAAAGTTGACTTGGAAAGTGGTGTATTTATATATTTTCCTCTTCAATAAAAACAAAGGTGCAAACACAATAATTTGAAATTTATGCATAATTACTTTCATACGTCTGAATATTAGTTAAATTGAAATTTATGCAGAGTTAAACTAGAATAGGAAAACCGTTTAATGATGAAATAGGAATGAAAAAATCGAATATTAATCCATTTTCTTTTCTTATCTGAACAGAAAAAGAGATGCCCAAGACATTTCTACTTTCAGAGAACGTCTTCACCGTTTACAGGTTGGTATCATATAGTTCTTCATGTTTAGTGGTTATTGGTGTTCAAGCTTATGTTTTAACTTTTCGAGATGTTCATCTGTAACTCCAGAGAACAGAAAATGATAGACAATGCTTTGGCAGATCTGAAATCCAGGATGGGGCCTCCTTGCGCTAAGAAATATCGTCGAAGGTGAAATGGTATATTTGCCAACCTGGAATTTGATCTTTAACCATCAAACACCATGTAAATTCTTGGATCTCAGCGGAAGCAGATGATTGATTCAGTTTTCACCGGCAAAACCGATTCGAAAGGAAGCAGATGAATGACTCGGTAGTCGTGCACGTAATACCCCAACTGCACTGGTCAACCAGTGCACATAAAACCTTACTTGCATCGGTATGCAATACACATAACACCCACATGCACCAATAGGCGGTGTACATAAAACCTACGTGCACTGGTAGACAGTGCACGTAAATATACAGGGCTATTTTTGTCATTTCAACAGGAAGTTAACTTATATGAAAACAATTTTTTTGGTATATTGGGCCGAAAAAGATATTTTCAAGGGGTACTTACGGGCTGATACCAGGTGATAGAAGATAATTCGTTTTAGTCGGCCAAAACAACTTAAGTTCACATAAGTCCATTTTTGGGTAAAATTACGAAAAGGCACACAGTGCTTCTTCTTCAATGTACATCCTTTAATTTATCAACTTCTCCTCCATTCTTCTCATTCTCTCGTCAAATTCATTCCTCACAAACAAACATCATCATCGTTTTTTTATCAATACATTCAACTGCAACTCCTTATTCAATATTTAAAGCATCATTCCAACAAAAAAATATTATCAACTCCAAGTTCATGGATGTCAATGCGCGACAGCCACTGCTACGAAACTCGGAAACCCTAGCAGTTTTCGGATCTGAATTCACCCTAGCAATTTTTTATATCTAATTTCAGAACGCGCAACATCATTACATAAATCATGCACTACCATTTTAAATAATCGTGCACCAACATGTTAAAAAATTGTTAAAAATGGTGCACCCCCATTACAAGAAATTGTACATCCCCCATTACAAAAAATCTAGTGCGCCACCTTGACAAAAAATCGTGTACCAAATTACAAAAAATATGCAGCAACATGTTAAAAAATCATGCATATTAAAAAATCGTGCACCCCATTGCTTAAAATCGTGCACCCCCATTACCAAAATCAAATGCACCACAATTACAATAATCGTGCACCCCCATTACAAAAATCATGCACCCCATATTACAAAAATCAAATGCACAACCTTGACAAAAATCGTGCATCCAATTACAAAAATCGTGCATCAACATATTAAAAAATCATGCACCACAATTTTTAAAATCGTGTACACCCATTACAAAAAAAAACATGCAGCAACATGTTAAAAATCGTGCACCACCTTTACAAAATCGTGCACCCCATTACAAAAATCAAGTGCACCAACGTGTTAAAAATCGTGCATCTAGTGTCCAATTTTAGTGCATCATTGTACAAAAAAATCGTGCATCAATATACAAAAAACGTGCACCAAAGTACAAAATAATCTTGCATCAATGTACAAATAATCGCCCACCAAATCACAAAAAATCGTGCATCAAATAAGGGGGGCGACAGGTGGCGACTGCTCACAAATGGTGGGTCGCCCCCTCTTCCCACTGGGCGAGCGATCATGTGCATTTATGGGGGGCGACCGATCATGGTTAGGTTGCGCGATTGATTTTGAATTGATTTAGGTTGATGCACGCATGAAATTGTTTTAGGTTGATGCACGCATGAATTTTTTTATAATGATGTACGAATGATTATTATAATGCAGCACGATTGATTACGAAAATTATTATAATGTACAAATTATTATAATGATGCACGACGGTTATTATAATGCCGCACGATTGATTATGGAGATGATGCACGACTGAGTATTATAATGATGTACCTTTACAAAAAATCGTGCACCATCTTGTAAAAAAATCATGCATCACTTGTCATTGTGATTTAGTGCACACAATGCAATTGTGATTTAGTGCACCCAATGTGATTAGTGCACCCCATGTCATTGTTATTAAGTGCACGCAATGTAATTAGTACACCACATGTCAATTGTTGCACGTTTGAAAATGAAAGCAATGGTGCACGTGTTCTTTTCTGAAAATATTCAGAACTCTCCTCATCCACCCCAACAAGACGCATGCTCAATCTCAATGCCATCTTCAAATCCCTTTCTTCTTAATCCATCATTACATATATATAGATTGTATTACAAAAATAATAGAAAAATCGAGCAATTATGGTTTCAAAATTAGCAAAGGAATATAAATCAAGTTGTATATTACATGTGTACATGAACGTACATCACACTATAATTAACCAATCATAGAAAAGATCAATTGTAAGTTCACGGTCTGCAAGGATATAGAAGAATTCCAGAATTTAGAATTCCAGAATTTATAGTTCCAGAATTTCTTGCAAATCGTGATGCAGCGGTGGAAAAGATGCCCGCGGAACACGAGCGAGCGGCGGCGGCGGCGGAGGTGGGAGCTTCTGTAGCGACGGTACTTATGGTGGTGGGATGGATGGGCTGAAGAATGTGGTGAAGAACATGTATTTTGATCGCAAGAGAATTTTGAAATTTGTAATGTGTTTGAAGTAACAAATTTGATTTTAAGGTATTTTGGTCTAAAATAAAGATGTCAATAGCCTTAAGTTCGAAAATTGGACCTAGATGAATTAAGTTTCTTCAAAGATGAATTTATATGCACCGTTGTTTTTTTGCTAAATTTAGTTGAAAAGTTGTTTTGGAATTGGTATCTTCCTGCAATTTTCTCCTTTTTTCAACCGGTACTGGCGCAAATGTTACCCAATTTATAAATTTGATTATGTATCTAAGCCGACGCACAAGTCTTATGAGTTAGCTCGGTTCAATCTCAATTGTGATGATCGGTTCAATCTCAATTGTGATGATCTCGAGTTTCAAAAATATATAGTTCATGTTTCGTGAAGTCAAAATAAATTTTCAATATCTTAATAATGTACATACAATTAATATTTACAAATTTATTTATATATTATCAGCAATAATGTCAAATTTCTTCGGATTTAATTTTTTAACGACCCCAAATATCATTATGATAATTAAAAATATATTTTACTTTATATATATATTTCAATATACAACACGTTTCTTTAATATCATAACATATACAATACATACAAGATTTAAAGTGATGTTAACTGTCTATTATTGCAATCTGCTTCAACTTCCAAATGTGGCAGATATTCGTACGCCATTGGGTTATTTGAGGATGGCACTGGTTGAGGCTTGACTGCTTTCCTTGGTTTCCCTTTGATTAGAAGGGATAACTCAACATGTTGGCCTTAGGCTAGCAAGATAATGGATTCACTAGTCTTAGCAGGTCTGGGACTCAAGGAATCGAATAGGCAGCTTGACTCATCTCTGCCAGGTTGGCCACCCGAAGATGGTAAACTCGGCCTCTTCAAGGATTCGATATCGTTCTTTCCATGGATGCACAACAGGGGAGTGCTGATCCTGCAATTCTTCCTGAGGACGTTGCATATTCGTTATCTTGTGGAAATCTTGCGTTGTGGCGTGATAAGGATTATGTGCTTACTTGTTCAGATAGGGACATCGACACCGAACCCGCGTATATTAGCTGGTAAGAATAGCATGGAAAATAATCCGTTTGGGAAAAATAAAACATTTCCACAAAATATAGCTTCGATTAAATTCATCTTTCAGGATAGCCTTCTCATTCTCACATTCTCCCTTTTTTCCGGGCAATGGAATTATGCCAGAGGCAATCATTAACCTTCAGTTGATAGTTACACATTACTTTAAAGAAGTCTAGGGAATCAGTATACAAATTTCAAGAATCTACCTGTATTCATGTGTCCCGTGTCCGATCAAGAAATGTCCAGTTTGTATGGATCAAGGGGCCGGACTGTTTGGAGGGGTTCGACTGATGCCACCACCTTTCACAAACAAGTTAGGACTCCGAAGCGAGCTAGCCCTGCTCATGAAGTGTGAGTCTAAACACACCATAGGGATAACCTTCAGTCATGCAATTCATGCAGACTAAGGTGCATGATCCCAAAGGTTTATGGAAGCATATGGCAAATGCACATTCTGTTAAAAGGAATACTTGCTTAGATTTCTTAACAAAATACCAGATTGTATTACATTTGTTTTTATTGTAAAATGTTAATTTACATGCAAAAGTCAAGATAGTCTGCACAATCAATAATACATAAAAAATAAAAAAAAATTGTCTTCATGCATTCAATGCAAGAGACATGTAAGAGACAAGCTAAAGACATTAGCTTAGTCAAAAGCTTAGACGTGTTTGAATTGCTAATTAACAATTTTGTATTGTAATGATGAATTTTCTTTAAATAGACATAAGGATACATATGGAAAAAAATTAGAAATATATAATACAAAACAATCCTCTATTGCCTTCATATTAGTCCCGGCTTTTATTTGATCCAAATTCATTTTCATTTATTGTTCCAATTCCAAGCTTTGATTCATAAAATATAATTTGGTACCTAACAAATTTGTGGTATCAGAGTCACGTTCAATATAACTCCTTTGCAACATTATTCCATAAAAAAATGTCTAAAGATTCATTACCTACACCCATTCCTATATTTGATGGGGAAAGTTGTGAATTGTGGAGGGTCCTATTTATTTCTCAAGATATTTGGGAAATAGTAGAGAAATGGTATAACGGAACCAGAAGATGCCGAAACTTTGACATCATGGACTCAAGCTAAGCAAAAGGAGTACCGGGAAAATATTCGGAAAGATGTCAAAGCCTTACTGTTCATCCAACAAGGCGTACATCGATCCATATTTCCTAGAATTATGGGTGCCAAAAAAATTGCAAAGATGCCTGGGATATTCTAAAAATGGAATGTCAAGGGTTCGAGAAAGTCATCTCCATTAAACTTCAATCTTTATGACGAGATTTTGATAATTTAGCCATGAAAGATAATGAAAGTGTTCGAACATTTATTTACGTGTTGTTGAAATAATCAATCAAATAAAGAGTTATGGAGATACTATTCAAGAAAAAAAGAGTGTTGAAAATCTTGAGGAGATTGCCACAAAAATTTGAACATATTATGGCAGCAATTGAAGAATCAAAAGATTTGTCAAAACTCACGATGATGGAGCTGATGGGTTCTTTAGAAGCCCATGAACAAATAATGAGTAAATTTATGTCCCTTATATTGAGCAAGCCTTTGAGTCCAAGCTCAATATGCGGAGAAACAAGCACATCCCAACAATTACAACAAAAAGAGTGTTGAGCCTTAAACGCATGGTTGAGTTTAATGCTTAATTTATCTCCGAATTATTTATGAGTTTTGATGATCAACAAAACTTGTGTTTGTTATACTAATGTGTCTACTTAGTGTACAGATTTAGATGATTGTAATGGATTGTATGAAGAAAATCATATTGTGCAAAGTCTGGGCAGGATCACCCCAGGCGATTGTGACCATCGCCCCAGGCGATGGCAACCACTTGAGACTTCACCCCGTACATCGACTGAAGCAATGCCGGTGACCGCGCGCATGGCGAGATCGTCCGAGGCGATGGCTAGATCACCTGAGGCGATGCCTCAAACGTTTGAGGTGATGGGACTTCGTTTGAGGCGATGAACATTTATGATCATTGGAGGCTACGACATTATTTTTGGGTGACGATCGCCTGAGGCGATCAATACTTCGACTAAGGCAATCTGTGAAGTTTTGTGACCGTTGGGACGCGGCGATGGTGATCGCCCGAGGCGATGTCTGAGGCGATCTTGGAGTGATTCAAGCCTTAAGTGTAGCAACGGATAGTAGGAGCCTTGGGGGTTTTCTACACTATAAATATGGATGTTTTGAGCATTGAAGACAAGAAACAAGTATATAAACTACAAGAAAGCTTTGCTCATTCAAATTTATTATAGCATTGCAAACTTCATACATTTGTGTTGTGTTGGAGTTTGTAATTTATTTCTTGTGTGAAGAGCTTGTGTTCTTCGTGTCGTTACACCGTGAAGGTGGTATTTGATTTATTGTAAGGTCCTCCAACACCGACGCAAGTTGGAAATTGTAAAAGTCATCAACAAGTGAAGTTGGTGCAAGTGTGTGGCTATCCTTGGAGCCTTAAGGACAAGAAGACTCGTGAAGAGTGTGGGTAACTCGGGAAGAGTTGTGTGTGGCTATCCTTGGAGCCCTTAAGGCCAAGATCAATTTTGTTCTAGTGGAACCTCGGTTAAACGTTTTCTAACCGAGAAGAGGAGACGTAGGCGATTCATCGCCGAACTTCTATAACAAATTCTCTTGTTCTTTATTGCTTTATTTAAATTACGCATTTATTTATTTATTCATTTTTTTTATTTGTCGATTGACATCAAGTCTTTCGCAGCGCAAACTCGACTTTTTGCAAATTCATTTCAAAACGCTAAAGTAGCCAAGGAACCTCATTCACCCCCCATTCGATACCAACAAGTGGTATCAGAGCCATTTGATTTTTGTTTTAAATCAAAATTTTTATATGGCTAATCTAGGAATCAGTATACAAATATCCGTATATTTAAAGAAGTCTAGGGAATCAGTATACAAATATCAAGAATCTACCTGTATTCATGTGTCCCGTGCCGATCAAGAAATGTCCGGTTTGTATGGATCAAGGGGCCGGACTGTTTGGAGGTATTCGACTGATGCCACCACCTTTCACAGACAAGTTAGGACTCTGAAGCGAGCTAACCCTGCTCATGAAGTGTGAGTCTAAAAACACCATGTCAAGGGATAACCTTCAGTCATTCAATTCATGCAGACTAAGGTGCACGATCCAAAGGTTTATGGAAGCATATGATAAATGCACATTCTGTTAAAATGAATATTTGCTTAGATTTCTTAACAAAATACCATATTGTATTACAATTGTTTTTATTGTAAAATGCTAATTTACATGCAAAAGTCAAGATAGTCTGCACAATCAATAATACATACAAAAAAAAAAATTGTCTTCATGCATTCAATGCAAGAGACATGTAAGAGACAAGCTAAAGACATTAGCTTAGTCAAAAGCTTAGACATGTTTGAATTGCTCATTAACAATTTTGTATTGTAATGATGAATTTTCTTTAAATAGACAAAATGATACATATGAAAAAAAATCAGAAATATATAATACAAAAGAATCCTCTATTGCCTTCATATTTTTTTCTCAAATCAGTCGGCTTTTATTTGATCCAAATTCATTTTCATTTATTGTTCCAATTCCAAGCTTTGATTCATAAAATTTAATTTGGTACCTAACAAATTTGTGGTATCAGAGCCACGTTCAATATAATTCCTTTGCAAAATTATTCAATAAAAAATGTCTAAAGATTCATTAACTACACCCATTCCTATATTTGATGGGGAAATTTATGAATTTTGGAGGGTCCAAATGAAGACTCTATTTATTTCTCAAGATCTTTGGGAAATAGTAGAGAATGGTATACCGGAACCAGATGATGCCGAAACTTTGGCATCATGGACTCAAGCTAAGCAAAAGGACTACTGGGAAAATATTCGGAAAGATGCCAAAGTCTTACTGTTCATCCAACAAGGCGTATATCGATCCATATTTCCTAGAATTATGGGTGTCAAAAATTGCAAAGATGCCTGGGATATTCTAAAAATGGAAAGTCAGCTCCATTAAACTTCAATCTTTATGACGAGATTTTGATAATTTAGCCATGAAAGATAATGAAAGTGTCCGAACCTTTATTTCACGTGTTGTTGAAATAATCTATCAAATAAAGAGTTATGGAGATATTATTCAAGAAAAAAAAGATTGTTGAAAAAATGCCACAAAAATTTGAACATATTGTGGCTGCAATTGAAGAATCAAAATATTTGTCAAAACTAGCGATGATGGAGCTGATGGGTTCTTAGAAACCCATGAACAAAGAATGAGTAAATTTTATGTCACTTCTATTGAGCAAGCCTTTGAGTCCAAGCTCAATATGCGGAGAAACAAGCACATCCCAACAATTTCAACAAAAAGGAAGAAATAAAAATTACATGTATGGTGGACGAGGACGAGGAGAGCCACGATTCAACAACACCCAAAGAGGTTGCGGTAATATCGATTCTAACCCTTCTTGCTTTATTTGCAAAAAATCGGGTCACGAATCAAAAAATTGT
Organism: Haberlea rhodopensis; assembly: GCA_907163345.1. Classification (NCBI taxonomy): domain Eukaryota; kingdom Viridiplantae; phylum Streptophyta; class Magnoliopsida; order Lamiales; family Gesneriaceae; genus Haberlea; species Haberlea rhodopensis. The sequence continues at coordinate 30,352,034 of CAJQUN010000003.1, read as the reverse complement.
TGGGATAGATGCAAAACTTGTGAAATTCAAAATCACTCAAATAAAGATTGCTGGCACAGATAAAAAAATGAAAGAAACGATGCCAACTTCACCGAGAAAAATGATCAAAATATTATTTTCTATTCATGTATGAACATGACCAGTAATGCCTTGAATATGTGGTATTTGGATTGTGGTTGCAGTAATCACATGACATGACAGAAAGGATTATTTTATCAAATTTGATGAAATTTTTTTCATCGGAAGTCAATATGGGAGATGGAAAATTACAACTTGTCCAAGGAAAAGGAACAATAGCTGTGAAAACAAAGGGAGGTAATACAAAATTTATTGAAAATATCTTATATGTCCCTGATCTTACTTCAAATTTACTGAGTGTTGGTCAATTAATTCAAAATGAATACTCAGTTAATTTGAAAAAGATGAATGCAAAATAAGGGACAAAAATAAGAAGATGATCGCGAAAATTAAAATGGCAAAAAATAAAGTATTTCCGTTGACGATGCCACTGGCCAACAATATCTCATTAAAAGTTGAAAAATCTAAAGAATCCCTTTTGTGGCATTTAAGATATGAACATTTGAACTACCATGGACTGAAAATGTTGAAACATAAAAACATGGTGATTGGACTCCCGGACATTGAACTATTGGACCAAACATGTGAATGATGTATTTATGGAAAAATGCACCGATTACCTTTTCCTAAGACTGCTTGGAGAGCAATACGACCTCTTGAACTGATACATGCATTGTGGACCAACAAGGACATCATCATTTCAAAACAAAAAATATTTTCTTCTTTTTGTTGATGATTTTAGCAGGATAATGTGGATATACTTTCTGGAGCAAAAATCAGAAGCTTTTGGAGTATTGTCCGGTTCAAGAAGATGGCGGAAAGACAGAGCACTTTCATATGCAGAAGCAAAATATATTGCTGCTACTGATGCTGCTTGTGAAGCAATTTGGCTGCGAAGAATTCTAAAAAATTTACAACATGAGCCAAAAAGTCCAACAGCCAAAAAGTCCAACAGAAATTTAACGTGACAACATGTCTGCTATTGCTATGACAAAAAACCATGTCTTTCATGCAAGATCAAAGCATATAGAACTTCGTCACCATTTCATCAGAAATCTCGTCAATGATGGTGAAATTCAGTTGACTTTTGTCAACACTGAATAGCAAATAGCAGATCCATTTACAAAACCAATATCTTCAGAAAAATTGGAAGACTTCAAGAATCGTATATGCATTACAAATTAAGTAGGGGTGTAAAATGTTAATTTGTGTTAGGATCGATTTCGGGGGTGGGTTGCCATTCCACACCCGAGTTCAACAAACTTGAGCTTCAATAGCTCGTGTTCTTGAAATAATTGCACAGAGAGATTATATCGAGTTCGGTTACAAAACCGAGCGGAAGACACTCGACATAACCCGCTCTATAACCGATTAACCATTTGAAAGTCATTTTAAAGATATGCAAGAAAGATGTAAAAACAGTTAGGTAAATAAATGCAGTAAAGTAAATAACACAAGCATTTGTTTCTGGAAGTTCGAAGCACAACTCTTCTACATCTCCCCTTCTTCCATCTCATGGAAGGATACACTAGAAGACTTTGATTTATACAACTCTTTGTACAAACCCGGTCCAGTTGGGCATTCCACATCCAACTAGAACTCCTAACAACTCAACTATGTATGTTCTTTAATGTCTCACATACAAAGACCTCTCAATCGGTTGTGATGAATCATCAACCGTTACAATGATATTCATTCTTCTATTTTAGCTCACAATATAATGAATAGAGTGAATACAAAGGCACAAATGATTCCATAATGAATCTGATACATCAAGGTAAGAGGTGCCAAAGGTTTGAGGAGTGCTCTTCATTTAGCAGCTTTTGTCTTTGAAGTTCCTCAATTGAATCCCAAGTGGGTTTGCTTTGAAAGGCTTGGATTGATCTTCAATCAGCTGTTATTGAGCTTCCAAATCATTTATATATACCCCCAAGTAATGATATATACGTTAGATACAAGAATATAACCGTTGGGACAATTTTGGTAAGCTTTCAAACATTGCAACGGTCATATTCTGCTTCTGGGCTATTTTTGGAAGTCTGCTGGTCTGGTCAGCTGGTAGGGTCAGCTGGTCTGGTCAACTGGTATGGTCAGCTGATATGGTCAGCTGGTCTGACGTCTGCTGGTTCAGCATCAGCTGGCCTGAGGTCTGCTGGTACCAGCTGAGAGGTCTGCTGGTCCAACATCAGCTGGCCAAGGTCTGCTGGTACAGCATCAGCTGGCCAAGGTCTGCTGGTGGTCTCTGGTCCAACATCAGCTGGCCAAGGTCTGCTGGTAGTCAGCTGGTCCAACATCAGCTGGCCAAGGTCTGCTGGTACAGCATCAGCTGGCCAAGGTCTGCTGGTGGTCTGCTGGTCCAACATCAGCTGGCCAAGGTCTGCTGGTCCAACATCAGCTGTTATGTTCTCTTGGTTATATCTCTTGATTCGTTGATTTCTGGGCAACGTGATCTTCATGAAAGTTGTAGCCCTTTCTCTTAGCTTTCCACGGAATCAATAATCGCTCGATTTCGAGTTTGTATGAGAGAGTTATGCTCGAAATACGAGGCAATGGTCCTGCTGTATGTTTGCTGGATGCAGCAGCACATGGCGTGACTTGCAGAAGCCTTTTGGCCATCTTAACCTCCGGTTCAGTCTTTCACTTCCAAAGATGACTTGTAGATCTTTGTCTTAGCTTCCCAACCCATACTGAATCATCTCGTTTCGATAAGCGAGCTGAGAGTTATGACCGATATACCACAGCTGCTACAATCTGTCCGCTGCTGTTTCAGCTTTGTACCAGCAAGCTCTTGCATACATGTTTTCGTCATGTAAACCTTCGAATCTAGTCTGCTGACCTGAAATACGACTTGTAGATAATTTAGTTGGCTATCCAACCCCTTTAGAATCAGGTCGTTTTGATATCCGAGCTATGAGATATGAACAATTAGTCAGCAGCGCTTGGGGTCTACTGGATGCTGAATTCTCATTTCAGCAACCAAACTCAAGGCCATTTCTTAGCAGATCATCAAGCTGTAAGATACCATTTATGAACTGCACACTTGATGAAATATGTTAGCAACACAATAACAAGTTTTGTTAACATCAAAACTAAGATTATTCGGTTTTCCAAAACCCAATAATTTGCATGCAAAAGTCAAGATAGTCTGCACAATCAATAATACATACAAAAAAAATTTGTCTTCATGCATTGAATATAAGAGACATGTAAGAGACAAGCTACAGACATTAGCTTAGTCAAAATCTTAGACGTGTTTGAATTGCTAATTAACAATTTGTATTGAAATGATGAATTGTCTTTAAATAGACGTAAAGATACATATGAAAAAATCAGAAAGATATAATAAAAACAATCCTCTATTGCCTTCATATTTTTCTCAATTCAGTCGGATTTTATTTGATCCAAATTCATTTTCATTTATTGTTCCAATTCCAAGATTTGATTCATAAAATATAATTTGGTACCTAACATATTGGTTGCATTGTTGTATATTAGGGTGATGATGCTATATTGTACGAAGTGAGGATTTTATACAATGAAATGCATTACTCATATTTTCCCAAAATATACATCTCCTCCCCCCTTCTTTAACTTGGTACCGGAAGCCATGTCTCACAAGGATTCTGAGTTAACAACCACCAGCACTCCAACCATTATAATCATCAACCTTGCAAATCAAATTAATTCCACCAAACTATAGAATGTGTAATATTTTGGACTCTCAATTCTTTTCATTGACATATCAACAATATATACACTTTACAACATGTGATGATAAGGAAAGATTTCCTAGTATACATTTGAATAGGAAGTGATAAGATTGATACTATAATTTAGAATCTTCCTTACGCCCTCACAAAATCGACGTGTCGTCATCCATAGAGACTTTGGAGCGTAGATAGTAGAAACGAGTCCGATGTACGTGCTTAGTTAGGATATCTGCCAGTTGATATTCGGTATGAACAAAGGAGACTGTTAATAATCCTTTTGATGAGAGATCCCGCACGAAGTGAATATTGCCCGCAATATGCTTCATTCGTGAGCGCATGACATGATGAAGAGCAAGGCGAGTTGCACCTATGTTGTCACAGAGAATGTGTGGAACCTCTGGTAACCGAATCCCAAGTCAGTGAACAGGTTACGGATCCAACAAACTTAGGCTGCGATAGAGGCAAGGGATCGATTCTCGGATTCAAATAGATGAGCGTGAGACAACCTTCTATTTTTGAAAGCGCCATGAGATTGGATTAGGACCCAAAAAGATTATGTATGAGTAAGTGGATTTGCGGTGAGTAGGATCCCCAGCCCAATCAACATCAGAATAAGTCGCGAGGGAACAATCGACGGATCGACGAAGAAGGAGGCCATGAGAGTGCCTTTGAGGTAGCGAAAGAGAAAGAGATGCTTAACAGCATCCCAATGATCAGCGGTGGGATTTGTCATGGATTGAGCGAGGCGATTGAGAGTGAATGAAATGTCTGACCGTGTAAGAGTAAGATACTGAAGTCCACCAATGGCACTTCGATAGTCTGTAGTATCAATGGAGCAAGGAATGACATTGGAGACACTGGTTTCCATTGGAGTGGTAACATTTTTAGCACCATCCATTTTGTGTCGTCGTAGGAGATCCACTGTGTATTTATGCTGGGAGATAAATAAGCCCTCCTTACAAGAAGCAGCTTCGACACCAAAAAAATAAGAGATGGCGCTTAGATCTTTGACAGAAAATAAACATCAAAGGTGAGAAATGAGATACTGAATTTCGGTAGAGTCATAGCCAGTGATGAGATCATCAACATAGACTAAACAGAATAAGTGCAGAGTCCCACGATGCAGAGTGAACAGAGAAGTGTCAGAGCGCGACTCAGTGCCCCAAATGAGAGTAGGGCGGTGCTAAGAGCGAAATCTCAAGCTCGTGGAGTCTGCCAGAGACCATATAGTGATTTGTGAAGGTAACCCACATGATGTGGTAGATTTGGATCAACAAAACCAGGTGGTTGACTGTAATGACCCAAACTTTTACATGATTTACATGATCATGCATAAACATCACGACTCATATAGAAGCATTTGGTATGCATAAATGTTGGGTCTATTGTGAATATGAAATACGTGAAATTATATGTTGATATGTGATATTGTTTTGGATTCTATTGAATGCATGACTTGAGTGAGAATTATGATAAGAATTGAAATCTAATGAGTCGGTTTCATTATATCGAGAATATGGGTAAAATAAGGAATATTCATAGTTGAGGGACTTAGGTGTAAGATGATAAAGATTTGAAGGGCTAAAGTGCAATATTTAATATACTTAATAGTTATATAGTGCCTTAGGAAGGAAAAATATCAGATTTCATTGCAATTTTCGTTTCAACTTCTAGTGCTTGGGGAAAACCTATCAAAAAGTCATACAAACTCAAGTTTTGTGCCAAAAACTTGTAGAGGAAGGTATACATATGTTTATACTCATGTTTTTCTATGTTTTTACAAGTTTAATGATGTGTTTGTGATGTTGGTTGAGAAGAAACATAGAGTTTGCATGTGTTAGATGAAAACGTGTATTTTGAAGTAGATTTTAATGTTATACATGAAGGTAATATGTTTAAAGAAGGTAGAAGAGGTTTTGGAAAGAAAGGACATGAGTTTGTATAAGAAATATGCTGAAAAACAGAACTCCTATGGTGATTTGAATTTCTGGAACTCTTAGACTTTTATTTTGATGTTGGTGTTCAAATGAAAGTTGTAGTATGTTAAGTTAATTTTGATTGGATAGTAAATTCAAGTACTTTGGAGTTATAAGCATGAGTTATGTCAGTTTTACCAAACTATGTACATGTTGACCTCTAAAGTTAAATGATTTCTGAAACTTGATGTTCTTGGCTAATTTGGTTTATGAACAGCAGAATGACTCTTTTCACGAACCCGCAGTACACATAAATTATGTGCCACCCTTTAGGGTGGCCCAAAACCGATTACCAGAAAATAGGTGTATTTTTTATGATTGAATTAACTTAAGAACTTCAAAGATGAATCGTAGAGATTTGAGTTATCTTTAATTTGACACAAAGTGGGGCTCATCTGGAGTTCATATGAATTAGTTATAAATTTTATACCAAAAGGTGTCAAAGCTGAAAAATGCAGAATTTTCCACTAAACCATTCTGCCATGTAGCGATCGATCGCCTCTGGGTAGAGATCGATCTCTTCAGCCAAAATTTTGGAAAAAATGGTTTTCTTTGATGAGTTTAAGAATGGGAAGCCTAGTATAATGTATGTGAACTATGAAAAAATGTTAAAGGTAAATATTAGATGATTTATTCATGTATTTGAGATAAATGTATTTATAGGTCATAATCTCGAACAAGCTTCAGATAAGGCAAACTAAAAGAGTTCTTCAAGATAGGAATATCGTTTGTGAGTATATCCTATAACTTGGTATTTAATTGTACATAAGTATATGATTTATGTTCTATGAATTGTGTTTATAATGGATGTAAATACGTGTTGTATATGATGTGATGTTTCATTATATTGACATGTGCTTATGAATTGTTCATTCATGTGCATATATAAGAGATTAAAGAACTTTGTTATGGATGCTAAGGATATTGAACCATGTGTTAATGCATTCTGAGTACGGTCAGAATTACAGAATCAAAGAATATCGATCCTGAGTTAATTGAGAACTCAAAAGGGGAATCTACAGAGTGCCATGGCCATCTTGTGATCACAAATTGTTCCTGATTCTAGTTGATCCATAACAGAAGAACAAATAATCATACATACATGTGTAAATGTGAATTTCTTGTTGTACAAGTGCTAGTACAGTTATGATGAGTTATATACGTATGTGATGTTGAATATCGGTTATTTGTATATACTCAGTGAAGTATTTTGTTTCAGATAATCCAAAGTAAAAGTTGACTCTAGAGGAAGGTTTAGAAGTCTTTTTGAAGTATTTTCCAATATGGATACAAGGTTGGCCGGCTGATCTGTAGTTCTTCTCCCTCTGCTCATCATTGTACATATAAGTGTACAGGATTTGGTATGAGTAATGCGAGATACAACATTAGTCCATTTTTGTGGTATATATGCCATGTACATATGGTGATGGAAAAAAGTTTTAAATTTACATGTTATAAAGTGCAATTTCCGCTGCAACGAATTCAATATGTTACTATAGTAATGCTATAATCACAGTCATGTGTATGTATATGTGACGCCCTAACAGGATAAATGTTAAGCGACATGCCTCATGTATGTACACGTGTATAAAAGAGATATGCGTGTCATGTGTAATGAAGGTAGGGGTGTCACATTGACTCATGTAAACAACTTCATTTAAGGTGTCATGAAGGAAGGCATTACTGATATCAAGTTGGCGCAAGAGCCAATTTTGCTTCAAAGCAATGGTGATGGTGATAGGCTTGACAACAGGGCTGAATGTGTCCGTTTTGTAATGCCTCGATTTGTTTTATACACATATGATATGATTATGGTGTAAGTATATCAATTGGCGATATGATAATGGGGGTTCGGGTGGAACCAAGAATGAATTAATACATGTATGAAATGATTTATGGCAAGGAACGAAACATGGTGCAAAATGATTTGAATATGCATGTGAATTTAATTTGAATTGGAGTTGCATTTGAATTTGGATTTCATCTTCATGTACATGTTACTTAACATGTCATTAACTCCAAATGACATGATATCAAGTGATTTAGGGAGCTAATGACCTTATATCAAGTGATGTAGGGAGGAGAATCATATAGTTTCTCATCTTCCACCTACAAAAATCCTACACAAGCTCCTCTTCATCTCTTTCAAGTTCTTTTTGGTTTGAGCTTGGGATTCACTTGTGACTTGAGCTAGGAAGTTGTGTGAAGTGAAATTGTACACTCTTGGTAAGGAATTTATGCTTTTAAGATTTATTTGTGTAGTGGTGTAGGAGTTATGTGAAATGAAATCCAAACTATGCAAGCTTAGAATCATAACATGTTTATATGCCAAGAATTGGATTCTAAGATGGTGGAAACATGTTGTTATGTTATTAGAGAGTGCATGAAACTTGTTTACATGTTGAATTTCGAGTTATAGGAGAAGAGCTAGGAAGATAAGCTCAAAAATCGCCATGGTTTTTCTGAAAACAGAGGAGGCGATCGATCGCGACGTTTGAGGCAATCGATCGCCTGTGGCTAAACATGAGAGTGGCGGTGCATTGAGCGATCGATCGCTTCATGTGGCAATCGACCGCCTTGAGGCAGTATGTTTTCCAAAGGGGAGGCGACCGATCGCGTGAAATTAAGAGATCGATCGCTTAGGACCAAAATTTTAGGCGATCGATCGCCTCAAAACATGAGATCGATCGCCAGAGCCAGAATGTTGAAAAATGTTATATTTTTCTAGAATTTGATTTTAATGCCTATGATAACATGATATATTGTTGTAGCATCATCTCAAGGGACGGGACAACGAGGCAATTAACCAGTGACGCCTAATTTAAATCATTTGTGTCGCAGTACAGGTACGTGTTGACGTACGGAGTATAGATCGTATGTGATGATGATGTTATGGTTTTGATATCATATGATTTATGTTAGCTTTGTGTCATATGATTGGTAGTGTCATATGCATGTACATACATGGATTTCATATGATTGGGATGGAAGTCTTGATAGATATGTGTATATGCTTTGGTAAGATCATTGCCTTGATAGATATGCCAGGTTTGGTATATGCTTTGGTTGGGATCGTTGCCACGATAGATATACTACATATGCTTTGGCTTGAGAGATATACGCCTGGTTTGGGTATATGCTCTGGCTATTATCACAGATGAGTACGGTACTATGATATGTGCTGCTAATATGAAGATGTGATGTGGTTCCACTGACATATTGAGCTGAATAGGCATATCATATTGGGCTCGTGATAATAGGGTGATTGATGAGACATGTCATGACATAGTTACATTTGTTGATGCATGAGACAGAGCATTCACATTGGATATGATTATTATTGCTTTATCATTGATATTGTTTTGATATCGCACTGAGATAGTTATTTATCTATACTCACGTTGTGTGAATGTTTCTGTAGGGACTCATAGATGTGGGAGGACGGGATGTGAGTCATTTTCCGCTGCGAGCTGAACCACTGCCTAGGAGATATATTGTAGTAGGTTGTTGTTTGTACATATGATGTGTAGTGGATAGGTATTTATAAACCCTGTAACAACTTAAATAGTACGATACTCTTAATCAGTGCTTGTTATTACTTAATTCAGACTCACATATGTATGTTAACATGATACATAATGGATTAAGTAACGAGGACCCCACACGTGTAATCGACCCTGCGGCGCTGATTAAAACCTTTAGCAACAAGGTGAGCTTTAAACTTGTCAATAGAACCATCTGGCTTTCATTTGATATGAAACACCCATTTGCACCCAATGACATTTGAATTAGGGTCAGTTTTACAAGATACCAAGTACCATGGTTAAGAAGAGCAGTGAATTCATCAGTCATGGTGGTATGCCAACAGGGATGTTTAAGAGCCTTGGAGACACAAGTGGGTTCAGCATCCAAAGGGAGAGGATGTTTAGTGGTGGAGAGAGCCTATTTGGTCAAAAAATGTTATTCATGCTGTGGGTGTGCATCCCATGTGTGCGAGATACAGACAGCTCAATCGAAGCAGACAGTTGCTCATTGGATAATGGAGAGGCATGAACAGAGGCCCGTGTTGTTACGAAGGTGGGTGAACCAGAGATAGTTGTAGGAGGCGCAGGCCCTAAGATGCAGAGAGAGGTAGGCTGAGATGTAATGTCCAACTAAGAGGGAGATTATCGCCAAAATAATGCTTGCATTTAGTTGGAAAAATAAATTCCGAGAAACAAAAATGCCGAGAGAGAAAGATGTGCTTAGATTCCAATTCCATGCATTTAGAGGCTTTTTGGGATGTAGAGTAGCCAACAAATAGGCATGCGATGGAAGGAGAGACCAATTTGCACCTATTATTAGGTCGTAACCTCAGGTAGCATAAACATCCAAAAGTCCGTAATTTTAGATAATCTGGTGTGCGAGAGAATAAGACCTGAAAAGGGCTTTGACTTTGTAGAACAGGAGTCGGAATGCATTTAATCAGATAAACGGCAGTGGCGAAAGCCTAAGTCCATCGGCAAGCCGGAAGAGAGGCATGCTGAAGAAGCGCGCGGCCAATGGCCACAATGTAAAGGTGACGACGTACAAAACTACCATTCTGTTGAGGAATGTGCGGGGCCAAATATCCCCGGCCATTATCACCATAAAAAATTTTAAGCGGATGACCAAATTGTTTTTCCAAAAGCCTCTGAAATTGAAGAAATATGTCAGAGACATCTGATTTCCGCGTCATGGGATAAAACCATCAATATTTAATATAGTGATCGACAAGTAGAAAATTATAGCGAAAACCATCAATGGAGGCACTGGGAGTAGGACCCCAAACATCAGCATACACATAATGTAGCGGATGGAAACTAAAAGAGAGGTGGCAAAAAAAGGTAACTGGTGTGATTTATTGCTATAACACGAGTCACGTGACAAATCCACATCTTTATTAAAACTTTTAACAATAGATAAATGAAAATGTAAAATAATGTAATTGCTAGTTCGAGATGAGGGATGTCCTAATCTAGCATGCTAAATGGTAGGAGAAACCCAAGCGCCAATAGTAGCAAGGGAAGCCGGTGGCATGCCTGTTGAAGAGTTGATATGATAGATGCCATTTTTACACAAGCCTTTGGCTAGAGTCGTCCATGTGACCTGATCCTTGATACATACGTGAGTAGGATAAAATTCAAGGGAAACACCATTAGCTTTTTTGAACTGATGAACTGATAATAAATCCCGTTGAGCATCTGGAACACACAATATATCAATTAAAGAAAAAGTACGATCAGGGAAGTGTAAAGTAAAGGTACCAGTGTGGGTGATTGGTAAGCCAGTTCCGTCGGCAATATGAACTTCTTCATTGTCGTCATACTCGGATTGAATAGTATAAGGACCCCCGTACTCTTAACCCATTATTAGTGTATTAAACCATGTCATTAGTGCATACCATCGTTCATGTAGGGCAAAACCACTTGTCGTTATAGCCAATCATGCCACATATAAAATTTCTTTATATTATTCCATATAATGTCTAGTTTCCTTCAACCGAGTCTACATACATCATGCACCAATATAATATACTAACATGCTCTCAGTTTATTTGGCAATTCCATATTTAATTGCATGCAAACCATGAATGAATAGGAGAGAGCCGTAGCCCATTTATACATTCCATATACACGTAAAATGAACTCACATAAGAGCACCCAATGAACACTCGTGTATCTAATGTATAAAACACTCTACCGGATACCGTTACTGGCACTTCAATCCTGGAAGCACCTCCCAAGCACAACTCGATCCAACTCTGGATCTATGCACTTATTCAACCAGCTCTGGTACCTCGATCCTGGAAGTACTTCAAATCAACAGCCCAAGCTCAACTCCAAAGCTGCTGCTACACCTGTAACACCTGCCCCAACAGAGACAGCCCCCACACGGGGTGAGCATACCAATATTCCAAATCCAACAATCATAATAATACAATTCGTAATTTACAACAATGTAAATGTTATGAAATACAAAATATACTCCCTGGATGGTATCATCCTCATCCGGGATTCTCTGTACTGTCCATGTTCTCAAAACAACTGAAATCATCAAATTCCCAAATGCCAGTTAATCATTACATTGATTAACGAATCCATATGCTATATACCGATAACATAACCATAATATCAAATCATTCAACAATGATTACAATTATTCCATTTATCTCATTTATGGTTCTATGGTTCTATCTCATTGCTCGCTCTACAATAGCGGCATCTCATTCTCACGCATGCTCAACAGCAGTGGCGTCATAAATGATGTTCGCTCAAAGGCGACAACATCCAATCATTGCTCGCTCAAAAGCGGCACCATATAATTCCCAATGTATATATATGTCCATTCTTAGTGATTACCATAAATCATGTAATTCAATATACATTTATTACAATATAGCGTACCATGCACTCACAATTGCAATTATAATAAAAGGGCTATGCTCGTACGTCATGCGTACCTTAAGTTCCGAAGTCCAAGCCAAACCTTGCTTGAGTTCCATGCCTCGAGAAATTTGTGCTAAAACACATAAACAACCCACAATCAAGTAGAAGCATGCATTAACGTGCCCACGCACGTTAGCAAACCTCAAAACCCATCGTCAATCCATGACGATTACCAAAACAAAAGCCCTCCGGCTAAACATGCATAATACCCAAAATATTCCTTTTAAAACGTTTAAAAGATAGCCCAAAAACTCAACCGGAAGTTCCATTTAATTTAACTTGGCTCCAACCAAACCATTTTAAAAGCCTATCATTCCCAATGGAATGTGAACATTGTCCCGGAAGCCGACCATTTAAGTCGCAAATCCAAAATCCCACAAAAACCAAGAAAACCACAAAATCCCTGCTGGATATAGCGATCGATCGCTATACCGGGCGATCGATCGCTCGATATAGCGATCGATCGCTAGACCTTACTGGCGCGAGATGATCGATCGCTCAAAAAGTGGCCATCGATCGCTTCTCCGAAGAAAAGCCTACTGCTTGCGTGCGATCGATCGCCTATTACGGGCGATCGATCGCCATGCCCTGTAACTCGAAATCCACCATTTTTAAAAGCTTGAAACCTCCACAAATCATACCCCTACTCCTCCCAACTCAAAACCACAACAAATCTACACACAAGGACCTCCAACAAGGGTGCTAAACACAAAATAAAACAAACCCAAAAGGTTCTTGTGATTTCCACCAAAATCTAAAATCACTCAAACCAACCCAAACCCAAAACTCAACCAAATCCATCAAAATCACAATCAAAACGAAGATAAAAGCAAAGGGAAGGAGAGTACCAACTTATCTTTGAAGAATCCGGCTCCTACATCGAGCCTCCGTCGATTTCCTTAAAGGAAGAAGGGGAAAAGGGTTTGGGGATGGGTTATCGCAGGAGAGGGGAGAGAGGAGAGGAAATGGATTCCGAATGACGGAATCTCAAGTCCATTTGGTGTATATATAGCAAAATGCCTCAAAATACTAATACCTCCACAAATACATCATGATTCATTAAAAATCATCTGTTTTCAAAAACTCTCTCTCCAACATCAAATCCCCATACCAGCCCCAACATAAAGCACCCCGGACTCTAAGTCCCACCGAAAACCCAACTCATAGGTTTTCCACCAAAATGAGAATACAATCTCAACCTTTTGATCCAACGATCCCAAATACCCGATTTTCAAACCTCGGGAGACCCAAAACCGCAATTAATACACAATTGCCACAATTAAAATCCATTAAGAATTATCACTACACCGGGGTTAACACTAATAATACCCGGGTATCACAAATAGAGAGATGGTTAAGATCAGCGGTAAGATTGTCGAAGGCACCCGAATCAACTAGCCACGAGGTGTTGTGATTGATAACCGGAGGACTTTGAGAGCATGATGAGCAGACTCTTGCAACTTACGGCAATAAGGGGCAATGTGGCCAGGCATACCACATAACTTGCATATCACTGCATTACGAGAACCATTGGAATAATTTGGAGTATAAGAGCTAGGAGAGCCATTAACCTTGCCAGAACCACGACCGCGATAGTTGTTGGAGTTGCCCCGACGCTGTTGTGTAAGGAATCTGATACAAGTACATAGCGGAAATACAAAACGTTTTTGGATTCCACCAGTGATCTATACGAAGTGAATCCATTCGGTGTTAAGAGTTTATACTTTTGTAGCGTGTTTAGAGCATACTGCCATATGTGATACGTCCATGAGTCACGAGCAAAACGTCCACGTTCTGCCTCTACGGTATCCAAAAATCAAATCACCAAAAGGGATGTTGAATTTCAAGGTGAATTCAACTGAAAGAAAGTCGGATGCTAGGGTTTATGTGACGGCTGATATGCATATTGAAACCCTACGCCAACCTCTATATATAGACGTTAATAATGGTTCAACTCCTAAGGTTTGTGACGGCTGCTATCCCAACCAGCTCGAAACCCTAGGCCCATCATAATATATATATATATATATATATATATATATATATATATATATATATATACATTATTTTATTAGGACTCTTCCTAATTTATTTAATTCGTCAAATTAATTTAATCTCCCTTTATCGATTTAATCTTTTGTGCGACTCGTTAGGATCTTGCAACATTTGCAGTGACATAAAATCTTATTTTATGTCACAAGCAATGAGCGGTATCTGGCAACACATCAAGGCTATCCAACTTACAAGAATGTCATTGACTCGACATTACCTATGGCATGTGCTAATATTCATCATGTAATTTAATCCTCTGTCCTAGGTGTTATATTGAACACGAGTCATGTAATATGTCATACCCGTATAATTCAATCTTTTATTTCTTGATCCCTGAGTAGACTAGATTTAACAAATGAGCTCAATATCACATATCGACTCATTTGAGCATGTCCATGCATTTTAGTCTCATTCGATCAAGGGCGCAAAACACCACTTCCGTTATATGGAAGGGACAAATACTGTATTGACCACTCAACATCCCTCTGCATAATTCATATTATATCCAATGATTGTCTTTATAACTCACGTATTACAAGTAACATTTGACAATATCAAGATATATAACTCCTTATGTTGGGATCTTGTGATCTCATGTAAGGTCCTCGTACAGTATTATCGAAAATCATGTTTAAGTTCTCTACAATTTGATTTATCTTATGTTAATCATATGGTTGAGAATGAACGGCGACACTAAATTCTACACCATGTGGATATCTCATGCTTGTTATATTAAGCAAGACTTCGCAAATATTAAAACAAATGCGATCAAAACTGATAAAGTCATATATCTTGCTTGGCTCAATCTTAATTATCCAACAAAATCTAAAGTGTGTTGCAGCCCCGGAGGTTAAATTAGATATAAGAGCGAAACGAACATCCAAATATCATACATTACACTGAAGATTTTGGACTAAATTAACGGCTTCTTGGTTGGTAAAATGCTCCCAAAGGTCATCTGATGCAAAAATAATGAACTGATCATGTGGCAGCTACTGATGGACGGTGATTGAAGGTTCCGAGCTCAAAATTGGCCTTTGAACGGTTTGCGAAGTCGAAAGTTTTTATACAACGCCACCTTATTGAATTCTGCATTCTCCAATTGACCGCGAAATCTGTAAAACAACACATTCGTATCAAAATGGTACAGACTACATGTGGCGCCCTACACGTCGCCACGTAAATAGACAACATGTGACATCATTTGTATAAAACTTTTGACATAATCCCCCATAATTGGACCTCTCAACAACATATATCTTGAAATATACAATCCCATAAAAATATATGACGTCTACCCAACATAAATATGACATCAAGTACATGCACCAAGACCGAATAACAAAATCATAGAGTAATGCATGCATGTCATATACAATATATACCAGCTCACAAGCGAACCACAACTAGTTTACATATACGTATTATCCTATGAAAACTTCATTTTAAGTGACAAGGACTTATAATCTAAAATTCAACAGCTCATAGTCATGTCTCCAACTCTAACGTTAGGACCTATGCTGCACGGACACGAATACGGGGACACGAGTACGAAATGACACGGACACGGGGACACGGATTTTCAAAAATTACACGACACGACACTTCTAGGATACGACAATAATTTTTTTACTTTTTTATACAAATTCTTCATATCCATTATGTTCTAATATACTAAAATTAAAAAAAAAACTTTAATTATCAAATATTTGAATAATAAAATTGAAAATGATGTCCAGTTGTAGACACTCCATTCACTAATTAAAACATTCAAAAAAAGTCATAATTTTTTTAACATATTTGTAAAAAAAAAAGTATAAATTTTTTTTTAAAATTTATTTTTTTAAAAAAATTTATTAAAAAATTCATTTTCCCATGTCCTGCCATGTCTAAGGTATGTCCTGTCGTGTCCATGCAGTGTCCGAAACGTGTCGGAAATTTTTTTTAAAAAAAGATCCAGACACGCCACGTGGTGTGTCTCACACCATGTCGCACCCGTGTCCTGCTGTATCCGTGTCCGCTGAGTGTCCGACACTGCATGAAGTGATTTTTTGGAGTGTCGGTGCAACATAGGTACTTAGGCCTGATATCTGTTTCAACAGAAATAGCCCCCAAAAATGGGTGAGCACTGAGCACACATCAGCAATTTAACAGCATAATCATAAACATATACTATCAACAGTATAAAATACTTAAAATGTAACCGAAAATACTCCTTGAAATCAATAATCATAATACAAGAATTCTTTGACTGTTTCTGTAACTCGATCTCCCAACATCAAATCAAATCTATCAATCATCATCTCAACCATATCTCATCCGATATACAAATCAATATAGTGTCAACACTTAGCCAACGATATGACATCGTCGCATCATCATCGCGACCATCGTATATATAATCGATATAGTGGCAACACCAAGCCTATTATACCTCATCGTCGCGACCCATCGTATATAATCGATATAGTAGCAACACCAAGCCTACTATACCCCATCATCGCATCATCATTACGATCCATCGTACATAATCGATATGGTAGCAACACCAAGCCTACTATACCACATCGTCGCATCATCATTGCGACCCATCGTATATAATCGATATAGTAGCAACACCAAGCCTACTATACCCTATCGTCGCTCCCCAACTATCGCGACACAATCAACAACAATAATAACATCACGTCGCTCATTCCAGCGACCCTCAACATCATCGTTCATTTCCAGTCATCGATATATCATAATCAACATCAATATGAATATCAATACATGTTCGTATGTTAACGCATACTTAATAGTCGATAATTAAGATTAGGATATTCCTGACATCCCGAGACTCGTGAAGTATCTATAGCAATTTAACAACTCAATATTAGCCCATGATAATTACATCAACATATAATTACAGCCTCTAATCACAACATATACTTACAGCCTCTAATCACATTTTCAATAGCCTCAAAATAAATCCATCCAAATTACAAAATTTCATCAGTTGTGTTTTTCAACTAATATATACAAACTGGTATATTTAAAATGCAGCAAGAATTCGTTTGAATTAAATTTCTCCCAAAAATCTGCTATCAAGTGAAAATTCAAAACTAATCATTTAGCCATTTCAACTAAAACTAAACATACGGGTGTGTTTAGACTTCAACAACAATCAATAATACACAATTTTTAACTATCACTATATAAATTGACTAAATAAAAACTAAAACCAAAATATGAAATATTAGTGTCAGACTATAGCTCTTACCTCGTTAATCCCGAATATATAATTTATTGCACCACAACCTGAACAAATTGGACATAAGAATTTTTTTGTTGAGATTTCTAACCCTACTCTCTTCCCTCTGTTTCTCGCTCTTGATGCTAGCTAAAGAATGAATTTCAATTCATGATTCTAAATATTATATTATTAAATATTTACTTGACATGCATTACGAGATGGATAACTATGTTTATTATAACTATCTTTTGCCTTATCTAATTATATTTTCAGCTATTATGTCAACATGAAAGTTGTAGTGTTTTCCTTTAGCTTCGCGTGGCCTATTGAATCGCCCAATTTGGACATCGTATGAAATAGTTATGGCCAAAATATCAAATCATATTCCAATAAATAGTTTATTCTGAGCACATTATCCATCGACTATTCAATAGGACCTCATGCTTACTGACGTTACTAGAAATAGACACATCTTGAGTGTGTAATTGTCTACGATTTGGTAGGTTTTGATAGATAAATTGATACGTATGCTACCTAATCGTATATTTGTGTAATTGTAGGTACAATCGAAGAAAACGAGCTAAAAATGCTGTGTAAAGACCAAGAAGAGACATGAACATGACAAGGACTCAAACTTGATCAAGAAAAGGGCAAAAACGTAATTTTGGAAGTGGCAATCGATCGCCGGAAGTGGCAATCGATCGCCGGAAGTGGCAATCGATCGCCTATGGACATAAACATTTTCAACAAATTTGAAGAGTCAGCGACGATCGCGAAGAAGTGGCGATCGATCGCCAAAGTCTACTGGAGCTCGGCGATCGATCGCCACTTTATAGCGATCGATCGCCTCAATGATTTTTTCGAAAAAAATAATGCAGCGATCGATCGCCACATTCAAGGCGATCGATCGCCGAAGAGTCCGAAAATAAGGAAATTAGGTCTTTTACCATGTTTAGAAGATTGTAACATATTTTATCAACCACCAACCCCCATAACTCGAATTATTCAGTCATTAGCAATAAGTTTTCATAGTTTTTCATACTTTAGAATATTTTGGAGATTTTAGATTAATTTGTTTTCAAGTTTTCTTCAAGAACAACGAAGAACGGAACCGGAATCGACAAGCCGGAATCGTGATTTATATTAGTAATTTCTTTTCCTTTATTTATTTAATGTTTTCCATTGAATTTTTATTGTTTTTAGATTTAATTATGCTAGGCTAAAACTCTTCGATTCTTGGTTGAAGGGATACCTGCTTTTGGAATTGAACTTTTTATGAAAATTTGATTTGATTGTTGAATTATATTTCGATTTCAATTCGTTTCTCAGATTTCGAATTCCATGATTGTTGTGTTTATGTATTAGACCGATCACCTAATATTCAATTGCATAATCGATAGTTTGTTAAGAAACAACTAAGATCAATAATTAACCGGCTGTAGGTGTTGTTGAATTCTTAGGAGAAACGGTTGAGTATCAATTTTAACGGCTGTAGTTTTCATTGATTAGATTTATCGAACTCATTAGTTTTGAAAACTATCATTGATTTAATCATTAACGGCTGTAGTGGTGATTAGAGATTTGGTAAGGGTTGAATTGAATGCTGTTTTCTCTTTGGCTACGAATAAGATGAGTATGAATTGAATTTCCAATCGATAGATAATTGAAAGGATTCGAATGTTTTGATTTGATGATTAAAAGATAATTTTCCAAAAGTACGGTTACCTGGAAACCAAGAATCGCCTCACTCTCATAAGTTTAATCATCTTAGTAATCTCGCTAATTAGTTTAATTTTAGAATTTGTTTAGTAGTAATCATTCATCTTATAATCCCCTCGTTACTATTCACTTTTGGCACAAAATAAATTTACCTTCCCTGTGAGATCGATCCCTACTTCCACTACTACATATTTTTGTCATTAACTGAAGAAGGGTTAATTTGGGTGTACACGATAAACGCTACCAAATTTTGGCGCCGTTGCCGGGGAAGGCAACATTTATTGTGTCGATTTTTTTTATTTTTATCCCGCATTACTACTTTGGTTTGTTAATGAGTACAGGTGGGTCGTTAATTTTCACTACGATCCTGAGATTGAGAGGAAGCTACATCAGAGAAGGAGAGAAGCAAGGCTGCTTGAAGAGGAAGAAAGGAACAACATGGCTGCAAATCAAAGCTTGAGGCAGCTCGCAAATCCTAACTTGGATCAACAACCGCTCTGCATCAGTTTCCCTGCTCTGGCCAATAACGTATATTTCGAACTCAAATCTGGTTTAATTCATTTATTGCCAGCTTTTCATGGTCTTGCAGGAGAAAACCCACATAAGCATCTGATGGAGTTCCACGTGGTGTGCACTACCATGAAACCGACCGGAATCACTGAGGATCAAATAAAGCTAAGAGCGTTCCCGTTTTCTCTTAAGGACGCTGCAAAAGTCTGGCTCTTCTACTTACCATCCGGATCGATCACCACATGGACTGACTTACAAAGAGTATTCCTAGAAAAGTACTTCCCAGCTTCAAGAGCAACGAACTTGAGGAAAGAGATATATGGTGTGAAGCAGCTCTACGAGGAATCACTACACGAGTACTGGGAGAGATTCAAGAAGTTGTGCGCAAGTTGTCCACAACACCAGATAAGTGAACACCTTCTCATCCAATACTTTTATGAAGGTTTACTTTCTTCTGACAGGAACTTAGTAGATGCGGCAAGCGGAGGATCATTTATAGATAAAACAGCGGAGGAAGCTAGAAGGTTGATAGCTAACATGGCGGCCAACTCCCAACAATTCGGATCTGTGCGCCATGGACAACCGCAAAGAAAAGAGGTAAACGTATCAAACTTAGAACAACAACTGATAGACCTCACTTTTCTTGTGCGTGGTATGGCAGGTGGAAATGTAGGAAAGACAAAGCCGTGTGGAATCTGTTTGGATGCGAACCATTCCACAGACGCATGCCCCTCACTACAAGAGACACCCACGGAGAACGTGAATGCTGCAGGAGGATTTCCAGGCCCCCCACAAAGGAATTATGACCATCCACCAAACAACTACAATCAAGGGTGGAGGGACCATCCGAACCAAGGCTATGGGAATCCACAGATGCACCAACCTCAACCCTACAGACCGCCATACCAGAGACCTCCACCACCGCCAGCGCACCCTCCTTCTGATAGGTTAGAACATAGCATTAAAATTATTGCTGAAAATAGTTTACAATTTCAACAGGAGACGAGGGCAAGCATCCAGAGCCTGACAACACAGATGGGACAATTGGCAACTTCAATCAGCAAGATCGAGGCAAGGATTTCAAATGGACTGCCATCACAACCAGAGATGAACCCCCGGGAAAATGTGAGTGCTATCACGGTGTATGTGAATGAAGATGCAGCTGAAGAGAAGGTGGTACTGACGCCACCCCAGAAAGAAGAGATGACGGAGACAGAGACAGATGTTGAAGAGCCAATGCAAGGGAAGGAACCACGAGGTAAGTACCCCAAACTTTCTGAATATAGAGTACACCCCCTTTTCCCCAAGCATTGAAGGACAATAGGAAAGGTGCCGGACTCAAAGGACTCTACGAGATGAGTACACGCTGCAAAGAGAAAACCCCATTGCATGAGACCGTGAAAGAGGATCAAAGCAAGGAACACAAAGGGCAGCCCAAGGTCGAGCTCAATGACAATGTTTCGGCGGACAACCAAAGAAGCATCCCCATTAAATGCAAGGACCCAGGTATGTTCTTTATCCCATGTGAGATTAGAGGTATTAGGATTGAGAAGGCTATGCTTGATTTAGGATCATCCATAAATGTCATGCCTTACTCAATGTACTCTCAACTGAAAATGGGACCTTTAAAAAGAAATAGAGCAGTTATTCACTTAGCTGATAAATCCACGGTCATACCTAAGGGGATAGTAGAGGACGTAGTTGTGCATGTAAAGAATTTGGTCTTCACAGCCGATTTCTATGTCTTAGACATGAGAAATGGTGATCCTTCTAGTCTAATTATTTTAGGAAGACCGTTCTTGAAATCATCAAATTCAGTAATCAATATGAATAGCGGTTTGATAACCATGGAGTCTAATGGTGACATTGAAAAATTCCACATGTATGAACCCATTAAACCCCTTGAGCATTCTAGTTACGCTATTGATGTACATGACGACTATGATTCTGATTTTGATAATGATGAGTTGTGGGAAATGGGAAAGGCTACTGATGGCCTTGACGAGAAGAGAGGTATGGATCCTCCTGTGCATACTGTTCATATGATTGCTACTCTGTCTACTCACGATACTGCTGACCCTCTTATTTCTAAATTGCAGGATCGTACCATTGGAAAGAAGCACCCTCCGGATCGACCAAAGCAAGCACCAAATGCTGAAGGAGTAAGGACTGAGGACGACCACTTAAAGGGCAACAAGCCGAAATACAGAGGAGTGAAGAAGATATTGAGGTGGTTAAGGAAGGATAGAGCAACACTGCATCAACCACCTTGATAGAGGAATAACGTCGGGCCACCGACGTTAAACAGAGGCGCTGCTTGGGAGGCAACCCAAGGGGAGTTAGTTTCCCTTTTACCCTTTTATTTTTATTGCTTTTTAGTTAAACTTTTCTTTTCTCTTGTCTTTCGCCTTACATTGGGGACAATGTAAGATTTAAGTATGGGAGAGGGATTAGTGTGTGTTATTGCTTTTCTATTGCAAAAATACAAAAAAATCGAAAAATTTAAAATTTTGAGCTCATAGTTAGTAATGAACACATGCTTAGAATCACTAGCCCATGATGAAACCTAATTGATATCATGCATGCTTTTGAACATAGGTGAATTGTTAACCTTGGAACACTTTGAACTCTAATGCAAAGTATACTTTGACTTAGTAAGTTGAATAATTTGAGCACATTATTGTCATGACTTGTGAAGTGTGCATAACTTAGTGAAGATTGTGTGAACTTTGTGATAGTCTTAAGAAGTCTCTAATACATGCTAGAACATAACTACATGCTCTTTGAGGCGTATGTCTTGCAAACATGAAAGTGATATAGGCAATCTTTGATGCGTTTGAGCCTTTCAAGCCTACCATGTAAACAAAATCATTCTCTAGTATCTATTTTGAGCCTTAAATGTAAAAGAATGGTAGTATGCTAAGCATACTAAAGACCCCCATTCAACATTTCTTGACTAGCTTATCATCCCACCCTTTAAGCCTAAATGTGATTTTAATCCATACCTTTTAAGGGAGTATGATGTATTTCATTCAAATGCACTTGGGAATCATTGAAGTATATTTGTGAGCTTAATTGTCAAAAGAATGGAATGCATGAAAGAAAAAGGGATGCCTTGAAAAAAAAAATAGATAAAAATATGACTCCAAGGGGAGCCAAGGCACAAAAGAAGAAAAGTGTTGAAATAAACCTTGTGAAAAAGAACAAAGTTGAAAAATTCATACAAGAAGAGAAGCTTTTAGTGTGCATTTCATCATACTCTCTTGTTTGAATATCCTTACCCTTTCTTTCATAAGCCAATACCTAGGCCAAGCTACAAGCTAATAAAGACCTACTTGATTTGTGTTTGCAAAGTAGCTAAGATAGTGGAGAAGAGTGTGAAAGTGAGCTTATACTTGTGTTAGTGTATGACTTGAACTATTATGGCTTTGCATATTTTTGATCTATAATTTGTACACAACACTTGTTTATGACCACACACACACGTTCACTACTTCGTTGGGTACGAAATGTTTAGGGATTGAACTTGTTCCACCGTTAACTTTTCACCGCCGTTCATTATTATGAATGTTAAAATTGTTGAGGCATTAAAGTGATGACAAGTTGCTTTGTTATGAACCTATGAGCCAAACAAAAATATTGTAGTTTTATTTGTTTACTCGAGGTCGAGTAAAGAGTAAGTATGGGGGAGTTTGATGTGACTAGAAATAGACACATCTTGAGTGCGTAATTGTCTACGATTTGGTAGGTTTTGATAGATAAATTGATACGTATGCTACCTAATCGTATATTTGTGTAATTGTAGGTACAATCGAAGAAAACGAGCTAAAAATGATGTGTAAAGACCAAGAAGAGACATGGACATGACAAGGACTCAAAGTTGATCAAGAAATGGGCAAAAACGTAATTTTGGAAGTGGCAATCGATCGCCCGGAAGTGGCAATCGATCGCCTATGGACAGAAACATTTTCAACAAAATTGAAGAGTCAGCGACGATCGCGAAGAAGTGGCGATCGATCGCCAAAGTCTACTGGAGCTCGGCGGTCGATCGCCACTTTATAGCGATCGATCGCCTCAATGATTTTTCCGAAAAAAGGCGATCGACCGCCTCAATGATTTTTCCGAAAAAAATAATGCAGCGATCGATCGCCACATTCAAGGCGATCGATCGCCGAAGAGTCCGAAAATAAGGAAATTAGGTCTTTTACCATGTTTAGAAGATTGTAACCTATTTTATCAACCACCAACCCCCATAACTCGAATTATTCAGTCATTAGCAATAAGTTTTCATAGTTTTTCATACTTTAGAATATTTTGGAGATTTTAGATTAATTTGTTTTCAACTTTTCTTCAAGAACAACGAAGAACGGAACCGGAATCGACAAGCCGAAATCGTGATTTATATTAGTAATTTCTTTTCCTTTATTTATTTAATGTTTTCCATTGAATTTTTATTGTTTTTAGATTTAATTATGCTAGGCTAAAACTCTTCGATTCTTGGTTGAAGGGATACCTGCTTTTGGAATTGAACTTTTTATGAAAATTTGATTTGATTGTTGGATTATATTTCGATTTCAATTCGTTTCTCAGATTTCGAATTCCATGATTGTTGTGTTTGTGTATTAGACCGATCACCTAATATTCAATTGCATAATCGATAGTTTGTTAAGAAACAACTAAGATCAATAATTAACCGGCTGTAGATGTTGTTGAATTCTTAGGAGAAACGGTTGAGTAATCAATTTTAACGGCTGTAGTTTTCATTGATTAGATTTATCGAACTCATTAGTTTTGAAAACTATCATTGATTTAATCATTAACGGCTGTAGTGGTGATTAGAGATTTGGTAAGGGTTGAATTGAATGTTGTTTTCTCTTTGACTACGAATAAGATGAGTAGGAATTGAATTTCCAATCGATAGATAATTGAAAGGATTCGAATGTTTTGATTTGATGATTAAAAGATAATTTTCCAAAAGTACGGTTACCTGGAAACCAAGAATCGCCTCACTCTCATAAGTTTAATCATCTTAGTAATCTCGCTAATTAGTTTAATTTTAGAATTTGTTTAGTAGTAATCATTCATCTTATAATCCCCTCGTTACTATTCACTTTTGGCACAAAATAAATTTACCTTCCCTGTGAGATCGATCCCTACTTCCACTACTACATATTTTTGTCATTAACTGAAGAAGGGTTAATTTGGGCGTACACGATAAACGCTACCACTTACTTCATAATTATCAAGTATTAGTTATATGGATTTTTCAGGCATCACACTAAATGTGGAAATCAAATTCAAAAAAATTATTAGCACGAGATATTACTTGGAGATAACAATAGAATTTAAACTTTTCACACACTTAGATATCTCTTGGATGATATTTTCATCGAGGTGATATTTTTATCGCTCTCCACCAAACGATTGCACAAAAAAAGATATACCAACATGTGCTTTAGAACCACAATTTGTGAGTCGTCAGGGTGTTGAGAATTTCGTTCCTGTCTCACAGACTCGATACTTGCGTTATGCTCGTCTGATAGTTGAATGGCAAGTACTTCTCCCGTAGCCTTCACAAGTCTCCCCAAAGCAGCCCTAGAATCACCAAGGTTGGTAACATAAAGAGTTTCATTGCAGATAATGCCAACGAAGCAGCAAGATCCAACCGCTCAAATATGTGGTTTTATAGCTCATTGTTTGCTAACAAGTGAGAAAATCCATCTTCTGTAGCTTGAATAGCACTTCGAATGACGTCCACTGTAATAGATGATTTTCTGCCGTAAACCCTGCACATAAAGAAATAAACAATCAACACAATCCTTGGAAATCCTTGGAACAACAATTGAATACAATCATCAAAATAACCAAGTAAAACAAGATTCAGTTTCCATTGAAACCACTTCTCCAAAAGAAAAAAATGAGCTCATGGGAGAAACATTTGATAAAATATAATGAAATATGATAATCCATATAGCCAATTTCTATATTTTTTAATTTTGAATTCGGGCCTATACTATAGGAGAAACATTTTTCGACCCGGTCCTCCAAAAATAAGTTCTTTCAACTAGGTCCAATTTCTGATACCCCTATAAGGGGTCAGTACGGCCTCAATCCTAACTCCAGGAGTATAACACGACCCGACTTCGTCGTTTACGGCCACATATCCTCGTGTACTCTCGGCATGTCTCCACGTCCTCAGCTCGGCCCATGTCCTTAACTCTACATTTCACAGGCCGTCCCAGCCCAGACTGAAAGGGGGGAAACCCTGCATAGTGATCGAGACTGTACCCGGGCTGGTGTCTTGACCTTAAACAACTCCCCTAGTTTCTTCTTTGGCGTTGACTAAGTGACCTCGTGAGCACTATTGTGGTCCCTCTCATCCGAGCTGACTATATCGAGAGTTTTATTCTTGACAGATGACCACTCACAAATAGGCCAATCAAAGAGCGACTAATACTCGAAGAATATCTCCTAGTATTATCAGAATCTCGTAGGTGGCGCGTCGTACAAGTGGTACAGTATTTGTAGGTGGTCCCCTATCTGGGACACCGACTCTAAGTTGAGTGCTCACGATGGTCCCCCAAGGCCCCAGCAGGCCGTTGCATGTTGGCTTTCTCTCACCAGCACAACATATATATATGGGGCAGCTATTTTTTCCTTTGAGCTTTTATTCCCTATATCCTGCATTGACTTATCGTCGGAAGGGCTTCGCCGGAGAACCTTCTCCGGCTCCCTTCTAACCCATTTATTTACAGGACAAGCTCATCCTAAGTGGAGAAGAGTTATTGTTCAGCTGGAAAAACACCCTACCAAAATCTCAGGTAACAATTTCAATTAAACTAACCAACCTAAACAACACGTAAATATATACAAACATTCATCATCCCCTCCTCCACATCTGCAAGCAACTCGTGCATCTCAAATAACGCTTCAACCTCCAGAAAGATAACGCTTAAAGATGAGATCCGAAAATTCAAAAGCGGCGGCAGATGTTCCTTCATCCTTCACGTCATCCCCGAGATCAAATAAATCCGGCCGGAAAGCCTCTATTGTGAAAATTGAAGAGTGTAAATCAGTGTATGGTTGTTGTGAAGATTGAAGATTGTAAATGGGTGTATGATTGTCACAAAAGCATCTTCTTCTACTTCTTGATTGTGTTGATTTGGTTTTTGTTTCCCAGCAGTACTATTAATGGGTGAGTGACTACAAATATTAAGATGATGGTGCACATGTACCGCTAGACAAAATCGGTTCATGTATAATACACATTTTTTATATTAAGGTGGCGGTACACATGCGCTGCTGCCCACGTGTGCATCAGTGCGTGTATAAAAAAAACACTTTTTATATATGACAGTTGTAACGACTTAATTTACGATTCAAAAACCTAAAATTTATTTTATAATTATACATAAAATTTAAAAAATAGTAATATGTAATTTCCTCTTTTAAATTTGTGGTATAAGACACACTTAATTACAAATTATTGGAGTGGGCTTAAAAGAGAAAGCACATTGGTTTTAATAAGCCCAATATAGCATTTCTTGACCACATGATTTTTACAAAGGTCCAATATAATGAATGATGCTTGGTTGGATTAGGATAAGACACGTCACTAAAGCTAATCATAAACAAAATATAAGAGAAAAATAATAGAGCAAATTAGCGGATGTCAAAACAGTGGTCATCTGGGCAAAAAGGTACCTTGCTTCAACTTAGTTTTACTCTCTCTCTCTCTCTCTCTCTCTATATATATATATATATATATATATTATACAGAAGTATCCATAAAGCAAGAAAAATTTCATTTTATGGGAAGAAGAAGCTAATGTTTTTTTTTTAATTTGTAGGTAAATGTGTTGTAATAATTCATGGGTAAGTCTATTAATTTAATCTTTAATTACAAGATAATCTTAGAAACTGGTCAGAAGTAATGTTTTATAGAAATTATTTTAAATTAGTTAGACTAAAAAACGTGAAAAATTATAAAATAACTAATTTTCTGGAATATATAGTTTAGTTTATCAATACTAATATAATTATTACTGTATAGGCGTGCAGAATCAAACTGTATTTGTTGTCATAAAATGAATATATAAAAAATATAATATAATTTTTTGAAATTTAATTGTTTAAATTCGTATATGGTTTTAAAGTAGCTTTGCCAATAATTTGTCAAATTTGATCATGATTGACAAATGAATATTTGACTTTACTTTCTTTTTAAAATTACATTTTAGATTTAATTTTTTTTTTCCCGATTCTATATAGAGGTTTTCCGATAATGTACGATAAAAGAGTAAGATTTCGACAACAAATGAAAGAATACTTAATTTAAAAATAAAAACTTTTGTCTAATAATTGCAGAATTTACACGGTTTAGATTTAATGTTGCAGTTAATGTAGCTTTTGGAAATATATTCTGGGAACATAATTTTTAAATAAATATATTGAGGAAATAAATTTATGTAGGCTTTGTTGGAATAATTTGTTATATCAAGAGTCATTCTCTAGAATATTCATGGGAACTTTGAAAGTCATTTAGTAAGTTTGATAGTCATTTAAGAAGTTTGAAAGTCACTTGGTAAGTTTGAAAGTCACTTGGTAAGTTTGAAAGTCATATAGTGGAGTTCTTAAACTTTGGAAATTGTAAGATTCTATTTATAAATTCAGAACATGTATAACAAAAGTGATATAGAAAAATACATTTTCAATTGTATAACTTCCCTTGTTTAATCTCTTGTAAAGAATACTTCCGCTGAACCCTTCAGGCTTGTCTTAAAAAAAAAGACTATAACGTTCAACTTATTCAAGAAAATGAAATGATATACTCATGTTGTTTTCTCTTTAGTAATGGAAATTGTTTTTTGAAAAAAAGATTAATAGTCAAAGCCTGTATTTCTTGCTTTTTTGGAAAAGAATTGGTTTATCCCTTTTTCCGAAGGGATTGTGTTGGGGTTCAACAATTGCCTCTGCTTTGTGATCGGTCGAACTCGTGGCGCTTGTGCCAGTGTATGGTTGAAAAGATTGATGTTGCGCCATTACCCTTAACTATAGTTATTGGTAAAGCGGTAAGCGCTCGATCCTACAATTGGTATCAGAGCCAAGGTCGCGTGTTCGACTCCCATGAGTTGCAGAGAGTGCAATTATTGGGGGAGGGATTGTTGGGGTTCAACAATTGCCTCTGCTTAGTGATCGGTCGAACTCGTGGCGCTTGTGCCAGTGTATGGTTGAAAAGATTGATGTTGCGCCATTACCCTTAACTATAGTTATTGGTAAAGCGGTAAGCGCTCGATCCTACAGATTGGAAATTTACTTATTGGCATTTGGGAAAGAAGTTGCTCAAAGTAGGGGTTCAATGTTCTTGTTGTGAAGAACTTCCAGCTTTTCTCATTGCCAGGAGACAACTTTTCCCTATCGTGTATGTATGTTATGTGGCGATTGCCAAGCAATGTATTTTAGTACTATAAGTTTGGCATACTTATAGTAGATCTGTGCAGTTTTTTCCTTGTGCCAGACTATTTTTGCAGGTAGGTCATAAGTAATCTAGGCTTCTTGTTTACTTTCATCCACTTGCTGTTGACGGGTTTGCGCCCCTGATTTCTACTTTTTTAGTTGTCGTTCAAGTTAGGCATATGTTTTAGCATCACTCATTCATGATTTACTCCTTCAAAATGAACTATATCAACCATGGTTACTGGAGATGTTCAAAGTTATTGGGAAAATCTAATATCGCATGTTCTACTAGAGGTAGCTCGTTCGATATATTGGTGATTTAACTATAAGGATCGAAATTCACCTGGCATTTATGTCTGCCCTTTAGCAGAAAGGGTAACCAATTTCAAAACTTGCAAATATTGCATGTGCTCCTTGTTAGCAATTCAGATTGGTCTCTTTGAGTAGTGGGCTTAATTGGATTTTTCAAACTTCCTCAACTGTCTATTCCAACACTGCTGTGTTTTCAGTGTATTAGCCTCATCAACTGTTTGTTGGAACCTTGTTGTTTTTGGTTGAATAGTCATCATAATTCTGTATTGAGTTGGTGTGTAATATTTATTTACTATTGCATATCCATCTCTGTAATTGGGATCGATCCCTTTATACCCCAGGCTGGTGCTGATCCCTTTATACGCCACAATGTTGGATGCCTAAATGATGTCAATTTCTTATCCTCCAGCAACTCTAATATGTTATTCTCATTACTATTGATTGTAATTTACACATATATGGCAGTATCTGAATATATGGAATGAGTATGCATGACCCATCGTTACACAAAAGTTGTCTATAAGTCATCAAAGAACAAGATAATATCACCACATATTATCCACTGGCACCGTGCCTTAACATAAAAGCACAATCAACAAACGCAAACACAGTTCCATGGATGTTCTATTATTGTTTACTTGTAGGCAGAGAACTATGTTACTGAAACAAAAGTCTGTTTCCTTTGCTATATTTGTAAAATAAATTCGATGATACCGCAAACGCAGTACCTTGATGAGCATTGATAGACAGTTATTTTGCTGCATGGGCCAGATCAGTGTTGATCTGATCCACGTGACAAAAAACTATCCGTTGATATTAGTGGGCACCGAACCTTCCATATTCATCATCTTTTAATAACATCATTTGGGTTGTCAAATTTGAAGGGTGGGATGAAATTTCGAGATTGTAACCTACTAGATATCATAGTAAAGCTTTCTCATCTTGTCCTTATTCGTTGTGTTTATTCTAATAATTTTTAAGGGTTTTCTACATAAATTGTGCTGTCTATTTTAATCCTTCATTTTAATATTCCTAAATTAAAATTTATAAGGGTAACTGCCTATTATTATTTTTTTATCAGGGTTTATTTGGTTATGATATTAGTGAAAAAACATGTAGAATGTTGACATAGATTATGGAGGATATAGTGATCGTTGGTGCTGGAATCTCTGGCCTTGCGACGTCTTTAGGACTGAACAGGTACTTATTGAGTTTTTATTTTTAACCATGACCTTGAGTTTGATCATTAAATTAATCCAGTCTGTCCTAAATCTTACATCTTCTAGTTTTAGCAGTATATGAAATGTAGATTGGATAACAGCAAATAGTATGTTTATCTGAAGTACTTTTTGGATTCGGTTTTCATAGGCTGGGGATCGGAGCTTGGTGTTGGAGTCAGCCGATGCACTGAGGGCCGAAGGCTATGCCCTGGCATTGTGGCCCAATGCTTGGAAGGCATTAGATGCCATTGGTATCGGAGATGTTCTTCGTCAACAACATAACCAGCTTGTTAGGTACAGTCGTTCAATTTTTCATTATCTTCGATGGTCAATGAATGTGGCATCTGCCCATCTTTTTTAACTTGTTCCCCCTTTCATTTTCGTCATTTAATTGTTTCGTGCAGTCTAGTGACCACTTCAGTAGTTTCCGGGCTACCCATTGCAGAACTACCGTTTGGGTGAGTTTCAAATGGATGATTTTTTTCCCAGCAAAAATTTCATCAGGAGTTGGTTGGTGATATGCTACATGGTACTTGCAGGGGTGATCATGAAGTTCGTCGTATCGATAGGAAGGTCCTGATTGAAACGTTGAAGAATGAACTTCCCGAAGGCACCATTAGGTACTCATCTAAACTGGTACATATTGAGGAATCTGGTTACTTCAAGTTACTTCATCTTGCTGATGGCACTGTTATTAAAACTAAGGTAATGAATCAAACTGAAGGGGGTACGAGTAATCTTTGACATTGGTATATTTCTATGATTTTCGTTGATATTTCATTTTCTTTTCCACAAGGTGTTGATTGGATGCGATGGAGTGAACTCTAAGGTGGCCAAATATCTAGGCTTGAAGAAGCAACATCGGTGGGGCGAGCATCCATTAGGGGTCATGTAGAGTTTGACGATGGCCATGGTTTCGAGCCAAAGTTTTTGCAGTTCTTTGGAAATGGCGCAAGATATGGTGTCACGCCGTGTGATGATCATGGTGTCTACTGGTTTTTCACATACATTCCCTCTCCAGCAGGTCCACATCTTTCTTCCTTAGGCTTAGCGGCAAGAGTAGTGGAAAACTCGAAAAATATTAGATGGCAAAATCAAGCCCTCTAACAAACGCTACGCCCTCTAAGACTGCTTGGAAACTAGGCCGTATGCAGTAATAGGAATGAGTTGGTTTACTAACTTTTTAAAATTTTCTTTCTTATTCTTGTAGAGACTCATTATTTTTTTGGTAGTTAAGTGCATGCAATTTGGGATTTTATGCTTAATGTGTCATTTATAATCCATGAACTAATGAAGTTACATGGGCTTTTACTAAATTTGGTGCAGACAGAGGCATAGAAGAAGATCCAGCTAAAATGAAACAATTTGTGTATTCCAAGCTTGGAAACATCCCTGATAAAATTCGGCGCGTTTTCGATAGAACTGATCTAAACAGCATGATATGGTCTCAGTTAAAATTCAGACATCCATGGGATCTACTATGGGGAAAAATCAGCGAAGGCAACATTTGTGTGGTCGGTGATGCATTGCATCCTATGACACCAGACATAGGCCAAGGTGGTTGTTCTGCTCTAGAAGATGCTGTTGTTTTAGCCAGGAATTTAGCCGATGTTTTGGCTTGGAAATCGAGCATTGAGATGCACGAAAGCGGTGAGGAATTCGAGCATCTAATGATCGATATTGGGTTGAAAAAGTATGCGAGAGAGAGGAGATGGAGGAGTATAAAGCTTGTTAGTGCAGCTTATGTCGTAGGGTTTATACAGCAGAGTGATGGGATTTTGTTGAGCTTTTTAAGAGATAAGGTGTTTGCCAAATTCGTGGGTGGGATTTTGTTCAAAATGTCTAAATTTGACTGTGGCAGGCTTGAGGATTCTTGATTATTATAATATGCATTTAACTACCTTATGCACTGCGATGCACTTTGCTGAAGAAACTGTTGTGTTATCCACATCGGAGAATGATGAGATTTTAACAAGTCAGTTAGAGATCCCAATTTTATGGAGTTTGAGAATATTTAAATTTTGTGATCGAGTGATTCTTCGGATGTATTTTGGATTGCTTATTCAAAACATTTCTACTTTATTTTTGCTTAAAGTTAGAAAAAGTTGTTTTGAAGCAAAAATATTGAGTGTTTGCAGTTAAAATAAAAAAATACAGTTTAATAAACTTTAATTTAATATAATATTATCACCATATAAGTTTAAACAATCATAAACATCACATGATTTGCTTCTCAACTTCTGCTTTGAGAAGCAATATTGGAAACAAGGAAGCAAACACCAAAAAACTGTTTTTTTTTTTATATGAAAAACAGATAAACACTTTTCAGAAGCAATGCAAAACACTTATATGATTTGTATAATAACGCAAGATGGAATGATGATGACATCATTTTTTGTGATGTTTTTTTCAAAAACCCAAAAATGCTTGCTCCCACACTTTTATTAGAACTTTTTTTTTTACACATCTTTATTGGTCGTCTCCATTTTTTCTGGATACTGGTTTCGTATTTTTTAACTCCTCGACTCTACTTCTCCCTCTTAACTACTTCCGCTTTGATGAAAACCGCCAACGAAAATTTATGCCCTACACCATCACGTTTGTTTTATCCCCACTTTTTACGCTTGTTTTATCTCCAGTATTTTAAAATTCAAATCTGGAACAAATCTTACCGATTATTTAAATATTCATTTGTTGATTCCAATAATGAAATATTTGATATCTCAAAATTTAATTGTCGATTTTCTCATGTTGTCTACTTTGTATTTTATTAAACATATCTTACAGTTAAATAATTTATATATATATATATATAAATATATATATATATATATATTGCATTTAGTAACATAAAATTGATCATAAACATATCTCAAGCAAATAAATCTAATTTTGAAAAATATTTTATTATTTTATACACATTTAAAAAGTATAATTGGATGTCACAAAAATAATTAATTCATAATTTATTAAATATATTTAGTTTTATATCATTACATGAGAATAAAATATCTTTTAACATGTAATTTTATCAATTTTAGTTAAACATAAATCAATCAAACAAATTTAAATAATTAGTATTGTGTCTCACCGTTGGGACAAGGGTTGCGACAATCAACCCGCAGCCGGGAGTTACTCGCATCAACAGCCAGACAAACTCCTGGGGCGACCGTAGAGCCCATGATATTGGCTCGAAGGCGGAGTTCGTATGACGTCCTCCCTTAAGAGAATGGGAGATATATGAACTACACGTAGTGCAGTGAATAGGGGGAAGAGAACGAGAGTGAACGCAGTGAACGATAGCTTCAGGCATGCGCTCGCATGGTAATCATATTTGTTTACTAGCACTTTCCATATACACAGTTTACCCATCACGCATTAACAAAAGATAAATCATTATTATTTTTCATTTTTTAAAGGAAAGGGAAGGGACGATGCCCATTCAATATATATAAATTTTTCTTTTACAATAATTTAAGCTCGATTACAGCCAAAAAAATTTGAGCCTTCCTACCTTACATTAACCATATATTCTAATGACGCCGAAGTAAACAAAATGACAGGCGTATTATAGCTTTAAACAAAATTTGTGGCATGCTTTGTTCCATCACTACACGGGATGAAGTGTCACAAACTCAGTCCATGTAATTCGAACTGCAAGGGACAATATATTGGGATCCATTCCCTCTTCTATCAGTAGTCTAGAAAAATCATATGAAATCTTTTATACCAGGTACGGCGCCATTGACATACATCGTGATATAAGAGTTTATTGTGTTCTCATCCTCTCCCATTAAGACTATCCTTGTCATTATTAACCTGGTTACCATCCACACACAAACAGTAACCACCCCCGATGGGTGAGTAATAACCCAGTATGATAATACCAAAATAATTACAACATGTATTGTAATGGATGATATATAAATGCAATGATGATCATGGCAAAAATTCACATGCATGGAAAATCTGAATAACGGTAGCTGCACAATCAGTAAATGCCGCGCAACAGCTCGAGCAACAGGCAGGGCTCGGCTACACTGCCATAGCGACTCATCCTCCTCCGCCAGTCTACTACCGTGTGCCGGTCACCTCGCCAAGGACTACAGACATACTGCTCCTTATCGGCGAGATGACCAGCACACGGTAGTAGACTGACGGAGGAGGAGGAGTCGCTATGGCAGTGTAGCTGAACTCGAGCTGTTGCGCTGCATTTACTGATTGTGCAGCTACCGTTATTCCGATTTCCCATGCATGTGAATTTTGCCATGATCATGCATTGCATTCATATATAATCCATTACAGTACATGTTGTAATTATATTTGGTCTTATCATACTGGGTTATTACTCACCCCTCGGGGGCGGTTACTGTTTGTGTATGGATGGTAACCAGGTTAATAATGATAATGATAGTCTTAATGGGAGAGGATGGGAACATAATAAACTCTTATATCACGATGTATGTCAATGGTGTGACGTACCTGGTAGAGAAGATTTCGTATGAGTTTCATGGACTACTGATAGAAGAGGGAATGAATCCCAATATATTGTCCCTTGTAGTTCGAATTACATGGACTGAGTTTGTGCCACTTCATCCCTAACAGTGATGGAACAAAGCATGCTACAAATTCTTTTTAAAACTATAATACGCGT
Source organism: Haberlea rhodopensis (assembly GCA_907163345.1). Taxonomy (NCBI): domain Eukaryota; kingdom Viridiplantae; phylum Streptophyta; class Magnoliopsida; order Lamiales; family Gesneriaceae; genus Haberlea; species Haberlea rhodopensis. The sequence continues at coordinate 30,316,645 of CAJQUN010000003.1, read as the reverse complement.
GTCATTTTGTTTACTTCCGCGTCATTAGAATATATGGTTAATGTAAGGTAGGAAGGCTCGAAATTTTTTGGCTGAAATCGAGCTTAAATTATTGTAAAAGAAAAATTTATATATTTTAAATGGGCATCGTCCCTTCCCTTCCTTAAAAAAATTAAAAAATAAAATAAAATGTGTTATCTTTTGTTATTGCGTGATAAGAACTAGTAAAAGAAAAGGGCCCCACACCGTATTAAATGCTTCCAATTAACTATACTCAATAGTGTCCTTTCAACAATACATAAACACATAAACGAAATCTCTATTTTGGGAGCTTAAAAACAAACATTAATTAAATTTCTTAAATATTATCAACATCATTTTCGAACTCATCTACATATTTTGAGTCCAAAATATCTTATTTATTATTATTAAGAGTTTATCATGATGAAAGAAATATATAAAAAATAAAAATTTTGAACTTACATTGAAAAGAGCTTGAGATCGAGATGAATGAGAAGATAAATTCATCCTTCCACAGTGTCTATTTATAATGGTTATAAGATAAGGTAATGATAGCCTATGAGATGTAGGGAAATGATTATACTATTTTTTTTATTCATTTAGATTGATGTAAGACCATACGTATGTGCAATATAATATATATACACATTAGACAAACCAATTTATTTGGTATCGTTTATGTTTATTAATATTTCGGGGCCTTACAAGTGTGCTTATATAAATGTTGATCCAAAATTTAAATATCAAAATAATTTTAAATATACATATCTGTACTCAATTGTTTTTTGAAATAACCCCATCTACTTTTACTTCCAAATTTCCAATGCTATTTTTAAAGAGAAAAAGTGGTACTTATTTTTGAAATCATTTAAAATAATTCATTATTTTTTTAATTTATGTTAATTTCTTTATAATATTCCAATTTTTTTTAAACATAAAACATAAATTATATTAAAGTAACCACAGTTACAACAATGATCCAGCCAACTCCCACAAAATCCGATAAAACCAACGAAAACAACACCAAATATATTTGTCAAACAAGGACAATAACAAATAGACACCGAGTCATAGGCGGTCTAAAAAGGTCTAATTGTATTATGATTCACGTCAGAAGCACTATAACTTTACCGTAAGAGTGCAGAGATCACCGGAGCTAAACCAAGTCTCCTCAAACCATGCAGCCTAAGATGAGGCCGAGCAAGAGAACTACATTCCAATATAGATGGAGGTATAAAGACGAATAAAAGGGAGATATAAACTGATATAAGACAGACAAAGGGAGTAAGTTCTCGTATCCAAATCTCTCACGGAAATCCATCAATCAAACAACACCACTGAATATCGCACGAAACCGAAAAATCTAGAAAGCCAAGATATGCCCCCGCAATGAAGCCAACAGCCTAGGCAAAATAGGTATAAAGGTCCAAACAGTAAGACCGTCAAGCCATTTTCAAAAAGCTAAATAGCCAGAAACAGTCTCTACACGACAACTGCAAACAAAACATAACTATCAAACAACACAAAAACTACATTTATAGAAACACCAAAAGGTAGGAGTTCGCACAACCAGCCACTTTTTAATAATAAGTTTCTTCACTTTCATTTGACTTGTAAGATAATCAAATATCAAATTATCATACATAAATTTATATTTTATTTATTATTTTGGACACATGCTGCAACTAGGAATGACAACGGGTCGGGTATGGGATGGGTTTGGCCAATCTCAGGACCCGCCCCGCCCCGCTTAGACCCGCGAACCCGGCGGGTTTACCCGCCCCGCCTCGCTTCCAATTTTTTTTTTATATTTTTTTTATAATAAAAAAAATTTAGCTAGAAATCAATTTTGAAACACAAAAGTTGAGTTTTGTGATTAAATTTCATGTTTTCTCTAGTAAATATTTATAATAAGCATTGTAAAACTATCTTTAAACTACTAAATATTTATTAATTTGCTCTTATTTCCTTCAAAATGTCCAACTTCTTTAACATGAACACATGAATTTTGATATAAAATTAAATAATGACACTTTATTGTTCAACTAAAGAAGTAAAATGTATAATCAATATCATATTTTTTTTAAAAAAAATTAAAAATGTATTGCGGGGTGGGTACGGGGCGGGTTCGGCCAATCCCAGGACCCGCCCCGCCCCGCTTCCAAACCCAGTTGAAGCGGGTCCAGACCCGCCCCGGCGGGGAGGGTTCAATGCGGGTCCGGGTTTAGACCCGTCCCATTACCATCCCTAGCTGCAACGCTTAAAAAATAAATTGAAAGACCGTTTTACTAAAACGCCCTGCAACTATTCATCGGCCTTGGGCAAGCAGACGTTGTTTTCTTACAGCTTTGCTGGGAGAAGACCCCCCAAATCACTGAGCCAACAATTTAGGGTTTTACATTTTCAGAAAGTCGTCGAATCTGAGGTTCAGATTCTTATTTTCTTCTTCTATCGATGCAGATTTGAACGGAATTGACTGTTTTATATTGAAATCAATAGTATTGTCCAATCGCATGCAGCAATTTAAAGCAATTGAAACCCTAGCTTCACCCTTTGTTACAGATCAAATCTTACTTCAAAACTACTTTTTCTTTCAATTTTTTTTTTTAAAATCTAAATCTGTGTCAATTAATGTAAACAAAATGTCTATGCGTCTATTTCTCAGATTTGGGGGAAATGACTCAAGATATCGAGATTAAGGAGCAGGGGCCCGCCCCTTCAAATTTTATTGCCACCAATTCTCCCTCAGCTCTCCAGCGTATGTGTCTTTATTTGTGTCAAAATGCTCAAGTTCTTTTTATTGTTGTTTTTAATGGAAATTTTACTGACTTTACACCGTATTTGGAGATTAGAATTTGTTGAGTAATTATTCTTTTATCCCTTTTGAGTTTAAAGTATTATAGTAAAGTTGAATGAAACGCTGTTGAACGGTTTGTGCCAAAAGCTCCAGCTTAACATCTAAGTTGTACACATGAAATTGGTCGAACGTGATGGGACAAGGAGCATTAAAAAACAACTTAATAAAATATGTGGGTTTTGCACTCCAAGGGACTACTGTGCTTTGAGCTACTTCCTGGGAGGACTTGCGTTTGCCCTTGCTCTATTAATAAGGAACTTTCCTGGTGTTCACTCTAGAACATTAGGGCAAGGACTCCTGACTTGAGGGCGAAAAAACCGAGAATCCTACCCTTGCCTTCCGAACGAAAGGAAAGAGTCAAGACAATCCCTTTGTTTCAGTGGATTATTCTAATTAAGCTCGTTCTAGTTGGAAACCTCAGCTTTACTTCATTCTTTTAAATAAGAAACATCACCATTCATTATAGTTTGTGTTGAGCTTTAGCTATCACTTTTAGATCTTAGCTTGAAGATCTAAGTTGGTCTTGAATCTTTGATCCGACTTTGATACTAAGCTGAAACCTTTTCTCCCAAAAGCTCAAGTTCATGGGAGCCAACACAATCAATAGTTTTATACTTTAACAGTACTCAATTACATTTAGAAAGCTTTTTGAAAATCATATCTTATTTCTATGAGTTTGCCCTTCCTTTTTCTTTTTTCGGTTGCTTCTGTAGATTTGAAGGATATAGCATCTTTGCTCGAGTCTGGGGCATACACCCGGGAGGTTCGAAGAATTGCAAGGGCAATTCGATCGACAATTCAACTGAGGAAGAAGCTCACGACTTCTGTTCTTTCTGCATTTCTCAATTTTGTGCTAGTGCCAGGATCTGAGGCGTATTCACGCTTGTCGTCCTACCTCCCCAAGGTGAGAAACAAGTTCTAATGCCATTTTTAATAAAATTTTTGAATTTTAGCGTTTAAACTTATCTCAAAGAGAATGATTTCTTAATTTTGTTGGTGGAATAAATCATCAAACAATTATGTATCTTGTGCTAGTGGTGGAGTATAATGTTTTTCGAATGGAACAAATTATGGCCCAAATTAACAGTATTTGAGCTTCTCTCACTTGTATGAATTTTGTTGTCATCATTTCCTGCTTATCAATTTTTGAACTGTGGTATACCTAGTTTTGGACATTCAACTCCTTGCATTTTTACAATTACTCTGAGACATAGTTTTAAACCATAGACTTTTGTCTTTTTCTGGGTTTTGTTTTAAATTGACTTAGAAGGGGACATCTATTTGTATACCGTGAATAAATGAAGTGCATTTAAACTTGGTGACCTAATTGGTGGGTCATCTTGTTTTGATTTTGTGAGTAGCGGTTGGCATTTCATTTTGAGGTCATCTATTTCATCAAATTATACAGCATGGAAGTTAAACAAGATATATTGTATATTACTCTTACAAGGTTGCTGAATGTTGTAGGAGGATGAAAATGATATGGAAGTTGATTCCGCTACATCTACTGCTCAAGCTCCTGCAAAACACTCCTTACCAGAGATTGAGATTTATTGCTATTTACTTGTTTTGATATTTCTGATTGATCAGAAGAGATACAGTGAGGTATAGTAATATATTTAAATTAGTGCAAGGCTTCCATAACTTAGATTATGTTTTGAGTGTGTGTTAAGTTTTTGATGATTCTTTGATACATTAGGCAAAAGCTTGTTCTTCTGCAAGCATTGCACGTCTAAAGAATCTTAATAGGCGAACTGTTGATGTCCTAGCATCCAGGCTCTATTTTTACTACAGTCTAAGCTATGAACTTACTGGCAATCTTGCTGAAATACGTGGGTATGCTTATGCTTCTACTCGTTTGACTTGCTTGCATAGCCTTTGAACCCTAACCCTTTTTCTGATGCACAGTTACTGTAGTTTGGGAACCAAGAGACTGGGATGCTATATATCTTCTTGTTTGCAACTTTCACTATGTTGATTATGAAGTGATGGTGTTATATCTGATAGAAATTCTCATATTTTTGCAGTAGTCTTCTTGCTCTGCACAGAATTGCTACTTTGCGCCATGATGAGTTGGGTCAGGTTGGTGGTTGCTGAACAAGCAATTAAATTTGTTTTGGGTAGCAATTTCTTGTGAGTAATGACATAGTAATGGCATGATGCAGGAAACTCTTCTGAATCTGTTACTAAGGAATTACCTCCATTACAACTTATATGATCAAGCTGAAAAACTGAGATCAAAGGCTCCACGTTTTGAAGCTCACTCAAATCAGCAGGCAACTCTAGAAACACAGCTCCAATCATTTTATGCCTGTCAAAATGAGATCTGGATTGTTTCTTCCCATATTTGCTTTAATATATTTTATCAATGAAGAAAAAAATTGGTTTGATTTTGACCTGAATGCCGAGTGGAGTATATTATTGATATAAAGAGGATATTAGAATATATTTTATCAATGAAGACAAAAAATTGGTTTGATTTTGACCTGAATGCCGAGTGGAGTATATTATTGATATAAAGAGGATATTAGAATAACATGTGTTGTACATTCTATGTTCTGTGTACAGAGGAAAATATTTCATCTTTAATTGACCTGGAACTCCTAGACTTTTGTCGATAACATCAACATCAAGTGCTTGAACTGTTAGCATAAAACACATTGATAGACCAGATTAAACATCACACATATATAAATGGAAAGGGATTTTGCAAATGGCTATTTCAAACAACTATATGTTGTGTATTAGAGAGATCATCATCACTTTTTAACAAATTCAGATTACCAGCTTTTGGTATACATGGTGTTCTTGTGTCAACATCATATTTTAATGTTGTAAATATAGTGATTTGTCTCGGATACCACTGTAAATGCAGCATTTCTCACTGTATTCAGATTTCATTTTTTTCTTTCCATGTGTCAAAAACTTTTTACTGTGATAACTGTCATCTCTGTCATCTGATTGTTCTAACTCTGCCTGTATCCTCTTCAGTTCTGTCGCTACCTCTTTTACCTTGGAAAGATCAGGACAATTCAGTTAGAGTACACTGATGCCAAAGAATCACTCCTGCAAGCTTCTAGGAAAGCACCTTCTTCTGCTCTTGGTTTCCGAGTTCAATGCAACAAGTGGGCTATCATTGTCCTCTTACTGCTCGGAGAGATCCCTGAAAGAACTGTTTTTATGCAGAAAGGGATGGAAAAAGCTCTGAGGCCTTACTTTGAGCTTACAAATGTGAGTATGAATCTATTAAAGTACTATGAAGAATGGAGAAATACCATTTATTTGCACACATTTGTTTGCATTTGTAGAAATCAAGAAGTTGCTTTGATTGTAATCCACTAATTTTATAAGCTAATGGGCACATTATAATCTGTATTGGGCCAGGATAGTATTTTTTGGTGGGAAATAGCATCCCTTAGACTCAAATTATTTGGTTCTGACTGATTCTGTATGTGGTTTTCAGGCTGTTCGAATTGGAGATCTGGAGCTGTTCAAAACAGTTGCTGAAAAGTTCTCCAACACCTTCAGCTCTGATCGAACTAACAATCTAATTGTCAGGCTACGCCACAATGTTATCAGGACTGGCTTACGCAACATCAGTATCTCATATTCCAAGATCTCACTTGCTGATGTTGCTAAGAAGTTAAGATTGGATTCACCAAATCCTGTTGCTGATGCTGAAAGCATTGTATCCAAAGCAATTCGAGATGGTGCAAGTGATGCCACATTGGACCATGCTAATGGCTGGATGGTATCAAAGGAGACAGGGGATATATACTCTACAAATGAGCCTCAAATTGCTTTCAACTCCAGAATTGCTTTCTGCCTGAATATGCATAATGAGGCAGTTCGTGCTCTTCGTTTCCCGCCTAATTCTCACAAGGAAAAGGAAAGCGCGGAGAAGAGAAGAGAGAGACATCAGCAAGAGAAAGAGCTTGCTAAACATATATCCGAGGAGGACGATGATGAATTCTGATAAAGGTTCTCTCATTTATTCTGCACAACTATCAAATTCTTTGCAAGTCCATTCCTTTGATGGTGCTACTGAATTTCTCTAGACATTTTGTTACGTTTATCATGCCGAGCTTCACGACGTTGTTGGATCGATTCATTTAACTTTTAAGGAATCTACATTGCTTCTAAATCTGCAATTTGACTCAGTAGTTGATGGATTATTTCACTAGGAAGTTATTCCTTTTCCTTCCCCGAGGCCTCAAGAAAAGCATTTTGCCTTGCTTGGTTGTAATAAATTGCTAAAAAAACATTTATGTATTCCATTTTCTTTCTAATATATTTTCTTAACTCTTGCCTTGATCACTGAGGGTGTATTTTATATTTATGAATTAAAATCTAAATTTTATGAATATTTTTTTTCTTCCAAATATAGAGAAAATTATAAAGATTAATGGTATTCACTTGACTAAACATTTAAGGCCTTTCCCAAAAAAATATACAACTTTTCAGATAAAAAGTATGAAGAAATAAGTTAATAAAACTAATGTAGTCATACAATAAAGATAATCAAAAAAAGAGTAAAGTTCTGCATTGTTACTTTTGTTGCTCTGCTCTATCCTTTTGGGTATGTTACTACTAATTTACTGGGGTTTGTATTGTTCATGCTTGACATTTGTGTCTATCGCATTTTTACAATTTGTTGCGTTTTGTTTTCTGTCTTTTGGTTGGCTATACCCTGTAAGCGGTGTTGATTAATATATTAAAAAAAAGAAAGAGTAAAGCTTTGGCCTGCTGAATGCGATTCATTTTCTAAAAAAAATTTATATATAAAATGGAGAGCATGTAAAGTACGAATAATAATAATAATAATAATAATAAATTTATGTGTATGTAATGACGAAAATGCCCGTGCGTGGTCTCGATATTAATAGACATGACCACGGTTCGTGAACCGCCGGTTGACGGTTCGGAACCGCCGGTTCGACGATTCAAAAGAGCTCGACCCTTAACCTTCGTAGACGGTTTCGGTTACGGTTCGTGAACCGCCGGTTACGGTTACGGTTACGGTTAACCACCGGTTACGGTTACGGTTCGACCCTTACATTTTTAAATTAAAAAAAATTAAAATTTTATTTAAAATAATTTAAAATTACTATAAAAAAAAAACAAAGGAAATGTAAGGGGAGGGAGGGCTTGAACTTTTTAAGTTGCCTACGTATCCTCTTAGGGTGTAGAGGAATCAAAGCCCACGTAGTCCTCTTACCTTTTAACCCTTCTTACCTTTGGAAGTGGCGTAGCTCAATCACTTTCGTTACCTGTCCCCGTCGTAGTAGTTCCTTCGGTATCAAATTCATCTTGGTCCGAGCTTGATTCCATTCCTTGTTTTCGTTTTGTCGCTCTCGCCCAATCGTCCATTAGTGCTTGTGCCTCTAAAGAATCTGGACTCATTTTTGATCGTCTTACATCCAAAATATTTCCCCCTGCGCTAAAAGCTTGTTACACAGCAACAGTTGACACGGGGCAAGCTAAGATTTCCTTTGCTATGATTGATAAAATCGGGAAAATTTGTGTCTTTTGTGACCACCACCGCAATATATCAAATTGTTGCTCGCTATCTGCTTCACTGAAATCAAAAGAAGTCGTAAAATAATTATCAAGTTCCTGACTGGAACTTGATGATCCTCTGGGGCGTTTAGTGCGTTCTTTTAATAGAAGTTGTGCTTTGGTGAGTTTAATACCACTAGAATGACTTTGAGCACTAACTTGTAGTTGTGATTCATTTTCTTGTACACCATATTGTAAACTATATTCCCTATAAATCTCATGCAAATAATTTCTAACACGATTTACTACCATAGAAGAATCAATTGGGGAAATATCATCCGGGGGGGATAATGCCTCGTAATACATCACTAACATTTCATGCAAAACATCCAATTTAAGTCGAGGATCTAAAGCAAAAGCAACTAGAAACAGTTCAGGAATATTATAAAAATATTTTTCCCATTTAACCTTCATTGCTACCACAGAAGAGGTTAACAGATAATTAGAGAAATTTTCATTTAAGGTAAGTGCCACATTACAACAGTTCATCAAAACTAAATGAGATGTAGGATAATAAACTCCAGATAATTGTTCAGTTGCATCATAAAATACCTTCAACATTTCACAGATACTTTTACATACATTCCATTGGTGCGAAAAAACATAAATATTAGAGTTTACACCATGTTGTGCAAAAAATGAACACAATAACTCTCTATATTCATATGAGTCATTTAGCAATTTATATGTTGAGTTCCAACGTGTGGGTATATCTCGTGGAAATTTTCTAGGTCGCATGCCATTAACCTTACAAAACTTACTCCATTGTTTCATCAAACTCGGATGGACCACAAATAAGATAATGCCATTGTAATTGGTTGAATCTGATTATCTAACGATCTTAATCCATCTTGCACACATAAGTTCAAAATATGGCAAATACTTCGAATATGAAAAAATAAACCACCAATAGCAGGTTGACAAACACGTTTAAGATCTTCAATACTCAATGTGTTCGAACTAGCATTATCAAATGACACAGAAAAAACTTTGGAAGTTAAACCATATTCTTCTAAAATTACACAAATCAGTTGAGAAATATTTTGTGTGGTGTGTGATTCATTGAACACTCGATATGCAAGCAACCTTTTTTGAATTGACCATGAATTATCTATCCAATGACAAGTAATACCCATGTACGAATTAGTTTGCCAATGATCACTCCAAATATCAGAGCATATAGAAACTTTATTCGTCAAATTACTAAATAATGTAACTAATTCTTTCTTTTGTTGACGAACTAATTTTTTAAGTGTTCGTGTGACTGTGGTCCTAGGAACACGTTTAGCAGCAGGTTGTAGAGATTCATGACACAGATCTTCAAAACCAAATCTAGATGCAATACTAAAAGAAAGATGTTCTACAGAGATAAATTTTGCCACAGATTCTCTTAATTGTGCTTCAGTGTATTTGAAAAGTGGAGAGTCAGTACCTTCACTCGAGGAATGAAATCTAGATAGTTGAGTTCGAGAAGAATCATTACCAAACTCCACTGGATGCTTTGTTTCGATATGACGCTTAAAAGATCCATAGCCACCACCACTTTGAAACTTATACGTAGTGGTACAATATTTGCATTTGGCACGCATCTCTCCGGATGGAAGAGTCACCTTTTCAAAATGTTTAGTAAAAATCGATGATTTAAGTGGAGGCATAGATCTTACATTTGAATGCGCACTTTCTTGGGTATCATGTGTAGCAAAAGGATCATCGTCGGTGAATTCAATATCATCAATATCAATATCAACATCGGGTTCGGCCCTTTCGAGATATGTCACCTTGCCTTTGCCTTTGCCTTTGCCTTTACGTGGATCACTAGGACCTTCCATTGAGTAATTCGAAAATAATACAAGTAAATGATGTATCGAAAACTTAGAGTTGTGTTAAGATTGATGAAAAATGAAATGGGTGTGGAGGATATTTATAAGCATAAAAAATAACGGTCAAATAATCCTAGCCGTCGATCTATAACGGTCAAATAATCCTAGCCATCGAATTATAAAAAAAAAAAAAAAATTTTACCGGTTAACCGCCGGTTCGTAACCGGCGGTTCATCCTGTTGCAACGGCCAGGAGATCCTGACCGTTGATATACAACGGTCAGAAGATCCTGGCCGTTCAATTTATAAAAAAAAAAAAAAATTTATGGGATGAACCGGCGGTTAACCGCCGGTTCACCTGTTGCAACGATCAGGAGATCTTGACCGTTGATATACAACGGTCAGAAGTTCCTGGCCGTTCAAAAATTTGTTTTTAAAAAAAAATTTTTGAATTAATGGTTGGAACCGCCGGTTGAACCGGCGGTTCCACGGTTATTTCGACCCATAAATCGTAACCAAGCCCGTACAGTGACGGGCCGGTTACGATTCGGAACCGTGAACCGGGTCAACGGTTAACCGGCCTGTTGACCCGATTACGGTTCCGGGCCGGGCCACGGTTTTTGAAAAACCGTGGTCATGTCTAGATATTAAGAGGTTCTCCACTATTTTGTCATACCCATGACCTTTAAACAATACTTTGTTGTCTGGATCAATATAAATCGAAGGGAAGCGCCTCACATTATCAGCTGCCGTGTTGAACTCGCTTGTTACTCTCCCTTTTTCGTCCTCCGATTTCGAAGGTAATTGATATGATTATTCTTCTCATTCTTCCGATTTGCGTTTGATTAAATTCTTTATATATTTTAAAATTTGGTGATTCGTTTACTTGTTTCCGACGTTTTGTTGAATTTTTAGCGGACAATTTGATATAGATAACAGTTCTTTGATCTGGTTTTTACGCATGTTATTTGTTAACTCATCCTTTAGCTGTACGAGTTTAAAAAGATGATGGGTTTGAGCTGGTCTCGGTATTTTTTATATTGTTATTCGTTACTTCTGTAATTTTTTTTATGTACTGTCTAGATTTTTTCAATTTCAATATCTCATTATTTTAGCTTCATTGTTATAATGACAATTGAAGCTTGCGCACTGGTGAGGAAAATATGGTGAATGCTTAAAAATGAGATGCCAGTTTCTGTGGAGCATGGTTTTCAAGATGAGGCCTTAAATAACTCAATCTAGTCAATATCCATGGCCCTCATAAGAACTTGTCTTTAGAATAAGGGAGTTCTCTGCTTCTCACGAAACAATAGCATTTTTGCAGCGTAGTCTCACATTTTTAACGAATCGGAGTAGAAATAGTTTCTTTAATGTAATTATCCACGTATCAGATTTATGAAACAGGTGAGAGTTTTTTCTGCAGACTTGACATTTGAAAATTAATTGCAGATTAACGAGTTTTTACTTTCACTAGCTTCTTATTCTCGAGTCTTTATTTTGGAAGAACGCTAATTCTACTTATTTGTCAAAATCATTAATTTGACCTTTGGTGTTATGCCACAGACTATGCATTAAAATTTCTGCTCAAATAAAAAATATTGGTACACGTATTATATTTGTTGTATGATTCTCTCTTTTACAAACTTTTCTTGTCAAGTAGTTTGCTTTGGTCCTCCTCAATTTTCCAAAATATTTGCCAATCACATAGAAATGTCATCCGGTGAATGAATGAAGTTCCTATTAGTGCTTTTGGAATTGGATTTGTGTTGGGATATGCATAGTTATTAAAAGCCTGCAAGGCGCGCGCCTTAGCCTAAGGCTCAGGCCTCGTGCCTCGCAGCTTCTTGCTCGTCTTGTTTCGGAAAAGTGCGCGCCTTTGCGCGTTTCCTGCGCTTTTACTCATAACCAAGGCACGTGCTTTAGCGCGCCTTTGCTAAGGGATGAGAGTATATGCGGCTGTAGTATCTGCTAGTGATTAAGGTTTAGTTGGGCCACTTTATTATATTTGGGCTTATTAAAAATAGCCTTAGCTAGAGGATGTTAGAGTCTATTTGTTACGTATATTGTCTTTTGTTAGTCAAGTTAGAGGAAGAGAATGATGTTGAGCGCTATAAATTTGGTGATAATACAGATGATGAAGATGACACTTATCTTAAAGCTGAAGATGTGAGCGATAAATATATTAGTTTTTTTTAGTTTGAAACTTTGGGTAGTTTAATGTGTAAGAATTTTTCAATTTTAATATTTGTTAAAAGATATTTTTTGCATTATGAAATTAATATTTTATTTAATTTGTTGTTATTTGAGCTTACTTTATTATTTAACTTTGTTATCTTTAAGTTTGTTATTTATTATGTTAAAATTTATGGACATTTTTTATATATTAAGAATATATAAGTTAGTGCGCAATACTTAAGTAAAGCGCGCGTTTTGAGTCCGCGCTATGCGCTATAGCCCCACGGCACCTTTGCGTCTATGCACCTTTAATAACTATGAGGATATGATATTGGTTTATGTATAATTGGTTCAATTGAGCAAATGCAACTGTCAGCTTCCTGATACAAGCTTAGCATATTTCTAACCATTTGAGATTCTATTAACGAATATGAATGATTACTTGAAACAACCTTAATACGGAGACTACAGTCTCCCACATAGGAAAGGCCTGATATTGTTTTCTGGGTAATAGTTTAGCATAATCTGGATATCCTAAATGAGAAGTTAAATAGATCTGTCTCGCTAAAGATAGAGCAGTTAAATTGTGGATAAATTGTGGGTGTATGTCTATACTAGCTACCTATTTTATGAATTCATGAATGTCTTAACTGTTCATCAGATGGAATCTCAGAGGAGTTCTGATGTAAATGAACCTAGCACTACTACCGAGGGCATCACCTTTAAACAACATTGTTCAACATATGGATCTAATAGAGATCCATACTTGAGCTATGCAAATAGACCAGGCGAGGTTCTCAGGAACTTACAGAATGTTTCATACATCTACAGACAAGATGTTGTGAGTGGAAAAATTAACAGCAAGATTGGTATTGTGACTGAAGTTGCTGGTGATTCAGATTCCGATAGCATCACAGATAATGAAGAAGAGGATGAAGATGAAAAAGATGATGAAGCTGGCTCTAAAGAGGAGTGTTATGAGGACAGCAACAAAAAATCTGATGAAAATTCTACTGGAAAATCTGCTGATAGTGATTCTAAGCACGAAATCCTCACAACAAACCAAATTAGAGTTCTTTGGATGGATGAATCCGAAACAAAAGAAAGTACTAATGACGTGACAGTTATCGACAGAGGATTTTTGCAAGGGGATTATGTTGCTGCGACTTCTGATCCAACTGGTCAAATAGGTATTGTGGTTGATGTCAATATTATTGTTGATTTATTAATGCATGATGGATCTGTACTGAAAGATCGGTCATCCAAGGACCTGAAACGCATTAGAGACTTCACCGTTGGTGATCATGTTGTCCTCGGGCCCTGGTTGGGTAGAATTGAAGATGTTTTTGATAATGTGACTGTTCTGTTTGATGATGGTTCTGTCTGCAATGTCATGAATGCTGACCCATTGCGCCTTAAACCAGTTGGAAAGAACATCATAGAAGACGGGCATTTTCCGTATTATCCCGGCCAACATGTGAAGGCAAGCTCGTCATCAGTTTTCAAAAATTGTAGGTGGCTATCTGGATTGTGGAAAGCTAATAGATTGGAAGGCACAGTGACCAAAGTAGCAGTAGGATCTGTCTTCATTTACTGGATTGCTTCTGCCGGGTATGGACCTGATTCTGATAACACTCCAGATGAAGAGCAGAGTCCTAAGAATTTAAAACTGCTGTCTTGTTTTGCGCATACAATTTGGCAATTGGGTGATTGGTGCCTCTTTCCGTTGGCCACGGAGTCTTCATTCACACCATTGGACAAGGAGCCATCAAAATCAAAAGCTCAGGATTTTGCTAAAGATGAACCTGAATCAACTGAAACAGGTGATGAGTCTGATGCAGAATTTGCTGCTACCGAGGAATTAACTGGGACTGGTAAACTGATGCAGCATGATTCAGATACTTTGTTGAATAAAAATATAGAAGCATCAGAGAACGGTGTTCTTGCAGGATCCAGTTTATGCAGTTCAGTGACAGCTTCAAAGGACGCTGCACATGAAACTTGGCCCCTTCATCGTAAAAAGATTCGTAAAGTTGTGGCTAGGAAAGACAAGAAAGCCCGGAAGAAGGTAGAAAATTTTGAAAGATCCCTTTTAATTGTCAATACTAAGACAAAAGTTGATGTTGCATGGCAGGATGGAACAATAAAATTGGGCATGGATTCCACATCTTTGCTTCCCATTGATAGTCCTGGGGATCATGAATTTGTTGCTGAGCAGTATGTGGTGGAGAAAGCTGCTGATGACAGTAATGATGCCACTGAGATCCGACGTGTTGGGGTTGTTAAAAGTGTAAATGCAAAAGAGCAGACAGCTTGTGTCAGATGGTTGAAGCCTGTAATGAGGGCAGAGGATCCCAGAGAATTTGACAAGGAGGAAGTCGTAAGTGTTTATGAGTTGGAGGGTCATCCAGACTATGATTATTGTTATGGAGATGTAGTTGTTCGGCTTTCACCAGTAACTTTTCCTGCCAAAAATTCTACTGAAGACAGTTCACTTAATAGTTCACATGAGTCAAAACATGACGAGGGAAAGCATCATGGAAGTAACAAAATAGAAAACTCATCTGCTCATGACATGCCTTCTGAATTTTCGGATCGCTCTTGGGTTGGGAACATCACTGGGCTGAAAGATGGTGACATAGAAGTCACATGGGCTGACGGGATGATATCCTCGGTAATTTTTCTGCATGCCTCCCGAATTATTATCCCTTGTGTAGTATTAAAACTATTGATCTTGTTATGGTCATTTGACTCTTCAATTGATTGAAAGCATTCGTTCACCTCACCCCTCAAGTCATAGTTTCTTCTATTTTTGTTTTATTTTGCTCACTGATTTTCAATTTAAGAAGTTTCCAAATATGAATTTTATTGGAACAAATATGAATATTATTTACTGGCTCAGTAATTGCTATTGCTTTATATTTGTCCGCACAAAGAGTTCAAGTTTGGCACAGAATGGTTTGAACATTGAAGAGAAAATTGTTGGTTCCAATATTTCTCTGTTTGCAGTCTTTCATCCAAAATTTATATTTTTGTACGAGAGAATTGGTTGTATAACTAATGGCACGGTATTGGTAAAACAATAAATTTACTTGTTTGTGACATTCTCTACTGATTTCATTTTTCTTTTTTTTAAATCCTCATTGACAGTTGAAATCTATGATGTTGTATCAGGTTGGTCCCCAGGCTATATATGTTGTTGGTCGTGATGATGATGAGTCCATTGCAGCTGCAAGTAGTGCCAGTGATGATGCTGCCAGCTGGGAAACTGTTGAGGATGATAACATGGAGACTATTCATGATGACAAGGAGGTAAATGGTGGCTAGAGTAGTTTAATTGTTTTCATTGATCAATTTCAATCATCATAACCATTTACCACACATTTTTAGGCATTTTTTAATTGTCAATCTTGAGGTATATGATTATAAGTAGGTCACGCTTCTTTCTATTTATGTTGAAATTTATCTAAATTTCTCTGATACGATGAATGGACCGTGCATGTGATATCAGGATCCCATGTTGGACAATTCTAATGACATCAAACCTGATATTGAAGATAGCAACTTGGCTGGAGAAAATTCTGGAAAGAATGGGGCACTCTCAGTTCCCCTTGCTGCACTTGGTTTTATGACCAGACTAGCCTCTGGAATATTTTCAAGGGGACGAAAGGATTCTGATTCGTCGGAGTTAAATATAAAAAGTGAAGATGATCTTCAGTTTGATGGATTGACTTTGATTAAGGATCCTTGCAATGGACCCAGCTCTCAAAAACTTAATGATATAGAGGCTAAACATTCGAAGCTAAGCACTAATAGCGAGGGCGAGGAGCATGATGCTAAGGCATCTGATTTATTAGAAGTTGCGGAAACACTCTGCCACTTAAAATTGGCAGAATCAAATGTTTCACTATTCAAAGGCTTTGATATTGTCACGGATCCTTCTGACCACTACTTTATTGGTGCACAGGGACAGGTTAGTTCTCAATCAATTACCATAACGACCGCTTGAAAGCTATTAATAATGCGACATCAGAATGAGAAATTATGCATGTGATTAATCTTATCCCTTCCTTGAATTCTATTTTTTTCCCTTTATTTACCAACTTATAGTGCTTCCTTAGTTCAATCAGGGTTTATGCTTAACTGATCCCTCTTATCAAGTTTACAGAATAGTGCTGCAAGGAAGTGGCTCAAGAAGGTGTACCAAGACTGGAATATTCTTCAAAATAACCTACCAGGTATGCTTCTGCAGGTTTACCATTATTCTTGACAATTTTCAAACTCTTACTACCATCACGTGGAAATGATTTTACTAGCTCTCTTAAAAATTATAAGATTGATAAACAGAGGGGATATATGTACGTGTCTATGAAGATAGAATGGATCTTTTGAGGGCAGTCATAGTTGGAGCATATGGGACGCCTTACCAAGATGGCCTTTTCTTCTTTGATTTTCACCTTCCACCAGAATATCCAGATGTTCCGCCTGTAAGAATATAGAAAGCTTTTCTTTTTTGTTTGCATCTTTAATCTTTTCCCCATGTTGCACCGAACTCCTGTAATTTATCTTTGCTGGTTTTGCTGTGATTTTGCAACCAATTTCATGTTTGCAGTCTGCGTATTATCATTCTGGAGGGTGGCGAATAAATCCAAATTTGTACGAGGAAGGAAAAGTTTGCCTCAGTCTTCTGAATACCTGGACAGGTAGAGGAAATGAGGTCTGGCATCCTTCAACCTCGAGCATTCTTCAAGTATTAGTTTCTCTTCAGGGACTTGTTCTAAATTCCAAGCCATATTTCAACGAGGCTGGATATGATAAACAAGTTGGGACGGCTGAAGGGGTGAAAAATTCATTGTCTTACAATGAGAATACATTTTTACTGAACTGTAAGACCATGATGTATCTGATGCGAAAGCCCCCAAAGGTGAGTAACTCAATTTTTTTTTTTCGTCTTCTATAGTTGTCAAAATGTTAAGTTTGATAAAAGGGATAGACAATAAATCTATTCTGAAAACTAACCAAATTATTTTGAAAACAGCTTTTTTGAAGATTAGTTTGTCGTTTATTAAATGACTACCTACATATATCTTTCAGCATATAACGTTTTGGAACTTTTATCATCCAATTATTCTTCTCATCTTCCACGCCATACAATGTTTGCGGTTCCAATTAATTGGACGATCTCGCTAGCTCATTTATGTATCAATAACATCTAGTCATCTTTGTTAGGTGTTGATTTTCTAAGTTTTTTGTAGGACTTTGAAGACCTTGTTGTTGAGCATTTCAAGAAGCGCGGTTACTATATTCTCAGAGCGTGTGACGCATATATGAAAGGACACCTCATTGGCTCACTCACAAGGGACGCATCTATATCTAGTGATAGTAATTCGAACTTGAATTCAGTCGGTTTCAAGTTAATGCTTGCTAAAGTTGTACCAAAACTTTTCTATGCATTGACTGAAGTTGGAGCCGAATGTCAGGAATTCAAGCTTCTCCTGCAGTCATAGTAGTAATTTGAAAAGACCATTTGATCATCATAACTCATCTGAACAAACCTCTTGATTGTATTTGGTTAGTTAAACATTTTGCAGTCTTGAAGTGGAGGCGTTTGAAACTAAAAAAGAGAGTCGTGCTTCAAATTGGGTCTGAGACTCGTTTTCATCATCACTCGCGGTGATTAACAGGTACTGTACCGGAACATCTGTCACATCTCTGTTAAGCTGGCAGATGAAATTTTTGATACTAGATACTGGGAGGCCATTTGTTAACCATTCACACTTTTTTTTTTTTTGCTTCTCTTTTTTGGATTTTGCCTTTGTATTGCCCTCTAATCTGGGCATTCGCTGTATTCCTTCAACAATTGGTCGTTTTTTGGTTCATAATATATGGATGAAGTTTTACTGTTGTATTGTTCAGATTGTTCCTTCGTTTTAGCTTTATTCATAATCCAAGAACCTTACATCATCCTTGATACCCCTCGATTGGGGATTGATCTACCTAATGGGTTTTAACCGACCCAATCTGATTAAGCAATGAGTTGTAGGGTTTTGGAAGACATCTCTCAATATTCTCGGGATAAACATGGATCTAATTGCCATATACAATACTATTTCATATTGACTAGAACTCTTCTCCCAGATTGACTAGAACTCTACAATTATAGATTGACTAAACTCTTATTCTATATTGATTGAGACTCTATCTCTACATCTATAAATAGAGGGCATCTTAAGTTCACTTACGCAATACTTACACGCTATTGCTTACGTCTTTCATAATACACCTTTCATATTATGCAAAGCCTAATTTCAATACTTTTTCTATTGAAGCATATACTGACTTGAGCGTCGGAGTGGCTTCGCCTATGGGCGGAGTCATCTTATCCTTTTTCTTTGATATACAGATACATTTTGGAGTGATTCAATTCAGTTTATAGAAGATAAATCGTTTCCTTCATCATCGTACATTAATTAAAGATCATACTTTTTGGTGATATCAATTGGCGCCGTCTGTGGGAAACGAAATTTAATCTCATGATTAGATCTACTGTTTGAATTAAAAAGAAAAAAAAAATGAACAAAATCAAGAGGGTATTGACACTGTCCCGTGAATAACCGAATATTTCCCCATCCATCAGTTCTCAAATTTTCATTCTCCACTTTCGTCCCAAATACCAATCTCCGCAACAATGATTATTCTCTCCACACAATGTTCAACACTGCCATGCTCCAGCGCAAGCTGTTAGCTACACCACCAACCTGTGCTCCCTCCATATCTTTTAAAAAGCCGCAGTCTTCGGCCTCATATCTTCACCCTCCCGTGGGTGGAGTCGCTTGCATGGTCTCGTACAAAGTCACACTGCATTCCAACAGGAAAGGCTCCTTCGATTGCGATGACGAAACGATAGGAAAGGTCTCCTTCATAGGAGGAAGGAATGGATATTCTGTACTCCTGCCGCACCAACTCCTGCTCCTCCTGACCACTAAAACCGTCATTGATCCCTATTGCAGCGACAACGATCATTATGCTTCACCATCGCAACTATCTTTGTGGTAGAGGATTCTTGAACGAAGAGAAGGAAAATGCATCTATGCTCCCACTATTTGTATGTAGACGACATTCAAAGGGAAAGACAAATACAATACTTCATATATTTGGAAGATGATTTGCGAAGATTTCTCATAAGAAGCCCAACAAATCCCAATTATATTCCTTATTTTAGGGGACTTGGAGTTGACACCTTCCAATATTATTACTCATTGGGTTGACGAATGACTACTGTCTTTTCATCTCTATTTAAGAAATATTATGAACCTCTTGTTGATGAGTTATTCCAAATTAGTCATGGGGCAGCAAGAATTCACACATACAGATAATGTCACACTGCCTAGGCCACAGAAGATTCAACACCTTGTGGTGACTGACGGGAAAACAGACCCACAGCTATTGAGGCTCGATCTAGAGACAAAAATTAGCCCTGACCTGAAGATTACTTTTTTCACATTACGCCAAGAAGAAAAGTATGCTGCACTGTTGTATTTGATTAGAGAACATATAAGTTCTGATCAGCAGAGTTTGATTTTTGTTTCCACTAAATATCATGTTGAATTTCTTCATGCTCTACTTAGAGAAGAAGGTATTGTGGCTTCTGTTTGCTATGGAGATATGGATCAAGATGCCCGTAATATCAATGTATCAAAAATTAGAGCTAGAAAAACTATGCTGCTGCTCGTCACTGATGTGGCTGCTCGGGGAATTGACATCCCTTTACTTGATAATGTAGTTAACTTTGACTTCCCACCTAAGCCTAAACTATATGTACATCGTGTTGGGCGAGTTGCAAGGGCTAGTCGCACGCGGCCACTCCTACCGAGGAAGGGGTCCTGCAAGATATGGATGGTGTCATGGCTAAAATAGATCAAGCAGTTGCAAATGGAGAAACTGTCTTTGGGCAATTTCCACAGGGGGCCATAGATCTGCATGCAGACAGAGTTCGAGAGATAATTGATTCATCCACAGAACTGACTGCCTTGCTTAAACCGTCTTCAAACGCATTAACTTGTATTCAAAGACAAAAGTAAAACCATGTAGAGAGTCTATTAAAAGAGTTAAAACCTTGCCTCGTGAAGGTCTGCATCCAATGTTCAAAAGTATTATTGGTGGTGATGAATTAACGACTTTAGCCTTTTCTGAATGCCTGAAAGCATTTAGGCCCAAGCAAACCATTTTTGAAGCTGAAGGTGAGGTTGCCAAGTCAAAAATCATCAGGGAATGCCTAGTCAATGGGTTGACGTGATGAAGATGAAAAGAGCTGTTCATGAGGAGGTCATCAATAAAGTCCAACAGCAGCGCACTACAGATCATATGGATAAGGACACCCGTAGCTCGGGCGTGCCATCTGGCAGTAAGCCCCTATTATGACAGCTTGGGCATGCAATCTCGCAGTAAGTCCCTATTATGACAGCTCGGGCATGCAATCTCACCTCGCCTCGGTTACGCCGAGCTCTTTGCCTTGGCTGCGCCAAGTGCCGTCAGGAGTTTTCACTTAAAGCTAAGATTACGCTCAGGAGATGATCGCCCCTATTTATTATCTTTGGATCTCGGTTCAGACGAGCACACTCTTGCTCCTATTTATTATCTTTGGAACTCGGTTCAGACGAGCATTCTTCGCTCATATTTATTATCTTTGGAGCTCAGTTCAGAGCAGGCGAGCACACTTCGCCCCTATTTATTATCTTTTGAGCTCGGTTCAAACGAGCATTCTTCGCTCATATTTATTATCTTTGGAGCTCGGTTCAGACGAGCATTCTCCGCTCATATTTATTATCTTTGGAGCTCGTTCAGACGAGCATTCTCCGCTCATATTTATTATCTCTGGAGCTCAGTTCAGAGTAGGCGAGCACACTCCGCCCCTATTTATTATCTCTGGAGCTCGGTTCAGACGAGCATTCTTCGCTCCTATTTGTTATTCTGAAGCTCAATTCAGGCGAGCACACTTCGCCTCTATTTATTATTTCTGGAGCTCAGTTCAGATCAGGTGAGCACACTTCGCCCCTATTTATGATATTTGGAGCTCAGTTCGGATCAGGCGAACATCATTTGCTCCGTATACCTATTACCTCTGGAGCTTAGTCGAGTGTCATTTGTACATATTTATCCGATATAGCTCAAATCAGCTCAGATGAGCTTTATTTACTCCGTATTACCTCTGGTGCCCGATCGGGCTTATCTGCTCAGCTCAGGATTCTATTGATGCTGGAAATCAAACAAGTTTCATTGGCATCGTATATTTTTCATCACTGGGGCTTGAGATTTCTATTAATTATGGAGCTTGGGACGGTTAATATTCATAAAGCCAATGTTATTAGTACCGCATGTTTATTCATCACGGAGCTCGACTATATCTCATATTCACGTGGAAGTAAACAGCAGGGGCGCTAGGAACAGGTCGGTTAAACATTTAACGAACTTCTGGTCTTCGACGTCAGTTCAACTAGGAGGGGGGACTTGTGATACCCCTCGATGGGGGATTGATCTACCTAATGGGTTTTAACCGACCCAATCTGCTTAAGCAAGGAGTTGTAGGGTTTTGGAAGATATCTCTCAATATTCTCGGGATAAACATGGATCTAGTTGCCATATACAATACTATTTCAGATTGACTAGAACTCTTCTCCCAGATTGACTAGAACTCTACAATTATAGATTGACTAAAACTCTTATTCTATATTGATTGAGACTCTATCTCTACATCTATAAATAGAGGGCACCTAACCCTCAATCAAGTACGTTCACTTACGCAATACTTACACGCTATTGCTTACGTATTTCATAATACGCCTTTCATATTATGCAAAGTCTAATTTCAATACTTTTTCTATAGAAGCATATACCAACTTGAGCGCCGGAGTGGCTTCGCCTACGGACGGAGTCATCTTATCCTTTTTCTTTGATATACAGATACATTTTGGAGTGATTCAATTCAGTTTATAGAAGATAAATCGTTTCCTTCATCATCGTACGACATTAATTAAAGATCACACTTTTTGGTGATATCAATCCTGTTACCAGAAATGTTACATTTTTGGGTGTATTTTTCATAGGTAAAACAGGTAAACCTAAGTGAATAGAACATTATTAAAACCTTGGTGTTGGATTAAAGAGGACAATAAATGTGTGGCCGAGCATTTGTGATTGGGGCAGATAGATTTTTCTTAAAAAAACTTACATATAAATTTTTAATCTTTCATTTGAATAGGGTGATAAATCTGTATCATGGCTGGCTAATCTTGTCGTTCAAGGTAAACTATTATATGGTTCTCTCATTATCTCCACGACTTCAAGATCCAAGTAGTGTGTACTAATTCCTTTTTCAATGCAAGGGTTATTGCTACGTGGATTTTACCCTTAAAAAAACAATTGTATTTTATCGGTAAAAATTATATTTTGCACCTTAAAATTATATTTTGCCCAACTTTCATTTTTTATTTTGATATTTTTTGCCCTGTTTAGACAAAAATCTTGCGTATGTCCCTGCAATACTTTAATAAAGTTATAAATTTTATTATGAAGTAGTGTATAATTAATTATATTATAGTATTTGGTCAATTTTTAATATAAATTATAATATATACTATTATATAAAGAATCTACAACAAATAATAACTACATTGTTTTCTTGGTATTATCATTTTTCAAATGAAAACACTACACATACCCTCTAAGTAAATAAATTTCAAATTATCATACTACCTACCCCTAACAAATTACACATTTAATATAATTGCTAAATTAATATAAAAAAATTTACATATTGTGTAGCAAACCAGAAATATTTTTAATACGCATCAGTGCATCGCTGTTTTTTTTTTTAAGCATACATTATCCAAAGTACAGTTACAAACTACAATAAAATAATGACAAATATTTAATATAATTATTTATAGAGCACATGCACATAGATACTAGTTTTAATTATGTTTGTGTGTTCATATACAAATAATGTATAGGAAAAATAGCCAAGGTAAAAGTGAATTTACATATTTGGTATTGCAAGATATATTTGGAATTTAATATACTTTAAAATGTAAATTTGTTAAATTAATTTAAGACAATCCCTCTTTATAAATTGGATAGTAGCAAGTACTTTTTGAAACGAAAAACAAAAACAAACAAATTTACGTTTGAACAAAGTAATGAAAAGTCTATTTTCTTTGATTTTCCGAAACAGATGTAAAAGCTTAAGTTCAAATTGAACCAGATTTTTTGGCTTCTGACTTATTTAAGATATTTAAGGTCCATTTGGATGGAGGGATTTGAAGTCATGTATTTCAAATCCGTGATTTCAAATCTATTTGATTGTTTAGATGAACTTATGTTGAGTGAATTTCAAATTCACCACTTTCTTTAAATGTAATGGTAATTATGATGGATTTGAAATGCACAGAGGTGTCATTTCAAATCAATTATTCCAATCACTCTCCAAATCAAATCCCTTCCTCCAAATTAAATCCATCAATTCAAACACAACGTAAGTGTTTATGCTTTTGTATGTGAATGTTGGAGAATTATCTAATATGACACTCAACATGATAAATCAGTTCTTTTGCATTGACGTTGCCTGATGTGCCAATCAGTCAATTCGTTCACAGGGCACACATACACAAGCAAAACTAAGAATAAACAAACATCTTCCTTTGATGCCGTACTTAAGGATGGTGTACCCGAGAACATTTACACTATACATCTGATGTGTGTGCACAAAACACACACTAAATATGTGGCATAGATATCTGCCCTCAAGGTACCGCCCTTAAGGGCGCCAACATCGCAAGCAAACAAGCATAAGCATCCAAATGAGCCTGACCAGACAAGTACCATGCCATAGCATCAAAATAGAGTTCGTGTTTGTATGATCAAAGGAGAAAAAGACACAGCAAAGCAAGAGGTATACCACACACTAAAGCAATCATTCACTCAAACATCCATCTATTCTCCCTTACAAACTCTTCTTCCTCCTCGAGTGTCCTCTTAGGCATACAGTCGTTCGTAATGTTGAAAATTTTGCGGATTTCCGTGGGCGTCTTCCCCTTGATCATGTCGGCCACGGTTTGAGAACCAAGGTCAAGCAAGCTGTTGATTTTTAAGTAGTCTGCAGCCTGAAAAGAAAACATGCATAGTGCTATATATAAACACGAAAGACTTCAAGTTCACAAGCTAAATATTGTCCATAGGCTGCACAAATGAAAGGGCTATACAGCTATGTTGCACCGATACTCCAAAAAATTTCACGGTCAAGTATCGGATACTTCTAGGATACGGATACGGCACCGATACGTATCGAATACGCCACGTGGCGTATCTGGGGACAAAAATTAAGTTTTATTTCGGATACGGTCAAGATACGCCGCTGACCGTATCCGACACGGTTTAGATACGGGAACTTTTGGAATTTTTAAAAAAAATAGGGTTGAAACTGTAATTAAAATAAAATTATTTAACTTAATCTCTATTTCCTAACCACCTTAATGTGTTTAATGTCGATTATATGCTTGAAATTTTTAGATGTCCTGGATTAATATTTTACCATTTGTCGGGAAGTTGGTGAGTTTGCAACTTTATTCTGATTTTTAATGGGTTTAATGTTGATTATATGCTTGAAACTCGATTTCTTACAAATATTATTAATTATATATTTATATATATATAAATAAATTAATAAAATTTGCCGTATCCAGACGTATCGTATCCTACAAATTTCAAAAATCTCGTGCAATCGTACTCGTATCTGCGTATCCGCGTATCCGTATCCGTATCCGTACAACATAGCTATACAGTGAAAGAAAGAAATCTATTGTTGAACAAAATTAGAGTAACCACAATATGTTTTAAATGAAGAAAATGCTCGACATAAGGAGGGTAAATATCATAACAAAAGAAAATAATAAAATTGATCCTATAAGTTGACCTGTATTGCCTTTTGATTCTATAAGCTGTTGAAGTTTGTTTTTAGTCTTTTTTTTCGTCGTTATGCTATGTGGTTGTTATGCTAAGTGGAGCTGACATGGCATAAGATATTACTGATCTAGCACCGGAGAAAAGGATTAAAAGCGGAAAAAAATCCACTTATTGGACTAAATCCAACTTTGTGGATTCAAGGACCTAAAGCAACATCATGCCAATTTACAGGATGAATTCGTACTTTTCCCTGATCAAAAGGACTTCAATAAGAAGAAACCCACTACGCAAATACAAAATGCCTGAGGTTTTTTGCATCGGGTGCGTGTCAACACCATTACACATGCATACATATATATACATACACATATATGTACCTTAGTATTGGTGCACACCCGGTGTGCATATAAGAAAAACATCAATCCTGCATGCTTCCGATGAATGTAGAAAGCAAATATACTCAGTACGATAATGTAAAAACTCTAATAATATGTGCAATTGGCACCTCAGAATCAAGCTAAGGCAGTGAAAAAAATCAGCAAGAACAAGAATAAATGGGAATATAAGATCGTAGTAACAAGAAATTCTTCCAGTAGTATAATAGAGAAAGAGAGCGGCGAGATTACCAAAATAAGACCAAACAGCGTGTCATGATCAACCCTCACGAAATCAGCATCAAACTTCTTCAACTCGTCTTCCACAACCTTGTGGGTGCCATTCAGCGCGACGTCGGAGGCAGACCTAAACTCCTAGCAACACAACTATCACAGTTGTTTACAATGTGTTTTTACAACACTCACACAAAATATAAATCTCTTAAGCTTCGAGTGTTCTTGAGCAATAGACTTTGATCTTCAGGATCACAGTAATGCTTCTTTGCTGCTCTTGCAAAATTTCAGAATATTTCAATGTATGTGTTGAATGTTTTGCATGAATTGAATGAAGTTGATTTATGACTTTCAAATATTAATCGCGTTGTTAGAGCTTTTTTCATTCTTCACTTTGACGTATTTATAGACATAGTAGTCTAATGACAACTTTCTTCAATTGGAAAGATCTGCGTAAAATCAGCTTCCTGGTTTTCTTCCAAATTCTTTTTGTCTTCTTTCCAAATCCGTTAATCAACGGCTTTTCAATCTGACGCTATTGGTGGTGCTGATATGGTAATGCGACGCTATGTTGTACCTTTGTCAGAGTGGGTTTGTACTTGTTTTGTCTTGTTGCTTTGTACGTTGCTGATTTCTCCTTCACTGTATATTTGCTGGTCATATGATCAGCTGATGTCCTTTTCATCATCAGCTGGATAGTTACTAGTTACTTACTAAAGTCATCTAATGACTTCTTAGACATCTGCTGGTACTCTTGTTCCAGTGAACGTTCACTCTCTGCATCTGGTGAATGATAACCCTTGGTCTTTGGACCCCCGATAGGTCTCTTTTTATCTTTTCACCCGGTAGATATCTTTTCACCCGGTAGATGATATCTTTGTCATTTAGTATCCGATGGACCTTTGTAGACTTATTCAACATTTTCTTTATCAGTAGGCTTCGACGTATTAGACACTTCAAGCAGTAGATGTTTGTGATCACCGAAACTTAGAAATATTTTCACAACATAAATAATATAATAATATTAATATTATAAAAAATTATAATAATAATAATTATTATTGTTAAATAATAATAATATAATAATAAATAAAACAAAAGTAATATATTAACTTTTATATTTCATGAAGTATGTTTTTTTAAAGGAATAATTTCTTAATAAATAAAACAAATAACATATATTTGTCTATTTATCAGAATCTATAGTTGATAACAATATCGCAAATTTAATCTTTTATACAAAAAAGCAGTCCAATCCAATCATCATGTTTCAATCGCTTTCTTTGTAGCAACAATTATTGATGCCAAAACAATTCGCTCGTGATAAAACACAAGCTTATAAGTCATGAAAATCGAGTATGTAATCTTGATTATGATACCAATTATAGAATCAAGTTACAATTTTACCAAAATCTCTAGCGCGTGTGAACGGTGCAAATCATAATCATTCAAATCGTATAGTAACATAGGCGTCGTGTTTAAATTGCTATTAAAGCACATGCAGTTATTGATCCCAACACCTTCAATATTTTTCGTGATGGAACTCTTCATAAAGCATATCTCGATATGTATGTGACTGCCAAATGATTTGAAAACAATAAATATCTCAAAACCCAAGATTGAAGGTAAAGGGAAAAGCAAAAAAAAAAAAGATTTTTAAAGTTTGAAGTCAACAAACGAAGCGCGAGGACCTTGTAAGCCACAATGCATGAATTCGTTCAACACAAGGCAAAGGCCAAAAGCGTATTTTAGGAGGTACAGCTACTTTGTGATGGACCCAAAAATGTATCTTAGCCCTTTTCCCTTGAGACTGCCAAACGAACCTTTAAGTCCAAATATAATGTTCCAAAATTGTGAACTCCAAGACATAAAAAATACCACAAGGAGAAGCATTTTTTCTCACCCAATGAAAACAATCCATTTCATATTTTGAGACAACAATGTTTTGATCTTAGTGGTTGTCATTTATTTATCAATGTAAGATGTCTCGTGTCAGAGTCCTCCCACCTCTGTGAAACCCCACCCCCCATTTCATATTTTAATCTGATCTTAGTGTTTGTAGACATTGAACATATTTTCTAAGTTCTTCATTTTAGTACTGTTTTGTTTGTTTAGTTACCCCAAGATTGTTTTAAGTTTATCGATGGTACTTTTGTAATAAATTGAAATTTATTAAATAATTTTTTTTATTGTAATATGAAACATCTAATATTTTTCGCTTAAAAACTAATTTTTCCAACTTAAGCAAAAGACAACATAGAAAATAATTTAAATAAACAATACATAACCCACAAAAATCCATTGTTTCCAGTACAAAAACAAAGGCCAAGAAGGCAGTCAAGTCCGGGAAAATGTTTGTATGAACTCGATTTAGTTCTACTTATAAATCAATTTAATATTCAATATGATTGGTTTAAAATAGTTGATATGATAGTTTATGCATTTTTATTATCTAAAATATGTTATGTTTTAATTTTAATTTGGTGTATAAAATAGATCCAACGCAACGTGCATACAAGTATTTCCTGTCTAAGTACTGAGTAGTGAAAGTTGTTCAGTTCAGAACTGGAAAAGGATACTTACTATTTACTGCAAAAACATATCGCATTAATAATTTGTTGCTTCCGATGCTTCGAAGTCATTTTATAAGAAGACTGGTACGAACAATCAAATCAACCCTCGCCTCTGCTGTTTAATTCAACTCAATTTGGTAAAAATAAAACACTAACAGATGACCAGAAAAAACAGGGCAATTGCTGCACAGAAAACTGCTGGATTAACATTAAATTATGATGTGGACACTGCTTTTCTTGGTTATTGACAATAATTAATAACTGAAGAAGTGGAGGACAAGATTTCAGTCGGTTTGTTTGATGATTTCCTTAAGGGTAGTGCTCGTAGGGGCATCATCACCATTCATTTGGAATCTTTTTTTAAAAAAAGAAAAAAAAAAGATTCCACATGGATGTTGATGATGTTACTGAGGGCAATGCCTTCAGGACAGCAACAATATTTCTGATTACATTGCCAGATGGAAAGAAAAGGGGAAACAAGATTTGACTGATGGATAATGTTCGTTTGTTCTGATTCTTTTACTGTTTGAGATACTGAATATTTAATCGTCTCAAGAAATTGTGCAGTCATTGATAAATTTTTTTAAACGTTTCTTATGTATAAGAATAAATATTTAAATTTAAATTCCCATTTGGATTTTGGTACTCTCCATAAATAATTTGAAAAAACAAATATCTTTCGAATTAATATCGACATTAGAGATTGGATTAACATTCAAATACTCAATATTAGATACTTGTAGATCTTCACAATATTGGGATAAAAATATATAATTACTTATAGCTAGTCGGTTCACGTTTCAAAAAATCTTGATATTTGACGTTGACCTCTCTTGACCGATTTTGGTTCTTGAACCACCCGTTATATTTACGATTAACCAATAATTATGGTTATGATTCAACCCTTTTAATTTTTAAAAATTTAATCAAACTTTTATTGAATAAAAAAAATGTAAACAGTATTTGGAATGTATTTTTTTTCATGGTTTAAATCATAAAAAATATTAAGTAAATTTAATATTAAATAATACAAAAATGTAGAATATATATGTTTGATTAATATATAATTATAATACTCAAGTTATAACTCATAAAGTTAATCATATAATTTGATGATTAGTAATTCAATTATACACCAAGACGTTTGATTTAAATTAAAAATATAAAAAACTCGCGAACCATTGATTATCGGCGATTTACGGTCATACATCATGACCCGTAACTAGTTATGGTTCCAACCTGTCTAATTGGGTTTATAGGTAATGTATCCATTGACTCAGTTACGATTCCAATCCCGGCCATGGTTTTTTAAACCTTGGCCATGTGCACGTGACTAGATTTAGGCTGCTTGCTAATTCTCTCTTAAAAATAAGTAAAAATTAAAATCGTATCAACGAATGAACAAGGAAAAGAAAAATAAATGGAGGACTCTCCGATTTATTTATCATTTCCCAAATCCAACAATTTTCTCCCATTCTTCAAAATCTTATAATTAAATTTAACAAGAAAACAGGCAAAATAAAGAATCCTTTTTCACATTCATCGATAAATCCTCAAAATCTTTGCAAGTAATTTCTTTGCTATTTCATAGAACTACCCTTTTACGGGGAAAAAGTACGATAAAACCCAAATTATCAAATCAACGCCTCAATACAAGCTTTTTTTACCATTCCACAAACAGGGCATGAATCAAGAAAAGCCTCACAATCTCTGCATGCACAAAGATGCCTACAGGGCAGCATAATCACACACGAATTCCGAGAATCACAGCTTCTGCAAATCATCTTCTTCGTGTTACATTGGTCCCGATTCTCTGTTCTTTCTTCTTCCATGATTTGGCAGCAGGACTCTGCATCTTCGGCGCCATTGGAAGGTAGATTCACAGTTTCTTTCAGCCTTTGAATTGTGCTGTTCAATGATGCAACCTTGGCTTCGTTTTCTTTCGCCAACCTCTGCCATGTTTGATTCTCAATCTCCATCGTTTGCAAAAAAGCATGGAGCTCAACTGATCTGTTTTTCGCTTTTGCGATTTGTTCTTCTCTTTTGTTGAGTAAGAGTAACGTTTTCGATTCATATTTCTTCATGAACAGAGCATTTTGACGCTTTCTCTGTTCTTGCAGTGCCAGTCTCAATTTCTCGTTCTGTTATTATTCAAGGAAAAAAAATGAAATCAATCAAAACCCATCATAAATGTAATGTTTTTTTAACAGCCCAGATTCGAAAAATATCATATAATCATTAACGAAGACTGAAAAAAAACGATATTTTCCAGAAAAAAAATACAAGAATCAATTACAGGCTCCCATTTTCTCACCCGTGAACATATGAATCCATCGATTTCCCTTCTCTGTTTCTCAATCTGAGCTGACAAACTCTGAGAAAAATCCTGAATCTGACAAAATTGCATCAATTGTGGCTGTTGTTGTGGAACAAAACACAAGCTATTGAATCCACACGCATTTTCCATTAACAAATCCTGAGTACTCCCCAAGGCAAATCCAAGATTTTGTGAATAAAACTGCGCTTCAATCGCCATTGAATTTAGCCACAAATATCCAACCAAATCAAATCGGGCTCGATGCAAAACAAGAAAGTTTAGCCTATGAAACTATTTCTTGCTCGGGGAAACAGCCGATTATGAGAGAAGATGTGGGTTGTGTCATATGTCGGGTATTTATAATGGAAGGTGACAATTAACATAATAAATAATAATATTTAGGAGATAAATTCATACAATGTTCATTAAGTTAAAGTAACTGAAGTATAAAAAAGGGAAATGTTATAACAAAAATTCTGTTGCTACATTATATATATACTAATTTTTATTGGCACCGTATAAGGCACAGTATCAGGTATCAACATGTTGGTCAAGTTTTTCCTAATTTGATCAAAAATAGCATTTCAAATGACTGGCTTTAACAAACTTTTTTTTAAAAACGATTATGATAGGGTAATTGAATTGGAAAAGTAACATTTAAAGTTGCGCGCATCAACAACTGATTAAGATATTTTTTTCCTTCAATTCGAGGGTTTTCCACGTAAATCTTTCATTTATTTTTCATAAACACTTAATTCTATTAAATACGTAAATAACGGATCACATCATGAAATAACAATTATAAACTTAGAGGAGATTTGTATATAATTCAGCCAAAATAAAAACACCCTACAATTTGGGACTAATTGAAATTGAGAGGACATATCGATATTGATTTGATGCTAAATTTTAATCAAAGCCAAATTTCCACAATTACACGTCAAATGAAATCCCAAAGGACACGCGTTTTTACTAGTCCTATCACAATTGAAGACATTTTTGGCTGATAAGGTAGGTTGATTGGATCCCGTCAACTTTTCCTATTATTGTTTACATTTAAATCGTTAATCTCGCTCCAAAAATCGCATTAGGCAAACTCAATAAAATTGGCTCAAATCGAAAAAATATTGGCAGAAAAACTCGAAGTTATTATCTTATGGTCCCGAACTTATTCTGCTTTACCAACTCGAACAATCCATTGAAAACATAATTACTCATCTTTTTTCCTATGAACGTGTATTTTCGTCTAATAAAAAGATGAATACTGAAGCGATGGCACATTTGTAAGTCGACACAATAAATAATAAAGTGGAGTGTGAGAAACAATTTGTACAGTGGGAATAACACTCATCTTATATATCTTTTTAAATAGGATTTTAGTATTATTTCATTTGAAATTCTTTGATTCGAATGGTAATTCAATATAAGTGATACCCCTATATATGAAGATACTACATGATGAGTCGACCTGATCCGCCGTGTATTACTTGACCTTCCTCAAAAGACTTCGAAAGTTGTTCCGCGCTCTTTCTTATGACCGACCTGTTTGGCCGATGTGTTTCACCTTACCTGTTGACCCTTCGCCAAATTGTCTGGCGACCTCTTTTGGGATCCGAGCCCATTGGCCGAGCTCTTCTCATTCCCTGCTTGATACGTGTGCCCAACAAGGAAACTGAGTCCCCTAAACTAGGTAAGTCCTAGATCTGCGGAGCAATATCAGGGATTTGATTGTATTCACAAGATCTTAACATATCTGGGTAAGATTTGGATAAACATGGAAGTAGTCCTTGCTGCATGGTAACTCTTGGGTCTCTGCCTATAAATACCAGGTTTGGGGTATCAACTCGGATGATTCATAATTTCTTTCACAAACTTTACAAGTGTATATTTTATCATATCCTCTCGCCTGACTTGAGCGTCGGAGGGGACTCACCGGAAAAAACTTCCGGCCCCTTCTCACTGTTGCTTCGTGCTTTCAGGTCATCTCAGATGATATTTACTGACACCATTGTCGTTATTTTGAATATCGGAGAAGAAAGAGAGGTGAACCCCCTCTCTATTGATAGTAGCATGTCATCACAACTTTTGGTGATATCAATAAGATTTCATGTGTTTGAACAATAATAAAATAATTTAATATATATATGTGATATTAACCTAAATATAGCTATATAAATATACTGAATTGTTACTTAAAATATATAGGAACGTACTAATATTTCTAGAGGGGTGATGTAAGCTTGCCAATGAAAGATTTTATAAAACAAAATTATCGCATCGATAGTCTGACTTTTGGTTTGTGTATGGATGATTTTCCACTTATTTTAATACTAATTTTATGATTTAATTTTGGCTACAATTTATTATTAATATTGTGATATATTGATTAATTCTTGAATTTATATTTGAAATAATACATTAGATAAAATTAATAGAAAACAATAAACTAGCTATGGGATAAAGTGGCTTTTGGATTTAAAATTGTAGATAGAGAATCAACTCCATAAATTTGTACTAAAATTCAATCAAACTATTGGAATGTTTGAGATCATACCCTAATACAACGTTTGATACTATGGATGAAATGAGATAAGTGGGAAACTAAAAATTATGGCTCGTCCAATCGTTGTTGAGATCATACCCTAATTCAACGTTTGGTACTATGGATGGAATGAGATAAGTGGGAAAATAAAAATTATGGCTCGTCCAATCGTTGTTGAGATCACACCCTAATTCAGCGTTTGGTACTATGGATGGAATGAGATAAGTGGGAAACTAAAAATTATGCTCGTTCAATTGTTATTGAGATCATACCATAATTCAACGTTTGGTACTATGGATGGAATGAGATAAGTGAGAAACTAAAAATTATGGCTCGTCCAATCGTTGTCAAGTTTACCAACAGTCTAATCCAACAATCAATGTTTTTTATTTCTCAATTCAATCTATACTCCAATGTTTCAATTCATATGAATTCAATCTCAACAGCCTAGATTTTCAATTCTATCATCATAAGGCGGGTGTAAATTTCCTACACCTAAGAAGGGACCATATAGATGTTAATGCATCTTGGCCAAACAAGAGTACTATCGATAGTACTACACGACTTTGCAAATTCCAAAACCATTCTCTTCTTTTTGTCATTTAATGGGTTGCTTTTCTCACCTTTTCTCTTCTTTTTTTGGGTGGTCATTAGTTGATGTGTCCTAATAATCTTTCATATATACTATCATATCACTACTACAAGTGCACACAATTTAGGCCAAGATATATTAGAAAATTTAATGGGAAAACGATTTCCATACTTGATAGGGTTGCTTGCTTTGGATAGGCACTATTATAAATGGAAAAATGCTTGTATGAACCCGTGTGGTTCCACTTATGGACCAACTCAATATGAATGGTTTAAGATGGTTGTTATGTTAGTTTATGTGTCTTTTATTTAAAAGATGACAACACAATTTACTTTGACTCATGATTAATTCTTTTCTTTTCTTTTTAAGTTTTGGAGGGGCTTTAGCAATTTTTTGCGTGAAACACGACTCGAACTCGAGTCTTCTCAAAGTGGGTATAAGCTCTTATCCACATCGATAAGGCCGGAGAGCTCGACTCATTATTAATTCTCTAGCATATAGATAGAGATGAACCAGAATAATCTAACTATGGTCGGGCAGGTTAATTCGTCATGTTAATTTGAAACTATTTACATTTGTAATTATTTTTTTTTAAAAAAAAGAAGAAGTTATATTCACTAAAATATATTAAATTGTATTTTATTGAGTTGTCTATAAAATTAACATATTTATAAAGTTACAAAGAAATCTTAAAAGATTTCATCTAGGGTTGGAGGCTTTCAATTTTTTGTCATCCCATCCATAAAAGTAATGGTGGTACTACATGTTGATTTTTATCAGTTGAAACCCACATTTACCTACCATTTCATGGTGCCATTGGACAACACTACATATGATAATGTGGGATTTTTTATTTATTTTATTTTTATTATTATTTTGATTACAATGGGGTGAGTTTTTTCTTTTTTTACGTGGGTTTGAATCCACGTCTTCGAGATATTCATGTCATTACACCACTAGGAATGATGGCGATTTTTTTTTTATGGTTTGAATATTTTGGTTTATTTTTTAAATGGTATATAAAGTCCATAAGTGGGAAGTGTGGCGTGCCTCTTGGGTAAAAAGGACTATTTAAAATTTTTATGGGGAAGATAATTTGATATGCTGAATTAAAATATTTAAGCAGACTAAATGAAATTTGGATGTCAATTTATTTTATTATTATCGAAAATTAGTCATGAAAACGATCTATATATTCAATAAAAAAATCCCACCCACTTCTAGAATATTGAAAATGGAACTTGGTTTAAGAAATACTTGTTCCCCAAAAATATTTATATAGAAAATAATAAGAATATAAATTATATAAGAATCCTGGTTGCATTCCCAACTCTACAACTCTCATTATTTATAAATTAATTAATTAATCCATTAATATATTTTATGGAGCCAAGATTTTAATTTAGAGAATGTGAATTATGTTTTTAAAAAAAATTAAAAGGGTAAAACACAATTTTCAAAAAAATTATATATATATATATCTATATATATATATATATATTGGGCCCGTGCGGCCTCACCCCTACTCATACCATTTCATCATATCAGTTCTGAAAGATGGAGTTTTTGCCTACACAAGCCATAAATGCGAGCAACTGACGAAATGTAATTGATATTTATTTTAAACGTATGCTTGTTATGTATATGAGTCGAATATTAAGACAAAGATCATTATTTTTGAATAAAATTCTGAATTATTAGATCTTGAGAAAATTACATAAATCATTTTGTAGTTTGATCCAAATTTCACTATATAAATATTGTTTGGAAAATTATCGAACATTTATTCTCGCATTCATCAGCGTCATATATCCTCAAACTTAGAACCTCCTAAACTTGCTATTGCAATTTTTTTAAAAAAATAAAAATAAAATTTTGGAGTGTCAAAATCTTCTTTTTTTTCCCAAAATCAAACAACTAGATATCCAAAATATTTTTTAATTTTATTTTACGCAATAGCTAGCTTAAGGAATTTCATGTTTGAGAATATAAGGTGATGATATAATGAGACGATGAATTTTCGATAAAAATATCAAATCCAGTCGAGGATACGAAATGCTATAATCTATGAAAGTTGATGATATAGACTGTAATTACAAAAATATAGTTGCAAAGTGAAATTTGAAGGGGAGGATTTGGATTTCAAATACTTAATACAAATTCATTTAATTGCTTAGCTAATTATAAAATTCATAGATTCAAATCCACCATCTTCAATTTTAAGGCTTTTTAAACAATACAAATATGTTTCAAATTCATGATTATTAAAGTCATTTCAAATAATTTTGAATCCATTATTGAAATAAAATCCTTCAATCCGAATGCACACGTACGTCTATTTATTAATTTCACTTTAACAACGCAACCATTCGACAAGATTTTGGCCGATATATCTTTCTTGTTTCTGTCGAATGGCGCCGAGGTTGACCAGGTGTCTGATCAATTAAAATACAACCAAAACCTGTAAATTATGATTTGTAGCATTATTTATCTTATATCGAGGGAGAATAAATTCAATTTTTCTAATCATAAAACTAAAATGGCCCTCCGATTTCTGTTGAAAGTTATTGCGTGGGGACTGGGGGGAGTGGAGAGTCAAGTGGTGGCCACAATTGCTAAGTTTGAAAGAGTCCATGGCTGCTTGGCCCGGTGACTTGCCACACACTTGAACCCCATTCAATTCAATATATCTCCCCAGTACCATTGACTAGTACACTGAGACGTGATGCATATCTTTTCACACTCTCTGCTGAAATTTAGACTTCGCCATAATAAAAAATATTATTTAAATCACAGCCCTGCGATTCTTTAAAACATCAGACATGTCCTCTCAATATAAATAGCCATGATATCGGTGAGAAATTCAGTTTCCATTAAATTACGAAGTTATGTTATGATGATTTTCATCTCAGATAAAGTTCGCTCTGTGGTTGATTGCTGTCAAAAACAGCAATTGCGAGAGTTTAGGTTTTACAAATTTTAAGACTTTAGATTATTAGACTATCATTGCTCATTTAATAATGTAGTAATATAATAAGTGATGCGCTGAAGGAAGTGGTGGACGCTGGGCGGAAAAAAATTGATAGGCTGCGTCCACTTTTGCCCAAATGATACACCCATGATCATAACCACAGTCATATAATAGAAAAAACAGGTGAACAAACTAACGAAATAGGCCTTTAATAATGTAATAAACAGACAACAGTCATAGTTAAAAGATATATGAACTGACAGTCTTCACAAAGAACTCAAAGAGAGCTGTTTACTGCTTGATGATAAGAAAAAATTGTAGAATTGGTGCAAGAGAAGATCGGATAATACATATTCGTAATTAAATATCTTTGCTCAGGTATTAAAAAAAGTATATTAATTTAATCAAATATAAAGTAAGTTTGTATATAAAGGCATTCAAAATCAATATCTTTCATATTATATACTCAAATACTATTCTCAAGAAATGGATCTCATCTCATCGAAAGGTATTCATTCACCAGTATATTTTTATTTAAATATTTGTGAGGATCTCAATGAATGTAAGATCATAGTAAAAAGGTGAATTTTAGTTCAATGAATCTAATTAATAATTGAAGAGATTCGTGTAGAGTGCATTGTATGTGACAAATTATTCTGTCAGGTTGGCTTAGATCCCTCTCAATTACTTGAACCTGTCGCCCATTTTTGTGAATCGATTGTAAGACCCTGCTTACGATTGACAAATCATACTCTAAATGATATGAGGATTTTTAGTTTTTTTAATTTTGACAATTATCTCAGAACATCCAAATTACAAGACAAATAATTAAATTCTCAAACAATAAGTGTCACTACTAACCGTAATCATAAACGTCTATCCAATAAAATGACGCCAAATGATTACAGAACGAGTAGCATTCAATGTGAGAACGTGCAGTGGGATGACAATTGAGGTCTCGATCACTATTGGATTGCATCAAGGGTATACATTGAGTCCTTTCCTGTTCGCCATAGTAATGGATTAGATAACAAGACATATATAGTGAATTACCTTGAACATACTTTTTGCTGATGATATTGTGTTAATCGACGAGACAATGGCAGGGGTAAATGCCAAATTGGAGTTATGGAGAGAGGCGTTGGAATCAAAGGATTTTAGATTAGGTAGGTCTAAAACGGAATATATGGAGTATAAATTTAGTGATCGTTCCTTTCTGGATTCCGATGTTGTAGAACTCGATGGTCAAGAGGTATCGATGAGCATCAAGTTTCGACACCTAGATTCAGTTATCCAAAAGTATGGAGAGATTGGCAGTGACGTTAATCATGTGATTCAGCCTGGCTAGTTGAAATGGAGAAACGTCACCGAAGTTCTATGCGATAGTAATATCCCCCTGAATTGAAGGGAAAGTTTTATAGAACCACCGTTAGACCCACAATGTCGTATAGGACGGAATGATGGGCACCCAAGAGGAATCACATCCAAAAGCTGAGTGTGACAGAGATGTGTATGCTTCGTTGGATGTGCGTCAAGACCAGAAGAGATAAAATAAGGAACAAAGATATTTGAGCTGAAGTATGTTTAGCTTGTATAGAAGAGAAGATTCAAGAAAGCCGCTTACGTTGGTTTGGTCATGTTCGCCGTAGGCCCAGCAGTGCACCTGTGCGTCGAGTGGAGTCCATGGATTTCGGCCAGTTCACGAGAGTGAGAGGACGACCGAAGAAGATATGACTCGAAGTTATACGCAAAGACTTATAGTGCAAGGGGATTACAGAAGATATATTGACCGATGGAAGCGTTTGGAGAAGACTAACGCATGTGTCCGACCCAACTTGATTCTCTCTATTGTTCATGTAGCCTACCCCAATTCATTGAGATTAAAGGCTTAGTTGTTGTGGTTGTAAATGATTACAGAACGACATGCATATTACAATTCCCAGACGAAATGTAATATACAAAGAAAACACTATAACTAGTGCACTAACTCAACTTGACTTTGTTAAGCCTCTGTCTCAGCAACTCTAATACCTCGAGGTCTCTGACAGCTATACTGACACCGGTTTTCATAGAAACTGCCCCACACGAGGTGAGCATACCAATAAACAGGCAACGACAAATACAATATAAATATAACTTGTACAATACAGAGTTATAAGTGATAAATAGTTACTCCCTGAGTAACTTACAATGCGTAAGAATATTAATAGTTCTTCGACAC
Organism: Haberlea rhodopensis; assembly: GCA_907163345.1. NCBI lineage: Eukaryota > Viridiplantae > Streptophyta > Magnoliopsida > Lamiales > Gesneriaceae > Haberlea > Haberlea rhodopensis. The sequence goes on along the minus strand of CAJQUN010000003.1, from coordinate 30,277,454 downwards.
ACACCTGTTGATAATCATACATCTTACCAAGATACCATGAGCTCATTTATGTCTGTCAATGACAAAATATTCCATATCATCAGTACCACATTGATCGATGTCTCACAAACCATATCATCAGTACCACATAGATACAATGTCTGTTGAATGGCGCCGAGGTTGACCAGGTGTCTGATCAATTAAAATACAACCGAAACCTGTAAATTATGATTTGTAGCATTATTTTTCTTTTATCGAGGGAGAATAAATTCAATTTTTCTAAAAAAAAATGTTCATGAAACTAAAATGGCCCTCCGATTTCTGTTGAAAGTTATTGCGTGGGGGCTGGGGGGAGTGAGTCATGGGGTGGCCACAATGCTAAGTTTGAGAGAGTCCATCATTGCTTGGCCCGGTGACTTGCAACACACTTGAACGCCATTCAATTCAATATATGTCCCCAGTACCATTGACTAGTACACAGAGACGTGGCGTTATCTTTTCCCACTCTCTGCTGAAATTTAGACTTCATCATAACAATGGATGTAATTAAAAGCTTTGAATTTAATGGGCTAAAATTTATCTTGGCTAAAATTTATCCTGAAGTATATATATATATATATATATATATATATATATATGACATATAATATTTTCATCGCTTCGATATGATAGTGGCATGTACTATCGCTTTGACATAAAGTGGTATATATTATATCCCTCGACTTCTCATAACAGTGACACCATATTCTCACAATACCATATAATAGTTTAAAGTTATATAATAATGATCCCATCTGCAATCTCATCGCTTCGACATGACAACGACATTATCATCACTTCGACGTAACAACGGCATATATCATAGCTTCGAAACGACATCGGCATTATCATCGTTTCTATATGACGACGACATTATCATCGCTCCGACGTGACATCGGCATGTATCATCGCTTCGACACGACATCGACATTATCATGGACTCAAGATGCGACTCACATGTATGTAGCACTTTATTCATTTCGGACTCAAGACGTGACTCACATCGCATGTAGTACTTTGCTCCCTTTTTCACACTTATTCATCAATGATCAAACATATATAAATATCATCGATAATTCGAACATATCAATCACATCACATATTACCACAATGTCTAATAATCATATCAATTCTTATCATTAGAGCCATGATATCCCACACACATATCCATGACATACATCACAATGCCCAAAATAATGCTTGTACGTCAATACGTACTAATTCAAAAACAATAACAATATCTTATTTTACAAACGCAACAATATCGTATTTACCGATGCTCGTGCGTCATACGTACCTTATTGTCCAATAGCAAGAGTCACTCATTGCCTTCGCCCCGAGATCCAGTAAATTATTTGCTATACACACAATCAATAATTTACGATTAATTACATGCACACAATCCCATACTCAAGCATGTATTCAACATCATACGTTCCTCGACGATCGATCGCTGAGCCCTCGCCGATCGATCGACAATCTTGCCGATTGAACGCCAGTCTCGCCGATCGATCACTAAGCTTCAAGCGATCGATCGATCGAACTGATCATCGTTTACAAATTTTCTCAACTTCGCGCGATCGATCGGCCCAAGTGCCGCGATCGATCACGACCTTCAAATATTCAAAAACCTTTTCCTTCCATGGTGATTTCGTACTCAGCTCAAATACAACACAACCAACGACCTCAACTATAACTCATTAAAACACATTATTATACAATAATGGCAAGGCCAAACCAACAAATCCCAAAACTCAAACCTAACAATTAAACACATAACAATTCAAACCCAAACTCTACAAAAATACATCCAAAACAAAGATAATCAAAAGGGGGAAGAAGATCACCCAACGATTTGCTCAAGAATCTCGCCCAAAATCGAGCTCCATCGATTTCTTCTTCAAGAAGAATGTAGAAGAAGAGAAGAGAGAGGGGAGAGAAAGGGGGAGGCGTGAAGGAGGATAGAGAGGGAAATAAGTGAAATGATTGAACACCGAGTCCACTTGATATATATATATATATATATTACCAAGGTTTCAAAAACCCGAGTCTCAAATACTCGTACCAAAAATATTTATTAAAGTGTTCTCACTCACTCAGTTACATCTCATCCTCAATCCAAAGCCCCCAAACTCGAAATCTCACTACTAAAATAATTCCAAGGTTCACAACACCAACAATATTAAAATCTCGAGCTTGAATCCCGATACCTGATTAAAATCCCCGAGAATCTCAATTCCGTAATTATTTCATAATTACCACAATTCAAAAATCAACTAATGATTATAAATAATCTTTCGTATATACTATAATATCACTACTACTAGTGCATACAATTTAGGCCAGGATATATTAGAAAATTTAATGGGAAAATGCTTTCCATACTTGATAGGGTTGCTTGCTATGGATATGCACTATTATAAATGGGAAAATGTTTGTATGGACCCGTATGGTTCTACTTATAAAGCAACTTAATATGAATGGTCTAAGATGATTGTTATGTTAGTTTATATATCTTTTATTTAAAAAATGTCAACACAATTGACTTTGACTCATGATTAATTTTTATTTTTTTTTTGTAAGTTTTGGAGGAGCTTTAGCAATTTTTTTGCGTGAAACGCGATTCGAACTCGTGACCGGAGAGCTCGACTCATGATTAATTCTCTAGCATATAGATATAGGTGAACCAGAATAATCTAGCTATGGCCAGGCAGGTTAAGTCGTTCATATCAATTTGAAAAGGAAAAAAAAAAAAGAACTATTGACATTTGCAGTTTTTTTGTGAAAAAAAAAAGAAGAAGAAGAAGTTATATTCACTAAAACATATTAAATTGTATTTTATTGAGTTGTCTATAAAATTAACATATTTATAAAGTTACAAAGAAATCTTAAAAGATTTCATTTAGGGTTGGAGGCTTTCAATTTTTTGTCATCCCATCCATAAAAGTAATGGTGGTACTACACGTTGATTACAATGGAGGTGCTTTTTTCTTTCTTACATGGGTTTGAATCCACGTCTTCGATATGTTTATGTCATTACACCACTAGGAAATGGTGGCGATTTTTCTTTTATTTATGATTTGAATATTTTGGTTTATTTGAAAACGATATATATATATATTCAATACATTTTAACAAAACCAAAAAGATTTAGAATTCATATGCATCGTTCGCAGTCCAAGTTTTTTCCATAAAGACATTGGTTCTTATTATATTGAAACCGGTATACCGATTCATCCTCTTCAGCATTTTCTCGATAGGTGACAAGAGTTGTTCTACTTCTTAGTTGTTGCAGGAGTCGAACCTCGAGCAGCTCTTCTTTCAGTGATTCTCTTCTGTCGCTCAATCAACAATTTTTCCTTTCTTCTGCGCTCCTCCTCCTCCTGCAAGGAAAAAAATGCATGTTACCCAATGTCAAGCAATAATAATGGAGGATGATAGATTGCAGATAACCGTCAAATCACTTTGAAAATAAATGGTTGTAATACCTTTTCAAGCTTGCTCTTTTGAACTGTTGGCCGGCTGGTTGAAGATGTTTTCTTGCTCTTGGATAAAGGGTCGGTCCTGCTCTTAACAACAGATCTTGTTGACTCCTGCGACTCCCTAACAAGAACCATACAAAGGTTATGAGGCTCATTGGACATAGGTATTTCAACCCTGTAAATATTTGAATCTTCCGAGATGTGTTGATTTTTCTACTTCTGGAACCATGCTAATATCAGTTCTCCAGTCAGAAACATAAGGCTCATCAACTACTGATCAAGACTGTATTATGAAGGAATAATCAACCACATGAGTTTTTACAGTTGTTTCTCTTTTCACGAAGCCCCCTTCATATGGTGCAGTGCATTATCATTAAATTCTACTCCTTTAATGTCACTTGTTCTTGACATTTGGGACAAAATTGCAACAAATCAATCTTCGATTTTTTTGTTTTTCAGAACATATGATGTACGCTTCTTCCGTCTCACCGTCTCTTTATGGAACGATAAGTTATCCTTTTTTCTCCAATAGGGTAAAATTGAAATTTTAGGGCTTTTGCTTTGGAAGCAGCAAAAAACCCTAAATGGTGCCCACCAATGCAATTCCCTACGATTCTCGATTGAATTTATGTGGTAACGAGTTCTCCGAATTTATCTAATATATTCTCTCGAGATATATTAAACCTAATATCAAATTACAGTAAGTCACTATCTTGTACTTATTTAACAACTCAATAATGAATCCATGAAAACTACTAGCTTTCGATTACAATATATCTATTACACATGTATTTGACTTCATATCTCGATCTTAGTCTGAAATCAACGGTATGAGTTATTAGTTCCGTATCATAAAATCATGTTACGATACTAACATCATTCAAAGGTGATCAATCCTCTAAAAGCATGAAGAACATAAAACATACGCAAAGACTTATAAGAATTCAATCATCATATCTTCAAATCGTAAGTTCATGAAAAAGGTTCGCCTAACATCGATAAATAAATAGTTCAACATAAAAATGTGAAAAGCAAAACAAAACTAAGAATTAAAGACAAAGAAAAACACCTGATGTCGACTTCGTTCGTAGATCCTTGCTCCTTCTCTTGCTTAGTTCTCAATCGCCTCTCGAATATCCTTGTTGAAGATGTTCCAAATCCTAGGATGTTTGATGGATGGCGGTGGATGTTGGTGAAGGTGGATGTGTGAATGGAGGCTAATCCTAGGTTGAAATATGATGTAAAATCCTGAAATAAAAGTGATTTTCGTCCACTATTTGTAAAGATGAGAAAATATGAAGCTTCCTTGTTGGACACAAACTCTAAAAGGAATTTTTTTTTCTGAAAATTCATTATGGCTATCGATTGCAATATCTTTCTGCCACTTAGCGATCGATCTCCAAAATAGGGCTATCGAGCGCTGAATTGTAAACTTTGTTTCTTCAACTTTCTGCTTGCACATGATCCTTCTCCTCCTTCTTTGCGATCGATCGCTGCATGAAATTCTTCTTAAGTGTGATTTTTGTACTTCCTTCGACGTGTTCGCTCAGTTTGGTCATTTTTCATCGTTTTTAGCTCGTTTCCTCCGGCAACGGCGCCAAAAATTTGATCGCGTTTAATTTAAACAATAAAATTTCACAGCAGCGCGATTATACCACAAGTGCACGGTGTCAAGTTTCAGTATAGATAAGAAGAATACGGATTGTCGAACCCACAGGGACTAACAAGCAAGTGTTAAATAAGACGCTTTAAACTATATTTAACCTATAAAAATTAATTAAATAATTAAGCTACTAATTAATTAAATTAACTACTAATCCAACCAAGTCAATAAAAGCAAACGAGAAAATTCCGCTAGAAAAGATTATCAAGACGTCGGCTCACCAATGCAATCCCTACAATTCTCGATTGAATATTTAAATATTTATAAGGTGACGAGTTCTCAGAATGTATCTAATATACTCTATCAAGATATATTAAACCTAATATCAAATTACAGTAAGCCATTCTCGTGTACTTATTTAACAACTCAATATTGTATTGAGATCCGTGAAAGTTACTAGCTTTCGATTACTAGATATTTATAGCTACCACACATGTATTTGACTTCATCACTCGATCTCAGTGTGAAATCCACGGCATGAGTTATTAATTCTGTATAATGATCTCTCGAATCATTCAATGGTGACCAATCCTCTAAAAGCATGAAAAACATAAAACATATGCAAAGACTTATACGAATACAATCATCAAATCATAAGTTCATGACAAAGGTTCGCCTACCCTCAAGAAATAAACTTAGTTCAACATACAAACGTGAAAAGCAAAACAAAACTAAGAATTAAAGACAAATAAAAACTCCCGATGTCGACTTCGTTCATAGATCCTTGCTCATTCTCTTGCTTCGTTCTCAATCGCCTCTCGAATATCCTTGTTGAAGATGTTCCAAATCCTAGGATATTTGATGGGTGGAGGTGGATGTTGGTGAAGGTGGATGGGTGAATGGAGGCTAATCCTAGGTTGAAATATGGTGTAAAATCCTGAAATAAAAGTGATTTTCGTCCAATATTTATAAAGAGGAGAAAATATGATGCTTTCTTGTTGGACACAAACTCTAAAAGGAATTTATTTTTCAGAAAATTTGTCCTGGCGATCGATCGCGATATCTTTCTGCCGCTTCACGATCGAACTCTGAACTGTAAACTTTGTTTCTTCAACTTTCTGCTGGCACGCGATCGATCTCCTCCTTCTTTGCGATCGACCGTTGCATGAAATTCTTCATAAGCGTGATTTTTGTCTTTCCTTCGACGTGTTCGCTCGGTTTGGTCCTATTTCATCGTTTTTAGCTAATTTCCTCCACTTTTATGCATTTCAACCTTTATTCCTGAAACATATACAAATATATATAAAAAAACATAAAATCATTCAGGAATTAATACAAAAACCATTAAAATATATAGCTTGATAAACGTAAAAATGACCCTTATTAATGCCGACGAACTTCCTATGGTAATATCGCTTTCTACATTTAAATGGTACATACACACATATAAAGTTTGTAACTTTTCACATTATTCACTTTTTTTCAAAATTCGATATGGTAGATTAATGAGGGTTACGCTTTCTTACCCATTTTTCGCTTAGTTATTTCATCAAATCTGCATATCTACGAAAGAAATAACTTCAGGTGGCCTGATTTATGAAATTACCGAATCTGCGTCTGTAAATTTTTATTTCAGTTAGTTTTTGTTAATTTTGAAGGTGGTTTGCTTCTTCTTTTTTTTTCTTCTTTCAACACAGGTGTGGATTGAGAAAGGATACATCTACAGACTAACATGAGTTTGGACACAAAATTTATGAACCAAAAATAAGTTATGATGTCCATTTTTCAGATAAATTTTTAAATGTCATGTTTTTGCCACAATACATACATCTTCGGTACAAATTTTTTTTCTATTTTCCATTAACTTTCAAAGAATGTTAATTGCTTGGTTCCTCTATTGATTGATATTTAACAATTTTCAAAAGTTTATTTAGAGTTCATGTCGTGACAATATTTGAAGAGTTACCATTTGTCAATAACAAATTAACACAATTATCCTGTTTCACGTATTAATGACCATTTCAGACTTCTACTTTCTTTGAGATTTTTTTTTTTTTTTTACAAGTATCCAGACTTTCGCCTGACTAGTGAACCGGCCCCTCAACGCCGCCACCAGGTAAATCGAGGGATGTGCCCGAGCTGACAGACATTTGTGTGTGGGAGAGGACCTACAAGCCACGACCGCAGAGCTCACCCCCACAATATCAGCAGGGAATGCGCTCCACACGGGAATCGAACATGGCGTCGAGGGAGTTATCCCTACGTCACCACAGATCTTACCAACTCGGCTATGCCCATTGGGGTAATTTCTTTGAGATTCTTGATATGACAGAAGTTGGTTTTTAAGTTAATTTCTGGTGACAGAGTGCCAGTTTTGAAATTTTGGATAAACCTTTTCTGATAGACAATATTTGATATTTTGAGAATAAACCATCTCTGAATCCGTTCTTACTATCTCATTATATTTTCTTTTCCCTATCCCCTTCACTATATATTAAGCTACATCTCTTTACATTACAAAAGGAATTTGCAGACAATTAATATTTTTACTCTGATCCTCGATAAGATATCTCACTCTTTCCCCTCTAGATTGTTGTTTTGCCTAGATTCTTAAAGAATTTAAAACTAATTCTACGTTATCTTCTCAACATTGATCATTGCTTAAAAAACTTAGTTAATAATGGTAGTGTAAAACACTGAAACTTCTATAGTTGTATGTACTTCTCAATCTTCATGCAATAACTTTAATACGTCAAGGATCTCCCTATAATTATAGTTTTGCTTCATATCAATATTTGAATGGAAATAAGCAAATAAAATGCGAGGGCTGCAATTTTGCATCAAATTGATTTTCGTTTCGGTTTTTTGATTCAGGTGGGTGGAATGGTGAAATTTATAGCATTTCATTCAGAATCAGTGTCTTCGTTACATTTTCCGTTTTTGGGGAGAGTTGTTGTTGGTTGATTGCTTGCTTGAGTTGGGTTTTTTTATCACGATGAAACAACTATTATTCAGTTTCTCTGGAAATAACTGTTTGCATTATATGATGCAACAATTTCTTTTTCTTTGAAGATAAAACGAGCTATTTTAGATTTTGTTCTCTTGGTTGTTGAATTCGATTTTTTATGAAAGTTCCTGATGTTGCAGTTGTCAGCATTAACTTTAAACATATGATTTGCTACTAAACTTATAACTACTTTTTTATGTATTTTGTGGCTCATAGGTTCTTTGTTGTATCTTTTAGTTGGTTCTTTCTTTTGTAATCCTTGAATACTACATTGAATTTTCAATTACTAACCAATGTATGTCACATGTATTATGTTATATATAATCAATGTATATACCTCATGTTTTCGTTACACACGCAACGCGTGTGCGCCAGCTCTAGTTAAGATAATGTTTTGAAGTGCTTTTGAAAAGTGATTTTGCATTTCCGATAAAAATAAGTTTTAGGTGTTTGAATTCCTTGCTTTTGCTATTGATTATCTAAAAATAAATAAAAACAGAAGTAGAGAAGTAAGTCATGAGATATTTACGACTTTTTTAAGTTTAACGGTGGCAATCTTGTAATAAATTGAGTTCATTAAGCTGTTTTTAGTTAATATCAAATACTTAGGATATGTTTTGGAGTGCTTGCTCAGAGCACTTCAATGATGATTTTGCTTAAAGTGAAAAAAATTTGTTTTAAACAAAATAACTGAGTGTTTGATATTAAAATAAAAAAATTCCATTAATGAACTTTAATTTATTACAAAATTGACACTTAAGTTAAAAGTAGTCAAAATCATATTGACTTGTTTCTCTACTTCTGTTTTTACCAACATTTTTTAGGGGAATCAAATATCTAAAAGTTGTTTTTTTAATCTGAAAAGCGGATAAGCATTTTTTAAAAACAATCCAAAACACTCCCTTAATGCTTATGAATAAAATAAATATAAATATATTCTATAAATGATAAAAAGTTAAGAGCCTAAACTATCAAAATTTATAATTTATATCACCAAAATTCCTTAATCACCTTGATTTAGAATCAATTTAATTTAACACCAGTTTAAAATTAAATATTACATTTTAAGAAAATAGAAGACATTTTATAAAATTATTTTTTTCTAATTTAATTTAATTTAGTTATATTAAACTAAAATTAATAAATCCATATTTTTCAAAAACTTTTATACTAGTACTTGAATAAAATTAAACTATAATTAACAAATCAACTAAATTTCTTGGTAAAATTCATTTTATAAATATCAATTTTTAAGAATTAGGAGTCATTATTTTTAGTTAAATTCGTATTATTTCATGTGTATTATGAATCTTGAGCAAAATAAATCATGTGTGTGTACGTGCGAACACAATTGGTTTAATCAAATGATGCATGAGGGGTTGTTCGACCTTACGGTTAGGAACGACCCCAAATAATATGGGGTCATCTACCTATGTCCTAAGGATATGATTGAACAACCCACGATTTAGCATAGGAGATCAAAGTACTTTGCTTTTATAATCTTCCTCATTGTATATATTCAAATCAATTTTGGCATTCTCGCTTCTTTATTTCTTATGTATATAAAAATGAATAAGAAATATATTATTCAAGACACAATTTCAATAAATTCAGCGTTTTCAACTACTACATTCTTTCTTAAGGGATGCAAACCTTAAATGGTCCTTGCAATATGGGGATTCTTCCTAAAACATTGCTGTAAAAATGCCCTTTTGATTATGGAAGGGAAACACCTAATTATTGGGTGCAATCTTATTATATTTTCACTCATATATACAAAGAAAAGACAAAAAAATAATAATAATTGAAAAAAAAAGGCTACTCTAAACTTGATGATCTGCTCCATCTTGTCTTCAGATATTCACCAAGTGAACGAGGACTGCTTTGATCCAGACTGGTGAATGAAGTTGTGTAGTCATTTACATCAAGAAATGCAAGACTTAAATGGGATTCTGCAATTGAATCTGGATAAACTTCATCATCGTCGTGATTTTCTGAATCATCGTATGGTTTTAGCCCGTCCATACAGTCTTCTTCTCCTCTGAGGACCTTTAGTATCTGAAATTTTCAGCCCAGAATAAGGGCAATAATCTTTAATATTGAGATGACAAATAATATGTGGTAACCTGATGGTAGAGATGCCAAAGAGTACGATACCTGGCACATATTGGGCCGTAGGCGTGCTGCTTGAGTTAGGCATAAGGTTGCTGCTAGAGCCATTCTTTTCATTTGGATCTCATTGATATCGCCATCCAGATTTGGGTCCAATATGCTCTTAAAATCGCCATTTTCTAGTCTGGGTTTTGCCTAAAGAAGGGAAAACAATTTAGTTTAATGCTTAGGAAGCCGTAAAAAGAAAGCAAAATGAGTAAAGATATATATGCATGTTTTTGGTTCTTACCCACATCACTAAGCTTTCTTGATCCTTCGTCATCTCGAGTCCAATAGGTTTCCTTCCTGATAACAATTCTAGAAGAACGACACCGAAAGCGTATACATCAATCTTGTCACTTACTTTACCATACATGAAGTACTCGGGAGCCAGATAGCCAAATGTTCCAACTACATCACTATCTGTCAAGAAAGATGTCTTCGTAGGTCCCCAGATAGCCAATCCAAAGTCACTCAACTATAGGAAAAACCAAAATATAGACACTGATTAACTTTCATATTACTTGTGATCGTGAAAACTTTTCTACACCGAGTTATAATGGATTACCTGGGGTTCTAATTCAGTATTGAGTAGAATATTTGATGATTTAACATCTCTGTGAATAACGGGCCTTTGACATTCTTTGTGCAAGTAATTTAGTGCTTCAGCAATCCCAATTGCTATTTTATATCTTACTGCCCATGAGAGTACTGAATCTTCAATTCTATCACTACCTGATCCAAGAATCACTGAGATATTAGTTGGCGTTCGTATGTTTTTTACCAAGTAAAAATTCGCTCTTCACGATCAACTTACCATGTAGATTCTCTTCCAAATTCCCTTTGGACAAAAGATCATAAACAGATATGAGATTGCTACTGTTTTCTACGCATATACCAAGCAAAGGTGTAATTCTTTTGTGATTCACCGTGGTCATTATGTCAAACTCCCGTATAAAATCATTCCACGCCTCTTTTGATGATTGTGATACCTTTACTGCAACAGGTTTCCCTTCAGGAAGAATCCCTTTATGAACACAGTTACTTCCTCCTTTACCAATCAAATTTCCTGTATTCATCCATATAAACATAGAAAAAGTGAGCACAAAATGCAAAAGACACTAAAAAAACTTCTTGTTTAAAGAAAAGCAACCTAAGGAGAATCCAGAAGTGGATTTCTTGATAAAATCATGGCTGAAAACTTGGCAGCACGCTGAATTTTCGTTGAGTATAAGTTCCAAATCTTTCGGCAGCTCTTGCTGATGGGCTGTATGGTCCAGAGATCGATGAGGTAAGTTCATTACCCACTGCACCACTGACATTTCTCTTGCTTCAATTGCTGGTTGAGTTGCCCAACTAGCTGTTTGGAGCAGAGGCCAACCAGGCCTTTGTTTCGTAAAATCCTCCACTGGCAAAGAAATTAAACTTAAAGAGCCTCTCCTTAGTCTTGAAACAGAGCTAACAATATCATCCCCACTCCCATCATAACTAAGGCTGCTCATTTCCGATGTCTCAGATTCTCCGCATTCAGACAGATAATCTCTGAATGTATGGCAGGTTTTTTTAAAATAAGAACCTGGTTTTGGATCGTCACCGAGACCTGGAGAACCATAACAACACGCTCAGATTCCTGTTTAAATCCAAATGAATTCCACCTTAGTTTGGGGAAAACTACAGACCTTCAAGGGGACTCGTTGAACACCTGCTGAACACAACTTCACCATTGTGTATAGCCATAACTTCTGTGCTTTGAGGCAGCTGTTTTGCACAATATTTAGCAATTGAATTCCACACCCTTAGAGAAGGGAAAAAATATAGTTCTACTTTTAATACAAAATTCACATGGAAAATAAAAAAAAGAAGAAGAAGAGGAAACATAGCAAAAATCTAAAATTACTCACCCCAGAGCATTGGGCTTAGTTATCCCCACTATGACAGCATTTGCAGCATACTTCTTTGCTTCTCTCACCAAAACTTTCCTGATTGAATTCCCCTTAACTACCTTAGAACACAGAGATACCTGATACAGAATCACCATACACTCCAAAGAATTGATAAAAGGTGAAAAAATAATCGAAAACACCGAATCAGTGTAAGCCCTTTTGTTTTATCCTCCTAAGAAGTTATCAATATCCAATAAAATGAAATAATGATACAGAACAATGTGTTGCAAACATTAGAAAGCAGAAACTAACCTGCTTTTTGTCGCACAGACCTCGATACTCTTCCAAATAACCATCCAACACAGCTTTCTGTTTCGAAGCGCATGCTGAAACCAAGAATTTTGTTTAGTTATATCACGATCCTATACTGTACAAAATATGAAATGTTTCACAAAAACATGCTATTTAGATCCATTTTTGGTACCAGAATTTCTGCAAACATGAACAGCAACAACGTTATCTCCCGAATCAGCCACTTTCACAACTGCCCAATCCAGCAATTCTTGAGTATGTTCATCTAATCGAATCCCCACAACCACATTCTTCCTCCCCAAATTAAACCTCATTTCTCCCTTAGTTTCTTGATCAACGAGTACTAACAAAACATCCCCAGGCTCTTTCCTCATTCAAACATGTGCTATAAACATTGAATACTTTAGGCCTTCTTTGAATGCCACGCACTCCAGCCGACAGAGTAAAAAAACGTATTGCTTTTCAAGAGAAAAAAAAGCTCTAATGTCTTGAATTGAAGCCTATCTTTCATTTTAGATTATCCCTAGTAATATAAAAAAAACAAATCACATTATCCAAAACTCCACTTCTAAAGCCACCTTCTTGTAAAGTAAAAACCCAGCAAGAAACCTACCCGCCCTTTTAAAATACAAGTTGAATTTTCGGAAAAAAAAACAAGAATAACCCGACAACAGAAGCCTACCTAAAAACTTAAAATATATCATTCAAAGCCATCATCATTACATTAAAAATCAAGAAAATACCGCCAAGGATCAAAGGTATACCTTCTTTTAACTAACAAACAATTTAAAATTCAAAGGTGGGCTGATTAGGTTGTAATTTGTAAACAAATATTAAAAATTCTTTGTAAACACGTAAATTTTACGTATACTCGCAGAGAATAAAGAAAAGAGTGACAAATGAACGTCGTTGAATGAGATACGAAGGATCCTGAGGGGTTTTATGTTTGTATAATAAATCCGTTCCTATTTGCGGGAAACCCATGATATCCGGTCACATGTAACCACCGACAACAGAGGCGGAGAAGTCTGAACCGGCCATTGCGGGTTGACGGTTGCTTCACATTAACGACCTACGTCGCTTTTTCACAAAGCGTGAAGGACTTCATTTTATACTTGATGAAAAGACGGGATTGCCACTGCTTATTTCCTATATTGACATCAGAGCCCTTGCTGTGATCTTTTTGTAGATATTTATTACTCGCAAATTCTACTACGCAACGTCGTACCATTTTGCATCCGTCTGCCAATAAGGAACGAGCCTTTTACCACATAAAACACCTATGTCAGGGGGTTTTACGTCAAATAAGTAACGTTCGTTTTTTTTTTTTTGGTTTTCAGGTATGACTGTAGTAGATATGTGTATGCTTCATTAGATATACGGTAAGATTAGAAGAAATAAAATAAGGAACAAAGATATTCGAGCTAAATAGATGTAACTTGTATAGAAGAGAAGATGCAATAAAATCGCTTACATTGGTTTGATCGTATACGATGTAGGCCCAACAATGCACATGCGCGTCGAGTGACGTCCATGGATTTCGGCAATTTCACCAGAGCGAGAGGACAACCGAAGAAGATATGACTCGAAATTATACGCAAAGGTTTGGAGTTCAAGGGGATAAAAGAGGATATTCTGACCGATAGAAGCGCTTGGAGAAGATTGACGCACGTGTCCGACCCAACTTAAGTTTCTCTGTTGTTTATGCAGCACTCCAATTCATTGGGATTAATGTTTTGTTATTGTTGTTGTTAGATGTTATTTGCCTAAATCGCCTCTAAAACCCGGATTTTTTTAATATATGCACTTTATTTCATTTAAATCAAATCGTTATTTTTTAAATGTAATTTTATTAAATTTTATCAAAAATATAACTCTTGATGTTGTCAAAGTAACTAAATTACCATTAAGATGGAACGAATTTTGTTTCTTATATCAATTTGAAGCCGCCTTTGATTAAGCAAAGTCTACATTGATTCTTCATTTCATAGAATATAATTTGAAGCCGCCTTGCTTGAGCCAACTCTATATTCATTTCTTCATTTGACAGAATAATTGACCAAATTTTAAACGAGATAACAATTAATTGCGTGATTTGGTGATGGGGCTGCCTTTTGTTTTTTGACTGTTTAAGGAAGTTCGGCCTACACAAACAGCGACTTATGCTTCAATTGACCATATTCCTTCATCCACCACCGATGGTTTCGACTGGTCTGTGAAGGGATAGTATTCTGAAAAATTCGACGCTTGTCGATAATATTTATCGTTGATTTCCGATTGAGATTGGCGAAAACATTTATTGTTGATTTATCAATTGATGTTGAATATTATACATTAATGACGATGAATACCCTTAAGAACAGAATCAAATTGGTCAATGTTTCACGATAAATTTCTAATTTTGTGATTTTTTGTCTATAAAACCGTAAATTATAAATAAAAATATAATTAGATATAACAATATCTATTGTAGATTGAGAAATAAATTAAATACAGAGAGTCAAGTCATACAACTACATCTCATAGCCCTGATTGACCTCCTATGCTCAAGCTTTATTTAGGACTAATCAATACTACAAGATAAAATACCAATAGCTCGCAACTATTGTATCTTATTGGTTAGGTTGATGATGTCCATAACAAATTATCTCATGGATTCTCATTGAGATAGGAGACTTTTAACTCTAATTCACAAATTCTAATTGAATACAGAGATTCAAGTCATACAACGCCATCTTACAGTCATGATTAACCTCCTATGTCCAAGCTTTATTTAGGACTAATCACCACTACAAGATAAAATACCAATAGCTTGCAACTATTTGGCTCTTATGAGTGAGGTTAATGATGCCCTCACTGGGATAACAGCAACCAAAGCTCTCGTATTATCACACAATTACAATTCTCGTCTCATTGTGAAAACATAGATTATCTTATAGGGAGAATAATAAATTAGTGTAAGGCAAAATCATCTAAGTAGTAATCATATATTATTTTTAATAAAATGTGAGACAAAATATATGTTGGAAATAAAATAAAGAATAAGAAATTTTTATAACTTACATCCAGCAACATTTAAATCCTGATTTTTAATTATTGCCACACACATATTTTACTAGGTCCTTTATACATGATTAGAACGTGAACATTTTTAGGCAACACATATTATAGCCACTACCATCACCACACCTTTTAACTAAAAACTGTCAAAATTGGTCAGTCTACACTAATCCACCACAACCTACTGTTAAATGGGTCATGAAGGCCGGCCTGCCAATTTGACGGGCTGGAAACTCAAACCAACACGCCTTGGGTTGCGGTTTAACCGACCAAAATTTTAAAAATTAAGGTGCATAAATTTAACAAAGTCTAAAAAATAAATAACCAATACACATTTCTTCAAAATTAATAAACTATTATATCATTTATCTTCTTTTTCTACGTCTCTTTTCTCACTATCGTCATCACTAATCTTTAGAATATTTGATCTATTATTAGTTCAAGTTTTTAGTACTAGCAGTATCTTAATTATCTACGTATAAGTTCACAAATGAGAAGAGAATAATCAATTTATATTAAAAATTTCATATGAAGCACTTTACAAACTGATTTAAGTTTTCCATAACAAGACTCTCGAAATTTTAAAAATCCCAATACTTCATTAATGATAATAAAAAATAACTTAGTTTTCTATATAATGAAGGATAGATAAATTATTTTTTCACCCATTTAATTATATTTTTTCCTAATTTTATCACCCATACTTTCTTCATATTTGTGATTTATATGCCTATATGACTGTATAGGTCTCATCATTTTGGTTGAAAAACCCTAAAGAATTAATAAGGCTATTATCATGGCATAAAGAGCACTCAAATGAATTTCTTGTAAATCGGGCAAATGCTTGCTTGTTTTTTTTTTGGTTTAACAAGGTATCCAGGCTTGCGCCTGATTAATCATTGGATGCTGACCCTGACCCCTCAGGACCGCCACCAGGTAAATCGAGGGATGTGCACGGATGACAAATATCTGAGGGAGCGAACCAACAGGACATGAATCCAGGACAAACCCTCACGATATTTAAGTGGAGAATTTGTCTCACACGGAATTCGAACATGCGACATCGAAGGATTTCTCCCTACGTCATCTCAACCCTTACCAATCTGTCTATGCGCCTAAGTACAATGCTTGCTTGTTTATTGCATGTGGTGGATAGCACCTACCTCATTTATTTTGTTGGTACAGTGAGGGAGTTCAATTTACGGCAAATTGGCATAAGGTCCCTATTTTATATTCTGATTCGGAGTTCAGCCCCCATATCAATACATTTAGTTTCAACTCCCTAATTTTATTTAATTTTCATTCTCTACTCCCTAGGCTTATTTTACTAATTATATTATATTCATGTGTCGTTGATACCAAATAGATAATGTTCAATAATATGTTATATTCATAAATAATATTATAATTGTCATACTTGAAAAAACTATTTAATTGCTATGTTGCTTAATTTTAACAATGGATTAATTGTAATTTTTTGTTTTACATCGTATGGATTGCTATATATTTAGTATTATTAAATCTCTAACAATTATTAATTTTCATTACCTGGTAAGAGAGAATATGAGCTTAAAAATAAGAATCCAGCGATTAATTAAAATGCATATGTGTCATTAAAATGCATACAAATGGGTAGTAATTATATCAAATAGTATATATTATTGGATACTAATTGTAACATACAAATGTTGTCATAATTCTATCACATATTATATATTTGTATTAGCAATTGTATCAAACAATATATATCATGTGGTAGTGGTAGTAATTGTATCAAAACATGGTACCATGACACTAAATGTGGCGCTACATCCCTCGACGACAAACAATAGGAAAAATATTTATATATCGCCGTGGTCAAAATATTTTTATTAGTAACTATATCATATAATATACATATAACATCTTCTATCTTGTGATTCTATTTTCACATTATTTATGTTAGTAATTCGTAGTAACTATATCAAATAGTATATATTTAACGTGTTACTAATTGTAACTATAGCAAATGCTAATCTTATATACAAATGTAGTAGTAAACTAGTAATTGAAGCACATATTATATATAAATGTATTAATAAATGGTAGTAACTATATCAAAATAATATATATATATATATATATATATATATATATATATATATATATATATAATTTGTATTACCTCATGGTAATTGGTACCCTAAATATGTAAATGTGACACCATTTAAGAAAAGATGTGGTACCATCTACACATAAATAATGTATTATATTATCTATGATTATGTACTATCTTAAAATAACATTTAATAGAATTAACAATGGATTTGGTATAACATCATATATAATATGGTTCTATTTCCACATAATTTATGTTAGTAACTCTATCAAATAATATATATTTCACGTGATACTAATTTTATCACATTCCATATACAAAACGTATTAGTAACTATATTAAATAGTGTACATATAACATGATAGTAATTTTATCGGATATCATAAACAAACGAAGTTGTGATTGTATCACATATTATAGACAAATGTATTAATAATTGGTAGTAACTATATCGATTAGTAATTAGTATATATATTTAATGTGGTACTACTTGTATTGCCACGTGTTACCCTGAACTTGTACATGTGGTACCATTTAAAAAAGATGTGGTACTGTGTGCATATGAATGTTGTACTATATTATTTACGATTAGATAATATTAAGTATAACATTCTATATGATGTGATTTTATTTCCACATAATTTATATTAGTAATCTGCAGTAACTCTATCAAATAATATATATTTAACATGTTACTAATTGTATCACATCTCATATACACACTTTAAAGATCATATGCAGATCTTTACTCCTATCACGATATCGTTCGACAAGTTGAAGAAGTAAATGAATAGCTTCACTGTCCTGGCATGAACCTAATTTGGTTATCCGATATCTTAACATTCCTCCTTAAACGACATTCAAGTATCCTCTCCCAAAGCTTCATTGTGTGACACATGAGATACCACGATAGCTGGTGCAATTCTGAATGTCACCATTGTCCTTATAGATAGGGATGATAGTACTCTTTCCCCATTCATTTGGAATTTTGTTACTCGTACAAATCTTGTTAAATAGATATGTTAGCCACTTTATCCCCGTCGGTCCTAAACATCTCCATACTTCAATAGTGATTCCATCGGTACCAACTGCTCTTCGTGCTTTCATTTTGTTCAAAGCTTCTTTAACCTCAGATTCTCTAATCCTACGAGTAAACTCACGGTTTACATCATGTTGATGAATGTTAAGATCACCTAAATCTTGGCTAAATAAATGATATATCTTGTATATTTCATATCTTCGAACACAACAAAATGCCAAAAAATAGATTTGATCTTCATACTTCGGCACTAATGCTGCACTCTGATACACACTTTAATATTACGGTTGGAGGCTCATGGGAAGCTATACATACATTGTGGACAAGAAATCTATTTTCTACAATTTAGATGATGAATCAATTGGGCACTTATTCTTTGGCAGTAGACTTAGTGCTTATGTTTGGCATCACATCCGTGGTTGGCTGGCTATTCATGGATTTATGATTACCCTGAGGAACACGATGAGTTGATACAAGAAGAAATTTCTTGGGTCTTTTCGTATCATAAAAGCAAAAAGTCTTAGCTATGTCGAGTTCCGTCTTCACATTTGGACAACACAAAACAAGAAAAAAAATTTCCCACTTTCCATCCCACCCTCCCCAAAATAGTAGGATTATACTGGAAAAAAAAAACACGAATAGACCTAGTCATACAAGCAAATGATTAAGCTTTATTACTTTATTTTCTTTGTTTAGTGTTTTCACCTTAGCAAAGCATCATCGATTGTGGTTTTGTCGAATACAGATCCAAATCACTTGAATAAGTGATCCCCAAATAATTTTCACAATTTTCCCTTTCTGAGCTATACTCCCTCATCTTCTTTGTTTGTCCTGTAACCATTTACTATATGACACTGATGTATATCCATGAAATTAATTTTAGAAACCAAGCATGTTTAGCGTTGGCCGTCTTGGTTGCTGCATAATCATTAAGGTGTTTATCTTTAAGGTTTAGATTCTGCAAGGCAGATGATTGAGGCTCA
This sequence comes from Haberlea rhodopensis, assembly GCA_907163345.1. Classification (NCBI taxonomy): domain Eukaryota; kingdom Viridiplantae; phylum Streptophyta; class Magnoliopsida; order Lamiales; family Gesneriaceae; genus Haberlea; species Haberlea rhodopensis. Next base: position 30,257,818 of record CAJQUN010000003.1, on the reverse strand, counting down.
CCAGCTTCTTACCGATCACCATTTTCAATGAAGAGCTGCGTATTTCTTGCTTTCAATATTGTTCTCTGTATGCCTCTACAAATTCGTGTTCAAATTGTAAAATCTCTTCTTAGTGCAATACTAGATAAGAAAATTTGCAATTTAGTTTGCTTGTTGGCCGAATCTTTAAATTTTGGATCCGAATCGAGAACTCTGCAGGATCTAGAAAATTATGAAATAACATCCATAATTATTGTGTTTTTGCGTGGTTTTCAAAATAGATAATTTACGCCCGGTGATTTAAAAATAAACAGTTTACCGTTAGGATGGCAACAGAGCCGGTTTGGCCAAACTCGGGACCTATCCCGCAACAAAAAAAGGTTGTCCCAGACCCGTCACGCGAACCCGATGGGTTAAACCCGCCCCGCTTGATTTTATTTTTTATTTTTAAAAAATTATTAACTCGTCACTGAATTTCATGTTTTTTTCCTAGTAAAATTTTTCATAATTAATCTCGTAATACCTTTTTAAGGTACCAGATCTTTATTATTTTGCTCTCATCCCCTTCAAAATATCTAACTTTTTAAATATAAACACATGGATTTGATATAAAGTTAAACAATATCAAAGTTATGATTCAGTCAAAGATGTGAAACCTATATTCGATATTAATTTTTTTTTAAAAAAATAAAATTTAATAGTTAAAACGAGGTGGGTTTGGCCAAACCCAAGACCCGCCCCACCCGCTTCAAAACCCGTTAGAGCGGGTCCATACCCGCCCCGATGGGGTGGGTTTAATATGGGTCCAGGTCTCGATCTACCCCATTGCCATCCCTATTTACGTCTCGTGATTTCAAAATAGACAGTTTATTCCACTATGGTTTGAAGATAGACAGTTTACCCTCACTGTGGTTTGGACTATGTGTATGACAAGTGGGGGACAGTGTGTTATATTTTATAAATCATAGGAGAGTAAAATGTCTATTTACAAATCACATGTGTAAAATGGCTATGAGCGATACTATATGGGGGTAAATACATATTTACAAACCATAGAAAATAAAAATATATATTAATAGAGGGATAAATTGCCATTGACTCATAATTATTCTATATACCATTGACCTTGAAGGAGAGACATTAAAAAAAGGAAAAAGGTACCTGAGTCATTGGAATTTTGTTGAGATCATTTTAAAAATATTTTTTGTTTGACCAAGTTTTTGGTTAATTTATGAAGGTTATTTTTTTTTAAAATGTCACGAATTAAAAAATTATTTGACCAAAGTCATTTTTTACATTTCCTTATTAGATTATATATTTTTGGTAAACTGAATGTTATTTTTCAAAAAAATCATTTGATTGTAGTTTATTTTTTTTAAATTTTTTTTACACACCACGTAATAATTTTATATTTTAAAAACAAATATTAAAACATAATTATTTGGATTTTTTAATCAATTATTCGGAAAAAATATTGTTTAATAAAATAACCGATTTTGGGTTACTTTATTAAAGTAACCCAAGTCGCCATTGAAGATGACAACTTCAAATGAAGTCGTCATCTCCGATGACGTCTTTACTTTTTTTTTTAAAATATGATTGAAGGCGCCATCTGAGATCTGAGATGCGCCTTGAATATAATTTTTTTTATACTAAGATGACGCCTTCCATATAAATTTTATTTTATATAGAATGCGCCATCTGATATGACGCCTTTCATATAATTTTTTTTATATATGAAAGGCGTCATCTGAGATGACGCATTCCATATAAATTTTTTTTATATAGAATGCGCCATCTGATATGGCGCCTTTCATATAAATATTTTTATATATATAGATGACACCTTTCATATAAATTTTTTTTATATAGAGACGTCATCTCAGATGGTGTCTTCCATATAAATTTTTTATATCTATTTATCAATTGAGATGGCGTCCTACTATTATCACTCCGTAATTTTGGCATATATTTATTTTCAGTGGATCCCACATAAGGAAATAGTTTTGGCATATATCTATTTTCAATGGATACAACGTAAGGAAATAATCTTCTTGACAAATTGATAAAAGTGAGATTTGCCATAATTTTTAGTAACTCAATATTCAATTATTTCATATCCTCTATTGTATCACACGGTGCCTAACTCAATATTCAATTATAATCATTTTTTGATTTATTTGTTATAGTGCATTTATGCATATTTACATGCAGCATTCTTCCCATTTTTCAATTTATTTTCCTTATTGTTATTAGAAAAGACATTATAATTTTCATTTATTTATATTTTGAACAAAGTTGTACTCACAATTTCGATGCCCTCAAACTGTACCACATTCTTAATACATAATTGGTTACTTTATATTTATCAGATAATTAATTAGTCCATATATATAATATACATAAGAGATCACGCCTTCTATATATAAAACAAATTTATATGGAATACATCGTTTTAGATGTCGTCTTCTATATATAATATTTTTTTATATGTAAGGCGGTATCCTAGATTAATCAAAATAGGAAATTTCATATTGTGATTAATCATATTAAGGTTTAATTTTACGGAATCATAATTTGTACAAATCAATAGCATGATTCATACGTAAAATTGAATTGATGGCTATGATTTATATAGAATGTGCTATCTTAGATGACTAATATAACACATTCTATAAAAAAAAATTTATGTGGAAAACGCCATCTCAGATGGCGCCTTCCTTATAAATTTTTTTTTATATAGAAGACACCATCTCATATATTTTTTTTAAGAAAATTAAGATGCTATAGGAGATGACGACTTCAAATGAAGTCGCCATCTCTGATGGCGACTTGAGTTATTTTATTAAAATAACCCAAAATCAATTATTTTGTTAATATATATTTAGTTTTCGAACATTTTATTAAAAAACCCTAATTATTTCATCCATCTATTTTTTTCCATCATTTATTGCATTATTTTTATTGTCTTTTATATTTCCGAACCGGCGGGTTCATTTCATTGACGTATTCTTACATTTTTTTGTTTTAAAAAACTTTCGGATTGTATTAATTTGTAATTATGGATAACTTAATAATAACTAGGGTAAAATGCGTTAAACACCGAAATATTTAGTACTTTATCCTTAACATTTCAAAATGTACACTTAACCCCTGAACAATTGTATGTAGTTCAATTAACCCCCTGAACAATATTCGGGAACAATTTTTCCGAATAATCGTAGATTTCCCCACATGCATCTCACATGCCACGGTCGAGTATATACATGTCTTTTCATGAAATTTTTGCAGAAATTTGATGAGTATACCCATAAGAAAATACATGAAAATGAATTTTATGAGTATATACACAATAGATGAATTTTACTGGTAAAATTTCTGCAGAAAATACATGAAAAGACATACATATCCTCTACCATGATATATACGACGCACGTGAGGAGATCTACAACCAAAATATGTCGAAAAAAATTATTTTTAAATATTATTCAGGAGATTAAATACAATACATTTATTTACCGTAACAGCTAATTAAAAAACCCATTGAGTTAAACCTATTACTCGACAACCCACGCTAAGAAGAACCTCCAGTTAAAACCCTTCACTCCTCAGTCGCCGCCGCTATTTCTCGTCGAATGGGTGATTCCGCCGCCGAGCTTAAATCCAAGCCTAACTCAAGCTCTGCTCCACCAAATTTCATTAAGGATGAAGCATATCTCCAAACTGTCGTCAGTAAGCGCATCGAACTCTTCCAGTTCATCCAAAATCAGCAAAATATCAATCGCCTTAACCTTTCTTCCGACCATATCCGGTAAAGCCTATCCATGAATTTTCCTTTCGTACTCATTTTCCTGAATTTCTTTTTAAAAATTTTGATCTTGGATTAATTTAGGATTACACTACCGGATGGCAAAGTGAAAGAAGGGAAGAAGTGGAATACGACGCCTTACGATGTTGCCAAGGAGATATCGAAGAGCTTGGCGTCCAATGCACTCATTGCGAAAGTTGATGGCGTTTTGTGGGATATGAGCCGGCCATTGGAAGGGGATTGTAAGCTTGGGCTCTTCACCTTTGACAGTGATGAAGGCCGGGATACTTTCTGGCATTCGAGCGCACACATTCTCGGCGAGGTAGGATTTATAACCTCTCATTTGTGATCTTGTCAATCCTTTTGAAATGAATACGTTGTTGGTTTTTTTTAGTTGTGATTGTAGTGCTGATTCATTGATGGTTTCTTTTGAAGTCTTTGGAGCAGACGTATGGGTGTAGATTATGCATCGGGCCATGCACCACCAGAGGCGAGGTGAAACCTTTGTCCTTGGATTTCTTATCTTGATAGCTGAATTCAAACTTTTTAGAAAGAAATGTTTTTTTTTTTCAATTCAACTTTTCCTTACGCACACCTTATTTGAACATTGGAAACGGTTACAAAAGCCTCTGCTTTTGATTGTTTCTGCGTTATATGTGACTGGCTCCTCTTGGCGCAGTAATTTATAAAAAACCTAAAAAACTTTGCTATTGTTGGGGACAGAAGTACTCGTTTCTTCATGGTTATGTAGAAAAATAATACCCAATTATGGACAAATTTGAGCTTAGGGGCGCGACTACCTCCAGTGGCCACCCGCCCAGTGGCTTCCTCACTCTCATACAAAATATGAGTAAGTTGTCTTGAATTGGTTTTATGATTTGCAGGGTTTTTATTATGATGCATTTTATGGTGATCTTGGCTTGAACGAAGATCACTTTAAACAGATTGAAGCTGCAGCAAAGACAGCAGTTGATGTATGATTCTTTTTATTTTTCGAAATCTGGCATGGTTTAATAATCTTAGTTCCTACTTGGTTGTAATCACATCTGGCTGTTTTTAATGGTAACACAGCTAGATTTATGTTGCCTGCAGCTCTCTTTCTGCATGTGTGTGCGCGCGTGTTTGAGTTCTATTTAATTCTTCTCTTAAAAATTGCCAGTTTTCACCGCTTGTTCATGGTATTTTCAGCATTATATATTGTTCCTTGTGCATTAGGAAAAACAACCTTTTCAACGCATTGAAGTTAGAAGGGATCAAGCTCTTGACATGTTTTCAGACAATCAATTCAAGGTCTATAAAATTGCAAGTTATCATTGATCATGTTTTTGATTCAATGTGGATTTGCTAATGTGTGTTATATCTTCTCTCCTTTTTCATCAGGTCGAAATTATCAAGGAATTACCTGAGGATAAAACTATCACTGTATACCGATGTGGTCCTTTGGTTGATCTATGCCGTGGACCCCACATACCCAACACATCTTTTGTGAAAGCCTTTAGTTGTTTGAAGGTGAGATCTGGTATTATTCACTAGAATTAATGTAAGGACCCTAAACCTTAACAGTTGAATTCAAGATATAAATAGGGCTAAATATGTATTAAAGACATCTTAAGGTTTTGGTTTGATGTGAGCTCAATTAGGTTACAGGCCAAAATAAAACTTCAACAATTATTCAATTACATTCCCAATCATGAATGTTCAGTGATAGCATTAGACTACTTCTAGAGTAGAGACTATCCAAAATTTCCTGTACTCTATCTTCATTTATGCTTTCAGCAGCTCACAGTTCAACCGACCCTCAGCCCCCTTGATTCAAAAGCGTACCTACAGGAACAACTCACCATGAGCATATATATATTTATTATCACTTAACACAATTCAACTTAATAAAGTAATTAAGCGTATGAAACGATTAATTGATATGCTCATCGATTACCACATTAACACATTTCATTGTCGTTCCTGTTTCACAAGCTTATGCACAAAATCATTAGTTCACGATATAATGATCGATAACGCGTTTCCAATTATAACCACAATATTTCACTTTAACCACTAGAATTGTGACTGTTCCGGTCCCAATACAACAGCGGAATTTTAGGACCCCTCGCTTCGACATATAGCGGCATCATATGATATCCCTCGCATGTTACCTCGCTTAGACATGACAGCGGCAAATATCATATTACCATCGCTTCATATGACAGCGGCAAGTACCTCCCTCGCTCGGAGATAAAGGCTACCGGAACATTCATCAATTCCATCACATTAATCAAACACCATAGTTGATTCCATTATCACAGTAAATCACAGTCATTTCACATATACCATCACGTATAAGGATTCACTATCCACAATATACATAATCAAAGGTATGGCACGTTTTATCGTCCGATGCTCGTACGTCTCACTACGTACCTTGGTTCCAAAAGTGGAGATATCGTGGACTTTATCTCCTAGGCTGTGTGGCTACCTGGGATGGTTCTACATAATCACATGAATCCATATTAGAAACCAATAAATGAACCATTATCAAAAACATCACCATATAGAACAAAATCCCAAAAATCCAAAATTTAAGCCTTGCGATCGATCGGTCCTAAGCCCCGATCGATCGCCAAGTCAAGAAAAAATAAGCATCCAGGTACTGCCTCCACCGATCGATCGAGCCGTTTTACCGATCGATCGAGACATCACACCGATCGATCGGTAAAAATTGCCGATCGATCGGTAAGCTCATTTCACGCCTTATACAGGCTCTGCCTTGCTCGATCGATCGGACCCATTTCCCGATCGATCGAGAAGTCCTGTTTCTGCGAGAAACTTCCCTGAATGAGCTTCCCTCAACACATACACTCATGAACAACCAAGAACAACTACTAAGCTCAACATATAACCACAAAACAACATGAAAATGCATCCCCCAAGTATAAACAACATGATGGAACAAGATCCACTCCTTTTAACCTCAAAATAAGCCCCAAAACTAACCACAACTCAACAAAACTCTAACAAAATGGAAGCTTACCACTTGAGCTCCAAGTTTTTAGCAAGAGAGCACAAAAAGGCTCCTTTTTCAAAGCTTACTCCTCTCCTCTAGATGCAGAAACGAAAATGGAGTTCTAAGATGAGGGAGAGGGATTTGGGGACATAAAGTTTATAGCAAGGGGGGGTGATGGGATGTAAAGATGTGAGCAAGTGGCTCTTATCAGCTTTGGAATAAAAAAAATGTGTATCATAATATAAGCATGATATGTAGAATACTCCAACATGATATTTTAAAAGTATTTCACCACAATGCACCACAATTGCCATTAAAATCATGCTTTACCAAAACTACAACCCAACACATTATCTAATTATCACCAATGTCACATAAACATAATTAACGCCCAAATTGCAATTAATTATCTCGGGGATATCACAATACTCCCCTACTTATAAGATTTCGCCCTCGAAATCGCATGCACTTACCCCAAAAGAAACTAAACATAAATACATACCAGAGAATAGTTCCGGGTAGTGTTGCACCATATGCCGTTCCGTCTCCCACGTGGCCTCTTCGACACCCCGACGATCCCACTGAACCTTGACCATCGGTATAACCTTGCTTCGAAGTCTGTGATCCTCTCGATCCAGAATTCTGACTGGCCGTTCAACATAGGACACATCTGAACTCAACTGAACCTCTGAAGGCTGCAACACATGAGACGGGTCCGGCTCATACTTCCTCAACATAGAAACATGGAAGACATCATGTATACCAGACAATGACGGCGGTAGGGCTAGACGGTAAGCCAAAGTGCCTATGCGCTGCAATATCTCGTATGGCCCAACATACCTCGGAGACAACTTCCCCCGCATACCGAAACGAACTACACCTCTGAAAGGTGAGATTTTCAGAAAGACCTTGTCTCCTACTTGGAATTGCAATGGTCGCCGTCGTTTATTAGCATAGGCCGCTTGCCTATCTTGAGCCGCTTTCATTTCCTGACGGATCACTTTGATTTTCTCTTCCATTTCACGAATCAATTCCGGTCCTCCGACCGTCTTACTAGTCAAATCTTCCCAGTATAACGGTGACCTACAACGTCGACCGTAAAGGGCCTCAAATGGAGCCATTTGAATGCTCGCCTGATAACTGTTGTTGTAAGAGAACTCTACAAGTGGCACTGAATCTTGCCACGGAGTATCGAACTCCAACACACATGCCCTCAATATGTCCTCAAGCGTCTGTATGGTACGCTCTGTCTGACCATCTGTCTGAGGGTGGTAAGCTGTACTCAGTCTCACCTCTGTACCCAAAGCTGATTGAAGACCCTCCCAAAAGTGCGATGTGAACCGCGGGTCTCTATCAGACACAATCGAGACTGGGATGCCATGCAATCTTACTACGTCCCGAACATACAACTGAGCCATTTTTAAGTATGTGAAAGTCATACTATATGGGATGAAGTGAGCCACCTTCGTCAGTCGATCCACAATCACCCAGATCGCATCGAATCCCGAGGCAGTCCTTGGCAAGTGGGTCACGAAATCCATAGAGATGTGCTCCCACTTCCACTCTGGTATCTCTAAACTCTTCAACTCGCCTCCAGGCCTCTGCCTTTCCGCTTTCACTTGTTGGCAAATTAGGCACTTCTTAACGAATGACATAACGTCTCTCTTCATCCGTCTCCACCAAAATTGATCACACAAGTCCTTGTACATTTTTCTTCCACCTGGATGGATGCTAAATCTGCTACAATGAGCACGATGCAAGATTCCTTGACGCAACTCTGGTGCCCTCGGCACTACCCAACGGTTACCAAGCCTCAAGGAACCATCTTCTGCTACTCTGAACTTTGATGACTGACCCGGACGTATACATGATAACCATCTCTGTACTTCAACGTCTGTCACCTGGGCTTTCCTGATAAGTTCAAAGATGTCCGGTTCTGCCAATAGGGTCGATACAAACACCGGCGATACATCTAAATCAAAGTCATATCCTAGATGACAACAAGAGGTCATCAAGGCCGATAGTGTATACTTCACCTTCCTACTCAAGGCATCAGCAGTCAGGTTCGCCTTCCCTGGATGGTACTCTATCTCGCAATCATAGTCCTTGAGCAAGTCCATCCACCTCCTTTGCCTCATGTTCAGTTCCGCTTGAGTAAATAGGAATTTCAAGCTCTTATGATCCGTGTAAATGGTAAAGGAAGTACCATAGAGATAATGCCGCCAAATTTTCAAAGCGAAAATAATGGCCGCCAGTTCCAAATCATGGACCGGGTACCTGGTCTCATGAGGCTTCAACTGCCTCGATGCATAAGCCACCACATGCTTATCCTGCATCAGTACACAGCCCTCCCTGCAGTGATGCATCCGTGTACAAAGCAAACCTTTCGTTCTCCGAAGGGATCACCAGAACAGGTGCTGTAGTCAACCGGTGCTTCAACTCTTGGAAGCTTTGCTCACATGCCTCAGACCAAGAAAACGGAACACCCTTCTGAGTCAACTGCGTCAATGGCTTAGCGATCTTAGAGAATCCCTCGACGAAACGTCGGTAGTAACCCGCTAAACCGAGGAAGCTACGGATCTCGGGCACAGATGTAGGCGCAGACCAATCCATCACTGCTTCCACTTTCCTGGGATCCACAGAAATCCCATCACTAGAGATTACATGCCCCAAAAATACCACGCTGCTCAGCCAAAATTCACACTTGCTCAGCTTAGCATACAACTGATTGTCCCTCAGAATCTGGAGCACTGTCCTCAAATGATTCCTGTGATCTTCCTCGCTCCGAGAATAGATAAGTATATCGTCAATAAATACGATGACGAATTGATCCAAATAGGGTTGGAACACTCGATTCATCAAGCTCATAAACACAGCCGGGGCGTTTGTCACTCCAAACGGCATGACCAAAAACTCATAGTGACCATAACGGGTCCGGAAGGCCGTCTTCTGCACATCATCCTCTCTAACTCGGATCTGGTGGTACCCCGACCTCAAATCAATCTTACTGTACAACCTCGTGCCCTGCAACTGATCAAACAAGTCGTCGATTCGCGGAAGAGGGTATTTATTCTTCACTGTGGCCTTATTCAATTGTCTGTAGTCGATGCACAATCTCATCGACCCATCCTTCTTTTTCACAAATAACACAGGCGCACCCCAAGGTGATACGCTGGGGCGTATGTAACTCTTATCAAGTAGTTCTTGTAGCTGCTCTTTCAGCTCTCTTAACTCCGCTGGTGCCATCCTGTAAGGGGCACGAGAAATAGCGGATGTCCCCGGTAATAATTCGATCCCGAACTCAACTTCCCTAACCGGCGGGAATCCGGGAATCTCCTCCGGAAACACATCGGCAAACTCGGCAACCACGGGTATATCTTCGATTCTTAACTCTTCTTTCTTGCCAGCAATGTCAATGGTATAAATAAGATAACCCTCGTGCCCACGTTCCAATAACTGAGTCATCTTTAAAGCCGATATCAACGGAATTCTTGAGCGGGAACCATCCCCGTAAAAAGTCCACTGAACCCCTAAATCAGATCTGAACCGTACTGTCCTCTGACTGCAGTCCACTACTGCCTGGTATCTGTTCAGCACATCAATACCCACAATGCAGTCGAAGTCCGACATCCCCAGAACAATCAGGTCTGACTTCAACTCGTTGCCCTCAAAATAAATGAGGCCGTCATCAACAAACTGATCTGCAATCACACTCTTTCCTGCGGGTGTCGAAACCACAAGAGGCGTGGGTGACGGAGTCGTGCATATACGGTGCCTCTCCACAAAACTCGTCGACACAAAGGAGTGTGACGCACCTGTATCTATCAAAATATAAGCAGGGTGCGTAAATAAATAACACGTACCCGCTATCACTTCCTCTGGAGCTGCTGTAGCCTGCTCCCTGGTAAGGGCATACACTTGTCCTTGAGGTGGCCCCAACGGCTGTCCTCCCAATGGTCTCGGTGCAAATGGTGGTCTCTGCTGTGCTGGCTTGTCTGAAGGTCTCCCCATAGTATTCTGTGGTCCTCCCCGATTAGGACAATTTCGGGCCAAGTGCCCATGTTTCCCACACTCATAACAAGCAGAGCATACTTTCACTGAATGGGGTCCCCCGCATAGAAAACACTTAACCTTTTCAAAATTGCTAGCCTGAGACTGTCCCCTATGAGACGGAGCATTACTTCCACGACCACCCCTTCCACGAGCATCTTGCCATCTACCACTGAATCTGGAAGATGAGGAGTTTCCCTTTGGCTTAAAATGGTCGCCCCTTGGTTTCAAGTTTTCAGGGGTCGGTCTCTGAGATGGTGCTGGAGGCGGTGCCACAGTCGGATATGCACCCACTCCCAATTCTGCCAGTTCAGCTCGTGCTAGGGCGTCATCAAAACAAGTAGGGCCATAAGTGATCACCCTATCATACAACTCCGGCCTCAAGCCTTTCATAAAATTCCTCATCTTTGCTTGGGTGCTAGAGGCGATATGAGGCACATATCGAAGTAAGGAACAGTACTGGAGGGCATAGTCGGATACCGGCATAGTACCTTGCCTCAAGCTAGTGAATTCATCCTCTTTAGCCTGCCGTGCCGCCGCTGAGAAGTATCGGGTCAGAAATCGAGTCCTAAACAGCTTCCAGTTTATTTCCTGACCCTGAGCTTCTTGTTCAATCACTGTGGTCTTCCACCACATCAACGCCTTTTTGGCCAATTGAAATTCTGCTAGCCGTATCCAAGCTGTCTTTGCGCACGGGGCAGCTACAAATATCTGCTCCAACCTCTCTAGCCATTCCTCGGCCTTCTCCCCTGTTTTAGTTCCTTCAAAAGTAGGGGGTCGATATGCTAGAAATTGAGTCAAACTCAGTTCTCCCGGCAATAACTGTTGTTCCGACGGCTCTTCGCCCAAGGCTGGCGGCGGTAGGGGATTTGTGTGCCTAGCACTAGCATTTACACTTATTGCATCACCAACATCCACATTTGCTGCCATACTGCAACACAAGGATTAACAACAATATCCAAAAACAATTCACATAATACATCGTTAGAAAACCATAACATGTTAGCATAACAGTCACATACTTCATATGCGCACAACATGTTTAAAAGATAGACGCCTAGCCAACTTATTGCTAAGGCTACCCTTCACTCGTTCCCGGGTTCTCTAACCACTGCTCTGATACCACTAATGTAAGGACCCTAAACCTTAACAGTTGAATTCAAGATATAAATAGGGCTTAATATGTATTAAAGACATCTTAGGGTTCTGGTTTGATGTGAGCTCAATTAGGTTACAGGCCAAAATAAAACTTCAACAATTATTCAATTACATTCCCAATCATGAATGTTCAGTGATAGCATTAGACTACTTCTAAGTAGAGAACTATCCAAAATTTCCTGTACTCTATCTTCATTTATGCTTTCAGCAGCTCACAGTTCAACCGACCCTCAGCCCCCTTGATTCAAAAGCGTACCTACAGGAACAACTCACCATGAGCATATATATATTTATTATCACTTAACACAATTCAACTTAATAAAGTAATTAAGCGTATGAAACGATTAATTGATATGCTCATCGATTACCACATTAACACATTTCATTGTCGTTCCTGTTTCACAAGCTTATGCACAAAATCATTAGTTCACGATATAATGATCGATAACGCGTTTCCAATTATAACCACAATATTTCACTTTAACCACTAGAATTGTGACTGTTCCGGTCCCAATACAACAGCGGAATTTTAGGACCCCTCGCTTCGACATATAGCGGCATCATATGATATCCCTCGCTTCGACAATGACAGCGGCATGTTACCTCGCTTAGACATGACAGCGGCAAATATCATATTACCATCGCTTCATATGACAGCGGCAAGTACCTCCCTCGCTCGGAGATAAAGGCTACCGGAACATTCATCAATTCCATCACATTAATCAAACACCATAGTTGATTCCATTATCACAGTAAATCACAGTCATTTCACATATACCATCACGTATAAGGATTCACTATCCACAATATACATAATCAAAGGTATGGCACGTTTTACCGTCCGATGCTCGTACGTCTCACTACGTACCTTGGTTCCAAAAGTGGAGATATCGTGGACTTTATCTCCTAGGCTGTGTGGCTACCTGAGATGGTTCTACATAATCACATGAATCCATATTAGAAACCAATAAATGAACCATTATCAAAAACATCACCATATAGAACAAAATCCCAAAAATCCAAAATTTAAGCCTTGCGATCGATCGGTCCTAAGCCCCGATCGATATCCAAGTCAAGAAAAAATAAGCATCCAGGTACTGCCTCCACCGATCGATCGAGCCGTTTTACCGATCGATCGAGACATCACACCGATCGATCGGTAAAAATCGCCGATCGATCGGTAAGCTCATTTCACGCCTTATACAGGCTCTGCCTTGCTCGATCGATCGGACCCATTTCCCGATCGATCGAGAAGTCCTGTTTCTGCGAGAAACTTCCCTGAATGAGCTTCCCTCAACACATACACTCATGAACAACCAAGAACAACTACTAAGCTCAACATATAACCACAAAACAAAATGAAAATGCATCCCCCAAGTATAAACAACATGATGGAACAAGATCCACTCCTTTTAACCTCAAAATAAGCCCCAAAACTAACCACAACTCAACAAAACTCTAACAAAATGGAAGCTTACCACTTGAGCTCCAAGTTTTTAGCAAGAGAGCACAAAAAGGCTCCTTTTTCAAAGCTTACTCCTCTCCTCTAGATGCAGAAACGAAAATGGAGTTCTAAGATGAGGGAGAGGGATTTGGGGACATAAAGTTGATAGCAAGGGGGGGTGATGGGATGTAAAGATGTGAGCAAGTGGCTCTTATCAGCTTTGGAATAAAAAAAATGTGTATCATAATATAAGCATGATATGTAGAATACTCCAACATGATATTTTAAAAGTATTTCACCACAATGCACCACAATTGCCATTAAAATCATGCTTTACCAAAACTACAACCCAACACATTATCTAATTATCACCAATGTCACATAAACATAATTAACGCCCAAATTGCAATTAATTATCTCGGGGATATCACAATTAATATCCACATCCATCAACGCTAAAGTTATTTTCTTTTTGATGTGTACATTAGGCATCATCTGCATATTGGCGTGGAAATAAAGATCGTGAAAGCTTGCAAAGAGTTTATGGAATATCGTATCCAGACCAAAAACGTTTGAAGGTGACATTTTGCCTCTGTCTTTTAATATGTCTAGCATTCAAGATACCTGTTATTTGCCTAGAGCATCATCAGTTATCTTGATTTGCTTATGGTTAACTCTTGCAGGAGTACAAAGCCATGCTGGAAGAAGCTAAGAAATATGACCATCGAGAGCTTGGCAAGAAGCAAGAGCTTTTCTTTTTTCACCCGCTCAGGTAAGAGTTTGAGATTCCTAGCTTACTGCAAAGATGCGGTTAGGTAAGTTCATGACTTTTCTTGGATATTTGTTTTCTGCTATTTAGCCCAGGAAGTTGTTTCTTCCTACCTCATGGTACTCGAGTTTGCAACAAGTTACTGGAATTTATAAAAAGTCAATATTGGAAGCGAGGTTATGACGAGGTAAATAATGCAATTGTCCCAGAGACATGGAACTAAGCATACTTGTCATTTTGTAGCAACTGATTTCCTTATTTTGATAGGTCTGGTCTCCAAACATGTTTGATATGCAACTCTGGGAAACATCAGGTCATGCTGCAAACTACAAGGAGAATATGTTTGTGTTTGAGGTTGGACTTCTTCCTTTGGTCTCTGCAAATCTTTGATAAGTTTTTATGGTTTTGATAGAATAAATTTGATTGAGTTATCTTTCTTTTCGCATTCATAATTTGTTATGAATGTTGACAAACTAATGGTAGATTAACTATGTATTGAAATAGTGTTTTTGAAAAAATAAGTTCAATCAGGTTACGTTTCTTTTTTACATTCTACTGTTTTTGTATGCATGTCAACATTAAATTGAAGGGTGCTGCTACTTCTTAAGAAAGTGTGCTAGTGTACTCTTCCTCGTGTGGTAATTTGGCACATGATGAATTTTGGGATGTTTTTATCTGATAAGCTTGATGAATAGGTGGTTCTGGATTGCATTGCAGGTTGAGAAACGAGAATTTGGGCTGAAGCCAATGAACTGCCCTGGACATTGTTTAATATTTGATCATAGAGTTCGATCATATAGAGGTAAGTATGCTTTTATGTTCTTTCGATTTTTTTTGAATAACTTGGATATGTCAACAGCCTTGGGCTTGAGATGATCATCAATGCGTGGACTGCACATACTGCGCTTACCTGTTGGTTTATTTTATTTTTATTTTCCGAGTGGATATTAACTAATTGATGCAGGATAGTTTCTTATTAATATATTGCATGCGTGGACTGCACATACTGCGCTTACCTGTTGGTTTATTTTATTTTTATTTTCCGAGTGGATATTAACTAATTGATGCAGGATAGTTTCTTATTAATATATTGCATATATTTTCTATTTATTTGTTGATTTTATCCTTTTCTCCATAATATGAGTATCATTTTCTGCTCATCATTTTCTTTGAAAAAGTGCAACCTTTTTTCATTTGTTCTCTTCAGATATATTATATAATTTTTTACAAAATACTTGCTCAACTTTTTATGTTCTTGGGTTTTCCGTATTTTCGTGGAACTAGTTAGTTAATTTGAATGTGATAATTTTGTTATATTTTAATTTAGTTGTAAGAGGGAGACATTTTGTACCAGATAAGACTTGTCATGTAATAACTTGTTGATAAAAGTGGTGTCACATCATTTAAATTGTAGTAGTATATATGAGATATTTTAATTTTATGAATGTCGTAAGTTGGGTTAGCAGTGGCACATAATGTAGTTTTTGGCAGTAAAGAAAAAGTGACTTGAAAGCAATGATTGAGTAAGGAGTTGTGAAAATGGGTGAGATTGATTTTTAAAGAAGAAACCGTTATACTTCTCATTCAAAATTGCATCTCGAAAATATATCCAATGTCCACTGTAGTGTTACATGTGGAACAAAAAGGCCTTGCCACGACTTGGACTCAAACTAGTGCCTCTGGGAGGAAAAGACATACCCAGCATATGGTTTATTAAAAGCCCACAAGACGTGTGGCTGGGCTCAAGGCTCAGCACTTGCGTCTTGATACAAGATGAAGTGCAGCCCTTCGATGTAGCGTGCGTCTTAATTGTGAGGCCCCAGCTGTAGTGTGCATTAAAGGCTTAATGCGCTTTTTAAGCGCGTCTTAGATATATATAGTAAATCAAAGGTGAAATGCCAGATTATAGTTATTCATTTTCGCTGATAGACTCAGGAGTGTTTGTTTTTAAGTTAATGTTTGTAAGGTACATATTTGGCTTTATCTTTAATTTTTTTTTTATATTTAAATTTTACTATAGTATCTGAAAATAGGCAGAATATCACCCAGTATGATGAAGAATCAGAATTCTCTTATTTCTGAATATTGAATTATTAAAGTATACAGAGGACTCTATTAAATAGAGTTTACAAAATCAAGTAACTAAATCTATCTAATATCTTATCCTTATCACCTAAACAACAAATTTGAAATTTAAACTATATCTTTTATATTTATCGACAGTCCCCTCAAGTTGGTGCAAAGATATCTATCATTCCCAATTTGATCACTTGATCTTGATTTGTCTTGACAACCCTTTGGATATAATATCTGCAATTTGCAAAGAGCTCGGGACAAATGGAATGCATATCAATCCATCTTCAAGTTTATCTTTAATGAAATGCTTGTCGATTTCAATGTGTTTGATCCTCTCATGTAGGACATGATTATGAACGATGCTGATTGCCGCTTTATTATCACAGTAGAGTTTTACTGGAAGTTCGATTGTTCTCATCAGTTCTCCCATTACTCTTTTTAGCCACATCACTTCACATACTCCTTGAGCCATAGATCTGAGTTCAGCCTCGGCACTACTTCTTGCAACAACACTCTGTTTCTTGCTTCTCCAAGTTACCAAGTTATCCCATACAAAGGTGCAATAGCCTGATGTAGATCTTCTATCAGTGATAGATCCTGCCCAGTCTGCATCAGTGTAGACTTCTATACTTCTTCTTATCCATTTTTCCGAAAAATAATCCTTTGCCAGGAGTTCCTTTCAAATATCTAAGTATGCGATGCACAACTTCAAGATGTTCTGCAAGAGATGAATGAATGAACTGACTTACCATACTCACTGCAAATGCTATGTCAGGTCGAGTATGGAAAGGTAGATTAGCTTGCCAACCAGCCTTTGATATTTTCCTGTATCTACTGTAATGCCATCTTTGATATCTCCTAATTTTTTTTTGGCTTCTATTGGAGTAGTTGAAGGCTTGCACCCGCTCATCTCGGTTTCGTTCAGCAGATCCAGAGTATATTTCCTTTGGGAGACTATGATTCCCTTTTTTGATCTAGCCACCTGCATTCCAAAGAAATATTTCAGTTGTCCCAAATATTTCATCTCAAATTCCTTTGCCAACTGTTTTTTTAACCTAGTCATCTCTTCTATGCCATCACCTGTCAATATAATATCATCAACATAAACAATTAACACATGTATTTTGTTTGACGACTTTGATTTCCTGGTGAAAAGAGTATGATCAGATTCTCCTTGGGAGTATCCCTGACTTTTAACACATCATGTGAATTTTTCAAACCATGCTCTCGGCGATTGTTAAGTCCATAGAGTGATTTTTCAGCCTGCACATCTTAGAACCAAATTCATTAGTGTAACCAGGTGGTGGATCCATATATAATTCCTCCTCCAATTCTCCATTCAAGAAGGCACTTTTACATCAAGTTGATTCAGTGGCCAATCTAAATTAGCAGCAACAGACAAAATTACTCGAATTGTATTAAGTTTAGCCACATGAGAGAATGTATCAGTGTAATCATCTCCATATGTTTGAGTGAATCCTTTGGAAACTAACCGGGCTTTGTACCTTTCTAGGGATCCATCAGAATTGTGCTTTGTGGTGAAGACCCACTTACATTCTACAACAGGCTTACCACTAGGTAGATCAGTCTTCTCCCAAGTAGTGATCTTCTCCAGGGCACTCATCTCTTCCTGAATCGCTTCTTTCCACTCAATTATCTTAAGAGCCTCCTGTAAATTTTTGGAATACTAGCTGTGTCTATTTGAGAATGAAGGTGGATTATGAGGGTGATAAATTTTGGTAAGAAACAAAATTCGAGAGAGGATGTTTAGTGCAAGTTCGAACCCCTTTTCTTTGAGCAATAGTTAAGTCCATATCATGAGGGGGAATGGTTTTGAAAGTACCTGGGATTGGATGTGTAGGAGATGTTGCAAGATCGGATCCCGGGGCCGAGTCATTGTTTGGTAGCTGTACTCTTCCTCCTTGTATATATAATATCTTGCCTTTGATGAACTTCTCCTGTATTAGTTAGATTATGCATGTGCTCGGTCTCAAACTCAACTTGAAAATTTGATGTGGTTAAGATCCATCTTCCTTCATGAAGATGAAAGGGTTGACCCTCAAAGAAGGTTACATCCATAGAAACCAACATTTTTTTTGAGGAGGGATCAAAACCTTTATACCCTCGTTGAGTGGCGGGATAGCCAACAAAGATGCATTTAATGGCTTTGTGAGCAATTTTAGACTTCGTTAAATCATGATTGTGAACAAATGCCACGCTGCCAAATATCTTGAGGGGAATATCATATATCAGGCGAGACTTGGGAAATGAATTTTTAAAAGTGGACAGGGGAGTTTGAAAATTTAGAGTCCGTGATGGTAACCTATTAATCAAATATGTCGCTGTAAGAATAGCCTTTCCCCAAAGATAACTCAGAACCTTAGTATGGAAGCTAATGGCCCTGACAACTTCGAGGAGGTGTCGATTCTTACGTTCGGCCACCCCATTTTGTTGAGGCGTATGAGGGTATGAACTATGATGAATAATGCCATGAGTAGTAAAAAAATTCCCTAAAACCTGATTAAAATATTCTTTTCATTATCACTCCGAAAGATTTTGATGTTGGTATTAAACTGAGTCTGAATCATTTTGTAAAAAATTCGAAATATGGAACAGACATTGACTTATCGTTCAAAAGGAATACCCAGGTCATCCAAGAATGATCATCAATAAATGTTATGAACCATCGTTTTAGGGAAAGGGTTTTAATCTTTCATGGCCCCCAAACATCACTATGAATTAAGGTAAATGGTGATGATCGTTTATAATTTTGAGAAGTAAAAAACGACCGATGATATTTGGCCAAATCACGTGATTCACAATGAAAATGAGGAACAAATTTTTTATTAATGCATAAAATTGGAAACAAGTCTCAACATGCCCCCTCACGTGTGACATTATATAAATCAAACACGTGGACTGATAATGCGGGTGACGATGAGCAAGCCGGCTCTTATACTGGATTGAAACCTGGCTATGATACAATGTAAATAGGCAGAATATCACCCAATATGATGAAGAATCAGAATTCTCTTATGGCTGAATATTGAATTATTAGAGTATACGGAGGACTCTATTAAATAGAGTTTGCAAAATCAAGTAAACTAAATCTATCTAATATCTTATCCTTATCACCTAAACAACAAATTTGAAATTTGAAATTTAAACTGAATCTTTTATCTTTATCGACAGTATCCTTATGGCATCTCGTATTAATCAGGCATGTTCTCACAATGCCCTTTACTCATTAGCCCTACAATAACCATGCGTTTTAATGAGCATTGTGCTTCTAATAACCTTTGCGCACCTCAACAAACTCCCAATCATTATGATCATTACAGATGATATTTATTTTAATTATTGCCTCATAATTTTACGTTTCAGAACTTCCACTTCGCTTGGCTGATTTTGGGGTTTTGCATAGGAACGAGGCAAGTGGGGCACTTACTGGTTTGACTCGTGTCAGGAGATTCCAACAGGTTTGCTGAGCATCATATTATGAATTATGTAACAAAAAAGATTGAGAAATGATCATTATTGCAAATCAAGAGCTTGCAACTTTTCCCGATGGCTGTTGGTCTTTCTTTAATATTTACTTCCTAAAAGTCAACGGAGTTCTTTTTATCTGATTTTTTTAAAAAAAATAAAATTTACCCAATGAAGAGTGAGAACATGTTGCTGGGATAAGCATATTAGTTTATTTGTCTGTACTTTGATGTCGTACAAGTTCTTGTTCCATAATTGTTTGAGGTCGTTGACACTGGGGTTTTGGTACAGGATGATGCTCATATCTTCTGCAGGGAGTCCCAGGTGAGATATTTTCTCGGACACTTTTGGTTATTATTAGTGTAAAAATGTGTTTTGACTTTTTATTGCAATCCTCAGATAAAAGATGAAGTCAAGGGTGTTTTGGAATTCATCAGTCACGTGTACAAAATATTTGGATTCACCTTTGACTTGAAGTTATCTACGGTAATGGGATTCAGTTCTTGACATTGGAATTTCCATTTTATTTTAACCATTTGAGCACATAGGTCAATTAATGTATAGGCGGTTTTCCTCCACTCTATAATGCCGGTTGAGATTTTCTACGCATATGCTGATGTCTCTCCTATTTTCCTTTCAAGACAATAGGGTCATATGAAAAAAATGAATAAAGTGAATGATAGAAAGTCATAATATAGGATAACAAGTACTTGTTCCCTGAAAAAAATGAATGAAGTGACTGATAGAAACTCAAAAATATAGGATAACAAGCGTACTTCCAACTGTATACTAGTGCTATTACATTATAACACGATCAATTCTAGCTATTAAAGAAAAAAGAAATATGAAAATATGTTTTCTATGTTCTACAGAGACCAGAAAAATATCTTGGGGACTTACTGACATGGGAAAAGGCTGAAGCTGATCTTGCAGAAGCGTTGAATGAGTTTGGCAAGCCCTGGGAGGTAGTTTTTCATACTTGATATGAGGCTCACCCCACCCCCCAAGGAATGAAGTTGTCGCATTTTCCTTACTATTGAAGTGTTTATGGAGTTGACTCTTTTTATACTTGTATTCTTTTTGTTAACTCCTTTGAACTAACCTTCAGATCCTTTATATTAGCTAAATGAAGGTGATGGAGCATTTTATGGACCAAAGATTGACATCAGTGTTTCTGATGCAATGAGGAGAAAATTTCAGTGTGCAACACTTCAGGTTAATAGTAATATCACTGCATTCTATATTCTCCTGATCCCCTCTATCTTGCCAGCGAATTATAAGTTAAGGTGACCATGTCATGAATTGCTACATGAAATATCAGGTGATCAATGTGTTATTATAATGAGATGGTAAAATGAAACACTTGATGAAACTAATAACCATAAACTTCTTAGATGTATTAGGGTAAATAAATACTAGAGAATGTGTAGAAAAATAATGAAAGCATCGTCATAGTAAAAGCTTGAACCCCGCAATTGTTGCATGGAAGGTTGATCACATGCTGAGCAGCTGGGTAACCTTCTATGTTGAAAGAATGTCATAAGGTCCTTGTCTTCCCCTTCGTAGTGTTGTGAAGGGATTTCATTGCGAGGAATCTGTGTTATGGGTCTTCTGAAATCACAATCTCTCTTTGAGACTAAAATGTGACTCAGAAATCCTGAAAATATCTATCTTCGTTAAAAAAATTGGGTGGTCCGAGTCATTGATTTATCTCGTGAGAATAGGAGTTAAAACATGCTTCAACAAATTCGGTTTTTAATATTTGAAGGTTATGTTCATCGTGAAGTAATTGACTTTTTCAGCTGGACTTCCAACTTCCCGCCCGTTTCGACTTATCTTACTCAGCAGAAGATGAAACTAAGAGGGAGAGGCCTGTTATGATACATAGAGCCATTCTTGGCTCTGTTGAACGAATGTTTGCGATACTTTTGGAGCATTATAAGGGTAAATGGCCATTTTGGCTCAGTCCACGCCAAGCAATAGTTTGCCCTGTCTCTGACAAGTCCCTGGCATATGCGCTGCAGGTTGGGTTCCTGAGCTTTTACCTGTTGTATTTGCCTCTTTGATTTTCTTTCCAAAATTTGCCGTTACTTATTGGGTTGAGGAGGAGATATAAATAGAAGTATTTGCAGTTATGGGCCCTCGCAAAATCATTTGACATCTTGACTTGAGCATTTGGTTACACGTGTTTGTGAGTTTGGTCTGACATGATATCAGTTTGGGGATTAATTCAAAGTTCCTTCTCTGTTATAAATTTATACAAGTGTATTAGATTGCAGTAGGCAGGTGTCTTTCCTTCTCTCTTGGTATAACCACCCTAGGACTCCTTTTATCCTTTTCTTTTATGGAACTCGGTGGTTTGCTCGTTGGTTCTCATAGTAGATCATGTTCATCTTTCTAATACTTATCCCTCGAGACAATTCCTGAAGGATAAGCTTAAAATAATTCCATTTTTCATCTGCTATTGATTTCTGAATGATCATTGTTTTCCGAAGCCCTAGAATGTTTTTTCCTGAAATATTTGCATTGCTATTGAATGTAGGTTCGCGAGCGCATACATGATACTGGATTTTATGTTGATGTTGATACAACAGATCGAACAATCAATAAAAAGGTATGTATAATAATAATTATGTGCCCTCACACCTTCGTCATCAATGATGGTGATGGCATAACTGCTCTGATCCTGTACTGTGTGTACTCTATGAAGTTCCAGTTAATTGATAATATCAACCTATCTTATCTTGTTTTGCCTTAGTATAGTTTCAGTTTCATAATGGGCAGTTCTTGGTAACTGATGATGAAGTGTGTTCCTTGTTCTGCTAAAAGCAAAGTTAATAGTTAACCTCACCTTACATTGAGAGTTATGATTCTTATTGTTGATGTTTATACTGACAAAGCAATCTTTTTCTAAGATGATCGAGCATATACTTTCTATCATTTGGTATTTTCATCAAGTGCCTCAAATCTGACCCCATTTCTCTCCGGTTGGGGTACTTTAGATGTTGACCTGTGTACTCATGAGGGTTTTCTTTTTTCGAGGCTGCATGATTCATATTTCAACCTGAATGAGAGAACGATATTCAATTCTAGTAGATCCTTGATTATGTTCTACTAGGCGAGAAAGGAGTCATGAAAAAAATTATGTGCCATGCATCAATGTTATCCTCCAGCTAATTTCTGGTGAAATGCTAGACCTCCATGAGAAGCATAAATTTATCTGTGTACTAAACAAAATATCTGTCTGCAGATAGTAGCTCACGATTCTAATTGTAGAGTTAACATATCTCATGATGATTTTGTTATTTATGATAACACATCGGTTATGGGAACTTATAGGTACGAGAAGCTCAGTTGGCACAATACAACTATATATTAGTTGTTGGCGAGAAAGAAGTTGGAACTGGACAGGTGACATCCACATCACAACTAGATGTCTTGGATTTTATCTTTAATAGAATATTTTCATAATCTTGATGCCTCTTATATGTTTATGTGCAACTTGCATCCAGTCTTTGCTCCATCCATTGCAAAACCGTATGCATACTGTTGTAATGAATCAAAGTGCAGTAAAACGTACTCCAATTACTAAAATGTATTCCAAGTCCCTGCAAATATATACACATCCGTGGGTAAGCTCTCCTGTCTTTTTAAAAACAAAAATGGGGAAGGCAAAAGAAATACGAAGGAGGGTCGTATGAATAGAGTTGAATGAGAATTGCTGTCACATGGCGTTGATATAGTTGCCATCGCCAATGAATGTACTACCTATTTTATTTTTCCATGGCAGGAGAGGGGGTGGTAGGGGAGGTGTGCCCCTTCCATTTTACGTTTCTCTGTGTATAGACATGTTTTTTCTATCAAATGCGTAAGATTTTGCCCTAAAAACCTGCAGTTTTCAGTTCCTGTACTTATTTCCTATCTCCACCATGGCTCTTTCACCGATTTGACTCTTATTTATATAGCTCATTCCTTGTAGATATATTGGTTGGTTTACTTTTCTTCGGTTACCCCACTTTTAGCTGGCTGTTTGCTAGTTATTGTGTATAAAACCTACAAGAAAACAGGTTTGGAGCGTTTGCTAGACATTTTGTATAAAACCTTCAAGAAATCAGGTCTTGAAGTACATGCAGATGCATGATTTTGTTTTTTTTTTTTTGGGGAAAATTGCTATTTTGGTCCTATATGTTAACCTCTTTGCGATTTTTGTCCTCTACCTTACATAAAAAAAACATATCAGGGCCAAAGATACAATTTTTGAAGATACATTTTTTGTGTACAAACATAACCTTCTGAGTGAAAAATAGATGCACTTGTTTTTATACCATCACACATTGTCTTATGTCACTGTTGTATTTCACCTATTGTCAGCTCAGTTCTCTTTAACTCTGTCGTGTATTTTAGCATTCCTTATATTGACTTCTTGTTTGTTTTCTAGGTGGCGGTTAGAGTTAGAGATAACAATGATGCTAACCTGAAGAGTGTTGAAGATCTTTTGAATCACTTCAAGGATGAAGTA
The DNA here is from genome assembly GCA_907163345.1 of Haberlea rhodopensis. Classification (NCBI taxonomy): domain Eukaryota; kingdom Viridiplantae; phylum Streptophyta; class Magnoliopsida; order Lamiales; family Gesneriaceae; genus Haberlea; species Haberlea rhodopensis. The sequence continues at coordinate 30,233,528 of CAJQUN010000003.1, read as the reverse complement.
GCAGCCTTTAGGTAGCCCCGTTTGTTACCAGACAAAAAAATACGTAATTCCTACTGTTACTCAACTATCCTTTTGATTTAATTTTCGGAAAAAATATTGTACCCATATGGTTCCACAAACCCTTTTTTTAATGAATCAAAAGATTGAAGTCATTCAATTTTGCAGTCACAACAACAAACATTGATTATTCAAGTAATTTATTGAAAAGTTTGTTCAGTCGCTTTCGTTATATAAGTTACATTTAGGTGCAGGGGCGAATTCACCAAGGCACTTGGGGGCAGCTGCCTCTAAATTTTTTTATATATATTATTATAATTTTTTTTATATCTGATGTTTTATCTCAAAATTTTATATTTTTGACTTCGATAAAATCTTACAATTTTGCCCCCTTCAACCTTTAGACTAGCTTTGTCCTGGTTTAGGTGATATCGTGTGTGCCCCCTTCAACCTTTAGACTAGCTTCGTCCCGGTTTAGGTGATATCGTGTGTGCGCCAAGTTTACCTAATTTTTTTTTAAAAAATCAATTGAATACATATCTGGTTCGGAGATTCTTGCCTCAGTCTTGTCCGAGTGATTAAACTTTCAATTTCAGGTAAGAAGCATTTAAACACACAAATAAAAATTCTACAAATTCTACTCAATCATTTGCAATAGAAAAAAAAGATATTGTAAAATCAGGAAAATACTTTTCGAAAAAAAATTACGATTTCGATTATCTTTCTGAGTGGAAATCATTTGTGTCACGACCCACCATTCGAGCACGTGGCACTGACGTCGAATCCAAATGTAAATTTGAAATCAACAAAAGCATAAAACCAGTCTATTTATTCCATGAAAATAATAATCTTCGTTACATTTGAACAATGATTACAATCATCTTACAGAGTTGCAGAAGCATAAACAAAAGAATAAAAATCTTGAGATTTCTTCGGTAGATCATCAACCTCAAATGTATTCTCGTATTTCTTCCTCTTGCATCGATCTCTTTCTCGTACTTATCTGGGAGGGAAGAAATGGATGAGTATTTGAGAAAACATTAAGCAAGCGGAGGCCAGTCGAACATGGTAAAAACATATACATACACACACATAAAACTCTTAAACAGTTCTTTATCAAAAAGCTTAAAAACTTACACATATACTGATATTTGCTCACACTAGAGCCCTTTTCGGAAACATATCACATAAACACATAATACATATCATATGTGGCTTCTGTGTTCAAGAGGTGACTCTAGTGTATATAGCATTTTGCTCTTAAGGTTCAAGAGGTGCCTCCTGTAACATCCTTACGCATAACACATACACATGATGCATATATCATAATATTTAATGACAATGAAACTTGAAATTTCATATCATCAAATCAAGACATTTACAATACTATAATTTACAAGTGTATATATATATATATATATATATATATATATATATATATATATATATATATATATATATATATATATATATATGCCACAAAAATAACCAAGGTTGTACCCTCACATCCCAACCAAAAATATATGTAGTATATGCAAATTATGAGCTGGGGGAGAAAGGACTAGAGTCAACTGGCCAACATTGGATCCATACTTCAAAATTTGTAGAAAACAGCTTGTAAAGTCACTTCTATCTACATCAACTGCAAAATAATTTGCATTTGGTGAGTTGCATTCTCAACGAGCATATTCAAATAACATGCTAATTAACTTCGCGTAAGCACATGATTGATAACAAATTTACACATACAATTTATATCAATAACATAATATAAATTCACGTGTGTAGTCATATTCTTTTACTGTTATGGACCAACTAATACCAAGAACGAATCGTGATAACGAATATGACCATGTTACTCTGTACTGTATATCCCATGAGTTCAATGAACTCGGGACCCGTATTCTGTAATTTTATAATTCTTGTAATTCTGTAACACACAGTTCAAGGTCATTAGTTGCCATAACATAATCCATTAATCTCTTATGAATGCATATTCCATAATCATGTAAAATCATCATAACATCACCAATAGAGTAATAACTCAAAGCCTGTAGAATCACTTAAAATTAAAATTTCACAATGAAAACACATAAAACATTTAATAATAAAAACACATAAATCACCAAGTACATTCATTCATAAAACACAAGTCATACACCCACATAAAGTTAAAGACCAAGTTATAAGACTCACAAGTTATCGTTCATATGAATGTATTAAAATGCATAACCAGGTTCAATATCACATGTTTAACATGATTGACAATATATGTATATTATTTAGATATGTTCATGCTAGGGAATTAGTGCCGACACATAACAGAATATCAACCTAATTTATGTTTTTATATTATGCTATAATTGAGCCCCTAATCCTTGAAAATTCGTCTCAATAATCCCAACATATTCTTTAATATTATTATGGATCTTCCTCATCATATGTTTTTAAATACATGCAGCTTAAATTCTTTCACAGCATATAATTTTAATAATGTTGAGTATTCCTTCTTAACTAGTATGATTTTTATTTGATACAAGTAAATCTATTACTCAATATAAGTTTATTGTTTTCTATTACATAACCTAGTACTCATATTCTCTGACCAAATATACATTTTCTCAAGTGAAAAATGTTTAAATAAAATTTCAAGTACTTGTACTACTCTGATCTTCTATTCTTTTCTAAACTACGTACTGAAATTTAACTACACTTCTTTGCTCAAAATCTGAAAAAAATAATCAACCGACAATAAGGCTGAAAAATAGAACTACTTCCCACACATTTTCAAAGTGGTTTCATTAGAAAAGATAACATTAACATATATATATATATATCTATATATATATATATATATATATATATATATATATATATATATATCCACCTCCTTGCTAATTAACTTAGACTTTAGAAGAAATTCATGTCACCTTAACTAATTCTGTTCTTAAAATATGAGTAATGCTCACCGTTCTTCTTCAAGTTTGCTGAAGTCGAAGCAAATATCACAAAGAATCAATTTATGCGATTTCTTACGATAATCGGTACTGGTTCGAGGCTTAAAAGTCAGAAGGAAAAGTCAAGAAAGAAGCTACCCAGCTCTTCCATGTTGTGCTAAGTTTCCTTCCATTTTCATGCTTTGGAACACACACAAGTGTAAGTTAAGGACATGTACATATATTTATGTATATACTGATAATTATTTGCTCACACAATCCATTATGATGTTTTAAATATTAATTAAAACATTCTACTACAAAGACAAATAATATAATCATGCAATTTCCTTGTTTTGGTGGATATCTTCAGCGCTTCTAAGATATTTCAAAAATGACTATTAGATTATTCTTATTGTGATTAATTTCAGTACAAATTTACCATTTTTATAATTTTAAATAAAATTATTCTATTAGTTGAAAATGTATTCAACTATTTTAAAATATAATAGTTATGAAAATGATGTATATGCTATAATGTTTATGCATGGAAATGTAAAATTTCGGGACATGACAGCTCCCGTACGTGTGGCAATTTGTCCAGCAAGTTCAAGAGGTGTCCCCCACTACATAGTACTTTACCCCGTCGATTCAAGAGCGTAGCACTTTGCCCCGCCGATTCCTTACTTTTACACACATATCTTACACATAATCACATAGCAACTTATTGGGTTCAAGAGGTAGCTCCCGTGCGCATAACATGATGCTCCGTCGGTTTAATAGTTGGTTTCCATGTACGTGGCACTTGCCCACATGTTCAAGAGGTAGCCCCCGTCCATGTAGCACTTTGCTCATTGAATTCAAGATACACTCGTAGCACGTTGCCTCGCAAAGTTCTTTCGTTCATAATCTTCTTACATACTTATTAGATCTAAACATATTCAACAAAAACCCACTTACAGACGGACATATGAAGCGTGGTAGAATGGATCATGGATTACGAAGGTTGTGCGAATCATCTCCTCTCTTGCCTTGAAGTTTCGAATTCTTTTGTGTGTGAGTATGTGAATTTCAGAAAAATGAGCTCGTATGTGGGATATATTTTTCTTTCTTATGGTAGTAGAGTTGGATGACAAACCCTTAACCTTGGCTAAAGAAATCCCATAAAATGAGTCTAGTCAAGCCAAGTCATGAATGCATCGATATTATGGCAATTGGATAACAATGCAATTATTGGGACAATTAAGAGTGAGATGGTTTTACTGTAGGATGATTTTAACTTGGATCCCTAAATTTGGCCATATGATTGAAATTGAATGATAATATCATGATTTGATCATACAATTATACCAAGATTTGGGCAAATACACTTGTATGAGTCAATTCAATGGTGCAAATGAATAGAGGTTTTGAGTTTTTATTGTAGGAGAACTGATTGACCAAATCCAAAACTTTTTTGGCCCTTTAATGATATAATTTGAGCAATGTACTAAATGCCATTAAATTAGATTGATTGAGATTGAATTGTGGCATTTGACAGGGGTTGAATGGGATTGAATGGTGTCAAGAATGTGGGTCGTCACAATTTGGTAAACAAATCACCGTGGAAATTATAACTGCGATCGTTATATGAAATGTCAAAGGAACTAGAATATCAACCTCACTACTGTTGGAAATTTTGTTGCTTAACGAATAAATTAAGCAAAATACAAAATAGGCTTACTGAATTGAAATTAAGCAAAGAAAAATCGAACAAAGAAAACGAGGGCGAAAACAGAAATTCCGGGGAGTGTCCCTGGCGCCGTGCGTCGGTGTTGCAGGCGCCGCGGCGCCACTGCCTGGGAAACTTTTCCCAGACAGTAAGGGTGGCAGCGCCCCAACTCCATTTTGACAGTTTTTTCTGAAATTGCCGTGCATATGTGATTTTTCAAGGATTAGTGCCTCAAAATGGTGTTTTTTTGGTGACATCTTGTGGCCTAGTATATATAACATCCCTAGGTTGAATTAAAAATCAGATTTCCAAATCAATAACACATATTTGTGAGAGAAAAGCAAGATCAAAGTGCATATTCATGCACATTCATATCTTGTTCTTATAAAGGAGAATTTGCAATCTTTGTGGTTGATGTTATTGTGATTTGGTGTGCTACTATCACAAGAAGAATTCGTTGTATATTGGGAGAGGATTGCCGTATTCCGAAAGCACCGAGAGCGGGGCAAATTCCTCCTAAGGACAAAATGTGTTACACTCGCCTCGACTTGACAAATTTCATCATTCTTTTCCTCAACCGCAGACAGATTCTCATACAATGCAAACAACAACTACCGTCTCAACGAACCATGGTTGAGATTTATCTGATCAGCAAATTTTGGTTGTCCATTAACGCAAGAGCAGCTTGTGTCGGGCCACTCAAAAACTCAGGGACCAACCATATGTTGGTTATTGTTGATTTGAAACAAGCACAACATGCAAGTTGAACTTATCCCTGCACAGAAACAAAACAAAACAATGGAAGCCAAAGTCATGAACATCTTATACCAGGGTTGATCAAATGTAGAATTATCTCACAATCCATTAACCGATACCCATATATGCGTGCTTGAATGTGCAGGATGAAGATGCCTTCTTCAAAGATTACACTGAATCACAAAAAAACTTTCTGAACTTGGGTTTAATCCAGCTCTTATTGTTTCGAGAGCAATCGTCAAAGATGTCACTGTGCTAGCTCAAGGTGTTGTTGGGGTTGATGTTGCTGCTTCTGTGGTAGTACTGAGTTACTCATATGAAGTCCGTAAAAAGACAAAATAACAGTTCATTATTAACATCGACCACATAACCAGGTAATTCTTCATATCCAATTCTGTATGATGTCCGTTGAAATAACATAATGGTCAATGGAGCTATATGCGTCTGTTATATAAAAAAGATTGGGATTCCAAATGGATCAACATTGATCTCCTGACCGAAAGAGTCTCTTGAAGAAAACTGACACATGTTCACGAATCGACCTAATTCCTTCTATGATTTATGTAGTATACCACAATCTATTGAGATTAAAGACTTACTAATTGTTGTTGTAGTTGTTGTAGATGTATGTGCCTGTACGGATTACTAGAAAAGGGAAAGATACACATAATAACCAATGATGGAATTATTATATTGCCATTTCCGTTCATATGAACTTATGAAATCAAGACCTTGATGATTATGTCTTTGAGGAGGTTAGATGGGTTTCATAGAACTAGATTCGACATTCCTTTACCATAAGGCACCATTTGATACTGTTGGCCCCAGGTGCTGCAACATGAGATATAAAATAACAAAAATAAGAATAAAATGGACACCAGAATTTACTTGGAAAATCCCTAAAATTATTAGGGTAAAAACCACGGGCAAGATGAAAAGATTCCACTATAATATTTGTGGGTTGCAATCTCTCGCTATCTTCAAAGAGAACACTCTTAATATATCACAAATATTATAGAATACATACGCAAATATAGAGATATGATGGAAAACTATGAAAATGGGATACATGAAATGAAAGCAGGGGAGCCATATTTATAGGATCTCCTCGAAGTGCAAGACGCGTAAACATTAAATGTTTATGCGTCTGTCAACTGCTACCATCCCATATGTAAAGCCGTGTGGAGATTAAATGGGTTTTGACTTTTTCACTCTAATTATTGCACATTTCTGCCACTTATAGATTTGATTGATGATCGAACACATCTTCACATATCCTTTCAATCTTGTCATGCCCGACTGCTTACGTTTCTGCTAGGCCACTTGAGGATCTACACCATTCAGGCTTATTAGCATTAACCGACTTTGTCAGAAAATCAGCTATGTTCTTCTTTGTATGGATCTTCTGCATGCCCACGTTTCTTTCTTCTACCATTTCTCTTACAAAGTGAAATTGTACTCCAATGTGTTTAGTCCGGGAATAAAAGGCTGGATTCCTTGCAATGTGCAAGGCACTTTGATTGTCACAAAACAAAGGAACTTTGTCTTGTTTATGCCCAATTTCCTCCAATAACATTTGAATCCATATTGTCTCCTTGCAAGCTTGAGTAGCTGCCATATATTCTGCCTCCGTTGTAGATAAAGCTACAACTGTTTGCAGTTTTGAAATACAGTTTACTGCTCCTCCTGCAAGTGTAAACACATAACTAGTAGTAGATTTTCTTTTATCCGGATCACCAGCATAATCTGAATCCATATAGCCCCTGAGTGTAAAACTGATCATTCATAACATAATGCAGCATTTGAGGTACCCTTAATGTATCTAAGGATCCTTTTTTAACTGTACTCCAATTCTCTCGTCCATGATTCACCATGTACCGACTGACAGCTACCACTGCTTGTGCAATGCTTGGTCTTGTACAGATCATATCGAACATTAAACTTCCCACCGCTGATGCATACGGTACTCGAGACATTTCCATCCTTTCCGCTTCACTGCTAGGACACATATCGGAGGATAACTTGAAGTTAACATGAAGAGGGGTCGAAATTGTCTTACAATCTTGCATATTGAAGCGTTGCAAGATTTTCTTCAAATAATTTGTCTGGGAAAGCCAAATCATGTTACTTCTATCTTGGTGAACTTGCATCCTTAAAATCTTGTTTGTTGGTCCCAAGTTCTTCATATCAAATTCCCTAGCCAACTGTGCCTTGAATTCTTGGACTCGATCATTATTGGGGCCTGCGACCAACTTGTCGTCCACATACAACAATAGAATTATATAATCATCATCACCAGATCTCTTGAAATATGCACAAGGATCTGCATTAAGTCTGTTGTATCCAAGACCCATGATATATGAATCAAGTCTCTTGTACTAACACATCGGCACATGTTTGAGACCGTACATAGATTTGTTCAACCTGCAAACCAAGTTCTCTTTTCCTATTTCTCAAAACCTTCTGGTTGGATCATATAAGTTTCTTCTTCAAGATCTCCATGAAGAAAAGCCGTTTTCACATCTAGCTGCTCTAGATGTAGGTCAAACATCACACATAACACCAATACTACTCTGACTGTTGTAAGCCGGACCACATGAGAAAATATCTCGTTGAAATCAATGCCTTCTTTCTGAGCATATCCTTTCACCACCAGTCTTGCACGATATCGTTCCACTTGGTTGTTACCATCACGTTTGATCTTGTAGACCCATCTATTACCGATGGTTTTCCATCCTTGTGGCAGTGTAACAGGATCCCAAGTTTTATTCCGGTCCAAGGCCTATAATTCTTCCTACATAGCTTGCATCCACAGGGATATATCCGAACTTCGAGTAGCCTCCTAGAAACTCGATGGCTCACCATCCTCTGTCAGTAAGCAATATGCAATATTTCTCTCAGTAACATAATCTGAAATCCAACCCAGTGGTCTCCTCTCGCTAGTAGACTGCCTGACTTTGAGAACCTCGGACTCAATTGGTTCCTATTCCTCATGCTCTGATAGTACCTCAGAAGAAATTTGATCTTCATCTGTCTTACTTTCCACCTAAATTATAGTAGTATCTGAATTCAATGTGCCTTTGTCTCCCTTCACTTTATCTTCCTCGAAGAAACAAGTTTGTGAGCAGTGGAATCGCACAAACGATACCCCTTAACACCATCAACATAGCCCAAGAAGATACACTTTCTGGATTTAGAATCCAACTTCGATCTTTCTTGTTCGTTGTATAGAATATACACCGGACTTACAAATGTATGTAATAGAGAATAATCCTATGGCTTGCCTGTCCATACCTCCATCGGAGTCTTCATATCAATCGCCACGGATGGAGAGTGATTGATAATATAACTTGCGGTCTTGACTGCTTCTGCCCAAAATGACTTGGCTAGACCAGCAATCTTCAGCATGCTCTTGTTCTGTCCAACAAGGTTCTGTTCATCCGCTCCGTCACTCCATTTTGCTGAGGTGTGTAAGCTATCGTGAATTGCCTTTTGCTGCCCTCTTATTGACAGTATGCATCAAATTCATCACTGGTATATTCTCATCCATTGTCAGTCCTCAAACACTTGATCTTCTTTTCATTTCTACCCGCGCTTTGAACACCTTGAAGACTGAAAAAACATATGATTTCTTATTGATAGGATACACCCAGCATCTTCTAGAAAAATCATCAATGAACCAGACAAAGTATCTTGCTCCTCCTAGGGATACAACCGGTGCTTGCCAAACATCAGAATGAACCAGCTCCAGTATACCGCTGCTTTTGGCAGTAGATGCGCCAAACTTTAGTCTATGTTGTTTACTGGTAGCACAATGCTCACAAAAGGGTAGAGACACTTTTGTAAGCCCTGACAGCAGCTTCCGTTCCGAGAGAACCTTCAACCCTCGTTCTGACATATGCCCGAGCTTCCTATGCCATAACACTATTAATTCTTCTCCCGAACTAGTCGATGCAACAGCTAGTTCTGCCTCTTTGTGTGTTTCCCCCAGAAGTACATACATATTCTTGCAAGCCTTTTCCGCCTCATTACCACAAGTGCGACCTGTCACAACCTTCATGATCCCATTTTCGATACGAGTCTTGCACCTGATATCGTCCAAATGTCCCAAAGACAAAAGATTCTTTGTCAGACCCTTCATGTGTCGTACCTTCTGTATGGTGTGAATAGTATAATCAAACATTTTAATTTTGATGGTTCCCACCCCAGCGATTTCCAAGGCATGATCATTTCCCTTGAATACAGATCCTCCCGAGACCAGTTCATATTGATCGAATCATTCTCTCCTAGATGTCATGTGCTACATCGCCCCTGAATCCATTATCCATGTGTCATAAAATATTTGTCTGCCCTCCGCAATAGTTGCTGCTTCGCTAAATAGTATTTCTCCACCGTCTGAGGTACTGACAACATTTTGAGAATTTTTTTCAGTGCTCTTCTTACTTGTACAATCTTTCTTGAAGTGCCATTTACCGCCTCTTCTTCTTACTTCTGGATTTGGATCTACCATACTTGTGGCTCCCACTGGAGTCACGCTTCGTCGATCTTCCTCTCATCATCGGCAAAGCCTCTGCATGCTTCGAACTTGCCAACCCATCTTCCTTGTTCTAGCCTACTTTCTTCTTCAAGAACAGCGCCTGCAACATTGTTGAAGACTAACATATTGGTAGTGATATTGTTGGTCAGATTGATGATGAGTTGATCTTAGGAATCTGGTAGACTTTGAAGTATAAGCTTTGCACGCTCAATTTCCTCTATTTTATGCCCCACAGAAGTGACCTGGGAAAATAGAGTATTCAAAGTATTGATATGGTCAATCACCAATGAGAATTCCGCCATCCGAAGAGGATAAAGCCTTCTCTTGAAAAATCTTGTTGTGTAGTGACTTGGCCTCGTACAGGTTTGTCAAAGTATTGCATTTGTTATTTCAGCGATACTTGACAAATACCCCATATGCTAGAGCCATAGGCAAATTGGCAATAGCATTACCATTCATTTCATTCCACTTTTCATCGTCCATGCCATCCGTAGGTCTATCTCCAATAGCCTCCAAGCAACTATCTTTTCGTGAAACTGCTTGCATCTTTATTTTCCACAACATGAATTTGCTTCCATTAAATTTTTCAATCTCGAACCGTGCCGCCATTCCGACAACAATAAAATTACATCAGTAATGTCAAATTGTTTTTTATGATGGGGAAGATCAGTCATAACAAATTAGCGACATAGCAGTCAGAGCAGTACTGGGATAAAGAAGGAACAAGGTATTTCATACTATTTACTATGCTAGTAGAACTTTAAATGAGGCACATCAAAATTATTCCACCACTGAGAAAGAACTTCTAGCAGTACTTTTGACAAGTTTCACTCATATCTTTGTCTATCTAATGTAATTGTTTACTCTGATCACTCTGCACTCAAATATCTTCTTGCTAAAAAAGACGCTAAACCACGTTTGATTTGATTGATTCTTTATTGCAAGAGTTTGACATAGAAATTAAAAATAAGAAGGGTGTAGAGAACGTAGTGACATATCATTTATCTATGATTGATAATGAGATTGAGAATCCTGATACTAGAGTAGAAGAGATCAATGAAAAATTTCCTGATGAACAATTGTTTCAAGTTCTTGCATTACCATGTTATGCTGATTTTGCGAATTATCTTGTTAGCGGTATCCTCTCACAAATGATATTTTATCAAAAGAAATTTTTTTTATCTAAGGTTAAGCATTACATGTGGGAGGAGACATTGTTGTTCAAGGTTTGTGCAGACAATATGATTAGGAGGTGCGCTACAGAGGAGGAGATGTCTTCTATTTTGAGCCACTGTCATGACCGAGAGGTAGGGGGACACATGGGTCCAACCAAAACTGCTGCAAAGGTACTTGAATATGGTTTTTAGTTGACTACCTTATTTAAGGATGCATACAAATACGTTTCCGCTTGCGATAGATGTCAAATGATTGGTAATATTTCTAGGAGACAGGAGATGCCTTTAAACAATATTGTTGAATGTGAACTATTTGATGTTTGGGGCGTAGACTTTATGGGATCAATTCCGAATTTGTGTTCGAACTATTATATACTTGTTACAGTCGATTATGTGTTAAACTGGGTTGAGGCTCCAGCTTCACGCACTAATGATGCTAGAGTGGTGGTGCAGTTTTTGAAAAAAAATATTTTTACTCGATTTGACACCCCTCGAACAATCATTAGTGATGGTGGGTCACATTTTTGCAACAAACTTTTTGACAAACTTTTAAGCAAATATGGTGTCACCCACAAGGTTGCAACACCTTACCATCCACAAATTTGTGGGCAAGTGGAAGTGTCTAATAGGGAAGTGAAGCGAATTTTAGAAAAAAACTGTCAGTGTGTCTCGAAAGGATTGGTATTTACGGTTAGATGACACTTTATGTGCATATAGAACTGCATTTAAAACACCTATTGGCACCACACCATATATGTTAGTTTTTGAAAAAGCATGTCATCTTCCACTTGAACTTGAACACAAAGCATATTGGGCAATAACGAATCTAAACTTAGATTTAACTGTTGCAGGTGATAAGCGTCTTCTACAGGTAAACGAAATGGAAGAGTTTCAGAACCAAGCATATGAGAATTCCAAGATCTACAAAGATAAGATAAAAAAATGGCATGATGCAAGGCTCAGTCAACGTGATTTCAAAGAAGAAGATATGGTGATATTGTTTAACTCCAGATTAAGGTTGTGAGACCCGGGAATTAATGGTGTAAATCCAGGTGGGGGTAATGATCCTTAATGGATTTTTAATCGTGACAATTATGAATTAATTACGGTGTTGGGACTCCCGAGGATTTTAAATCCGGTATTTGGGGTCGTTGGGTCCAAATGTTGAGATTGTATTCTCATCGTGGTGTTAAACCTTGGATTGGGTTTTTTTTGTTGGGATCTGGGGTCTGGGGTGCTTTGTGTTGGAGCTGACAATAGAAATTGAGATTGAGAGGTATTTATTGAACACATATGATTTTTAATGAGTCATGATGTATTTGTGGAGGACTCAGGATTTTTGAGCCTTGGTATTATATATACCAAGTGGACTCGGTGTTCAATCATGTTGGCTTTGCATTTCTCTCTCTCTCTCTCTCTCACGTCTCCATCCTCCAATCCCCAACCCTTTCCCCTTATTCTCCATTGGAGCAAAATCATTGGAGGCTCGACTTGGGAGCCGAATTTCTCGAAGATAATTAGGTATTATTCTCCTCCTCGCGCTTATCTTCGATTTAATAGTAGTATTGTGGTATTTGGTGGAGTTTTGAGTTGGGTATGAGTTTTTGGATTTTAAAGATTTTTTGGGTTGGTATGTTTAAGGAAGTTTTACGGAGTTTATGTTGAGGATTAATGGTATATTGGGTGTTGAGTTTGTTTATTTGGGGGTATTAAACTCGAAAATGCCAACAGTGCTCGCCGATCGATCGAGCGTATTTCAAAAAATTGGAAGACGATGAACAGTGCTCTCGATCGACAGAGCAAAGCTGCCGATCGATCGAGAAGGTCGGGCGATCGATCGAGACATCTGCTCGATCGATCGAGCGAAAGAGAAATTTGGGCATCAATTTTTAGGAGCTCTCGATCGATCGAGCACTTTTGGACGATCGATCAAGAGGCCCTGTTTTATGGTAATTATGGAATCGATGCATGCTTCGCCCGGGGTCTTAATGGTTAATCGTCATGGATTGATGATATATTTGGGGATTGTGAACGTGTTTGGGCACGTGGTTGCATGCTCATAAATAATTGTGAATTATTTAATGTGTTTAGCACGTAATTCATCGGGTCATGGGACTAAGGCAAGGTTTGATTAGGACTACGGAATTATAAGGTACGTATAATGTACGAGCATAGTCTTTTATATTATTGCAACTATGAAATGCATGATATACTTTTAGAGCAATAAATTGGTAAGTATTGAAAATTAATGGTGCCGCTATGGAGCGAGCAATAGTTGGGATGTTGTCGCTATGGAGCGAACATCGGTCACGATGCCGCCGCTGTTGAGCGTGCGAGTATTGCCGCCGCTATTGAGCGAGCGATGAAATATGATGTAATCATTAGTTGAGTGATTTATTCATACTTAATTATGAAATTGGCATGGTAAGAACGGGCATAGTTAATCATGTGATGATTAACTGATTATGGAAATTTGATGGTTTGGTTATTGTGAGAACAGGAACAGCGAGGATAATCTTATGGGATTATGATACTATACAGGGAGTATCTTTTACGTTACAGCCTTATGTTCTGTAAATTATGAATTGTATTATTACTGTTATTGAGATGGTGGATTGGTATGCTCACCCTGTGTGGGGGCTGTCTCAGTTGGGACAGGTGGAACAGGTGCAGCGGTAGCTCCGGTGTTGAGATCGAGCTATGGATTGGAGGTACTTTCATGATCGAGGTACCAGTGCCGGTATTCTTTATACATTTAATACACATTCACTTATTAGATGCTCGCATGTGAGCACTACTAGATGTGTATATGGTTTGTATAAAAAGGCAAGAGCCTTTCTCTTTTCATTCATGTGTTGCATGCAATTAATTAAAGGAATTGCAAATTGAGATCATGTTAGTGTATTATAGGGTACATGCTATGTAAGTTCATTTGTATTGGGGAAAATTGGACATTGTGTGGGATAATGCAAGGAATTTTAATGATGATATATTATGCTATGGTTGCATGTGGTTCCCCCTGATTGCATGATTGTATGCACTAAATACATGGGTTAATACACTAATAGCGGGTTAAGGGCACGGGGGTCCTTCCAAAGGTTGTTTCCAGGCAAGCTGAAATCTCGTTGGTCTGGACCATTTCGAATTTCCAAGGTGTTTCCCTCGGTGCAATCGAGCTATATGATCCAAACAAGGGAACAAATGCGCATCGATTGAAGCACTACCATGGACACGATTTCAGTGAACCGCTGTGCACCACCGTCCATTTTGTTGAATGAAGTGACAGCCGAAATAAGTTTAGTTTGGGACTATAAGTCAAGAACTAATTCTTCTTCCCTTCTCCTTCGGTTTTGAATCTAGTAGGTAGTTTCATAATTTTAGCTTGATTGTTGACTCTTTGCAATTATTTTTTTGTAGGAAAAATGTGTGCCAAGGGAAGATGAGACTCTCAAATGACGAAAATTTTCACTTTGCTTACTGGCGAGAAGCGATCAATTTCAACCCTAGACGATCGATCGCCTCTCACATTGTAAAAATTTATGAGTTCATTATCCCCAGGAGATCGATCTCTATTAATAGGCGATCGATCTCCTCTTTAAAAAAAAATCTGATTTTAATGACCCTAGGCGATCAATCGCCACATCGCGATTGCTCGCCTCACGAGAAAAAAATCACACAAAACCAACTGGCAAGAGGCGATCGATCTCTACCTATAGGTGATCGATCGCCTATCAAAAATTTTGGTAAAACATGCATCTGCACACACTAAAACACACTTATCAGATTCATTCCTCAATCCCTCTTCCAAAATCCACTTCTTCACAGATGCACTCACTAATTCCCCTCCCAACTTTACATGAAAGTGATATCTTCTCCTTGTTAGTGCCATCATCTAAAGTTTGTTCCAATTTCTCTACAGATTCAAAGCTAGGGTTGGGCATTCCAATTGCAAGGTGAAGATTCATCAAAGCCAAGGACCACTCACCATCAAATTTCAAAAATCTTGAGGTAAATTGGCTTGCATTTTCATGGTAATGCTGAATTTCTAACTTGTTGGGATAGTTGGAAAAGATTAGATTTTTATGCATTGTGGTGCAAAAAGATTGAGTATTTGATAAGATCAGGGGAGTTTGGAACTAGTTGGATTATGGAAATTGGCGTGGATTTGCTGGAATTAGTTGGATTTTGTTAGCACTTTGCTTGTTAGTTTGTATACACCACATGGCACCAAAAAAGAAGCAACGAGCAAGGGCCTCGTCTTCATTCTCCACCCCAACTTATGACACTACTCGCTTTGCTAACCAAGCGGTGGCGGATTTCTTTGAAAAATGGAGTGATAGCCCCTTAATAAGGGAGCGAGGAATGGATATGGACATGCTCGATTCTGTCATCCTCCGAGAGGCGGAATGCCAAAATTGGTTGGGCTTTGTGAGACCCCCGTGTCATGCCGTAATCCCAATTGTGAAAGAATTCTATGCAAACTATAAGGTATTCGTGGACTTACCCTATATCACAATTCGGATGAAGCGATTCCAGTTTGATAGTGCACGAATCAATCACATCTACAGGATGCCGCATTTTGAAGCAAACAATTATTCTGATTATGTACAACACCACATAGACTATAATGAAATCATCAAAACCTTGTGTGGGGAGGGTGTGGAATGGACACTGACTTATGATGGTAAAATCAAGAATTTTAAGAAGACTCAGTTGAAAGCCGAGGTTGACATATGGTTCACATTTAATTCTCATCGAGTCCTACCATCTACACACACCGCCGTGGTTACCAAGGATAGATCGGTGCTAGTTTTTGCTATCATTACTGGCCAATCAGTAAATCTTGGGAGCATCATCGCATCCTCCATGAGATTAGCGGTGGAAAGCTCCATCACGATTCGTCTCACATTCCCTTCACTAGTCACTGAGTTGTGCCGGCAGGAAGAGGTTCCTTGGGAGTCTTATGAAGAGACATTGAAGCCATTCGCTCCTCTTCGCATTGTTATACCACCTTCGGAGCCCGAGTCAGTGCCAGGGCCATCACAAGACCCAGAGCAGCCACAGTCATCACGTCACCCCGTCCCACATTGCTATTCTATAATATCTAATCCTACTACGATCCCTCAAAGATTCAAATCTCTCGAGGAGGAGTTAATGGCAATGAACTTTCGCCAATGATTGATGCCGGGTGAGTACAGACAGCTCCGGAGAAACCAAGAGGAGATCTTGCAAAATCAGAAGGACATGCACTTAGAACTTTGAGAATTCATGTGGTTCTCCTACGATTGGCATACTGTTGCAGCGCAAGCTCACCCACATTTTTCTTTCCCACAGCCACCCACTCTCCAGCCATACCCACCACCCACCGAGGATGACGATGATGATGGAGACGATGCTGACACCGCTGAGGATTAGAGTGACGACCACCGACAGTCGTCACCACATGTAATACTTTGTCCTAATTTTTATTCATGTTCACTACATTGAGGACAATGTAGTACTTAAGTTTGAGGGAGTAGTTGATTTTTGATTTCATATTTTCTGATTTTGTGAGTTGTGTTAGTGTTGATTCTTAGTCTGTTTAACCGTGGGTCTGATATTGTATCTATTGTTGTGGAACCTATGATTCGGAACCTATGATTATGTTTTGATGAGTCCAATGAATACCATGGAGCATGAAAAATTTGTGTTGTTGTGTTTTTGGTGTAACTGGATTAAAGTAGTGACTCTATGCCATGATGATATTAGTTTTACTCTACTTATGACTTGAATCTTGATGATTGTAGACATGTTGTGAATATCTTTAGTTGAGTTGACATGTTGTGAATATCTTTAGTTGAGTTGACATGTTGAAAATGAAGAATAATTTGAGCACCAAGTCATGAACTTGTTGATTGCATTTAGAGTAGTGATGATATGTGTGAACTTGATGACATGTCTTGAGCATCTTAGAGTGATCATAGAACATATTTGATGACGGCACTTTGAGGCAAAATTTTATAATTATGAACTTGACTTGGACATGATTTAGGCGATCTTTGGAACGTTGGAGCCTTTTAAGCCTACACTGTCTATACTTACCTCTAGTGTCCACTTTTGAGCTTAATTGAAAAAGAATGAAAATTAACCACCATTCGACTTTTGTTGATGAAACTCATTATATCTACCTTTAATTGAGCCTAAAAATAATTTTTATCCTTACCTTAAAGGAGTATAATGAATTTAATGAGCGTACTGTGTTTTGGGCTATTATGTTATTCATGTACTATGTTCTGGGCTATTACAAGAAAAAATTCAATGCCTATTGAAAAAGAAAAAAAGAAAGGCATAGTGAGAAAACAACATAGTTACGTGATGATGAACCGTGTGGAGGTCCTACATTGACCATATTTCGTAAAATCTAACAAAGCCCATGGTCATCAAAGTATTAAGAAAAGAAAAAAAAAAGGAGGGGATTGAAGATGTCTTAAGATGAAATTTACAAATTATACTCTCTTCTTTGATTTCCTGACATTTTCTTTGAAACCGACACCAAAAGGCTTAACAGTATAAGCTTGAAAAGACCTTTGGATCCAAGTCTAGGAATTCATTACATTACTGGAGAAGTGCTTGGAAAATAGGCATATGAAATACTCGATGATAATCTTGACTGTTGTTGATTAACACTGTTTGATCTATGATGATTGTATGATGCTTGTGATTGACAATAGCACACACACACACGTTCCGAGATGAGGTTGTTACTTGACTTAAAGAGAAAACACCACGTGTCCAACTATTGGATGGATTCTTTTGTTGTGGTATGAGTAACATTCCTGAGATAAACATATGAGCACAAAATAATCCATGTAACTTATCATTTGTGAGTTTCACTGTTTTTAATTCTATTCTTGCTCGAGGACGATCAAGAGCTAAGTTTGGGGGCGAGTTGATAAGTGTCATTTTTACACTTATATTTGCATATATTTCTTGCCATTTTTATACTGATTCTTGGACGATTTTACGTTTTTGGTTGTGTTTTTGTATATTTCCAGGAATACGGTAAAAAGTGCAAGAAATACCTGAAAACCCCATTTTATGGAATGAAAGGTGGTAACTGGGACAAAACGAGCCAAGACATTGGAAAGACACTAAAAAGAGTTGAGTTGATGAAGTTGAAGCAGGCGATCGATCGCTACAAGGCAGTAAAGCAAGGGAAATTTCATACAAGATGCGATCGATCGCCATAATGAAGAGATCTATTGCATTGAGGCAGAAGGTTTAGGCGATCGATCACCACTCAAGAAGAGGTCGATCGCCATAGAGATAAAGTTTAAGAGATCGATCGCCATGGCCATAGAGATCGATCGCCAACAGAGTCCTGTCCGAGAAAACTTCCTTAATTAAGTTATGGGCTATATTTTGGTACCAGATTTGCTGGGCTAGGAATTATCACTATAAAAGAGAGTTTTTGTAAAAAAATAGGGTTCTTTACATCTGAATATTACCCTAACCTTGGGAGAAGCCACCACCTACAAGGGAGATTCAAAGCAACGAGGCTAGAGACGGAATATCGGATCGACACACGGAGTCAACATCTAGTGTTTATGCGTATTTTTTAACTTTGTTTTAGTTTAATTTTTGATTTTACAATGTTTATTCTGTTGTTAGATGCGATTAAACATTGTTTTTCCTTTATAATGCTAGGTTAAGTTTGTTATCGAGACGATGTGATCTTGTGTATGAACCCAAAATTTTAATTTTAGTTTTTGGTTGAGTTTTTGTTATCTTTGTGTTTATGTCATGTTTTTAATGCTTTTAAGGATTAGCTACCCTTTGAATGATGTTAGTTTGCAATTGAGATCGATAGATAAAATTGTAATACGGAACAAATAACACATACTGTGGATTTCAGACCTAGATCGAGAGATGACGTCAAATACATGAGTGATAGCTATAGATATCTAGTAATCGAAGGCTAAGGGTTTTCATAGAGCGTATGCACCATTGATTTGTTAAATAAGTGAACGAGAGTTTACTACAAACTGGTGTTATGTTTAATATAGTTCGAGAGAGTGTATTAGATATAACCAGAAAACTTGTCACCTTAGATGCATTATTTTTATTTAGAACTAGTAGATGGATTGTGGGGGTTACTCAAACGAACCGAAGTCTCGATATTTATCTCTACTGTTTACTATCTTATTTCTTTGTGGTGTGGTTGATATAAAAGTAGGGATTGTCGTACCCACATAGACTAGTAGTAATTACAAAATTTAATTAGCGTACTATATTTAACCTACAAAATTGTTTTGAAAGATTTACTAATTTACTCAACTTCAGGAATCAACCACACCACAAAAAAATAAGATAGTAAACAGTAGAGATAAATATCGAGACTTCGGTTCACTTGAGTAATCCCCCACAATTCATCTACTAGTTCTAATTAAAATTAATGCATCTAAGGTGACAAGTTTTCCGGTTATATCTAATACACTCTCTCGAGCTATACTATACCTAATATCAATTTGCAGTAAGTAACTCTCGTTCACTTATTTAACAAATCAATATTGCATACGCTCTATGAAAACCCTTAGCCTTCGATTACTAGATATCTATAGCTATCACTCATGTATTTGACGTCATCTCTCGATCTCGGTCTGAAATCTACCGTATGTGTTATTTGTTCAGTATTACAATTTTATCTCGCGATCTCAATTGCAAACTAACATCATTCAAATGGTAGCTAATCCCTTAAAAGCATTAAAAACATAACACAAACACAAAGATAACAAAAACTCAATCAAAAACTAGAATTAAAATTGTGGGTTCATACACCAGACCCCTCGTCTCGATAACAAACGTAGCCTAACATTATAACGGAAAAACAATGTTTTATCACATCTAACAAAAGAATAAACATTGTAAAATCAAAATAAAACTAAAACAAAGTTCAGAAATACGCATAAACACTAGATGTTGACTCCGTGCATCAATCCGATATTTCGTCTCTAGCCGCGTTGCTTTGAATCTCCCTTGTAGGTGGTGGCTTCTCCCAAGGTTAGGATAGTATTCAGATGTAAAGAACCCTATTTTTGATGCAAAAACTTCCTTTTATAGTGATAATTCCGAGCCCATCAAATCTGGTACCAAAATATAGCTCATAACTTAATTAAGGAAGTTTTCTCGGACTCTGTTGGTGATCAATCTCTATGGACATTGCGATCGATCTCTTCAACTTTATCTCAATGGCGATCGATGTCTTCTTGAGTGGCGATCGATCGCCTAAACCTTCTGCCCCGATGCGATCGATCTCTTCATTATGACGAGCGATCGCCTCTTGTATGAAATTTTTCTCGCTTTACTACCTCGTAGCGATCGATCGCCTGCTTCAATTTCATCATCTCAACTCTTTTTATTGTCTTTCCAATGTCTTGGCTCGTTTTGTCCAAGTTACCACCTTTTAGTCCATAAAATGTGGGTTTTGAGGTATTTCTTGCACCTTTACTGGATTCCTGGAAATATACAAAAAACACAACCAAAAGAGTAAAATCGTCCAAGAATCACTATAAAAATGGCAAGAAACATATGCAAATGTAAGTGTAAAAATGACACTTATCAGCTGCAACCACAGAACATACTTAGGATTTTTAAGATTTTTACAATGAGGCTCTGATACCACTTGTTGGCCCCAGGTGCTGCAACATGAGAATAGAAAATAATGAAAATGAAGAATAAAATGGACACCATAATTTATGTGGAAAACCCCTAAAATTATTAGGGTAAAAGCCACGTGCAAGATGAAAAGATTCCACTATAATATTTTGTGGGTTAAAACCTATCGCTATCTTTCAAAAAGAACACTCTCAATATAGGAGAAAAACTATATCACAAATATTATAGAATACACACTCAAATATAGATATATGAGAGAAAACTCTGAAAATGAGATACATGAAATTGAACCAGGGGAGCCCTATTTATAGGAACTCTCCGAATTGAAAGACGCGTAAACATTAAATGTTGTCTGTCAACTGTTACCATCCCATCTGTAAAGCCGCGTGAAGATTAAATGGGTTTTGACATGTCAACTCTAATTATTGCCGACAGATACGAAGGATATAGCTCAACATCCTTGTTTTCATCCAACGTTTGACTTGAGTTCTAAAATAATTTGAGTGAAAAAGAAATATGTTATCTTCTTTCAATTTTTTTAATTTTTTTTTATATTTTAGATCTTATTCTATCCTAATTGATAGCGATGTTAATCACGTAATATAAGACGGCTAGTTGAAATGAAGAAATACTATCGAAGTTCTATGTGATTGTAATATTCCGCTGAGGTTGAAGGGGAAGTTTTATAGAACTATCATCAAACATTCAATGTTGTATGAGGCAGAATGTTGGGTACCCAAGAAAAATCAATGTTCAAAAGATGAGTGTGGCAGAGATGCGTATGCCCTGTTGGATAAAAATAAAGAACAAAGATATTCGAACTGAAGTAGATGTGACTTTTATAGCAGAGAAGATGCAAGAAAATCGGTTACGTTTGTTTGGTCACGTACGAATAGGCCCAACAGTGTACTTGTGCGTCGAGTAGAGTCCATGAATTTCGACCCTTTCACTAGAACAAGGGAACGACCGAAGAAGATTTGACTCGAAGTTATATACAAATATTAAGAATCCAAATAGATCAACAATGATATTCTGACCGAAAGAAGCTCTTGGAGAAGACCGACGCATGTACGCGACCCGTGCCTTGATGCTTTTTATTGTTCATGTAGTTTACCCTAATCTATTGAGATTAAATGCTTAATAGTTGTAGTTGTAGTTGTAGTATTATCATATCCTAGAAGTCAAGTGGTGCCTTAGTACAAATTTGTATATATAATTCATATATATTTTTTTCCTGAAATAGAGACGATGGCTCAATTGGCTCAGCTGAACCCATTCCTGCACGAGATTCTGACACACACTACTGCTTTGCCTAATTTTTGTTCAAACAGGAGTTTTGACCCCAAATTAGCTAGGTAGGCAAGCTAAGTTTTTAGGACAAACCCACTGTTAGTCTTGTTCAGAACCAAAGCACATGATATTCACGATCCATTGAGTGGTTTGTTTGATGATGCCCTTAAGGGTAGTGCCCTTAGGGGCATCATCACCATTCATTTGGAATCTTTTTTTAAAAAAGAAAAAAAGATTTCAAATGGATGGTGGATGATGCCCCTGAGGGCAGTGCCCTTAAGGGCAGGAACAATGAAACCCTATTGAGTTGGGTGTCACCTAATTACGTATTATAAAAAAAAGATTCCAAATAGGATGGTGGATGATGCCCCTGAGAGCAGTGCTCTTAAGGGCAGCAACAATGAAACCCTATTGAGTTGGGTGTCACCTAATTACTTATTATTGCCTACCACCTTCCTTAATCAATCCTAGTGTATTAAACCCGTTTTCCTTTCTAAAGCTAACCTATTGGTTTGCGATGAATCTCAAGTGCAGAGAATAAATTAAGAGAGCTGAATTTTTTTGTGGAAACAATCCATTTTTTTTAAAACTCTCTTTGGTATAGACTTGATAAATTTAGGTCTTTTGAGTATCATATGAAACATTTCAAAATACTACACATTTGGCATGTTTATGTTATGTGGTTTTCATTTACGCTACATGAACAAATTTTTTGCTAGTCTACTATCATGCCTATGGCCCATCCATACCCCTGCAAGCACAATTCACAATGGGCTCTTATAACAACTACTTCATTTTTGCCCTCGCTTTACATTGTATCCCATTATAAACCATTTGAACTGTCATCATCAACCAATGTGGGACAATGGTAAAACAATACGGAGTATGATATATGCCATAGATGGAGTTTAGACCAATATAATCCATTGCACCAAAATTTTGACAACTATTTGTTGGGTTATCGTACTCCCGGCGCCAGATCCAAACGCAACGAAAAAGAAACATAAATAGATCTGACACAGGGACGGATCGATCGCGCCTGATTCATATATAAGCATGCAAGAATTATCAAATAAATGCATGAAAAGGGAATTACCGATAACAGTGAAATCAATTTGATGACGGTGTTCCTCTAGTTCAATCAACCTGACCAGATCTACAAGTCCAGCACCAGTGCTAGCGTGATGACTGCTTATTAGAGTGTATTGAATGGAGTTCACTTTAACCCTAGATGGAATGATTTATTTATAGATGTAATGTGCTAGTTAATTGGGCTAGGGTCCATTAAAGCCCATCGGGCCAACGTTTGGCTTGTAAGGTATTTTATGCTAACAATCTCCCACTTGCCCAAAAGCCAACACAAAACAATAAACTCATAATCCAAGTAAGTTAATCCAATCGAACAACTTGATGTACAACCAATATACATAATAATGAGACATAAATATATCAAACGATTTAAATTTTAGAACTCTCTAAGATGAAACATTTTCAAATATAGAAACTCCACTAAAGTGAAGAGCTTTCAAATATTAAATTCATCCCTTTTTAATCACTCAATTTGAGCACATTTAAGTCTCAATTCTCATCGATAGATCGGCGGCCGGTTGATTGTGACCCAAATGAGGCTCAAGTGTATCATAGCAGTAGGATCACAACCTTTGTGATTTTAGAAGTCAAACAACTTCTTTGGGCTTACCCTGAATGCCCCATTGTCAATTAAACTCCTTTAATAGACAATGACGAAAATATAATTCCAGCATCAACCTACCGATCGTGGGTAGCGCCTAGCATCTGCGCTTCACGAAGACCTAGATACAAATGACTAGCAATGTGAGAACCTGTCAGCCAAAGTTAGCGTGCAGTACATTCCTTTCACTCAATATGTCCCGATTGAATCTAGGGCATTGGTTGGTCGAGGCCCCTTATGATTTCAATAACTATGTATTTGTTTCACGTTATATGATTCATTGTGTGCGTATATGAAAACTCTTTTTTCACAAGCACTACCCACTCTGGCCAGAGATTCCTTGAATCATATACAGAAAAAACACATAGGACATCCTGGTTCATCAAGACCAGTGGTGAATCCCCAACGACAATCATAGGTCTCTGACATCATCACTGCATACCCAAAATAACAACTTTATGACCCACGTGTGATCAATCATTAAAAGTACATAGCTATCTATCAAGACCTCAATGACGCCTCGGGTCATGAGGAGTAATGGTGCACAACTATGATTCGAAATTCTATACTCGACAAATGGTAACCACATATAGAATTTCGAGTAGGGTCGTTCAGTGAACTCATTCCTAATGAGCACCTATTCATGTGTACTGACTTCTCCAAGCCAACGCCGATGAAACGCGGCGCACTACACTAGACACATCATGAATACCAGTCTCTGACGAGCATATATCGATATCCCATTCTCGAAGGCTCATCGACCAGGAACATTTAGAAATCGCAGTCGAGAATGTATTTCATGGTCACCATCATATGCGTAACCACATTCTGTGGACTATAGCAATCTCAAGGACTTCATCAATGCATCATGATACATGGGTAAATAGATGAAGAATGCCACATTTATTAATAATCAAACAAAGATCTGTCACAATATGATTATAAATACAACCAATCAACTATTGATTCAAATGATATCATTTATGACTATAATAATCTCCTAAAGTCAACTACCCATGTTCCTCAAGCCCATCTTCTCAAGATATCTCTTGAACACCAGTCGTGGTAAAGGCTTCGTCAGTGGATCTGCCACATTGTCTGTTGAAACAACTCTCTCGATAAGGATGTCGTCTCTACCAGCTATCTCTTGAATTAGGTGGTATTTTCTCAGTATATGTTTGGATTTTTGATGAGATCTCGGCTCTTTTGCTTGTGCAATAGCTCCATTGTTGTCACAGTACATAGAGACTGGGTCAACTGCACTGGAAATTACACCCAACTCTTGGATGAAATTTCTCATCCAAACTGCCTCTTTTGCTGCATTTGATGCTGCAATGTATTCAGCTTCAGTGGTGGAATCCGCTGTGGTGTCTTGCTTGGAACTCTTCCAAGAGACAGCACCACCATTAAGCCTAAATACAAATCCGGACATTGATTTAGAGTAATCTACATCTGACTGAAAACTGGTATCAACATAACCTTCAAGTTTCAGCTCTCCACTTTCCGATCCAAAAACCATGAACATATCCTGAGTTCTTCGCAAGTACTTAAGGATTGTTTTCACAGCTTTCCAATGGCCTTCATCGGGATCTGCCTGATATCTGCTGGTTACACTAAGAGCATATGCCACATCAGGCCTAGTACATACCATAGCATACATTATGCTACCAACAGCCGAAGCATAGGGTATCAATGCCATCTTTTCTCTCTGTTCATTAGTCTTAGGGCTCATTGACCTCGAGAGATGAACACCATGACATGTTGGAAGATAACCCCTTTTTGACTGTTCCATGCTAAACCTTTTTAGCACAGTATTTATGTACATAAATTGAGAGAGCCCCAGCATCCTCTTAGATCTATCCCTATAGATCCTTATTCCAAGCACATATGATGCTTCTCCCATATCTTTCATAGAGAACTTAGCAGATAACCATGCTTTTGTCAATTTCATCAATCCTATATCATTCCCAATGAGTTGGATATCGTCGACATATAACACTACAAATGTAACCGCACTCCCACTAACCTTCTTGTATACGCATGCTTCTTCTGAATTTTTAACAAAACCAAACTCTTTGATAGTGTTATCAAAACAGATATTCCAACTTCGGGACGCCTGCTTTAGCCCATATATGGACCTCTGGAGTTTGCAAACTTTTTGCTCACTCCCAATGGATGTGAAGCCTTCTAGCTGCTTCATATCAATATCTTCATCAATGTCACCATTGAGAAAAACAGTCTTCACATCCTGTGCCATATCTCATAGTCATAATATGCAGATATCTTTACTATATTATAAAGTGTGAAGGGCTTAGAATGACTTTTTGGGTATGGCCAAAGTGAAATTCCGAAAATATCCTTGGCTTCTTACGTTAAAACTTAATTGCCACAAGGATAATATTGTAAATTCAATTATAAATAACTTCCATAACTCTTCTCTCAACATCCACGTTGGGTTTAAATCATCCGTTCCCTTCTTCAATTCCCTCTTTGTTCATCCCTCTACCAGGAAGTTTTGATCCTTCAAATCGTAGAAGCGTGAGTTTCCATTGCCAAAACTAACCTTTTTTACTTTATTATCGATTAAATTTTCATTTTCATTATTATTATTATTATTATTATTATTATTATTATAAACTTAGATTGTCATTCAGTTTCTGCTACAAAGGTGATTTTCTGATATGCAGGAGTGTAAATATAATTTTCCATAATGTCGGAGACAGCGGGTAGTGTTCCTGTCAGAGACAAATAAATACGGAGGTTTTTTTTGTTGGATTTTATGTATTTTGAGATAAAACTTATTTTGATTATTGCTTGGTTTGGTTCGAAGTTTACTTCCATTTATTTGTTCCATATATGGTTGATTTGATCACTGAGTTGAGTTTTCTGCACAGTCTCTTATTTTTTTGGACCTTAATTTCTTGCCTAAATACATTTCGTATATGTATACAGTCACTAAAAAACACAAATTAAAGTATGTCATTAGTATTTGAGGTTGTGAAGAAACATATGGAAGCTTTGGGAGTGCAGCCATTGTGTTTGCAACAATGGCTGAATGATTAAGGTTATTTAAAATAATTTTAAATGAAAATGGAGGATGTGATTTGGTCCATAACAAAGTTACTCATGTTCTGTTGTAGAAATGTACAAAAATTTGAATTTCATATTTATATGGAGAATAATGATATATTACTTTATTAAATTGAAGACTTAATGCATCTATTATAAACTAAAATTTATTTCTCACAGTCCCAAAAATTGAAAAAGCTCTTATTTGCTCTCTGTTATTTTTGTGAGTTATTTCCTCCAGTCCTTTTGGTAATTTTTCGTGTTAAAATAGTTGTGAATGTTTCGGTAAATTAAACTTAAGAAGATGCAATCAAATAAATCGTAATATGATATTGGAACTATGAATTGATTAATTGTTGCAGAAGAAAGAATCAAAGCAGAATGTGGATAAGTTTCGCATGTTCCCTTGATATTGGAGGTGAGTGCTTCCCATTTGACTTTCATTCTTGGGATTCAGTTACACTTTCAGTTACACTACGACTAATGAACATTTGAGCTTTTGGAGTATGAAATCCAAAAAGAGTACATGTAGTTTTTCTTTTTCTTCTCACTTTTCTTTTTTTGGTCTTCAAGTATAATTTTTGTTTGGGAAAGTGTGAAGATTCCATATATTTGATGTATTAGTGATCAAGGGTGAATTGTAAGCTCATTCAAGATTCTTCAACTTGGTTTGATTTATGAATGGCTAAAGCTGACCTTGATATGAGAAATGAAAACTTTTGATATCCGACTATAATGACTTGAGAGAATTAGATGACAGAGTGATGAATTTCCCAGGTTTGTCTTAGTTTAACCCCCCAAAAAGCCGAAGAAAATAAAAAAGTGCTTTGTCCTCGTGATATTCTTCTAATAATGAGATAACTGTGAAGGGACAAATAGAGGTCTTTTTTTGAATTATTGTGTGCTGGAAGATGTTAAAGCTGCAAGCAAATTGGGTTATGATACAAGAAATGATTTTGTCATTGATTTCAAGGTTTATGATATAATATTCCGACAACATAGGAGTGTTGTTTACTGAGTAATTTTCTCATAATCATGTTATTTTGTTCTATGGTAATTTCACTCTTTAAAATCATAGGTGAAATAGCGGTTGATATAATCAAATCAGCCGTTTCAGGGAGAAAAGATGGCATCTTTGTTGACAACGCTATCCCATATAATATCCTTCGGAGGTTGGTTAAGTTCTTCCATAAAGATGGATCAAGAAGGTACTGCTCTCATCCAAATTATTTTCTCTATGTTTGTATTATTTATAAATTATAGTATTTTATTTTATTTATAAATTATAGTATTTTACACACATGTTTCCAATTCTATCTAAACGTAGTATTTTCTAAATGATATCTTCATATGTTTCTAATTAAGTAAATATTAATATATCAGTTTAATTATTAGATGATTTATTAGTTATTTTTATTTGATTCATAAATAAAATTATAATATACTACTTAATTATATTGTGTATTCGTAATTGTTCATTTCCTTTAAATAATGAGACATGGCTCGATTGTTTTGTCCCTGTTTTGGCATTCAAAAGAACATTGATGTTGCATCTGAATATTTTGTTAACCTTAATGATTGAAGAGTTCTTTCGAATCCTTTCATTCTGATCATGACTTTGAAAAAAGAAAGAAGAGATAGAACTGGGAGTTGGCGTAAGTGCTGTGGACTTATGTTCTCGAATCCCTTGTTTGACACATCTATAAGGCAAAGATCTGTCTTTAATGGACGATGAGGAATAGAAGAGGACAAGGCGAGTTAGCCCATCTATATAAGTGAAAATGGCAAGACATTCCCATTTCTTTGTGTGTCGAAAAAGATTTCTTGAATTCTATAATTATGTTCACTTTTTGACAATTTAATGTATTAGATTCGTGTTGTCATGTTTCACACTTTCCCATGATATTGCCTTCAGGTCCGATCAAGCATTAACAGTAAATCATTGCCAGGTTATACTCTTGAAAACCATTTATTTTAGCAAATAGTTATTTGATTTTCAGCTCAACTATAATATAGCAGTTTAGGTGAAATATTGTGATTCCAGTTATGTTAACTTCAAATTTTTATTTGATTCAGCTCAACTGTAATATAGCATTTTAAGAGCAATATTGTGAATATTTTTCACTGGTTCTCCGTTTAGAAATATTTGTATAATGATTTTAGTTGATTGCTCAGCACTTTCTTGGTATCAACTTATTGTGGATTGTTCAACACTTTTCTTGATATCGCTCTCTACTTTTGGTGTCACCTCGATTTTTTGCCATGTTTTTGGATCGTATATATATCTATGTGGGGGAATAATGCTTTTTCCTTCTAATTCACTGAGGAAACTAATGGATAGATTGTTTTCCTCGGTATCAACTTAATCGATTGTTGAGCACTTTTATTGGTACCCTTCTCTATTTTTGGTGTCACCTCGAATATTTGTCATGTTTTTGGATCGTGCATATCTGTGTGTGGATAATGTTATTTTACTCCTAATTCACTGAGAAAACTAATGGATAGATTTATTATGTTACACACGCAACGCGTGTGCGTCGTTCGCTAGTTGCTAATAAAATCCGAATAGACTTCAGCATCACTACTGGTGAAAAAGTTTCCTCATAGTCAACTCATTGTCTTTGAGTATAACCTTTTGCAACCAAACGTGCCTTATAGGTAATCACCTTTACATCTACCCCAAGCTTTCGCTTATAGATCCATTTGCAACCTATGAGAACAATTCCCACAGGATAATCCACTAAGGTCCATACCTTTTTAGAGTACATGGAGTCCATTTCAGATTTCATGGAATCAATATCAGTCATTGCATCCTTGAAAGTTCAAGGATCATATCCATGGTCTATTTCTTGACTACTTTCAAGGAGTAGATTCATTCTATCAGGAGCTCTTGAAACCCTTTCAGATCTCCTTTGTGAGTGTACTTCAGGTTCAATTGATGGTTCAGAAATTACACTTGCTTCTATTGGGGTACACATTTGTGGTTCTTGAACTACTTCAAGGTTCATATCCTTCCCATCTATATTCTTCAGAAACTCATTTTCTAAGAATGTAGCATTTCTGGAAACAAACACTTTTTGTTCCTGTAGGTTAAAAAAAAAATAACCTCTAGTTTCTTTAGGATATCCCACATAATAACACAATATATATCTCATATCCAATTTTTCATCCACCATCTGCTTCACATAAGCAGCGCAACCCCAAACCTTTAAATAATTATAATTTGGTGACTTCCCACTCCATATCTCATATGGGGTAGAAGTAACAGCTTTTGAAGGAGCTATGTTTAACAAATGACATGCAGTTTTAAGCACATAGCCCCAAAACTACATTGGAAGTCCAGTGCAACTCATCATCGATCGAACCATATCCAATAAAGTGCGATTCCTTCACTCAACAACACCATTAAGTTGTGGTGTTCTGGGCGGTGTCCACTGAGAGAGAATCTCATTCTCTTTAAGTTAATCTATGAACTCGGTACTCAAGTATTCACCACCCCGATCAGATCGAAGTGCTTTAATACTTGTACCTAGTTGTTTCTCCACTTCATGTCTGACTTCTCTGAACTTTTCAAAAGCTTCAGACTTGTATCTTATGAGATACACATACCCATATCGTGAATAATCATCGATAAATGTAATGAAGTAAGAATATCCTCATATCGCGTTAACACTTAACGGCCCACAAACATCTGAATGGATCAAATCCAATAGATCTTTGGCTCGCTCAGAATGACCACCAAAAGGTCTTTTGGTCATTTTTCCTTTGAGACAGGAGTTGCAAATGGCAAGTGCATCCAAGTCTGATGAATCAAACAATTCTTCACTCATCAATTTACTCATCCTTCCCTTAGAAATATGACCTAATCTATCATGCCAAATATTTGCAGGAGATAGATTATCAGCCTTACGTTTTCCCATTTGTTGAAAGCAAACCGGTGTATCAGCTAGTTTTAAATCATACAGATCATTTAACAAAGTGTCAGAACCAATAATAGAACCATTCTTTAAAATATGACAAATCCTATTTGAAATATTAAAAGAAAAACCTTCTCTATCCAAAACAGGAATATAAATAATGTTCTTAATCAAGTCTGGAACAAATAAACAATCGTTTAAAACTAAATCAAAACCGGAATCTAGAGCTAAATTAACTTTTCCAATAGATGTGGCTGCAACCCTTGCACCATTTTCAAGCCTCAAAAAGATCTCATCAGTTTGCAGCTTGCTGCTTCTTGTCATCACCTGCATATTATTACACAGATGTGATCCACAACCGGTATCCAATACCCAAGAAGCTGAACTAATGGAAACATTAACTTCAACAAAGAATATACCTGGTGCAGAACGTTTCTGATCCTGATATTCTTTGCAGTTTCTCCTCCAATGCCCAGGTTTGCCGCAATGGAAGCATTTTTGTTCTTCATTAATTGACGCAGTCGGCCTCTTAGCCTTTTTCTTTTGTGGTGCAGGCTGAGAACGCTTCCCAGTATCCTTCCTCTTCTTAGGCCAAGAACTCTTCTTGGATTTAGAAGAAGAATTAATCAACAGAACAGGCTTTTCCTCTTTCATAGCAGCTCAGCAGTAGACAACATATTGACAAGCTCTGCAAGTGTGCACTCCATTTTGTGCATGTTGAAGTTCACCACAAATTGTTTGAATCAGTCTGGTAGAGACTGAAGGATCACATCCAAATCCAATTAGTTCTCCAAGATCATATCTAAGCTAGCAAGTTTCTCAATAAGACCTATCATCTTCAACCCATGAGCTTGGACTGAAGACCCTTCCCTCATATGGGCACGGAATAGGTCTCTTACAACACTGTAACGTAGAGAACGAGTATGCTCGCCATACAAGGTGAGTATGAATCTCGGCGGCATGGTTCATATGTTCATGCTATCTCTGAATTTCATTCGACATTGATGCCATCATATAGCATTGCGTTTTGAGATCGTCATCCTTCCATTTCTGGATAGTTGAAACTCATCAGGAGTCGAACCCTCATGAACCTTTCCAGGGGGTAACTTCGTAAGCACATACGTCAATTTTTCAGAATCCAGAACAATTTTCAAATTTCTTAGCCAATCATTGTAGTTTTGCCCAGTTAATTTGTTTGTATCGAGAATATATGTGATCGGATTCTTGGCCATTTTAATACTGAAAATAAACAGAAAATATAAGCAAATCGTTTTATTATCAATTAATTCAAAAAATTTGGATTTTTATTTTTGAATGCTCCCACTAAATTTTTCGAATTCATCACCCTCATGACAAATGAACGGAAAATCATATTTCGTAGTGGGCTTGGAGTCCAACTAGCTCATGAAAACCCCAGACGTGGGCCCACCGGCTTCATGATACTAAAGGTAAATCACAATTGCATCATATGCAATCCCCAAGATATTTGTCTGGCGATTAGCATAACCCTATGTGGGAAGGACAATTATGCCTTCTCACGTCAAACTAACCCATCCCACGGATGGCAATGTCACGCCCAAAAGACCCCACGTGGGTGAGTAATCTAAAAGGTTAACATAACCACACCCTTAATTAAGTGGCAGTTAAACACACACATTTCTCATGCCAGATGCCCCCCACGTGGGTGAGTAAGGCAATATGACACAAGTGGCGTCTCATGGCTTAACTATTGATGGAAGACAGGAAGCGACACACCCTTTTGAGCTCCCTTTATCAGTTTGATATTAAAATTTTTTGAATCATATTCAAAAGAGGGATTTAGTTTATTATAAAATCTCATCAAGTGCGAGTTTGTTTGTTTGCCGGATTCATGCAACTATGTTTTATTAATGCAATCATATGTACTAATAAAACATACAAACAAACATTTATCATACATCATATGCATAATAAAAATAAATAAAAATGGACAATTACGGCCTTTTCCTAATTGATCCACGTGAGCCATGCGTGGATCACAAGTCTGTCTAAGGTGATGCAGGTATGTAATGCAATCCTATTACATTTTTGCTTCCATTATACATGTCTTGATTCTTGATGCTCCATCTTCAATCTCGATCTCCCACTAATTCTAATGATTTTACATTTAAATCGTGCAAACAAGAGAATATGGATACAAATCCGGGGTGGGATACATCAGAAACTAGAGAGAGCATGCTCGCAGGTCCGATAGTAAAAAAACACAATAATAATGAAACAATAAAAACCTAAACATTCACCTAATCACATTGGTCAATGCCCGTAATCATCCATCATGCAATCACAACAGATGCAATGAAATATTAAACTAAACAATTACATCATATGTAATTGTACAAATTACATCACATGTAATTATATCATAATAATTAATTTATTCTATCGTTTCCCCACTAATCGTATCATTAATTGAAATTAAAATTAACAAATTAAATAAAACTATTTTATTTAATTAATTGGTAAAATCTCCATTTTACCTTATATTTTTAATTAATTAAATATTATGATTTATTGTTTCAAAAATTAATATCCGGATAAAACATCTAAAATGACCTAAAAATTTTATGGACTCCAAACAATTTGGATCCAAAATTAAAAATGCAATTTCAACCAAAATTAATCCATATTTTTGGATTTAATTATTTTTTTAAAATTTCCAAAAATACACTGTTCATCGTCTTCTAGGGTTGGGCGGCTGAAACCCTAGCCCACGCAGCCGCCCTTGCGATGTGATAGCAGATGCAAGATGTTTCTCCCCCTTCATGTAGTCGTTCCCCGGAGCCTCGCGCACGCAGAAAACACAGTCTTCGCATGCGGAGCAAAAAACAGCAGCAGCGAACAAGAAATTCGGTGGCAAATCAAAACATAGATCCACCGCGCAAGCTTCGCACAGATCTTTCATGGCAGCGGCAAACGTTTTGCCATTGCTGTTCGACCATGTTCGAGGTTCCAGGGTGCTCGAGCGAAATCTTTCTGCAACCACTGCAGACATTCGAACGAGTCTCCCGCGCGATCAACTCATTCGCGTCGCCGATTGAAGCCTGGTATGGCGCTCACAACGGCGAAGAACTATTTCTCCCCGTGTGCGCTGCCGTCCACCGCATGCAGCCGCCATCCGCCCATGAAATTTTTCGGCGATGGTGTGAGAAACAGTTTCTGATGGTTTGGGTAATCCATTTTCTATATTTCCGGACTCTGTAATTTTTGAAAATTCGAACATGATTAGTTACGATTGGAAACGATCTAATAAACATTAACTATTGAATACATGAATCAAAGCGCAACATGTCTCTGATACCACTGTTGGGTTTTCGTACCCCGGCGCCAGATCCAAACGCAGCGGAAAAGAAACATAAATAGATCTGACCCAGGGACGGATCGATCGCGCCTGATTCATATATAAGCATGCAAGAATTATCAAATAAATGCATGAAAAGAGAATTACCGATAACAGCGAAATCAATCTGATGACGGTGTTCCTCTAGTCCAATCAACCTGACCGGATCTACAAGCCCAGCACCAGTGCTAGCGTGATGATGGCTTAATAGAGTGTATTGAATGGAGTTCACTTTAACCCTAGATGGAATGATTTATTTATAGAGGTAATGTGCTAGCTAATTGGGCTAGGGTCCATTAAAGCCCATCAGACCAACATTTGACTTATAGGGTATTTTATGCTAACACTATTTTTTACCAACACTCTAAGGGTGTGTTCTGCTCAAGGATAACTGAGGAATTGATGACACAACCTTCTTCATCCTATGTTCTGCTCAAGGATAACTTTTTGGGATAGCCCGATGGGCCCGAATGAGGCCCGCACTGTACATATTACTTATACATAATTTGATTGATAATTTGTCCCTCTTACTTGGTGTGATGAGGAGTGATAGTTGTATTTTATTACCATTATATCCCTCAATCATATTAACTTATTATTTTTATTATTTTTATTATTATTATTCTTATTGCTAATAATATAATTTCATATTATAAATTATTATTATTATTATTATTAAAATAAGTGGTTTATAATTTCTAGTAATAAGTAGTTTATAATTTCTAGTAATAAGTAGTTTATAATTTCTATTTTAATTTTATTTAATTACTAAATAAAATTTTCGAATTTGTGAGTTTAATTTATCTAAATTATATTACATTATAAAGTACATTTGTAAATATTTAATTATTTATCCAATTAATTTAAAACAAGCTATTAATTTGATCTTTATAGTGCCTTAGTTATTATAAATTTACTTATATTCAAATTATATTATTTTTGTGTCTTTTCCAGAAAGATAAAAGTTTACGGTAACTAATTTTTTATTTTACATAAGTTCATAATAATTAAAGAATTCCTAATATGTGTCTGTTTATCTAGAGCAAAACCATAATTTGCGATGAGGATGGATCCGTTTATCTAAATTATATTATATTATAAAGTGCCTCATTTTACATATGTTATGAACTTATATGAACTAATATAATTTAATCAAATTATTGTTAATAAGTCTTTTTATGAATATTTAATTATTTTAAAAAAAAATTAATAATTTTTGTTAATAAATTCATGCTGGGAAAATACTGGATCATTTTGTATATGTGAAAAGTTTGGTGCAAAATAATTCGAGGGTATTTTGATTAATAATAATTAATTATAATATTTTATTAATAATTAAATTAATTAATACATAGATAAATTTATTTTGATTAATTTAAATTTAATTGAAATAAAATAATAGAGATAAGTGCAAACATATTCGAGGGTATTTTTGTCATTTTACGAATAAAATTAATATATACCACTTAATTATCAAGTACACCAAACAAAATATTATTTATCATACTTTATTAATCATACGAACCAAGCGCAATATAACTTATCCATTAGTTTACTTATCAACTCAGTATCCACTTTTTAATCTATCAATCACTTATCATATACTCGAACCAAGCACACCCTAAAAGACTAATAAAAGTACCAAACCTATATTTACTCTTTCCCTTTGTTTTTTGGTCGAAGAGAAGATAATGGTCGCCTGAAGTAATAAACTGTAACCTTGTTTGATGTTGAAAGTTGGAGTCACTAAAAGGTGAAAAAGTTGGTAAGTAAGCCACGTGAAATTACAAAAGTGGACACCTGATCTTGATCCACTATCTCAAGTCATCAATAACAACTTGATGGGAACTTAAAAGGGATGGTGATTCATAGGTTCAAGATCATATACAGTCACGGGCTTTGTGGTTACCAAATTAATGATTTATTGTTCATAGTTGCATTCAAATAAGTAATTTGACTTCTTAAACATCTTATGCGACACTAGCTAGATCTATTCTCTCCTAGAATTTTAATAAAATTCAGTTTGCGTGGATACTAAAACCATAAGATAACGTTCGATGTAGTTGATAAAACGATCATTAATGCTCAACCTACCGTCGATTTATACACCAAATTCGTATGTTTAATCACACTACATAAATTTCCTATATTTAATCAATTTTTTGTCATTCATATTACATATCATCTCATACGACGCACCACACAATATCTAAGACGAAGTAATAACCTTCCTGCTCCTAAACCTACTTTTTGTACGCCAAAACTTTAACCACAAGGTTTTGGTGACGAAACTGGGAAAAAGGTGGAAAGTGAACAAAATCCCACATACACCACCCACAACTATACTTATTGCTTTTGCTCTTTCTTTCTTGTCATCCTTCTTCCACCCAACCCCAACTTATCTTCTAGAAGGCCTATACCAACAACAATATATGTATCTTGTGAATCTTGGAACAACAACAATATATGTAGCAACAATTACCATGTACTGTTATCGACGCGGAAAAATATATAGATTAACATAAAAAATGGAGGGCAAAAAAAGTTTAGAAGGGTCAAAATAATTTTAGGGGGGAATATAATCTTTGAGGGACAAATTGTAATTTTTTTTTAAAAAAAGTTAGGATAAATTTTAATTTTTTTGCAAGAGATGGCAGGTTTAGGTAGACCTTACCATAAAAAAACATTAAGGATGATAATGATATAGTTCCAACAACACGACATTCATCATTATAGACAAGGGGTCCCAAATTAATTTATGAGGTTAGGATGGATTTTTTGAAATGGTTAAGTTAAACTAGGGAACCATATTAATGGAAGTTGGTTAAGATATGGATAAAGACAGCCAGCAATTAATCGTCGCAGCTTACTTTAACACCAACCTAATTAACTTTAATTATATATTGCTAATCCCACTTTTATTTAATTAACTTTAGTTCCATTTTGAATTGATCTCCGGAAGGTGGAAATCGTACCTCAAAGCTGAAAATTATAATGCTTAATTATTGAGATTTAATATATTATTATGATTATTATTATT
Organism: Haberlea rhodopensis; assembly: GCA_907163345.1. Lineage (NCBI taxonomy): Eukaryota > Viridiplantae > Streptophyta > Magnoliopsida > Lamiales > Gesneriaceae > Haberlea > Haberlea rhodopensis. The sequence goes on along the minus strand of CAJQUN010000003.1, from coordinate 30,196,380 downwards.
ATTATTAAAGTAGTAGATGCGGCCATATTATTAAATATATAATCATAATCGTGTTAATGTCATTTACCTAAAAAGTGTTTTTCCGGAAATTATTTTATTAAAAAATATAAGAATCTATTCTCAAACTACATTGAAGGGGATGACCGATGACATCGTAAAATCGTGTCATATAGATTTTTTTTTAAGCAACTACTTCAGAGTGGGATATGAGACTCGAACATGAGATCATCGGATCGTAATTACCATCGATAGCAGATGAGTTATGAGCCATCAACATAAAAATTTATTTTAGTACATATACAATGATTCCATACATCATCTAAAGTTTTGCCACCATCCACAACCTCTCCTCTCACCAACTCACATCTAGAAGGATTTATTACCTCCTCAAGACTCAATCCTCCAACTATATATATATATATATATATATATATATATATATATATATATATATATATATATATATATATATATATATATAAACACAATCTATATATAGATAGATATAAACACACACATATACATACATGTGTGAGAGATTACTTTAAAAAATGATATTTGTTTGATCAAAATTTTGAAATATAACATTTTCGGTTTTTGACATTCGCTTGACCTTTATTTTTCATCCATATATATATATATAAAAGTGTGTATATATGCGCTCATGGTAAAGGCTACATATGCAACTGCACCAACAAACAAACAAGAAGAGAGAGAGAGCAGAAGAAAAAGGGCGGTAAGAATACTAAAGAAAGGAGAGAAACCGCATGCTTATTTAGTTGAGGCTTATAAATTAAACTTATATTACGCAAAAGTGATCATTCATCAAGATGGGGAGGTCTCCATGTTGTGAGAAAGCACACACAAACAAAGGTGCATGGACTAAAGAAGAGGATGATCGTCTCATTGCTTATATTCACGCACACGGCGAAGGATGCTGGCGGTCGCTGCCTAAGGCCGCCGGGCTCCTCCGTTGCGGTAAGAGCTGCCGCCTCCGATGGATCAACTATTTGAGGCCCGACCTTAAACGTGGAAACTTTACTGAAGCTGAGGATGAACTCATTATCAAACTCCATAGCCTTCTTGGCAACAAGTAAGCCTAATATTAGTTTATTTCTAAAACCCTTATTATAACTTCTAAAAAAAGAAAAGCATTAATTTTCCCATTTTTGTGTTACAGGTGGTCTGTAATAGCTGGAAGATTGCCAGGAAGAACGGATAATGAGATCAAGAATTACTGGAACACTCATATTAGAAGAAAACTTGTGAGCAGAGGGATTGATCCAACAACCCACAGGCCAATAAATGAACCTGCAGCAGGAGAAACCACAACTATTTCTTTTTCTGGTACTGCAAACTCAAAAGAAGAATTAAACATAGGTCAAAATGGGATTTTGACGAAAGAGGAAAAAAGCCCAGTTCAAGAACGGTGCCCCGATCTGAATCTTGAGCTCAGAATCAGCCCTCCTTATCAACAAGAACCAATAAAGACTACGCTTTGCTTTGGATGTAACATGGGAATCAAGAACAGCAAAGAGTGTCTTTGTATAGATGGTAAATTAATTAGTGGGAGTGGCAGTCAATCTGGTTATGATTTTCTTGGGATAAAAAATGTGGTTTTGGACTACAGAAGCTTGGAGATGAAATAAGAATTTGTTCTGGGAATTGAGCCTTTCTTTCTTTTTGTCTTTTCCCCAGAGTAAACGAGTAATCTTGGTGAGATATTTCTGAAAGTTTATCTTTGTCTGTACAATTAGTTACAGTTTAGTGTTTTTAGTTTTTACTGCGAATAGAATATAACATTATATATTAGCTGTGTGTGTTGTTGCAGTTTATTTTTTTGGATAGGCTCTGAGGCGGTAAATATTATTATATGCATCCCTTATAGTAAAAAAATAAAATAAAATAAATTATAATAATTTATTAAATATAATATCGTTTACCCAAATCAAGATACTGCACTCTCAAGACATCTTCTGAGTCCTTTCCCATGAATATTTAGATTGTTAACATTAAGTTCAGGATAAATTTCACAAATGATCCAATAGAATATATATCTTTGCAATATTAGTCCTAAATTTTTATATATCAAACATTTGTTTTTATTCAGAAGTGGTCTCAAAGAACCATATTCAATTATGAGATCACTTTTGTTAAAATTAATTTATATGAACTATATTTTTTAAAAACATTTATGTGAAACTTTTTTTTCATTAAAAACAATTTATGTGAGACTATATTTGATTAGTCCTAAAAGTTTAAAATTAGTATTAGAAAAATCTAAATTTTATGAGATCATTTTTTAAATTTATCATCGAGTTCATGCCTTAACAATGATTTACACATTTTCTCTTGATTGTTCTAGGCAGTAGTTTTTGTGCCAAAAGTTGGTTTACGCTCGTGTATAAATAATCCAAAAAGGAATTGGTCTTGGTTACCCCATTTGATAGTGCCCCATGATGTAGATCCATCTATCAATGGGTATATTTACATTCAATATTGACGAAAATATATAAGACTAACCCATGAGGTACTACGCATGGGGTAGCCAAGAACCCGAAAAAGATTTAGGCACTCTTCGTTTTGTGCAAGAGAATTGGAGAAATATATATATTTGGTTTTATTGTGAGGAAATAAATTCTTTGTTGGACAAATCTAAAATAATAAAAATTAATAAGAACAAAAAAAATAAATAAATTGAAAACGAACTAGGACCCATTTTTCCGCCTTTGTGGACCAAATATAGTAACATTGTTGGCTCTGCAGTAGTATCTGTTGTCTTTATGTATATGAATAATAACATGATATTCGCTTCCAAACTGAGTTGTTGAGCAATGGCCTTTAATCTAACCAAACTCAATGTAGGGGATACTATGCACGCACATGTTGATAAAATATGAAGAAAAGTTTATATAATATTTTTTGTCAAATATAATGGATTTGAAATGACTTCAATAATTAGAAATTTGAAATACCTTGTTATTGTTAAAAAAAAAAATGCATCAAAATTGAAGACGTTGGATTTGAAATCAATGAATTTCAAAATTAATCAAACAAATTGAAATCCAAATCCATTAAATTCTTACATCCATTGTTGAAATCCAAATCCGTCAAAATCATATCATATTCAATTGGCAATTTATTTCAAGACCTTATACACGCACAAGGATGCAATGGAAAAGCTATGGGAGAAGAAGAGTGGAGAAGATAAGGAAACAAATTGGCTGGGTAAACAATAATCCCTTACATAAAATAACAATATTGTAATAATAAATATTAAATTCTTGAATAAACTCATACTGTCGACCATTGACTGTACCATCCCTTTTGGTTTTTCTAGCCGTATCATACCAAACTTGCATTATTTATGTATTTTTTTCCCACTTACTCTCATTAATTTAATCTTATACACTGCTTTGGTTTAATTATACTGACGTTTCGGTTCAGGGTTTTGATATTTGCGAGAAAGAGTAAATATATATATGCAAAATGTTATTGTCATGGCCGTTATTGTTGTTGTCAGGGCAACTTTCATGTTAAATTCATTGAAATTGTTATATCAACAACGATAATTGCACCGACAATATTATAACACAACATATACATTTTTTTTAAAAAAGAAACTATTATGTTAGGTAGAAACATTTTACCTTTCTTCAATTTAAATTATTTACATTGATGTGTATCAAGTGACGTAGTTATTGGTTTGTTCTTAAAGTATCGTTTGGTAAGTGTTTAGGTCAAACTCCAACTAATACGGACTCACATGCAATCCTAACCTGGTGGGACCAATTATCTAAATACTTAGCCCTTATCTTTTCTATTACTTAACAACTCACCTTTATGTAGCTTGAATAAGAGACTAGAAAAAAATATTCTAGTACTTAACTACTTACCTATATTTAGCTTGAACCAGGGGCGGAGTCATGATACAAATTTATCTGGGGTTGGTCGAGCTTGACATAATATTAACGGGCTATATCGATTTAAAGGGTGTGGCTAAAACATAAATTTTTCAAAATTAACACTAATTTTTTTCCCTAACTAATGTAAATTTTTTTTAAATTAGCCCCACCCACTTATCAACTACCTCCGCCCCTTTGTAAACTTGTGTGTTGATGTATATTTTGAATTAAATAAAAATATAAAGTAATTTAAGTGAATGTGATGGTCCCACCCCACATCCCGCTACCAACTCTTCGCTCTTAAGGCGGTGGTGGGCAGCCGCCAGACGTAGGCGTCATTTCTAAATTGCGGCTTTGGGCCACCACCTGACCCAATCAATTTATCTTTCTACATTTGGGCCCACTCGAAGTCTTTCTTCTTCTTCTTTGAATTACTTCACTCATTCACTACCTTATTCTATAAAATATATTTTAATTGTTTTTATACAAGTAACCAAGTAATAAATATTTAGTATTATATATACACGGTTAAAGGATTTTATCGTATATTTTAAATATTTTAATTTTGAATTTGTATTTTTCAGTGTGAGTTTGCTTGTTCATTATGCACGGTATTTAGGGAATATTTGATGTTACACCTGGTAATGTGTTGGGCTGCATCCAACATACATTATGAATATTTCAAATGAAATATTCTCAATGTATAGTAAGATCTACCTCTAGGGACATACTTATGGAATATTTGATGCTACCCCAGATAGTGCAATATGGTGTATCTACCATACATTGAGAATATTCTCAATATGTTGTAAGATTTATCAATAATGGCAATGCCCTTAGGATATCATCAAAGTAACCCGTACTTGGTTATATTTTAATTTCATTTCTTTTACTATAAATGTCGCTTTTAAATGAACAATTTCTCTTCCTGAAATTATATTAATTTTATTGAGAAAATTATGTAATTTGTATTTACAAAAGCATAAACTCTTAAATATAAATATATTATCAATATAAAATATCAAAACGTAAATTTCATGGATAGAAAGTCATATCAGGTAGTGTTGTATTAAAGTTATTATTATCTTCCTATGAACAAGTTCTATCGCTTGAATATGATTTCGAGATAAAATAAAATAGCTCGCAGCCGAGGTCTCTTATCATCTACATAAAGAAATAATGAACCAGTCCTTTGTCTTGTTCAAGGGTCCTTTGTCTTGTTCAAGAATGAGCCTTAGCACAACGGTTAAAGTTGTTGTCATGTGACCTTGGAGATCATGTGTTTGAGTCACGAAAACAGCCTATTAAATTACAAGGGAAGACTGTGTGCACTAAGCCCAAAATTGTCCGATCCCTTTTCGGACTCCGCATATAGTAAGAGTTTCATACATCAGGATTTGCCGTTTTTTTCCTTCGTCTTGTTCGCAAAATTATAATAATAATAATAATAATAATAATAATAATAATAATAACTCAGAGATCAAGATTTTAGAGTATCATAATTAGGTCACAAAATAAAGAAATATCAACTCTCATATTAAAATATTAGAATATATAAGTTATAGAGTGACAATAATAGGAATATTTTAAAGCCTCTCTCTAATAAATTTTACATCAAATTTAGGGTAAATAACTTGAATGGTCCTACTAATACTCAACATAAATTATTATTTTTTTAAAAAAATCGTCATAAGTTCACTTCTTCGTTAAAAACAAACGGAATAGATATATATAATTGAGACCATTTTATTTACAAAAATTTCAGTTAAACTATATTTGTTAAAATAATTTGTGTGGAATCACTTTTATTAAAAAAAAATTTCTATGTGACTATGTTTTTAGTATTAAAAGCTTCAGACTACTATTGTAATTTGAATTATTTAATTGGACTATTTTTGTAATTTATGCTTAAATTTATGATATATTTCATTTGATTAAACGTAGAGACAGTTCGATATGTGTCCAAAAACTTGCAATCTCATCGACTTAGTCTCATCCTTGCATTTAATTAGCAAATGGACATTGCATTAATTATATTTACTAACCACTTACCTACACTGAAACTGACCCCTATGGTAATTTATATGCTCAATATTATACAGTTGAACAATAAATTTCAGAATAAATGCGATACTAATCTTACTAATTATGACAACTAAAAGTCGGATTTTTCCCACCAAACACTAAAATAATGTTTTTATTTATAATTTTTTTTATACTTTCTGATATCTTAAGAGCACGTTACATATATTTTCACTTGTGTTCTCTATTGAGTGAGAATTTTTAAACAATTTATTAGTTCGACATCAAGCATTTAGATTTGAACGTGGACATCCTAGATGTCAGAAAATTCTTGTATTGACCTAGTACTGCTATACACCAACACACATTTAGACGTATACTTGCACATAAATACATATTTATGTGTTGGTGTATGGCAGAAGGATGTAAACGAACCTAATCGAGCCGAATATGAAGAAAATATTAAGGTTCGAATTCCGGTCGAAATAGATATATTCGAGCTCGAGTTCGATTTGAAGTTTGAATAGTTTAAAGAAATTGGCTCGCGTTCTGCTCGACTCAAAGTTCGAGTTCGAGTTTGCCTTGAAAAGATTCGAACATGTTCGCGAGCTATTCGAAACATTGCTATAAAATAAATACCCAAAATATTCGAAATATATGTATTTAATATTTAATTATATTATAAAATATTAAAATTCGCGAGCAGCCTGAAATTTGCCCAAGAATATAGAAATAATGTCATTTATTATTTATTTCACTTCTTGAGTGGTTAAAGGCCTAACTTAAGCACCCTTCTAGTGGCGGAGATCTAGTCCGTTGTACTCTTTACAACGCTGAGCCCCGTTTGGTTACTCGTCTCCTCACCCAAGACTCAAATGTTGACTTAACTATTTTTTAGTAGGTTGGCAGTCCTTTGCCCATATATATAAATATATATATATATAGAGAGAGAGAGAGAGAGAGTCCATGCCTTTCTTTTTTGATGATTGCTCATGCCATTCCATAATAATCTGACTCTAACCGATTTGCAGCCTATAACTTTTACATGTTGCACAATATTTTCTGGTATATAAGTGAAAAATAAGCGATAAATGAAATGGATTAACACAAAGAACGTAGAGGTGATATTTAAAATCTTCGTGCTTAAGAAAATATTGCCTCGCCTTGATACTTTCGGTTTGCTTTGGCAATTTGTCTCCCAAGATACAACGACTATGATTTGTGATATGAGCACTCCAAATCACAAGTTCTCAAACCACAAAGGTTTGAAAGCACTCAAACTTGAACAAGAAGAATGATGAACAAAATGCACAAAATTTGTTCTTGGAAGTTGTGTGATTTTAGAAAATCTGATTCTTAAAATATCTAGAAGTTGTTCATTATATAGTAGACCAAGAAATGCCACCTAGGGACACCAATTGAATGAAACAATTCAGGAAAAAAATGCATCAATACGGAAGGGACGCACCAACTCGCAAATTTGAATAGTGCTTGATCGGTCGCACCCTTTACCTTACGCCAATTGCTAGGCGCGATCGATCGCGCCTGACAGATTTTTGGCACCTCGTTTTTTCCAAGTGCAAGATCGATCGGGCCAACATATGCGATCGATCGCGGCCTCCAGTACACTTCGATTGGTATTCGATGCTTAATTTCTAATTCATTAAATATTTTTTTAACAACCCCTCACATGAATTAAATTAATGCATGATGCACTTGAGTGCATTCAATGAATTATTATGTCATCTGGAGAGATAGCTTGCGGCTTTGAATCTTCCGTAGTAGTATTCAATCGGATTTTCTTGACTTAATAGTTAACTTATAGTTTTGAACTATTTAGTCGTTGGTGTAAACCTAGACAATTGAACTCATACCATAACAACTCTAACCTTCGTATTGGTTTCTTACGGTTGTGTGCATTTCGGCCATGGACCACGCTTGGTTTCAGAAGTGCTTTCCATTCTTTGAAGCGACCACACTCCGCACTTACATAGGTGATCTCCTAAAAGAGTATCCCGCTATACTCCAACATATCATCATATGGCTTAGGAATCATTAAAGGCCTTTTGCCTATCATCGTACACTTTTTTCAGGCTACACCCATTATCATATGAATGGGTTGGAGATTGATCTCCATGGTGTATACAATCTCATAATTTAGTTGTCCATTTTGAATCTAGATCTTGGGATCTCCATGCAACAAGGTTGGGTATCCACTATGAGATTTTGATTATAGGGTTTTAACATCATTCCCCTCGATAAACTATATATTTGATCTCTAGGCAAGCCTTTTGTAAGCGGATCTGCAATATTCTCCTCCGACTTCACGTAGTCAATGGAAATAATGCCATTAGAGATCAACTGTTTAATGGTATTATGTCTACGACGTATATGTCTAGACTTGCCAATACCTTTGTGTCCTTCCTAGCCAATTGATTATCGCAATATATTTTAATTGCAAGCACATGTTTTTCCCAACAAGGAATTTCTTCCAATAAACTTCTAAGCCATTCGACTTCTTCTCCCGCTTTATCCAAGGCTATGAATTCAGATTCCATAATGAATCTAGCAGTACATGTAAGACCCCAACCCCTTATACTCGTCATTCGTGCATTTATGACGTCGTATGAGTATAAAAATTTTCATTTTCTTTTCATTCTTTAAAAAGAAACATTACATGTTTCCCATAATCCCACGACATGGTATAATGTTCAACATTATATGATCATCTCGACCAACAAATAGACTCAAAGACTTCGCCTAGTTCCATCCCCATTACACCACTTTTATCTTTTGGGTTTTTATAGAAATTTGGGCAGAGTCTCCCCATAAACTGAGCTATCCGGGGATAAGGACACATCACGTAACCTACTCCCGACCAGGGACAACACAATACTAAACAGACATCAAAAGTGGGCTTCAACACCCTTATACAGTCCATATACATGCTTACAGTTGCTCACATACGAGCAACAAATAAATGAATACCAATCTAATTGAATAGCGTATACTATTTACCCACACTCATATACGCTTCTGGAAGCATCATCCCACAAGGTTCGAGCCTAGCACCCCAAGGCAGCATCGTACCTGTTGTACCTGTTTCAACAGAAACAGCCCCACACGGGGTGAGCATCCAATATCAAAATACGCATAATCATAACAATGCATGAAGATAATGATAATATCACAATTTAAGATTATTGAAAATCTATAAAAATGTACTCCCTGTACAGTTCTGAATCTGTATAGCTTCCACACACTGTTCCTGTTTCAAACTCACACACTTCCATAACATCAAGTTTAGTATCGTTATTTCAAATATGATACATCAACACGATAAATTCAATACAACTTATTTATGCTTAATCATAAATAATTTCATATCAATGCAATCCTGTTTTTCAATCTATCTCATTCTCAACACGTTCTCATATTAATCATGCCCAAGGCATCGATACTCAACTCGTATACTCGGATCACGTACAACTATGTATCCATCATACCACATCATACTCAACACACATCCATTTTTTACGTTCCATCATGACATCCAACAATACATGAATATATGAAAATGTAATTACTTCATGATATATATACCTGCTCGTACGTCACTACGTACCTTATCGTCAGTACTTACAATCACACTACCCTTCTCTTTGACCGGAGACACGACGAAAAGGCTGTACATAAATTCAATAACTCATTTGTTAAGCCAATATTCAATTACTAACAAATGCTTTTCATTTAAAGCCTCATACATGGATTTCGTGTAATAAGATATAATCGCCCCAGCTATATCAATATTCAACAAACTCAGGAGTTACTAAGCGATAGGCTCCATTTGAAACTAAGATAAGATACCGAAACTTATTGGACATGAACCACCATTCAATGTTGTACCAAACAACTCAATATCAATAAGACAATAAAAATATGCTATCACTTTAAATTAATACAATCAATCTAACGCGGCAACACTGCCAATGTAACAGCTGTTATTTTACGTTGCAGCACTACGTTGCAGCACTTGCACACTTTAATACACTGGGGGGGCACACACACTAGTATACTCTCAACAAGTAGTTCGATGCACAGACAGCAGAAACAAGGAACAATTCCAGTAGCCTTACAGTCCTTTTTACTCAGCATGCGGTAAGGGAAATAGATGTGATGACAGATTAGCTAAAACACCATCTAATCCACACAAAATCAAGAAAACTAGAAAAAGGAACAACCCTTATACAGCTTTATAGTTCAGCCTAAATCCTTTCCCCCCAAAAAGCAAGAAAATCGCACCACCATACCAAAATACGAATCTGACGAGTCAATATTTGCTGAAACATGTAACAAGACTCGTGAATAGCAAGACATGAAAATAATCGACAAAAGCTTCCCAAAAATAGCAGCACCATGCGACCGAGACAAAAGTTGGGATTGAAACTTTGTTCAATTCTCCACCATATGATTATACAAGTTAAAACATGAATTAAACAAGGTAATAATCGAACACAAGAGACTCAAAAACTCCCAACCTCAATCCCCAAAAAGCCGATCGAAATATTCCCCAAAATCAGAAATTCTGAACCATGCTTCATAAATTTCAAAGGAAATGAATAATGGACTGAATAACATGTAAACATTAAGAAACCTTGAGGGAAAATCTCGATCAGTCTTCTCGCTGCTTCAATCGGTCGAATGAAATGGGGAATATGGGGGAGGCGGTCGAAGGGTGGGAAAAATAAGAGATAATCGATTTATGTGTGTGTGGAATGAGAGAGAGAATGCCTTATAATCCCTAAACCAAGAGTAAATCACAACCATCCAATTATTAGTTTATTACAATATTAGGTAAATCTCCACCCTCCACATATTATTTCAGAATTAATACTTGCAAGAGCCTTTTTTTTAAAAAATTAACAAACTGATAAGTTCAACTCAAAAATTATTTATTCCAACTCCGGGACAACAAATAATTTCAGATAATTTCAAATTCCGTAATTATCCCGACATATCATAAAAATATCATAATTAAATCAATTTGATAATTAATATTTATTCCGGGCATCACAGTACAAGTTTGCTTGGTAGATTTCCACGACTACAGCCCCTCCAATGGTAAACAAATAACCATTTGTCGACTTGAAGTCTTGCGTGCCCGATATCCAATTTGCATCACTGTATCCTTCTAATACATCCGGATATCTTGTATAATGCAATCCATAATTAAGGGTGTATCTTAAATATTTTTGAGTACCCTCGTCAATGCCTTCCAATGGTCATTCTTTGGATTGCTCGTGAATCTACTTAATTATCCAACCACACATGCAATATCAGGATGTGTAAAGTTCATGAAATACATGAGACTGCCAATTACCATTGAGTATTCTAATTGCATGACAGGGTCTCCTTTGTTTTTAACCAAATGTAGATTCGGCTCATAGGGTGTTTTTACAGACGACGTGTCATTTGCGAGAAATTTCTCGAGTATTTTCTCAACATAATGAGACTGCGCCAATACTAGTCCTTCAGATATATTGGAGATCTTAATTTCAAGTATGACATCAGCTTCACATATATCTTTCATTTCAAAATGTTCTATTAACATTTTCTTCATCGCGTTGATGATTTCTAAGTTGCTTCACACTATGAGCATGTCACCAACGTACAAGCATACTATTACAAATGCTTTAGGTGTATTTTTCATATATATACATTTGTCACACTCGTTAATTTTGAAACCATTTGACAACATTATTTTGTCACATTTTTCATGCCATTGTTTCGGCGCTTGCTTAAGCCGATACAATGACTTAACAAGTCTACATACATTTTTATCTTGTCCGGGAACCACAAACCCGTTGGGTTGTTTCATATAAATTTCTTTCTCAAGTTCCCCATTGAGGAAGACCGTTTTTACATCCATTTGATGTATCTCTAAATTGTTTAGAGCAGCGATATCGATGATCACTCTAATGGATGTAATTATCATGACTGGCGAATATGAGTCAAAGTAATCAAGACCTTCCTTTTGTCTATATCCTTTCGCCACGAGTCTCACCTTGTACTTATCAATTGAACCATCGGACTTATATTTCCTTTTAAGAATCCATTTACATTCCAATGGTTTACTTCCGGGTGGAAGGTCTATAAATTTTCACGTGTGGTTTTGCATTATGGATTCTATCTCCCCATTGATGGCCTCTTTCCACATAGGAGCCTCGGGACTAGACAAGGCATCACTAAGCAATCTGCTTCATTTTCCAACACATATATCACGAAATCAGGACCATAAGTGTTAGCCACTTTAGTTTTCTTGCTACGTCGTGGCTCTGCTTCCTCAATAGAGTCACGGTTAGCGTCTTCATACACCCTTTTCTTAGGGCTTGTTTCCTTATTTTCTTTACAATGAAACCTATCTTCAATTAATACTACATTCCTTGACTCAATGATTGTACCCTTGTGCTTTTTTATTTCTGATTTGTGAACCAGGAATCGATATGCACTACTATTATGTGCATATTCAATGAAAATGCAATCTATTATTTTTGGCCCTATTTTTTACTTGCTTTGGCTTTGATACTTCTACCTTAGCCAATGGGCAGTGATTTGGTGAATAATGACATACTTAGTGCAAAATTCTTCAAACGATGCTCCATATTCTCCACATTTATCGCTTATTCTTTATCTTTTTGCTAAGTTGATCTTCAACTTCATTCTTGTAGTGTTTAAACACTACCAAGGCATGTCTTTGCTTCTTAGCAAATAGACGTAACAATATCTCGTACAATCATCAATGAATGTAATGAAGTACTTTTTCCCACCTCTAGTTTTCACAAACTTTAGATCACATAGATCCGTATGAATTAATTCAAGAGGCGTAGTAGTTTTTTCAATTGAATGGAATGACGGTTTCGTTAACTTGACCTCAATACAAGTCTCACACTAATGTTTCAAGTTAATATTCATTTGAGGCAATAAGTTTAACTTCACTGATTTGTTAGGTGAACCATAATTTACATGACCCAACCGATCATGCCATAAATTACAAGACTCAATCAAATAAGTAGAATCATTTACTTTATTGCTTTCAAATTGACGTATAACCATCATTCCATTCATTTTGAAAAAGTTTTTCTCCATATAGCATTTTCCTACAAAAACTCCATTTTGGAGAGTACAATTGTACCATATTCTAAAACTAGTCTAAAGTCAGCCTTAACTAGTGCCGATCTGGATATCAAGTTCTTTCATATGTCAGGAACATGTAGGACATCGATCAGAGTAATCTCTTTTCCCGAAGTCATCTTTAGAACTACCTTACCCAATCCAACTATCGGAGATGTAATGGAGTTTCCAACGTAGAGTTGGCACCCGCTTATTGGAGTGTATGTGGAGAACATGGTTTTGTCCAAACACACATGGTCGGGTTGCACCGGAATCGACGAACCATTCCATAGGATTGTCAACCAAATTTGCTTCAAAGATTACCGCAGTTAGCATTAGATCATTCAAGTCATTTGATATCCGATCATCTTCGGTCACATTGACTTGATCTTTTGCTTTCCCATGATTGTCCTTATTACGTCAATCCTTTGCCATGCGATTGAGATTTCCACACTTATAGCATTTCCCTTTGAACTTTTTTGCCTTTCCATTGTTGGAGGCCGTACAGTCAAACTTACGCTTTGATCTGGTTTTTGGTTCAACAAGGTTAGCCCTTGGTTCCATTTGGAACCTACTCGCCTTCATCTCGGAATTTTTATTGTCCTCATAGATTCTTAAACGAACTACAAGGTCTTCAAGAGTCATTTCTTTTCGCTTGTGCTTTAAATAATTTTTGAAGTCCTTCCAACTAGAAGACAATTTTTCAATCATTACGCCAACTTGGAATGAATCACTTAGACTCGTTCCTTCCGAATGCGCATGGATGTCGAGCATAATCACTTGCAGTTCTTGTACTTGCACTGACATGGGATTAGTATCAACCATCTTGAAGTTTAGGAATCGTCCAATGATGAATTTCTTCATGACGGCATCCACGGATCGATAGTTATTCTCCAAAGAATTCCACAGTTTTTTGGCCTTCATTACTAAACAATACACATTGTATAATGTGTAGTCCAGTCCATTGAGTATGTAGTTTTTACACAAGAAATCACTTTGATTCCATGCGTCAACCGCAACCTTCTTTTGGTCGTCGGTTTCTTCCTCCGCGATGGTAAGAACATCCTCACTCATTTAGGAACCTTGCTAACCCAAGGGTTGTCAAGTAAAACAACATTTTTTGTTGCCACCACTTGAAGTTGTGCCATTGAATTTCTTCGACTTTCACCATGATGAATGGGAGTCGTCGTTGTAGTCGAAGAAGCCATTTGATACTGATACTGTCTTAAGTTTGTTGCACGATATTTTCTGGTATGTATATGAAAGGCAAGCCAGAAATGAAATGGATTAACACGACGAACGTCGAGACGAGATTTAAAATCACCGTCCTTCAGACAATTTTGTCCTGCCTAGGTGCTATGTTTGCTTTGGCAATTTGTCTCCCAAGATACAACGATTATGACTTGTGATAAGAGCACTCCAAGTCACAAGTCATCAAACCACAAAGGTTTGAAAGCACTCATACTTGAACAAGAAGAAGGATGAACAAGATGCACAAAATTTGTTCTTGGAAGTTGTGTGATTTTCGAAAATCTGATTCTTAAAATGTCTAGGAGTTGTTCATTATATATTAGACCAAGTAATGCCACATATGAACACCAATTGGAGGCAACAGTTCAGGAAAAATGCATCAATATGTGAAGGACGTACCCAACTCGCCAATCTGAACAGGGTGCGATCGATCGTCCAAGGGGTGCGATCGACCGCGCACTTTACCTTACGCCAACCGCCAGGCGCGATAGATCGCACCTGACAGATTTTTGGCACCTCGCTTTTTTCCAAGCGATCGAGCGGGCCAACATATGACGATCGATTGCAGCCTCCAGTACACTTCGTTTGGTAATCGATGCTTAATTTCTAATTCATTAAACATTTTTCCAACAATACATGCAAAAGCATTTGCAATTTTTCTATAATTCTATGACCATGAATAGTTAATCCATTTTCAAACACAACTAGGTTATGTGGGTCCTTCATATTTACGGGAGTCCACATCACTTTTAGGAAGTTGAATGGTTGTGATTTTGAGAGGGGATAGCCAAGAATATTTCGTATAACACGCCATATGTAGCATATACTTTATCGTCGATCTAAGAATGCAATAATATGAATGGTTCAAAGTGCTATATTCTTTAAGCGCCGGTCTGTCATAAACATGATTTAGGATATGGATTGACTAAATCTTACAATAAACATATCAATAGTCAAATGAACTATCCATTTGTCTTGTGCGGTCAATTGGACTATTAAATTCCAATACTTAATACAACATTCTGGTTGTTGAAATTATTGCAAGTTCCCCCATATTTGTACCATGATTCACTATGGTAAAAGTTTTTGGGGGGCGAAATTTTTTTTGATAATACTTAAGGGCTAAAAAAATTTGGAGGTGCAAAAAGTTTTTTTTGACAAAAATAAGTATAAAAAAAAAATTTTAAATATACTATTTTCATTAAAAAATTTATTTATATTTTTTTTGGGGAGGGGGGCGGGAGCACCTCCCGCCCACCCTAGGTCTGCCCCTGCATATAACATGAATGTCATTGTAATTTTTGGTGTTACAGACCCCTATCCGTGTGAAAGAAGAAGAACGTCGAGAGAAGTAAATTTTGTCTTATTAATTCATGTTTTAGCTTAATAATGCCACCGTGAAAATCATATTGTAATTTAAATATCTATTTGGATATGTACATATGATCGTAGCTATGCTAGGTTTGAATGAAATCCTTTTACAGGCTAATGGATTTCGAACTATCACTGCTTCATAGGCCCAAGGGATACGATTACCGGACAAAGTTATTGGTCCCATAACAAACTTTAGAAGCCCACTCTGATCAGCTTCTCATGGTTAATCAGACCCAATCAAGGGTCATAATAGACCCTGAATCGACCCGAAACCGGACCATGGTCAATGGACAGGTTAATCGGGTCAACGATTCGATGGGTCGGACCTGTAACTGGCCCGTCTATAGGCGGTCCGGTTAAGGATCATATTTTTCTAACTGGTTCACCTACGGTTCAAGGGTATATTTTGATTTTTTTTTACATTTTTATTTAAAACATATGTTATGGTGTAGATTTGAACTCATACATAAAATTTGAATAATTAGCTTCATCTGCTAAGGTATAAAAGCATTGTTGACCTAAATAGACTGTTATATTTATATATATTAAATATATCTTCCACATTTCTATTTGAGCTTGAATTTATTTCACGTAATTTTATGATCAATTCATGGAGGAAAACACATTCAAATATTTTTTACAATTTTTTTTCAAATTTTAATAATAATTTTATATTTTTTTTTTAAAAAAAATAAAGATCAAATCGAAATCGGAACCGTAACCGAAATCGAAACCGTAACAGACGATTCATGAACCATAATAGGAATCGTCAAGAAAGATTAAGGTTAATGGTGGAGGTTTTTTGAACCCGTCTAACCGGCTGTTCTGAACCGTCTAACTGACTGTTCTGAACCGTGCTCATTAATGACTCAATTTGACTTCCAGAACATTAACAAAAGGAGGGCAAATTTTGGTCCGGTCCAATTGGAAATACATTTTTCGGCCGAGTCCACAAAAAAAAAATTCAAATAAGTTAGTTTTCAACAAAAATGACCAAAGTATGATAAATGCACTGCTTGAGTGAAAATACATGCACGGCTGCATTTGAGAAAAATACATGGACCGCATGAGTTTAGCGGTGCACGTGGGATACATGCACCACTAGACTCAAGCGATGCATGTATAAAAAACACATGTTTTTAAAATTTAATAAGGTGGTGCATTTGATTACATGCACCGCTTGAGTCTAGCGGTGCAGTAGGATATGAGCACCGTTAGACTCAAACGATTCATGTAATTCTTGAATCATTGAACCTTGAAGTTTTGAGATTGCGTTCGAGGCAGAAGCTCCGAGAGACGATGGCAATTCTATTGAAAATGACTAACCTGCAAGAAAAAAATCTTAATTGAGAAGTAGAAAGCGAGCATGGAGTATCTCACCAATTCAATGAATAAAATCACAATCGGCTGACAAAATGTGGATGCTAATATGCAGAGGTACTATCGACATTCTTTACATTACATCCAGAAAATTCAACCTTCTTTATCCATCAATTCGCAAGTTGCTTCACGGCACCCTAATTGTCTGGATCCGAATAATAGTTTAACATCCATGCAATTGGATGTTTTGGGTTTTTCTGGTGGAAATCTACCAGCTTCGGGTTCTCTAATTCCAAAATCAACCAAATTTTATCGACACCAACCTTCCATTCACCGATTGAATTCTAATTGCAAAAAATGAAGGTGCTGAGCAAGAGATATTCTAGTTCTAATTAATGGATTAATTAGATTATGGCTTGATTACATATACTTATTTGAAAGAAGTTTGTATGTGGTAGCTTTTTGTAATTCTCTCATAAAAGAACCATTTATAAAATATGATTTCTAAACATTCTTTCACTGAAAAAGTAACTGTATATTGACAAAAAAAAAAAAAAATTTACGAAGAGAAGCCAAACAAAAAACCATATGATATAATTTCTAAGTTTTGGTTTTTATGTATTTTCAACCAAAAATCAATTTTTAATAAAAATATTTATAAATGCTTCTTGAGTTTCTTCTATAACCAATCACACACTGAGTTATAGTAAATCCTGTCAACACAACAATCAATTTTCATGATATAATAGTACAGTTATTCTCACCTCACCATAATCTATTTCACGAAACGATATAAAATTGGCAAGGAATGTAGAAACCATAGACGACAACCCATGACCTCTGTCATTTTTGTGACATGCAACATATAACATTCTGAAATTGAAGTAATAAAAGTAAAGGCAGCCGAGCATTTAAATCACACAGAGGGACTAAGTATCCTTTGTTGACGGGGCTTTCTTGGCAGCCTCGGCAGCGGCTTTTTCAGCATCAATTTCAGCAACAACGGCATCAATTTCAGCTTCTTCAAGCTGCCGCAATCCCGCTTCTTTAGTCATCACCGCTACTTCAATGTTTTTTCCACCACTCTCAACAACCTTCAATACCATAATAAAGATTGTTAGCCAACGGTCTATTTACGACCATAGGGTATTCCGCTCAACCAAAACGACCAGAGCAAAACCCGTGTTTAACAAAATCAAGTAGCAGAAAGCAAATTTCAATGAAAAGTAAAAGTATAAGTACATCATAAATAACTACCACTACCCTCATCTCGGTCCATTATTCCATAATATGAACAACCTTCATTGGAGCAACCAGAGAAAGGGGCATGGAGATTGAAGGTATTATTTTTAAGTTAAATCATAATAGGTAAATTGGAAACAAAACTGATATCTTTATCTAGTTAAGCGTTTTTGTACATATTAAACAAGGAAGTGCGCCAGCACAATCTTTTCAAGTGCAGTAAGGGAGATATCGTTAATGCATCTCACAAGTTTCAGCAATTAGACTTCTAAGAAATATGCCCCTCAAAAAATTACATTAAATAATCAGACCCAGATAACCAATCAGGTAAATATAGACTACCAAAATGCATTTACACAGTATTATTTGAGTATCATAAATGACACAAAAAAAGACCAAGAAATAACGCAGGGGTCATACAAGACCACCAAACTAATTGGAAAAGGCATAACGTGTATGCAACTCCATATAGAAGCTTTTTAGCTGCAAGTGCTTGTCAGATTTTATTCAAAGATAGCAAGCTTCACAGAAGAGGAAGATCTTCAAGCTTTGCTAACCTATTTTCAAGGCAGTCTATAGTGAAGATTTCCCTAGCAATACTCATGGAACAAATAACTAGAAATAAAAACAAAAATCTAACCTAGACAGTGTGTTCTAAAGGAGGCACAAGATATCCTCCAAACATGTGGAGAATTAGTTCTGTGGAGATGGTCCTTGCAATCCTCCAAACATGTGGAGAATTAGTTCTGTGGAGATGGTCCTTGCAAAACCAATTAATGGTCACAGATGAACCATATGTAGTCCCACAAAGTTTAATGGGATTAAAAATGGATTAATTTGCACTCTACAGCTGTTTCAATAGGGTTCTTCAAACTTGAGCTGATTTAAATTACCCCTGATGTTGGTGCTTAACACTAGTATGAGACCTTGACTGTCAGTCGTGTCATCAATCAAGTGTCTATACTCTCATAGATCATAATATTGCCCACTTTGACACTTAAGGAAAAAATTTCAGGAAGCTCAATGTTGTACTAGACAGTAATAGTAGACTAAATCCTGAAACACTATCAAGGATTGGTAAAGGTAGCAAGTATAACACAATGAAGCCTAAATATCACTTAGAAACCAAAGAATGTAAAATTATAAATATGAAGTCATACAAAAATGAATAATTCACCTCTAGCAAAGCACGAATGGCTAACTTCACGGTCTCTTGGCCAGATGTTTCCTTGTAATTCTTCTCCAGGAACTCCCGTATAGAGTTTGAGTTCCTCCCAGTAGCATTTGCTTTCCAAGCCGAAAATGTCCCAGATGGATCTGTCTGATAGAGTGATGGAGTACCTGTGTGTGGATCAAACCCAATAATCAATGTTGAAAGGCCAAAAGGTCTCACACCACCACTTTGTGTGTACTTTTGCTGAAGCCCAGCAATGTAGCGAGTTATGTATTCAACTGTTACGGGATCCTCAATAGTAAGCTTATGGCTCTGGCATTCAATACGCGCTCTGTTGATGAGGACACGAGCATCTGCTTTTAGCCCAGCGCAGGCCAATGCAATGTGATCATCTAAATTCACAATCTTCCTCACTGATCTGAAGATGCAAGCAGGAAAAGAACTTTCAATCTTATACACTTCAAAGCACATGGAGGACAATTGTCCATTGACGACAAGACAACAATCAAGTGGGGTCGGCTATATGGATGCTCCCTTGCCATTGTCTTCTATCCCCCTCTAAATCATCATCTATATTTAAATGAATTTTATCCTATTTATCGTTGTCAACCAAGTCTTCTTTGGTCTACCTCTTCCACGGTTAATGTGTGTGTTTGTCATGGTCTAAGCCTAATTGGTGCATTTAGTGGTCGTCTAAGTACTCTCCATTCAAGACAAGACAAATAAGATAAATTAGAGAACTTCAGATATTTTTTAATAGTCAGGATTATGAAAGAAAGAAGCTATTTGAGTTGCACATAAGCTGAGACTTAGCAAGTGAAGGATTTCCTAAAATCATGATGAATTAAGAAAAATGTTTTCTTTTGAGTCCTGCATTCTCTAAAAATATTTCGAAAACTGAAACGAAGCGAAAGGAAGTTTAAAGTAACTAGTAACTTCAAGTCTTATGTCAAATTCACTACCTCTCATTACTTTCCCATGAGCCTGGTTAACTTAAAAGTCGCCCCCGTAGACGATTTAACCCTTCTAAACAATATACCCATTTTACGATCAATCTAGAATTGGGTAGTCAGTAAATCACCATAAACACATAATTTCAACCCTAAAAGCCTAAAATCTCAAGCATATACATTTTATTCATCTTAACCACAAACTCACCAGGAACAAAAAGATATATCAAACTTATAATCCAAAATTGTTTGCAAATATGTGAGAAAAATTAAATTATATGACCTAGAATCCTGAAGCTTCGGAGTAGACTTTTTCTCGACGGCGAGTACTATGGTGTCAACGCCTCTAACACCTATTACGGCGTTACCTTTACGCACGGCTTCGAGAGCATATTCTACCTGGAAAAGGTGGCCATCCGGCGAGAACACTGTTATTGCTCTGTCATAGCGCGCCATTTCTCACCGTTCTTCGTGTATGCTGTTGCGATTAGCACCGACAAGTCCGAACAAGGAATTTGAGCTCCACACTAGGATCGAACTTTGTATGGGCCCCCAGCTCACTTTGGAAGACTACAGACCCACATAGTAATTTCTAGTAATGTTTCAGGCCCATTAAAAATACGAAGCTTTGGGCCTTTCCCTTAAATTTACCTTCACACACCCATGTTATATTTATCTTAATATATTTATAAAATAAATAATGCGTTTATTTCATAGTTTTCTCTAGTTTAATTGTTCTATTTTGTAAATTAATTGCAAACAATTTACATAATATATATTACCAAATATTAAAATCTAATATATTTGATTTAATTTTTCATTTAATCGTTGATTAAAGTCATGAAATTATAAACTATTGTAAGAGTTATTTTGATTTCCAAAAAAATTAATGATGTATTTAAACATTTCATAATAAAATATGTTACACACATTATGCCGACACAAATTATATGCTCATTTACTTATAATATATAATAATTTACTAAATTGATAATAGTCTTTGTACTGCAGAATATGTGAGAAAAAAATTCAAATTTATTCAGAATTTTGAAATTTTTTCTCACATATTTTGCAAATCACCATGAAGTTTAGTGAAAGAAGGAACAAACGCACCCAAAAAGGGAAAATTGCTTTAATCATACTTAGGGGAAAGTGGTGTTGATATGTTTAATATAATAAACATATTCCACCTTTTAGTCCGGCCATAATGTGTTTTTGGCTTGCCTATAATCGACTTTTGTCTTTGTTTATGTTTTCCGTTGAGTCACGTCTTTTGTTTTCGGTAGGATCTTTGTTACAAAATGGGAATTTGCTGTTGAAAATATGTTTCAAATTTAATCTAGTCGACGATATGATAATATAAATGAATTAAGTTGGGGAAACAAATTCTTCGTAAAAGAAATTTATATCTCTGGTAACGATATATAATAAGTGGGATTTTGAATAAGTGTTGCCAAAATTGAGTATTATGATCGTTTCTAGAGGGGTTGAATAAACACTAAATCAATTTTGGTTTTAAAAACTTTAAACTAGATATCTCAATTCCCGAGCAAACAAATAATTTAGAATAAAGTGCATAAAAAGTTTGCTACCCTCAGTAGATAGACTAAGCTGATTGCAGCTGAGTAAGAAAACAAATAAGTAAATAGACAATGATTGTTTCTGGAAGTTTGAAGCCTACTTTCAAGTAGACCGCTATACTCGTGTTATCTTAGTCTCACGTATTCCACAATACGGTCATTTTAAGTGGACTCGCGGCAATTACACCTTCTCCAGTTAGTTGTTTGCAATGATGGCTCAAGGACACACAATAAGTATGTTAAAATATTCTTGATGAAATCTGTTTGATGCTCAAATTAGAGACTGGAAAATCATATTATTTGAGCAATGTTAATAAGTATAAAGTAAATATTTATAAAGCGAAAGGCGACAGAATGAAAGGATTTACTTCTGTTATATTCTTTCTATCAGGAGTCCAAGATTTATCTGAGTGCATTTGTATTTCCGACGATCTTCCCTTCCTTATTGAAGTTCTGTGGTACAGTTGGATTCTTTGGATTCGTGGGAATATTTCCTATTTTGCTTAAACTCACATACATGGTTCGCAAAACGGTTGTAGAATAGTCGGAACAACAGTTGCCGCAGTAAAGTTCCTTGATAAAACGGACATCTTGGAACGAAATGATGATTTCGTGGAAAGGGACGCCTTGAGGAACATTTTTAAAATTTTTCAAATTTTTTGATTTTTAATGGTAGCCTCCACGATGCCCTCCACGACCATGTCAGCAACCATGCTCACATATCCACCTGGCCATCTGAAGTCAATGGAATACACAAGTATCTACCAAGCTGAAGTATTAGCTCGTGAGGTCTGTCAGGACACGAGCTTCTCCGTAGGTTCAATTGTCAGCTTGGCAGTTCGGATCCTTAGTGCATTGGCTTATATGCAAGTAGTTTTGCATTCTCATAAAAGTACTTGAGATGTCGTACGCTCACAGTTGGGAAATTCGTCGTTATTGGTCTACGTAGATGGCTGCTCACTAAAGTAACTGATATATGACGTAATAACAACATAGATTTTAAGGTGTAAATTTGAGATATCTTCAAATTTTGGCTTGAGAATCCTAATCCATTCCCTCCCGGACACAAACGTGTGTATCATATCCGCCACAGATTACAATATTCATGGCTTCAATCTTATTCGTCTTAGTAGTGGAAGTTAAATAGGCAGAGCATTATTTCTAAAGAATATCAACAAAATGAATTGGGACTGCGAATTGATGGAATAGAAGTTAGTGTTGCACGCTAATTCTCCTTCACATGTCCTTTCAAGATGTACCTGAGGAGGCTCCACTTCACCAGATAGTTGCACCTCGGTTCGTGCAACACATGTGGATATTATCGTATATCTATCATTGGATGCGAATATTCTAATTCAATGATTGATTGTTGTTCCTAAGGATAGTATCAACCAAACCCATATAGGCCTACCATGAAAGGAACAATACACATATTGCAAGAATAATCATGATTATCAATCTTGAAATAATATAATGTAGGTTTATGTCCGGAATAGAGACATCTCCACTTCCCCATTTAGGTACCAACTTGATCATTAATTACAATATTAAACAATTGATAATGATAGTTATATATATTATTATATAGTTGTAATTCGATGAACTCAGCTTTTATTGTTAGTATACAAATCTTTATTCTCCCTTTACTCTAAAATATTTTCATATAGAATTAGTGTCGGTACATGAAGTTTATGTTAACGTATACTTCCATAATCATCGCAATAATCGAATTCCAACAGGTTATTTCATACAATTATTCTCCAAGTCGAAATAAAATTTTATCTCATTCTTTGATTCACATATGAAAAATCATGGTTTTCCCAATAACATTCTATTATAATGTTGATCACATAAGGAATTCTGTCTCCAGTGACCATACATGTTGCATAATAACAAACAATATGACAAGAATTACTACTAATTTCTTGAACATAAATCATAAATTCGATGTTTGTTTCCAATTTTCGTGCAAAAAATGGCATTCATGGAGGTGATAATTTGCACCTATTCACAAACTATAAGGGGGGTAAAGTACATATTTTCAAAACCACAGGGGTAAAACTAATATCTTCATCTTCACTTGCCTTCTAGCCACAATCCTAATGCTATAAAACCCCACTAATCCTTTTACAATTAACTATCCAATAAAAAAAATCAATCATGTTGCCAAGAAGTCGAACTCTTCCTTCAAGAATCTACAATGGAGTTGTACGTAATAATTAACCTTGTATGGTTTTATAAGCTATCCATATTTAATAATGGGTTTTGTTTTTTGTGTGTGTTTAAGGTTGAAGAAAGGCATGATATCAGGCATTACCTGCAAGTTGAAGTCCAGCCTAAAGCTCAACATAGCGACACCCAAGCAATGAACCTTCAGGCCAATTACTCCAAGTGCTTCGATAATGATGGCCGCCTGAAAAGAACTGGTTATTAATTTACATTTCTTTGATTAATTTCTTGTGTTAAAAAGGACTGCATGCATTCCCTCATCATAAGTAGGGGCGGAGCTAGAAGGGTTTTAGAATAAACTTGATGGTTAAGGGGCGGAGCTAGAAGGGTTCGAATAGCTTTCAGCTTATACTGATGGAGCCAGAAAATGGATAAACTAGATCAAAATTCAACACTGAAGATTTTATAGGCTCAGCTTCAGGTTGACACACTAGATCCCAGACTTAGACTGTAACAGTTGCATCTTCGTAGCTAGTACTTCTTTAAACCAGTGACATTAGTGTTTTTCCCGAACATGGATGTGATTTGAACTCATATCTCCATTGGATCATGGGAAA
The DNA here is from genome assembly GCA_907163345.1 of Haberlea rhodopensis. Taxonomy (NCBI): domain Eukaryota; kingdom Viridiplantae; phylum Streptophyta; class Magnoliopsida; order Lamiales; family Gesneriaceae; genus Haberlea; species Haberlea rhodopensis. The sequence continues at coordinate 30,171,606 of CAJQUN010000003.1, read as the reverse complement.
CCAAGTACTCCATACGTTTCACTGGACGAATGACACTAATTAACTTATTGTCCTATGCAGGCAATTTGGCAACTGCAACATCACATATTATTACTGCTGTGATCGGTTCGGGGGTGCTTTCGTTGGCGTGGGCAGTTGCACAACTGGGCTGGGTTGCAGGACCTATTGTTATGTCTCTATTTGCTTTAGTCAGCCTTTATTCGTCAAATCTCCTATCCAGGTGTTACAGGACAGGGGACCCTGTTATTGGGCAGAGAAACTATACTTATATGGATGCTGTGAAGGCTAATTTAGGTCAATCATCACTCCCCTACTTGTATTTTCTTGTTTTTTGGTGTATTAATTTTGTTAAGTTTGGTGGCACTGATATTTATATGGACTCCAGGTGGGAAAAAATTTCAGCTTTGTGGCTGGATTCAGTACGTGAATCTGTTCGGTGTGGCTATTGGCTACACAATTGCTGCCTCTGTCAGCATGCTGTAAGTTGGTGATTACAAATTTAGCTTCCAGAACTTAGATTTCACAGAAACTATTCAAACAAGAATAGAGTTGGCGTCCAATTGATCCATGGTTCGCCTGACGCGGTCGCGGAGGCTGCTAATCCAGTTCCATTTATATTTTGCCGAACGGTCGCTCTAATTGTGGGGATTTTTTTAAAGTAAAAACAAAAATAAATAATTGGAATATTTGGACGAATTTTTAATGAAAATTGAATTTTTTCTTAAAAAGTTTTGTGATTGCCACGAAATTGCATTTCCATTTCGCAACGACTACGAAATCGAAAATGGTGCTATAGTTACACGTTTTAGTATGGAATTTTGCCGGCGCAGCTGTAGTTACCGTTACACAATGGCCGTTCCGCAACCGATAATGTGAACCATTTTGATCTTAAGACTAGTTCCTTCCTTTTGTGTTTAATCCCCGTTCTTGTTTTCTTACCAAGGGCTATAAAACGATCAAATTGTTTTCACAACAACCACATGAAAACCGGATGTCATATGTCGAGCAATGGGATACATGATAACATTTGGAATCATTGAGATTTTATTCTCCCAAATACCTGATTTTGACCAAGTATGGTGGCTCTCCATAGTTGCGGCTATCATGTCCTTCACATACTCGGGTGTAGGTCTTGCTCTTGGGGTTGCCCAGACTGCAGGTATATACGCTTCTACACAATATCGAATCAAACTAGCACATTTGAACAAGCTGCTAAAAGTTTACTACATGTTTCGTTAGAAAATAAGAGCTTCAAAGGAAGCCTTACTGGAATCAGCATCGGGACGGTGATGCCCGCGGGAGTGGTTACTCCAACGAATAAACTATGGAGGAGTTTACAAGCTTTAGGAGCAATGGCCTTCGCTTACTCTTACTCTATCTGTCCTCATAGAAATTCAGGACACGATAAAATCGCCGCCAGCAGAGCATAAAACCATGAAGAAAGCTGCTTCCATAAGCATCACTGTGACAACCATATTCTACATTCTGTGTGGATGCATGGGGTATGCGGCTTTTGGAGACCACGCACCAGGGAATCTTCTCACGGGTTTCGGGTTTTATAACCCATACTGGTTACTTGACATAGCCAACATCGCTATAGTTGTCCACCTAGTTGGTGCCTACCAGGTAAAAACAAGATCAATCATAAGTCCATAACTAATCATTCAAATTTTGCTCAGTTTAGTTCCTAACTTACTAACACAAACGATGAAAATGCAAAAAACTTTAGGTCTACTGCCAGCCCTTATATGCATTTGTCGAAAAGTGGAGCGGGCAAAAATGGAGCAGAAGCAACTTTGTAACGGCAGAATATGACATTCCTATCCCATTTTATGGGGTTTATCAGCTGAACTTTTTCCGCTTAACATGGAGAACTGCCTTTGTCGTTTTGACGACCATCATAGCGATGCTGCTGCCATTTTTCAACGATGTGGTTGGGATACTCGGAGCTTTAGGCTTTTGGCCTCTAACGGTATATTTTCCGTTGGAGATGCACATTGCTCAAAACAAGATTGGACGGTGGACGAACCGGTGGATCGGATTGCAGATACTGAGTATGGCTTGTCTTTGTGTTTCTATAGCAGCAGCAGTTGGATCTGTGGCTGGTGTTGTCCTTGATCTTAATACATATAAGCCCTTCAAAACGAGCTATTGAGGGTTATACCTGAAATCAGACATTTGAACACATGTATCATGAACGCTGTTAGGTAAAAGTGAGAAGGGAAATTAGTTATTACTGTGGGAAACGATGTTTGATTTGTGAAGTTACTATTATCCTACAAATAAACTGCTGGAATCATCGATATTTTACTAAGATTATTGTCGACATTTTTCAATATACTCTCTATTGATAAACTTCTCCAATGCACGGACACTGACACAACAACACTGATACGGACACGACGACACGAATTTTCAAAATTTTCAGGATATGACACGGCATATAAATAAATGCATGTCACTGAAAGCATCAGAGTATCACTCATACTAACACCAAATATATATTACTTTAATTAATATAAAGTTAAATCATCATAATATCAATCATACTAACAACAAATGTATATTACTTCAATTAACATAAAGTTACGTCTAAATTTCATTTTATCCGAAAACTTTTTAAATTGTACAATTAACACTCAAAAGTGTCGTTTGCGTGTCGGACATGCCCGATGGGCATGTGCGACACATGTGTCAGATTTTGAGGGGAGTGTGCGACACGGGTGTCCGATTTTATTTTTTAATAAAATAAAGGACACGCAACGTGGCGTGTCCGATGAGTGTCCGAGAAGTGTCGAACATTGTACGGAGTGATTTTTAGGAGTATCCGTGCATCATAGATATACTTCTATGTTTATATAGCACTTTAGCACCATTAACTGCATTCTTAATCTGAGCTAATGAGCCTTATCCAACTGTTAAAGAGCTCGTATCCACTTTGGATAGACTCGAGTTCGAGTCCCGCGGTGTGTGAAAAAATATTTAGCCCCCCTTTTAAAAAATGAATTCTTATTTTTTATATTTTACAGATATTCTATTATTATATTATATTCTAAGAGTAATTTTTTTTAGAGAGGGATGAGCTAAATATTTTTCGCACAATGTGGAACTCGAACTCGAGTCTCTATAAAGTGGAGATGATCTCTTACTAGCTTGGCTAGGCCTAAGAGCTCTAAATTGAGATATGATCATAAAGCATAAAATTTATTACTTTAATCTTTTTGGGTCATTCCACATTCAACTCTCAATCTTATAAAGTTTGAATTATTTTTTCCATTTGAATCATATAGTTTTTAACTTTCCATAGGTATATTCTCTAATATTTTGAGTACAATAGGTAAAACACTATTCAATAACTGATCAAATTTATATGAAATTGTGTAAATCATCATATTCCTTGGAAAATTCGAAATTGGGGCTTCCATAAATACTATTATCAACTTATATAATCCACCCCCCAATTTGAATGTCAGATTATTAATGCCATTTTGGTCAATTAGTAGATTTTTCTTAATTTTTTTTAATAATACTAAATTACATATCTTAAAATAAGATTCGAAAAAATAATACAATAAAAATTTCAAATAGTTAATAGATTGATGTAGTCACAAAGTTAAGAGATCTGATTGTATTCAAGTAGCAAATGCGATATAAAAAAATAAATAGAGGGAGCATTCATTATATTATGGGCTAGTTTAAATGTTTAATCACAAGATCAAATAAAGAATCTATTACATTGTTACTAATTTTATTAGGGTTTGTGAACTCACTATAGTGGTGTATGTGGACGAGTTTGGTTGGATAGACATAAAAAAAATCATTCAATGCTACACCAAATATATACAAAACCACACAGCTCTGATGAGTGTGGGCGGGTAGTGAGTCAAATAAAAATAAATTACGATTATTAAATTTTACAAGTTCTTAAAATAATGTTTCATTATGGATAATAATAAAACAGAACTAAAACTAAATAAAATGAGTCGTCAACATAAAATAGTAAAAATCAAAATAATGTTACGAAAGTACCATATGAAACTTAATTTATCAAGTTTTTTGCAATTGAAAATCAAATATAGTTAAACCATAGATCACCAGGTATATCACGATCATCCTAAAAGTTGATGTATCCAAATCATATACTAAAAGAACTGACCAAAAAATCCAGTTTAAAAAGTATAAATAGATCACCAAGTATATCACGATCATCCTAAAAGTTGATATATCCAAATCATATACTTAAAAGACTGACTAAAAAATTCAGTTTAAAAATTATAATTTGCAATTTAAACCCCAAAAATATTAATTTTATAGTGTAAGACACTTCAATATATAATGATGCAGGCGTATTGGGTAGGTAGATGGGTGGATGTGCAATAATCCACTACCCGCTCACATAAATGTGGGTTGCTCAATTTTTCAACTGTAACTCTTTTTTTCGAATATTGAAACGGGTGGATATGAGTGGGACTGTGAGAGAATGTGGGTTGTATGGTTTTTTTATAGTCCTCAAATTAAATTACAACTTACGAAATGGTGTTGGTCAAAATTTGTTTTTGATCGATAATCTTTTTTAACTAAAAACTCATGATGCGATGTACAGAACAATGCCTCTTTTGCTGAAGAATATCATTTTTAAAAAGAAAAAAAAGATTAACAAATATATAGAGTTATTGGAAAATTCTCCCAATTACTTATTACATGATATTTTTTACGGGAACAAATATGAGCCATATTTGAATCAGGGCCCAAGTGCACTCCAGAGTCCAAGTGCTCTCCAGCCATCGCTTGGGCTTTTATCAGGGGTTCAAAACAAGAAGCCCATCAACTTTAATATGTATCAGAGAGCTAAACGACAAGGGAAATAGAGTGGGATGGAGAAAGTTGTTATAATCGTTAGTGTGAGTTCTTTTTTGTATGCACCAAGTGGTCCGACCTGCCGGAATCGAGATAGCCGCTTGAGGATATAGAGATATGACGACCACACGAACGGATTCTAAGTTGGAAGCATAGGAAAAAATAATCATGAACCAGGAAAAATTCAATCAAGAGCAATCAACAAGGAGTCAGGACTGGAAGCAGACTATGGAGGAACAAATGAGAAACCTCACAAACATGGTCGGGTGTTGATGGGAAAGGTTTCGGAACCAAATTTCCAGAAGGAGAGAGAAGGAGGGGGAACGTGCAGAAAGAAGTGGGCGAGAAAAGGGGGTACAAGGGTGAAAGGGCAGTCGCAGTGGGAAGACAAATCTGTTGGGGGAATGGGTAATATGAATATGGAAAGAAATTATGGGAATGATGAGGTGAGGCATACTCTAAAGAGGTTGGAAATGCTTGGGTTTAACGAGGATCCTGTAGGATGGTTGGTTCGGGCGGAGCAATATTTCGAAAATTAATGATACGCCTAGCCAATATCGAGTTCAGATGGCTTGCGTATGCATGGAGGGGATGGCGGTGCATTCGTTTAGGTGGATTAGGATGAGAAATCCAAATTTAAATTGGGAGACATTGAAGCTCGAATTAATGAGAAGGTTTAGTGGAGAGTTGGCCAACAATCCTTATCAAAGGTTGGCGTCTCTCAAACAAAAAATAGAACAGTAGGGGAGTATGTTGAGAATTTTGAGACGTTGATCAGCCAAATTCCTGGGCTGAATGAGGAGCATTACCTTGGTCATTTTCTGAGTGGATTGAGGAGGGAGCTGAGATTCCGGGTTGAAACTCATAACCCTGTAACAGTCATGAGGGCTATGGAGTTGGCTAAGGCTGTGGAAAGAGAAATGAATGGGGGTAATGATGATATCAAAAGGAAGGAGTGTGGTAGGTGTTGGAGGAGGAGGAACCACCAAGTTCGTACATTATGGGGGAGGAACAAAAAATTATAACCAGCCTTTTAAACAAAATTTTATTCCAAATCCTAACAAATGGGAGCCGGGGGAAACACAAAACAATAGCCAAAGAAATCCAACCACATTCCCACCTTCACATACTGATAACCCACGAAAACCTTATATTACACCTGGTGTAAGAGGGGGAGAAGGGAGATCTAGAGAGAACAACTCTTATTCACACCAAGAGTTCCTTCGGAGAAAAGAGAAAGGGCTTTGTTTCCGTTGTGGGCACTTGTATCATCCACAACATCATTGTCCAGCTAAACCCTACGAATAACCATATTAGCAGAGGATGAAGAGGACCAGGAGGAGCAGAGTGGGGGAGTTAGAAGAGAAACAGATAAAGGAGAATGAGAATGAGGAGGTTGAAAGAGAAGTGGCCAATTTAGAGTTACCCTTATTTTCGGTTGGAGGCGTTTCACAGCAAAGACAATGAAAATACGAGGAGTGTAAAAGGAAACTCGATAATAGTTATGATCGATAGTGGCGCTAGCTATAATTTTTTATCAGAAGAATTGGTTTATAAGCTCAACTTACCTATTACTGAAACAAGACAGTTCGGGGTGAGGTTGGGAGATGGGCATAGAGTCGCACCTCAAGGAATGTGTGAGGGACTTGAATTTGGGAAGTTGTGAAGTACAGGTTGATGGGTACCTGTTTGGTTTAGGAGGAGTGGCTTTAATATTGGGGGTGGCATGGCTTAGTACCTTAGGAGAGGTGAATGTAGACAGGAGAGAAATGAGTATAAAATTCAACATTGGAGGATGGGAAGTAGTATTATGGGGTGATCCTTCACTAAGTAGAACATCTGCTACTTTAGACTCTCTAGCCAAAACTACTAATGTGGAGTTTTGGGGAATGCTATTAACTATCACTGAGAAGGAGGAGAGAGAGGATAATGTGGGACAAGGAAAAAAAATTCAAGGACATTACTGGGCTGTTGGAAGAATTTGAAGGAGTTTTTGAAGAGCCAACAGGTTTACCCCCTAAGAGAGGCCGAGAACACATCATTACTATTAAAGAAGGGGAGGGGCATGTGAGGGTGCGGGCATATCGATATGTTCATGGGCAGAAAAATAAAATAAAGAGACTGGTTGGGGAGATGCTACAAGCAGAGGTTATACAACCTAGTGTGAGCCCTTATTTGAGTCCTGTAATACCAGTTAAAAAAAAAGGATGAGAGTTGGAGGTTTTGTATAGACTACTGGGCATTAAACGAGATAACAATTCCGGATGAATACCCTATTCTGGTGATTGAGGAATTATTGGATGAGTTATATGGGGCTAGCATTTTTTCTAAGATTGATTTGAGAGCAGGCTACCATCAAATTAGAGTGAAGGGTGAAGATGTAACTAAGACAACTTTTCGCACCCATTCGGGTCATTACGAATTTATTGTAATGCCCTTTGGCTTACGAAATGCACCAGCCACATTTCAGGACACAATGAATGACATCTTTAGGCCTTACTTGAGGAAATTTGTGTTGGTGTTCTTTGATGATATTTTAGTATACAAAAAGTCGGGTGGGGAACATGTGGGTCACATTAGGAGAGTCTTAGAAGTGCTACAAAACCACGACTTTGTAGCCAACAAAAAAAATGTAGTTTTGGTAAAAAAAACAGATTGAGTATCTGGGTCATGTGGTGTTGGGTAAAGGTATGGAACCAAAAAAAGTGAGTTGTGTGAAGGGATGGCCAATACCTACCACTGTTAAAGAGGTGAGGGGATTCCTAGGTTTAACTGGTACTATCGCAAGTTCGTTAGAAACTACGGAAAAATTGCTGAACTTTTAACAGAGTTGCTTAAAAAAGAAGGCTTCAAATGGGGAAACGAAGCTCAACCGGCCTTCGAAGCATTGAAGGAGCAGATGATCATATCACCGGTTCTTGCGGTACCTGTTTTTTCCAAGGATTTTGTTATAGAGTGTGATGCATCAAGAAGAGGATTAGGGGCTGTATTGATGCAAGAAAAGAGGCTCATAGCCTTCTTCAGCAAGGCATTGGTTGAAAGAAATTTAGCAAAGTTGGTGTATGAGAAGGAGTTGATGGCACTTGTACTAGCCATTCAACATTGGAGACCGTATCTATTGGGAAGGCGTTTCAAGGTGTTAATAGATCAGAAATCACTGAAGTATCTAACACAGCAGATGATCACCACTCCAGATCAGCAAAATTGGCTAGCCAAGTTATTGGGATATGACTTTGAAGTGGTTTATAAGGCAGGCATCCAAAATATAAGGTCGCTGATGCCTTATCAAGGGTGATGATAGAAGGGGAGCTACGAGCTGTAAGTATGCCGTGTTGGTTATATGCAAAAAAAGTACAGGAGGATGTGTTAAAGGACCCACAATTACAGAAAGTTATTCAAATATTAAAGGAGCAGCCTCAAGAACCATCTCCTTATGAGTTAGTACGTGGAAGGTTGCTGTATAAAGACAAGATGGTGATTCCAGCGGGGTCTCCATGGATACAAAAGATTTTAAAAGAATATCATAGGACTCCCTTGGGGTGTCATGCAGGAGCATATCGTACTTATCGATGATTGGCGGCAAATTTACATTGGAAAGGAATGAAGCAAGACATTTATCAATTTGTTTCAGAATGTGACGAGTGTCAACGAAATAAGTACCAAGCCATGTCTCTTGTAGGGTTGTTGCAGTCGTTGCCGATTCTAGAAGGAGTATCGAAGGATATCGCAATGGACTTCCTCACGGGATTGCCTAAATCAAAGGGTTATGAGGCAATAATGGTGGTGGTAGACATGCTATCAAAATATGCACATTTCATACTAATAAAGCACCCGTTTTCGGCTCGAGGAGTGGCAGAGATTTTTGCGAAAGAGGTGGTGAGATTGCATGGGGTACCAAGGTCCATTGTAAGTGATCAAGATCCGACTTTCATAAGTCACTTTTGGACTGAGTTTTCAGAATGCAGGGAACTCAATTACAAATGAGTTCGGCTTATCACCCAGAGACAGATGGACAATCTGAGGTACTGAATCGTTGTTTAGAAACATACTTGAGGTGTTTCACGTCGGAACAACCTAAAGAATGACCTGAATGGATACACTGGGCAGAGTATTGGTATAACACAAGCTACCATTCAGCCATTAAGACCACTCCTTTTGAGATAGTATATGGGGACTGCACCGAATCTGATTAACTACTTACCAGGGGAAACAAGAGTGGAATCTTTGGCTAAAGAGTTGGGGGAAAAGAGATGAGGCTCTGAGACAGTTAAAATATAATCTAAAAGGGCACATCAAAGAATGGAAAAATACGCCAATACCAAATGACGAGATGTATCACATATGATAGGGGATTGTATATTTGTCAAGTTGAGGCCACATAGACAATCAACCATAGCCCGGAGGATCAATCAAAAATTGGCAGCAAGATTTTATGGGCCTTTCCAAATAATTCAGAGGATAGCTGAGGTGGCATACAAATTAAAATTACCCGAGGGGGCTAAGGTGTATCATGTTTTCCATGCTTCTAAGATAAAAAAAGCCAAAGGAACTTATGAAGCAGAACCAAACCTACCCAAGGACTTGGAGATTGAATTAGAAACAGAAAACAGACCTCAAGCGGTGCTGAGATGGAGAAATTTGCAGAAAAAAAGTAAAGTGGTTAGACAAGTACTGATACAGTGGGAATGAAAGTCTCAAGAAAAGGCAAGATGGGAAGAATGGGACAACATGCAGTAGCAATTTTCTGCATTCAGCCTTGAGGACAAGGCTTATAAAGAAGAGGAGGGTATTGTTCGGGAACAAATATGGGCCCATATTTGCATCAGGGCCCAAGTGCACTCCAGAGTCCAAGTGCTATCCAGTCATCAGTTGGGCTTTCATCGGGGGTTCAAAATCTTGCTGCCAATTATTTGGAAAGGCCCATAAAATCTTGCTGCCAATTTTTGATTGATCCTCCGGGCTATGGTTGATTGTCTCTGTGGCCTCAACTTGACAAATTTCCAATCCCCTATCATATGTGATACATCTCGTCGTTTGGTATTGGCGTATTTTTCCATTCTCTAATGTGCCTTTTTAGATTATATTTTAACGGTCTCAGAGGCTCATCTCTTTTCCCCCAACTCTTTAGCCAAATATTCCACTCTTGTTTCCCCTGGAAAGTAGTGAATCAGATTCGGTGCAGTCCTCCCATATACTATCTCAAATATAGTGGTCTTAATGGTTGAATGGTAGCTGGTGTTATACCAAATTAGAGGGGGTAATAGGAATGAAGACATTCATAAATTTGGTAGTTTATCAAGCTTTGCTTGGGCAAGAAGGATTTCCTTCTTGAGTAAGAGTTAGCCAGAGTATTTGCAATTTCCTTTATCACTCTCAATCAATAAAGTATACATATTTCCAGAAACATAAATATTATAGTGCGAGTTCTTTTTGTATGCACCAATCTTGTTCCCTGTCGTTTAATTAAGAGAGATTCCAAGGAACATACCCAAAAAAAAAAAAAGTCATTTCAAATCATTAATACGAATTCAATTAATTATACATTTTATAGTTTTTTTTAATGATTTAACATGAGATTCTATTCATTGACGATGATTTGGCATCTATCGACTTCAATACAATGACTATCTGTTCTCACTCATGTCAAATTCAGTGTTAATAACTCCTTTTCTCCATGAAAATGAGAACCGAAACATCACGATACTTAAAAAAGGCCACAAAATTTAATAAAATTTTCAAGTAGAAAATTAGCCTTTAGCCAATTTGATTCGATGGACTGATAAACATGTGGCCCTTCCATCGTGCAAGCAAGATTGGATGGATTAGCCCACTTTTCTGGAAAAAAATCAAAGGATAAAAAATGAAAAGGACGACTTGTAGTTAAGTTGGTTTGTTCGATATAGCCCTTGAGGGCGTTGCCCATGAGGCGACATCAAGTGACTTGTGGCGTACTTTGTAAAAACAGAAAGCAAAAAAAAAAGTATCTTTAAAGGCGGGATAAAAAAACCAAGAAGTTAAACACTAGGTGAAATTATTGAAACAACTTACAACTAGCTTAGAAAACATGTACCAACTAGTTGACATTTAAAGAACTACTACACATTAGAGGATTATTAAAATTACATTAGTACCACATAGAAGTAAACAAGTGATAGTAACAAGAAGAAAGCATCACTAAGTCCATTATTATTGATTAGAATATATAAATTAGGCTAAATTAGGATTCCAAAGACATGATTTGATCATGGATGTGAAATTATTTGGCTCTATTTCTGATGACATCGAATCCCATCTCTGTTGGATCCGTAGCTTGCACTTCATAGTGTATCCCATCCAAGGCTCTCCTTAATCCATCTTTTGATGTTGCGTACATCATCTTTGCCCTAATTCTTGAGGCTGTTGGAGCCCTGAAAATTAACCCTCATCAGAAGCATTTAAGAATAGTAATAAGTTAGACCCGACGGGTTGGATCAACTAATTAATATATAATAAAAGTTGGATTAATTAATTAAAATATGATTTATTAAAATTTATTAATTCATTAAAATATAATAAAATATTTTTTTTTAATTTTTTGACTGGCTAGTCTGTCTAAGCCGTGACAAACCTCGGGACACGCTAGCAGGCGGGCCCAAACGGGGCCAACCCAATAGGGCCACAGGTTGGGTGGGCCGATTTGTTTATTTGTTTATGTCGGATTAACCCATCTTGATAGCAATGGGTGGGTATGATTCATCAAAAGCCGTAAAGAGGGCTAAATTGTCGTTCGACTTTATAAAGGACAGAAATGATCCGAGAAAAGTGAACGTGGACGGACCATGCAATGAAGAAAATCTTGCTCTTCCGGCAGTTATCAACGGTGACAAAGTCGAAGTCGAAGACGGCGTAGCGGCAGTCATCCTCCGGCAAGGCGGCCGCCAGGTCGTCGTAGCTTTCACTGGGGCCGCCGATCTTGTCGACGGTGAGCAACTCAGAGCCTTCATCAATCTTGAACACAATGTACTTATGTTCCCTCTTCCACTTCATCTCCATGAATGAGTTCTTGCATTCATCCGTCACCCACATTCCCAATGTGGCCTACACAAACACAACCGCCAACACATACATCATAGATAGCCCATAAAACATGAATGGTAAAATACCAATTTTCATTATGTAAATAATTGGTTTAAATTGGATTTGATTACCCAATTAGTAAAAAAATAGGTCTTAATATAATAACTTGATGTGCTAATATAGCACTTGATATATTTGCAATATCCATCGCCATGTTAAAATTCCAGCGAAAAATGACTAAAAGTGCAAAACAGGCCAAGTTATTTTACTAAAACCTAATTTTGGCTAAATAAATGACTAAGATCACACACACACACATATATGTAAAAGAAATTTGATGAGCTAGTACATACCATCTTGAAAGCCATAGCCAAGTCTTTTTCTTTTCCCAGGCTTAATGATCAAAGTGGTGGGAACTTTATAAAGTAGGGGTTTATATAAGATTGGCATCTAGTAAAACGTCACTAGTGTTACGCTATTTGACGTTAGTCCACGTGCAAAATGGACCGAATCAGTCGACTAAGTTACCCTCGGAGTGCATGGTGAAAATAATGTTACTGTGGTTAGTTTGGAGATGAAGCTGAAAATACTTGTATGCAACTGGTTTGAACCCCACTTATACACCAACTAATATTAAAACCCGTTAATCAAAAATACATAAACTAATATACCTATACATCAGTCATATTGAAGATTCTTAAGTGGAGCTTACAGGGTCCATACAACCATTTTCCGAGATGAAACATGATTTATTTCAATCCATTGTGTAAAATGAATTAAAGAACGGTTTATGTTTGGAGCTTATAACTGTAAACGAGTCATGTTATGCTCAGTTCGTGAATTTGTTTGTCTAGCTCAAACCCTCGTTGAACTAGCTTATATCAATGATTGGTTTAAAATCCAGTAAAATAAGGTATCAATAATTATATTATAATGAGAAACTTGGATCGAATTTTTAATTGATAAACACTATTTTTATTAAATATTCAATCGATGTAGTCTGTAGTTTACATATATGAATAAGGGATAGTATCAGAATATAGCGATCAAAATTATGTTTGGTATCACTCAAAAAGCCAAAGGTGTGACAAAATTATAGGGAAATAGACCAATTTTTCCTGGCCTATTTACCACTATAGGGTTTTATCTTTTACGTTAGCCATGTATGTATCTTGTTTAGTTTCCAAAGATTTGAGCTGTAACTGGCCTATTTTAGTGTGGTCATATAAGTGGTCAATTCGGTCTTAGTCTAATAATTTTTTATTTTTTATTTTGACCTTTTTCGTTGGAGTGTTGATGTGACATCAAATATCGCTAACCGGATATTGTTAATATATTCGGTGTCACATCAATATTCTGTTAAAAAAGGATAAAAAGTAAAAAAAAAAGATTAAAAACCATTTTATTGGTCTTATACTAAACTTGACTGCTTATAGGATCAAAAGAGAAAATAAGTCAACTTACGGGACTACTTTTGCGATTTTTCCAAAGTATTGTAAGTGTGCATATTGGAAGAACTTTCTTTGAGTTGGGTTTCGTGTATATCAGTTTACAATTTTCAAATACTCATTGCAATTTATTCTGCTCACAAACTCCGAATGATCATATATGTGTAGAGATGACAATTGTACGGGTCAGTGACAGGTTTGACCAAGAACCCGCACCATACAAAAAAAATGTTCCCCACCCCGTATGGACCCGCGAACTAGGCGAGACATGTAGTTATCTTAGTATTGATGTGTATCTTAGGAATAATAACAAGCAAAATAACAATGGCTTTATGAATGTTTGTCGAGACGAGATTTGGAATCTCTGTCCTTGAAATGATATTACCCCGCTATGGTGCTTACGTTAGCGACAATCGTTTCCATGTGATAAGAGCACTCCAAATCACAAGTCCTCAAACCACAAAGGTTTAAAGGCATTTCAACAAGAACAAGTGATGAACAATATGTGTATCGATTTTCTCTAAAAAATGACTTTGATATTGCATAAAAAAGTGTGTTTAATTCACTTAGGGATTGTTATATTTATACTTGATTAAGGGACATTACCAAGAGACATCATTTGGTAGCAATATTTCATGGAAAAATGCACTCGGACGCCAAAGGATACACATCGAGAAAAGCGCTTGTACAATTTCCTGGCAGAACACTGGACGCTCGAGCGGCCGGCATGCTGCCCAACATTTTGGGCAACGCTCCGGCTCTGCACGGGCGGCGCTCGATTTTCACTCATGTTGTCCTTTATCAAGTATTCGATTGTTCCATGTTTAATTTCAATTCATTAATAATATTTGTCCAACAAATCCCCTACATGAATTAAAATTAATGCATGAATGACTTTAATGAATCATTTTAGCATCTTGAGAGGTAGCTTGCGGTTTTGAACCTTTCGTAATAGTATTCAATCGGATTGACTAACTTAAGACTGAACTTAAAGTCTTAAACTATTTAGTCGTTTGTGTAAACCGAGACAATTGAACCCACACCATAACAACTATAACCTTCGTAATGATTTTTATTATTGTGTCCGTTTTGCCATGGATCACGCTTGGTTTCATAAGTGATTACATCTTTGAAGAGGCCACATTTCGTACTCACGTAGGTGATCTCTTAAGAGTATCCCGGTATACTCCAATATATTCAAGATATGTCTTAGGAATCATTAAAGGCATGTGTCTATCTTCGTACCCCTACGAGCTACACCCCTTATCATAGGAATTTGTCGGAGATTAATTATTCAAGGTGTTTATACAATATCGTAGTTTGGTTGTCCTTTTTGAACCTAGATATTGAGTTCTCTAGTCACATAGGTTGGGTATCCACTACAAGATTTTAATTATGTGATTTTAATCTCATTACCCTCGCTAAACTTTCATATGATCTCTCGGTTAACCATTTCACATGTAGATCCGTGATTCACATAATCACTTAAGATTATGCCACTAGAGATCATTTTGTCATATGGTATTATGTCTAGACTTCTCTGCCAAGACTTACCATTTCACTTAATACTTCGTACACTTTTTATTGCATTAGCGTAAAAAAATTTATTTGCATGCACAAACCCTATTTCAATAAGGATTTTTCTCTAAACAACTTATAAAATTACTCGGCCGAAGAAGCTTTACATGTTTTGCATAAATAATTTTTCACAACAGTATATCTTCAGTTTTGGTAATCACACTATATCATTTGCATCATTTTATCCTTTTAGGATATTTTCATTATCAAATTTTAAGCGCTGAAAATTAGAAATCAAATTCCAAGGTTTAATTTCTTGTAAACTTGGATTTAAGTGTTATTTCTTACAAAATTACAAGTTCAAGATTCTATTTCTTGTAAACTTAAATTTAAACGCAAAGCTTAAAATTTGAAACTTGAATTAATCCTTGAGATTCATTCTTCAAATGTCTGGGAAACTTTAACTCCAAGTATTGTTCTTGAGACACACATGTCAAATTCAGCGTTAATAACTCATTTTCTCCATGAAAATGAGAACCGAAACATCATGATACTAAAAAGACCACAAAATATAATAAATCATTCAAGTAGAAAACTAGCCTTTAGCCAATTTGATTCGATGGACAGATAAACATGTGGCCCTTCCATTGTGCAAGCAAGATTGGATGGATTACCCACTTTTCTGAAAAAAATCAAAGGATATAAAATGAAAAGGACGATTTGTAGTTAAGTTGGTTTGTTCGATACAACCCTTGAAGGCGTTGCCTTGGGGCGATATCAAGTGACATGTGGCGTACTTTGTAAAAACAGAAAGAAAAAAAAAATGGTACCTTTAAAGGCAGCATAAAAAAAACACAGAAGTTAAACACTTGGTGAAATTATTGAAACAACTTACAACTAGCTCAAAAAACATGTACCAACTGGTTGACATTTACAGATTTACTACACATTAGAGGATTACTAATATTTAAAACCATTTTATTGGTCTTATACTAAATTTGACTGCTTATGGGATCAAAAGACGAAGTAAGGCAAATTACGGGACTACTTTTGCGATTTTTCCAAAGTATTGTAAGTGTGCATATTGGAAGAACTTGTTGGAAATTTTGTGGCTTAGTGAAATAAATTAAGCAAAATACAAAAATAGGCTTAATGAATTGAAATTAAGCAAAGAAAAGTTGAACGAAAAAATGAGGGCGAAAACGAAATTTTTCAGGGTCACTGGCACCGCGGCGCCATTGCCTGGGAGAAATTTTCCCATATAGTAGGGTGGCGCTGGGGAGCTGCCCATGCAGCGCCTCAGCGCCATTTCGACAGTTTTCTGAAATGATGCACTTCTTGGCGTGCACATGTGATTTTTCAGTGCCTTCAAATTGTGTCTTTTGGTGACATCTTGTGGCCTAGTATGTATATAACATCCATAGGTTGAATTAAACATCAGCTTTTCGAATTTAACAACACAATTTATGAGAGAAAAGTAAGATCAAAGTACATTTCATACACATTCATATTTGTTCTTGAAGATGAGAGTTTGCAACCTTTGTGGTTAAAGTTCTATCACAAGAGGAAGTCGTTGTATCTTGGGAGATGATTGCCACAAACCAAAAACACCTATTGTGGGGCAAATTTCTCTTAAGGACAAAATGTACTACACTTGCCTCGACTTACAAAGTTCATCATTTCGTTTCCTAAAATCGTAGACGTTTTCTCATACAACACATACAACAATCTTAAGAGAAATTTACTGATATATTTCTGGAAAAGAAATGGCATCACATTAATCAATGTTCCTGCGACGCAATTAGAAAGGCCAAAAAAGTTCAATGACGTAGACTTCAAGAGATGGCAACAAAAAAATGCTTTTTTATCTCACTACTTTGCATTTGGTAAAGTTTTTGCAAGATGATTCGCTTACCGTAGGCGAGGACGAGACGGATACTACTAGGAGGGCCACTGTAGATGCATGGAATCAAAGTGATTTCCTACGCAAGAACTACATCTTGAATGGACTTGATGATGCACTATACAATGTTTATTGTCAAGTTCGAACCACAAAAGATTGTGGAATAAGCCTGAAATAAAGTTTAAGGCGGAGGATGCCGGCCTTAAAAAGTTCATTGTTGGACGCTTCTTGGATTCAAAATGGTAGAGTAGTAAATCCGTAGTGAGTCAAGTGCAAAGATACAAGTATTCTTACATGAGATTCATGCGGAAGCGATGAGTCTAAGTGAGTCCTTCCAAGTGACGACATTGATTGAGAAACTTCCTCCAATGTGGAAAGATTTCAAAAACTATCTTAAACACAATAGGAAGGAAATAGGGCTCGAAGAATTGATAGTACGTCTAAGAATTGAAGAAGATAATCGAAAGACCGAAGTCAATATGAATAGGATGAGTGCTAGAGCCAATGTTGTGGAATCAAGCACTAGTGGAAAGAAAAGAAAAACCCATGATGGTCAACAACCGAGGAACTCTAAGAGGTTCAAGGGAAACTGCTGCTGGAAACCGAATCAAAAAGCAAAGATTGTAGACAACAAAAGAAATCCAAGTGAATTTGACTCAAGACAAGTCCGTGCCAATTGATTTGTCCAAACTTGACTTGACTGCTGTGATATTTGAATCATACTAGGTGGACAACTCAAATGAATGGTGGTTGATACCGGTGCTACAAGGCATATTTGCTCTGACAAAGAGATGTTCTTGATAAGTGTGATTTTACACTTAATTTGATATATGATTAGGGGCGTTTTTATAGTGATTCCTAGAAAATATTACGCGTTTTGGTATATAATTGTATATTTCAGGAATCCAGGTCCAAATGCTAAAAGATGATGAGAAATGCATAAATGTGACAAGAATTCAAATTGGGTCTCAAGAGTTGAAAAATCGTGCACCGGGATAGAATACATGCTGCACCCTAACGCCACTTATGCAACACGATTTTATTAAAGATTTTACACGTCACATGCATGATAAGGAAGGGAGAGAAGAGAAGATTGTTTATGAGCATTAGTAGGGAATAAAATATTCTCTAATATTTTACCAAGGTATTAACCAATTAAAAGGTGACTTCACGTAAGGAAACCACGTGAGAGATTAAAAAAGAAGGGGATTTGGTGAAGATACAGAGATATCAGGAACGAGAACGAGAGCAGCGAATATATTGGAGGATAAACGTGAGCAGATGGAGAGTGGAGAGGAACGAGATTTTAATAGCAGAAAGGTGAACGAGAAGGGAGAATAAAAGAGAAAGATAAGAAACGAGAGCACAGCAAGAAGAGAAACGTACGTGAGAGGAGTTGGACGTCAGGAGAAGAGAGGAGAGTCGATTGGAACTTGAGGAGAATTGGTGAAGAACGTACAGCACAGCAAGACAGACGTGAATTGTGGTGAACAGCAGATTGGGAGACTTACGAACAGAGAAAGCAAGGTGTTGGTGAAGAAGATACACGTACAGCGAAGCAAAGCCAAAGGAAGAGACGGAGATACGGAGTCGACGACGCGATTCAACATCGCTAGTTTATACGTATTTCTAAACTTAGTTTGATTCTATTTTCTTTTCTTATGCTTTTGATGTTGAAATACATGATATTGCATTTGATCTTGAATATGTTGCTAGGCTAAGTTTGTTGTCAAGACTTAGGGGATCCTATGTTATGAATCCATGATTTAATTTGAATGTTTTGATTGATTCTTATATATCTATGTGTTTAGATCATTGTTCTTCATGCTTTTAAGGGTTTGGCCATCCTTGAATGATATTAAATTGCAATTGAATTGACCATAGGATATTGTGATTCGATAAAGTGATCTTTGCCGTGGGTTTTAGGTTGAGACGGACCAAGTAAAATCTAGCACACGTGTGATAGCAATAGATTTACCAAAATCGAAGGCTAGAAGTTTTCATAGATCGATTTACAATATTAATTGTTCAATAAGGATACGGGAGTAGCTTATTGTTACGTTAGTATTAGATTTGTTATAGCCGGACCAAGGTATAACAAGTGAATTAGGAAAACTCGTCACCTTAGATTGTTTGAATTATTTCTTAACTAATAGGCGAATTTTGGGGGATTACATAGGTGAACCGAAAGTCTTGATAATTGTCTCTATTGATTTCATTCTCATTCTCTATCGTTTGTTTGGATTTATTATTGAGTTAATTAGTTAAATTAGTTAATTAGTTATAACCAATTTTCGTAGGCTAAATATAGTTAAACTAGTGGAGTTTGGTACTTATTTACTAGTCCTCGTGGGATCGACAATCCGTACTTATATTATCATTATACTAAAACTTGACACCGTGCACTTGCGGTCTAAAATCGCTACACTGAGAAATAATTGTTTAAAATAAAAGCGATCAAGTTTTTGGCGCCGTTGCCGGGGACTAGTTTTAATAATATCAAACGAGATTAGTTGACTGTAGTTTAGTCATTCATGGATCACTATCGAGTATCACGAGACCAACCATACATGCTAATAATTTTGAGATCAAGCCTGCTATCATACAGATGATCCAACATTCAGTCCAGTTTGGGGGAGCTGCTACAGATGATCCAAATGATCACTCCAACTTCTTGGAGATTTGTGATACATTCAAGCATAATGGCGTTACTGACGACGCCATCAGGTTACGTTTGTTTCCCTTTTCTTTAAAAGATAAAGCTAAATCATGGTTACAATTGTTGCCTACAGGATCTATTACCACGTGGGATGGAATGGCGCGGTTGTTCTTGTCAAAATTCTTTCCACCATCCAAGACGGCCAAGATGTGCAATGACATCACTACTTTTGCACAATGTGATCCAGAGACACTATATGAGGCTTGGGAACGCTTCAAAGATCTACTGCGGAGATGCCCACATCATGGCCTCCCTATCTGGCTGCAGGTACAAACATTTTATAATGGTTTATTTTCTGATAATCGTTCTATGATTGATGCAGCGTCAGGAGGAACTGTGATGAGGAAGACGCCCGAGGAAGCTTATACACTGTTGGAGGATATGGCTGCTAATAGCTGTCAATGGCAGTCCGAGAGGAACGTGCCAAAGAAGCAAGTCGGATTGCATCAAGTGAGTGAAGTCACTGCCCTAGCTGCCCAGTTGGAAGCGATGAACAAGAAGATCGATAGTTTGAGCATGCATGCAATGCAAGTCCAAACTGTTACATGCGAGCTTTGCCATGGAGGACATCCGAGCACTGAATGCCAGGTTGGTAACCCATTCATTACTACTAATGAAGCTGTTAATTTCGTAGGGAACCGACCACCACAGACCTACCCCTACCCAAATATGTACAATACTGGGCCGAGGAACTATCTCCAACCACCACCGGGGTATGCACCAAAGCCAAGCATGGAGGAGCTGCTAACTAAGTTCATATCATCGGCTGAAACAAGGATGAAATCGATAAAGAACTTGGAAGTCCAAGTGGGACAGTTAGCAAAGATCGTAGCCGAACGAGCACAAGGATCACTATCTAGTGACACTGAGACGAAACCTAGGGAGCAAGTCCATGCTATCACGTTGAGGAGTGGAAAGGAGGTCGCTGAGAAGAAGGATGTGTACGTAGAGTTAAGAGGCGAGGCGGACATCAAGCAAGAAGAGGGAAAAACACGCGACAAAGGTAAGTCTACTAAGACCTCTACACCCATCACACCTGCTAAGGTAGATATCCCACCCCCATTCCCCGCTGCGTATAAGAGAGCAAAGATCGATGCTAAATTTGCTAAATTTTTAGAATTGATTAAGAATCTTCATATTGAGATGCCTTTCATAGATGCTATTCGGCACATGCCGAATTATGCTAAGTTTTTAAAGGAGATTCTATCGAAAAAGCGGAAACTGGGAGAGCATGAGATGATAAACTTAACTGAGGAGTGTTCAGCTGTCATTCAAAATGATTCACCTCCAAAGTTAAAGGATCCAGGGAGTTTCACTATACCTTGCAAAATAAATTCTAAATCTTTTAATAAATCTTTATGTGATTTGGGGTCAAGTGTTAATTTAATGCATTTGTCTGTGTACATGAAGCTGGGCTTGGGAGAGCTAAAAGCAATCAATGTCTCATTGCAGATGGCAGACAAGTCCATCAAGTACCCTCATGGGATAGTGGAGGATGTACCGGTAAAGGTTGACAAATTCACAATTCCAGTGGATTTCATGGTGCTAGACATAAAGGAGGAGGCGGACATGCCATTGATATTAGGAAGACCGTTCCTAGCTACTGGAAGGGCATTGATAGATGTCCAAGAAGGGAAGTTGATCCTCCGAGTAGGGGGGGATCAAGTTACTTATGATATGTTCAAAGTTGTGAACACTACACGCACTGAGCACCGATGTTTTAGTGTCAATGTAATTGATACACTATCTGTTGATCCGATGCAGGGTAAGAGTGAGAAGAAGGTGGAGGTCACATCGAATGGCCAACAAAGAAGAGGTAAATTTGGTGTAGGAGACTCGGTATTAATGAATAGGAAAAAGATGAGATTTTTTCCATGGGAGTCTGACGCACCATGGGCTGGACCATTCAAAATTGTCGATGTTCTACCATTCAACACCTTCAAACTGAGAGATGACCATGGGGGACTATTCACTGTGAAAGAGAAGTGGTTACGACATTACCACATGGAGGATGTGAAATCACCCCCTACTGGCCATAGCGGCACTTGAGCTTAAACGGTAAAAAGTCCAGCTTGGGACTATAAATCAAGAACTCTTTCCTATCCCTTTTGCTTTGTTTTAGTTTATTTTGGTTTGTTTTTGTTTTTGTTTTTGTTTTTGTTTTTTTTTTTATTTTGAGAGACTCCATGCGTGCTGTGACGTGTTCCAACAATATGCCCCACGAGCTGATGAGGAATTGGACAACGATCACTGACGGTCGTTGTCAACGGTAAATGCTTTGTCGTACTTTCCATGCTTATTACATTGAGGACAATGCATGATTTAAGTTTGGGGGAGTGCATTACTGTGTCATGCTTCTTATTTGAAAATTGATCGTTTTTTGAGCACCAACAAAAAAAAAAATTCCTTGAAAATGAGTTCAATTAGTAAGATAAGAATGAATCTTAGTAGTGGTCTCTATTCCATGATGATATTAATCTCACTCTGCATGCCAACTTGAGTTTTGATGATTGTAAAACTTGTTTGTGAATATCTTATTTTGAGTAGCATGTCAAAGATGAGGAATATTTTGAGCACATTTGAGTCATAATCTTGTTAATTGCACTTGTAGTAGTGAAAGTTTTTGTGAACTTGATGAATTGTTTTTGAGCATCTTAGAGTACCTTAGAAACTATTTGATGATGACACTTTGAAGCGAAATTTTATAGTTATAAACTTGACTTGGAAATGATCTAGGCGATCTTTGGACCGTTTGAGCCTTTCAAGCTTACCATGTATATATCAATCTCTAGTGTCCCATTTTGAGCCTAATTGAATAAGGATGGAAATTAGCCCCCATTCAACATTTTTTGGCAAACTCATTATACCCACCTGTTTGAGCGTAAATTGAAATTTTTTATCCTTACCCTAAAGCGAGTATAATGAATCTCATTAGATGCACATAAATTGCTATGTTTGGATGAGCTTATTATTGAAAAAATTGATTAATGAGAAAAGAAAAGAAGAGAAAAGCCTTGAGAAAAAAATATTCAACTAAGACCCAAAGTGGCCAAGGCCAAAAGAAAAAGAAGAGAAGCTCATTTTTGTGCTAAAAATATGAACATACATGATTATACTCTCTTCTTTGTGCTATCCTATCTTTTCTTTGAAGCCAAACACCTAGGCCTAACGCTACAAGCTTAAAAAGACCTATTGATCCAAGTCTAGGGATTGACTACATTAGTGGAGAAGCTGTTTGAGAATAGGACTATAGGGTGCTCAATGATAATCTTAACTTTCATTACCTAGCATGATTTGATCTATGAAAATTGCATGAAACTTGAAAGTGACAATAGCACACACGCACGTTCTGATTCAGAGACATGTTGCTTGATCTAGGAGAAAACACAGCGTGTTGAACTTTCTGATTAACTGTTATTTGTCTGTAAGTGAGATGTCTGAGTTACTTGATTGACTGCAAATTTGTTTATTTGAATCTTCAATATTGAACTCTACTTTGTGATCTTATTTCTTGCTCGAGACGATCAAGTTTAAGTTTGGGGGAGTTGATAAGTGTGATTTTTACACTTAATTTGATATATGATTAGGGGCGTTTTTATAGTGATTCCTGGAAAATATTACGCGTTTTGGTATATAATTGTATATTTCAGGAATCCAGGTCCAAATGCTAAAAGATGATGAGAAATGCATAAATGTGACAAGAATTCAAATTGGGTCTCAAGAGTTGAAAAATCGTGCACCGGGATAGAATACATGCTGCACCCTAACGCCACTTATGCAACACGATTTTATTAAAGATTTTACACGTCACATGCATGATAAGGAAGGGAGAGAAGAGAAGATTGTTTATGAGCATTAGTAGGGAATAAAATATTCTCTAATATTTTACCAAGGTATTAACCAATTAAAAGGTGACTTCACGTAAGGAAACCACGTGAGAGATTAAAAAAGAAGGGGATTTGGTGAAGATACGGAGATATCAGGAACGAGAACGAGAGCAGCAAATATATTGGAGGATAAACGTGAGCAGATGGAGAGTGGAGAGAAACGAGATTTTAAGAGCAGAAAGGTGAACGAGAAGGGAGAATAAAAGAGAAAGATAAGAAACGAGAGCACAAGCAAGAAGAGAAACGTACGTGAGAGGAGTTGGACGTCAGGAGAAGAGAGGAGAGTCGATTGGAACTTGAGGAGAATTGGTGAAGAACGTACAACACAGCAAGACAGACGTGAATTGTGGTGAACAGCAGATTGGGAGACTTACGAACAGAGAAAGCAAGGTGTTGGTGAAGAAGATACACGTACAGCGAAGCAAAGCCAAAGGAAGAGACGGAGATACGGAGTCGACGACGCGATTCAACATCGCTAGTTTATACGTATTTCTAAACTTAGTTTGATTCTATTTTATTTTCTTATGCTTTTGATGTTGAAATACATGATATTGCATTTGATCTTGAATATGTTGCTAGGCTAAGTTTGTTGTCAAGACTTAGGGGATCCTATGTTATGAATCCATGATTTAATTTGAATGTTTTGATTGATTCTTATATATCTATGTGTTTAGATCATTGTTCTTCATGCTTTTAAGGGTTTGGCCATCCTTGAATGATATTAAATTGCAATTGAATTGACCATAGGATATTGTGATTCGATAAAGTGATCTTTGCCGTGGGTTTTAGGTTGAGGCGGACCAAGTAAAATCTAGCACACGTGTGATAGCAATAGATTTACCAAAATCGAAGGCTAGAAGTTTTCATAGATCGATTTACAATATTAATTGTTCAATAAGGATACGGGAGTAGCTTATTGTTACGTTAGTATTAGATTTGTTATAGCCGGACCAAGGTATAACAAGTGAATTAGGAAAACTCGTCACCTTAGATTGTTTGAATTATTTCTTAACTAATAGGCGAATTGTGGGGGATTACATAGGTGAACCGAAAGTCTTGATAATTGTCTCTATTGATTTCATTCTCATTCTCTATCGTTTGTTTGGATTTATTATTGAGTTAATTAGTTAAATTAGTTAATTAGTTATAACCAATTCGTAGGCTAAATATAGTTAAACTAGTGGAGTTTGGTACTTATTTACTAGTCTTCGTGGGATCGACAATCCGTACTTATATTATCATTATACTAAAACTTGACACCGTGCACTTGCGGTCTAAAATCGCTACACTGAGAAATAATTGTTTAAAATAAAAGCGATCAGTTCTCAACCTACACACCAATTTTTGGAAGAAAGCTACACATGGCAAACTCTTCAACTTCAGAAATCGTGGGACTTGGAAAGGTGGTATTGAAGATGATATCCGGCAAAGAAGTGACTCTCATTGATGTAATTCATGTGCCGGATATAAGGAATAACTTAGTGTCGGGGTCACTGTTGGTTAGGAATGGTTTTAGACTTGTATTTGATTCCAATAAGTTTGTACTCACTAAGAGTGGTCAATTTGTAGGGAATGTGTATCTTGAGAAGAGCCTCTTCAAAATGAATGTAATGGCGGTTCACCATAACTTTGAAAGCAATAAAGTTAATAATTCTATTTACTTGGTTGAATGTTCTAATATATGGCATAATTATTTAGGACATGTAAATTATAATACTCTTCCACGTTTACAGAATTTAAATTTGTTACCTACATCCAGTGTTGATCCAACACAAAGATGTAAAGCTTGTGTAAAAGTAAAATGACCAAGGCACCGTTTCATTTGGTGGAAAGGAGTATTACTCCTCTATAATTAATTCATACTAATCTATGTGATCTAAACTATGTGCGAACTACAGGAGGGAAGAATATTTTTTTACTTTTATCGATGATTGCTCAAGATATTGCTACGTATGTCTTTTGAGGAGCAAAGATGAAGCCCTAGAGGCTTTCACGAATTATAAGAATGAGGTTGCAAATTAACTTGGCAATCGAATAAAAATTATTCGAAGTGATGAGAAGGAGAATATGGTGCACCGTTTGAAGAATTTTGTTCACAATTTGGCATTATACATCAAACCACTGCACTTTATTCACCTCAATCTAGTGGAGTCTCCAAAAGGAAAGATAGGACTCTAAAGAAAGTGGTGAACGCCTTTTTGATAAATTCTGGCTTACTCAACAATTTGTGGGGGAGTAAGCCATTCTATCAGCGAACCACATTCTCAATAAAACACCCTATAAGATAAGTGACAAAACGTCTTATGAGATTTGGAAAGACCATAAGTCTTCCTACAAATATCTAAAAATGTGGGGGTGTTTGGCTAATGTAGAAGTACCGAAGCCAAAACAAGTGAAAATAAGACAAAAAATGCTGGACTGTATTTTCATAGGATATGCACACAATAGTAGTGCTTAACGATTTATAGTACATAAATCAAATATTCCTGATTTGAATAAGAAAATGACAATCGAATCAAGGAATGTCGTATCCTTTGAGAATATCTTTCCTAGAAAAGAAAGGAAAGAAGAAGTTCGAATAAAAGAACTTATGAGATTGCAAATGAAGGTTCAGAAGCAACCGAGGAACCAAGACGCAATGAAACTGAAAATGAAGCTTCGATACAACACGAAGAACTGAGACGAAGTCAAAGGGCTAGAAAGGTGAAATCATTTGGTCCGGACTTTCAAACTTCTATGTTAAAAAACAAACCAAAGACATTGAAAGATGCTTTGTCTACTCCCGAATCTCCTTATTGGAAGGAAGCCATCAATTCGGAAATAGAGTCCATTATGCAAAATAATACTTATGAATTGGTTGATGCTCATCTGGGTACCAACCGTTGGGGAGTAAATGGATTGTGAAAAGAAAGTATAATGCAGGTGGAACAATCGAAAAGTACAAGGCTCGATTGGTGGCAATGGGATGCAAACAAATTGAAGGCCTTGATTTCTTCAATACTTACTCATCGGTAACAAAGATAACATCTATGCATGTACTCATTGCTATTGTTGTGTTGCATAACCTTGATATACATCAAATGGATGTTAAAACTGCCTTTTTGAATGGTGAATTGGAAGAAGAAATTTATATGGAACAACCTGAGGATTTATTGTTCGGGGACAAGAAAAGAAAGTACGCAAACTCGTTAAGTCATTATATGAGCTTAAACAAGCGCCGAAACAATGGCATGAAAAGTTTGACAAAGTGATGTTGTCATATGTGTTTAGAATTAACGAGTGTGATAAATGTGTGTATATCAAATGCACATAAGAAACCTTTGTAATAGTATGTCTATATGTTTATGACATGCTAATAAAGGGAAGTAGTCATGAAGTGATTGTTGAAACGAAGAATGTTGACAAGACATTTTGATATGAAAGAGTGTCATATCTCAATCACATTACATTGAGACTGTATTGAGAAAGTTCAATGCATATGACACTTCTTATATCAAGACACTGATGTACTTAAGTGTGCACTTAGGTAAAAATCATGGTGAACTGGTGTCTCAATTAGAATATTCAAGAATTATTGGAAGCCTCATGTATATTATGAACTGTACTCATCAGGATATCGCTTGTGCTGTGAATAAGCTAAGTCGATTTACGAGTAATCCAAGTAATGTACATTGGACGACATTAATAAGGATACTTAAATATTTAATATACACATTAGAATATGGATTGCATTATACAAAATATCTAGAAGTATTAGAAGGATATAGTGATGCAAACTGGATATCCGATACAAATGACTCCAAATCCACTAGTGGTTGTATTTAGCAATGGTGGTGGGGCCGTGTCGTGGAAATCCACTAAACAAACTTGCATTGCAAGATCCACGATGGAGTAGGAGTTTATAGCTCTAGAGAAAACCGCGGAAGAGGCGGCATCGCTTCGTAATTTCTTGAAAGATATTCCATGTTGATCAAAATCAGTGCCAACAATAATGATTCATTGTGATAGTCAATCGACAATTGCCAGGGCACAAAATAGTATGTATAATGGGAAGTCTCAACATATTTGCCGTAGACATAATACTATACGACAACTGATCTCTAATGGAGTTATCGCAATTGATTATGTGAAATCAAAGGATAACTTGGCGGATCCGCTTACAAAAGCGTTAAATAGAGATCAAATGTATGAATTATCAAGAGGAATGATATTGAAATCTACAATATAAATTTTCATAGTGACAACCCAACCTTGTTGATTGGAGATCCCAAGATCTTGGTTCAATGGGACAACTAATTATGAAAATTTGAGTTAGCACTGGGGAAATTTCCCAACCAATTCCTAGGATGAAGAGTGCTTGAGGACCTACCACAGTAGTGAGGTTAAGTTTGATGCCTTTATTGCTTCATATATTTGAAAAAGTGGAGTATGGTAGGATACTGTTAATAGAAGATCACCTATGTAAGTGTGAGGGCGAGACGCCTCAATGAAACACTTATAAATCCAAAAGGTGTTCCATGGCCAAAACGGACACAAATTGATAAAACCAAAGCAAATGTTGAGAAGTTATTGTGTAGATACTATTGTCTGGGTTTACACGAGACATCATGTTTAAATCAGATAGTATACTACTAAGGAAGGTTCAAAGCCAAAAGCTACATCTCCCAATGCAATAATTTTTCGTGTAAACTCTCTTTCGACACCACGTGCATTCATGCATTAATTTAATTCATGTGGGTGATTGTTGGAAATTTTGTGGTTTAATGAATAAATTAAGCAAAATACAAAAAATGGTTAATGAATTGAAATTAAGCAAAGAAAATTCGAGCGAAGAAAACGAGGGCATAAACGTAATTTTTCGGGCACTAAACACTGCCCGAAAAAATTCCGGGCAGTGTTGCTGGTGCCGCGGCACCATTGTCTGCGAACAATTTTCCCAGGCAGTAAGGGTGGTGATGGGCAGCGCTACAACGCCATTTCGACAGTTTTTTATGAAATGATGCACCTCTTGGCGTGCAAATGTGATTTTTCATGGATTAATGCCTTCAACTGGTGTCTTCTGGTGACATCTTGTGACCTAATATATATATAACATCCCTAGGTTGAATTAAAAATCAGATTTTTGAATTTAACAACACAATGTGTAATGGAAAAGCAAGATCAAATTGCATATTCATACACAATTCATATTTGCTCTTGAAGAAGAGAGTTTGCAACCATGGTTGAAGTTCTTGTGATTTGGTGTGTTACTATCACAAGAGAAAGTTGTATCTTGGGAGAGAATTGCCACAAACCGAAAGCACCTAGTGCGGGACAAATTCCTCTTAAGGACAAAGTGTACTACACTTGCCTCGACTTATAAAGTTCGTCATTTTTTTTCCTAAAACCACAGGTGGACCGGACCCCATACAACACATACAACATAACTTTCCTTGAGTTGGGGTTTCGTGTATATCAGCTTACAATTTTCAAATACTCATTGAGCTTTATTCTACTCACAAGCTTCGGAACGATCATATACAAGCTCAAACTCAATAATCAAGCTCCAAGTCAACATCTCACAAAACCCACTTGGCTTATGTTACACCCATGAGTCATTCCATCTCTAACAATAAAAAAAAAATATTTATGTATAATTTAGTATGAATTCCTCAAAAAACGAGTCTCTCTGTTTAAACTTTACACAAATAGAATGGGGTTGTTTAAAGTCAGAAAAAACTAGAATTTAACCCTAAATTAACTAATGTGGATTTTATGTACAAATTGGTCTTAACAGAAGCGAGCAAGAATACACAGATTTCTTCTCCAAAAAAAATTCACATTCATTTTGTTAAGAAATAAATTATTTTTCGGAAAATTATATTCTATACTAGGAGTGAGTGTTACTCTTCATGTAGTTTGAGTCATTGGATGTGGTAGATCCTATATGAGATCCACACCATCCAATGATTATATATACGCCGCGAGTAATACTCCCGATAGTATAGAATTTCCCCTCCTTTTTTCTTTTCATATATACAAAATCGGATTCCTTAGTATAAAGTTTCTTGAGTAACTCGCCAAATTCTACAATAATCTCGCCTAGGATCATGCACCTAAATCCTTTCATATCTCACTCTTGGAGTAGCTCAATTAGTCAAAGCGTGGACGCAAAAGGGAACACAACAATTCCTCGCCTTATTTTTAATGCATTAACTTGGATAATTTGAATACCAACTTCACAATTTTCAGTGAAAATGTAGCAACAAAAATGTATGTGATGATACTTGAGAGTTGTCTCATATTAGGAATTTATAAGCTATGGTAGCTCTTTATAAGATACATGAGTTACTTTACTCAATACCAATTGGTTTTGAGTTGTAACCTCATGTATTCTTAATATGGTATCAGAGCAGACTTTCCGTGTGATTGACTATTCCTATTCCGCATGCATGCTCACCGTCACCTGCAATCCACGTGTTTGACTTAATGTCACACGTGAGAGGGAGTGTTGAGAGTTGTCTCACATTGAGAATTTACAAGATGTGATAGCTCTTTATAAGATACATGTGTTACTCTACTCATTACCAATTGATTTTGAGTTGCAGCCCCATGTATTCTGAATAATGACATTATCATAACGCTATCTCATATTCCGTAGTTGCAAATACCTTAGTTAATTCTTCTTATACAATTTAATAAATAATGTTACCATTTCCACCAACAGCAATACTTGATAATAGAATGAATACAAATTAGTGACTTTACAAACACTAAAATCCAACGAAACCCATATTTGAAATGAACGACATGATGTGGATGATGTGAATATATTTACGTCCATTGCATTGTTTATGTGGACCTATGAATCAAATTTGTAGAGCAAAAAAGATTGACAAAATATAAAAACAAACATATAGTACAAAACGCGAATAACTTATACACGATAACCGTGATAAAATATGATAGTCACATTTAAGAGGTGCTAGGTGCTATTTAAGAAAATATTGAACAAACGCCAAAGGCCTAGCTTAATGATTGTCGTCCCAAAGTGGGATTGAGTCAAGTTTGAGTGTTATAAGTAACAAAAAACCTCCCTTCCCCATGATAGGAAAAGAGAAAAAGAAAATATTGAACATGCATGACAGCCTTGTATACACGGGCACTGATACAGACACACACACAATACAAACATGGCGATACATATTTTCAAAATTTTCAGTATACGACATGACTGAGACACACTTATATATTTTTATAAATATTATACCTGTACTATATTATAAAATACTAAAATTCACATTTTTTTAACTCTAAAACCATGTATAAGCAAAAGAAAATTATTCTTACCAAATTACAATATGTGTGAATAAATATATGTCACTGGAATCATCATAGTATCACTTATACTAACAACAAATGTATATTATTTCAATTAACATAAAGTTTAACAAGCACGTCCAAATTCAAGATAACATCAAAAATAGTTTTACCAAATTCAAGAAGAATAAATAAATACATGTCACTGAAATCATAAAAGTATCATCCATAGTAACTCCAAATATATCTTATTTCAACTAATATAAAGTTTAACAAATACGTCCAAATTTCATTTTAGTCAAAAACTTTTAAAATTGTACAATTAACCCCTAAAAATGTTATTTTCATGTCAGACGCACTCCTCGGCCATGTCTGAAACATGTATATAATTTTATTTTATTTTAAGATTAAGGACACCAAGTGACGTGTCCAAGGGATATCGATCTCCTAGAAGTGTCCGACACGAGTGATTTTTGGGATTGTTCATATATCATAGAAGATAGAGAGGCCCATTCCTAAATGTTCCCAATTATTCTATCAGTTCCAAAAACAAAAGAAAGATAGAAAATCACTTGCTTTTGAGTCGTATCTGAACAACTCTTGATGTATATTTTTGGCTTCTTTCTGGTGGAGGTATTCGTGGCAGTAGATTCACTGCATGGTTAATTACAGTTTTATCATGGAATATATCCAGGCGAAATTTCGGAACACTTGTTTTGAGTTTTTTTAAAGCAGTTTATATGTTCGAACCCTAATCCGTATACTTGAATTGAAAATTTGTATAACATGTTTAAACTTAAGCTGCATTTCATTTGTTTGTTTGTTTTCTCTGCTAATCGATCATGTTAATGTTGATATTTCAAAAGTTAAGGGTTTGTGTTGCCAGTGACTTGGTATTAAATGATCAAGCAAGTATACTGTAAATGCAAAAAATAAATAAAAATTATACAGTTAAGAGGTTTGCTTTAGAGGTTCGATGATGAAACTTCTATATCCTCTCGTGTTTGTTATAACTTCTGAAGGGATTCAATAAATATTATATACGGAAATAAACGATACTAACTCGTTTGTTGGATGATTGAATTCATGTTTACGTTGCATGCAGCGTCACAAATAATCGCGATGACTTATATTATATTTTCACAATCCAAGAACCACTTAAAATAAGTAACTTTGATGCTGGGAATTGCCAAAATTTGTTTTCGAAAAATTGGTCAATTTTGTACACGAAAATTGCACTTTCTTTTTGCCAACAAAAAATGTGTGAGTATCCAATGGAAAAAAAATTGGTTCTCTATTTTGAGCTAATGAAAAGTTATAGAGAACATTGGAAGATGGAGTAATAAAACTACTCTCACCAATTCCATTCAAAACCAATGTATTTGAGTGCATGCTATGGTTAAGCCCCTTTCAGGGATTAATACCACTGACACGTCATAACTTTCTTATATTCAGCCACTCATTCAGCTCCATCATTTTTTCTCTACAATGGTTCAGCCTCTATTTTAGTTATAAGTTTCTAACTTGAGTCAATGTTAGTGCCATCCATATAACTATTTTTTTTACCAGTGATAACATAAAGAATTCACTTCTTAGTTCCTTATAATTTTAAACCGATCATCTTCCATAAGAGTGAATTATATTAATAAAAATAAGCTGATGGTTTGGTCACGTACGTCGTATGTCCAACAATGCACCTATACATTGAGTATATTTCATGGTGTTGTGAAATAATTCTCGATCCGATCACACTAATCTATATATCTATATACACAATAATTAATATGTTCGAGAATAACCAAATCAAATTTGCTATTCAAGAACTAGAACATGTTGCAAAGTTTTCTTATTTCCCCAAGTTATACTTGTCTTTGGCAGATTATTTCTTGGATTAAATCTTGTTAAATACCAGCAGTCGAACAATGGTTGGTGACAGAAATAAGAAGCAAACGAATTCTTGATCTCAAATGAGTGATTGAGCCAATAGGTTTTTATTTGTGCAGTAACAAAATTAGCCCAATGCACATGCAAATCTTTAGAATCCAAAATCAAGAACTCATAAACCATAACGGTAAAGCAACACCTCTTTTCTTGCATCAAGAACGCATACATTATTCTCACTTGCATAGCAGTAATAATAAATAATAGCATTTATTGCATTTATCATTTCTTCATTTTATAACCCAAGCACAAGGGACATAAACATCAACAAATTATTAAAGAGCAGGGAAGAAAATTAACATCGGATTTATCTTTTCGGCCTACGTCCACGTGAGAGGGATGGGTTCCAATACACCAAGAAACCAAGAGTCCATTACAGATTTCATCTCACAATACTCAATATCTCTCAATCTTTTCCTCTCACAATTCGATACAAGAGGTTCTCACAAGATATTCCAAAGTGTGTGTGTGTGCGCTTTTAACCTGAATGCTCTCACTCTTATATTCTCTCTCTTGATGCTCTCTCGGTCGTCTCCAGGAACACTTCTCTGTTCTTGCCGTTCTCCGAAAACCGCTTCTCGCCTCTTTCTTTTTCCTTTCCCCTATCTGAAATCGCTGCCTCTTTCTATTCTCTATAACCCAAGAATAATATATAATCCCAGCCGTTGGATGTTGCTTTCGTTTGAGTACAATCTGAAATAAAAACAAGGCAAAACAACAAAATGGCAAAAGAATAAATGGTTCATTAGTTAATTTTGCAATCAAAATATAACAAATCTCCACTTATAATTAACTACCCTATGAAATCACCTCACCCCCTCCACTCAGTCCCCAAGGCATTAGTTCCCTTAGATATCACTAAGTCTAGACAATGTCTAAACTTAGTTGTGGGCATTGCTTTAGAAAGCATATCTACTGGATTATCCTACGTAGGAAGCTTCATCATAGCCCCTCACGAAATGAAGCTTCACGTCAATGCATTGGACATCTCATGAAACAATTGGTGTTTAGTCAAGTAAATCGCACTTTGGTTATCACAGTGTACATTGATAACCTCCTGGTGCACACCCAACTATTCAATCATCCCTTGTAGTCACATAGCTTCTTTTATTGCTTCGGTGACAGCAATATACTCAGTCTCTGTTGTGGAAAGAGCTACCACTGTTTGAAGATTGGCCTTCCAGCTTATTGCAGTGCCAAACATAGTGAAGATGTATCCTGTTAAGGATTTTCTGGTATCTATTCTCCCTGCAAAGTCTGAATCCACATATCATACTATGTGACCAATTATGTTTTTTTGCCTCTTGAACAATAATCCAAGTCCAATAGAATCTCTCACATATCCCTAAACTCATTTCAGAGCTTCCCAATGACTTCTCCCTGAATTTGATATGTACCGGCTGACGACACTCACAATATAAGCCAAATAAGGTATGCTGCATACTATGTCATACATTAAACTTCCTACATCACTTGCATATGGCATGGTTTCCATTTCTGCCTTCTGTTCATCACTCTCGGGTGACTGATTTGCTGAGAGCTTGAAGTGTTGTCCCAATGGTGTCGGGTTTTGACTTGTGCATGTTGAACCTATGAAGAACTTTCTCAAGTTATGATTCTTGAAATATAAATAAACTCTTTTCCTCTCGGTTCCGAATGATATCCATTCCCCCAATTCCTTCATTCAAAATTCTTTATTCAAAATATCATTGATCTTTTGAGTCTCGTCTTTACTATCACTCGCAATACTATCCACATAAAAGCAGTAGATAGGCAAATACCCGGACTTTCTCTCTTTATGTAGATACAATTATCATAGCTGCATCTAGCAAAATTAACCTTCAACATGTACTAGTCAAAATGCATATACTATTGCATTGGGCTTTGTTTGATGATAAGTGTGATTTTTTACACTTATATTTCTAGGATTTTTAATACTTTTATGTTGATTCCTGGACGATATGATGCGCTTTCTTATTGTGTTTGTATATTTTAAGAATCAAGGTCCAATTAGGTGAAACTGAAGGTATTAAGCTTAAAATGATTAAAAAGGACTCGAATGAGTGAACCGATCAAAAAAACGACAAACACTCAACTTTTGAATAAAATGAGCCACCAGTTTGGCAAAAGACGTAGGTTGAGTTAAAAATTGAAGAATTACCGATCGATCGGTAACCATGTTCTGATCGATCGGTAAAAGGAATTTAATTGGAAGAAATACCGATTGATCGGTAGCTTTTTACCGATTACCGATCGATCTGTATCCCAGAAAATCTGAAAAAAAAAATAAATTTTAGAGTTTGTGTCCTACAAGGAATCTACCTTAATTCCCCTCCACTATAAATAAGACTTGATGGACGAGCATAACAAGTTTGGGACCCTATTTTCAACCTAGAACTCACCTCCCTATCATCTTCCCAGTTACCAAGCAAGAATCGATCAAGAAACGGAAACGAACAACTCCCGCAGTCAATACCTCGCGTCTATTAGTATTTCTGAACTTTTGTTTATTTAATTCTTAGATTTTTTATGTTGTTTAGCCTTAAACTATTTACTAATCATCTCTCTATGAACATGATTATAGGCTAAGTTTATTTTATCAAGACTATGAGATTCTATGTTTGAACCCATGATTTGATTGTTAGTTTTTGAATGATTCCATTTAATCTTTATGCATGATTTCTGATTTTAATGCTTTCATGGATTGATCAACATTAAATTGATTTAATATACTATAATTGAGATCGAGAGATGATGTTATAAAATGACCTAGTAAATTATGCCGTGGATTTCATATTGAGATCGAGAGATGAGATCAAATACATTTGATGATAGCCATAGATATCTAGTAATCGAAAGATATAAGTTTTTACAAATGTCATTACAATATGGAATTGTCAAATAAGTATGAGAGAATGACTTACTGAAATTTGGTATTATGTTTAATATAGCTCGAGAGAGTATATTAGATAGTCTTGGAGAACACGTCACCTTAGAATCATATGGATAATCAATCGATGATAATGAAAGAATTATAGGGGATTACATAGGTGAACCAAAGTCTTGATAAATCTTCTCTATTGATTTCTTCGTTTGAAGCGCGCTTGTTGATTTAGAGTTTTGAATTCTTTACTACTTTTATTACTGTTAGGATCGGTCCGGAGTGTTTAGAGGGGGGGGGTGAATGAACACTCCTTACAAAATTTATCCCTTGTGATTTCTTTGATGTTAGTGAAAGAAATCCGTTACTTAATCAACTCTTTGAACAGAACAGACCACTAATAAGTAAGTGCGGAAACGGTCTGCTCTTGTGTAAGTAAGAACAGCTCGATGGCTAAGTGCAGAATGATAAGACACAGGATATGTTTCTGGAAGTTCGAAGGTGGTGTAATCCTTCTACGTCTCCCCTTCTTCCAATTAAGGAAGGTTTATACTAGAAGACTTTGATTTATACAATCCTGTTGTACAAACCCGATTCAGGCTGGATTTACCTCACTACCAGTCTGAAACTCCTAGTCACTCAACCTGCTCAGACACACTCTGTCTGACAGTTACAATATATTGCTCACTTCTATTTTTCGATACACAATGCGCACAGTGATCCTACAATGATCAAATGTTACAAAGTAATTGCGCTTAAATAAATAACTTCAGCTCGAAAGCTTCTGAACTTTGTAAGCGTGTGCTGTTTTGCTTTCTTGTATATTTTTCAATTGATCAGCGTGAGTTGTAGAGTCCAGAGTCTTTTGCATCTGTTTGTTGCATCCTTTTATAGTTGAAGGTGGCAACGGCATTGTTTCCCTTAATGTGCAGCTATGACTCTTTTTAAACTCTGAGAAAGCTACAGTCTTCTTCTTCAGGATACTTGCCGTTCTGGTATATGCTTTCGGCGACTGTCAGGTAAGCTCTTCTTTGTCTTCTTACCTATTATGGCAATCTTCAGTCTTTGGTCCTTTGTAGCATTAATTGCAGCATTAAATGCTACAATAAATATCCGTTGATGATTCGGACTGAGAAGCCATCCTTTATGTATCCTTGACTGCTCTGATCTGATAAAGGTTGAGATCGATCTGAAGCATCGATCTATTCAGTCTGGAATCCATCGATCCGGTCTGATATGCAATATTCTTTATCAGTTTGCTCTGATATGTCCGATCGATCTGGTATGCCTAATTTCCATCGATCCGGTCTGAAATGCTTTGCCATCTTGCTCTGTTGAGTCCGATCGATCTGGTCAACCTGATTTCTATCGATCCGGTCTGAACTGTTTTGTCATCTTTAAAATCTCATCGATAAGGTCCGGAACTAACAAATTCCCCCTTTTTGATGATGACAAAACCTAGCTACTAAGTCTTTTTAACCAGTCTTGATAAGAGCTCTGAAGCGAATGCTTTTCGGATCGATTACTTCTTTGTTCAAAATAAATGAACATTATTAAGTTTGATCGATTCAATCTTTTATTATTAAGCCTTTATTAAAGTTCAAAATAAATGAACAAGGACTTAATCAAAAGAGGATTTTATTGATCATCAAGAAGTCCTAAATACAGACAGTCTGATAAGTTAAAAGACTAAGACTGCTATCTTCTTGAGCTTGGAGGCGGCTTGAAGTCTGTCTTCTTTTCCCCCTTTTTGTCAGCAGCAATCTCTTGAAGGAATTCAACAACTTGGGCTAGCTGCGCGCTGATAGCGTCAAGACGAACGTCTTGAGCGCGGAGGGAGTTAGAAACAGATGCTCTGACTTCAGTGGCTAACTCGACCTGCTCTTTCCTCAGACTGTTCTTGTAGGAGGCTTGTTGAGAAAACAGATCGTTGATGCCGCGCTGGAGGCTTCCGATACTGGCAGTCATTTTCTCTTTGAAAGAATTAAAGTCCAAAGTTGTGACTCTTTGACTTTGATGAACTTCGAGAATTCGTTGAGTTAATGACAGACAGTTATCAGAAAAATGCTGGATAGTCCGTGCCAGGGATGGAGGTGCATCAGATAGCTGGCTGGGAGAGTGATCTGATGATGACATAGCATGATCAACTTCTTCAGCAATCGGCACGATTGAAGAAATGGCAGCTTGATGACTTTCGGATCGGATCAGAGCGACCAGATCCGAAGAAAAACTATGAATGAATGCCAAATCTTCATCTGAAGGTCCCGGAGGAGAGTGGGGACTGGAGGGTTCCTCATCTTGGAGAGCTGCAACCACTGAAGATACCACCAAATCCGGATCGATGAGGTCTGGTACTTCAGTTGGTGCACATGCCTCAGCTGGACTGTTGTGAGCATGGGAGGCTGATGACTTCAATGGGATAGATGTTGTCGGAGAGTCCAACAGAACATGCATTGATTCATCATCTGTTGCAGACGGAGCATTAGGCAATGGCTGCTCCGCTGTCGGTTCTGGTACGAGTTCTGCAGGCTGGTCTTCTGTCTGTTTTGCTTCAGCAGAAGGAATAACCTCGATAAAAGGGTTCTGCCAGAGTCTTGCTGACAGAAGGATGATCCGGGCTGGTGGCTGGAGTGGAGATACCTAGCATCTGTCGTTGAAAGCGGACAGCGAGGGATAGAGCATGAATGTCCATCTCAAGTTGAGCAATCACAGCCCCATCATCTCTGGCAGTAGGAGCAAGCGGATCGAAGTTCTTCTTTTTGGCAGTGAGAAGCAGATTGGCCAGTCTGAATCTGTGTTTTGCCGTAAATAGCCCTCTGCGCTGCACCGCAAGTCGAACATCATCAGTTTCTGTGCCTCTCAGAACCTCGTCTTCCATCTTCTTCAGTCTGTGCAACTTTCCATAGAACATATCAATGTGGTGGACAGTCCGGTACTGGACATATTCATCAAAGACCACAAGGAGTTCAGCTAGCTTCTCATCAACATCCTCCATAGCGATGTCGATGGCAGTCTGTGCAGCAGATTTGGGTTTAGAAGAGATGGGTTCTGTGAGAATGTCTTTTCCCTTACCGGTGGAGGAAGGGGACTTAATCCCTGATTGGGTATAGTCACCCAACTCAGTGATAACTATCCCTTTGACTACGGGATTGGCAGAGGGAATTCTAGGGGTGACTTTGGGTGCAGGGGTTGAGGCTTGTGAAGGCTGAGTGGGGGGTTGAGGTGCAGGGGTTGCTTTAGTGGGTGGCAGTATGGGTGGAGGTAGATGTCTGGTTGGTTTGGTAATCTGGGTTCGGGGCTTTTTGGGAAGTGGCTTGGTTGGGGATGAGTGAGCAGACTGGGTTTCTTCTGAGTCAGTCTGAATGGTCAGCTTCCGCTTGACCCGAGGTTTGCGCACATCAGCTTGTTCCTCGTCCTTCTCAATCTTGACTGAGACCAGAGTGGTAGGAGTAGGCGGAACACTCTTGGACTTCAGCAGTGCAAGCCCTTTGGAGTTGAGTACCTTAAAGGGGCGGAGAGCAGATGGCTTGCTCAGCTCGAGGCCTAAGGACTCCAAGAGCTTGCTGAGAGGAACAGCAAAGCATACGGCGTGCTTGGATGCAATCACCGTTTCCAGCAGTACTCCAAACAAAATCATGGACCAGTTTATCTTCTGTCCAGATACAATAGCTGCCATGGCCCTGAACTTCTCGGCGGTTACAGCATCAAAGCTTCCTGCTTTACCCAAAAGTGGCTTGGCTACCACTTCGCACAGCACCTGGAAATGGAAGAGCATTTCCTTCTTCTTAAATGAGGGTTGCAACCGGTGGCCAGAAATAGAGATCTTCCCCTGAAGATCTAAGAGAGATGCTGGAGGAGTCTGTCCGAACTCTGTCAGGCCGGAACTGGGGAGGCCAAAGGTCTTGGCCATTGTTGTTGGCGAGATCTCGAAAGATTTGCCCTTGACAGTGGTAGAGATGGATGACTTCCGGGAGACGGCATTGGCGAACAGCTCGCGGATCTCTGGTTCATAAACAACTGATCCGCACTCCAAAAAATTCCGTAAACCAGATGATTCCAGGGCTCTGAAAATGGACACCATCGCAGCATCTTCTCCCCTGTAGATGTCATCAAACTCAACGGAGAGTGAGTTATGAGTGATGGTAGCCATATGAAAGGAGTTTAAGGAAGGTGCGAAGAGTAAGAGAGTAAGAGAGTGAGAGAGTAGAAAGCGGTAAACTGTAAAAAGTGAAAAAGTTATGAAATGTTCAGCCCGCTAAATAGGAGAGAGAAGACACGTGTCTTTATCTCCAAGACTGAGAAATAAACTATTCAAAATGAACGGTCAGGATAAAGAAAGATAAGGCGGTTAAAGTACAACTAGTTAAAAGGTTAATCAGTCCGGGCTGTTTTGTTTTATTTAAAAAAAATCAGATTATTGTCCAATCAGATCATAGGATAAAATCAGACTTGACAAGGATCGGTCTGAAAGTTCGGACCGGTCTGTGTCTTTCTGAACATTGTATTGTCGATCTGTAGTGACAAAAATCTTTAAGATCGAAAAGAATAAAAACATCTAAATTAATTAAGATAAGTCAATTAAACCAAGAATTTGACGGAAATAATTGAACTTAGCCTCAGGAAGTGGTTTGGTGAAGATGTCTGCTGCTTGCTGCTCTGTTGAAATGTGTTCGATCCGAATTTCCTTTTTGCCAACATGATCTCGAATAAAATGATGTCGAATATCAATGTGCTTTGTTCGAGAGTGCAAAACTGGATTATACGTTATAGCGATTGCACTTGTGTTGTCGCAAAATATCGGAGAGTCAACAGCTTGAATGCCGTAGTCTTTGAGCTGGTGTTGAATCCAGAGCATTTGAGCGCAACAGCTTCCAGCGGCTAGGTATTCTGCCTCAGCTGTGGATGTGGCAATAGATGTCTGCTTCTTACTGAACCAAGAGATCAATCTTTCACCTAGAAATTGACATGTTCCACTGGTGCTTTTACGATCGATCTTACACCCAGCGTAGTCTGCGTCTGAATATCCGATCAAGCTGAAGTTTGAATCTTTGGAGTACCAAAGACCAACGTTCTGAGATCCTTTTAAGTATTTCAGAATACGCTTGGCAGCAATGAAATGTGATTGCTTTGGTTCTGACTGAAATCTGGCGCACATACAGACTGAAAACATTATATCGGGCCGGCTCGCTGTAAGATATAATAGCGATCCGATGAGTCCTCTATACATGGTTACTTCAACTGCCGTTCCCCCTTCGTCCTTGTCTAACTTGATTGTTGGACTCATTGGAGTTGATGCAGTTGAGCATGTTTCCATTCCAAATCTCTTGAGGAGCTCTTTGGTATACTTGGTCTGATTGATGAAAATGCCATTGTTGAGCTGTTTTACTTGAAGACCCAGAAAAAATGACAATTCTCCCATCATGCTCATCTCGAACTGTCCCTGCATTAACTTAGAAAACTTCTCGCATAGTTTGGGGTTAGTTGACCCAAAGATTATGTCATCAACATAAATCTGAACTAATAGGGTATGTTCCCCCTTAATGAATTTAAAGAGAGTTTTATCTACCGAACCGATCTGGAAGTCATGGTTCAGCAGAAATTGAGATAGAGTGTCATACCAGGCTCTTGGAGCTTGTTTCAGACCATACACTGCTTTATTCAGTAGATATACATGATTAGGATACGAATGGTTCTGAAATCCAGGTGGTTGCTCAATGTAGACTTCTTCCTGAAGCTTTCCATTAAGAAAGGCGCTCTTGACGTCCATCTGATATACTTTGAAGTCTTTAAAGGCAGCATATGCAAGAAAGATTCGGATTGCTTCAAGTCTGGCGACTGGTGCAAATGATTCATCGAAGTCGATTCCTTCTTCTTGTCTGAATCCCTGTGCCACCAGTCTTGCTTTGTTTCTAACCACAGTTCCATCGGCGTCTAGCTTATTTCTGAAAACCCATCTGGTTCCAATAACAGGCAGATCGCTTGGTCTGGGAGTTAGACTCCAAACTTGATTTTATTCGAATTGATTAAGCTCTTCTTGCATTGCTTTAATCCAGTTGAAGTCAGTCAGAGCTTCATCGATCTTCTTGGGTTCCAGAGTTGAGATGAAAGCAGCATGAGTGAACTCATCCATCATCTGTCCTCTGGTTCTAATTGGTGCAGACGGACTACCAATCACTAGATTAGGTGGATGCTTCTTAGTCCATCGATAGCTTGACTCTGGATTGTCTGGTTCGGTCGGATGAGTAGTAGCAGCATGATCTGCATCTAATTTAATATTTGAGTCAGGAGCATCTGGATCAGCTCGATCTGAAGAAGCTTCAATGGCCTGATCCGGTCTGTCTGGCACTTCTGGTTCTGGTGGATTGTCTCTTGACCTGTTAGCTACAATCTCATCATCACTGTTAGCTTCGAGATGGATATTTTCCATCTGATTTTGAATTGAGTCCTTGTTGCCCTCAACACATAATGATTCATCAAAAACTATATGAACAGATTCTTCTACAGTTAAAGTTCGATTATTAAACACTCGATAAGCTTTGCTAATTGATGAATATCCTAAGAATATACCATTATCTGACTTAGCTTCAAATGCTGTAAGATGACTCTTACCATTGTTGTGAACGAAGCATTTACAGCCAAATACATGAAAGTGAGAAACAGATGGTCTGTTACCAGTCCATATTTCATATGGAGTGAGATTCAGCTTCTTGTTAATCATAGATCGGTTTTGAGTGTAGCAAGCAGTATTTACAGCTTCTGCCCAGAACTTTTGAGAGATTCCAGAATCAGCAAGCATTGTTCTTGCTGCTTCCTTGAGCGTTCTGTTTCTTCGTTCTGCAACTCCATTCTGTTGAGGAGTTCTGGCGGCTGAAAACTCATGCTTGATTCCATGATCTTCTAGAAAGGATTCAAGATTCTGATTTGAAAACTCAGTGCCTTTGTCACTTCGAATCCTGTCTATGCTGGATGATTTCTCGTTCTGAGTGCGTTTCAGCAGCTTGATCAACTTCGGACCGGTCTGATCTTTACTGCTCAAAAATATAGTCCTTGTAAAGCGTGAGTAATCATCAATAACAACAAGAGTATACCGCATTCCCCCTAAACTTGTTATTGGTATAGGACCAAACAAGTCCATATGCAGTAATTCTAGACATCGGGAGGAGGATTTGGCATTCTTGTTTTTGAAGGATGATCTGATCTGTTTGCCCATTTGGCAAGCTTCGCAGATCTTATCCTTGGCAAAGTCGATCTTAGGCAGACCGATAACTAAATCATGTTTACACAGGCTAGCAATGGTCTTAAAGTTGATATGATTCAAGCGCTTATGCCATAACCAGTGTTTATTATCATTGTTAGCGATGAAGCAGGTAGGATTATCAGGTTGAGCATGATTCCAGTTAATCTTATATGTGTTTCCATTCCTGATTCCTACGAGCATGGTTATACCGTCTGATGATTTAACAGTGCAAGTGTGTTTATGAAATTCTACAGCATAACCATTATCACAGAGTTGACTGATACTAATCAGATTATAGCACAGATTTTCAACTAACAGCACATCATTGATAATAATGTTACCATGGACAATCTTACCCTTGCCCACAGTCTTACCCTTTGAGTTATCTCCGAAGATGATCTTGGGTCCAGTGCATTCTGTGACTTCAGACAGCAGCTTGATGTTTCCAGTCATGTGACGAGAGCACCCGCTGTCCAAGTACCAATCTGATGCGAGATTCTTCTGTACCTGTCATCACACATATTTATTGTTGGTACCCAATCCTATTTGGGTCCAGAACGGATTAGCCCTTTGGGAACCCACACCTGTATCAGCTTTAGTGGCTTGTGTGTGTAGGGTGTGCTATGTGCTGGTCTGTCTCGATGTTGTGTGTGATAATGTGTGCGCTGTGAAAACCTTTGATTTTCATAAGGTAGTCTATATCTTCGTTGAATCGGTTTTGAGTTATAGTAATTGTATTGTCTTCCTTGCCTTAGATTTTGCACTTTTGGATTTGG
Organism: Haberlea rhodopensis; assembly: GCA_907163345.1. Taxonomy (NCBI): domain Eukaryota; kingdom Viridiplantae; phylum Streptophyta; class Magnoliopsida; order Lamiales; family Gesneriaceae; genus Haberlea; species Haberlea rhodopensis. The sequence goes on along the minus strand of CAJQUN010000003.1, from coordinate 30,128,084 downwards.
TCTCACAGACACAAATCTTGCTGGTGCCTTATCGTTGGCTTGGTTGACATAACCAATCCCTTTTCTCAAATTTTGATTCACGTAAGAGACTCATGTTTGAATCTTAGGTGCTTCAGTTTCATATACTGTGCTGGATTTAACAAATGTCATTTGTTTGACTTGATTCTTTACCAGCAACAGCTCAGACTCATCTTTGGTGCATTCTTTGGTGTCAAAGCCTAGGCCGGTGAAATCACCGACATTTCTTTGAGCTTCTTGTAATTCTTCCAAGGATGTTCTGGATTTTGTCCATGTTTTGAATATATGTGAGAGCTTAGCATTTTGTGTGCTAATTCTCTCATTTTCTTCATGGAGCTGATCATAAGAGATTTTCAGCTTATTCAGCTCGTTCTGGAGATTTTTGCACTCACCCTGCTCAGAGCAGCTTGGTTTGTTGTGCTCATCCATTTTAGTACTGATTTTGGCTTTATTCTTCTCAAATGATTCAGCTAAGATCCTATAATCATTTGCCATGTCTTGCAGTGCGGACATGAGCTCTTCTCGTGTAAAATCATTTGATTCAAATTCGAATACCTCATCTGTCTGACTCATTTCTTCATCTGCCATCAGACATTGAACCTCTTCTTCGCTTTCGCTGGAAGAATATTCAGAGCTGTCTGAATCGGAATCAGTCTGAGCCCATTTGCTGTTTCCTTCCTCAGCAACTAAGACTTTTTGGGATTTTCCATGATTCTTGCGGTCTTGGTGGTGCTTCTTCTTTCTATCATCTCGATGCTTCTCTTTCCTTTCTTCTTTCTTCGGTCTGGTGCAGTCTGCAATAAAGTGTCCGGTCTTACCACAATTGTAGCAAGCCTGATCGTTAACATTATCATCTTTTCTTGATTTATAATGATGAGAGGGTTTGAAGTTCCTCTTATTTTTAGACATAAATTTACCGAATTTCTTTATAAATAATGACATAGCATCGTTACTCATCTGTTCAGCAGATCGGTCTGATGTTGAAGCGATCTGGTCTGGGATGGCTGCCAGGGCCTTGTTGGGTTGAGAGATGAATGGCTCTGCTTCACCTCTGCTTATTAGTTCAAACTCATAGGCCTTGAGATCTGCAAACAGATCATGAAGTTCAACCTTGTTAAGGTCTTTTGATTCCCTCATGGCAATTGTCTTTACATCCCATTCCTTTGGCAGAGCTCTCATTACTTTCAGAGCGATCTCTCTGTTAGAATATTCCTTCCCCAGACCATTCAGTTCATTTATGATGCTGGTGACTCTTTCATCAAACTCATTTAGAGTTTCACCACTTTTCATCTTTATGCTCTCAAATCTTTGAAGAGCCACAGTTAACTTGTTTTCTTTGGTCTGGTCGTTGCCTTCACATAGCTGTGCTATCTTCTCCCAAATTTCTTTGGCAGTAGAGCACATTTTGATTTTGCTGAACATGTTCTTGTCCAAAGATTTGAACAAGATGTCTTTGGCCACATTGTCGAGGTTTGCTTTCTTTCTATCCTCATTTGTCCAGAGGGATCTGTCTTTTTCTACCATTTGTGGTTCTCCACTGGTAGTGGCAACTGCTGTATTTATTTTTAGGATCTTCATTGGTCCATCGGTGATGACGAACCACATGTCGTCATCCTGAGCTGCCAGGTGAGCTTGCATTCTGATTCTCCAGTCATCATAATCTTCTTTTGAGAACATGGGGATTTTGTTGAATGATGCCATCAGCTTAATATTCTTTGTGCTGATTAAGACGACCTGCTCTGATACCACTTGTTAGGATCGGTCCGGAGTGTTTAGAGGGGGGGGGGGGGGGGTGAATGAACACTCCTTACAAAATTTATCCCTTGTGATTTCTTTGATGTTAGTGAAAGAAATCCGTTACTTAATCAACTCTTTGAACAGAACAGACCACTAATAAGTAAGTGCGGAAACGGTCTGCTCTTGTGTAAGTAAGAACAGCTCGATGGCTAAGTGCAGAATGATAAGACACAGGATATGTTTCTGGAAGTTCGAAGGTGGTGTAATCCTTCTACGTCTCCCCTTCTTCCAATTAAGGAAGGTTTATACTAGAAGACTTTGATTTATACAATCCTGTTGTACAAACCCGATTCAGGCTGGATTTACCTCACTACCAGTCTGAAACTCCTAGTCACTCAACCTGCTCAGACACACTCTGTCTGACAGTTACAATATATTGCTCACTTCTATTTTTCAATACACAATGCGCACAGTGATCCTACAATGATCAAATGTTACAAAGTAATTGCGCTTAAATAAATAACTTCAGCTCGAAAGCTTCTGAACTTTGTAAGCGTGTGCTGTTTTGCTTTCTTGTATATTTTTCAATTGATCAGCGTGAGTTGTAGAGTCCAGAGTCTTTTGCATCTGTTTGTTGCATCCTTTTATAGTTGAAGGTGGCAACGGCATTGTTTCCCTTAATGTGCAGCTATGACTCTTTTTAAACTCTGAGAAAGCTACAGTCTTCTTCTTCAGGATACTTGCCGTTCTGGTATATGCTTTCGGCGACTGTCAGGTAAGCTCTTCTTTGTCTTCTTACCTATTATGGCAATCTTCAGTCTTTGGTCCTTTGTAGCATTAATTGCAGCATTAAATGCTACAATAAATATCCGTTGATGATTCGGACTGAGAAGCCATCCTTTATGTATCCTTGACTGCTCTGATCTGATAAAGGTTGAGATCGATCTGAAGCATCGATCTATTCAGTCTGGAATCCATCGATCCGGTCTGATATGCAATATTCTTTATCAGTTTGCTCTGATATGTCCGATCGATCTGGTATGCCTAATTTCCATCGATCCGGTCTGAAATGCTTTGCCATCTTGCTCTGTTGAGTCCGATCGATCTGGTCAACCTGATTTCTATCGATCCGGTCTGAACTGTTTTGTCATCTTTAAAATCTCATCGATAAGGTCCGGAACTAACAATTACTACAATATTTTCACAAATTATTCATAGGCTAAATAATTTAACCGATTGAGCTTGGTACTTACTACTAGTCCATCCTGGGTACGACATCCACAGTTCATATATCTATACTAAAACTTGACTACTGTGCACTTGCGGATCAATTGTTCACAGCTGATATTTTATTGTTTAAAAAAGTGAAATTCAAGTTTTTGGCGTCGTTGCCGGGAACTAGTCTTAGTCATATCATACATGATTAGTTGATTGTAATTTACCGATTCATTTTTTGTTTTGTTTATTTCTTACTACTCTTCACCACTACTATTGTTTGATATACCGTGCATGAATTATCCTTGTTTATGCTAAGAAGTGGATAACTTACACTTGAGCCATTCGACCCTGAAATTGAGCGTACCTGTCGTACAAGGCTAAGGCAAGCTAGAACACTCATGGCTGACAACGAAGTAAACGAGGAAGCACCTGTGGTAAGATCACTAATGGACTATGCTCAACCATCTTTCCAAGGATCATTGTCTAGCCTCACTATACCAAGCATCCATGCTAACAACTTTGAGATCAAGCATGCTATCATACAAATGATCTAGCACTCGGTCTAGTTTGGGGGATCGTCCACTGATGATCCCAACGCTCACATATCCAACTTTTTGGAGATCTGCGACACGTTTAAGCATAATGGCATCACTGACGACCGCCATCAGGTTACAATGTTTTCCTTTTAAAAAAAGATAAAGCTAAAAGTTTGTTGCATTCGTTGCCTGCAAGTTCTATAACTATTTTGGATGGGATGGTGCAATTGTTCCTATCCATATTCTTCCCACCATCTAAGACTGCAAAAATGCGCAATGGCATCACTACTTTCACTCAACATGATTCGGAGACACTGTACGAGGCTTGGGAACACTTCAAAGACCTATTGAGGAGATGCCCACACCACTGCCTTCCTATCTGGATTCATGTATAAACATTTTATAATGTTTGTTTCTGCTAATCGTGATATGGTAGATGCAGCAGCAGGAGACACTATAATGAGAATGACACCTGCAGAGGCCTATATATTTTTGGAGGAGATGGCTTCTAATAGCTATCAGTGGCAGTTCGTGAGGAACGTGCTAAAGAGATCAATTGGGGTACATGAAATTGATGAAGTAACATCAATATCGGCTCAGTTGGAAGCATTGAGCAATAAACTGGATGGCATGACATCGATGGACGAGCATAACAAGTTTTGGAACCTAGAACTCACCTCCCTATCATATTCCCAGTTACCAAGCAAGAGTCGATCAAGAGATGGAAAACGAACAACTCTCGCAGTCAATATCTCGCGTCTATTAGTATTTCTGGACTTTTGTTTATTTAATTCTTAGATTTTTTATGTTGTTTAGCCTTAAACTATTTACTAATCATCTCTCTATGAAATGATTATAGGCTAAGTTTATTTTATCAAGACTATGGATTCTATGTTTGAACCTATGATTTGATTGTTAGTTTTTGATTGATTCCATTTAATCTTTATGCATGATTTCTGATTTTAATGCTTTCATGGATTGTTAACCACTGAATTGATTTAATATATTATAATTGAGATCGAGAGATGATGTTATAAAATGAACTAGTAAATTATGTCGTGGATTTCATATTGAGATCGAGAGATGAGATCAAATACACGTGTGATAGACATAGATATCTAGTGATCGAAAGCTAGAAGTTTTTACAAATGTCATTACAATATGGAATTGTCAAATAAGTACGAGATAGTGACTTACTCCAATTTGGTATTATGTTTAATATAGCTCGAGAGAGTATATTATATAGTCTTGGAGAACTCGTCACCTCAGAATCATATGGATAATCAATCGATGCTAATGAAAGAATTATAGGGGATTACATAGGTGAACCAAAGTCTTAATAAATCTTCTATATTGATTTCTTCGTTTGAAGCGTGCTTGTTGATTTGGAGTTTTGAATTCTTTACTACTTTTATTTCTACAATATTTTCACAAACTATTCATAGGCTAAATATAATTTAACCGATTGAGCTTGGTACTTACTACTAGTCCATCTGGGTACGGCATCCATAGTTCTTATATCAATACTAAAACTTGACTACCGTGCACTTGCGGATTAATCGTTCACAACTAATATTTTATTGTTTAAAAAAGTGTAATTCAAGTTTTTGGCGTCGTTGCCGGGAATTAGTCTTAGTCATATCATACAAGATTAGTTGATTGTAATTTACCGATTCACTTTTTGTTTTGTTTATTTCTTACTACTCTTCACCACTCTTCACCACTACTATTGTTTGATATACCGTGCATGAATTATCCTTGTTTATGCTAAGAAGTGGACAACTTATACTTGAGCCATTCGACCCTGAAATTGAGCGTACCTGTCGTACATGGCTAAGGCAAGCTAGAACATTCATGGCTGACAACGAAGTAAACGAGGAAGCACCTGTGGTAAGATCACTAATGGACTATGCTCAACCATCTTTCAAAGGATCATTGTCTAGCCTCACTAGACCAAGCATCCATGCTAACAACTTTGAGATCAAGCATGCTATCATACAAATGATCTAGCACTCGGTCTAGTTTGGGGGATCGGCCACTGATGATCCCAACGCTCACATATCCAACTTTTAGAGATCTGCGACACATTTAAGCATAATGGCATCACTGACGACCGCCATCAGGTTACAACGTTTTCCTTTTAAAAAAAGATAAAGCTAAGAGTTTTTGCATTAATTGCCTGCAGGTTCTATAACTATTTGGGATGGGATGGTGCAATTGTTCCTATCCAAATTCTTCCCACCATCTAAGACTGCAAAAATGCGCAATGGCATCACTACTTTCACACAACATGATTCGGAGACACTGCACGAGGCTTGGGAACGCTTCAAAGACCTATTGAGGAGATGCCCACACCACTGCCTTCCTATCTGGATTCAGGTATAAACATTTTATAATGGTTTGTTTCTGCTAATCGTGCTATGATAGATGCAGCAGCAGGAGACAATATAATGAGAATGACACCTGAAGAGGCCTATATACTTTTGGAGGAGATGGCTTCTAATAGCTATTAGTGGCAGTTCGTGAGGAACGTTCCAAAGAGATCAGTTGGGGTACATCAAGTTGATGAAGTAACATCAATATCGGCTCAGTTGGAAGCATTGAGCAATAAACTGGATGGCATGACATCGATGGACGAGCATAACAAGTTTTGGACCCTATTTTCAACCTAGAACTCACCTCCCTATCATCTTCCCAGTTACCAAGCAAGAATCGATCAAGAGACGGAAAACGAACAACTCTCGCAGTCAGTAGCTCGAGTCTATTAGTATTTCTGAACTTTTGTTTATTTAATTCTTAGATTTTTTATGTTGTTTAGCCTTAACCTATTTACTAATCATCTCTCTATGAATATGATTATTGGCTAAGTTTATTTTATCAAGACTATGGGATTCTTGTTTGAACCGATGATTTGATTGTTAGTTTTTGATTAATTCCATTTAATCTTTATGCATGATTTCTGATTTTAATGCTTTCATGGATTGATAACCACTGAATTGATTTAATAAATTATAATTGAGATCGAGAGATGATGTTACACAATGAACTAGTAAATTATACCATGGATTTCATATTGAGATCGAGAGATGAGATCAAATACACGTGTGATAACCATAGATATCTAGTAATCGAAAGATAGAAGTTTTTACAAATGTCATTACAATATGGAATTGTCAAATAAGTACGAGAGAGTGACTTACGGCAATTTGGTATTATGTTTAATATAGCTCGAGAGAGTATATTATGTAGTCTTGGAGAACTCGTCACCATAGAATCATATGGATAATCAATCGATGCTAATGAAAGAATTATAGGGGATTGCATAGGTGAACCAAAGTCTTGTTAAATCTTCTCTATTGATTTCTTCGTTTGAAGCGTGCTTGTTGATTTGGAGTTTTGAATTCTTTACTATTTTTATTTCTACAATATTTTCACAAACTATTCATAGGCTAAATATAATTTAACCGATTGAGCTTGGTACTTACTACTAGTCCATCCGAGTAAGATATCCATAGTTCATATAAAACTTGACTACGTCGCACTTGTTGATTAATCGTTCACAACTGATATCTTATTGTTTAAAAAAGTGTAATTCAAGTTTTTGGCGTCGTTGCCAGGAACTAGTCTTAGTCATATCATACAAGATTAGTTTATTGTAATTTACCGTTTCACTTTTGTTTTGTTTATTTCTTACTACTATTCACCACTACTATTGTTTGATATACCGTGCGTGAATTATCCTTGTTTATGCTAAAAATTGGACAACTTACACTTGAGCCATTCGACCCTGAAATTAAGCGTACCTGTCGTACAAGGCTAAGGCAAGCTAGAACACTCATGGCTGACAACGAAGTAAACGAGGAAGCACATGTGGTAAGATCACTAATGAACTCTGCTCAACCATCTTTCAAAGGATCATTGTCTAGCCTCACTAGACCAAACATCCATGCTAACAACTTTGATATCAAGCTTACTATCATACAAATGATCTAGCACTCGGTCTAGTTTGGGGGATCGGCCACTGATGATCCAAACACTCACATATCCAACTTTTTGGAGATGTGCGACACGTTTAAGCATAATTGCATCACTGACGACCACCATCAGGTTACAACGTTTTCCTTTTAAAAAAAGATAAAGCTAAAAGTTTGTTGCTTTCATTGCCTGCGGGTTCTATAACTATTTGGGATGGGATGGTGCAATTGTTCCTATCCATATTCTTCCCACCATCTAAGACTGCAAAAATGCGCAATGGCATCACTACTTTCACTCAACATGATTCGGAGACACTGTACGAGGCTTGGGAACGCTTCAAAGACCTATTGAGGAGATGCCCACACCACTGCCTTCCTATCTGGATTCAGGTATAAACGTTTTTTAATGGTTTGTTTATGCTAATCGTGCTATGGTAGATGCAGCAGCTGGAGACAATATAATGAGAATGACACCTAAAGAGGCCTATATACTTTTGGAGGAGATTCTAATAGCTATCAGTGGCAGTTCGTGAGGAACGTGCCAAAGAGATCAATTGGGGGTACATCAAGTTGATGAAGTAACATCAATATCGGCTTAGTTGGAAGCATTGAGCAATAAACTGGATGGCATGACATCGATGCAAATTCAAGCTATCACTTGCGAGCTATGGCAAGGAGGACACCCAAGCATTGAATGTCAAGCAGGTAACCCGTTTTATCAAGATAATGAGTGTGCTAATTTTGTAGGAAATCGACCATCACAAAATAACTCATACTCGAACAACTACAATCAATCGTGGAGGAATCATCCGAACTTCTCTTGGTCCAACCAAAAGAATGTGTTGAACCCACAATCACCACGGGCTATCCACCAAAGCTGAGCATGGATGAGCTATTGACCAAGTTCATATCATCTACCGAGACTAGGATACAAAATCGAGATGCATCGATCAAGAACTTGGAGATACAAGTGGGGCAATTAGCAACCATTCTAGCCGGGAGAATACAAGGTAGTCTACATAGTGAATCCAAGGGAGCAAGCCAATGCAGTAACCTTAGGAATGGAAAGGAGATTGGTGTTGAAGAAGCAAGTGAAAAGGTTTAAATCAAGCAAGAGATAAAAGAGCAAACACGCGACAAGGGTAAGTCTACTGATACCCATACACCCATCACACCACATGAGAAGGTATACATTTCTCTCCCATTTCCCGCAACAGTTAATAGGGCAAAAGTTGATGCAAACTTTGCCAAATTTCTTGATATAATTAAGAATTTAGATATAGACATACCATTCATTGATGCTTTACGGCAAATGCCAAACTATGCTAAATTCTTAAAGGAAATTTTATCTAAGAAATGGAAATTGGGAGAACATGAGACTGTTTGTTTGACTGATGAATGTTCTGCTATTGTTTGAAAGAAATCGGCCCCCAAGTTAAAAGATCCAGGGAATTTCTCTATAGCTTGCACTATTAAATCCATTTATTCTATTAAATCATTATGTGATTTGTGTGCAAGTGTTAATCTAATGCTTTTATATGTTTTTATGTGACTTGGATTAGGAGAACCAAAGCCTACAAGGGTGGTATTTCAAATGGCGGACAAGTCTATAATGTACCCACTAGGAATCATTGATGACATGCCTGTCAAGATAGATCAATTCACCTTTCCGATGGACTTCCTAGTGCTGGACATGGAAGAAGATGTGAGCACACCATTGATTCTAGGACGTTTATTCCTAGCCACTGGAAGGACACTCATTGATGTTGAATAAGGGAAGTTGATCCCCCGTATAGGAGAGAATCAAGTCACTTTTAATATTTTTCAATCTTCAACATACCCACACAACGAGTATAATTGTTTAGAAGTTAATGTAATTGATGTTTTGCCTATTGATGTGGTGCAAGGAACTGGTAAGACTAAAATGAAGATCGAGTTGGAAACTGAAGGAGGCGGAAGCCATGACAAGGTGAAGCCAAAGAAAGCAAAAAAAACAAAAAGACATCCAAGAGGAAATTCATTGAGGGAGCACGAACAAGTATTTGGATGGAAAATGGCTGACATAAAAGGGATTAGTCCATTGGTTTGCATGCACCAAAATCTTGATGGAGGATGCTTATAAACCTATGGTACAACCACAACACTGATTGAATCCAAAGATGCAAGAGGTAGTAAAAGCGGAGGTCATAAAGCTACTGGATGCAGACATCATCTATCTCATATCTGATAGTGCATGGGTTAGCCCAGTGCAATGTGTACCTAAAAAAAGGAGGTATGACTGTTATTGCTAATGAGAACAACAAGTTAATACCTACTAGAATAGTCACGGGATGGAGAGTATGCATTGATTATAGGAAACTAAGTGAAGTTACCCGAAAGGCCCATTTTCTCCTCCCCTTCATTGATCAAATGATAGAGCATCTTGAAGAGTATGATTTTTATTGCTTTGTAGGTGGTTATTCTGGGTAGAACCAAATAGCTATTGCACCTGAGGACCAAGAGAAGACCACCTTCACTTGTCCTTATGGTACATTTGCATTTAGGAGAATGTCATTTCGAATGCACCTTCAACTTTTCAAATATGCATGATGTATATCTTTCATGACATGGTAGAAAAATTTCTAGAGGTCTTTATGGTTGATTTCCCTGTATTTAGACAATCATTTGATTCATGTTTGAATAATCTTAACTTGGTACTAAAAAGGTTTGAGAAAAAGAATTTGGTGCTGAATTGAAAAAAATGTCACTTTATGGTTCAAGAAGGAATAGTCTTGGGTCACAAAATTTCGCAAAAATGTAATGAAGTGCACCGGGCAAAGATCAAAGTGATACAAGAGTTACCTCCACCTGTATCAGTGAAGGGAATTTGAGGTTTTATAGGAGATTTATCAATAATTTCTCAAAATCTCTAAACATTTATCTCATTTATTCACTAATAATGCATTGTTTGATTATGATTATGATTGTATGCATGCTTTCGAGACTCTCAAGGAAAAGCTAGTCACTGCACCAATCTTGTTAGCACCTGATTGGAAACTTCCCTTTGAACTCATGTGTACCAGTGACACGGTTGTTGGTGCAGTGTTAGGCCAACGACGGAAAAAGGTAGTTCATACTATATACTATGCTAGTCGTACACTTAATGAGGCACAACAAAATTATGCCACCACTGAGAAAGAGCTACTAGCAATAGTATTTGCATTCAATAAGTCTCATTCCTATATGTGACTGTCAAAAGTAATTGTTTCCCCTTTTCGTTCTGCATTGAAATACCTTCTTACCAAGAAAGATGCTAAGCCACGATTAATTCGTTGGATTCTCTTGCTACAAGAATTTGACTTAGGGGTTAGGGATAAAAAAAGGTGTAGAGAATATAGTGGCTGAACACTTATCTAGGATTAAGAAAGTGATTGATGACCATGTACTAAGATAACTGAAATTGATGAGTATTTACCTGATGAGCAATTGTTTCAAGTTCATACTATACCTTGGTATGCAGATTTTGCAAACTATCTTGTTAGTGGTATCCTCCCACAATTGATTTTTTTATCAAAAGAAAAATATTGTGTCTGATGTGAAACACTACTGTGGGAGGAACCTTTCTTGTTCCAGGTTTGTGCAGACAACATGATTAGAAAATGCATTCCGGATTAGGAGATGAATTCTATTCTAAGCCATTGTCATGATTGAGAGGTAGGTGGGCACATGGGCCCAACGAAAACAGCTGTCAAGGTGCTTGAATCTGGTTTCTATTGGCCATCATTATTTAAATGTACATTCAGGTATGTCTCTACTTGTGAGAGATGCCAAAAAATGTGTAATATTTCTAAGAAGCATGAAATGCTCCTAAATAATATTTTTTGATGTTTAGAGGATAGATTTTATGGGACCTTTTCCATGTTCATTCTCTAATTGTTACATACTTGTTGCTGTGGATTATGTGTCAAAGTGGGTGGAGGCTGAAGCTTCAAGCACTAATGATGCTAGAATGGTGGTGCAATTTTTGAAAAATCATATTTTTACGCGGTTTGGCACCCCTCGAGCGATCAATGTGATTGTGGGTCACACGCTTGCAACAAACTTTTTGAGTAAATATTGTGTCACCCACAGTTGCAACACCCTATCACCGACAAACTAGCGGACAGGTTGAGGTGTCGAATAGAGATTGAAACAAATACCTGAGAAAACTGTGAATGTGAGGGTTGGTCATTGAGGTTAGATGATGCTTTGTGGGCCTATAGAACTGCACATAAAACACCTATTGACACATCACCATATATGTTGGTATTTAGAAAAGCATGTCATCTTCCTGTTGAACTTGAACATAAGGCTTATTGGCCAATCAAGAAGCTAAATTTTGATTTTAACTGCCGCAGGTGAAAAGCGACTTCTGACACTGAATGAGATGGAGGAATTTAGGAACCAATCAAAAGAAAAATTTCAAGATCTACAAGGATAAGACCAAGAAGTGGCATGATACTCGTATCAAAACAAGGGAGTTCTGTGAGGAAGACATGGTGCTACTATAGAACTCCAGATTGTGCTTATTTCCAGGCAAGCTGAAATCTCGATGGTCACCAAGGTTTTCCCTTTGGGCGCCATCGAAATAAATGATCAACAAAAGATATGTTCACTGTTAATGGACAACGGTTAAAGCTCTATCATGGATATGATTTCAGTCCACCCACCACCGTCCATTTCGACAACTGAAGAGAAATCTGTAAGAAGTCCAGCTTTTGATTATAAATCAAGAATGTTTTCTTTTCTCTTATCTTTGTTTTGAATTTCATAGTTAGTTAAATTTTGGTATGGGGTTGACCCCAATTTTGACCCTTCTAGTTTTGCTCTTGCACTTATTGTTTTCTTTATATTTAGGGTAATGCACATACTAAGTTTGGAAAAGTGTTTTGACTGTCTTTCGATATTGTTTTTGATGGCTATCTGCTGCAACTATCACTAGTGTTGTTCTTGAGCACCTACCGAAAAATTTTATGGAGAAGTATTTAAACTTGAGAAATAATTTAATTAGAATTGTGATTGTATTACATGATGAAACTAATCTCGCTCTCAACTTGAGTCTTGAAATTTTTATACATGTATGTGAATATCGTTTGTTGAGTTGGTACGTCAAAAATGAGGAATATTTTGAGCACATTGAGTCATGATTTTGTGGATTACATGTTGGATAGTGAATTTTTGTGAACTTAATGGTTTATCTTGAACATCTTATAGTTATCGTATAACCTATTTGATGGCACTATGAGGCGAAGTTATATAAATATGAACTTTAATTGGATATGATTTAGGCGATTTTTGGAAGGTTGGAGCCTTTCAAGCCTACCTTGTCTATATGATTCCATAGTGTTCAACTTTGAGCTTAATTGAATAAGAATGGAGTATGCATTGCATACAACCAGCCCTCATTTGACTTTTGTTGTTAAACTCATTATACATATCCTTTTATGAGCCTAAATAAAATTTTTATCCTTATTATGAATTTGATGGGCGATGATAACCAGTTTTGAACCCTATTTTCAATCCAAGCTGCCAAGCAAGAATAGATCAAGAGACAGAAGATGAACAACGCTCGGAGTTAATACATCGTGTCTATTAGTATTTCTGAACTTTTGTTTATTTAGTTCTTAGATTTTTGATGTTGTTTAGCCTTAAACTATTTAATAATCATCTTTCTATGAAGATGATCATAGGCTAAGTTTCTTTTATCAAGACTACGTGATCTTGTGTTTGAAGCTATGATTTGATTGTTAGTTTTTTGATTGATTCCATATAATCTTTGTGCATGATTTCTGATTTTAATGCTTTCACGAATTGATCACCAATGAATTGATTTAACATATTATAATTGAGATCAATAGATGATGTTATAAAATGAACTAGTAAATTATGCCGTGGATTTCATATTGAGATAGAGATGAGATCAAATACATGTGCGATAGCCATAGATATCTAGTAATCGAAAGATAGAAGTTTTCACAAATCTCACAAGTATGCGAGAGTGACTTACTGCAATTTGGTATTAGGTTTATATTAGATAGTCTCGAAGAACTCATCACATTACAATCATATGTATATTCATTCGATGCTAATGAAAGAATTATAGGGGATTACATAGGTGAATTAAAGTCTTGATAAATCTTCTCTACTGATTTCTTCGTTTTAAGCGCGCTTGCTAATTTGGAGTTTTGAATTCTTTACTACTTTTATTATTACAATATTTTTAGTTATTCATAGGCTAAATATAATTAAACTGATTGAGTTTGGTACTTACTACTAGTCCATGTGGGTAAGACATCCATACTTCACATATCTATAATAAAACTTGACACCCGTGCACTTGCGGACTAATCGTTCACAATTGATATTTTATTGTTTAATAAAGGGATGATCACTTGATTCCATAGAGGGACTTCTACAACCGGCATACTTTGTTCTAGTTACCATTAGTTATGAACCCCTCCAGTTGACTCATATAAATGATCTCTTCCAACTCTCCGTGTAAAAACACTATTTTTACATCCAGTTGTTCTATCTCCAAATCAAAGTGGACAACCAAGACAAACAGCAACCTTAACGGGCAATACTTGATTACAGGTGAGAAGATTTCATTGAAGTCTATCCCTTCAATTTGGGAAAAAACCTTTGGCCCCCATCATGTCCTTGTATCTTTGCTTCTCTATCCCTGTGATCCCCTCATTTTTCTTATAGATCCATTTACACCACACAACTCTCTGGTTCTTGGGCCAATCCACAAGCTTTCAAGTATGATTCTTGTCTAAGGAAGCAATCTCATTTTGCATTGTTTAAGTCCACTTGTCTATGTCCTTGAAACTCATTGCTTCTTGTATGTCTTGGCTCCACGTAAGCTATATACTCGGCCACATTGAACGCCTAAGAGATAAGATCAGCATTTCCATACCTCAATGGTGGTCTTACTACTCTTCTTTTCCTATCACTGACTAGGAAATATGAATCTAATTCGTTCATTCGATCAACAACTTCTTGAACCTGTTGATCATCTCTTTGAGGTTCTTCTTGAGTTTCATTATCAACCTCCATAGGAGTTTTAGTTTCTTGAAACTCCACCTCAACTTGAGATTCATTTGTACACTTCTGGTCATTACATTCATCTAGAGTTATAGTAGCTGGATATCCCATCTTTGATTCATCAAAGACAACATCCCTACTAATTAAACACTTTTGTTCTCCTGGTTTAAGGCACCACAACTTGTACCCCTTCATACCAGGTGAGTAGCCTATAAAATGCATTTCTTAGCACGTGGCTCAAGCTTGTCTTGTCTTATGTGAGCATATGTCATACAACCAAACACCTGCAAGGTGATGTAGTCTGTTGTTCTCATACCAACACTCCCGTGTCTTAAATTTATTGGCAGCAGATGGACACCGATTGATCAAGTGACAAGCTGTAGATACAGCTTCACCCTAGAAAGTTTTGGGAAGACCAGCATTCCATAACATGCATCTAACCCTCTCCAAGAGTGTTATATTCATCCTCTCAGCTAAACCGTTATGTTGAGGGGTCTTCGACATGGTCTTGTGCCTGATAATGCCAGATTTCTCAAAGGCATAGGATTTATTTCCCAATACGAAAACACGGACTCTTCTTGAGTAGTCGCCCACAATGGACATGAAATACCTCCTACCACCATGAATTTGAGTTCTAGCAGGTCCCCAAATATTTGCGTGTACATAATCAAAAGGTCTACTTGTCTTATGAATGCCAACGTTGAACTTAACCCTTTTGAATTTGCATAGCACACAATGTTCAAAAAATTTCATATTTTCTATCCTATGCCAGCATAAGAGGTTTTGTTTGGATAGTTCTATGAGTCCTATCTCACTCACATGCCCTAATCTCTTATGCCAGATATTGACCTTCTCTAACTCTGGTTTAACTATGGTGGCGGAATGCCCTATTATCGTGTTTCCTAGAAGTGAGTACAATCCATTTTTTCTAACTCCTTTCATGACAACTATGGATCACTTTAACACTTTTAGTGATCTATTTTCAGCCTTAAAGGTGTATCCATTCATCTACAGTGTGTATCCGGAATGTATCTCACTTGTTGCGAGTTTTTTTGTACCATCATGCATTCTTAGTCGAATGAAGCCAATCCCAATAACCTTGTAACCTTTGTTGTCCCCAAGCAGTACTAGTCCATCATCGGCTCGTTCAAGAGTTTCAAACCAGTCCTTGTTGGGGAATGTGGAAGCTGCAACTATAATCTAGAATCCATTCCTTATTGGTCTCTGTTTGGTCCGCTACTAACACATCTGCTGAGTCATACCTTTCTGACACCACAAATGCATTATCCTCATTCCTAGGTTTTCCTAGTCTTGCCTCCTTTCTGGGCAGTCTCTCTTGAAGTGGTCTTCTTATGACAATTGTAGCACTTAAAGGGAGTCTTTGATGTTTTTCCATGGCCACCTTTTACGGGACTAGATTTTGATTTGATTTCGATCTAGCCTTCTTGGTCCACCTCTGATCATGTTGGTCACATTTTTCGGTCTGCCCCTCGTGAACAGACCGTCCTAGTACTTGCTTCATTCCCTTCGATTTTCCTATACAATTCCTTTACTCTTACCACTGACGGACTTTCTCAAGGGATATCATTTGATCCTTTCCATAGAGCATAACATCCTTGAAATGATCGTATGACTTTGGAATCGAATTCAAAAACATTAGGGCTTTGTCCTCATCCTCGAGTTTCACATCTATGTCTCAAGATCATCAATAATCTTGTTGAAGTCATCAATCTACACCGTGACTGATTTTTCTTTTGTCATATTAAATGAATAAAGTCTTTGCTTCATACAGAGTCGATTTGACAAAGATTTTATCATGCACATCTGCTCTAACTTTGTCCATACAGCGCTTGCCGATTTTCCCTCGGCACGTCTCAGAGTGCCTTTTCACCAAGACTCAATATTATTGAACTGTGAGACTTGTCTAGGATTTCTGATTTTTCTTTGTCGAAGAGAGTGGCAGAAAGTGTATCGATTCCTTTCAGTGCGTCCACTACTCCTTGACGGACCAAGATCGCTCACATCTTGATTCTCCATAATCCAAAATCGTTCTGCCCCAAAAACTTCTCTATCTCGAACTTGGTGTATCCCATTGTCGCGGTCGTTCACCACAAACGCGCCAATTGTTGGGAAATAATTCCCGATCCGATCACACCAATCTATATATCGATATATCTATATAGCCAACAATTAATATGTTCGAGAATAACCAAATCAAATTTTTTATTCAAGAACTAGAACTTGTTGCAAAGTTTTCTGATTTGCCCAAGTTATACTTGTCTTTGGCAGATTTATTTCATGGATTAAATCTTGTTCGATAACAGCAGACGAACAATTATTTTTGACAGAAAAGAGAAGCAAATGAATTCTTGATCTCAAATGAGTTCTTGAGCCAATAGGTTTTCATTGCTGCGGTAATTGGTTACTGTAAATACATAGTAAAGAATTCATGAGATTCAAGTATTTGGAATCTGCTATATGATTTGAATTTTGCAATACATGTGATTTCTTGAATTCTTGAACAAACTGTTTCTGCATTGGGCAAAGACTTTGTGGTGGTTAGAGAAGGATGAGAATTATATTGAGTTTTATATTCAATAGTGCTTAAGTTCTTGAAACAAAATAACCTGACTGTGCAAAATTATTCAACACGTGAGTTCTTGCATGTAAGTTTGAACTTGCTTCGGTTAAGACTGTTATCGAATTGAGTTGATGTGGCTGATAGATTTAGTAACACATGGATTAGGCCATTTCATGACAGCAAGAGTATGATCGAAGAAGACATATCTCAAATTTATATGTAAAGATATGGAGCCCAAAGATATTATCAGTGATATTCTGATTGAAAGAAACTCTTGGAGAAGACCGACGTATGTGGTGTGCGATCAGACTTGATTATTTCTACTTTAATGTAGTCTACCGTAATCAATTGGGGTTAAACTTAGTTGTTATTGTAAGCCACAAACTCTTAAAAATGAATAGTAGCTAGCTAGTATATAACTTAGTACTGCAAACACAAATAGCTATGTTCTTGAATTAATTGAGCTTGATTGAATTTTACATCTGACATGGCAAGTAGTTTCTTCTTGCTATTGTCCTTCACCTTCAGGACCTTAATTTATACTAATTTAAGCCACCTAAATATTGTATTTTACCCACCAAAATACCGCAAAATTCAAACTACTTGATTTTTCATCATTTGAAGATACCAGCTCTTTGGATTTATTTTGAAGAAATGGTTCGGGGTACAGACCAAATACGATCTTCGTACATATATAGAAATCCCATTAACGTGTGAACATATTGTGTGAATGGCATACATTGATCTCAAGTAGTAATTGGCACTGGTCATTATAGACGGTGGAAGTACAGTACCGTGGATGGTTTCACTTGTTATTTCATTCTCTACAACTTATATGAATCTTGGTCAGTTTCATACGACATCTTGATCACATATCTGAAACTTTTTTTTACATGTTCCAGATATATGACAGTAGCGGAGCCAGTATTTTAACTTAGGAAAGTTAAGTAAAATGTAACTTTTTCTATAAAAACATAAATAAAAAAAAAGAAAAGAAAATTGGCCGTAGCCCTACTACACCCACGACTATGTCACTAGCAGCACACATCAGCTCAAAGGGAAGCTCTCAATCACGTGCGACCAAGATAGGTGTTGTGACTAGCTTTTCCTTCAATGTCTCAAATGCCTGCAAGCAATGACTCCACCCCCTTGTGTAATAAAGATACCCTGAAGAGCAGTGTCGTTCAGGCAGCAGCAACTCATCCTATCAATGTTTGATTTGATGCCTTTCATCCAAGAGGCTCTAAAGTTGTGTTATTCCGAAGCTACAACAATTCGTTCCTTGTTTGGGAATTTATCAATTACTGTCCAACAATAACTTCCAAGAAATTAGTAGGAGAATTTACGAATCACAAGAATTGTCTACATGTAATAATCATGGCATATCTCCCACAAAAATATAATAACGTCGATTATTCTTCCAATTCAAGTACAATCTAGGTTACTAAATCATCTCATCTCGAGTTCACACATAAGTTTTTGGTCTATAATATATCAATAAAAATCTCAAACAATGTTGATAATATTTTTTTTTGATGACTCAGTATCCGGTCTGAAGACCGACTAATCCGGGGGACCAATCCCACCGTCCACTAACGAGGGACCCGATTGAAGCCGGGACTTTACGTTATCGTATATACTGGCCCCACAGGAATTGATAGCACCATGGATGTTTCTTACCTGAGACTTAGAGATGAGCAAGACTCCTAAGTCTCAGGCATCTACCACCAGGCCAACCCCTGTGGGTTAATGTTGATAATTCTTATACTTGGTTTTGTATATTTTTCAGTTATATATTTTAATTAAAGTAGTGATGACAAATTGAAAATAAAATGCAGGACACCAAGGATTTTAATGTGGTTTCGTTAATCAACCTATTCCATATAGGGCTACACCCAGATATCGAACTAATCCACTACAAACCTATGTTACAATCATTAAAAGACTTAAATAGATAAAAGACTCTCTTTTAAACTTGTAGCCTCAGTGATTAACTCTTTTAGTAGATCCTTGTTTAGCGAGGGTCACTCGGCTTGAAAATCCGCCTTAACGAACTTCGTTCGATGCACGAACGAATAATTCTGTCCCGAGAGCAAACACCTTCCACCCCCGAGGAATGAATCGAGGAACTCAAATCTTGATGAACACCACCTTTGAATCACATTTTTTTGCAGCAGAAAGTAGTATGGCTCAGAAAATAATATTCACAAGTGGCTAAGTGCACACATGAGCTGGTCTGCCTTCCCACTTTACACTAATGTTCAAAACACAGAAAGCTATCTCACAAAAAATCTGATTTACTTATCAATTTAATTTGGACAAGAATATCTCAATATCTTCAAGAAATATCTTTCATTCCAAATAATAAAATATCACTGCAGAATCAATCATGCCACCTAAGAAAGTATATAAATGGTATCTAAAAATAAATTTGAAATTTCATATATAGATTTAAAAAATCACATCAAACTTCATAAAAAGCAAAAAATCGAAAAGGGTATTTTCAATGCCGCAATTGTATCGTAATTGCAGGAGAACAGACGGAAAAAAAAGCACACGAATTCAACACAAATCAACAAAAATGTTAGGAGATCGACGCAAATTCAACTGACACTTTCCAACGCACAATATACAGAACTATGTTGCACAACTGAATGAAGGAATCGAGCACAATTGTTTGTAAATTTGAGCGCGAACTGAATTAACGAGGAAAAAATCAACGATAATTGTTGTTGTCGATCGAAAACTCAAGGATATTCAACAATGCGTGAAGAATTTCATCAACTTTTTTTATTTTTTTCCATTTTTTTTTTGCCAAACTTGATTGTACAAAGTAAGAAATGAATAAAAAATCGAAGGAAAAAAATTCAATGATTTAGAAAATCAACGATAAAGAATGCGAATGGTGGAAAGTGGACAAATGTTTGGGGATAAGGTGTAGAGCAAATGTATGTTAGTCATGATTAATAGACTAATTAGATTAGGGTTTGAAAAAATTGACTTATTTGAAGTAAGTTTTCTAAAAGATGTATTTAGTTAAAATAAGATTTTTTTAAGAGAGTTAGTTGAAAGATATTTTAAAAAGTGATATATTTTTCTAATTTCCTCTACAAATATCATTCTTGTCTACTCGCATAAAATAGGACATAAAGCAATTATTAAAAATATAAACCATTAAAAGAAATATATACTATGATTCACGGTAGAAAGTAAGTGCTTTAAGATCGAATACCATGTGGAATAAAATGGCATTATTCATGACATATGGTAGGACTTTAAGCACCACACAAAGCTCTATTATCCACTTGCATATTAAATTCTGAAATGACTTAGTAGGTAGCATCTGATAGAATATAAACTTTTTTAATATTAGTTTTAAAAATTTTAGGATTAAACAAATATATTATAATTTATTTATTTTATTAAAAATAATCTTACATAAATATTTTATCAAATTTAGTAAACAGAAATTAATTTTTTTTTAAATGAGTCATAATTGAATATAGAGCATTGAGACCATTTTTTATTTAAAATAAAGTTTGGGACTATGATTGATTAAAAACAAAAGTTTGAGATTAATTTTAATTAAATATAAATTTCGTTGGACTATATTTTATTAGTACTTAAAAATTAGAGACTAGTATTACAAAGATCCGAGTTATATAGGACGATATTTTTAAATTTTCCCCAAGTTAAATATTACGATAAGTTGGTGAAATTTGTCCAAGTGGGAGCCAATGAATTTACGGTCTCCTCGCAGTCGAATGATTCTTGCCGTTGATGTTTCTTTCGCACTGATTATGGTTCTTGTATATGAGTTGGAATTTGAATGGTCCCCAACCTCATCTCATTCATTTATACAACTTTCATATATATGTTACCTCTATCAATGTTGATATTAGAAATATCAATATTATATATCGATAGAATTAATTTATATATAATTCAGATACACACAATGGTTTGTTTTTTTTTTTTTTGTGAAGAGAACATATATAATATTAAAACAAGTCACGGAGGATCAAGAGAAATTTACAGAATGAGATCGTCCTAACAACAAACAGACAACAAATAGAAAAACCACAAGCACATGCAAGTACTACTAATCTTATAAATTGGATGGTGATGTGGAATTTTGATAATAAATACGATTTGTTCTTGGTTATCCAATAGGGTAGATTCAGTCATACATGTATATATTGAAATATATCATATGTATGGTTGGATCTACCCTATGTGGTAGCCAAGAACATTTCAATAAATATATTGGGGGAGTGGGATCGAAGCGTCTGCCATATCCATTTCAGATATAACTTTTGGATACAAATTGTAACGTTAACGTTAAGCCATACTTCCAAATGAAGAACTTGGGTTTAACCATATCTGTATGTAGGATCAAGATTTTGCCGCTTTACCAAAAGCTATAACTGGTGTAACAGTGTAACTCTAATATTTTAAACCTCAGCCCAAGCACCATGTTTCAATCCCTCTCTAAGCATGGACAATTATTGCACTCCAACAATCTCCCTCCCAATAATTGCGCTATCTAGCAACTAATGGGAATCGAAGACGTTACATTGGTTCTGGTACCAATTGTAGGATTAAGCGATTGTCGATTTACCAAAAGCTATAGCTGGTGTAACAGTGTAATTCTAATATTTTAAACCTCAGCCTAAGCGCCATGTTTTAATCGCTCTCTAAGCATGGACAATTATTGCACTCCAACAATCTCCCTCCCAATAATTGTGCTATCTAGCAACTAATGGGAATCGAAGACGTTACATTGGTTCTGGTACCAATTGTAGGATTAAGCGATTACCGCTTTACCAAAAGCTATAGCTGGTGTAACAGTGTAACTCTAATATTTTAAACCTCAGCCCAAGGGTCATGTTTCAATCGCTCTCTAAGCATGGACAATTATTACACTCCAACAATCTCCCTCCCAATAATTACGCTATCTAGCAATGGGAATCGAAGACGTTACATTGGTTCTGGTACCAATTATTGGATTAAGCGATTGCCGCTTTACTACAAGCTATAGCTGGTGATAACAGTGCAACTCTAATCTTTTAACTGTAGAGCATCCCAAGCATCACGCTTCAATCGCTCTCCAAGCAGAGGTAATTATTGCACTACAACATTGTACGAGGGTTAATTTGATGTTGTTCATGATGACATTGTTTTTAAAGGTATTATCACCATTGATATGAAATATTCTACATCAATTAAAAAAATCGATGATGAATTCTACCCAAAACAATGTCCGTGAATTGAGATCAAATTTTCCGTGTATAAGAGTGAGAGGTCTTTAACCTTGCCCTTACCTGAGAAAGAGAGTTCTATTTTGTCCTCCAGACTTTTCGTTTTTTCGTCCTTATTTCAGAAGAATATTATTTTTTTGTTTTTTAATTCACTCCAATTTAATTTGCTTGCTTTTGCGTGCATAATAATATCGATTTAATTAATTATGAATTTTATAATGATAAACTCACCTAAAATCTCTAAACCCAAACTTTCTTTAACAAAACTCCTCTTATCCATTATTATATATTCCAACTCCCCAACCATAATTTCATCTTCATCCTAATTCCCTACCCTAAAGTTAAAAAGGATTAATTGAATGATACCCCCTAAAGTTTTAAATATTTTTCAAATCCCACCCAAAGTGTTACCATTTTTTCTAATAACATTTTTCCTTCGCGATCCGTCTTTAGAAAATCTTCGAAAAATGGTATCAGAGCCTACGTTTATTCTGAAAATATTATAATAATCTCTTGAATATTAATTTGTAACTTATACGAAAGAGACGATTCAAGAAATTATTATGGATCCGAATGAATGCTCGTGGTGCAAGTCATACAGGTGGTACTTCCAGAAATTGAAAGTCAAGTATATCTGAGCGAAGCTAAACACTTCAACCAGAAATGGAATAATCTATTGAAAATTGGTGCTAGCCCATCTTGCATATCCCGGTATCAAGAATAGGAGAAGGTGGCGAGGAACCTCTACATGATGAACCTCAAACAACAATTCGAGTTAACCGAGGCCCAGGAGAGAGATCATCCTAAGCACAATCACACGAGTCCAGATCCCAACCCCTTAACATGATTCATAACAGACGAATAGGATGGGAGAACCAACCTTTCGAGAAATCAAACCATATTCTTCTAAGATATCTCAAGATCTTAGAGAAATCCAGAAGACAGTGCAGCGTTATGGCTACCAACAATACCATGTGTCTGCACAGATCCATCAGATTCAGAGTCAGATGGAGATTATGATTAAACATCAGGAGGAAATTCTTGAAAACCTCCGAGATGTTCAAACCCGAGTTAAGGAGTTGGAGTCAAGACCAAGTCCGACAGAAAGAAGGAACGGGGGATGGTTACCACCGTCCTATGGAACAGAACCTCTTTTACACCAAAAGGGAAAGCGGAGGAGGTCCAAAGACCTTTGATGGAAACTGAAAAAATGATTGTAGTCCTACGATGAGAACCAGAACTTCCCACCAAGTAATGGAAAGAATCAACCTGGAAGATCTATGTGATCTTGCTGGTTCGTTTGCTCCACATGGATATCTTGGATTTCAAAAACAAAGAAGTTCTTATTGATGAATGGGCTTCAACAATGAGAATAGCAGTAGGAACGCTTGATCTACATAAAGAAGGATTCATTTTACTTCTTAAAATGAGTCTGGAAGGATCAATCAAGATTACCTAGGAAATGAGAGACCCGGGTACCAAGGAAGAAGTTTTAACCGGAGAGTCCCTAAAAGAAATCGTGGAGAATATGGCAAATTTCTTTAAAATCTATTTCATTGGAGTAAGCTCTTCGAAGGAATGGAGGAAGAGAAGGCTAAAAAATATAGACAAGCTCTAACAAGCCTAAAACTACATGATATATGTTATGTAGACGAGTACATCAAACTCTTTACAGAGTATAGATGGAAGGCAAAGATAGAAGAAAAAGATGTAGCAGAACTGTTCTTTGCCAAAATACCGAGCACATGGAGAGAAATGCTTATCCAGGAATATATACCTCATGCAATCGAGACGGTGTCTAGGAGAAAGTCATATCTTAAGGTAAAGCTCGCGGAGTGATGCTACCAAGCAAAACACCAAAAGAATTACAAGAAGCTTTGAGGAATCAACAAAACAGCTCATATTGTTGTACAGAGAATGATATCCCTACAATCATTGGAAACTATCCCCGGAGGCGAAAGATGAAGAAGCATAGAGCTCATCCTTATTCCCACGGAAGTAGTTCAAGAAAAAGCAGGTCTTCATGGAGACCTAGAAAGTTCTGGTCAAAGCAGAAAGCCCGAAATTACAGATCTGGGCAAAGATCGGGACCAACCAGGAGTAGAACCTCGTCAATGGGTTCTAATCAAGCAAGTTCTAGCAGAGCACCAACGAAGAGAACTTTCAGACGCACACATACTCATGCAAATGAGAGTTTCAAAGATTGTAACTGCTGGACATGCGGAGCAAGATGGCATATCTCTACAGATTGTCCAGAAAATCAAAGCCGTGGAGTAAGACTATTCGAGCATACCAAGGAATATGATGATGCTATCTATTTCCAGGATTTATTTCCAGGATTTGGTACAGGTGTATCAATTTGAGGATATTCCCTCAGATGAAAGCATTTACGAAGAAGATATATATTCTGATGATGGATGTGAATCCAGCTTAGAGTCGGAGTGGAGGAGAGTTCCTTCAACACGTGATCAGAGAAGAGCCGTCAAGATTTTTCTCTCATACCACTGTTTCTCATAAAACTCTTATGAGGATCATGAAGGAAGCGCCAAAGCTTCATATGTATGCTGGTTTTACAATTGGAGCAATGGAAAAAGCTATGGATATGATTGGTCTTCGAAGTAGGAAGCATCAGATTATCCATAAGGTGACAACAGGCGAATTTGCTATCCCCATGGAGTTTACAGGAAACCAAATTGAAATGCAGTTAATCCGCTATAGAGAAATCCAGGAGATTAAGAGCAAGGTAAAAAGAGAAGTTGCTAACACTCTTTCATGGATTGGTATTGGAGCCATTAGAGTAATCATCAAAGCAACTTTTAAGGAAGGAATCGATTCACCACTCAATATGGCAATCTTCGACAAAAGAATCCCGAACCTCAAAGATTCTTGTTTGGGAGCAGTTGCAGGAAATTTGTATGCTGGAAAGATGGCTTTCAACATCTATCCTAGAATTGCATACAATTTGGGAGATCGAGATTTCAACAAGGTTCTAACTCTTTACCAAGATTTTAAAAGAAGCGATTTAATGAAGGAAGGGAATAGGCCTTATTCGGTCACCTACAAAGTGTCATACTCACTCTCGAATACTCATCATTCAGAGGTATTCTTGAGAAAGAATTCATCGAAGTCCCCAGAATCTTTGAATATTTTGCTAAAGCAGTGTTGTCGGATAGTATTGATGCTCCGACAATTGGAGAGATCGATATGAGGATACAAGAGCAGCCTGTTCTGAACAGAAGCAGGAGCCTTATGATCGAGCCGAGAAGGATGTCTTTCCAATATGATAGGTTAATTAGTAACTATCTCGAGGAAAAACAGAAAGCTGTCGCAAGCCGAATTCAGAAAGCGTTGGGATATGCCCTAAGACATGTCATTGGATGATTGTTTTGACATACAATGTTTATGATTTTATGAATGGCAATTCATTATTATATAATTATTCGTTTAACTGTGAATGTGAATTAATATATATGTTAATGTCCTTAGAATAATATTGTATTATTCTTAAACATTGTCCCTAGTCAAGTATTATCATGAATCGGGATAATGATAATACGTAGAGACTAGTATGTGTTGATTGAAGAATTGTTCATTGATATGAGATATCAAATCAACACATGGGTACATGTTAGAGAACGATGTACTGGACAGACCCACAATGAAAATGCTATATGGATAGTTATATGAGTGTCATAAGCAATTCTCATAGTGATAATAATGTATGTAATCCTTACGACTTGTGATCATCAGAGATCCCAACATAAGGAGTTATGTATCTTGATATTGTCAAACGTTACCCGTAACATGGTAAACTATAAAGGCGACTATTGGATACACTACGAATTATGTAGAGGGATGTTGACTGATCGAGATAGGATTTGTCCCTCCTATATAACAGGAGAAGTGTTTGGCCCTTGATCAAGTGAGAACTAAAATGCATGGCCATGCTCGAATGAGTCGATATGTGATATCGAGCTTATTCGTTTATTCTAGTTCTACTTGGGGATCAAGAAATAAAGATTGAATATACTGAGTATGACTATTCCATGACTCGTGTTCAATCTAAACACAAAGGACAAATGGATTAAGTTACATGGTTAATATTATCACAAGTTCTAAAGGTTATGTCGAGTCATTGACATTCTTGTAATTTGGGTAGCCTTGATGTGTTGCTAGACACCGCTCTTTGCTTGTAACGTAAAATGAGATTTTATGTCACTGCCAACATTACAAGATCCTGTCGGGTCGCACAAAAGATTAAATCGATAAAGGGAATTAAATTCATTGGATGAATTAATTAATTAAGAAGAGTTTAATTAAATGAATATAAAGATTTAATTAAATCATGGGTTTTGGACCCATGAGGCTTTGTGAAAGCCTTTAATTAAATCATATATAATTTGATTACAATGTGATTAATGAGATTAGCACAATTCATTCACTCCAACCTAGCACAAAAGGGATACACGGCCGCCGTCTCTCATTGCTCTCTTGGCTTCATCATAGCCGACGGTAGCCTTGTTGATTCCGGCCATCCTTTCGATTTAGAATCGAGTGTGCTTCTTGTTCCGGTTTAAGAACGAGTCTAGCAACTTGTTCTTAGACTATCCCTTCACCTGATTTGATCGTGTGGATGCCGTTGAGGCAAAACTTGATAAGTTTTGCTAGTGACTCGAAGGAGGCGTTGGACGTGGTGCTGCTTCGTGGAATCTGCTCAAACACGCTACAAGGGTGAGACTTATGATCCTTTATCCGATATGATAACCTATGTATAGATCCGGTGTCTAGTAATCCAAAAAATTATTATATTCCGCTGCGTTGCTATGCATGTTGGGATTACTTACAGTGGTATCAGAGCCGTGTACAAGGCTTATATCGGATTTATGTGGTTAAATTGTTTTAATCATATTAGGATTAATATTGCATGCTATTAAAACTGTATAATTCATATATGATATGATATAAATTGAGTTTGTGAAATTATCATAAAATTATATTTGATATAATTGAGATTTATTGTATATGATACAAGGATGAGTAAAGTCGAGGCGTTGGATCAAGGTGGTTCGACCACCTCACATCATAACTCTCGGCCGCCGCTCAAGAGCTAGGGTTCGGACCCTTGGCTCGAGCATGGGCCGAGCCGTCGCACTATCTAGGGTTTTGAACTCTATTGGCTCGATAAAGTATTGAGGCGGTGCAAGATGGTTCGATCATGGTCCACGGAATTATGAGGGTCGACGGCTAAACCACATGAGAGCTAGGGTTTTCGAACCCTTGGCTCGAGATGGTTGAGCCGCCACCGTCATGAACCGTGCATGGCTTAATCATAACTCGTGGCTAACAAATTCCAATGTTTCGATCAAGTTGGCTCGATGGGAACACAAGGAAGGAGCAAGGCGGCTAGGGTTGGACCCTAGCGCCGCCGCCGCTCGCTCATAAGTTCGGACCAAGCCGTGGGTTAGGATTTCGAACCCTAGGCCCATGATTGGTCCAGCCGTGGTCGCTAATGGTTCGAACCATGATGGTTCGTAATTTAATCGCTTAAGTTCGTGGCATGTGATGTCCCGAGCGTACGATAATTTTTCAAAATTTATTTTACAGTTTTAATTAGAATTAAATTTTAAAATGTTTAGAATTTAATTAATTAAAGGATATAGCATGTTTATGTGTTGTTTGAGCATGGTGCATGGTTATAGCCCTTTGACATATTAGATTGGATTTGTGAATGTTTGTAATTTATAATACGACCTGCGTGTCGTGCCTTCTCTATTTTATTCTAAATGTTATCCCTCCCCTATGTTCCCCTCGAATGTGAATCGAGAAATTCTATATCTTGTAAATGTTATATAGTATAGTTTATTTGTTGATGGTGATCAATGAAGATGGAGCAAGGTGCCGGGATGAGGAGGTCATTCACAAATTGGAGCCAAAGGAAGGTGCTTGTGAAGTTACCTTAGGTTGACTCTTAGGATTTTCTCATTGGCTTGAGAAAGTCGCTAGTAGGGGCTATAACCATGTCACGTTTAATTATGTATGTTGATGCATGATTTATCTTATGTTTTAGATTGATAATTGTATTACACATATATGTAGATATGTATATGCCTATATGTAGTGGACATATTTTAAATTATCAAACTAATCATGAGATCAATAAATCCCTCCAAAATATTAAGTTTAGATGCCTTCCAAAATTAAAAGTACTCGTCAAGAACTTCGATTGTACATGTGTGGGTTTGCCAAAGCAAAGCACCGTGGCAATCTTGGTAAGGCGCGAAAGGATAATTGTGATATCCGTTATACTTTAAATTGGGTACGACTTAACTAGGTTATCTCAATAGGATTGGGAACCTAGAGGCATGGGTTGGATAATAATTCATTTGATGAATTGAACAAAGCGTTGTTCGTCCAACTATCCAAGAATTACATGTGATGTAATTAGCAAAGTGTTGTCTACCTAAATAACCGAGTCTTGGGCGATTAGCCAAAGCTAACTCAAGATTAGGCGAAATATGGATCTTGGCCCACTAAAGGTTTCGAGGGTTGATATTTTAAACAAAATAGTGGGAGCATCATTTAATGTAAGACCATGTTAAATGATTAAATCATAAACTTATTTTGCATATTTATATTGTAGATATCCATGGCAACTAACAATACAACAAGCACATTATCACTGCGATCGGTCCTTGAGAAGGACAAATTAAATGGGACAAACTTCATAGACTGGTATAGGAATCTGAGGATAGTCCTCAAGCAAGAAAAGAAGCAATATGTCCTAGAGGAACCCTTACCTGCTGAGGAACCTCCCTTGACGGCTACTAGAGCCGATAAAGATGCTTACAAGAAGCATCAGAATGACGCACTTGATGTTGGCTGCCTTATGCTTGCCACCATGAACTCTGAGCTTCAGAAGCAACATTAGGAAATGGAGGCGTTCGATATGATCGAACACTTAAAGCAATTGTACCAACAGCAAGCTAGACAAGAGAGGTATGACGTCTCTAAAGCGTTGTTACAGTGCAGAATGGTAGAGGGAAGCCTAGTTGGAACTCATGTGCTCAATATGATTGGGTACATTGAGAATCTGGAGAAGCTGGGTTTTCCATTGGACCAAGAGTTGGCCACCGATGTGATCTTGCAATCGTTGCCTGAGAGCTTCAGTCAATTTGTAGTAAATTACAATATGACTGACATGGAAAAGACTCTACCACAATTTCTTGGCATGTTGAGAACATATGAAGCGAATACAAAGAAGACTAAGGCCACAAATGCTCTTATTGTGAATAAGAGCAAAGGAAATGCCAAAGCTAAGGGCAATAAGAAAGCAAAGAAGGTCTTTGTTAAATCTAAGCCAAAGTCTTATGCACTGAAGCCAAAGGGAGGGATAGCAAAGGAAGGGAATTGTTTCCATTGCGGTGAGACCGGTCATTGGAAAAGGAACTGCAAAGTATATCTGGAGGATCTCAAGAAAGGAAGTGTGACTTCCACTTCAGGTATTTTTGTTATAGAAGTCAATTTATCTACTTCTTCATCATGGGTATTAGATACTGGATGTGGATCTCACATTTGTGTAAATGTGCAGGACCTCAAAAAGAGTAGATTGTTGGCGAAAGGCGAAGTTGATCTCCGATTGGAAATGGAGCAAGAGTTGTTGCATTAGCTGTAGGAGATTATCATTTATCTTTGCCTTCTGGTTTATCATTGATTTTAAAAGATTGTTATTTTGTGCCTTCAATTACCAAAAATATTATTTCTATTTCTTGTTTGGACAAGTATGGATTCTCATTTATTATAAAGGACAACTGTTGTTCCATTTATTTAAATGATATGTTTTATGCTAGTGCACAAATGGTTAATGGTCTTTATTTATTAAATCTTGATATGCCTGTCTATAACATAAATACTAAAAGGATTAAAAATAATGATTGTAATCCGACTTATCTCTGGCATTGTCGCTTGGGCCACATAAACGAGAACCGCGTATCTAAACTACATAAGGATGGAGTATTAGATTCATTTGATTTTGAATCATATGAAACATGCGAATCTTGTTTAATGGGCAAGATGATTAAAGCCCCTTTCAAGGGACATGTTGAAAGGGCAAATGTGTTATTGGGACTAATACATAGTGATGTATGTGGACCAATAAGTACACAAGCTAGATGTGGTTTTCAATACTTCGTTACATTTACTGATGACCTCAGTAGATATGGGTATGTGTACCTAATGAAGCATAAGCATGAAACCTTTGAAAAGTTCAAAGATTTCAAGAATGAAGTACAAAACCAACTTGGCAAAAGTATCAAAATCCTTCGATCAGATCGAGGAGGTGAATACTTAAGCCAAGAGTTTCATGACTATCTAAAGGAGTGTGGGATAGTCCCACAACTCACTCCCCCGTATACTCCACAATGGAATGGTGTATCCGAGAGGAGAAATCGAACCTTGTTGGACATGGTTAGATCAATGATGAGTCATGCAGATCTTCCGATATCATTTTGGGGACATGCTCTAGAAACACCGATTTTCATACTGAACTGTGTTCCATCTAAATCAGTGGAAAAGACACCATATGAGATATGGGCTGGGAAGCGTCCTAGTATGTCTTTTATGAAGATTTGGGTTGTGAGGCTTTTGTTAGACGTCACGCCACTAACAAACTTGGACCCAAATCTGATAAGTGTTTATTTGTGGGGTATCCTAAGGAAACGAAAGGATACTATTTCTATTATCCCACCGAGAACAAAGTAGTTGTTGCTCGGACTAGTGTATTTCTTGAAAGAGAATTTATTTATAGAAAAACCAGTGGGAGAAAAATAGAACTTAGTGAAGTTCAACCACAAGAAAACACTGAACCTGAGATTGAGATGGAAACAGAGCAGGCACCGCAAGCTGTTGTGGAAGAAGTACCTGTTCAAGAGACACAAACCCATCGTAGGTCTGTAAGAGAACACCGGGAGCCACAGAGATATGGATTTCTTGTGACTCAACAAGGTGACTTACTACTTATTGATGAGGATGAGCCGTCATCTTATCAAGAAGCTATAATGGGGACTGATTCTGAGAAATGGCAAGAGGCCATGAAATCTGAGATGGAATCCATGTATTCAAACCAAGTATGGACTTTGGTTGACCCACCTGAAGGGGTACGACCCATAGGGTGCAAATGATTTTCAAAAGAAAGACCGACATGGATGGTAATGTACAAACCTATAAAGGTCGACTGGTTGCAAAAGGTTTCAAACAAATTCATGGTATTGACTATGATGAAACATTTTCACCAGTTGCCATGGTTAAATCCATTAGGATCTTACTTGCAATAGCTGCATTTCATGATTATGAAATCTGGCAGATGGATGTCAAAACAGCTTTCCTTAATGGAAATCTGCTCGAGGATGTATACATGACACAACCCGAGGGTTTTGTCGATCCAAATGATGCTGGAAAGATATGCAAGCTACAACGATCCATTTATGGATTGAAGCAAGCTTCTCGGAGTTGGAATCTTTGTTTTGATGATGCAGTCAAAGAGTTTGGTTTCATCAAAAACGTAGATGGACCTTGTGTCACAAGAAGGTCAGTGTGAGCATAATTATCTTCCTAATATTGTATGTAGATGACATACTTCTCATTGGGAATGATATCCCTGCCTTACAATCTGTAAAGATTTGGCTAGGGAATTGCTTTTCGATGAAAGACTTGGGAGAAGCCACCTATGTATTAGGAATCAAGATCTATAGAGATAGATCAAGAAGGCTTCTTGGCCTAAGTCAAAGTACATACATAGACAAAGTGCTTAAAAGGTTTAGCATGCAAGAATCAAAGAAAGGATTCGTGCCTATGACACATGGTATATATCTCTTGAAGGAACAGTGTCCTTCAACACCAGATGAGAGACAACGCATGAGTAAGATCCCATATGCGTCAGGTATTGGATCTATCATGTATGCCATGATATGTACTCGTCCCGATGTATCGTATGCTTTGAGCATGACGAGCAGATATCAAGTTGATCCAGGTGAAGGTCACTGGATTGCTGTCAAGAATATCCAGAAGTACTTGAGAAGAACTAAGGATACATTCTTGATTTATGGAGGTGAGGAAGAGCTCAATGTAATGGGTTACACTGATGCAAGCTTCCAAACCGACAAAGATGATTATCGATCCTAATCTGGATATGTGTATTGCCTAAATGGAGGTGCTGTGAGCTGGAAGAGTTCAAAGCAAGAGACAGTAGCCGATTCTACAACGGAAGCTGAGTATATTAATGCCTCGGATGCAGCAAAGGAAGCTGTTTGGATCAGGAAGTTCATTTCTGAACTTGGAGTGGTGCCTAGCATTAAAGATCCGATAGAACTCTATTGTGACAACAATGGAG
This sequence comes from Haberlea rhodopensis, assembly GCA_907163345.1. NCBI lineage: Eukaryota > Viridiplantae > Streptophyta > Magnoliopsida > Lamiales > Gesneriaceae > Haberlea > Haberlea rhodopensis. The sequence continues at coordinate 30,095,310 of CAJQUN010000003.1, read as the reverse complement.
CGATCGTACTGGCTAAGGAACCTAGATCTCACCAAAGATCCAAGCACATACTTCGGCGCTTTCATTTCATTCGAGAAATCGTTGAAAGGGGAGATGTTAAAATATGCAAAGTACCAATAGATGATAACGTATCTGACCCATTGACGAAGCCACTGCCACAGCAGAAGCATGATCGTCATACTAGATCTCTAGGCATTAGGTATATGTCTGAGTGGTCTTAGTGCAAGTGGGAGATTTGTTGGGATATGCCCTAAGACATGTCATTGAATGATTGTTTTGCCATACAATGTTTATGATTTTATGAATGACAATTCATTATTATATAATTATTCGTTTAACTGTGCAATGTGAATTAATATATATGTTAATGTCCTTAGAATAATATTGTATTATTCTTAAACATTGTCCATAGTCAAGTATTATCATGAATCGGGATAATGATAATACATAGAGACTAGTATGTGTTGATTGATGAATTGTTCATTGATATGAGATATCAAATCAACACATGGGTATATGTTAGAGAACGATGTACTTGACAGACCCACCATGAGAATGCTACATGGATAGTTATATGAGTGTCATAAGCAATTCTCATAGTGATAATAATATATGTAATCCTTACGACTTGTGATCATCAGAGATCCCAACATAAGGAGTTATGTATCTTGATATTGTCAAACGTTACCCGTAACATGGTAAACTATAAAGGCGACTATTGGATACACTACGAATTACGTAGAGGGATGTTGACTGATCGAGATATGATTTGTCCCTCCTATATAACAGGAGAAGTGTTTGGCCCTTGATCAAGTGAGAACTAAAATGCATGGCCATGCTCGAATGAGTCGATATGTGATATCGAGCTTATTCGTTTATTCTAGTTCTACTTGGGGATCAAGAAATGAAGATTGAATATACGAGTATGACTATTCCATGACTCGTGTTCAATCTAAACACAAAGGACAAATGGATTAAGTTACATGGTTAATATTATCACAAGTTCTAAAGGTTATGTCGAGTCATTGACATTCTTGTAATTTGGGTAGCCTTGATGTGTTGCTAGACACCGCTCTTTGCTTGTAACGTAAAATGAGATTTTATGTAACTGCCAACATTACAAGATCCTATCGGGTCGCACAAAAGATTAAATCGATAAAGGGAATTAAATTCATTGGATGAATTAATTAATTAAGAAGAGTTTAATTAAATGAATATAAAGATTTAATTAAATCATGGGTTTTGGGCCCATGAGGCTTTTTGAAAGCCTTTAATTAAATCATATATAATTTGATTACAATGTGATTAATGAGATTAACACAATTCATTCACTCCAACCTAGCACAAAAGGGATACACGGCCGCCGTCTCTCATTGCTCTCTCGGCTTCATCATAGCCGACGGTAGCCTTGTTGATTCCGCCATCCTTTCGATTTAGAATCGAGTGTGCTTCTTGTTCCGGTTTAAGAACGAGTCTAGCAACTTGTTCTTAGACTATCCCTTCACCTGATTTGATCGTGTGGATGCCGTTGAGGCAAAACTTGATAAGTTTTGCTAGTGACTCGAAGGAGGCGTTGGACGTGGTGCTGCTTCGTGGAATCTGCTCAAACACGCTACAAGGGTGAGACTTATGATCCTTTATCCGATATGATAACCTATGTATAGATCCGGTGTCTTGTAATCCAAAAAATTATTATATTCCGCTGCGTTGCTATGCATGTTGGATTACTTACAGAAAGTGCCTGATGTATTCAAAACAACAGGAATGCTGAAATGCCCATTAGGCTGGAGAGAAGTGCAGATAATTTTCGACATCACCGAGAAGAACAATATATTCCCTTGCATACAGTTGGCAAGTATTAAGGAAACCTTCATATTGGTGAAATTGATCTGACAATTGAAGGAACTGTATGGATGATCCCAGAACAACTCATTCTTGGGATTGAGTTTCTCGAGGAACATAAACATTGGGAAAGATTACAAGATGGAATGGAATTCACGGTGGAAGAAAAGCAATATAGGATCAGATGATCACTAGTCCATTCTCCATATACATCTCCGTCGGGATGTTATATGCGAAGTATCGGGTAGAATATTTTGTAGCCTACATTGATTCCCGAGCTGGAATATGTACTGTCATGCGTGATATCTTCCCCCAAGAAGTTGGTGAAAAATTACCAGCTATTGCCGGAAGAGACTTTTCAAAGCGGATCATTATCCTTAATTGGAGTCCAGTGAATGAAAATAATAATCGGCGGAGCGGGCGGTACCCCATGGTACAAAGTCAAGACTCCGCCTATTTATTTTCATGATACAGGTGCTGATATACTGCTAGGAAACGATTTCCTACAGACATTCAAGCGGTTCACTCAGGAGAACGAAACAATGAGACTTATTTTTACAACCCTTTTGTGATCATAAAATTATTGTGCAACGACTACGGGAGGCGTTTCACAGAAAATTCCCCATTAATTTTTGCAGCAAGCATGGTGATGAATGAAAACTTTGACACCCTAAGATGAAGGATCAGTGGAGATTTGGTGAAGGCGATTCTTTAATTTAGGCAACAAGGAACTGGTCAAAAGAGAAAATGTCTTTTATGGTATAAATATAATGTCATTCAGAGAACAGAATGAGGATAGGGATGAAGATGAAGAAGAAGTTAATCTCGACATCCGACTGTTACTGAAAAAGGCATTACATGAGGAAGTCATGCAACCTGATGCTACCCTCGAAGAGCAAATTACTCTAGAGGAAGTAAAAATGAAGATTCAGAGGAACTACAATGAGGAACGTCTAGCATGGTGGGACCAAAACGAGCTTACAACATCTTTGAAGGTGAAAACTGGAAGAGACTATGAGTTCGTAAGATACAAACCGAACCTTATGAAACATGAAGATCGGAAAGATATGTAGATGATACTTAAGGAACATCTTGACCTTAAGCTAATCTCAGCAAGTGTCTCTCCAAACAGCAGTCCGGGATTTCTCGTACGGAATCATGGAGAAATTAAAAGAGGGAAACCAAGATTAGTGATCAATTACAAAGGTATCAACGAAATCTTGGAATTCGATGGATATTATATTCCAGGCAGAGAGCATTTGGTAAATAGCATCAAGAATGCCAAAGTATTTTCTAAGTTCGATTGTAAGTCTGGATTCTACCAGATCAAAATGGAGGAAGCAAGCAAAATGTTCACAGCATTCTCCACACCACAAGGACACTATATCTGGAATGTCATGCCAACGGGATTGGCAAATGCTCCCCAGTTATAAAAGGAAGATAGACAATCTTTTCGAAGATTATTTCATCTTCATGTTCGTGTACATTGACGATATCATCATTGCGTCAAGAAACATGAAAGAACATCTTAAACATTTGAAAATCTGTTCAGATGTTTGTTACAATAAAGGATTAGTGCTCTCCGAAAGGAATGCAGTAATTGCCACAAGACAAATCGAGTTCCTTGGAATTCAGATTGACGAATCAGGAATCATCTTGCAAACCATATTGTCGAAAAAGTGCAAGGATATCCAAATGACCTCAAGGATTTAAAGCAACTTCCGAGTTTTCTGGGAGTTGTTAATTATGTTGGAATGTTCATCAACAATCTAGCAAACCATCGGAAGGTTTTCAGTCCACTACTCAAAAAAGATGTTAAGTTCAAGTGGAATGAAGATCACAGACAAGCTGTCAAACAGCTTAAAGAGGTTTGCATGCAACTACCAAAGCTTGCAATTCCAAACGACAAAAACGAATTGGTATTATATACCGATGCCAGTGATCATTGGTGGGCTGCAGTACTTATGAAAGCCAGACCAGATGGAGAAGTGTCATGCAGATATTGCAGCGGTCTATTTGACAGCAGCGAAGTTATTAGATAGCACATCAACGAGAAGGAATTCTTCGCAGTTCGAAAGGCTTTTAAGAAATGACCACTTTTTCTACTGGCGAATAAATTTATCTTGAAAATAGATAATACAAGTGTCAAGGCCTTTTTAAAAAATAAAACTGAATCAAAACCAGAAAAGGCTAGACTTTTAAGATGGCAAGCTAAATGCCAATATTATGATTCTGATATTGTCATTGTGAAATCTAATAAAAACATTCTTGCAGATTTCTTAACGAGAGATGGAAGCAAGTGAAGCAAATTCCATCATAACGAGATCAAAGCACCTCAGAGAAAATCTGGATGAGCTAGACAAATAGATCAAAGGCTTTGTGATTACTTCTCAGGTCGCGGGTCAAGTACGGGAAATGGATCTCACGTAGGTCCAACAGGCTATGAAGGCTACCATGCAAGCTTACACCTGTTTATGGGACAATTATATTCCCCTCCGACGGGATGCTTCAGGGGTGAAGCTAAAGTCGTGTTTCAGAGAGTCGGACGCATAAACCGGTGTGAGGGATTCAAGTACCACCACTACGAGGCCTAGTATTGATCCTTTTGGGGAAGATACAAAAAGAAAAAATGATTCCCAGATATCAATGATATCTGAAGAATCAAGCCAACCCAGCACCTCAGGGGTTAAAGTGGGAGAGATTAATCTTAGGCCAACGGCGGGCAAGTCTAAGGTTAATACTAAAGAGATTAAAGTTTCCCCAACTCCCCCTTTGCAGGAATATCAAAAAACATGGGAGAAACTCTATACAATGGTGGTGTAATTCCTGGAAAAATAACTGCAGATTGGTCAGGAAAATACCCAAGAATGTGGACGCATCCTGGTGTCAAACCAGAAAGTGTTCGCGAGTGGTTTGATTTTGGCTGCCTAGCCTCAGTCTTTACCACATCACCAAGTTTTTCAAAAATCATGAAATTACCGGAATGGATCTATGAAGGGGTGTATGACTCATGGCAAAATAATCATACACTCGGACGAGGAGATGTTCTGGAGCTAAAATTCTTAACTGCAGCCCCAGAAATAACAGAAAAATGCCTTCATCCCAGCTTCCATTTCATAAAGCTACAAAGATCTAACTGGAAGGCGATGGACAAAATAATGCCACCGCCCCAAGGAACAACACTAGTTTTACCGCTCATAGAAGACAACATCACCACCAGACGAGCATGGGGATTATGGGTATGTCTCACCGAGATGGACAAAGTCAAGTATCCGTTCAAAATTTTCCAAAAAATAGCGTATGGATCATTCATGTTTAACTCTATGACAAGCCATACTACGAAATTTGCCGAGGAAATCTTTGAAAAAAAGAGGTTAATATTGTGGGACAACAAGATTCCGGCGACCAAAGAAACCTGTCGGAAGTTCTGCAACATGGCTCATGTTGGAAGATGGCAGGACTACATCTGCCCAAGCTGCCCAGAGCAGAAAGAACCACTGTTTGGGAAAGGATTCACTTTCAAGAGGCAGGAGAAAAAAGACGACAAAGCAGGTCAAGGCAAACGTGGAAGATTCCCATGCGGACTGCAAATGCCAAATTTCTAGGGACCACAAGGAGACAAGAGTCATATGACTCTGACGAATACCACTACCATTATCAAAAGAAAACAAAATGGGACAGCCTCTTCGGCCAAAAGTCGAAGGGACCACAAGATACCAAACAAGATAGAAGACGCATGCAATGACGTCTGATTATAAATAATAGTTGAAGTCTGGATTTCAGATCCACCTCCAGACTTCTATATACCAAGGCATTCAGGAAGCTAAGGACATCAAAAATTCTCCATAGTTTTCTGAGAATAAAAATTGTAGTCTCCAAGCTTTGTAATCTTCGACTTTCATAACTTGGTAATATTTCCTTTCTTTCTTTCTTTTCGTAAACATCTATAATATTGTTTTGTTTTAGTTTATGTGTTCTTGAGTCAAGCCTCATCGTTATGAGTGGCTAAACAAGTCCGTCTCCTCCCAAAAAGAGACGTTTTAATGTGTAGATATTATAAGTATTTCCAGAATAAAACGAAGGATGTTGCTCATCTATCTCCCAGATTTCTTTAAATCTTACTTATATCTTGATTATACCTTACGCCCTAAGGTAGGAAACGAATTAGGGATGTGTTGTGCGGTTTCTAAAGGAGTCGGATAACTGTGAATCCTTCGCAAAAGTATGCTCTTGGGTTCTCTCAAGATGACAGAAACAAAAATGATCTCATGTTCATAAAGGCCCCTGCATTTACGTACCCTTATTAGGAGTTATAGCAAAAATGGGATTTTGGTTGTTTTGTAATAATCCTAAAAGTTTTAAGGAGTTTTATGCAATTAAAATAACGATTTTTATGTCTTTTAAGGTTGATAGGGAGTTAGAATAAAGAAAATGAATATAGTAGGGAGTTTAAATAAAGAATATTTGATATAGGGAGGAATGTTAAAGTTATGTTTGAGCGTGGGGATTTTAATTGAGTTTACCCGTTCCATTTTTTAAACGGTTTCCAACTACTTTGAAAGTTTAAACATATTGATAATATTTATTAATTAATTTTAATTAATGGATAAGATTGCTTTTTTATTTTTTATTTTTTATTTTAAACATTTATTAATTTATTTTTTATCTATCAAAAAATATATCTAATGTAAATCATATGATGTTGGTTCAATATATATAACAATTATAATTAAAAAGTAAAATTATATTCCAAATGCAAAATAGTTAAATAGTTTTACAAGTAAATTAAAATGTACTATATATATATATATATGTGTGTGTGTTTGTATGTGTTGGTATTTATAAGAGCAGGTATATAGAAATATGGCCGATCAGCTGACTAAAATATAATAATTAGTCTTAAATTTGCAGAATTATTTGGTTATCGTACAAAATTTAAATTCAAATAACCAAAATTTAGATTTATTAATTAAAATATGTATAACAAAAAGTTCTATTCAAAATTTTTATTATTTTGAAGAAAAAAAATAAAGAAGTGAAATAAACTGATTAATACTTTTAAAAATGAAGGAATTGCGTGAATGCATCATTTAGAGAAACTTTATTCATATAAGTCAGTAAAAAAAAATAAGTGTGCAACTAAATAAATGGTTGATAGAACTTTATTTACATGAGCCCTTTTTAAACTTTTGTTTTATTTAGTATTTTCTATTATTAAAATACCAATGCTTTTCATCTTCAACATAACTAGGTTTTCAAATCCAAACATCGGATATCTCACTTCACTCTCTTTCTTCCCACCACATTTACACCGCCGCGCCGCTCTGAACTCCCGCCGCATCACCACCATGGCGCAAGTTTCTTCTCTTAATGCATTTTATTTTAGTTGTATGTTCATTCTCCCTTTGCTGAGTTACTGTGGCTGAAATCCTTTTCAAGAACATTGTTTTCATCAGCAAAATCCTAAAAATTGGTCTAGCTATGAAGAAGTGGGAGCTAGAGATATGGTGGTAAGATATTTTTAATTGTGATTCATTAGCGTCTGCGCTTGCTCACATTTTCTAGAATTTACAACCTAATAGCAAAACTTGCAACGAAGAAGACGACTCAGAGAAAAAGTAACTGGTACACGAAATTTATAAAAAGTAACTGGTGCACAAAATTTATAAAGAGTATCTAGTGCACGAAACTTATGAAAGTAACTGGTGTACGAAATTTATAAAAAATAACTGGTGCACGAAACCTATATAAAGTAACTGGTGCTCAAAACTTATATAATTAACTGGTGCACGAACTTATAAAAGTAATTGATACACGAACATATAAAAGTAACTGGTGTACGTACTTGTAAAATTAACCGTTTGAGCATAATGTGATAAAATATGTGCACCTGGTTTGTTCGTGCATCAGTTATGTTTATTCACCAGTTAGTTTAAGATTCTTGCACCAGTTAAATTTTATAAGTCTGTGCACAAGTTACTTTTATATGTTCGTGCATCAATTACTTTTATAAGTCCGTGCACCAGTTAGTTTAAAATTCGTGCGCCAGTTGTTTTTTATAATTTTTGTGCACCAGTTACTTTTCTCTGGGTCGTCTTCTTCGTTGCAAGTTTTGTTGTCAGGCTATAAATTTTGGAAATTAGCAAACAAGTGCGGAAATCAATGAATTACAATTAAAAAACCTCAAAAAACAACAAACATAGAATATATACACACACATGTACATATATATATGTACATATCATATATACTGTCAAACTTTAAGCAACAAAACCTAAAGTAATATATACCAAATTTGTAAAAAAAAACTGGAATGAAGTGATGTGATGGAAAATCGAACTGATGAAGAGAAAACCCATCTGTAATATATACCAGATTTGAAGAAGAAAAAAATGGAGCAAAGTGATGGAATTGAAAAACGAAGAGATAGAATGGGGGATTCAAAAACCCTAAGTTCAAGAAACTGTAATTGAAAGCGAGAGATTTTTTACTGAAATTTTGAATGATGGAGAAATGGAGATGGTAGAAGATGAACTTCCTGTAAATGAATGAGGAACAAATGGTGTAGAGGATGAAGAAGACAAATAGGGGACAGGACACTATTTTAGTCATTTGAACCTAAAGTTGACTTAAATGATTACAAGCTTGTGCATCAGTTACTTTTTAAAACTTTCATCCATCAATTACGTTTTCTCTGGATCATTTTCTTCGTTGCAAATTTTGTTGTCAGGCTATAAATTTTGGAAATTAGCAAACAAGCGCGAACACCATGAATCACAACTAAAAAACCTCAAAAAGCAACATATATATATATATATATATATATATATATATTGTCAAACCTTAAGCAACAAACCCTAAAGTAATACATACCAATTTTGTAAAAAAAATTTGGAATAAAATGATGGAATGAAAAATCGAAGAGATGAGAAAATCCAACTGTAATATACCTGATTTGAAAAAAAATTTGGACCGAAGTGATGGAATTGAAAATCGAAGAGATAGAATGGGGGAATTCAAAAACCCTAAGTTAAAGAAACCGTAACTGAAAGCGAGCGAGATTTTTTACTGAAATTTTGAATGAGAGAGAAATGGAGATGGTAGAAGACGAGCTTCCTATGAATGAATGAGGAACAAATGGGGTAGAGGATGAAGAAGATAAATAGGGGGCAGAAGGTTATTTTGGTCATTTGAATATAAAATGGACTTAAATAATTTTAAGTTTTTTTCTCAGATTAAGATGAGTAAAGTTTCAATATAATGTACCGACATGAATTTTCTCTTTAAAAATCATTAATCCATTACAAAGCAAAATTTGAACTTAAATTGATTCAATCTATATTATAATCAAATCAAATGTTTTAGGCGGTCTCGCATGAGTCGGTAACATGCGGTACGTCTCACCTACCAGTCGCAGCCGTTAAAGAATTCCTTATCATTTCATTTGGTTATAAGCTGCCCTTACAATTTCTCTTTTTTTTTTCCAGCCCTTACAATTTGACTGATAATTAAAAATTGTACTTTATTGATTTTGGGAACAACTGTAATGAATTAAACACTTTTTTTAAACTTTATATAACAATAAAAAGATTACAACTTTATTTATTTTGGGAACTCAATGCCATATACCGTCTTGTCCAGACTTCAAGCCAAACCATCATCATTTTGCATGTGTGTTGTTTGGTCACGACCCCGTCTTCTTATAGTACTCAGTGTGTGATAAATGTGATTTTTATACTTATATTTCTGAGATTTTTAATATTGTTTATGTTGATTTCTGAACGATATTAAGCGTTTTTCTGTTCTTTTGTGTATTTCAAGAATCAAGGTCGAATTATATAAATGTGGGGGAATTAAACTTAAATTGATGAAAAAGAACTCAAATGAACGAACAGGTCGAAGAAATGGTGAAAACTCGATTTTTGGAGAAAAAAGGTTCACAGATTGATTGGTAGCATTGCACCGATCGATCGGTCACATGATGTAGGTTGAGTTAAAATCTGAAGAATTACCGATCGATTGGTAGACATGTTCCGAACAAACCAGGTGCACATATTTTACCACATGATGCTCAGCAGTTAATTTTCTAATCCGTGCACATATTACTTTTATATGTCGTGCATCAATTACTTTTATAAGTTTGTGCAGTTCGTGCACCAATTACTTTTTATAACTTTCGCGCACCAGTTATTTTTTCTTTGGGACTTCTTCTTTGTTGCTGTCACGCCCCGGGCCCAGGCCCACGCAAGCGCGACTGCACAATGGGCTCCTATAGCAACTACTTCGTATCCGTTCTCGCTCTACGAAAATGGTTAACCCAAGTTGCTATAATAGTCCATTGTAACCCTTTATAAACCACTTTAAATTTTCATCCACAACCAATATGGATAAGGGTATTACAATCACCCCTCCTTTAGAATGCGACGTCCTCGTCGCCACCTAACTCATCGATCCACCGGCACCGGGAATCTAGAGGTGGCTCCTACAGGTTTAAGAGGTGGCTCCCGTCATGTAGCACTTTGCCCCGCAGGTTCAAGAGGTGGCTCTCACGCACGTGGCACTTGCCCCGCAGGGTCAAGAGGTGGCCCCCATCGTGTAGCACTTTGCCCCTTTAGGCTCAAGAGGTGGCTTCCATGCACGTAGCACTTTGCCCTGCATAGCACTTATCTCCCGGTGTTTTCTGCCGGTGACCGGCTCTGATACCATTCTGTCACGCCCCGGGCCCAGGCCCACGCAAGCGCGACTGCACAATGGGCTCCTATAGCAACTACTTCGTATCCGTCCTCGCTCTACGAAAATGGTTAACCCAAGTTGCTATAATAGTCCATTGTAACCCTTTATAAACCACTTTAAATTTTCATCCACAACCAATGTGGGACAAGGGTATTACAGTTGCAAGTTTTGCTGTCAGGCTATAAATTCTAGGAATTAGGAAACAAACAGGACACCGATGAATTACAACTAAAAAGCCTCAAAAGCAACAAACATAGAATATATATACATATATACATACACACACACACCGTCAAGCAACAAACTCTAAATTAATACATACCAGGTTTGTAAAAAAAAATCTGGAACAAAGAGTTGTAATGGAAAATAGAGAAGAGAGAAAGAAAACCCAACTCTAATATATTCCAGATTTGAAAAACAACCTGGAACGAAGTGATGGAATTGAAAATCGAAGATATAAAATGGGGAAATTAAAAAACCATAAGTTATAGAAACCGTAACTGAAAGCGATAAGAGAATTTTTACTGAAATTTGAATGAGGAAAAAATGGAAATGGGAGAAGACGAGCTTCCTGTGCATGAATGAGGATCAAATGGGTAGATGACGAAGAAGACAAATGGGGGATAGAAGACTATTTTGGTCATTTGAACCTAAAGTGGGCTTAAATGATTGTAAGTTTTTTCCCAGACTGATGAATAAAATTTTACTATAGTATACCGACATGAATTTTTGTCATGAAAAATCAATAATCCATTACAAACTAAAATTTAAACTTAAACTGATTCAATCTATATTATAACCAAATCAAATTTTGTAGGCGGTATCATATGAGTCGATGGTAACATGCATGCCGTACGTCTCACCTACCAGTCGCAGCCGTTACAATCTCCTTATCATTTCATTTGGTGATAAGCAACCCTTACAATTTCACTGATAATTAAAAATCAATTCTATATATAAATGCAAACATACTAATTTTGCGATAATGAAATAAATTAAGTTGGATATAAACTAAGATCTAATTATAAAAAAGTTCATGAATTTATTATCTACTTGGCGTGTATTATGCCAATATTTTTCGATTTAAAAATAATTTATGTCAGATTATATTTTATAAAAATCTTTATGTTTGATTACTTTTATTAAAATTAATTTTGTGTGAAATCTTCTGAGTCATGACTCATGATTATACTTGGTTTGTCATTGTTATGATAAGTTAAATTTGTCCAAGTGGGAGCCAGTTGACTTTATGGTCTACGCACGGCCAACTAATTTTAGAAATTAATTTATTTGGCCTATTATTTATACTCAAACTCTCAAATTTCATTATATATTTACCTCTTTGATGTATATTCTAGTATATTATTTAATCATTAGATATTTTTAAATATATTAAAGTTGCATTTTTGAAATATCATTATTATATAATCATAAAATTAATTTATATATATTCAGACACACACAATGGTGGGTTTTTAATTATATAACCTGTATTTTAATAGTATTTATAAATATAACCCGAAATTTTTTTTCTTCATAAACTAACCGATATTGCCAACTCAGTTGACGACAACACTAAAAATTATATTAATGTCGCCATCTCAGATGGCGACAAAATAAAAATTTATTTTTTTATTGTTGTCGGCATCTCAGATGGCGACAACTTTATTTTTTTAATAGGTGTCGTCATCTCAGATGGCGACACTCATTAAATCTGCAAACCCAAAGATTTTTTTAAATGGGTGTCGCCATCTGATAATAATGCAAGCCCGCAGCTCAAACTCATTCTCACATTCGACGAAATTACAGAGCATCTGCAAGGCGAGAACTTCCATTTCTTTTCCAAATTATTTAAGGTAATTTTTTATTTTTGTTATTATTTGATTTTAGATAAATTATGATGTTGATATGTATATTGGGAGTATATTTTTTGTTGGTGTATATTTTGGAGATGTGGATGGTGAAAGGTTGGCTCCGGATTGAGGCGGCTGCGAGGCGACGCCGGATTGAGGCGGCTGGTGTGGCGGTCGGCGGCGTCGATGGGCGGCGGCCGGTGGTATCTGTGGGCGGCGGTGGACGGTGGCAGTGCTCCGTTGTCGGCGGTCGGTGGGCGGCGGCCATGAATAGCCGGCGGGTAGTGGTTGTAATATTGAGATCAATGTTGATAATTTTTTGTATTATATTTCATGATGGATCAAATGAGACAACAATGCCCGGTTGACACACATCTTTTGTCATTGCAGTCTTCACATTGATCTGAGTATGTATGGAGAGGTGATATGGATAGCATACTGCGTGCAAGAAACCCAGATAGCTATTTTTGAGATATGTGTCCACTAGATATACGTGTTGTTAATTTTTGCACGTGATTGGGTTTTATGGTATATATATGTGTGGTAAGATTGAGTTTGACATGCACCTGATCACGACTTTAGTTGAGAAATGACGCGTGAAACACATACATTTCATCTTAGATTGGGAGATGCGTCTATCACACTGCAAGACATTGCAGTAATATGGTCGTTGTCAGTAGATGACATCGTAGTGTATGGAATAGATTATGATAGGACTCTACAGAATGACAAGAATATTGTCATACATATTTAGGATTCATACCAGATATCAAAGACTTTAAAGGTGCGATGTTGAGATTAGTTGCTTTGAGATACATAGTACGCCAGATGATGTTGTTAAGTTTACACGGGCTTGTGCGTTATTGATGTTATGGGGAATTATGTACCCTGATTCATCAGGCAATTTTGTTAGGTTATTGTATTTACAGAAGTTGGAGGATATCGACTCTGCCCGTACCTATAGTTGGGGTAGTGTTGTGTTGGCATACTTGTATCGTGAGTTGTGCATGTCATCAGAGAGAGGGAAAAAATTTATATGTGATGCATTGCAACTCGTACAGGTAAACAATATATTTTTTTGGTTTAATAATTGAAATATGTTTCTTGTCAATCTAACTTGTATTATTGATGTCACTACAATAAATGAGATTTGGGCATGGTCACGAATCCCAAGTTTGACTCCTCAATTGGGTAGCCAAAGATCTGATATTTGACAAATAATGATCGGCCCAGACAATGTGTAACATTCTGGTCCATATGGTGTAAGGTAATACGAATATGCATTGTTTTATAATTGATTTTATGTGTTAATGCATTTATCATTTATTTGAATATATACAGGTTGTCATGCCATTTAAAATTTACAGAAACTGGGAGTCATTCCATACACATCATCAGGGACATCCTCGATGAGCAGCTAGTTACTCAAGTAAACATTGTCGCCATGCTTGCTTCCTAGTGATTACAGAGGCAGTTATTTGTCTTCGATCGAACATCCGAACATCATGGTGAATGGAATGATGATCAGCACAAGCATATTTTTCAAAGACATAATCCGGCCAATCTTGATTATTCTGGATCATTCGTTCCGCTTTCTTAAGTCGTTCAAGAAATATAGCACACATCGATCAAAAGTTAATTGCACAATGGCGGTGATTGGAAGGCGACGAGCACCCTTCATAAATCCGTTAATGCACTCAGACATATTTATATTAAGAATACCACCACACCATACACCGTGATGAGCACGAGTCCATTTTGACTTCTCAATCCGATTCAAATAATCAAATGCTCTTGGTTCAATACTTTTTATTTCTTCCATTGTAGAAGCAAACATTCTGAGCTGATTTTCTGATCCAGCCTTCCAGCATAAGTCTTTCAAATGAACACTTTTGAATCGACTATTAAAGTTTGAGCACATATGTCTCAAACAAAATCGATACACTCCACGCGAGGAATTGAAGTTGGTAATACTTTCAGAGGCTGCAATAAGGCCCGGATGCCTAGTAGATATCAAGCACACACCAGTAGATCCTTTAACAATGTGCTTGCTAATCAACTCTGACAAAAAACTTTCCCCGTCGACGATTGCAAAGGCCAAATATAAGACTTGATTGTTAGCGTCCATGGCCACGGCAATCAACATCTTATGTTGATTTTTTGTATATATATGTGTTCCATCTACACTTATAACTTGTTGGTAGTGTCGGAATCCATCTACACATGGTTGGAAGACCCAAAACACGTAGTTCAAAGTCATCTCTGTTGGTTTAGCATTCGGTAGGTGATCCATTCAACGAATGTGCCTGAGTTCCATTTTTGCAAAGCTCCCATGTAATAATGCAACTTTTTCACAGAGCTCTCCCATGTTCCATAAACATTTTCAACCGCACGTCTCAAACTATACCAGCCTTTTGCATATGAGATCTCAAATCCATACTTATCTTTAACAGTCTGAATACCATACTTTATCTCATAGGATGGATCACGTCAAACGATTCCCACTAACAGACTAGCAATCATATTTTTGTCCAGATTTGCATGATCGATCGATAAATCACTCAAAAGACAAGTGTGAGAACCCCCATACTTTATTATTTTGAATATTCCATTTTTTTACTCAACGAGGCGCGTAGAAATCATCTGCAAGGCATATCTAGTGTACTATGTTTGCACCACTTTCCATAATATTTTTATACTTTTGACAACAAGATACTCACGTTTTACAATCCGTACCGAGTAATCTTTCACAGCTGCCTGAAGATGACCTTTATATTTAAATACCATATTCAGATGGATATTTTTTTTGGAATAATCGTAGTAACTCCCCTACTTACCAGTTGGAAGGTCGATCGAATCTCCAAATACGTCTGAATGTGTCGTGGAGAAAAATGGAATTTTGGATAAAGGTCATGGTCATTTGTCGTGGTTGTGTCTGCTACATTAACTGGCACTTCTTCAATATCAACCTCATCGTCATCAGACTCATCCTCTGATGGAATCCCCTCCGGTTCAGACTGAATATCATCTCCAAAATCCACAAAAATGTCTGCTAGTGGATCGGGAACAATATTGTCAGCAACTAGAGGAGCATCATCTTGAATCCTAGAGGTAGTTGGTCTTTCTGTAACTACTACAAATAGACCACTACCACTTGTTGGTATATCTGTAATAAAATCATAAGCTACTCGTTCTGTTTGTATATACATCTCCAAACAAATATGATTTTGTTCAGAATCCAATAACCATGCTAAATTATAATCATTGTCAACGGGAAAATTTGTTTGTTTGACGGACCACAATCATATATAATAGATTCTGAATCTTGTAATATATCGTCTCCCCAATACAACAAAACATTAATTGACAAAATTTATAAATTAGTACATTATATATAATGTTTTTAAATTTTATTATTTATATAACAACGGACCTGCAATGTGCCGATCGGAGGAAACGACTGGAGGAAATAATGAAGATTATGGTTTTCTGAAGAAAAAATGTTTACGAATTCTGAAGAGATTTTGGTTTACGAAATGAGCAACATTATGTTCGGTTATATAGACAAACAAATTGATTGTTGTCGCCATCTCAGATGGGGACATCAAATAAAAAATGTTTTTTTCATTCTCGTCATATGAGATGGCGACAATGTTTTAAAAAATAAATTTATGTCGTTATATAACGACATCGGTAGAAAAATTATTTTTTTAAAAGATGTCGCCATCTCACATGGCGACATAAAAAAATATGTTTTTTAAAGAAGTCGTCATGTCAGATGGCGACTTCAATTGAAGTCGCCATCTGACATGGCGATATAAAAAAAATATGTTTTTTTAACGAAGTTGTCATCTGATATGGCTATTTCGATTAATCTGCTAATAAAAAAAATCGAGTTAAATTGTTAAAATACAGGTCAATTCATTAAAAAACCACACACATTGGGCTTCACTTGTACTACTAATCTTATAAGGATATTTGAATATCTACGTGGAAGTTTGAGAAATTCAAAGAATCGTGATAGATACATTGGGGATGGGGGATTGAAGGCGTCCGCCACATTTAAGGGGAATTTGATTTGGGACAGTGCTATGAAGAGCAACAATACCATGATTTGATAGTACCCATAAGGATATTGATATTACAACCTAAGGGTTTGTTTGGTTTTGTAGGATATGTAATGATTAAGATTATGAGATAATGATAAATAAAATAGTGTGATAAGTTATATGTTTTTTTTTTGTTTTTTTAGGGGAGGGGGATGACTCGAACACGAGACCTCTTACACTGAGAAATAGATGACAAAAACTAGGCCAATGCCTTGTTGTCGCGTGATAAGTTATATGTTATTTGGTTTGAATGATAAGATGATGTATTAATTTTATTGTAATGGCTAAAATACCTCGAAAATTTGAATTTCAAAATTTGGTGGAAATTTCAAATTTTCGAAGGATTTCAAATTTTTGTTATGAGAAATAATTTGAATTTTTTTACGGGAATTTCAAATTTTAAAATAGTAAAAAAGGTGAGAAATATTATATATGTCATTTTGCTACAAAGTGAGATAAGTATAATTGAATAATTTTTTTCAATCCTGCTAACCAAACATGGGATTAAAAATTAATCCTAAGACTATTAATCCATATTATGCAAACTAAACATACCCTAAAGATAATAAGGGTAATACCCTTAGGGGTAACATCAAATAAACCTCATTACATTTGTATTTTTTATTCAGCTATACACTATAGTTGGATACAATTTGTAACATTAACACAGTCGTATTGGCCATTCAAGATGAGAGCATTATTAATTAACAAATAATTCCAAATGAAATACTTAGGTTAAAACCTATACGTACGAGTCAGGGTGCTTATTGGGTCGGATCAACCAGAACCGGTCCGGAATCGGTCCGGTCGGTTCCGGTTCCGAACCGAAACCGGTTGATCCGGTTATAAACTGGAATCCGATCCGGGTTTCACCCAGATCGGATCGGTTCCAGAGATCCGGAACCGCCAATCCGGCGGTTTCGATTCCACCGGTTCCGGTTCCTTAACCGGAACCGAAACCGGTTAAAAATAATAATAAAAAATTAAAATAGGTACCGTTGGCCAACGGCATTGTAGCCGTTGGCCAACGGACTGCCGTTGCCCAACGGCTAAAATAGTCGTTGGGCAACGGCAGAATCAAAAAAAAAAAATTAATTTTTTTTTTTTTTTGCTTCTATATATACCTCATTTTTCCTCTCCAATTTTTCACCTCCAACGACTAGTAGGAGGAGAAGAAGAAGATGCTACTCAGTCACGAAGCGGAGGGATTAATCTGTTGCGGAGCCTTGGAAGAAAGAAGCAGAGAGGAAGCGGAGTGTCATCTACCGCTTCAAATGAGTTGCAGTTCTTCCTGGGTCAAATGTTCATTACAGATGAAAATTTTGACGTACTAGAGTGGTGGAAAGCAAACACAAGACAATATCCAGTCTTAGCCAAAATGGCTAGAGATGTATTTGCAGTCCAAACATCCAGTGTCGCATCAGAGTCGGCATTTTCAACTTGTGCTCGA
Organism: Haberlea rhodopensis; assembly: GCA_907163345.1. Lineage (NCBI taxonomy): Eukaryota > Viridiplantae > Streptophyta > Magnoliopsida > Lamiales > Gesneriaceae > Haberlea > Haberlea rhodopensis. Next base: position 30,077,323 of record CAJQUN010000003.1, on the reverse strand, counting down.
CTCATTGGAGACTTTAGAGTTTCTCTACAAGCAGAATCATTGTGCATGCTTACGCTGCTAAGAGATTGGTTCGATGCTGAGAGAAGAAATAAGAGAGAAGGAGGAATCGACGAGTTCGGCAATGAAAGTTTCGAAGAAGAAGAAGAATTGGCCAAGACTATACTTATAAATTATGATGAGTAATGTATTTTTTTTATAAATTTCAAATGATGTATCTTTTATGTTGTTTTCCATATTCAATAAATGATATTTTTCCTTTACGATTTGAGTTGAAAAAATTAAAATTAAAAAAAATCGGCTTGGCGATCGATCGCCAGAATCATGGCGATCGATCGCCAAGACCCAGTAGTTAAAAAAAAAACAGAGACAATTGGCGATCGATCGCCGAACATGGCGATTGATCGCCAAAACGGTTCCGGTTGGAACCGGTTTACCCCGGACCAATCCGATAATTCGGCTCCGGGGTTCCGAACCGGATTGGTTCCATGGCATTTGCCATGGAACCGGAACCGGACCAATCCGGTTCGGAACCGGATTGGTCCGGTTCCACATAAAACAAGTCCGGGACCGGTCGGATCCGGTCCGAATTCGGTCCGATCCGGCCCTTGAACACCCTGACGTACGAGTGAGATGGTTTATAACGAAAAATTTATATGATATGATCCCGTATTTTTGTTATTTGGTAGAAAAAGTGCAATAGAAAAAATATAAAGGACACCATGAGTTTTTACGTGAAAACCCCCCAAAACGGATAGAAAAAACCACTGCACCTAGTCCAGTATAAAATTTCATTATAAATAATAATCTTTTTACATTATTTTGTACAAAAAATGAACAAAAATGAATCAAAGGAAAATTGCATTCAGGAGGGATTCAGGCTCGAGAAGTCCCTTTAGCCAAAAGAAGTAGACCCTTTTTTGTGGAAAAAAAAAATCCCCCCCCCCCCCCCCCCCCCCCCCCTTTTAGGAAAATCTATCCTTTTAGCCATTCATTGTGCCCCTAATCTTTCCCACTAATTACCACACTAATCACCATCACTCTCGGCCAAGGGTGGAAATTCGGGTACGGGAACCCAACCCGACCCGATAGGGTCGGGTAATATTTATAAAATATCGGGTTTGGGTAGTACCCGACACCAAAATCTATTGTTATCGGGTCGGGTTATGGTAGAATTTTTACTACCCGAAACCTGATCGGGTACCCGACCCTGACATATATTAGTTAACCCTAAATCTGCTAACTAACCCTATCTTATATTCTTAATAATATATAACTGGCATTAAACGTCCATCTCCAAATTTCATTCAGCCGTCCATCCTCACATGTTTCAGCCACCAATTACACTTTAGAAATGTATCAAAAAAATTTTGAGCTTTAAGTTTTTTTCTTTTCTTAAAAATTTTATTTTTATTAGAATCTACTTATATCTTATCATTATTTCATGTATTTTGCAGAGCTATCGAAGTCGGGAATCGATTCTTCAATCATTGACATCTGATGTTACTTCAAATCTGCTACGGCATTAGAGTCTATGATTTTGGACGTTAATTTTTTTTCATTCTTAGATTTGAACCATGTTGGTATTTGAGATTAGATATTGGAATTTGTTATGATTTTGGTTTTTTTTGTTTTTGTTTCGAACTTAGAAGCATTTATTTCATTCTTAAATATCCTTATTTTTATCTTTGTTCCATTAAAATTTGTTTGATATATCGGGTACCCGACTCGGGTACCAGATATTAGTTGTTACACGAGTACCGGTACCCGACCACATCAGGTTATGATCGGGTAATTTTTTTTCATACTCGATATGTCGGGTACCCGACTACAACTACCCGGACCCGATAAAACCCGACCCGCGCCCACCTCTAATCTCGGCCACTAACTCCATTCGTCATTCCCTCTATCTCCATCAACCCCAATTTTAGGAGAATAATGGATACATCACATATCAATATGTATAGACCCGATTTTAACCTTATTTATATATCAATTCAATGGACTGAGATAAAATAGTTGGTATTATACTTGATATATTTTTGGGGTACTTATGGGCCTGTACCAGTTGATAGAACATATTCATTTCAGTCAGCCAAAAAAACTTAAGTTCACATAGGTCCATTTTGGGTAAAATTACAAAAAGGGGCCACAATGCTTCTTCTTCAATGGACAACATTCAATTTAACCACTTCTCCTCCATTCTTCTCATTCTCTCTTCAAATTCATTCATTACAACAAACATCATCATCGATTTTTTTTATCAATACATTCAACTGCAACTCCTTATTCAATATTCAAAGCATCATTCCAAAAAAAAATAATATTATGAACTCCACGTTCATGGAAGTCAATGCGTGATGAACACTGCTACAAAACTCGGAACCCTAGCAATTAGCGAATCTGAATTCAGCTACGACGATATGAAAGCTTGATCAACTCAACCACGGCCAACATAAGTCTCAGGCGCGATGAAAGGCGCGGCTTCTCATCCTCTTGGTAACAATCTTTCAGATATGATTTCAGAACCTGCAGCATCATTACATAAAATCGTGCATCACCATGTTAAATAATCGTGCACCAACATGTTAAAAAATCGTGCACACCCATTACAAAAATATTGCACCCCCATCACAATAAAATCGTGCACCTAACTGTAAAAATTGTGTAGCAAATGTTATAAATCGTGGACCACAATGTTTAAAATTGTGCACCACCATGTTAAATAATCACGCACCAACATGTTAAAAAATCGTGCACCCCATTACAAAAATCGTGCACCCCTATCAGAAAAAAATAGTGCACCCAATTGCAAAAATCATGCAGCAACATGTCAAATATTGTGCATATTAAAAAATCATGCACCACAATATGTAAAATGGTGCACCACATTATAAATATCAAGTGCACCATCATTATAATAATCGTGCATCCCGCTTACAAAAATCGTAAACCCCCATTACAATAATCGTGCACAATGTTTGTTGTGCACAATTAGTTTATGTACTATTGTATGAGTTAAGAAGCATGATTGAATTGAAGATGCACGATTGAATTTGTTGATTTATGCACGATTAATAGTGTTTGTTGTGCATGCTTATTTTAACTTGTTGTGCACGATTAGTTTATGTACTAATGTATGAGGGGTTTGAGTTAAGATGCATGAAGATGCACGATTGAATTTGTTGGTTTATGCACGGTTAGTAGTGTTTGTTATGTACGATTATTTTAGTTGTTGTGCACAATTAGTTTATGCACGATTGAATTTGTTGGTTTACACACGATTAGTAGTGTTTGAAGATGCACGATTAAAATTGTTGGTTTATGCACGCTTGTTTTAGTTTGTTGTGAGGGGTTTGAGTTAAGATGCACGATTGAATTGAAGATGAACGATTGAATTTGTTGGTTTATGCACGATTAGTAGTGTTTGTTGTGCACTATTATTTAAGTTTGTTGTGCACGATTAGTTCATGCACGATTGAATTGAAGATGCACGATTGAGTTTGTTGTGCACGGACAGTTCAAAATCCAAAATTATTCTGAAGAACCCAAAGATCATCAAAACCCAAACCATCTGCATAAAAATGCATCTATTTCACTAGCTCCACCAACCACAGCGAAGTCCTAAATTCGAAATTAAAATCAAAATCAAACATGCAAATGTCCAACTCAGAAGGATTTACAAGCCACAAATTTTTCGCGCGTATGATTCATGCAGATGGATTGGAGAATTAGGCAGCTGATTTCGCGAACGTACACCACCAGCTCCATAGAAAATTGTAGGATTTATGTGAAGATTCCCTTAGTGCGATATTTCGGTGGCTGCGGCGGTCGGCGGTAATTGGTGATGGTGGAGGGAAGAGTTTAAGAATGTGGTGGAGACGATGGAGACATATGCTCTTGGAAATGAGTGGGAGGGTATTTTCGAAAGAAGAAAATACCTAATATATTACAAGTTTTAAAAATGTATCTATGTGTAAAAGTTTCACAAATGAACATATGTGAATAAAAGTTTCACAAATGGATACTGTTAATAAAAGTTAATAAAAGCTGTTTTTTCATGGATTTAGTTGAATTATTATTTTGTAATTGATACCGTTTTATAATTTCCACTATATTTTTCTTTAAAAATTGTGTGTTTTATAGACATGCTCAAATTGAGTGGATACACTTGTTTTTCGTCTTTTTAACACAATACAAATTACCAAATACTCTCAGCATAGAATCCAACCCATTGCTGGCAAAACGTGAATGACTTCCGATTTAAATAAACAAAACAAATAGTCCACCGTGGCGGACTCCACCAGTCCACTTGCCCTTTCATGAAAAAAAAAGAGCTTTATTAAAATATTTCTCCTCTACACACTTTTTTCAGAAGAATATTATTTTTGGTTTTTTTATTCACACCAATTTAATTTTCTTCATATTTATTTTAATTTTTTTATTGATAAGATTGCTTTTTATATTTTTTTAATTTTTAAACATTTATTAATTTATTTTTACGTCATCAAAAAATATCTCATGTAATTATATGAGGTTTGTTCAATATATATACAAGTATATTTAAAAATGAAAATAATTTTCCAAATGTAAAATAATTAAAATAATTTTCCAAGTTAATTATATAATGTACTATTTTACTAGCATATCCGATTATAATAATATTTAAATTTTGGTTATTAGACCAAGTGTCATATCCATAAAGTACAATAATAATGTTGACGTTGCTAATTAAATTGCATAATAACAAATATATTCTTATATTTTTAAAAAATATATATTAAATTTATTTTACGCTTTCTAATAGTTAGATCAAGTATGATATTATTTTAAAATATCGAGATTTGCAATGGATCGAGCCAGATGATTAAAATATAATAATTAATCTTAACTTTTGCAGAATTATTTGGTGTTACACAAAATTTTAATTCAATTAAAAGAAATCATTAAGTTGAATAATTAAAATATTTTATTATGTTGAAAAAAATAAAGAATTGAATAAACTGATTAATACTTTAAAATAGTAATCCATTAAAAACTAATTTTAAACTTAAATTGATTCAATCTGTATTATAATTAAATCTAATTTTGTTGGCGGTATCACATGAGTCGATGGTAACATGCCGTACGTCTCACGTGCCAATGGCAGCCGTTAGTTTCCTTATAATTTCATTTGGTGATAAGCAACCCAAAATCAAGTTATCCACTGAATATTCATTTTTTATCTTAAAAAAAAAAGTATTTTGTCAATATTATTTTATGATGAATTTTTTTGGGTTTTTCAACTAAATATTCGAAAAAATTAAATTATTTAACAAAATAATCGTTTTTTTTTCTATTATTAAAGTGACCTAAGTCGCCATGTGAGATGGCGACTTCATTTGAAGTCGCCATCTCACATGGCGACTTCTACAAAAAATATTAAAAAAACTATTATTTTTTGATGTCGCATGTCAGATGGCGACTTCATTTGAAGTCGCCATCTGACATGGCGACTTCAACAAAAATTATTAAAAAAAAGTATTATTTTTCCGATGACGCCATGTCAGATGGCGACTTCAATTGAAGTCGCCATCTGACATGGCGACATCCATAAAAATCTTAAAAAATATATTATTTTCGGAAGTCGCCATCTGACATGGCGACATCTTTTAATTTTTTAAAAGATGTCGCCATGTTAGATGGCGACATTATATTAAAAAATAATTGTTTTGCCGATGTCGGTATATAAAGACAGATATTTTTTTTGTTTTTAAATATTGTCGCCATCTGAGATGGCGACAAAAAAAAAATATATTTTTTTATTTAATGTCGCCATTTTAGATGGCGACAATAATCAAAAACTTTGTCTATAAAACTGAAATGTTACTCCTTTTGAAATATAACAAATTCTCTTCGGCTTTCGAACAAATTCTCTTCAGAATTCGTGAAAATTCAAAATCTCTTCAGAATCCGTGAATATTTTCTCTGCAGGTATGTTGTTATACAAATAATTAAATTTCATAATATTATATATACTGTACTAATTTATTAAATTTGTGTTTATTTTAAGGTATGTCAATTAAAGTTTTGTTGTATTGGGGAGGCAATATATTACAAGATTCAGAATCTGTTAGATATGATCGTGGTCCGTCGAAAGGCATGACAATATCTCGCACTATTAATTATTTGCAGTTAGTGAACGACGTATATGATATTACTGGCATCGACCGTAACCAGTTCATTCTGAAAATATATTGTAAATATATATTTAGTGATTTTTCTGGGATAAAACAAACAATTTTTCCCGTTGACAGTGATTACAATTTAGCATGGGTATTGGATTCTGAACAAAATTATAGTTGTTTGGAGATGTATATACAAACAGAACGGAGAGATTATGATTTTATTACAGAAATGCCAACAAGTGGTAGTGGTCCATTTGTAGTAGATACAGAAATTCCAACTACCTCTAGGATTCAAGATGATGCTCCTATAGTTGCTGACAATATTGTTCCCGAGCCATTAGCAGACAGTTTTGTGGATTTTGGAGATGATTTTCAGACTGAACCGGAGGGAATTCCATCTGAGGATGAGTCTGATGACGATGAGGTTGATATTGAAGAAGTGCCAGATAATGTACCAGACACAACCACAACAAATACTCATGCCCTTTATCCAACAATTCCATTCTTCTCAATGACACATCCCGAAGTATTTGGAGACTCATTAGACATTCCAACAGGTAGATGGGGGAGTTACTACGACTACTCGAAAGGGGATATCCATCTAGATATGGTTTTCAAAAATAAAGCTCATTTGCAGGCAGCTGTAAAGGATTACTCTGTACGTGTTGCGAAACGGGAGTACCGCGTTGTCAAGAGTACAAAAACATTGTGGAAAGTGGTGTGCAAACACAGTACAGAAGATATGTTTTGTAGATGGTACCTGCGGGCCTCGTTGAAGAAAAAAGTTGGTTTATTCAAAATAAACAAGTATGGAGGTTCTCACACTTGCCTTTTGAGTGAGCTGTCGGTCGATCATGCAAATTTGGACAAAAACATGATTGCTAGCTTGTTAGTGGGAATTGTTCGGCGTGATCCAGCTTACGAAATAAAGTATGTAATTCAAACAGTGAAAGATAAATATGGATTTGAGATCTCCTATGCAAAAGGATGGTTTAGTTTACGACGTGCTGTTGAGAATGTGTACGGAACATGGGAGAGCTCCGTGAGGAAATTGCCTTACTATATGGGAGCTTTGCAAAAATGGAATCCCGGCACAGTCGTTGAGTGGGTTCACCTTGAAAATGCCAGACCAATAGAAAAGACTTTGAATTACGTGTTCTGGGCCTTCCATCCATGTGTACAAGGATTTCAGCATTGCCGCCGGGTATTAAGTGTGGATGGAACACATCTGTATACGAAATATCAACATAAGATGTTGATTGCCGTGGCAATGGATGCGAATAATCAAATCTTACCTTTGGCATTTGCAATTGTTGATGAAGAAAACTTTGTGTCATGGAGATGGTTTTTGGAGATGATTAGCAAGCATATTGTGAGAAGATCTGAGGGTGGTGTATGTTTGATTTCTGACCGTCATCCAGGCCTCATTGCCGCAGCCGATTGTATTCCTGACTTCAAATCACCCCTTGGAGTACATCGATTTTGTTTGAGACATGTTTGTTCAAACTTTAATAGTCGCTTCAAATCCGTTCATTTGAAAGACTTGTGTTGGAGAGCGGGATCAGAAAATCAGGTCAGAAAATTTGATCGCACAATGGAAGAGATTAAACTTATAGAACCAAGGGCTTTTGATTACTTGAGTCGTATTGATAAGTGTCAATGGTCGCTTGCTCATGACGGAGGCTGGCGTTGTGGTATCATGACCACAAATATGTCAGAATGCATAAATGGAGTTATGAAAGGTGCACGTCGACTTCCAATCACCGCCATTGTGCAATTAACTTTTGATCGTTGTGTGCTCTATTTTTTCGAACGGCTTAAGAAGACGGAGCGAATGATTCAAAATAATCAAGAATGGCCAGATTATGTGTTCGAAAGATATGGTCGTGCTGACTATCATTCCATCCATCATGATGTCCAGATGTTCGATCGTAGACGTTTAACCGCTTCTGTTATCACAAGAGTACAAGCAGGACGTGGGGGTAATACGCATGTTGTGTATTTAAAATCCGGGGAATGCTCTTGTGGAAAATGGAAAGAGTTCGGAATACCTTGCTCGCATGTGATCCAAGTGTGTCGAAAGTATGGCTTAAACGCTAAAACTTTTGTGAAGCCATATTACAATATGAATGAATATTGGAGCACATATCAAGGAGAATTCGAACCAATGTGGGGGGAGGAGCATTGGGACACCCCATGTTTTGAGTTATACCACAACTCCACTCTGCGAAAAAATAGAAGAGTAGGTCGAGATCGAACAACGCGCATTCCGAATGAGATGGACTGGCCAGAAGCCCGTGCAAGACGACAAAGTGCTTCAACTTCTCGAAATCAATAAATTTTTGAACGTGTAATTGATTGTATGTTTATTGTGTAAATGATTTTACGTTATTGTGACATTATTGTACGTTTAATTACGAAATTATTGTATGTCGAATGTATGCTCAAAGAAACAAACATTTTCTCAAATTTAATCTATAAAAATCGGTTACTATTTACAACATAATGATGACTTCACCGACGACGACGAGGAGCTAGATTTCCTCCCGTACCACAAGGAGGAGGATTTGTCTGTCTTCTAACTCTTCGTTGTTGAACGACTTCTTCGCCCCTTTCCCTTGCCACAGGTGTGTTGGCAGGCTCCTGTATTGGCGTCAACTGAGGGAATAGAACGGGCGAGACATCGAAAGGTGAAGTCCTAGCTGCATATGTCGCAAACCCAAGACTGACATCTATACCCATGCTGCTGAACTGGGGTTGAGTGGACATGGGGGGATATGGCGTGAAGGGAGATAAATCATATGATTGTACAGGAACAGGAATATAATAGTCCGTAGTCATATCTGACTCTGTCCACGTGGATGGACCTGCAATATCTGTCTGCATATGTGCAGATGGACCTGCAATATCTGTCCACGTAGATGGACCTGCAATATCTGTCCACGTAGATGGAGTGCCTGCATGGAACTGTCGTGTATCAACAGGCTGGACTTCATTGTATGGCGGGAAGTTTCTGTCTCGTCGGTCACGAGCCACTCGCACCACATTGTCGAACATAGTCCTGTGTTGCCTCATCGACTCTGTCGTAATAGGCACTCCATCAGCCAGATGTCGGTCATAGCTTGTAGATAACTGTTCCATCTGCTCAATCTGCAAAGTACAAATGTCCATATAAAATTTATACATCGAAACACAAATATAAAATTAAAATTTCACGTAATTAACGTACCACATGCTGCCATGCCGGGCCATCACCATGTTGATATCCTGTCTGTACAAAGTATTCTTGACGCCCAATGTATCTACGTGTCACTTGTTCATACCACTCACTGTATCCGCCAACAACGTAGTAACCACCGTCAGTACATCGTGGTCTGTCGACACGTAGATCATTTGCCCTCTCCCAGCAAAGTATGTGAGCTATATGCCTAGTGCTCCAGTTTTTGTTGACATTTCCCCTTCTACCAACATTATGCAATGCCTCATCCCCCGATGGTGGATCTTCTGGGATATCTTGTAGCATCCCGAATTGTCGCAGTACTCGATCAGACCGTTGCATTTCAACTATGTCGAAGAAAATCAACGGTCCCTTATATGTCCCCAACTCAGTGATTCCTTCAGTGTACTCATCAGGGTACGGCTGCCAATTAAACTGCAAAACAACATTGCTTTTACATACTATGAAAATAGTATATTTTTGTACAAATTAATTTAACAGCATGCTTACTTGAGTTACTGGCTGGTCATCGAGGATGTCCCTTATGATGCGTATGGAATGACTCCCAGTTTCTGTAAAGATTAAATGACACGACCACCTGTATATATTCAAATAAATTATTAAATGCATTCACACATAAGATCAATTATAAAACAATGCATATTTGTACTACCTTACACCATATGGAGCAGAAGGTAACACATTGTTTGGGCCGACAATTATTGGTCCAATATCAGATCTATCGCTACCCAATTGCGGAGTCAAACTTGGGATTCGTGACCATGCCCAAATCTCATTTATTGTAGTGACATCAATAACACAAGTTAGATTGACCAGAAACATATTTTAAATATTAAAAAAAACAAACATATTATTTACCTGTAAGAGTTGCACTGCACCACCTATAACTTTTTTCCCTTTCTCTGATGACGTGCACAACTCACGATATAAGTATGCCAATACAGCACTGCCCCAACTATATGTACTGGCAGAGTCGATATCCTCCAACTTTTGTAAATATAATAATCTAACAAAATTGCCTGAGGAATCAGGGCACATAATCCCCCCTAACATCAATAACGCACAACCCCTTGTGAACTTAACAACATCATCTGCTGTACTATTTTCATCCAATGGATTGAGCAGCAAATGATTATGCAAAGCAACTAATTTCAAACGTGCGCCCTTAAGGTCTGTGATGGCTGGTAAGAAACCTAAATATGTATGGCAATATTCTTGCCAATCGGGTAGAGCCCTATCAATATCAATCCCCAACACTACGATGCCATCTACTGGCAACGCCCATATTACTGCAATGTCTTGCAGTGTGATGGACGCTTCTCCTGATCTAAAATGAAACGTGTGTGTTTCACGGCGCCATCTCTCAACTAAAGCCGTGATCAGGTGCATGTCAAGTTCAATCTTACCACACCTATAGATACCATAAAATCCAATAACGTGCAATAAATTAACAACACGTATATCTAATGGACACATATCCCAAAAATAGCTATCTGGGTTTCTCACACGAAGTATACTATCCATATCACCTGCCCATACATCCTCAGATCGATGTGTAGACTGCAACGACAAAAGATGTGTGTCAACCGGGCCTGGTTGTCTCATTTGATCCATCCTGAAATATAATACAAAAATTAACAACATTAAACTCAACATTACAAAAACAACCCGTCTGTCGTCCACCGCCGCCGCCCACCACCTGCCACCGCCGCCGCCGGTCGCCGCCTCCATCTTCGTCAACTTAAATTTTAATATTTCACATCACAAAAATATACTCCAACAAGTAATATACTCCCACTACATATATTAAAATCATAATTTATCTACGATACATAAATAACAAAATTAAAAAGCTTACCTTAAATATTTTGGAAATAGCTTGATTTTTGCAGAAATGTTAGGAAGAAAATTTGAGAACGAACGGACGAAAGAATTTGCGGCGGAGCTGAAAAACGAAGAAGAAACGAAGAAGAAGAGAAAATGAGAATGGTGCGGCGGCGTGTTGTTTTTAGGTTAAAATTCATTGGTGTCGCCATCTGAGATGGCGACACCAATAAATATTATTGATGTCGCCAACTGAGTTGGCGACATCAATATAATTTAATGGTGTCGCCATCTCAGATGGCGACATCCATATAAATTAAATAGATGTCGCCAACTGAGATGGCGACATCAATAAATTATATTGATGTCGCCAACTCAGATGGCGATATCATAAAAAAAAAATTTTTTTGTTAAAGTCGCCATGTCAGATGGCGACCATGTCAGATGGCGACTTCAATTGAAGTCGCCATCTCACATGGCGACTTAGGTTAGTTTGATAATAAAAAAAAAAATTCGGTTAAATTGTTAAATTATTTTTTAAAATCGAATATTTAGTTAAAAAACCCAATTTTTTTCGTATGATTGGCATTTACGTTTATTTTTAAAAAAAAAAAAAAGAAGAGGGAGAAATTGAGAGCATCCAATATTTAACGAGTAATAAAAATTTAAAATATATAACAATATTTATAAAATTTTAATTATAATTTTAAAATATTTATTACCTCCGATTAATTAATCAAAAGAGAAAATTATAAAATTGATTATACATATGATCATATACAATAGAGATATTTGAAATAGCATTTCCCAATTTTTAGGAATAATTAAATATAGTTTTCAAAAATTTATCCTTTGATAAAAAATATTTTAATAGATTATATTCTATGAAAACATTTATATTCGACTGAACTTAATTATTATTAGCTGAAGTGTTCATCATCTCTGGGAAAATAGTTGTATAGATCGGGTATTTGTAAAAACCAAGATACATAAATATATATATATTTATATATATATTAATATTTATAAGACCAAATGTATAGAAGTGGAACCATCGTCTCCTCTGCCACAAAGTTTTGGAATAGTGAAGGACATGAAGTACGGAATCAAAAGGACACAAACTTTGGAAAGATTCGGATGTACTCTTGTCGAAATGCGTATGGATATTGAACAGTTGTTTATTTAACGCAAATTATATTATATTTAGAATAATTATATTATACCCATAAATAGAAATTTTTTGATATAAAATAGAAAATATGATGCATAGTTTTGTTCACAAAATGATTTGCAGTATCCGTAATTAAGCATGAAAAAATTGGCAAGTAGCAATAGTCCTTCTTTTTGGGGTGACAGATAAAATGACTTTTGCTGCCTATGATTCCTCATTAGTGGTTTTAGCTTATAGTGACCAGACCTTCAGTCTTTCTCCTTCTCTGTCCTATCTTTTATCTCCATTCTACAGCACTTGCGTCGAACATCTTCTTACCGAAGTAACCGAAGTTAAAATGAAATATTCAATCATATAATATGTACTTTTAGAGATAGCAAGTCCCTACCGAATGTCCAATTTATGTTGTTTACATTATTGTTTTGATATTTAATATAATATTTGTAATTCAAATTAAATATTAAAAGAGCCATTTACAAAAAAACAAAACATAGGAGAATCAGCACAAGCAAGGTGCATTTAGAAGTTTTGTATTTTCTTATTTATTATTTATTGTTCCTCGGATTTTGGTAGGGTAGACGTGTATTTCATCCGAGCACCAAACAATATACAAAAAGTAAATGAGACCAGATTTTTTACGTGAAAAACCCCAAAAGATGGGGAAAAACAACGGGACCTAGTCCGGTATAAATTTCACTATAAACAAGTATGTGATTTACAGTGTTCTTTACAAGAAATGAGCTAAGAAATGAAAATGGTGAAGGGGGAAGACCTCGGCTGCTGCTTGTTCTTGAGGAGGAAGGAGACATGCTCTCTTTTCCCCCCCAAGAAAGAGGTGTTGGCCTTCCCCATGCCCTCCCAACCCTCCTGCCTGCTCTCTCATGGAAAATCCCTCCCTCCTCCTGGGTGAGAGCTATCTGGTATTTATATGAGAATGGGGGAGACAACCTGTAACTACCTACCCAAGGTCTAGGAGACACTGTCTGATGCTGAAGGTAGGGGTCAGAGTCCTAGTGCTGGGGACCACAGACAACTTATTGCACTCTTTGTACGATTTCTGCAGCTTTAAAGATATTATTCGTGTACGGAGATATGTTCTGTGGCCGACCTGGGGTGGCCAGGGTGGAGTCTTCCCGAGGCCGAGCTGGAGGTCATCCTCGTGTCCGACCCGGGGTGGCCAGGGTGGAGATCTTCCCGAGGCCGAGCTGGAGGTCATCCTCGCGGCCGACCTGGGGTGGTCAGGGTAGAGGTCTTCCCGAGGCCGAGCTGGAGGTTATCCTCGTGGCCGAACTGGGGTGGCCAGGGTGGAGATCTTCCGAGGCCGAGCTGGAGGTCATCCTCGTGGCCGACCTGGGGTGGCCAGGGTGGAGATCTTCCTGAGGCCGACCTGGGGGTGGCCATGGTAGATGTCTCGCCCAAGTCAGGTCTTGCACAGTCCATACTTTTACCAGGGTAACACCAGTATCCCTCCTCTAGTCGAGCTAGTGTAACGCTGTCTCGATTGTTTGGGTATTTTGGTAAGACCTGATCTGTTAGTTGTGCAGGGATGACCTGTAATCTGGGCAGGGCTGACCTGCAATATTAACTCTAAAATAATTCTAAATAGAGAGTTCCATACAGAATAGGGCTGACCTGTTATCTTTAGCAGGACTGACCTGTAATGACAACTTGAAATAATTCACGTATAGAATTAAATAACAAGGATGGCCTGTTATATGTGCAGGGCTGACCTGCAATAACAGCTAGAAATAATTCTAAGTACAGAATTAAATCTAAAACAGGCTGACCTGTCTGAACTCCAAATATAATAAACCGTGCATATAATGCCCTCGCGACCTGAGCTCTATAAACAATGAACTGGACACATACATCACGTTTGTCCTGAACTCCAGAAATAATAAATTGACATAAAGTCTCTCGACCTGAGCTCCAATATAATAAATATCTCTCCCGACCTGAGTTCCAGAAATAATAAATATGAGCCGATAATGCTCTCCCGACCTGAGCTCCGGAAATAATAGATATAGCCGATAATGCTCTCCCGACCTGAGCTCCGAAAATAATAAATATGAGACGATAATGCTCTCCTGACCTGAGCTCCGGAAACAATAAATATGAGCAGCTAGTGCTCTCCCGACCTGATTTCCGGAAATAATAGATATGAGCCGATAATGCTCTCCCGACCTGATTTTTGGAAATAATAGATATGAGCCGATAATGCTCTCCCGACCTGAGCTCCGGAGATAATAAATATGAGCAGATAGTGCTCTCCCGACCTGATTCCCGGAAATAATAAATTTGTTGTGCTGAGTCAACAAAATACAGCTGAGCTCCAAAAATAATCCATAGACAGGGCTGATATGAGCTCCATAAGTAATGCCGAGCCGAGGAGTAAATAAGTTGTCGTGAGCTCCAGAGTGTCGAAACTGAGCTGGCATGTTGTAAGGATGACATGTTTCTCGACCGGGATGACCTGTTTATAACTCAAAATAATTCTAAGTATATGATTAAATCTTAAGCAGGGCTGACCTGTTACATTTGCAGGGCTGACCTGCAATGACAACTCGAAGTAATTCTAAACACAGAATTAAATCTAAACAAGGCTGACCTGCAATATCAACTAGAAATAATTCTAAATACATAATTAACTCTTAACAGGGCTGACCTGTTATCTGTGCAGGGCTGACCTGCAATAACAACTAGAAATAATTCTAAGAGAATTAAATCTTAACAGGGCTGACCTGTTATCTGTGCAGGGCTGACCTGCAATAATAACTAGAAATAATTCTAAGAGAATTAAATCTTAACAGGGCTGACCCGCAATAATAACTCGAAATAATTCTAAGTACATAATTAAATCTTAAACAGGGCTGACCTGTTAATCTGTGCAGGGCTGACCTGCGATAATAACTCGAAATAATTCTAAGTACAGAATTAAATCTTAAACAGGGCTGACCTGGTAATCTGTGCAGGGCTGACCTGCAATAATAACTCGAAATAATTCTAAGTACAGAATTAAATCTTAAACAGGGCTGACCTGTTAATCTGTGCAGGGCTGACCTGTATGAACTCCAGCATAAACCGAGCATATAAGTCTCGCCCGACAGCTCGTACGTCCTGAACTCCAGAGCTAATAGATACGCGAAGATATAGCTCATTTGAATTCACGAAGTGAAAGATGTCCTGAGCTCTTGAGCTGATAAAATACTGAGCAAATAAAGTTCGTCTCATCTTATCCCAGAGTAAATATAAGCAGATAAGACCTGTCCGGTCTGGACTCCAGATAATAAATATGAGAGAATGAGACATGTGCTAATATTTGCCACGGCCTCATACACGTGGGCTTAAGCAATCAGGGCGGACCTGTGCTAATAGTTGCCAGGGCCTCATACACCTGGGCTTAAGCAATCAGGGCGGACCTGTGCTAAATATTTGCCAAGGCCTCATACACTTGGGCTTAAGCAATCAGGGCGGACCTGTGCTAGTATTTGCCAAGGCCTCATACACTTGGGCTTAAGCAATCAGGGCGGACCTGTGCTAATGTTTGCCAGGGCCTTATACACCTGGGCTTAAGCAATCAGGACGGACCTGTGCTAATGTTTACCAGGGCCTCATACACCTGGGCTTTAGTGACAGGGATGACCTGCACTTTTAATTGGTGCCAGGGCCTCATACACCTGGGCTTAAGCATGCAGGGCGGACCTGTGCTTTTAATTGGTGCCAGGGCCTCATACACCTGGGCTTAAGCATACAGGGCGGACCTGTGCTTTTAATTGGTGCCAGGGCCTCATACACCTGGGCTTTAGTGACAGGGATGACCTGCACTTTTAATTGGTGTCAGGGCCTCATACACCTGCGCTTTAGTGACACGGATGACCTGCACTTTTAATTGGTGCCAGGGCCTCATACACCTGGGCTTAAGCATGCAGGGCGGACCTGTGCTTTTAATTGGTGCCAGTGCCTCATACACCTGGGCTTTAGTGACAGGGATGACCTGCACTTTTAATTGGTGCCAGGGCCTCATACACCTGGGCTTTAGTGACAGGGATGACCTGCACTTTTAATTGGTGCCAGGGCCTCATACACCTGGGCTTAAGCAATCAGGGCGGACCTGTGCTGATATTTGCCAGGGCCTCATACACCTGGGCTTACTTCGAATATCCATCCGAATAAGTTAATCCAAAGTCCAAAACAAATAAAGATCCCGAGCTGATGAATAAGGCCTTATTGCGAGATCGCATGCCTGAGCTGATATAAATAGGGGCTTGCTGCAAGATTGCATGCCCGAGCTGAACTCCTGAATAGGGGTTTACTGCGAGGTTGCATGCCCGAGCTGATCCTCAATCCGAGCTGATGTGGGGCTTACTGCGAGATTGCATGCCCGAGCTCAATATAATAGGGCCTTACTGCTAGATTGCATGCCCGAGCTGATCCTCAATCCGAGCTGATGTGGGGCTTACTGCGAGACTGCATGCCCGAGCTGAATATAATAGGGCCTTACTGCTAGATTGCATGCCCGAGCTGATCCCCAATCCGAGCTGATGTGGGGCTTACTGCGAGATTGCCTGCCCGAGCTCAATATAATAGGGCCTTACTGCTAGATTGCATGCCCGAGCTGATCCCCAATCCGAGCTGATGTGGGGCTTACTGCGAGATTGCATGCCCGAGCTGGTGATCCTGTCCTGAAATAATAATAAAATAGCACTACGCAAATATATATGTACGAAACTCAAATATCAGTTGGACAGGAAAAACCATAATTAAGGCATAGAGATTAAGCGCCCAAGTTGAGTTTGATTGATGAGGTCTAGCTGATGGCTGAGGTGGCCGAGCTGATGTGGATGAGGCCGAGCTGGCATGGATGAGGCAGAACTCATTGTTAAGGCCAAGCTGGGGCCAAGGTGGCCGAGCTGAGATGGCTCGACGTGAGGTATTGATTTGATCTGTCACTCTTAATCAGCTCCAATCCTGCAACAACAGCTCTTAACGCCCCAAAAACCAAATGCTAAAGCAGCTCCATTCTACAAAAATTGTGGTCGGCCAGGGGGAAGAGGTATCATCAGAGATCTGAGGCCAGATGTATCATCTCGAGAATCATTACACTGGCGTTTCTTCGAGTGCAACCCAAAAACATAGCAACTTTCATACAAGGCTGCACCCCAATAACCAAAACCTTTCCCCCTTTTATCAAACCCGTCGCCGCCGCTTACCAAAAGTTTTTTTTTTCTCCAGAACTTAGAAAACCCATCTCCCAACAGAGATGCAACCCTCAAACCATCCTTCTCCTTCCCATATCTCAACGTCTTGAGCTCACGTTCCCACAGACGACGCCAATTTGTTGCCTCGGATTTTGGTAGGGTAGACGTGTATTTCATCCGAGCACCAAACAATATACAAAAAGTAAATGAGACCAGATTTTTTACGTGGAAAACCCCAAAAGATGGGGAAAAACCACGGGACCTAGTCCGGTATAAATTTCACTATAAACAAGTGTGTGATTTACAGTGTTCTTTACAAGAAATGAGCTAAGAAATGAAAATGGTGAAGGGGGAAGACCTCGGCTGCTGCTTGTTCTTGAGGAGGAAGGAGACATGCTCTCTTTTCCCCCCCAAGAAAGAGGTGTTGGCCTTCCCCATGCCCTCCCAACCCTCCTGCCTGCTCTCTCATGGAAAATCCCCCCCTCCTCCTGGGTGAGAGCTATTTGGTATTTATATGAGAATGGGGGAGACAACCTGTAACTACCTACCCAAGGTCTAGGAGACACTGTCTGATGCTGAAGGTAGGGGTCAGAGTCCTAGTGCTGGGGACCACAGACAACTTATTGCACTCTTTGTACGATTTCTGCAGCTTTAAAGATATTATTCGTGTACGGAGATATGTTCTGTGGCCGACCTGGGGTGGCTAGGGTGGAGTCTTCCCGAGGCCGAGCTGGAGGTCATCCTTGTGTCCGACCCGGGGTGGCCAGGGTGGAGATCTTCCCGAGGCCGAGCTGGAGGTCATCCTCGCGGCCGACCTGGGGTGGTCATGGTAGAGGTCTTCCCGAGGCCGAGCTGGAGGTCATCCTCGTGGCCGAACTGGGGTGGCCAGGGTGGAGATCTTCCGAGGCCGAGCTGGAGGTCATCCTCGTGGCCGACCTGGGGTGGCCAGGGTGGAGATCTTCCTGAGGCCGACCTGGGGGTGGCCATGGTAGATGTCTCGCCCAAGTCAGGTCTTGCACAGTCCATACTTTTACCAGGGTAACATTTATGAAATTAAATAATGAAGGCAATATACATATTTTCCGTGTCTCCTTCGTGTGCTCTATGCCAAGAGGAGAATTTATGTTAATCATTGAGGGCAGTTACCCCTAAAGAAATATTTTAAAATTATATATATATGTGTATATATATAATTTTTTTCCTCATATAAATAAAAAAGCATACAATTTTAACTAAATAATTTTTTTATAATTTTGCAGGCTACTGCGTCACTCCGAAATTTGTCTAGCGCACAACTCCATGATATTGGCTGTGAGTTCCATCGTTGTAAAAAAAAAGATAAAATTTGTGAAACCTGGGGTAAGAAAGTTGTGTAGTTAATTATACCCAACTTGTAGGATTTTTTAATTAATTATTCGAAGAAAATTGTTTTAACAAAATAACCGATTGTTTAAAAAGTTTTTAAGAAAAAATATTACTTTTTTGTCATCCCGTAATCGTGGATCTGTGGGAATGTCTTGTATCATTCCAAATTGACGAAGAATCCTATCAGGACAGTGTATTTCAACAATATCATATAAAATTAATGGGCTGGCATATGTCCATAATTGGTGGCTCAGATGTTCAGTGCACTCATCAGGGTATGGTTGCCAATTAAACGACAAATACAAAATTGTATTAAAATAATATAAAAAAAAATTATTTATTTTGTATATTGCTTACTTGACTTGATGGCTGCTCATCAAGATGTTTCCAATGATGTGTACATAATGCCTCCATGTTTCCGTAAACTTTAAATGACATGCCCACCTGTAGAATCACAATTACAAAATCTATAAATATTTTAAAACATATAAAAATAGCACAAAACATAATTATATTATTACCTTGCACCATATGGAGCTGCAGATAACATATTCTCCTCATCGATAATGATTGGGCCAACGTCGAATCTAGGCCCACCCATTTGAGAAGTTAAACATGATATTCGTGACGATGCCCAAATATAAAATACTGTCATGAATAATATTAGTTAAGTATGACGAGAAAAACATTTCAACATTTGAAGAGTGCAAATGTAAAGTTTTACATGTACGACCTGTAATGCACTACCTATCACTTTTTACCCTCTCATGGAGGAAGTGCACAACTCACGGTACAAATATGCCAACACGGCACTACCCCAACTATAATTTCCAACAGAATCAATATTCTCTAACTTTTATAAAAAAAATAACTTTACAGTATTGCCGGAGGAATCAGGGCACCAAATATTCCACCTAACATCAATAATACACAAGCCCGAGTATATCTGATTACATCTTCTGTTGTACTATGCACATTAAGAGCATTCTTCACCAAATGATGCTTTATTACAGATAGGTACAACTTTACACCTTTAAAGTGTGCAATATTTGGTGTAAATCCCAAAAGCATATGATAATATTCTTGCCACTCGGGTATACTCCTATCGTAATCAACACCAGATAATACGATGCCATCTACTAGCAATGCCCATATCATTGCAATGTCTTGCAAGGTGATGGTTGCCTCTCCGAAACTGAAATGGAAAGTATGTGTTTCACGTCGCCATCTCTCAACTAAAGCCGTGATGAGGTGAAAGTCAAGTGCAATTTTACCACACCTATAAACATCATAAAAATAAATATTGTCCAACACACTCACAACACGCGTATCAAATGGACAAAGATCCAAAAAATATTTATCTGGGTTTCTGCCTCGAAGTGTTGTATCAATATCACCTGCCCAAACATTCTTAGATCGCCGAGATAACTGCAAAGATAGAAGCTGACTGTCAATCGGGCTTGATGCTAATCCATCCTGAAATATTACACAACAAATATCAACATAACAAAAATATAAACATGGCCACCACCGCCCGCCACCAGCCATCGCCTCTCGCCGCCTCCATCGACCGCCTCGCCGCAGGCCGCCCTGCCGTCGGTGGTAGCCGAAAAATGCCGGCCACCGCCCAACACCCCCAACGACCACAGACGTCGGCCTTAACCCAGCTTGGCCGTAAATCGTCTGGCGTTCTCCACCACTCATGTCCAAACTATAACTATCTTTTCAAATAACAACTACAAATAACAAAAATCAAACACAAACAACAAAATAATGTAAATTCTACCACTTTCAAAATTTTATATTATGGAAAAATATATTACCTCAATTTGCAAGCATGATAAACAACTAGACTCCACAAATTGCAAACCACGAAAACTTTGAAAATTATGGAAAAAAGGTTGGAACGATTTTGAAAATTTTTGGGGAGAACTTTCGTCTGGAAGAGAAGAGAAGAAAGAAAGTGAAGGAGAAGAAAGAAGAGGGGGGGAGGGTAGGTGGGGGTGGGGGAAATTAATGTATTATTGAAGTCATCTGAGATGACGTCTTTAATAAAAAATTATTTTTTTATTGAAGGTGTGAGGACACGTTCCTAATCAAGTGTTTAATTATCACATAATGATTATTTATTTGTAAACATCGGAAGACTATTTAAAATTCTGCCAACAAGTGGCTCTAAAAATTTAGGCATGACCTCATCGCACAAGGGACATACCAAAAAAAATGAAAACACAGTAATCATATTCTCAGTACAGAAAGTAAATACATAATGCCATAGCATGCATCATAAGCATCCATCACATAATCCGTACTAAAAATAATTACATCATACCATAGCATGCACAATAAGTCTACGTCACACATTTCTTACTCAAAATATTTACATAATACCATCAGCAGTAAGTAAACACCGAATATTCACAAATATTCAAGACTGAACTGAATAAACTCAAATTACATAATTATACGATCCATGGCACACCTTGGTATAATTTAACTATCCTACGATTGGGAAAGAGACAAAGGAAACAACCTCATGTAAGACTTCAACGAGTATTCACTCTTTGGGATCCTGATTACCTGTAATACCTGCGATTGTCCACACAAAAAAACAACAACAACCCCATTGGGGTGAGCCAAAGCCCAATATGAAATTATCAAGTAATTACAACATGCATTTATAAAATGTGTTATTAAAATTTTAACGATGATTAGACATCTTAATAACTCTCGAACTGAAGTAATGATAAGAATGAGTACACGAGAATCAGAATATTTCTATTCTACATAGTTTAGATCTGATTAATCGCCTCCAGTTAAAGAATATATTATATGTATGATGAGGTCAAAATTTAGTGATAAAAAAATCTGAAGACACCATCTGAGATAGCGACTTCGGTTACTTTAATAACCTTCTCCAAAATCGATTATTTTGTTAAAATAATTTACTTTTTTGAATAATTAATTAAAAAATCCCAACTTGTACATATGCATATAAATAATTTTTTCCATTAATTAAGGAGGTAGTTTTAATTAAATTGCGTGTCATTTTTATTTTTATTTATATTAGTACTTTATCCAATTTTAAGTTCTTGTTCATGAATGTATGTCCCCGACACCAGAATCCCAAAATCCACTTTTTTTAAACTTCCACATTTTAACTTTAACAACTTGTTGATGAAAATCTATTTAAATATTGCTCAAAAGGCACAACTTCAAAAACCATTTATTCCTGTTCAGACCAGCTTTGAGCGTTTCTTTGAATGGGTTTAAAGTGCTCGCCTGCGTCACCTGCCGGTAAATGGCTCGGCTTCGTCACCGCCGTCTGGGTACAGGCAATCTCCGGCAACAATTACACCTTCTCTAACTATTCTGGTGCACTTAAAACCCTTATGGCTCTCACTCAGATCCAGCTCAACAACCTGTCTGTTGCAAAAGATGTCGGAAAAGCTTTTGGAATCCTGGCCGGGATCGCCTCCGACCGCCTGCCTACCCCCGTCATCCTTCTCATAGGCTCCGTCGAAGGGGTCATCGGGTACGGTGTTCAGTGGCTAGTTGTCAGCCGCCGCATCCAACCACTTCCATATTGGGCTGTAAGTGTTCAATCCCTCATTTTCCTTTGATGTATTAACTTGGATGATGATCTGGTTTTGCGACTAAAGATGGTACATGTAATTCGTGCAGATGTGTATATTTCTGTGTATGGGAGGGAACAGCACGACATGGATGAACACGGCTATTCTGGTGACATGTATACGGAATTTCCGTAAAAACCGAGGTCCAGTTTCAGGGATTCTGAAAGGTTACGTCGGTTTAAGCACGGCGATTTTCACCGACCTCTGTACCGCTCTTTTCGCCGAGGACCCGGCAAAGTTCCTGCTGATGCTGGCTATAATCCCCCTGGTGGTTTGCATGACCGCCATCGTTTTCCTCCGAGAGATTCCTCCGTCGTCCTCTGCCGTCGAAGAAAACGAAGAGACTAAATATTTCGGGGTAGTTAACGTTCTCGCTGTTATCATCGCTCTTTACTTGTTGGCTTTTGGTCTTACAGGAACTCACGGCCGTCTGTTTTCACAAGTATTTGTTGCCATACTTTTGGTGTTATTAGCTTCTCCTTTAGGTATTCCGATATACATCTCAGCCAAGAATTTGATCCGGTCGGATGCGAAAACAGCCGACGTTGAACGAGAAGCGACAGAACCACTTCTGGCAGCAGTACCAAAGGTAGAAGCGGAGGAGGCGGTGGAGAAGAAACGGCCGGTGCTGGGGGAGGAGCACACCGTACTAGAGGCTTTGAGCACTATGGATTTTTGGATCTTGTTTGTATCGTTTTTATGTGGAGTTGGTACGGGGCTCGCGGTTATGAATAATCTGGGTCAAATGGGTTTGGCACTCGGGTATTCGGATGTATCCATGTTCGTTTCGCTTACCAGTATTTGTGGATTTTTCGGGCGGATCCTTTCCGGGTCGGTCTCGGAATATTTCATCAAGTAAGTCTATTTCATCATCTTCATCATCTTCATCATCATCTCATTGCTTCCCCATTAACATGCTGCAAGTTATTCGGGAGGACGACTCCCGCTTTAGTGCTGCACCAACATTATTTATTATGGTTATTTTTTTATTTTCTGTTTTAAAAATTATTGTGTTTGTTATATTAATAATCTATAGCCCGAGGTCAAGATTGGGACATGTATCGAGTTCGATATCCGTTATTCAAACATAAGTTTAATATATATAAACAGTAATAAATAGATTTATGATGAATTAAAATAATTGTTGTAAATAATAAGAAAAAATTCATTTAACTCTATGGTTGTAGATTTATGTAAATCTTTTAGGAATTTGAAAAGTTTTTAGCCGACGAATTGATTGAGAAGGATCTCCGTTGGCGTAATGTACTCTTCTTAACATAGAGATTTGTCTTTTGTCATTGGCCAGCCTTTGAAGTATTAATTTGGCTTTACGAATTAAGTTGGACCAACATTCTTTTCAATTATAGGCTTTTAGCTAGCGGTCCCGTAAGCCAAGAATATATAAAAATTTAGATTAAATATATTTTATACGAAAATGAAATCTTTTTTTCTTCTGGAAATAGTCGAGAATGCTGATAGCTTCTATGTCCACCCTTTGGACATTAAGAAGGTGGGTTATGATATTCTTGGTTGTTGAAGAATGTGGTCCATGGATTAAATTAAAAATTGAAAACGAGGCTTCAAAGAAAAGAGTGCGTGGTCCACTCTTGCATTTGTACCCAACTTTAAAAGTCGCAAACTTTAAAAGTTGGCTACACCTAGTTCACGAGTTCAAGTCATAGAAATAACCGTCTCTTTACACATATATTAGGGCCAAAGTGATCGGTCTCGTGTATAGCTTGAGATTCGTGTACCGGATTTACCGAAGCATTCATCTTTATTAGCTCATTGTAATAGATGGGGTTGACCAGATTTAGTGTCTATTATAATAATCTTCTCCTTCATGACCAAGGCATTTGTTGTCTTTAGATGAAATTGGATTACATATTTAAATACATTTTTGTCTCATAATCTTGATCAGGGACTACGTACACTGTTATTAATATAAAATTAAGATATCGTTGGCCATATGCTAAACATAGGCGCAACTTCCTGGAAATTTCTAATGGATTTTTGGAATTTTTTCAAAAAAATTGTCTTGTTTTCTAGTGGATTTTTCTTGACGAAAAGATTGATTTCGTATATTTGAATAAGAAACTTAAGCAATATATGGTTTTATTCGGAGATTTTGGGATAAGACTTTTGGGAAAAAACACACGCACACACACACAAATATATATATATATATATATATATATATATATATATATATATATATATATATATATATATATTGATAAATTGCAATTGTCACGATTATACTCAACTTCTAGCACAATTATGACAACTTAATTAACAAAATATTCCTCTTTCTCTGAATCTGCAGAGAGGCTGGAATACCACGGCCAATATGGAATGCAGCTTCTCAGATTCTGATGGCAGTGGGATATATTATGATGGCCATGGCTTTGCCAGGATCAATCTACGTCGGTTCGATAGTGGTAGGGATTTGCTATGGAGTTCGCCTCGCTGTCACAGTTCCTACTGCATCAGAACTATTTGGCCTAAAATACTATGGTCTCATTTACAACATTCTTATCCTCAACCTTCCACTCGGTTCGTTTCTCTTCTCTGGATTACTCGCGGGTTTCTTGTACGACGCACAGGCTACCAAAACTACTGGGGGTGGCAACACGTGCGTCGGAGCACACTGTTACAGGATGGTCTTCGTTGTTATGGCAATTGCATGCATAATAGGGTTCGTTCTTGATGTTTGGCTTTCTGTTAGAACCAAAAGCATTTATTCCAAGATTTATGCTACCAGAAAATCGAAGAAATCGTTTAATGGCCTATCATAATGACGAGCCGAGAATTTCACGTACAAAAGTTTCAAGTCTATCTATTTCTAGTATTTGACGGGATTTGGTTAAAGGCTTTCTGTTAGATCTTTGGATAAATGTGTGTATGAGTGAGTGATGAGGGTAATTGTACTTGTGAAGGATTCTTATGTTTAGGTCTCTTATATGCAAGTCGGATGTATGTGGGACTGACCTGGCTGCAGCTCGAGTGAGAATTTTGTATTTTTTTTTTACCTATGGGCTATGGCTATGTCTTCACCTTGTTCCTTTCCTTCTCATCGCACAATCTAGCATTTGTTTGTTCATATGCCCATTGAACTCTAAATAAATCTAAAAATACTTGTTTTTTTTTTATGGCGAGGGAACCTAAGCCGCTACCCTAACCCCCAACTGACGTAGTAGCCTTCAAACCACACCAACCAAGAGAGCATTGGATTTGGGTTTCGTTTGTTCTGTGCATAATCATATTTAAAGAAAAGCTAATGATTTATCTTTATCTGTCATCGTTATGTATCGCAGGGAACAAATTACATTAATAATTTGGGATTTAAGCTAGATAAATTAGTCTAACTAGATGAATTCATGTTATGGCCCGGAAATGAATCTGTTGCTGGAGTTGTTAATGCTAGTAGTGTTCCGCTCATGATAATTACAGTGTGCAAACTGAATGTAGAAACTATGAACTGAATTAATTTTTTTTTGAAAATTTGGGTGGGTGATTGTTTATTTTTGGATTTGATAATAATATATTGGATTTGATATGTTAATTTATTTTTGGATTTGATAAGAATATATTGGGATAATTACATAAACTTCCCATCGACTTTGACTTAATTATAGAAACCTACCATCAACTTTGGAAAATTGCAGATGCCTCAATTCTAGTGTAACACTGTAAAAAATAATAGTAGAACGCACGAAATGACTTTTTTCTCTTTTGTATATGTAATATATAATTAACAAAATATTACAGATACACCTTATATACTATATGTAATATAAAATTATCAAAGTATTACATATATACTCCCTATAGTATACTATACATATAATTACACCATCTTGAATTTTTATGGTATGTATTGATTTTTTTACAAGAATGAATAAAAATGAAAAAAAATAATGATTTTAGTAAGTAATAATTATATTTGAAATAAACAATTCGAAATATAAAATAATGATTTCATTACGATCACACATCTTAAAAATTAGTGAATTTTGGTGTGGCTACTTTTTGGATTGATGAGTTCGAGTTTTCTTGGCATATAATCATGTGTTTAAGTTTACTATATCAACATACTATGGATTCAAATCTTGGATCTGCACTTGGTTATATGTGTTCAGATCACTTCATGAACCCGCCATTTCTGGACTTTGTATTTCTCCATTGGAGAAAAACTGAACATTGAAGAATAAAGATTGAATCGAATTGCATCTTAAACTAGTTGTAGAATTGTTTTATACATCAAGTAATGTATATATTTGATTACCCTGGAACCAAGAAACTAATTAACTAAAAACTAATCAACTGATTAACCATTAACTAACAAGCTCCAAAAAAAAAAAAAAGAATATTTGTGATTATGATTATGAAATGTATCTAAGGGGGGTGTATTGATTATTGATTTTTGTTGATTTTTAATGACTTTTTTGTAATTTAAAAGTCTAAAGGTATTCAATCCAGACTTTTATATACTCTACAAAAGTCTAGTGGTATTCAAAAAGGACTTTCGTAGAGCTTTTAAAAGTTAGGTGGTATTCAAACTTGACTTTTTAAAACTCTATAAAAGTTTATAGGTATCCAAAATCTCATAGACTTTTAATAACTTCTGTTGAAATCCTTAGCTACAAACTTTGATGCCCCATGTACATCCCAAAAAAGTTAAAAATTTTCCACTACTTCTAGTAAGGATTTGTAATGACTTTTAATTCCTAACTACCCTCATCTTTCTTTATGTTTATTTTCATTTCTGATACGGTCACCTCCCTATTGGCTTTCCCTCCCATGTTTTCTGCATGTGCCATTTCTTTAATTCCTAATGTGCAGCATGAGTATGTTTCTGTATATCTATATGTTCTATATAGAAATGCAACACAGAAACATGAAATTATGATGAATACTTAAAGAATATTCAATTATTATTTTTCCATCTTATTTTTTTATCCATTATAATAATAATATTTGCACAAATATTTTGATAAAATAGCAAGTAAATGTGCTCAATTTTATATTAGATGATAGATTTTTAGAACGTTGTATGTGTATGTATCTATAAAAAATTATAATAAATATTTTTGTAAAACAAAAGGTATTTATAACGATATAAATTATCATGTTTAATTTAAACCATAGAAATCTATTGAAAAAATCCACGAGACTCTATACAAATCTTTTTAGCGCATAAAAACACTTTTAAGGAAAACATTTTATCGAAATTCTCTAATATGTTGAGAGAAAAAATTTATCCGAGTACTTCATATATTTGTATACGGACAAGTCTATGCTTCACCTGGAGTAATTCTCTCAATGTTTCATCAACGTTGGATCATATAAGTCCCTCCTTATTTAATGAAAATTCGCATCATATGTTGAGAATTCAAAGGCTAAAATTTAACCAGATCATATGATGAGAAACACTATAGTCAGACACCCTCAGGCTTTGAATTAAGGGCCTCATATGGGAAATTGAGCACGAGTTGTTACTGTATGGTTAATGGCAGAGAATGTGCTATTATTTCAAATTATGGGTATTCTCACTTGAAATTAAACAAAACTTCTATTCAAATAATTTTGCAAATTCTGCTGTAGAATAGAATACTCTCGGCTAAGGTAGAAAGGCTTTCGGTTAAGACACTTTAGTCGAAGGAAAGATCAGTTTTGGGGAATTTTTTAAACCAGAATTTGCTCAACATTTCGTGGTATTCTAGCTACAAACTATAAGTGAGTTGTAGCTTTAAAATCCATGTTTTCTAACAAAACCGAGGCAAGTAGACTTCAATTCTAAAAGCATGATTTTTTTTTTTTTTGACTACTATTTATACCTGAACTATGAGCTATACCTGTCATAATTACTTTATAAAACTTGATTTTAAGACTGGGAGAAAAACATCTCTTGCTTTGTGAATCCCATAATACTTATCCTCTTACAAATCTAGTCCAAATAAGAGTTAAAATGAACTCGAGGGATATGAAACTGGTGATTTTCAGCAAGGACAATCCATCATATTGCTACTGAAATTATGTTAAGCTTCCGCTATCATGTTTTTATTTTCGGTAGAAATGGTATTTTTGAGCTGACAATTGTTTGGTTGTATTAAGAAATATTATTGTTTTTATGGAATAAATTAGATTGATTTCATAGTTGTTTCTGTATTTTTGAAGCTTAGTTCTCTCAAAAGCTTGCAATAGATTTTTTGGAGCATTGTCAATATACACGTTCCAGATTTGGGGTGCGAGCGTAGTCATTTGAGCCAGGAAAAAAAATTTCAAGGGGTGGAAATTTTTTTTAAAAAAATAAGGGTAAAAAATTTAATATAATTTTTTTACAATAAATTTTTTTGATGGTGCGAGAGCCCCTTGAGCATCCCCTGAGCTTTGCCCCTGAGTCTAGTGCTCCTTATGTGACGATCGACGGATAATCAGTAGGGTAGCATATCATGTGGAGTTTCGATGCATGTTCACTGAAATGACGGGATACGGACCGCAACATGGATTTCAAAATTTTTAGGATACGACACAGCTGGGACATGTCTGTATATTTTTATGTTTATATATATACATATATATATATATATATATATATATATATATATTACACTATACTATATTACAAATACTAAAATTCACATTTTTTAAATTCTAAAATCATGTAAAATCAACAAAATATTCTTACCAAATTCAAGAAGCGTATAAATAAATGCATGTAACTGTAATCATCATAGTATCGTTCATAATAACACCAAATATATATTATTTTAATTAATATAAACTTTAACAAACACGTCTGATGTCATATGAAATATTGACCTCCTCGGGTAAAATCCCCGCAAGCGCCGAACAAGTCATATACCGAACAGAGTGCACCGAACAGATAGCACCGAGCAGGGTTTTACCGAACATCTGCTAACCCTTCGGGTCAAAGTTTAGCGGAAAACTCCCGAGTAACTAACAAATTAACCGGCGTGAATGAACGTGTAGTAATGGGGCGTGAATATCTCGGACGCGTGAGGCTCCAATTAAGCCACGATCATGTGACATCGTGTTCCGGATCTCCCGCGAGTCAATCACTAGGAACAGTCCTATAAATACCCGCGGATGTCATCATAGAGGGGGTTGGATTTTTCTGGGCAAAAAGACTCCGAAGAGAGCAAACTTGAGTCTGTTCGGTCTTTTTTATAATTTCTCTAACAGTAGTCGTGGAAGTCATTGAGTGATTATTTTTGTGTCCAGATCATCTTGTAAATCATCAATATTTATAGTGAAGCTTTATACTGGACTAGGTCCCGTGGTTTTTCTCTCAATTTGAGGGTTTTCCACGTAAAAATCTTGGTGTATTCCTTTTATTTTTCGTAAACATTTAATTCTACCAAACACGTAAAATAACGGATCACATCATTGGCGCCGTCTGTGGGAACAAAAAGAGTAAAGACGTTGAAGCAGAGATTTTTTCATCAAGAGTCCAAGGCGAAATGGTTAGAAGCAAAGGGCGAGGGCCAATGTCGGGGAGGGATAAACCAATGACTCCCCCACGTTCATGCCCAGAACCAGAAGGGGCTGGGGAGGCTGGATCATCGCAGAATGTTTCACGAGTATTACCTACCCAAGGAATACCCATGGAACATTTAACTGAGGTGATTGCCAAAACTGTTGGAGAAGTTATGAAGCAATTCATGATCCCCCCCCCCCCCCCCCCCCCTGTCAGGAAGAAAGTAAAGAAGAGGAAGAAGATTCGACTTCTATAAAGAAGTCGGAGGAGGAGGAGGCGGAAGAATCGAAAGATTTTCTTAATCGTTCAAATGATGAAATAGATAGGGCTTTGCGCCATCAAATGGAGGATCTAAAGGAGGAGCTACAAAGAATGCGCAATAAAATGGAAGGCCGTATTAACTCGGCAAGAAGAAGCACTCCATTCACTCCTCAGGTCATTGATGATCCTCTGCCTATTAATTTCAGAACTTTGAGTGTGGGAAATTATGATGGTAGCACAGATCCAGAAGAATATTTATCTCGATTTGAGAATGCCTCACTCCTTCATCAGCTGTCAGATGGGGTGAAATGTAGAGTGTTCTTGACTACTCTAGCCGGCGCTGCTCAGTCATGGTTCAATCAGTTACCATCAGGAATAGTGGATTCCTTTCCCAAATTCAGCTCGTTGTTCCTTCATCAATTCGCGAGCAGTAGAAGTTGCAAGAGAACAGCCTTGAGCTTGTTCGGTCTCAGGCAGATGGATAAGGAGTCCCTGCGGGGTTTTCTGAAAAGATTCAATCAAGCATGCCTTGATGTTCCGCATGTGACATCTGAAATACTAGCCAGCGCTTTCACCCAAGGGTTGAGAGAGGGGGATCTGTTCAGATCGTTGGCCAAGAAGCCACCGTCAGACTATGATGAATTACTGGGGCGTGCCTCTAAATATATTAATTTGGAGGAAGCGCAGAGGATGAAGCAGAAGAAGGAAATAAAAAATGGTGGTGAAGTCAATAGGAAGGAGAGGCCATTGGAACAGCCCAAGAGGAACTTTGATCAGTACCTACCGATGAGACCTTATCGGGAGGTAGCCATGAATCAAATTATGCCGAAGAGGGGTCGGGGGGACCTTATGGAAGAGGAGTATTCCAAGGAGGAAGTGCCCGAGGAGGGAGTTTTCATGAAGGAAGAATGGATGTAATGCGAGGAGCTGACGATGACTTGAGAAGCAGTGCTCCTTTCCCGCGGAATAATGTTAATCCCGGGAGAGGAGTACTTCAGCCAGTTCCTTGGGCAGTACGGGGGGAAAGAGTGGAGGCAGGAAATCAAGTTAACAGGGAAAGAACCATGAGCAATGTTCCTAACCGAGGGACTATACATATAATTTCGGGAGGAACATCATGTGGAGATTCTAATCGAGCAAGAAAGAGTTATGCTCGAAAACTCGAAGTGTTATCCATTAATCCAAGTCATACTCAGGAGAGTCCTTCTATAGCTTTCGGACCTGCTGATTTACAAGGGATTTATTTTCCCCACGAGGATGCACTGGTAATTTCAGCCACAGTAGCCAACTATAATGTGCAAAGAATCTTCGTCGATAGGCAGCTCGGCAGATGTGCTCTTCCTTAGTACGTTGAAGCAGATGGAATTAGGAAGTATAGCTGTGCAAAAAGTAAAAATCTTCTTTGCATGGGTTTACTGGAGAAGCCATAAGTCCTATAGGACAAGTGCCTTTACCCGTCACATTAGGAGAGGAGTCCAAGACAAAGACGAAGATGATCACCTTCCTCATAGTGGATGCACCATCCTCCTATAATATAATATTGGGTCGGCCGGCGTTAACGGCCTTCGAAGCAGTTGCTTCTACTTACCACCTGAAGATAAAATTTCCGGTAGGAGAGGAAGTGGGACAAGTAAGGGGAAGTCAAAGTTCATCAAGAAAATGCTATGTGCAAGAGTTGAAGCAAGACAAAGGAAAAAATGGAGAAGATGGGGAGCGAGGAAGTAATAAGAGGAAACATGGACAGCCCGAGGAGGAGGAGCGGATAATCCCCGAGGAGGAATTCATGAGTATCGAGTTAGGTCACCCGGCGAAAACTACTCGCATTGGATCTAAGTTGGATCCCGAATTGAGGAAAAGGGTGATTTCATGCTTAATAGCTAACGTGGATGTGTTCGCTTGGAATTCCTCTGAGTTAATTGGGGTAAAACCAGAGATTGCTGAGCATCATCTAAATGTTGATCCGGGTGCTCGGGCAATTAAACAGAAGAGAAGGCATTTCGGACCCGAGAAGGATGTCGTTATAGCTAAACAAGTAGAGGAGTTGTTGAAAGCAGGTCATATACGTTTCCCTACATGGCTATCAAATGTGGTTCTAGTACCAGGAGACAAGTGGAGGATGTGTGTAGATTTTCGGGACGTGAACAAAGCGTGTCCCAAAGATTGTTACCCATTACCGAGGATTGATCAATTAGTGGATCCTACTGCGGGACATGAGCTGTTATGTCTTATGGATGCTTATCAGGGATATCATCAAATCCCCTTAGCCCGCGAGGATCAGTCCAAGGTTAGCTTTGTCACAGCGGGAGGAACTTTTTGTTATGTCGTTATGCCCTTCGGATTAAAAAATGCTGGGGCTACTTATCAGAGACTGATGGATAAGATGTTCAAAGATCAAATAGGACGGAACGTGGAGGTTTATGTTGATGACGTCCTGATCAAAAGCAAGAAGGCCCAAAATCTGATAGAGGATATGGAGGAAGTCTTTGCCACTTTAAGAAGATTTGGCATGAAGTTAAATCCAGCCAAATGTACCTTCGGAATTCATAGTGGAAAATTCTTGGGGTACATGGTTACAGAGAGAGGTGTGGAAGCTAACCCTGAAAAGATACGAGCAATCCAAGAAATGAACCATCCTCGGACCTTGAACGAAGTACAAAGGTTAGCAGGAAGAATAGCAGCACTTAGTCGATTCATATCTAGATCGGCTGATAGGAGTTTGCCTTTCTTTAAAGCACTAAGGCGAGGAATGCAGTTCGAGTGGGATGATCAGTGTCAGAAGGCTTTCGAAGACTTGAAAGAATATTTAGCTCAGTTACCCTTAATGAATAAACCCGAGCATAATGAGACCCTCCTCGTCTACTTGTCGGTAACCGAGGAAGTTGTCAGCTCGGTATTAATCCAAGAGAAATTGGGACGGCAGCAACCGGTATATTATGTCAGCCGAGCCTTGCAAGGAGCTGAACAAAGATATCCTGAGATTGAAAAGTTAGCTTTGGCTCTGGTAATTACTGCAAGAAGGCTTCGGCCGTATTTTTTATCTCACCCTATCATGGTGGTAACGAGCACTCCTTTAGGAAGGCTCTTGTCAAAAGCTGAAATTTCAGGAAGGATGGTGAAATGGCCACAGAATTGAGCGAGTTCGATATTTCTTATCAGCCTCGGAATACCATTAAGGCTCAGGCCTTATCTGATTTTTTGGTGGAAGTAACTCATACTCGCGAAGAAAAATATTGGAGCCTCTTCGTAGATGGGTCATCTACTCAGAAGGGAAGCGGGGCAGGAATTATACTGATCAGTCCAGAAGGAGAGGAAGTTTCCATAGCTATTCAATTCGGTTTTCATTCCTCAAACAATGAAGCCGAATTCGAAGCTCTCCTCTCTGGTTTACAAGTGGCATTAGACGCCGGAGCTCGGAAAGTAAAAGTGTTCATGGATTCAATGCTGGTTGTACAACAGATAAATGGGGTGTACAAGGTGAAAGAAGAAAAACTGAAAAAATATGTGGAGAAGGCTCAATTATTAACGACTCAGTTCCAGGAAGTAGAGTTAAAGCAAATACCACGAGAGGATAATGACCGAGCAGATTCACTTGCAAAGTTGGCCAGCTCCATCCATGAGTGGAAGAACAGGAAAGTGCTGGTACAAGATCTTTTGGTCTCACACATAGCAATCAACCGTATAATGAATTTGGAGCCTTGTATCATATCTGATTGGCGGGAGCATATCATTAAATTCTTGAAAAATAGGGTGTTGCCGTTAGATCCAAAGGAAGCTGCTCGGGTGAAGAGAATGGAGAGGCGTTTTGTGTTAGCAGAAGGTAAATTGTTCAAAAGGGGATTTTCAGTTTCCTTCTTGCAATGCACATCAACACAAGAAGGAGAACATTTACTAAAGGAGATTCACGAAGGCTGTTGTGGGAATCATTCGGGAAGTAATATGTTATATCAGAAAGCCCTTCGGGCAGGATATTATTGGCCCAGTATGAGAGAAAATGCCGAAGAAATTGTTAAAAAATGTAACAATTGCCAGAAACATGCAAATTTATCTCACATACCCGCAGAGGTCTTAAATAGCAGTATCACTTCCTGTCCCTTTGATCAATGGGGGATGGACATCGTCGGACCTTTTCCCCTTGCCACGGGGCAAAGAAAATTCCTCCTAGTAGCAGTTGAGTACTTTACGAAATGGGTGGAAGCCGAGCCTTTAGCAAAAATAACTGAGGAGGAAATCATCAAATTCTTATGGAGAAGCATAGTATGTCGGTTCGGAATACCGAGGAGAATTATTTCGGATAATGGAAGGCAATTTCAGGGAAAGAAAATACAGGAGTGGTGCGAGGAGATGAAAATCAAGCAAATATTCATGTCAGTAGCCTATCCACAATCAAATGGGCAAGTCGAAGTTATTAACCGTATTCTATTACATGGGATTAAGACGAAGCTGGAAGGGGCCCGAGGGGAATGGGTAAATGAACTACCTGGAGTCTTGTGGGCTTATCGAACAACTCCTCGGGTATCTACAGGGGAACTCCATATAGTCTAGTATACGGTTCGGAGGCCTCATTCCAGCAGAAATTGGGATTGAGTCTCTCCGCGTACAATGTTATGATCCAGAGCAGAACGAGGTTAAGAGAATGCAAGAGTTAGATGAGATTGATCAGCTAAGAGAACAAGTTGTAGCAAGAACAGAGCTATATAAAGTAAGGATTACCAACGCCTATAACCGAAGGGTTCGATCAAGAACATTTCAAGTTGGTGATTTAGTGTTACGAAGAACAAATCCTGGTGGTGAGGTGAAAAAGTTGGCACCCAAATGGGAAGGTCCTTACAAAATTAAGGAAGTAATCGGAAGAGGAGCATACAGGCTGGAAGATCATGAAGGTCGGAAATTGGTAAGACCTTGGAACATTCATAACTTGAAGAAATATTTTGTGTAATCTTTCTTTTTTTTATTGTTTTATGAATTCAGCAGTAATAAAATGAAAGTTTTGATTCATCGAGTTTGTTCGAAATTCTAATGGTTTACTCATGGGATCGGGATGTTTGATCCACGTTTAAACGTTAAATTATCATCGGTTTACTCGTGGGATCGGGATGTTTGGTCCACGTTTGAACGTTAAATTATCATCGGTTTACTCGTGGGATCGGGATGTTTGGTCCACGTTTAAACGTTAAATTATCATCGGTTTACTCGTGGGATCGGGATGTTTGGTTTAAACGTTAAATTATCATCGTTTACTCGTGGGATCGGGATGTCTGGTCCACGTTTAAGCGTTAAAGTATCATCGGTTTACTCGTGGGATCGGGATGTTTGGTCCACGTTTTAAACCTAAAATTGCCTATGTGTTTGTGCTCAGGGTAGCGAGCTGTTCGGAATTTTAGTTGTTTACTCGTGGGATCGGGATGTTTGGTCCAAGTTTTAAACCTAAAATTGCCTAAGTGTTTGTGCTCGGGGTAGCGAGCTGTTCGGAATTTTAGTTGTTTACTCGTGGGATCAGGATGTTTGGTCCATGTTTTAAACCTAAAATTGCCTATGTGTTTGTGCTCGGGGTAGCGAGCTGTTCGGAATTTTAGTTGCTTACTCGTGGGATCGGGATGTTTGGTCCACGTTTTAAACCTAAAATTGCCTAAGTGTTTGTGCTCGGGGTAGCGAGCTGTTCGGAATTTTAGTTGTTTACTCGTGGGATCGAGATGTTTGGTCCACGTTTTAAACCTAAAATTGCCTAAGTGTTTGTGCTCGGGGTAGCGAGCTGTTCGGAATTTTAGTTGCTTACTCGTGGGATCGGGATGTTTGGTCCACGTTTTAAACCTAAAATTGCCTAAGTGTTTGTGCTCGGGGTAGCGAGCTGTTCGGAATTTTAGTTGTTTACTCGTGGGATCGGGATGTTTGGTCCACGTTTTAAACCTAAAATTGCCTAAGTGTTGGTGCTCGGGGTAGCGAGCTGTTCGGAATTTTAGTTGTTTACTCGTGGGATCGGGATGTTTGGTCCACGTTTTAAACCTAAAATTGCCTAAGTGTTTGTGCTCGGGGTAGCGAGCTGTTCGGAATTTTAGTTGTTTACTCGTGGGATCGGGATGTTTGGTCCACGTTTTAAACCTAAAATTGCCTATGTGTTTGTGCTCGGGGTAGCGAGCTGTTCGGAATTTTAGTTGCTTACTCATGGGATCGGGATGTTTGGTCCACGTTTTAAACCTAAAATTGCCTAAGTGTTTGTGCTCGGGGTAGCGAGCTGTTCGGAATTTTAGTTGCTTACTCGTGGGATCGGGATGTTTGGTCCACTTTTAAACCTAAAATTGCCTAAGTGTTTGTGCTCGGGGTAGCGAGCTGTTCGGAATTTTAGTTGCTTACTCGTGGGATCGGGATGTTTGGTCCACGTTTTAAACCTAAAATTGCCTAAGTGTTTGTGCTCGGGGTAGCGAGCTGTTCGGAATTTTAGTTGTTTACTCGTGGGATCGGGATGTTTGGTCCACGTTTTAAACCTAAAATTGCCTAAGTGTTTGTGCTCGGGGTAGCGAGCTGTTCGGAATTTTAGTTGTTTACTCGTGGGATCGGGATGTTTGGTCCACATTTTAAACCTAAAATTGCCTATGTGTTTGTGCTCGGGGTAGCGAGCTGTTCGGAATTTTAGTTGTTTACTCGTGGGATCGGGATGTTTGGTCCACGTTTTAAACCTAAAATTGCCTAAGTGTTTGCGCTCGGGGTAGCGAGTTTGTTCCAAGATACAAGCAAATGATTTCATTAATAAAAAAGAAAGAAATACAATAAAAGGTAAAAGCTCTACCCTACGGCTGAAATAGCTCCTCAGGGAGGCTCTCCAGAGCAGCATTGACGTCAAGGAAGTCCTTTGAATCCTCTTCGGGAGGATAGCCTTGAGATCTAAATTGGCTGACGCATGCTTCAAAACCATGATCAAAGAACTTGTAAGCACGGTCAGCCACCATGCTGCTATACTCTGGAGACTTCAAAAACTCAGCTTTCTTCGAGAGCCATAGTTCTTCCGCACGAGCAGCTGTGGAAGATTTCTCTTGAGCCAGCTGCTCGGAGACAGCTTGATGTTGCTCAGCCAGGGCTTTATACTGCACTGACAAAGTAGAGTTAGCATCTTCCAGAGCAGCAAACTTTGTCCGCTCCTCTGCCAGGACCTGCTCCGCCTTGTCCCGAGCTGATACCAGGGCCGAGTGCCGCTCCTCCAAAAGGCTCACTGTTTTCTTCAACTCCTCACCCATACCCTCTAACTGCCGGATGCGTTTCTGATTTTGCCCATCAGCCAATCGAACTGAATGAAAGCGAGTGAGAAGTTCACCCGCCATCATGTGGGCCTGCATCAGATCATATATAAAGTTAAAATAACAAATGAAGGTGTTGAAAAAAGACAGACGGAACAAATTAATGGGTATAAACATTTACCTGAGTAAAGGAGGAGGATAAATCATTCACCAAGTTGCTGAAAACCAGCTCCCCGAGGTATTTCCGATCAGCAGGGTTGGGGGTATAGCACAACATGGAATGGGAGGCTTTGGGATCGGGTTTTTTCAGTAGTGGAACAGTGGGGGAGTAAGTCCACGAGGGGATATGGTATCTCGAGGAAGGCCGGGAGACACCGAGAGCGGGTTGAGAGGAGGCTCGAGGTTCGGAAGGGATGAGAGAAGAAGAAGTTTTCTTAGTAGGAGGTGCTTGGGGCGAAGAACTTGGACCTTCGGGAGTAGTCTTTCTCTTGCGATGAAGAGCATGAGTCTTCTCAGGTGAAGCCTTCTCCTCAGAAGGAGTCAAAATCTCAATAGAAGGGGGAGGTGCAGGAGTAGCAGCAGCCTTAGAAGTTTGGCCTTTTTGGCTCTTCTCCCTTAGCTTCTCGGCTATCATTGCCTTCATCATTTTTGTTTCTGAAAAGAGCAGAGAAATATTAGTCCGAACATGATAAGTTAAAAGTAAAACGAAGAAGATTACTTGGAAAACACTCACCGAGGGGCATGTTCAAGGATACACCCTTGGGGCTCAATTGGAACAAGTATAGCAGTCCGTCGTCAATCAGCTCCATCAAATTAAAACACTGATCGCCAAGTGCACGACGAACCGACAAATACGGTTCCTACCTTGATCGATTTCCCCCTCGGGAGATTTTCCCTCCACTCCATAGGGCAATCCCAAGGCTGGAGGGGACGAGCAAAGAAGTAAGAGTTTTTCCAATTTTTTATAGACGAGGGGTATTTTTTGAGGAAGCCAACCCCTGTCCTTGAGGAAAAGTAAAAAAGCCCGATCTCTTTCTTGTTCAGTTGGAAGAAACAATGAAAAAGCTCGGGAGTAGGGGTAAAACCCAGATAAGAAAGAACTATGAAGAAACCTGCTAATAACCTATAGCTATTGGGAAATAATTGACTAAGGGAAACGCAGAAGTAGGAGGCCACTTCAATAAAGAAAGAAGGGACGGGAAAACGGAGCCCTCCTCGGAGTTGGTCTATATAGAAGGGAAAATACCCCTTAGGGGGTAAGTGGGGACGAGATCCAGAAGGGGGAGCAATAATAGAAGTCCCCTCAGAAATCCCCCATTTAGTTCGGATATTGATGAGTTGCTGAGGCAATTTAACCTCAGACTCAAAGATCTCGAACCAAGGAACCCTGGCTTTAACTAAATCTCTCTCCGTAGCACGTTTCTGCTCTTGTTTATGAGCAGCCGACGCAGCAGAAGAGCTTAGGGTTTTGTCACTATCAAAAGAGGAAGAGGCTGAGGAGAGGGGCTAAGAGCATCTCCTTCGGTAAACCTATCTATAGCTTGCAATGAAGAATCGGCTGAGGAAGAAACCATACTTAAGTGAGTAAAAAGAAGAGAACTGCTGAGACAAGTTGTTCGACCGTCTGGTGCTAGCTCGGAAGCAAAATGCAGTAAAGTAAAAACAAATGAAGAAAATGGAGGGGTATTTATAGCGGGGACCATGTGAACAGTCATTTAATCCTTACCGTCCAAAAATAAGGGAATGGACGGTTATAAAGGAGCCTCGGGAAACGAAACGTCGCGCGGCATTTGAAAAATTTGGGTGGGAAAAAAGGGCGGCAAAATATCCCGAGCAGGTTAAGTTTGGATTTTACCCGAAAGCAATAAAACAAGACTTCAAAAGTCTCATCTTGCTTTACTTTAGGGGGGGTGAGGTGATGTCATATGAAATATTGACCTCATCGGGTAAAATCCCCGCAAGCGCCGAACAAGTCATATACCGAACAGAGTGCACCGAACAGATAGCACCGAGCAGGGTTTTACCGAACATCTGCTAACCCTCCTCGGTTTTCGGGTCAAAGTTTAGCGGAAAACTCCCGAGTAACTAACAAATTAACCGGCGTGAATGAACGTGTAGTAATGGGGCGTGGATATCTCGGACGCGTGAGGCTCCAATTAAGCCACGATCATGTGACATCGTGTTCCGGATCTCCCGCGAGTCAATCACTAGGAACAGTCCTATAAATACCCGCGGATGTCATCATAGAGGGGGTTGGATTTTTCTGGGCAAAAAGACTCCGAAGAGAGCAAACTTGAGTCTGTTCGGTCTTTTTTATAATTTCTCTAACAGTAGTCGTGGAAGTCATTGAGTGATTATTTTTGTGTCCAGATCATCTTGTAAATCATCAATATTTATAGTGAAGCTTTATACTGGACTAGGTCCCGTGGTTTTTCTATCAATTTGAGGGTTTTCCACGTAAAAATCTTGGTGTATTCCTTTTATTTTTCGTAAACATTTAATTCTACCAAACACGTAAAATAACGGATCACATCAACGTCCAAATAAAAAATAACACTGAAAATATTCTTACCAAATTCAAAATTAATGTATATAAATATATGTCACCGAAAACATCATAGTATCACCCAAACAAACAACAAATGCATATTACTTTCATTAACATAACGTTTAACTAAAACGTCTAAATTTCATTTTAGCCAAAAACTTTTTAAATTGTACGATTAACACCCAAAAATGATCTTCCTGTGTCGGACACGTCCATCGGCCGTGTCCGAGTGTCCGATTTTGAGGGGAGTGTCGACAGGAGTGTCCGATTTTATTTATTTATAAAATCAAGGATACGCCACGTGGCGTGTCCTACACATGTCCGATGAGTTTCCTAGAAGTATCGATAACGGAGAAGTGTTTAATATTACATCGAGTGATTTTTAGAATGTCCGTGCGTGGAGTCTAATAGGGAATATGGGGCTCGGCGTAGTAGCGATGTAGGGTGATGAAGATGGTTAGGATCTCATAGTGCCATCATTTTCACTTATCGATGCATTTGTGGGAATATGATCATATATTAACATTGCATATTATGATCATATATATTTTTATCAACATAGCCGAAATATATATGCATCATTTTGTATTGCTTATATACAGTGTTTTGAAAACCGGTCCGAACCGACTGGTTCACCGGTTTAACCTGTAACCAGTGCTTGATCCGTTTTGATTGACCCTTCAAAACCACCCTGATAAAAAACCAATGGGAACCGGATTAAACCGGTAAAAAGTAGATTCAACCAGTGAACCGGTTGACTGGTTGAACCAGTATGTCCTTCATTTTTCTTTCCTTTTTAAAATTTTAATTCTTTTTTTATTTTTTTAAAATTATAAATCAAATTTGTAGAACAAAATATATTATATATAATTTATTGTTATTGAAATGATTATAAAATAATATTTTATACGTGTTTTTATCAAAAAATTCATATAATTCAATAAATGTGTCTTGTATATTATATATACACATACTTAGTTTCTCGTAAATTATAATATATGTGAATAATTTCATAATATTTTAAATATTTTATCATAATTTTTGGATATTGATCTTTTTTAGCATTATTTGTTGTTTTTTAGATGTTTTATTATTATTATTATTTTATGTTAGACATTTCATTTTATCTGATTTTTGAAGTTTGACATGTTATGTTGGTGGATATTTTTTTATTGTGAACAACTTGAAACTATAGTAAAATATATGGTATATATATTTTACAAAACTTAAAATAGATATTACATAATGTTGATGTCATCACCG
Organism: Haberlea rhodopensis; assembly: GCA_907163345.1. Lineage (NCBI taxonomy): Eukaryota > Viridiplantae > Streptophyta > Magnoliopsida > Lamiales > Gesneriaceae > Haberlea > Haberlea rhodopensis. The sequence goes on along the minus strand of CAJQUN010000003.1, from coordinate 30,035,926 downwards.
GTTGAATCAATGGTTCAACAGGTTGAACCAATCGAACTTGTATCCAGTAAGGACACCGATTTTATGTCCGGTCCGATTTTGAAAACACTGCTTATATACCATATTCCTTATTTATTGTTGAGTATGCTATTACATACGAGTTAGTGGTGGCTAGGGTTCGAGGAAAAATGTTTGAATTTTGATGATGGTTCGAGCTTTTATAGGATTGCCCAAGACTTTGAGGCATACATGCTGGAGACATTTATCTGATATTTGGCCCAAGACTTTGAGGCATACATGCTGGAGACATTTATCTGATATTTGTAAATAAAAATAAAATAAAAAATAAAAAAAAAACTTCTCTCTATCATATAACCTATTCCAATCAGTCTCTCTACATTTCTAATTATTTGTGTATATACTAGGGTGGCTCCAGATCTATGCAAAATTCAAAAGTTTTTTGTGTTAATTTTGAGAAAGTTTATTTTTTAGCGTAACCCTCTAAATTGTCGTATCCCTATCTAACCCGGCCAACCCAGATAATATTGATCCATGGCTCCGACCCTGTATCCATTCATTTAAAATGTCCAGATGCTTGCATTGTAGAATTAATACAAATATAATCGGTCATATTTCCAATGACAAAAAAATAAAATGTAATAGAAAATTCAAGTTTGAATGATACCCATTATAGATCATAAACTTCTTTGGTTGTTGCTCTTGCTAGTGGATAGATTGCTTTTATCATCGATCATCTCACTAAAATCCATGTTGTACGGACACAGATACATGAATACACAGCTATGCGGATACATATATAGTTGCTCGATATTTTGAAAATTTTAGGATGAGAAACGTCGACAATAAATAAATAAATATATATATATATATATATATATATATATATATATATATATATATATAGACACACACACATGAATCATATTTAGGGTACACCAAACATCACTTTGCAAATAATTTTTTGAAAATTACGTTTACATTATCAACTTTTATGTATTGTAACACTATAACTTTCTTGATTCAATTTTGTATTTTTATCTAAAATCCATCTCAACATTCTATTATCGGAATACATCCTCAAAATTAGAGACATTCTAGATATTTTAATTTATTTTTTAAAAAACAAAGTAAATTGTTTAGGGTGTCAAAATTTCCTTTTCCCGAATCAAACAACTAGGGAATTTCAATATCCAATTTTTTTTATTTTTTAAAAGTTTTCAACAGCTAGCTTAAAAGACTCTAAGTTTGAGAATATAAGACGATGATAGAATGTGGCAATAAATTTATATAAAACACAAATTCTAGTCAAGTTGATATAAAATATTATAATTCATAAAAGTTGATTTATAAGAAATCAAGTTTCAAACATATAATCAGCATTAAACACATTAAAAGTCAAAATAACAAGGTTGACGTATCCTGATATATATTGGTCATGTCCATACACGTATCCAGAGTAAATTGATTTTAAATTCTGGATATGCCATATGACGTATCTGATATGTCTGAGTCAGACTACTGTATCCAGACACATATCCGATGTTTAAAATTAGTTTTTAGTTCAGATACATCAAATGGCGTATCCGATAAATATTGGAGGTGTCTATGTACGTATCCGTATTCGAAACATCCGATACGTGACCGTTAAAATTTTAGCAATATCTGTGCATCATAGCTAAAAACTAAAAGAATCGAATCATACAAATCAAGTAAGCTAGGAAATTGCTTACACATATATTGTCACGCCCCGAAACCGAGCATATGACACCTAGGGATGGGTGTGGGGTTCTAGTATCTGTGATGATCACCACTTGCAAACATGTTACATTGCCACAACATGATACCCCAACATGTTACATTGCCACAACATGATACCACAACATGTTACATTGAATTTAGGTACCAAGAATTTAATTAAACTATCCTTAAATACATCATTGCTTACATAATATTAAGATGATGTCATTGATTACATAATATTAACTTGATGTCATTGATTACATAATATTAAGTTGATGTCATTGATTACATAATATTAACTTGATGTCATTGATTACATAATATTAACTTGATGTCATTGCTTACATATTTTCTTGAAAACTTCTATAAATACCAAGCTAGATTCATTAGTAGAAACACAAAAAAAAAATGTAAAGGAAATACTCTCAAAATACTCTCAAAATATCAAATATTCTAGCAAGAAAAGAAGTTGATTTTTGAAGGTTGTAGATCCATACTCTTTCAAGTTTAAAGAATCATCGTAAACAATCAAGTAAGTGGGCTTTTGTTATATTATCCTTTTCGTTTTGATACCATATGAAATGCTTATGAAAAATACAGTCGAATATGTGAACTATTTTAAAAACTATGATGTCATGAAAATTCTGAATATCGGGAGATAAGTGCTATGCGAAACAACGTGCTACGTACGTGTGAGCCACCTCTTGAACCAATGGGGCAAAGTGCTATACATACGGGAGCCACCTCTTGAATTCGTAGGAGTCACCTCTATAATCCTTATGTTATGTAGATCGATCTAATTGATAAGTATATGACATGTGTTCTAATATGATGCTTTTGGTATGACTCAAAGAAGCAAAATTCTGTTATGTATATCAGTTTATGTTTTGAAATCTGTTTTGAAATCTGTATAAGTATATGTTTTTGGCATATTCGATTGGCCTCAGCTTACTGAGTGTCAACCAGAACACTCACCCCTTACATCTCCTCCCCGGATTAAAGTGAGACAGATACCGAAGATGCAGAACAACACAACTTTTGGGGTTGGTGATCTACCGCAATTATTTCAAGATTTTACATAATTATGCTTCCGCTAAACTCTGTTAAGATTTAAGTTATGGTTTTATTTTCAGTTGTAAAACATTTATGTTTATGGAATAAATAGACTGGTTGTATTAAATTCTGTACTATGAGGCTTGTTGATTTTCAATTATATTTGGAATCAACGCCGGTGTTATCGATCCCGGTCTCGGGGCGTGACATTTAAGTGGTATCAGAGCGAACTAGGTTCCATAATCCCGCTGGGAAAAGATTTCTGGTTGATAAAAATACCATAATATAAATCCCGGTTAAATCAAACCAATTGAAGGTTAAGAAAATCAATTGGGAAAATTTCTCTTGGTCATAATCGGCTATTGATATAAAAAAAAAATAAAAAAAAAATAAAAATCGAATTTCTTACCCAACCCGCTGCTCAACCGCCGGCGCCGCCTGCCGTCACCATAGCTGACGGACGACACACCACCAGAATCGCCATCCATTGACGAACAAACTCTCCAAATTTCATAGCCATCGGAGTTCGATTTCCCCTCCAATCGCTCGGCTAACACTCGCCCAAACCCTTCACGCTGCCCCTGCTCCGATCTCATCACTGCCGAGGGTATCTTGACCAACCCGACATTCTACCTTGACAAGAATCACCCCTCGAGTAAAAGCCCTCTACAATTTCCAAGTTCCAACTACCACAAGATGTCCAATTGATCGATCGAAGCCGAGCAATGAAGAACCCTAACCCTAACCCTAACTGGCGAAACTTCATTTGATAAATTGATCGACCATTCGAACGCCAAATCTTAATTAACTTCGTGTTTATACTCACCATAGTATGGGCAATAAAAGCCCTCTATCATATCTTTCTCACAAACAAAGTAACATGCTCAATTTTGAATCAATGTTCACGCTATAGAACCCTTAAATTTCGAAAACTTTGAGCTTCGATTTCTCTCAAATTCGAACACCATTTTCAAATTAATTCTGGGTTTATGATACCCATATAATGCTCATTAAAATCCCTCGACCAATTTTGAATTTCCAGATCCAGATTGACAGAAATTTGAATCGCAATTTTTGCACCCATTAGCCTAGAAAAATCTTGAGATTTAGCAATAACTTAAACATAATTTTTTTTTTCAAAATGCACCAAGATTATGATATATCATGTTCTGTTTTATATAACTTTTTGGTTAATAAGAATAAACTAAACTTTTAGATATTAGTGTTATATGTTTTTTTTCAAAACTTTCTTTTAGCTTATTCTCTCCACAACTTTTTTTTTAAACTCATTTCTCATTGACAAATCTATATGATAACCATATAATTTCGCTTGTAAGAATGACCTTAAACTTTGCAAATTTCTTCACTATTTTTAAGCTATGAACGTTTTGCAAATTAACAATCTTTATTAACATAAATTTAGAGGAGTGCAAATTATAACTGCAATATTAGCGATGTGGAACCTTTATTTCTTTTATATAATTATCATTACAAACTGAATATTTAATTCAAAATAGTACATATCTGATCCACAGTACAACAAGCAATAAATTCATGATAAAAAAAATAAAATTGCCAAACGACATCACCAATATACATGAAAACACAATAAACTGCAAAATAAAATACAAAATTAAAAACATTGGGGGTTCTTCAGACATGTCTTGAAGCTCGCCCTCGTCCAGATGAACCACCCTTGCTTCTAGCCAAACTTTAGACTAAAAAGTTCAGTCTTAGTAGTAATTACTGAAACCGAACACTAAATGATAACAAAGAAGATTTTAGAGGTGTGATTTTCAACTCAACTTCAAGCCATTATTTATAATAAAATTGAGGCTTGGATTGGTGAATGACTCGATGTGGGAGAATTACTTTTGGACCAAAATTACAAATGTGTGAATTTGTAGGACATGGCTGGACGACCCACCCGTAACAACCGCAACCCACGATATGCATTTCCATGCAATAATGACAATGAAGCTGGAGGAAGCCAAGATCCACCACAATCTCCAAAAACGGGTTTAAGTCGTGAAGACTTCATGGCCATAGCTACCATAGTGGCCACTACTCTTCAGGGGTTTATTAACCCAACTGCTAATCAGGCACAACCACAGCCTCAGCCTCAGCCTCAGCCGCATGGGATAAAATATCATTATGAGTCTCTTCGCAAGAATCGAATGTCAACATTCAATGGTAACTCAAAACCAGAAGTGGCTCAGCACTGGCTGAAAGAAGTAGAGAAACATCATAGACTACTGGAAGTGCTTCAAGAAATCAAAGTGGAAGTTACATCGCCATTTCTTGTTGACGAAGCAAATAAGTGGTGGGATAGTGTGTCACCCTCGATGGAAGTGACCGGACCAATCACTTGGCAAAGATTCCGTGGTGCATTTCTAAAACAATATTTCCCAGCAGCCATTAAACTCCAAAAGTTGGAGGAATTTGATAACCTGACACAAATTCCAGGAATGTCAGTGGTAGAGTATTCCTCAAAATTCCATTCTCTTGGGACTTATGCCCCAACCATTATGGCAGATGATGACTTAAAGCTACACCGTTTCAAGAAGGGTTTGAACAGTCGGATCCAATCAGCATTAGTAGTGTTGGAAACCACCAACTTTGAGGATGTGATGGGAGCAGCCATCAAGGCCGAGTCTGACATACATCGCCGAGAAGAAGAGTTCAAGCGCAAACGACCTCTCCCTCATCAGCCCTCTACCAATGGCCAGAAGTTCAAACGGCCAAATCAATTCCATAATCAACAAAGGGGATCTACATCTACCCCAAACAACAAAGAATTCCCAAAGTGCCCAATCTGTAATCTTGCACATACTGGGGAATGTCGTAGACAAAGTGGTGCTTGCTTCCGATGTGGGAACTTTGGACATAGAATTGCTAATTGCCCTGAGACTGAGAAGAAGGGGACTGGAGCAGGCAATGGCATCCCTCCAAACAAACCCAATGCCAGGGTGTTCGCCATGACACAGAATGAAGCGAATAATGCCAATGACGTTGTGGCAGGTAATGTCTTAATCAACAAATTGTCTGTCTATGTGCTGTTTGATTGTGGTGCTACGCACTCATTTATATCTAAGAGGTTCGCTAAGAAGTTAAAGCTTGTACCTGACATACTTAGTGAACCATATAGAGTAGCAACTCCTGCTAACAAAACCTTGGAAACACATAGTATTCATCGAGGATGCAACATTCATATAAATGACAAAAAGTTCAACACCGATCTGATTCAACTCAACATGGTGGAGTTTGATGCTATCCTAGGAATGGATTGGTTATCTAAACACCACGCCTTAGTTGACTGCCATAATAAGAAAGTCAAACCACGAGCACCAGACCAAGAAGAAATCTTATATTGTGGCAATACAAAAGAGCGTAAAGTTCTTTTATCTGCTTCACAAACTTGGAAAGCCATGAGAAGCGGTGAGAGAATTTACCTAGCCATGATAAACAAAGTCATGGAAGGAGCTGACTCAGACTAGAAGATATTCCGGTAGCACAAGAATTTCTGGATGTTTTTCCAGATGATCTCCCCGGATTAGTCCCGGATCGTGAAATAGAGTTTGAGATTAACTTGGTGCCAGGCGCTACATCCATTTCGAAGGCACCATATCGAATGGCTCCAGCTGAATTGAAAGAGCTAAAAGAACAACTGCAAGAACTCTTGGACAAGAAGCACATCAGACCAAGTACATCTCCATGGGGAGCTCCAGTACTATGTAAAAAAGAAAGACGGGAGTATGAGATTGTGTATCGATTACAGAGAATTAAATAAAATCATAATCAAAAATAGATATCATCTCCCAAGGATAGACGACCTATTCGATCAACTCAAAGGAGCTAAAGTCTTTTCTAAACTTGATCTAAGATCGGGCTATCATCAGCTCAAGATTAAGGCAGGAGATATTTCGAAGACTGCCTTCCGAACAAGATATGGGCATTACGAGTTCACAGTGATGCCATTTGGTCTGACAAATGCTCCAGCCGCATTCATGGACTTGATGAATCGAGTATTCAAGCCATTCCTGGACAAGTTCGTGGTAGTGTTCATCGATGACATTCTGGTCTATTCCCCGAGTAAAGAGAAACACGAGGAACATCTTCGTCTTACCCTACAGACCTTAAGAGAGAAAGAACTCTTTGCCAAGTTCAAGAAATGCGAATTTTGGCTAGACAACGTTGCATTCTTAGGGAATATCATCTCTGAAGCAGGCGTGTCCGTAGATCCTAAGAAAGTGGAAGCAATTATGGACTGGCCAAGACCAAAGACTGTTACGGAAATTCGAAGTTTCTTAGGGTTAGCTGGCTATTATCGAAAATTTGTTGAAGGATTTTCCTCGATAGCCATACCCCTTACAAAACTCACACAAAAGAACTCCAAATTCATATGGAGTAAGGAGTCTGAGGAGAGTTTCGAGACTTTAAAGAAGAAGCTTGCATCTACACCTGTATTGGTATTGCCAACTGAGAATATGGGTTTTACCATCTACAGCGATGCATCAAAAGAAGGTCTAGGATGTGTGCTCATGCAAGAAGGAAGAGTGATTGCTTATGCATCAAGGCAACTCAAACCGTATGAACAAAACTACCCTACGCATGACCTTGAGTTAGCAGCCGTAGTTTTTGCCTTGAAAATATGGAGGCATTACCTTTACGGTGCCAAGTGTGAAATTTTCACGGATCATCAGAGTCTCAAGTATTTGTTCACCCAGAAGGAATTAAATATGAGGCAAAGACGATGGATAGAACTATTGAAGGACTATGACCTTACGATAAGCTACCATCCAGGGAAAGCAAATAAGGTCGCAGACGCACTAAGTCGGAAGGGCACATGGAAGATGATTTTAGCATCCCTTTCAGCTTATCCCTGCCTCCGAGAAACGATAAAGTTAGACCAAAGTCAGGATCCCAGCCTAACTAAATTGAAAGAACAAGTTAAGGAAGGAAAAATACCCGATTTCACGACAGACAATGATGGAACTTTATGGATGAAAAAAAGGTTATGTGTACCAAACGTGAAGGACCTTAGACGAGAAGTGATGATTACAGCACATAAATCAAATTTCTCCATCCATCCTGGAAGTACAAAGATGTACAAAGACCTCAAAGAAAGCTTCTGGTGGAATGGAATGAAGAAAGACGTTGCTGAATTTGTCGCTAGATGCTTAGTTTGTCAGCAAATTAAAGATGAACATCAAAGACCAGGAGGATTACTTCAACCTCTTGAAATTCCGGAATGGAAGTGGGAACATATCTCCATGGACTTTGTAGTAGGATTGCCAAAGTCTCGACAAAGTCATGACGGTATATGGGTGATTGTGGATAGACTCACAAAATCTGCACATTTCCTCCCAATCCGTATGAATTATAACTTGGATAAACTGGCGACCCTTTACATGGATAATATTGTGCGACTTCATGGAGTCCCGATAAGTATTGTATCCGATAGAGATCCCAGATTCGTGTCACGCTTCTGGAATAGTTTTCAACAAGCTATGGGAACTAAGGTAACTCTTAGCACAGCCTATCACCCACAAATCGATGGCCAAACAGAGAGGACAATCCAAACCCTCGAGGATATGTTAAGAGCTTGTACCATAGATTTCAGTGCAAATTGGAGTGAGCTCTTGCCTCTGATCGAGTTCGCCTACAACAATAGTTATCATAGCAGCATTGGAATGGCACCATACGAAGCACTCTATGGGCGAAAATGTCGATCACCGTTATATTGGGATGAAATTGGAAAGAAAGCTATCACCGGACCTGAGCTTGTACAGATCACAATCGACAAAGTCACAATCATTAGAGATAGGCTCAAGGCAGCTCAAAATCGACAGAAAAGTTGGGCTGATATGAAAAGAAGACCGTTAGAATTCGAGATTGGCGACAAGGTTTATGTAAAGGTCTCACCAATGAAAGGAGTCATCCGATTTGACAAAGCAGGGAAGCTAAGACCAAGATATGTTGGACCATTTGAAATCCTGGAGAAAGTGGGAACTTTAGCTTATAGAATAGCACTACCTCCAAGTCTCTCAAGAATTCATAATGTATTTCACGTATCACAATTAAGGAAGTACATTGCTGATCCAAATCATGTACTCGAAGCAGAACCTTTAGTAGATCAAGGAAACTTGAACGAAACCCTGAAGTATGAAGAAATTCCGATCCGAATCATAGACTCAAAGGATCAAGTACTGAGACGAAGGACCATTCCATATATCAAAGTTCAATGGTCGAACCATACAGAGAGAGAAGCCACTTGGGAACCAGAAGAGAAAATGCGAGAAAAATATCCATATCTGTTCCAAGATCAAGCTGCTTCAAGTTTCGAGGACGAAACTCCTCATAAGGAGGGAAGAATGTGATGATCACCACTTGCAAACATGTTACATTGCCACAACATGATACCACAACATGTTACATTGCCACAACATGATACCACAACATGTTACATTGCCACAACATGATACCACAACATGTTACATTGAATTTAGGTACCAAGAATTTAATTAAACTATCCTTAAATACATCATTGCTTACATAATATTAAGTTGATGTCATTGATTACATAATATTAAGTTGATGTCATTGATTACATAATATTAACTTGATGTCATTGATTACATAATATTAACTTGATGTCATTGCTTACATATTTTCTTGAAAACTTCTATAAATACCAAGCTAGATTCATTAGTAGAAACACAAAAAAAAATGTAAAGGAAATACTCTCAAAATACTCTCAAAATATCAAATATTCTAGCAAGAAAAGAAGTTGATTTTTGAAGGTTGTAGATCCATACTCTTTCAAGTTTAAAGAATCATCGTAAACAATCAAGTAAGTGGGCTTTTGTTATATTATCCTTTTCGTTTTGATACCATATGAAATGCTTATGAAAAATACAGTCGAATATGTGAACTATTTTAAAAACTATGATGTCATGAAAATTCTGAATATCGGGAGATAAGTGCTATGCGAAACAACGTGCTACGTACGTGTGAGCCACCTCTTGAACCAATGGGGCAAAGTGCTATACATACGGGAGCCACCTCTTGAATTCGTAGGAGTCACCTCTATAATCCTTATGTTATGTAGATCGATCTAATTTGATAAGTATATGACATGTGTTCTAATATGATGCTTTTGGTATGACTCAAAGAAGCAAAATTCTGTTATGTGTATCAGTTTATGTTTTGAAATCTGTTTTGAAATCTGTATAAGTATATGTTTTTGGCATATTCGATTGGCCTCCGCCTACTGAGTGTCAACCAGAACACTCACCCCTTACATCTCCTCCCCGGATTAAAGTGAGACAGATACCGAAGATGCAGAACAACACAACTTTTGGGGTTGGTGATCTACCGCAATTATTTCAAGATTTTACATAATTATGCTTCCGCTAAACTCTGTTAAGATTTAAGTTATGGTTTTATTTTCAGTTGTAAAACATTTATGTTTATGGAATAAATAGACTGGTTGTATTAAATTCTGTACTATGAGGCTTGTTGATTTTCAATTGTATTTGGAATCAACGCCGGTGTTATCGATCCCGGTCTCGGGGCGTGACAGTATCTATAATTTTCGGGTAGTGTTTTCACTACCTGAACCCTATTTGTTCCCTCAAATACCCCGACTGTCGTGTACCCAATATTTGTCGGGTAGTGTCGGGTACCCGAAATTTAAAAAAAAAAAAAATGAGTTCAATTTTGAGATTTGAGAACAAAGTAATTTAATGGGGGTTTTGAAGAGGCTATCGAGTATTGGACCATGGTAATTGGTGAATGGTGATAAAATTTAAATTCAAACAAAGAAAAAAGCCTGTGCAACATTCAAAACTTAGTCGAGTTTGGGTAACCGAAATTATTTTCGGGTTCCCGTTTATGAACCCGACACCAACGCGAAAAAAATAACCGGGTTCGGCCTGATTTTTTTTAAATATAAAACCCGACCCGATCGGGTCGAGTCGGGTACCCGATACCCGATACCTGAAGTGTTTTGCCCACCCTTAATGACACCAGCGTTGATTTCAATAACAATTCAAAATCAACAAATCTCGTAACATAGAATTCAACAAAACTAACATTTATTCCATAATAATAATTTTTTCTGCAACATAAATGTAAATTGCATCAACTGTTAATCAAAAATATTAAAACGAAATAAAATAATGTAAATCTCAATAAACAAAAATCATGGTCTTTAACTCGTAGAGTAACAACAGATCACCAACCACAAAATTAGAGGTCAATCGAATATGACAAAACATATTATATAATCATACAAAATCAAAGCAGAAACTGATATTAATATGGAAACATAAAATGTTGTTCCATTCAAAGCCTGAACAAAACATATCATATCAGAATAATTTGTCATATAATAAAATTTAAGCAAAATAAGTCATCTAGTTTCTTCCTGGTACTGATATCAGTTTTCTAGACATAATTCTTCTAAATATAAGGCCAGAACATCGTATCACCCACGAATAAAGGTGGTCTGGATTTCCCAGAATAACGGTTAACCACCGTAACATGTCAGAAAAACGGTTATAATCCCACATCAAGATCAGATTTCGAAATTTCTACCAATTGGATCGAAATTTAAGTGCTTCGAAAATCATAATTTTCATCATAAACATCAAAATTTCATAGTTTCAAATTATTTCATAGATACGATTGGAATTAATACATACATATGATTTTTTTAACAAAGCCTACTTACAAAGGTTAAAGATGATTGTAAGTGTGACTGATGAATTTGGATTGCGAAAACACGATTAACTTCCTTCCTTCCTTGGCTTGAGGGGATAAATTTCTTAGTGTGTGCGTTTTTCGAAAATTTTGTGCGTGTTCAAACGTTGGTTGCTGAAAAGTGAGAGATAATTTCGGCTTATATATTGTGTTTTTCAAGAACTTTGCTCTCACGAAGTCTTCCAGATTTGGTTCAATTTCTATCCATGGCTAAGTGATTATGATACTTTAATGTTATTCATTAGCATCAAGTACTTGGTTTTGACTAAAATTATCGGGTAGTTGAGATGACCAAAACACCATGTCTTTACACATATTACATAAAGAGCTAAATCATAATCATATAAAGAAAAGTTTTTCTAAATAAAATAATGAGAAAAAATTAATAAAAACAATAAGTTACCTGAATTGGAGTCTCAAGTGCTTAGATAATGAACTATTTCACATACCGAAAGAAATTTGTATAGAAAAAAGTAGAAAATGATGAATAAATTGAAAAGTGACGAAAAATTATTACGGCGATGAAGACTGAAGATGATTGAATTGTACGAAATTGAGAGGAAATTAGGATTCAAACTGAAAATTCAACTGCGCCTACGATTTTGCCCGAGTGGATAAGACTCATTCTAAATTTTGGGTAGACTTTGAGTCACACCACATAATCCCCCTACCCCCATTCACGCATTGGCGCTCCAGCCGCGAACCGACGAACTGGGTGCACGTGCGTCGCATTAAGGCGACTTAAGAATTTCTAATTCGCGCTTTAAGAATTTCTAGTTCGCGCATTAAGATTTAATAATTCGCGCACTAAGATTTTATAATTCGCGCACTAAGAATTCCTAATTCACGCATTAAGATTTACTAAGTCGCGCACTAAGTTACTAAGTCTTGTTAATCCTCCTTAATTCTCCGATTTTTTTTTTTTGTAATTATACAAAAAAAATTCTCCGATTTTGGGTTTAAATGAATTTTTATGGTTTCTAGATATTTCGGGTTGGTAAGAAAATTATATTATATGGTAAATAGATAGAGAATGAATCATGAAAAGACATAATACCATATGAAATATTAAAATATATGATAAAGAAAGTATGATAAATCTGTGATTTTGTAATATTTTTGCGGAGTAAATAATAATATCTTAGTTTTTTCATGAAAATTAATAGAATGAACTTTATAAATAAAACTTTTATTTTTATTTAGTTAATTTAAATGTTTATATTAGTCATTTCATAAGGTAATAATATAAGTCTTCGGAAATAATATGAGTCATTTTTAATAAATTTATACTATTACCAAACATGTTGAAATAAATATGAACAATTTGGTTTCATTTTTCAAAATCGTTATTTTATATCTTAAAATAAAACAAAACTTTAATACTTCATTTTCGGAGAATCCTTACTAGACGAACGATCAAATACAAGATTCAAATTACGTTGTATCACTGGCTATAACATTTTTGCAAAGCTGCAAATGTTAGATCCTTCAATAAAATCTAATTTTAATACCTTTTAAAAATAGTAAAGCTGCAAACACCAAAGTTGTTAAGAACTTCATATTGTAATTGTAAATAATATACTAATATGTGAGTTTGTTAAATATGATGTATAATATGTATGTTTAACTTCATTTCATCGGTGTGTATGTATATATCTTTATTTATTTATTAATTTTTAATAGGCGCACCCGCACTCAATTTTTTTGAAAATTGACGCACTCGCGCATCCGTATCCGCACCCGCTCACGCATCGGACTTATGTGATCTAGCTTTAACCACTTCCCAGTTAAAAAAAAAAACTTGGAAATTAAACTTCGAAAAGTGGACCAAGTATGGTAACAAAAAATAATTAGCTAGTGGCAAATAACCATCTTGTAATTTGTAAAATAGGCAAATTACCTTCTTGTGGTTTGAAAATAAGTATTTTTCCCTCTTGTGGTTTACAAAATGGGCAGTATACCCCCTGTGGTTTGAAAATAGGCATTTTACCCCCTGTGATTTGTGAAAATAGGCATGTTATCCGCTTATAGTTTGTGAATAGATGTGAAATATATCATACACATAGGGGGTGCCTATTTTGTAAACCTCATGGAGGCAAAATGCATATTTTCACAAATTACAGGGGGTAAAATGCTTATTTTCAAACCACAGGGGAGTAAACTGCCTATTTTGTATACCACAGGGGGTAAAATGCATATTTTTCCACGGGGGTAATCCGTCTATTTAGGGAATCATAGGGGGTAATCTGCCAGAAACCCAAAAATAATTTTTTTAAAGAATGTTGATGGATACTTTAGTTTATTTAATTGGGGTTAAATATTTTTAAATAAGATTTTAATAAAGTTTGATAGGGAGGTATTTACACCCAACTCGATGTCGACAACAATTAACGAGACTTTTATTACCTGATTACCTCTTATTCCTCAAGTTGCGACACAGAAAAGACAATAATCTCTATTAAACAATTTTTAGAGGACCCATAATGTCTACGACTATGTCTTCTAATTATTTACTAGTTACTTCTAATGTTCCAAGGAATGCTTTGACTTCTCCAGGATATATTATAAATTTGCACGGTATGAAAAATGCCATCTCATGATAAAAAAAATATGAATATGTGATATGAACGATAAAAGATTGATAGAGAAATGTAATTTATATAGTGATATTAAATTATGTGGCGTTTGGCGTATAAGTTTAATGTGAATTAAACAATCAGTTATCGTGTTATCAAGCATATAAAAGATTATGACAATCAAGAAAGTGTCAAATTCAACAAGTATAATATATCAAATATCTGGGTTTTCAACTTATTCAAATTGAACAAGATGTGAATGCCTGGATTCTACCAACTCTACCGACCAACTAGATTAGTTCGGAATTGCATCAATTGTGCCAAATCAGTTCTAAACTGATGTAATTAAATCAGCTCAGCATATGCTCATATATTACATCAGCTCAACCTATCATATGCTCAACATATACTCAATTTCCATAAGCTTAACCTGTGAAGGAAGTCCATCAGCTCAACCTACGAAGCAACCAATCAACTGAACTCATCTAAGTAATCAGTTCAAGAGACTTGGACAACCCAACTAACACATCATTACAAAGAATGGTAATGGAGACCACAGTTATAGAATTTGGAGGGATGATCAAGTGGAGATAGTGGGCTAGTTTATGAAAATAATGGGTTGTAACCCAACCCCACACAAACTTTTCACCCTATAAATAGCAGATTTTTTGGTCAACTGAAGAAAATCTCGAAACATACACACACTCTCTGCAAATTTCCAACAACGAAGGAGACCCATTTCAAGCCTTCTTCAACCCAAATTCGTTCAAGTAATTTCTGGAATATCATCTGTAAGTGTCTTTTTGCTATTAACAGTCATTTCGTTTAAAAATCGTATGTATGGTTTGAATTTCAATCGACATGTGAAATTTATGTCGTAAAATCAGTTCTGATGTGTGTTGCCGAATTTGTTCTCGTTCTAGGTGAGCATATCGGTTTAGGCTCTAGTGAGAGCAACATAGTGTATTTTTGTTTTGATATAATGAAATCATTTCTCCTTTTGTTTTGATATATTCTGTTTCAAAATTAGACATATATGTATATCTTCTGTACGTTCGGTTGACCTTGCTGAGTGTTTATACAAACACTCATCTCTTACATTCTCTCCCCATCGAAGTGGAGGAACATAATCAGTTCTGGAGGTGGTGATCTGCTGCTTCGGACATTGCAGACTTTTAATTTATCAGTTCAACTTTTAATTATTTATGCTTACGTAATGTAATCTGTTTTAGACCAGTCTATATGTTTTATCAGTTCAGTTGTAAGAACACTTTCAGTCTATGAAATAAAAATTGGTTTATTTAAGATCTGTATCTGAGGCTTGTTGCTTTCGAATATTTAATTTGGAAACAAAATCGGTGTCATCGGTCCTGGTCTTGGGTCGTGACATTAGAGTTGTCACATTTTGTAACAAAGTACAAGATATTGCACAACACCGAATTGAAAAGATACGTAAATACAATAAACATAATGCTAACAATACATCTAAGCATGGTTTTACATATTATTGAGCTCTAGTTTATTCGATTTCCCAGCAAGGATACGCCGGAGTTATCAGAAGTAAGAAACATAAATAGTATATTCTAAAATATAGATGGTAGCAGAGTCGAAAGAGCAAGTGCTGGTAATCGCAAATCCACGTGCCATGCGGAGTACTCCAGTGCCGTCAACCACCGGCAGCTCACGTATGGATTCCTTATCATATCTCTTCCTAAAATAGACAGCGTGCTTCCATTGTACTGACCAGACGTAAAGACAAAGTTAAGATTCATGGTTAAAGCCGGTATCTCCAAGTCCGAGAAAATGATCAGCCCTTGAACCCTGCCCAGTTTCTGCGAATCTATTTCCGTCCCAACTGTCAGCAGATCATCCACTACCATAACTTGGCCGAACGTTGTCGGTGAACTGGAAGAGATGGAAGATATTGCTACCTCGTATACAGTTCGATTTTCACCAGTTAGCACGTCTTGAACAAAGAAATGAACCTTGGCTACCTTTTCTCTTCCACTGAATATGTTTCCAACCATTCTAAATCTCCATCTGGCCCTCCCTGTCCTACGGCAGACGAATTTGGTATTGATACCATCAACGAGGAAAGCATCAAGATCACAACTACTAGTATTAGAAATACACGGGTTCAAACTCAAAACTAATTGGTAATTAGTGGAGTAAGTCACATGAAAACCTGCTTTGATATTATATTAAGAATACATAAGTTCAAACTCAAGACCAATTGATAATTAGTGGAGTAACTCACATATCTTATAAAAAATTAATATAACTTGTAAATTCCCCATGTATGAAACTCTCAAGGTTGGTCACATTTGGTTTCTAAACAAAATAAATTTGAGGATTTACGCCTTGCAGTTTTAGTCAGATGCAACTTATCTCCATATAATTTGAGAATAGGCAGTACATCCCCCTGTGAGTTGCAAGTAGGTGCGAAACACCCCTGTTAAATGTGGGTGATGTGATTCGTTATCTCTCGTGTTCGTTTCCCGAGGCACATCTAGGACCGTACATTCAACTTATTTTGTACCACATGGATTTAACAACTGTTCACATGGTCCCCCCTATAAATACTTCGTCACTCCCCCTCATTTGTTTTACTTTGCTTCATTATGCTTTCGAGCTAGCGTCAAACGACAACTGATCTTTAGGCTTTCAAGCATTTACTTACCAAGTATGACTTCTTCTTCGGACGATTCCTCCTTGAGGGAAATAGAGATGTACGGCACCCAAACTGAGGAAAGAGTTACTACTCGTCCTCCTCTGCCTTCATCCTCCTCGGATATCAAAGAGACCCTAAGTTCTTCAGTTGTTCGCAATGAGGAAGAGCGGGCTGTTACAGAACAAAACTTGGTGACAACTAAGGTCCCCTGGTTCGAAATTTTTGAATCCAGGATCAGACGGAAACATTCGTACCAAATGTCCCCTAAGGGCTATTTTCCCTTTTTTTAGATCAACTTCGAGGGGGCCTTAGCTTTTATGTCCCCTCTTTTTTTGTTGAAGTGACCTCTTATTTTGCCATCTCCCTCAGCCAATTATTCCCCAGCAGTTATAGACTGTTGGCGAGCTTCTTCATAGTCCTTTCCTTTCTGGGTTTTACCCCTACCACCGAACTCTTTCACTGTTTTTTTCAGTTGAATAAGAAAGAGATCAGGCTTTTTTTATTTCTTCCCGAACGGGGGTTGGTTTCTTCAATAACTACCCATAGTCAATAAAAAAATTGGAAACAATTCTACTTTTTTTCTCGTCCACTCCAGCCTTGGGATTGTCCCATGGAGTGGAGAGAAAACCTCCCGAAGGGCAAATTAATCAAGGGGCACCTTGAGAAAGAACCGTATCTATCGGTTCGTCGTAAACTTGGTGATCAGTGCTATAATCTGGCGGAGCTGATTGACGACGGACGGCTATACTTGTTCTTGCTGAGTTCCTTGAAGATGCCCCTCGGTGAGTGTTTCTGAGCACTCTTACTTGTTTGTATATTTTGATTAACTTGCTCAGACTAACCCCTGTCTGTTCTTTTCATAGACAAAATAATGAAGGCTATGATGGCCGAGAACTTGAAAGCTAAGTCCAAGAAAGGACAAGCTTCAGGGCAGTCATCGGGATCCACTGCTCTTTTCCTCCACCTCCATCCGCTGAACCTACCCCTGCTCCTCTTGCCTCCCCAATCACTGACATCGTGGGTCCACATGAGGAGGAGAAGTCGCTGGCTCACCAACCTCGAAAAAGGGCAACCCCCGAGGGCCAGGGTTCTTCTTCAAAAAACCCCCACCAAAAAAAGCTTATTATTCAACTATTCCCTCCATACCTCGAGCCTCTTCTCAACCTACTCCTGGTGATCTGAGCACTCATCGGCCCACCTCAAGATATCACATACCAACCTAGGACTACTCTCCCCACGCCCCCTTTTGAAAAAACCTGACCCCAAAATTTCCCAGTCTATCCTTTGCTTCTCCCCTAACTCTCCCGACCGCAAGAACTTCGGGGAACTGGCCTTTAGCAACTTGGTGAATGATTTCTCCAATTCTTTTATCAAGGTAATTTTCTTTCAATGAAAATTTTCTAAGTATTTATCTTCGGTATGCTCCTATATGCAGGCCCACATGATGGCTGGTGAGCTCTTAACCCGATTCCATTCTGTTCGCTCAGAAGTGGCTGGTCAGCTTAAGGGTATTCGTCAGTTTTGGACATGTGCGAGGATCTGAAGAAGATTGTGGGCATCCTGAGGAGTGACACTCTTCTGTGAAGGCTGCCCATGAGAAGGCGCAGAAGGCCCTTGAAGACGAGCGTAAGAGGTCAACGGAGCAACTTGTTCATGAGAAGTCCTCTGTTGATGCTCGAGTAGAGGAGGCCTGGCTCGCGAGGAAAGCTGACTTCTTGAAGTCCTCGTAGTATGGAAATGTGGTGGCCGATTGCGCCTCAAAGTTTTTTTATCATGGGTTTGAGGCCTGTGCTCATCAATTTGAGGCGAAGGGCTATCCACCTGAGGGGGTTCCAAAGGATTTCATCGATCAAAAGGCTGCTCTGGAAAGCCTTCCTCCAGAGTTATTCGAACCATAGAATGTGATTACCTTTTTTTTTTATGCTTTGCTCTTGTAATATCTTTTTCATGAATAAAGTACTTTTATTCAATTTGTTGCTCGAAATCCCGATCCCCCAAACTTAAGCAATTTTTTAGGTTTAAATGTGGACCAAACATCCCGATCCCACGAGTAAACTAATAAAATTCCGAACAACCTCGCTTCCCCGAGCATAACCACTTAGGCAATTTTTTAGATTTGAACGTGGACCAAACATCCCGATTCCATGAGTAAACTAATAAAATTTCGAACAAGCTCGCTACCCTGAGCTCAATAACTTAGACAATATTTTAGATTTAAACGTGGACCAAACATCTTGATCCCATGAGTAAACTAATAAAATTCTGAACAAGCTCGCTACCCCGAGCATAATAACATAGGCAATTTTATGTTTAAACGTGGACCAAACATCCCGATCCCCCGAGTAAACTAATAAATATCCGAACAAGCTCACTACCCGAGCAAAACAACATAGGCAATTTTATGTTTTATTGTGGACCAAACATCCCGATCCCACGAGCAAACTAATTAAATTCCGAACAAGCTCGCTACCCCGAGCACAATAACTTAGGCAATTTTTTAGGTTTAAACGTGGACCAAACATCCCAATTCCACGAGTAAACTAAAAAAATTCCGAACAAGCTCGCTACCCCGAACACAATAACTTAGACAATTTTTAGGTTTAACGTGGACCAAACATCCCGATCCCACGAGTAAACTAAGAAAATTCCAAACAAGCTCGCTACTCCGAGAATAATAACATAGACAATTTTATGTTTAAACATGGACCAAACATCCAGATCCCACGAGTAAACTACTAAAATTTCGAACAAGCTCGCTACCCCGAGCAAAACAACATAGACAATTTTATGTTTAAACGTGGACCAAACATCCATATTCCACGAGTAAACAATAAAATTCCGAACAAGATCACTACCCTGAGCACAATAACTTAGGCAATTTTTTAGGTTTAAACGTGGACTAAACATCCTGATCCCAGGAGTAAATTAATAAAATTTTGAACAAGCTCGCTACCCCGAGCATAACCACTTAGGCTATTTTTTAGATTTAAACATGGACCAACATCCTAATCCCACGAGTAAACTAATAAAATTCTGAACAAGCTCGCTACCCCGAGCACAATCACTAGGTAATTTTTTAGATTGAAACTTGGACCAAACATCCCGATCATCCCAGGAGTAAAATAATAAAATTCCGAACAAACTCGCTACCCCCAGCATAACCACTTAGGTAATTTTTTAGATTTAAATGTGGACCAAACATCCTGATCCCATGAGTAAACTAATAAAATTCCGAACAAGTTCGCTACCCCGAGCATAGCAACATAGGCAATTTTATGTTTAAACGTGGACCAAACATCCCGATCCCACGAGTAAACTAAGAAAATTCTGATCAAGTATCATAAAACAACTTTATTACATTGATACTAAATTCATAAATAAAGACAATAATCAAAACATTACACGAAATATTTCTTTAAATTATGAACGTTACAATGCCTCACCAGCTTACGACCTTCTTGGTCTTCTAGTTTGTATGATCCTCTTCCGATCACCACTTTACTTTATAAGGGCCCTCTCACTTTTGTGCCAATTTCTTTACGTAGCCAGCTGGATTAGTTCTTCGTAATACCAGATCCCCGACCTGAAATGCTCTTGGGCGAACTCTTCGGTTATGCATTAGTAATCCTTATATTGTACATCTCAACTCGTGCAACTGGTATTTCCATTAATTCATTGACCCCATCTAACTTCAGTTTTCTCATATCTTCATTATGCTCCGGATTATAATTCTGCACTCGAAGAGATTCTACTCCAATCTATGCTGGGATAAGAGCTTCTAATCCGTACTAGGCTGTAGTAAGATACGCCCATAGAACGCCAGGTAACTCGTTCACCCAAGCCCCTCGAGCTCCTTCTAATCTTGTTTTAATTTCGTGCAGTAAGATCCGATTAGTCTCCCATGCCTGTCCGTTAGCTTGAGGATAAGCTACCGAAGTGAATGCTTGCATACTTTTCATAAGAATTTTATAACTTCCTCCTAAGTTATCTTTGCTAGAGGTTCAACTTCTACCCACTTGGTAAAGTATTCAACGGCCACCTGAAAAAAATTTATTTGCCCAGTTGCGGGAGGAAAAGGTCATGCAATGTTCATTCGTCATTGGTAGAATGGACAAGAAATATCACTGTTGTTCAGAACTTCCGCAGGTATATGAGATAAATTGGCATGCTTCTGGCAATTGTTGCATTTTCTCACAATACCCCTCGGCATCATTCTTCATTGTAGGCCAATAACATCCAGCTCGAAGAGCCTTCTGATATAGTATATTGGACCCAAGATTATTTTCGCTACAGCCTTCATGAATTCTTTCATTAAATAATCCCCCTCTTGGACATAACTGCATTGTAGAAAAGGGGTTGAGAAGCCCCTTTTGAACAACTTGCCTTCTGCCAGTACAAAACGATTTTTCATTCTCTTCACTCGAGCAGCCTCTTTGGGATCAGATGTCAAAACCTTAGTCTTCAGGAATTTAATGATCTGCTTTCGCTAGTATGTCACAATACATGGTTCAAGAATCATTATGCTATTAACAGATGTATGGGAGATCACTAGCTCTTGCACTAGCACATTCATGTTCTTCCATTCATGAATTGAGCTAGCCAGTTTTTCCAGCTCGTCAGCTCGGCTATTTTCTTCCATCGGCACCTGTATTAATTTCACCTCCTGAAATTGACTCATCAATGTCCGAGCGTTTTCCACGTACTTCTTCAACTTTTCTTCTTTCACTTTATACATTACGTTTACTTGCTGAACCACGAGCATGGAGTCCATAAATGCTATAACTCTCCGAGCTCCAACATTCAACGCTATTCAAAAACCCGAGATGCTAGCCTCAAATTCAGTTTCATTATTTGAGGAATGAAACTCGAATTGGATGGCTACTCTGATTTCTTCTCCTTCAGAACTAATGAGCACGACACCCGCACTGCTTCTTAACTGAGTAGACGATCCATCTACATATAAATCCACTCATTTTCTTAGGGGATATGGGTCACCTCTACCAAACAATCCGACAATGCTTGAGCCTTGTTGGTAGTTCGGGGCTGATAAGTAATATCGAACTCACTCAGCTCGGTGGCCCATTTCACCAATCACCCTGATATTTTCGCTTTAGATAATAGCCTTCCCAAGGGAGTGCTCGTCACCACCATGATGGGATGGGATTAAAAATATGGCCGAAGTTTTCTCGCTGTAGTTATGAGGGCCGATGCCAATTTTTCAACTTCAAGATACCTCTGTTCTGTCCCTTACAGTGCTCTGCTAACATAACATACTGGTTGTTGTGGCCCTGACTTTTCTCTGACCAATACCGAGCTGATGACCTCCTCGGTCACAGACAGATAGACAATGAGTGTCTCATCATGCTCGGGCTTATTCATCAAAGGCAATCGAGCAAGATAATCTTTCAAATCTTCAAAGGCCTTTTGACATTGGTCATTCCATTCAAACCGAACCCCTTGCCTTTAAGCCTTAAAGAAAGGCAAGCTTCTATCGGCTGAGTGAGATATGAAGCAACTCAACACAGCTACTCTTCCTGCCAACCTATGTTCTTCATTTAATGTCCGAGGATGATTCATCTCCTAGATTGCTCTGATTTTTTTCGGATTGGTCTCAACGGCTCTTTCAGTGAGCATATATCCCAAGAACTCCCCACTATGTATTCCGAACGTGCACTTTGTAGGATTCAACTTCATGCCAAATTTGCTCAAAGTACCAAAGGCTTCTTCCATATCATCAATTAGATTTTGTGACATCTTTTTCTTGATAAGGGCATCATCTACGTATACTTCCACATTCCGCCCTATCTGATCTTTGAACATTTGTCCATCAACCTTTGGTAAGTGCCATCAGCATTTTTAGGCCGAAGGGCATTGATCACGTAGCAAAGAGTTCCCCATGCTGTAACGAAGCTTACTTTTGACTGATCTTCTCGTGCCAAATAGACTTGATGATACCCCGGATAGGCATCCATAAGACATAGTAGTTCATGCCCCGTAGTAGAATCTATTAACTGATCAATCATTGGCAACATGCAGCAATCTTTAGGGCATGCTTTATTCAAGTCTCAGAAATCCACACACATTCTCCACTTATCTCCTGATTGGGTACTAAAAACACATTTGAGAGCCATGTAGGAAAACTGATTTCCCACACGTGGTCTGCTCTCAACAGTTCTTCCACTTGCTTAGCAATAATTGCATCCTTCTCGGGCCCAAAATGCATCCTCTTCTGCTTGATTGCCAAGCGTTATGATCAACATTAAGATGGTGTTCTACAATTTTTGGTTTTACCCCGACCAGGTCGGCAGTACTCCAAGCGAACACGTCCACATTCTGATTCAAGCAGTTAATCACTCTTCTCCGTAATTCTTGATCTAACTGGGAACAAACTCTGGTGGTCCTAGTCGGGTGACCCATCTCAATCGTGAGAAATTCCTCAGCGGGAACTACTCGTTCTTCAATCTCATCCAGCTTTTCTCGCTTCCTTTTATTATTGTCTCCTCATTCATCAACCCCTTTCTTATGTTCTTTCTTCTTCCTGAACTCTTGCACATAACACTTTCTCGAGGAACATTGAGTTCCTCTTACTTGCCCAACTTCCTCACCTACTGGAAATTTCATTGTTAGGTGATAAGTGGATGCCACTGCATGAAAAGTAGCTAGGGCTGGTCGGCCCAAAATTATGTTGTAAGATGAGGGAGCATCCACTATGAGAAAGTTGATCATCTTGGTCTTTGTCCTCGGTTCTTCACCCAACGTAACTAGTAAAGAAACTTGCCCCACCAGGCTTACAATCTCTCCGGCAAATCCATGAAGAGAGGTGTTCACCATCTGTATGGTTAAGCTCCCCAACTCTATCTGGGTCAATGTGCTTAGAAAAAGCACATCGACCAAACTTCATGTATCTACGAAGATCTGCTGCACGTTGTAATTGGCTACCATGGCAGAAATAACCAGTGCATCATAATGGGGGAAATGAATTCCTCGCAGATCTTCAGGCCCAAAAGCAATGGAGTGCCATTCTGGCGTGTTATCCTGGTCGATTGACATCACTTGCAGCTTCCGAGCATAACTTTTTCTTTCTCGGTTAGAGTCTCCACCTGATGCTCCCCCAGAAATCATATGTATAGCTCCTCGATTGGGAACATTGTTTGGGGCCACCTCCCCAACAGCTTGGTTGTCATCCTTCTCTTGCCTTTCTCCTCGGACTGCCCACGGTAATGGCTTAAGCGCTCCCCTTCCTGGATTAACATTATTCCAAGGAGAATGATTATTGTCAATTGGTCCATCACGGGGTTCTTGCCTTCCCCCAAGTCTACCAGCTCCTATTCCTCGAAAATATCCTCCTCGGAATTGTCCTACTCAAAAATGTGTTCGACCTCTCTTCGGCCTCCTTTGATTCATGGCTACTTCCCGAGGAGGTCTCATCGGGGGGTACTGATCGAAACTCCTTTTCAGCTGTTTCAATTGTTTATCCCTCCGATTTGGCTCATTTCCTGGTTTCACATCTTTCCTCTGCTTCATTTTTTGGGCTTCTTCTGAGTTGATATACTTAGAAGCTCTTCCAAGCAGCTCATCATAATCAGAATGTGGTTTTTTAGCTGGTTTTTTAGCTAAAGATCTGAACAGATCTCCTTCTCGTAGCCCTTGAGTAAAGGTGCTGATGAGTATCTCTAAGGTAACATGAGGGACGTCGAGGCATGCTTGATTGAATCTTTTCAGAAAGTTCCGAAGAGACTCATTTTTCTACTTGCTTGAGTCCAAACAGACTTAGGGCTGTCCTTTTGCAACTTCTGCTGCTCGCGAACTGGTGTAAGAATAACGAGCTAAATTTCGGGAATGAATCTATGATCTCCAATGATAGTTGGTTAAACCAAGACTGAGCGGCTCCAGCTAGGGTAGTTAGGAAAACTCGACACTTCACTCTATCTGTAAGTTGGTGAAGGAGCGAAGCGTTCTCAAATCGGGATAAATACTCCTCGGGATCTACGCTACCATCATAATTCCCTACATTCAAAGTTCAGAAATTAGATGGTAGGGGATCATCAACAACTTGAGGTGCAAATGACGTGCTCCTCCGTACTGGATAGATACACCCCTCAATCTTGTTGCGCAGCTGTTGCAACTAATCTTTTAGATCCTCCATTTGATGGTGTAAAGCTTTATCACCTTCGTCGCCCATCCTACTTGAGAGATCTTTAACCTCATTCGTTTCCTCTTTCAGCCCCTTTGAAGAAGCCAAATCTTCTTCATCTTCAGTGGTTCTCTCTTGTTGGTGTGGGTCATAAATTGCTTGAAGACTTCCCCACAGTTCTTGCAATTACTTCAGTTAACTGTTCTATAGGCATTCCACTAGTAGGAAATGCCTGAGGATCGTTTTGAGATGATTACGCATCATCTTCTTCTCCTTCGTGCACCGGGGCTGAATATGAAGGGGGGTTTGGTATTTCCCCCTTGAACCTTGTCCACGATCTTTACTTCTAACCATACTTCCTTTCTTCGATATTTACAAAAAAATTCT
This sequence comes from Haberlea rhodopensis, assembly GCA_907163345.1. Classification (NCBI taxonomy): domain Eukaryota; kingdom Viridiplantae; phylum Streptophyta; class Magnoliopsida; order Lamiales; family Gesneriaceae; genus Haberlea; species Haberlea rhodopensis. The sequence continues at coordinate 30,010,599 of CAJQUN010000003.1, read as the reverse complement.
TTTTCTTCAACGTCTTTGCTCGAAAAAACTTCCCACAGGCGGCGCCAATGATGTGATTCCTTATCTCTTGTGTTCGGTAGAACTAAGTGTTTGCGAAGAATAAACAAAAGACACCACAATTTTTACGTGGAAAACCCTCAAGAATGAAGGAAAAACCACGGGACCTTGTCAAGTATAAATTCTTTTCTATAAAAATGGATTTGTTACAGGACTCTGACACGAAACAAGAATAACAAACTCCTAAACAAGAATATCAGAAATGAATATGGGAAATGACGTAATAGACTTAAATGCTCTCTTCGGAGTCTTTTCTTGCCTCAAAGTCCAACATCTTACATTGAGACCAGAAGTATGTATTTATAGGGCTGATCCCGGTGGTTAACTCGCGGAAATCCGGAATACGACCTCCTCTGATCGTGGCGTTATTGGGGAAAGCATGTCTGAGAAATCCGCGCTTCATTATTGCACGTTTATCTCCGCCGGTTGATTTGTTGGTTACGCCCGGGTCTTTCGCTATTCTTTGACCAGTATACCGAGCTGGGTTTAATTCCTGTTCGGATACCTTGTACTCGGATACTCCTATTCGGATACCTTGTTCGGTACTTGCAGGGGATTTTACCCGAGAAAACTGATATGTCATATGATATCAGTGGGTATTTTTGTTACGACAAATCCAATTTTTTTTGAAAATCGTAGAAGGGGCAATGTACTGTCTTTTACAAATCAAGTCAGATAAAATATCTATTAATAATATCATATGGCTAAAACATCACCGGCTCCACTAAAGAATGTTGATGGATAATTTAGATGTTTAATTTAATTTGTGGGTAAAATATATTTTAATAAGATTTTAATAAAACTGAGAGTGATGTATTTGGAATATACTTGTATTGATCAATATTTTTCATATATTATATAGAATAAAACTGGAACCTGTACACTCATCCCGTACTTCAATTTTAGTTTAGCCAACTGTCAAATTTTATTAATATTTAACGTTCCCGGCTCCCTAACAAAACATTTTTTATAGGACCCCTTATTGCCTACGACTACGTCTTTTAATACTTATATTTCTAATGTCGTTGGATGCTTAGACTTCTCCAAGATATATTATAAATTTGTATCTGATGAGCATATATGTAATGTGAACGATAAAGATTGATAGAGAAATGTAAATTATATAGTGATATTAATTATGCGGCGTTTGACTATAAGCTTATTGTGAGTTGAACAATCAATCATCGTCTTATCAAGCACATAAGATTAACGATAAGTTTAGTATGAGTTGGGCCTGTCAATCATCGTCTGATCAAGCACACAAAATATTACGAGAATCAAGAAAGTGTAGGAAGCCAACAAGTATAACATATCAAATATATGGGTTTTCAAAGTATTCAAATTGAACAGGAGTTGTCACATTTTGTAACAAAGAACAAGATATTGCACAAAACCACATTGAAAAGAGAAGTAAATACAATAAACATAATGCTTACCATACATCTAGCATGGTTTTTACATATTATTGAGATCAAATTTATTCGATTTCCCAGCAAGCATATTCGGGGGGTTATCCGAAGTAAGAAACATAAATAGTATATTCTAAAACACCATAGATGGTAGTAAAGTTGAAAAAGTAAGTGCTGGTGATCGCAAATCCACGTGCCATGCGGAATACTCCGGTGCCGCCAACCACCGGCAGCTCACGTATGGGATTCCTTATCATATTTCTTCCTAAAATAGACAGCGTGCTTCCATTGTACTGACCAGACGTAAAGACAATGTTAAGATTCATGGTTAAAGCCGGTATCTCCAAGTCCGAGAAAGTGATCAGCCCTTGAATCCTGCCCAGTTTGTGCGAATCTATTTCAGGCCCAACTGTCAGCAGATCATCCACTACCATGACTTGGCCGAACGAGGTCGATGAATTGGAAGTGATGGAAGATCTTGCTACCTCGTATACAGTTCGATTTTCACCGGTTAGCACGTCTTGAACAAAGAAATGGAGCTTAGCTACCTTTTCTTTTCCACTGAATATGTTTCCAAACCATTCTAAATCTCCAGTTGCCCCTCCCTGTCCTACGGCAGACGAATTTGGTAATGATATCATCAACGAGAAAAGCATCAAGATCACAACTATTAGGTTGGCCATATTGTTCTAAACAAGATAAATTTGAGGATTTACTAGGAAAGATTGGTAATTGGGTACAGCAAGTGATCGGTGGATGATAATTTTATATAGGGAAATTCATAAGCACAAGGGGCAATAAAATAAGCCAAGTTGGGAAAATTTAAATCGATTTATTTTCACACAAAGTTGAACAACATAGAAACACTCAAACTGTTTCACTTGTCAAGGGTTTTACGAAGTCCGTACCCATCGAAGTCTTCTCTTCTTGCGTTAGCTAAGACTGTGCCACATTTTTAAAGTAGGATGGCCTCAAACCCTGAGGTTAGACTTTTCCTACTAGAAATTAACAAAAAATCGTGGCAACAAGATTTCACCTATTCTTCATTGAGTTCGCATTTGGATCGAAGGATTTGAAATACATGATGGAAATCCATCTTACTTGGTTGGGTACTTTTGTATTCAAAGGATTTACAACTTCTTCATTCTCGTTTTAAACTTGCTTATGTAGCAATGTAATAAACTTTATATTCTCCCAAATTGGAGTTATTTCATATATTAAATCCCTACCCCAAATTCAAGGCATTCAATCCAAACGTAACTGAAGAAGACACGATTCGAAGTTATATATAATTATTTGGAATCCAAAAGATCAACACTGATATTTTGACCGCAAGAAGCGCTTGAAAAAGTCTAACGCATGCACGCGACCCTACTTAATTCCTCATATGGTTCATGTAGCCAACCAAAATACATTGGAATAAAGGCTTAGTTGTTATTGTTGTTGTATCACAACATCAGAAAAAGAAATTTGGAACGAGGAGTGAGTTAAAATCTTCGATTACGACAAACTTGGCCATGAACCCTCACGGGTTCGTGGTGCCTAAAAAATGGAAAAAACGGGAGAAAGTTAGAAATTATCGGAAAATATCTCAGCTTACCAACTCGATTTCTAATAATTCTAAAGGCCAAGGATTTAACTGCTTCACATTAGAATAGATTGAAAGAGTGAATTCATTAAAAAGGTTGTATTGTTTATGTTTTGGAGGGAGCCCTTCGGATATTTTGGTAGGCTTTTAATCAAGATTACGTCCGGGGTTTTCGGAGATCTTTAACGTTTTGACACAGGTCTCATTTGTTAAGAATTAATGGGGTTCCAACTCATAACCAATTGATTATGATATGAGCTCATAATCTTTAAAATGAGCAAATATAGCTTTTAAGTTTTCCAATGTGGGATAACTCTCAACACGCCCCCTCACGTGTGATATTATATAAGTCAAATGTGTGGATTGATAACGCGGGGGACGATGAGCATATGAGCGGAATAGCCAATCACATAGAACCTCATGAATTCTTAACACGGTATCTTTAGAAACATCAACCGTAAGATCTTATCTTACACAAATATTGGAAGAGGATCAGGAGGATTTCGATCCTATTAAATCTTAGAGATAAGATACATTGTAATTTTCATATCTTGGATAATGCCTTATCCATCTTGTATTTAGGAGTTTGTTATTTACTTAAATCTTTATAAGACTCACCATGTACTTGTGTCGATCCATTGCACAATCAATACAGATTGCAGTACTCCATTTCTTTATATGGTATCAGTCGCCATTGAAGACTCACGTCTCAACTAAGTCTTCCTCTAATTCCTCTTCCACAAACATTGATGCTACTTCTCCTCTCCCACTTTTTGTCACGCCCGTATCTAACATTGTTACATTCAAACTAAACACTGACAATTACCTACATGGAAGGCACAACTGGTTCCTTATTTCAAGGGTCAAGCCCTCTTTTGCTGGCATGACATCCCAACCATCTACGTATCTATCGTCTACAAACTCCGTCACAAGCTTAGTTACTCTGGTTCCTAACCCCGCCAATAACCATTGGCTACGTCAAGACAATCTTATCTCGAGCACCCTTATGTCTTCCATGACTGAGAGTGTGCTTGCTCAAGTCGTTTTTCACACTACTTCGCATGATGTTTGGGCTGCACTTTGCTTGCCAATTCAGAGCACGCACTATGCAGGTCGCACTCAACTTGGTAATGCCAAGAAAGGTAATAAGGCTGCGAATTATTACTTATTCTATATCCAAAAATTAGCAGATGAACTTGCTATGGCTGGTCAGCCTTTGCATAGTGATGATGTTATCACCTATGGTCTTGCTAGACGTGGTCATGAATATGATAGTTTCGTCTCTTCCATCTATGCCCGCACTAACTGCCTCTCCCTTGAGGAGGTTTATTCTTTGCTTCTTGCCACAGAATCCAGATTGTCCTGACATGATTATTGCACCCCACATCAAAGCCAATATTGCATAGCGTGCTCCACAAAATTATACCAGGGGCCGTAATGGATCTCGTGGTCGGGGACACAACTCTTCTACTCGTGGCTCACCTTCTCACCGCAGTGATATTTTTTGTCAACTCTGTGATAAATCAGGACACTCTGCGAAGCGCTGCTATCATCGTTTTGATACTAATTATCAAGACTCTAGACATCAACCTAAGCAAGGTTTTGTTGCCGCCACCCACTCTTCGTGGTCCAATGAATGGACTGCGGACACCAGTGCCACTCATCATATCACCAATGATATGAGTAAACTAAACTTAAAGGCTGATGATTATGACGGCATGAATCAACTGCACGTTGGTAATGGCCAAGGTTTGCACATCTCTAAAGTTGGCTCTTCTAAACTCTCTACCCTATCTAAATCATTCGTTTTGAATCAAATTCTGCTTGTCCCTCAAATTAAGCAAAATCTTCTGTCATCTTCTGTCTGTTCAACGATTTTGGGTTGACAATCATGTTTATTTTGAATTTCACGCTAACTACTATCTTGTGAAGGGATACTCGGGGAACGTCCTCCACCGCAGACTCCTCAGTAATGGTCTTTACAAGTTCTCGCCAAATAAAGCCTACCCCCAGGCCCTTTCCAATTTGAATTTCTTTTCAAGATTTGCATCAGCTTCTAGGTCATGTTGCTGCTCCAGTCCTTCATCGTCTTCTTCACCTTCCAGTTAATAAAAGTATGAAGCACATTTGTTCAGATTGTCAAATGGCCAAGTGCCATGCTTTACCTTTTAAGGCCTCATAATTTGTATCTCTTGCACTTTTAGACTTAAAATTTACTGATGTTTGGGGACCTGCTTCTGTAGCTTCTATTACAGGTGCTCGTTATTATATAAGTTTCTTAGATGATCATTCCAAATTTTTGTGGCTCTTTCCTCTAAAATTGAAGTCTGATGTCGAACATGTGTTTTTCCAATTCAAACAATATGTCGAAAAACATTTTGAACGTAAAACTAAGGCCATTCAATCAGACTAGGGTGGGGAATTTCGACATTTACACACTTATTCCAAAGAACATGGCATTGATCATCGTCTCTCTTGTCCACAAAATCATCAGCAAATGGGATCCATTGAACGTCGGCATAAACATATTGTTTAAGTTGGCTTAAGTTTATTATCTCATTCACATCTCCTCTTAATCTATTGGGAAGACGCCTTTTCCACTGCCACCTACTTGATAAATCGCCTCCCTACCACTGTCCTTCAAAATCTTAGCCCATATGAATTGCTTTATCACCGCAAGCTTGATTATTCATTCTTACGAGTTTTTGGTTGTGCTTGTTGGCCAAATTTGCATCCCTACGACAAATACAAGTTAGATTTCCGTAGTAAGACTTGCGTCATTCTTGGTTATATTGTTTGCCACCATGGATACAAATGTCTGGACTTATCAACTGGCAGGGTATATGTCTCTCGTCATGTAATATTCGATGAATCCCTTTTTCCTTACGTCAAGCACCCCTCATCGTTCACAAATCCCCTTCCTGCCATGGTCTCTCTCCCTCTCACTCTTCAACTCCCTCATTCCTCGAGCTCACGAGACGTGCAAACTACATCATTACTCCCCAGCAACTCTAGTCCCGGTCACAATGTTGATAACTCTACAGGACCCGCTGGCATTTCCTCTTTCGGGCCAACCATACCTTCGCCTGTGTCCCAGCCTATAGATCAGCAGATGAGCACTGATGTTCCCATTCAACACCCTTCAACTCATAGTATGATAACTAGATCACGGAACAATATCTTTAAGCATGAGAAGCCTTCTGATGATTTTGTTTGGTATCCTCTCCCCAAAGCACTACTAGAATTTGTTACCTTTATCTATGTTGAGCCTACATGTTTTACTGATGCATCAAAATTTCCTCATTGGCGGGCTGCCATGGATACTGAGTTCGACGCCATGTTATGCAATGGTACTTGGTCTCTTGTGCCCCCTCCTTATTCTAATGTTGTCGACTGTAGATGTGTTTATTAAGTCAAGCGTCAGGCTGATGATTCAATAGAGAGTTACAAGGCTCGTTTGGTGACCAAGGGCTTTCATCAACAAAAAGGTTTGGATTTTTAGGAGACTTTCAGCCCTGTGGTTCGTCATGCAACCATCCGCTTGGTAATCTCCATTGCCCTCCAATTTCGTTGGGGCATTCGCCAAATTGACATACAAAATGATTTCTTACATTGTATCTGACCGAAGACGTCTACATGGCACAACCACAATGTGGGGCCTCGCTACTTAATCCTTAATGTGTGTCACATTATTATACAATCACAAATATCTAAAGTAGGATTAAGTAAACAATCACACTGATGAAGAGTTATATTATGTCAGTTATTACATTATTCTCACAACGTGACATAATGTACGTCATGTACAAATCAAAAATCCTAACAAGTTCATTCTCTTAACCTATAAGTCATCTAACAGCAGAAGTTGACTCACAATACAGGCCTCCCCCGTCTATGAGTCCCTACAGAAACAATCACACATCATGAGTATTGATATATAACATTTTCAATCCAATATCAATAAGAAAGCACAATACAATACAATAAACATAGTAACATCTCAACTGTGATTGCTTCTGTATTATACATCACAATATGTAAATATGTCATGACATGTCTCATTCATGATCCTGGTATAACGGGACATATATGATATTGCCTTCTTGCTCAATATGTCAGTGGCTCAGCCTTCACGTTCCATATTAGCAGCACATATCATATTTCCGCCCTCACACATTATAACAGTCATTTTCATGCCTAACGGCATCATGCCCCTCATGGCATCCACCATATGCCTCAACAACATAATTTACAACAATCATATAACTCAAAACATGTATACACATCATCTCATAGCAATACATTAATCATAATAATAACAGCAATACTCGTACGTCAACATGTACCTGGTGTGCGATACAAAATATATAATTTTAGGCGTCACTGTTTAACCGCCTCTCTGTCATGTCCCCGGTGATGGTGCTACATGAATATCAACAAGTATAATGTCATAATAGGCTTCACCATCAAATTTCAAGAAAATGTAACAATTTTCAAAATTTAAAGCGATCGATCGCCAATATCACCGGTCGATTGCCAAAGAGTTCTGCCTCTCAGCGATCGATCGCCATTCTCTCACGATCGATCGCCAATATGCTCTGTTCTTTAGTGATCGATCGCCATGTTTCTTGCGATTGATCGCCAATGCATTTCACCGCCTTATTTTTCCCCTGTTTCGATGATCGATCGCCATATGACCGGCAATCGATCGCTGATGTCTGAAAATTTCAGAACATGACGATTTTGAGTTTATCTCCATGGTTCCACTTCTCTATTTCAAAACACACCATCAAAACTTGATAATTTTATCCATTAACATCATATTAACACATTTTAATAACTTCTAAAACCTATTTCATGCAAGTGAATCTCATCTCACTTCAAGTAACTCAAGCACATGCTTCCATATATTCCAAGCATTTCTTACACATACATATGTTTGTCTATAAGTACATACCACTAAATTCTCACCAAATATCTTTGATGTCACTTCTAAATCAAGTTGTGGCTTGAGTTCCAAGCTCCAAATCAAGGAAAGTGAACAAGAGCACACAAGGGCAACTTGCATAGAGATTTATATGTGTCTGTGGTGTCATTATGTGTTTTCAAATCTGATATTGGTTTAATATATCCTCCAAGATGAAATCAAAATGCATGTGAAATTTATATCAAATTCAAATGCATATTCAACTCATGTTCTTCTCTTGTCTAATATCACCAAGTCATGTACACATAACTCATTTCGTACCTTAACATAGCAATTGTATAAGCAACATTATCAACATGGTTACTCCCAATCCCATATATTACTACCCACTTGATTATATTGTATTTAGTCACATAATCATGTCCCTTTTCCATCGAGCCACACTTCATAACATATCTTGTACTCGGTTCAACTCGAACTCGAGTCCACGCCATACCGTAATTATTTCATAATTATCCAATAATCACATCAAACATGCATGATTCATATCGAGGCATTACAATTCTCCCCTACTAATTAAATTCCATCCTCGAAATTACATCATACACTCAATCATATTACAATAAGGAACACATACTCAACATATCAAGATTGCAGTAATATGATTACTCATTTGTAATATAACAAAACATAAATAATATACCAGAAAATAACTCAGGATATTGTTGCATCATATGTTGTTATGTCTCTCATGTTGCCTCCTCGACACCCTGCCTATTCCACTCTACTTTAACCATTGGTATCACTTTATTTCTTAACTGACGTTCTGCTCGATCCAATATGCTGACTGGTTGTTCCACATACGACACGTCTGTATCCAACTGGACTTCAGACGGTTGCAATACATGACTCGGATCTGGCTCATACTTTCTCAACATTGAAATGCGAAACACATCATGTATACCAGTCAAAGATGGTTGTAATGCCAATATATACGCCAACGTACCAATGCATTGCAACATCTCATATGGACCAACATATCGTGATAACTTTCCAGTCAAAGATGGTTGTAATGTCAATCTATATGCCAACGTACTAATACATTGCAACACCTCATATGGACCAACATATCGCGGTGATAACTTTCCAGTCAAAGATGATTGTAATGCCAATCTATACGCCAATGTACCAATACATTGCAACACTTCATATGGACCAACATATCGAGGTGATAACTTTCCACGCATACCAAATCGGATTACACCTCTGAAAGGTGATATTTTCAAAAATACTTTGTCACCAACTTGAAATTCAAGAGGCCTACACCGTTTATTTGCATAAGCGGCTTGTCTATCTTGTGCAGCCTTCACTTTCAATCTGATTAGCTTCACTTTCTCTTCAATTTCTAGTACCATATCCGGTCCACTTACAGAAGACTAATCCACATCATCCCAATACAATGGTGGTTTGCATTGTAGCCCATATAATGCTTCAAACGGTGTCATCTGTATACTGGTCTGATAATTATTATTGTATGAGAATTCTACTAATGTCAAAGATTCTTGCCATGAGTTATCAAACTCTAATATACATACCCGCAACATATCCTCAAGCGTCTGGATCGTACACTATGTCTGACCATCTGTCTGAGAATGATAAGTTGTACTCAATCGTACTTCAGTCCACATTGCTGATTGTAATCCTTCCCAAAATGAGAAGCAAACCTCGGATCTCGGTCAGATACAACAAAATAGGTACATCATGTAGTCTTACTACCTCTCGATTGTATAACTGAGCCATCCTCAAGTAGGCAAATGTCATATTGTATGATATGAAGTGAGCTACTTTCGTCAGTCTGTCAACTATCACCCAGATAGCATCATAACCAGAAAAAGTCATTGGTAATGTGTAACAAAATCCATCATAATATGTTCACATTTCCATGTAAGAATTTCTAAACTAAAGAATTCACCTCCTAGTCTCTGTCTTTCCGCTTTATCTTGTTGACAAATCTCTTCACAAAATCAATCACATCCTGTTTCATACGTTTCCACCAGAATTGTGTACGCAAATCCTTGTACATTGTATTTCCTCCAGGATGTATATTGTATCTACTATAATGAGCATGTTGTAGTAGTTCTTGGCGTAGTCCAAATATCGTATTAACTACCCAACATTTTCCATATCTCAAACTTTCATCATTTGCCACTTCAATTTAGATGGCTTTCCTTGAGGTATCATTTTTTTCGACTTTTGTACTTAATCAGTGTTCCGTGCTATTCTGATATTGTCAAAGATATCTGGTTCTACCAACAATGTTGATACTCTTACTGGCACTGTCACTGCATCAAATTTATATCCCAAAGTACAACAAGACATCATCAAAGCTGATAAATAAATCATATTATTGGCAGTGTATTGCACTTTTCGACTTAAAGCATCAGCTGTCATATTTGCTTTTCCTGGATGATATTCGATCTCACAATCATAAGATATTTCAAGAGATACATCCATCTCCTTTGTCTCATATTCAACTCTGCTTGAGTAAAGAGAAATTTCAAGCTTTCATTATCCGTATATATGGTAAACAACATACCATACAAGTAATGTTGCCATATCCTCAGGGTAAAGACTATGGCTGCCAACTCCAGATCATGCACTGGATACTTCATTTCATGTGGCTTCAGTTGTCTCGATGCATAAGCCACAACATGTTTAGTCTGCATCAATACACAACCTAAGCCACGTAAAGATGCATCGATATATAGTGCAAACCTTTCATTGTCTGATGGAATTATCAACACGGAGCAGTGGTCAATCGATGTTTCAATTCCTGAAAGCTATGTTCACACGTATCTGACCATATGAAAGGTACTCCCTTCTGTGTCAACTGTGTCAGTGATTTAGCAATCTTTGAAAAGCCTTCAACAAAGGGTCTGTAATATCCTGCTAAATTCAAGAAACTACGAATCTCTGGCACAGAAGTAAGCGCTGACCAATTCACTACTGTTTCTATATTCTTTGGATCCACTGATATATCGTCCTTGGAGACACATGTCCCAAAAATACTATACTATTCAACCAAAACTCACACTTGCTGAGTGTGGCATACAGTTGATTCTTTCTTAAAATTTGCAACACAAGATACAAATGTTGGACATGCTCTACTTCACTCCTACAATATATCAGTATATCATCAATAAACACGTTGACAAATTGATCAAGATAATCATGAAATACCCTATTCATCAAACTCATGAAGACAGCTGGAGCATTAGTCACTCCAAATGGCATTACTAAGAACTCATAATACCCATATCGAGTTCTAAATGATGTATTCTGCACATCTTCCTCCCTCACACGTGTTTGATGATAACCTGATCTCAAATCAATCTTAGAATAGATCATTGATCCCTACAGCTGATCAAATAAATCATCAATGCGTGGAAGATGGTATTTATTCTTAATTCTTAATTCTTCTTCACAAACAGTACTGGATCACCCCAAGGCGATACACTAGGGCGTATGTATCCCTTGTCAAGTAAATTATGTAATTGAGTTTTCAACTCGCTGAGTTCAGTTGGTGACATTCTATATGGTGCTCGTGAAAAACAGAAGTACCAGGTAGCAAATCAATTTCAAATTCCACCTCACGACTTGGTGGAAATCTAGGAATCTCATATGGAAAGACATCCACATACTCTGCTACTACCAGTATATCCTCTACTATTTTCTCTACTTTATTTTTGCTACATCAATAGCATAGATCAAATATCTCGTGCGTCCACATTCTAACAAACGTGACATCTGAATAGCAGATATTAAAGGAATCATTGCACGAGATCCCTGCCCATAGAAGATCCACCGGTTTCCATATTCAAACTGAAAACGAACTGTTTTCTGACAACAATCTGCAACAGTTTGATATCTACTCAATACATCAATACCCATAATACAATAAAAATCAGTCATATCTAGCACAATCAAATCTGTATGTACTCCATTTTCATCAAACTGAATAGAGCAATCATATACAATCTGACCAGTCAAAACAGTCTTTCCCATGGGTGTCGAGACAGATAGAGGCATCAACAGTAGAGACGAGCATATATGATACCGTTCAATAAAATTCTTTGCAATAAACGAATGTGATGCACCAGTATCAATTAACAAGAAAGCAGAATAAGTAAATAAATGACACTTCACATCATCAAGAGCTGCATCTGCTTGCTCCTTATTCAGTGCATACACCTGAACTTGGAGCCTTGCTCTTTGTCCCCCATATATACGAGGTATATACCGTGGTCTCTATTGCACTGTACTTTCTGATACATTCCCTCTGGTCTGTTGTCCTCCAGCCTGAGGACAATCCCGTACAATATGACATGTCATACCACATCCAAAACAAATCGGACCATCTGTATGCGAACAATCTCATCTATAATGTGGCCCTCCACGATTATAACATTTCAATCACCTACAACCCCTTCCCTGTGACTGTCCCTTAGTAAATATTTCACCACCCTTTCTATTATCAAATCTCTTACCACTAAACCTCGAGGATGATGGACCTCATCGTGATGGTTTAAACTGGTCTACTCTAGGACTCATGCTATTAGATGTAGGTTTCTGAGCTTGTCCTACATCCTTATATACACCAATTCCTATCTAGGCCATCTCTGCCCTAGTCAATGCTTCCTCAAACGAAGTAGGATTATTAGAAATAACCCTATCAAATAACTCAGGTCTTAATCCCTTTACAAACTGTCTGATCTTGGACTTGGTATTTGCAGCTATATGAAGTACATATCGTAATAGTGATGAGTATTGTAAGGCATAATCAGTTACCTTCATACTACCTTGTTTCACACTTGCAAACTCATCATCCTTCATTTGTCTAGCTGCCATAGAAAAATAATGATCTAGAAACCGGCTTCTAAAGACATCACAATCTACAACCTGTCCTTGAGCTCTCATCTCAATCGCCTTCCACCACATCATTGCTTTATTTGTCAACTGAAACTCAGCCAAATGCAACCAGGCTGACTTCACACATGGCGCTGATACAAATATCTGCTCGATACGCTCTAACCATTCCTTAGATTGTTCACCAGATTCAGTACCCTCAAATCGAGGTGGCTGATAATTAAGAAACTAAGTCAGTACTCCCCAGGTAACAATACCTGTTCTACTGGCCCTTGGCCTACTGGTGGTGGTGGTACATGAATCAAACCAGCACTAGAGTTCAAACTCATAGCATCGCCAACTTCTTCTTGAGGATTAACAGGTATTCTGCTGCCATAATGCACTACAAGGGTTAACAATAATATTTAAATACATAAGGATGTTAGTATAACATCATATACTACAACAAATACATAAATATGCTTTCAAGTGAATGAGCATCTCCCTAGTTCACTTCCTCTACCCTTGTTCACCCCAGTCATCTAACAATTGCTCTAATCGCAACTTAATCCTTAATGTGTGTCACATTATTATACAATCACAAATATCTAAAGTAGGATTAAGTAAACAATCACACTAATGAAGAGTCATATTATGTCAGTTATTACATTATTCTCACAACGTGACATAATGTACATCATGTACAAATCAAAAATCCTAACAAGTTCATTCTCTTAACCAGTAAGTCATCTAACAACATAAGTTGACTCACAATCCCGACATCCCCTGTCTATGAGTCCCTACAGAAACAATCACACATCATATGTATTGATATATAACCTTTTCAATCCAATATCAATAAGAACGCACAATACGATAAATAAACATCGTAACATCTCAACTGTGATTGTTTCTGTATTATACATCACAATATGCAAATATATCATGGCATGTCTCATTCATCATCCTGGTATAACGGGACATGTATGATATTGCAGTCTCGCTCAATATGTCAGTGGCTCAGCCTTCACATCCCATATTAGCAGCACATATCATATTTTCGTCCTCACACGTTATAACAGCCATTTTCATGCCTAACGGCATCATGCCTCTCATGGCATCCACCATATGCCTCAACAACATAATTTACAACAATCATATAACTCAAAACATGTATACGCATAATCTCATAGCAATACATTAATCATAATAATAACAGCAATACTCGTACGTCAACACGTACCTGGCGTGCTATACAAAATATATAATTTCAGGCGTCACTGTTTAACCGCCTCTCTGTCATGTCCCCGGTGATGGTGCTAGTCATAATAGGCTTCACCATCAAATTTAAAGAAAATATTACATTTTTCAAAATTTAATCGCGATCGATCGCCAATATCACCGATCGATTGCCAAAAAGTTATGTCTCTCAGTGATCGATCGCCATTCTCTCGCGATCGATTGTCATGTTTCTCACGATCGATTGAAAATGTATTTCATCGCCTATTTTTTCTCCTGTTTCGCCGATCGATCGCCGATGTCTGAAAATTTCAGAACATGGCGATTTTGAGCTTATCTCCATGGTTCCACTTCTCTACTTCAAAACAAACCATCAAAATTTTATAATTTTATCCATTAGCATCATATTAACACATTTCTATAACTTCTACAACCTATTTCATGCAAGTGAATCTCATCTCACTTCAAGTACCTCAAGCACATGCTTCCATATATTCCAAGCATTTCCTACACATACATATGTTTGTCTATAAGTACATACCACTAAATTCTTACCAAATATCTTTGATGTCACTTCTAAATCAAGTTGTGGCTTGAGTTCCAAGCTCCAAATCAAGGAAAGTGAACAATAGCACACAAGGTTTGAGAGCAACTTGTATAGAGATTTGTAGGTGTTTGTGGTGTCATTATGTGTTTTCAAATCTGATATTATTTTAATATATCCTCCAAGATGAAATCAAAATGCTTGTGAAATTTATATCAAATTCAAATGCATAATGTTCTTCTCTTGTCTAATATCACCAAGTCATGTACACATAACTCATTTCATACCTTAACATAGCAATTGTATACGCAACATTATCAACATAGTTACTCCCAATCCCATATACTACTACCCACTTGATTATATTGTATTTAGTCACATAATCATGTCTCTTTGCCATCGAGCCACACTTCATAAAATTTATCGTACTTGGTTCAACTCGAACTCGAGTCCACGTCATACCTTAATTATTTCATAATTATCCAATAATCACATCAAACATGTAGGATTCAGATCTAGGCATTACACACAAGGATACATTCATTCTCAGTTTCCTACTCATCTTTGCAAGCTTCGTAAATCTTTATATGGTTTGCGTCAAGCTCCTCGGGCGTGGTTTTCTCGCCTAACTGACAAGTTGCGTTCTATTAGTGTCTAATCCAGCCAATCAGATAATTCATTGTTACTGGCTCTAGCTCCAAGGTTATCTCCTCAGTGATCCATCGCTTAGGGTCTGAATTTCCTGTTAAAGACCTTGGTTATTTGAGCTTCTTTCTGGGAGTTGATGCTTTGCGTACCCCTGACGACCTTTATTTAACTCAACACAAATACATTGTTGATTTGCTCAAAAAGTCTGATATGGCTGAAGCAAAGCCTTGCACTAGTCCGATGTCTACTTCTTGTTTGCATATTGCTCATGTTGATGTCCCTTGTTCAGATCCCCATATGTATCGTAGAATTGTCGGGAGCTTACAATATCTATCTTTCACACGTACGGATCTCACCTTTGCAGTGCACAAAGTAAGCAAGTTTATGCAAAATCCTCTGGAACCTCATTGGCAAGCTGTTAAGCGCATTCTTCGCTACCTTAACCACACAATCTCTACAATTTTTTTTTTCTTGGGTGCCTCTGACTGCTCTATTCAAGCTTTTTCTGATTCCGACTAGGGTGGAGACCACGATGATCGCCTCTGTAAATGCATATTGCATCTTCCATGGTACCAATCTGATCTCTTGGACTTGCAAGTAGCAGACCATAGTTGCCCGTAGTAGTACCAAAGCAGAGTATAAGGGTTTAGCCAACACAGCTGCAGAAGTACAGTGGTTCCGATCTCTTTTGTCTGAACTTGCACTATGTCCCCCTAAAGCCCCCTATACTTTGGTGCGATAACATTGGTGCTACATATTTAACTTTGAATCCGGTGTTTCATGCACGAACAAAACATATTGAAATTGATTTTCATTTTGTTCATGATCAAGTTGCAAAGAAGCAACTTGTGGTTAATTTCATCTCAAGCAAAGATCAATTGGCAGATTCACTAACTAAGGCTCTTTCTCCTTCCCGGTTCAAATTAGTCATGCACAATCTAAATGTTCGTCCCCTACCATTTCGATTGACAGGGCGTGTAGAAGCATCAACCGAAAGATTTACACAAATATTGGAAGAGGATCAGGAGGATTTCGATCCTATTAAATCTTAGAGATAAGATATATTGTAGTTTTCATATATTGGATAATGCCTTATCTATCTTGTATTTAGGAGTTTGTTATTTACTTAAATCTTTATAAGACTCACCATGTACTTGTATCGATGCATTGAACAATCAATACAGATTGCATTACTACATTTTCTTATAATATCAGAACAGACTTTTCATGTGATTGATTATTCCACATACATGATCACCATCCCACATTTTTTCAATCAATGCGTTTGACTTATATAGTGTCACACGTGAGGGTGCGTGTTAAGAGTTGTAGTCTCACATTGGGAACTTGAAAGCTATATTTGCTCATTATAAATATTATGGGATACTCCCATCATAACCAATTTGTTATGAATTGGAACCCCGTGAATTTTTAATATTTTTAAACTTTTACTTCTGAATTTTCTTGTCATGTCTTCATATAATCTTTTGAGTTCTACTTTGGTTTATGGAGTAGATTCACTACTGATTAGGCCACGTTTAGGCCAATGCTAATATAGCCCTTTTTGAAGATCTGCCCCAGCTTGGACCACCAATCTTACTTTTAAGGGTTTTTTTTCAAAAGATTACCCAACCACTATTCAATTTATAGAAGCTCTAGTTCAAATGTCAAGCTATGCTAACTTTTAGAATTAAATATTTCATGATGGTTAACCAATTGGATTGATTTGGACCCAACTCGGAATCGACCAGGTACAACTTGGTTCAATCTAGAACTCATTAAATCGGTTCCAGATTGAATTGAATACGATATTCTAATTGAATCAGATTTTTTTAAGAAACTTTATTCGGAACCGCATCTAATCCTATCCGGTTTAAAATTAGTTTGTATCATTAATTTATTATTATTCTATTATTATGATTTGAAAATAGCTTATTGTAATGCATTTTATGAATTACTAGTAATTTTAATATATTCTTTTATATAGAAAATATTGTAAATTAATATTTAATGAAAAAATAAATCTTCTCATATTAATAATACTAATAAAATCTAGTCAACTAGATCACTGACTTTGAAATGGTAATACATTAGATTAAGTTTGAAAAACATATAAGGTTTTGACAAGTTCTTCTTGATAATATTTTACTAATCCTACACTCCTAATATTGTATATTTGCTTAAGATTAGTTAAAAAAATTGTTCCAATGCAATCAACTCTGTTCAATCCATGTTTCTTATTGATCTGGTTTTGGATTAGGTTATATATTGGAACCGGATATCCTATTAGATCGATCTGATCCTATCACTCTACACTCTGAAACCGTTTTAATTTGGTCCGATTCGATTTGTTAAGATGCATGGAAATGGAATCATACGCTACTCTAAGGGGTTAAATCATTTTTTTTGCGTCAAGCGCGACTCGAACTAGAGTCTGCCCAAAGTGGGCATGAACTCTTATCCATTTAAGCAAGGTTGGGGAGATCTTTTTTCTCATTATTGACTTCATCTAAACTTGTCCTGAAATTTACTAGTTTGAATTTGTTTAAATACAATAAAGGTAAAGTTCCATATTTATTTAATGTAGTTTATAGTATAACGAATTTGGATCCAAATCCAGTTTATTATATATGAATTGATCTATAGACAGTTATTAAGAAATAAGCTTGTCAATGTTTTTTCTAAAAAAATATTATAATCTTTGTTGACTTGGGTTTTAGATTGATAACATTCACATTTATATACTAAAAACACGATATCATGTGTGGGATAATATTCAAAATTACAAATATATGGTCCAATGCTTGGGACAATATTTAAAAAACCAATCATGTCATTTATTTAAAATTGAAATTAATACAAATTATCTGCCATATTATCATTGAATCTAGTATAACCGGTTCATCGCATGTGAGTAGTTAAATACTTGACCATGGTCAGGGGTGAATCTAGATATTATGTTTACGGGGGTAAGAAATAAAATTTTAAAGGTACAAGACAAAAAAATTTAAGGATCAAAATATAATTTTAGAGCGAGTAATAATTGTAGACTGTCAGGCCGAAACCAACCTGTGGTCAACGGGCTGGTTAACCGGGTCAACGGTTTAATGGGTCGGACTCATAATCGTCCCGTCAATAGGTGGGCCGGTTAAGGGTCATAATTTTCTAACCACTGAACCGTCGGTGGGTATATTTTAATTTTCTTTACATTTTTAAATTTAAAACATATTTTATGGTATAGATTTGAATTCATGACCTCCAACATGAATAATTAGCTTCAACCACTAAGCTATAAACGTCTTGTTGATCTAAATAGAATATTATAATTTATATATATGTTAATCAAACAAATATATCTTACACATTTGATTATTTGATCTTGAATTTATTTCACGTTATTTATGATTAATCCATGGCAGAAAACACATCCAAATACTTTTATATTTTTTTTCAAATTTTAATAATAATTTTAATTTTCTTAGGAAAAATAAGGGTTAAACCGTAACGGTAATCGAAATCGAAACCGGCGGTTCATGAACCGTAATTGGAACCGCCAAGGAAGGCTAAGATTAGTGTTAATGGTCGATGCTTTTTAACCGTCGGTTCTGAGCTATCTAACCGGACGATTTTGAATCGTGATCAGATATAGATTTGTATTTTTTTGGGGTTGGGTGGGTTTCAATTTTTTAAAAAAACTTATTTGAAAGAGGCAAGTGTATGATTATTTTATTTTATTTTACTTTACTTTTTTCAATAAAATATACATTATCTCAATTTTGTAATTTTGTATATTTTCTTAAGATGACTAAAGATTAAAAAAAGTCAAAGCGTTGGTTAAAAAATTGTTCAAATACAATCAAATCTGTTCAATCCATGTTTCGCATTGATCTGATTTTCGATTAGGTTATATATCGGAACCGGTCTGATCTGTTATCCTATTAGATTGGTCCGATTCCATCACTCTACATCTTGAAATCGGTTTAATCTGGTCCGATTCGATTTGTTAAGATGCATGGAAATGGAAGTATAAGATAGTCTGATGCTATGCGTATGCTAGTTGTTTTGTTTACTTTTATTTTCTCATTATTCACTTCAGAACTTGTCATTACAATTTACTTGTTTGAATATTAGAAAGTCAACTTCCATTTTTATTTATATCTAACGTAAAGTTCAAGCAATTAAAATTCTAATACTTAAATGATAGTTTATAATGGAACAAATTTGGGTATATACCCAATTATATATACCCAATTATATATATATATATGAATTGATATATGGTTATTTTGAGAAATAACCCGTCAAATTTTAAAAATTATTAACCTTCCTAGATGTTTTAGATCAATAACCTTCACATTTATAAAAAGACGTGATGTCATGTGTGGGATGATATGAAAATTGAACTTTTGGTATTTACTCCAAACACTAATATATAATCTGTTAAAAAAAACTAATATATTAAAAAAAAGAACTTCATAAATTGAGGGGAGCCGTTTACACACGACTCCTTCTCCATCTGGTTAAATTGACGTTGTCCCTAAAGATAATACTCTTAAGGCAATCCAACCCTCCACATGAAGGGTTGAGATGTCTCATAGTTGTGTCGGTACTGGTACTGCAACAATGTTGGGGTTGCAGTAATAGTTTGTGGTTTTTGTTCACTGCTGTGTCGGCTATTGTTACTGTAGCGCTGTTTGCGCTATAGCAATGGTTTGGTGCTACAACAATGAATGATATTGCGAAAAATAGTATGTGGTCATAGCTTCTGTATTTGCGGCTACTGCTATAGTGCGCAGAGGTGTGTGAGGAAGCTGTTGTGACTGGAGCCGCTCACGGTGGCTGATCGTGGCTATTTTGAACAATAAAATTCCAATTATGTATGATGTATCCACAAGTGCATGGTTGTCAAGTTTTAATATAGTATTTTGAAGAGCGGGTTGTCGAACCCACATGAACTAATAGTAAATACCAAACTCAATCAGTCTAAATATATTTTAGCCTACGTTTATTGAGTGAATATTATGCTAAATAAACCAAGAACACAAAATTCAAACCAAACAAGTGATGCAAAGTGAAGAAACTCAGTAGATACAATTATCAAGACTTCGGTTCACCTATGTAATCCCCCATAATTTGCCTATCAGTAATGATCAATTATCCATATAAATATCTAAGGTGACAAGTATTTTTGAATTTATCTAATATACTCTCTAGGACTATATTAAACCTAACGTCAATTTGCAGTAAGTCAATGTCGTGTACTTACTTAACAGACTAGTGTTGCATGAAACACTGTGAAAATTCCTAGCTTTCGATTGGGTAATCTATGGCTATTACACGTATATTTGATCTCATCTCTCGATCTCAATATGAAAACTAATTACTATGTCGTATCTTCTCTCGATCTTATTTATGATATAGAATCATTGAATGAGTGATCAATTCTTGAAAGCATGAAGAACAACAAAATATGCACAAAGATAATAAGAAACCAATCAAATTATGTGTTCAAACATGGGATCCCTTAGTCTTGATAAACAAACCTAGCCAATAACCATAATCAAATAACGTCTAATAATGTTTTGCAACAAAACAAACATTAAAAAATGAAAATAATAAAGAACCAAGTTTAGAAGTACGAATAAACGCTCGGTGTTGACTCCTTGCATCGTTGCGCCGTTTCGTCTCTTCCGTGTATCTTACTCTTCAATGGCTTGAGTTGGTATGGGAGAGGAGGTTGTATTCTAGGACAAAAATCAGGTAAAAGTCTACTTTGTTCGTCTATCTTGTGATTTAGATAGTGAAGTAGTTTCTTGTGGAATTAAGACTCTTCAAAATGTAATTTTTTTCAAAAATTCTCGCCTACCGATCGATCGATGAGTAATTTACCGATCGATCAAAAAATCCTCAAATTTTGGTCCCTCGACGTATTTTACCGATCGATCGTGAGGAAGCCACTGATGGCTCAGTAATTCCAAGATTTTGTTTCTCAGATTCGACATTTACCGTTCGATTGGTAAGAAGCCACCGATCGGCCGGTGGACCTCTTTCTTCCAAACATGAGATTTCATCATTTCTTCGATCGGTTAGCTCAATCGAGTCATTTTTCATCATTTTTAGATCATGTTGGGTTTTGGCCCATTACCTTTATTTGTCTGATGGGCTTTGGCCCTTCTCCCTACTACCCTAAACCGTGCCCCCCATTTTTAGTCTCAGCCTTTCTCTTCATCTCCCCACCTTCTCCAGAAGCTTCATCCGCGCGCCTCTTCAGCTGGTTCTATGCTTTGGAATTTGCACCCTCCTCTCTTCGTCTCCCTCGGTGCCTTTATGTATGGCATGGTTCATGATGAGGTTAGACCACTGAAACCCGAAAATACTTTGTGCATTTTCGCCTACCCCTTCCCTTCGTGTTCCTGTTCCAGTGGTGGCTGGCCGTGGCTTTGTGCTCCGGTCATTGGGTGGTTTCCGTCGCTTGCCGTGTGAAAAGCTTGGTGCTTTGGTGCTGTGTGCGCGGCTATGCTTGGCAGTGTGTCTGGGCAGCGCTCGGGCAGTGTCTTTCGGGCAGTGCTCTCGGGCAGTGTGTGTCTCCATCTGTTGGATACGATACCTTGGTTCCCCGGTGACGACGTTGTTTGGATACCCAGCTCGACCTGAGCCCTTATTCCTTAACTCTTGTTTGCATTTCAGTTTATTGATTTATATTGAATTGTATACTTTGAGTGCTTTGTTTCTTGATTGCAGGTATCAATCGGGATTGAAAGCGGAACGTACACCTTACAGTGGTATCAGAGCGTTCCGTGCCTGGTGGAGTGCTCGGTTGACCTCGGGCAGTGCTCTTTTGGACTCGGGCAGTGTTCGGTAGACTTCGGGCAGGGGCAGTAGGCTTCGGGCAGACCTCGGGCAGCGACTGGAGTGCTCGGTGGTCTCGGGCAGTGCTTGGCTGGACTTCGGGCAGGGGCAGTAGGCTTCGGGCAGACCTCAGGCAGCGACTGGAGTGCTCGGTGGTCTCGGGCAGTGCTTGGCTGGGCCTCGGGCAGCAGCAGTTGGCCTCGGGCAGCAGCAGTTGGCTTCGGGCAGCAGCTATAGGCTTCGGGCAGCGGCTGGTGAGCTCGGGCAGCTACTGGAATCTCGGGCAGATTCCGGGCAGGCGCTTCGGTGCTTCGGACAGTGTGGTCTTCTAAATGCTATTCCTGAGAATTATAGTGATGTAAAATCCGCCATTAAGTACGGTAGAGATTCTATTACATTGGATACTGTAATGAACGGCTTGAAAAGCAAGGAATTAGATTTAAAAGTTAACAAATGTAATAGACATTCCTCTGGTGAAGTTATGCACGTTCGTGGTAGATCACAACATAGGCATAATAACAATAACCAATATCAAAAGGGTGATAAAAGAGGAAAGAGTAAGGCTAGATCGAAGTCTAGGTCTAGTAAAAGAAAATGTTACAATTGTGGGGACCCTAATCATTTCATAAAAGATTGCCCTAAAAAGAAGAACCAGAATAAAATTGGGAATCAGACAAATGAACAAGCAAACAATGCTTCTACCTCTGGGGAAAACATGGGGGATATTTTTATGGTGACTGAATTATGTGATTCTGTGAACTCTGTGCTTTCATTACCTGTGTGTGAAAATGAATGGCTTGTTGATTCAGGTTGCACTTATCACATGACACCACTTAAAAATTTGTTTTCTAGCTACAGAGAAATTGAGCATGCGTCTGTTTCTATGGCCAATGAGAAATTGTGTAAAGTTTCTGGTATTGGTGATGTTTGTCTGAAATTTGAATCTGGTTATTCTGTGACTTTGAAAGATGTTAGGCATGTTCCTGCTTTGTGCAATAACTTAATGTCCTGTGCAGCTTTAGAGTCTGATGGTTATGAGGGTAAATGGGGAAATGGTTGCATGAAAATTATGCGGGGGTCTTTGGTAGCTTTTAAAGCTGAGAATAGGAGGAATTTGTATGTTTGCAAAACCGTCTGTGATAAAATCTGTGCTAATTCTCTGTCAGATGATTTAACTAATTTATGGCATAAAAGGTTAGGTCACATGAGTTCTAAAGGATTAGAGATTTTACACAAAGATGGTTGTTTTGGTAAGGATAAATTGTTTTGCATGACTTTTTGTGATTCCTGTGTGTTAGGCAAACAACAAAGAGTTAAATTCCCTATCTCCCCTTCCCCCAATGTGACTAAGTGTTCTGATATACTTGAATACCTGCATGCTGATGTTTGGGGACCTTCACCTGTCCCAACTCAAGGTGGTAATAGGTATTTTTTGTCTATCATTGATGACTACTCTAGAAAAGTGTGGATTTTTCTAATGAAGAATAAATCTGATGTTTTTGATAAGTTTAAAAACTGGAAGATTTTAATTGAAAACCAAACTGGAAAAAGGATTAAACGGCTTAGGACTGATAATGGAATAGAATTCTGTAATATCTTGCTTGATGACTTGTGCTGTGAATCTGGGATTCTGAGACACAAGATTGTGCCCTATACTCCCCAGCAAAATGGTGTTGCTGAGAGAATGAATAGAACTTTACTCGAGAGAGTTAGAATTATGCTTGCATCTTCTGGACTCTCAAAGAAGTTCTGGGGCGAAGCTGTCGTTACAGCTTCTTATTTGATAAATAGATCCCCTTCCGTGCCTTTGAATGGTAAGTGTCCTGAAAGTGTTTTTTCTGGTAAGCAATTAGATTTTTCAAATCTGAAAGTGTTTGGTTGTTCTGCATTTGTGCATAGGAAAGGAGACAAACTTGAACCTAGGTCAGTTAAGTGCGTCTTCCTTGGTTATCCTGAGGGTGTAAAAGGATATAGGCTGTGGTTAAGATGTGAACCTGGTTTTAAAACTATTATAAGTAGGGATGTCATTTTTAATGAATCTGAAATGCCTTGCTTGCTTCCATCTTTGCCTGAATCTGACTGTGTGTCTGAGGCTACACCGAGCAAGGTGGAGTCTTGCCTATTGTTACCCCTGTTATTGAAAACGATGTGCTCCCTAATATGAATCATGAGAACTTGCCTGTTAATGAACCTGATTTGCATGAAAATGTTGACGAACATGTGCATAATGAATTGGTTGCTGATGAACATGAAGATCTGCATGATTATATGTTGACTAGGGATAGAGTTAAGAGAAATGTGAAACAACCTGCTAGGTTTAATGATTTTCACCTCACATCGCATGTTTTCAATATGTTTGAGTCTATTGATAATTGTGAGCCTAAGACCTATAATGAAGCTTTGAAATCTAAAAATGCTGTGCATTGGCTTAGTGCCATGAAAGATGAGATGCATTCTTTAGTTGTGAATCATACATGGACTCTTGTACCTAAACCTGTTAATTGCTCTTTGGTAGATTGCAAATGGTTATTTAAGGTAAAGAATGAAGTTGATTCTGTTAGATATAAAGCTAGGCTAGTTGCAAAAGTTTTACTCAAAGAGAGGGTATTGATTATACTGAAATCTTTGCTCATGTTGTTAAGTTTACTACTGTGAGAATTTTATTATCACTTGTTGCTCACTTTAATTGGGAACTTAAACAGATGGATGTTAAAACCGCTTTTTTGCATGGTGACTTAGATGAAAAGATTTTTATGAAACAACCTGATGGTTTTGTTGACTCAAAGAACCCTAATCATGTTTGTTTGCTTAATAAATCTTTGTATGGCCTAAAGCAGTCACCTAGGCAATGGAATAAGAAGTTCGATGAATGCATGCTTACCTTAAAATTTAAAAGAAGCTCTTTTGATCATTGCTTGTATTTTAAGGATAAAATGCCAGTGCCTGTTTTCTTGTTGATTTATGTGGATGACATGTTGATTGCTAGTTCTTGTCTGAAATCCATTGAGCATATTAAGAACTGTCTAAGTGATAAATTTGATATGAAGTTCTTAGGAGATACTAGTAGAATCCTAGGCATGGACATTGTTAGAGATAGGAAGGAATCTACTCTCTGGTTAAAGCAAACTTCTTATGTAGAGAAAATTTTGAAGAAATTTTCCATGTTTGATGCAAAACCTGTTAACGTGCCCTTAGCTGCTCATTTTGTGCTAAGTAAAGATCAAAGTCCCAAAACTGATGCTGACTTTGATGTCATGAAAAATGTACCGTATTCAAATGCTATTGGGTCTATAATGTATTTGATGGTTAGCACTAGACCTGACATTGCTTATGCTGTTAGCTGCTTAAGTAGATATATGTCTAATCCTGGTGTGGTACATTGGAATGCTGTTAAGTGGTTGTTGCGATATTTGAAAAACTCTATGCATTATGGCTTATGTTTTTCTAAATATGCTGGTGGTGTTAAGTTGAATGGTTATGTGGATTCTAATTATGCGAATGATAAGGACAATAGAAAATCTACTACTTCTTATGTTTTTACTTTGTGTGGAGCATGTATAAGTTGGAAATCGCAGCTGCAGCATATCGTTGCCTTGTCGACAACGGAATCAGAATATGTTGCTGTAACAGAAGCTTTGAAGGAAGCTGTCTAGCTGAAAGGTTTGATCTCTGAACTTAGCATGCTTGAAGGTAAGGTAGAGGTATTTTCTGATTCTCAGTCTGGTATTCAATTGTGTAAGAATCCTGTGTTTCATGACCGCACTAAGCATATTGATGTTAGATTTCATTACATTAGGGATGTAGTGGCTAAAAGATTAGTTAATCTTGAAAAGATTCCTTCTGAATATAATCCTGCTGATATGGGAACTAAGTGTTTACCTATTTCTAAACTACAATCATGTCTTAAAATTTTGAATTTTGATACAGGTGAATGATTACTAGGTGTTAACTATTTTTGATTAGTATAACTGTTGTGTGCTTGTTATATGATTGTTACCCCGGTTATTGACTTTAACCTCTTTGTGTTGGTTATTGTCTGTGTTCTCTGTCTGTGCTTTGTGCTATGACAAGAACTTGGTCCACACAATGCTTTGTGTGTTGTGGGGACCCTTTGGGCGATGATGAGTCATCTATTGGGTTATCCTTACGTCGAGGTGGAGCCGGTATTGTGCCAAGGTGGAGATTTGTTGGGTTTTGGCCCATTACCTTTATTTGTCTGATGGGATTTGGCCCTTCTCCCTACTACCCTAAACCGTGCCCCCCATTTTTAGTCTCAGCCTTTCTCTTCATCTCCCACCTTCTCCAGAAGCTTCATCCGCGCGCCTCTTCAGCTGGTTCTATGCTTTGGAATTTGCACCCTCCTCTCTTCGTCTCCCTCGGTGCCTTTATGTATGGCATGGTTCATGATGAGGTTAGACCACTGAAACCCGAAAATACTTTGTGCATTTTCGCCTACCCCTTCCCTTCGTGTTCCTGTTCCAGTGGTGGCTGGCCGTGGCTTTGTGCTCCGGTTATTGGGTGGTTTCCGTCGCTTGCCGTGTGAAATGCTTGGTGCTTTGGTGCTGTGTGCGCGGCTGTGCTTGGCAGTGTGTCTGGGCAGCGCTCGGGCAGTGGCTTTCGGGCAGTGCTCTCGGGCAGTGTGTGTCTCCATCTGTTGGATACGATACCTTGGTTCCCCGGTGACGACGTTGTTTGGATACCTAGCTCGACCTGAGCCCTTATTCCTTAACTCTTGTTTGCATTTCAGTTTATTGATTTATATTGAATTGTATACTTTGAGTGCTTTGTTTCTTGATTGCAGGTATCAATCGGGATTGAAAGCGGAACGTACACCTTACAGATCATTTCATTCATTTCCAAGCATTTCAACATTGATTCCTGAAACATACAAAAACACAACAAAACACATAATATCGTCCAACATAAAAATCATATAAAATCTTAGAAATATATGTGTAAAAATCACACTTATTAGCTGCAGGTTGCCCCTCGTGGCGGCACCCACTCTGATACCAAGAATAAATTTAGAAACTAGCATCTTGAGAGAACCTGAACACGGCAGTGCTTATCATATTAAGAGCAATGCAGGTATTTAAGTGTAAAACTAAGAAGTTTAATACAATAGGAAAGCAAATTGCATAAGGAATGTAAATTGCATAATTGATGACATTGAATCTAATATGTCGGAGATTGTCTTGATTGGGATTATAATTCCTTTCTTTGAGTCTGGAGTGATCCAAAGCCTTTGATATACGATATGCTCACTTATTTTGATCGATTTTCCTTAACTATGCAGGCTTTATTTA
This sequence comes from Haberlea rhodopensis, assembly GCA_907163345.1. NCBI lineage: Eukaryota > Viridiplantae > Streptophyta > Magnoliopsida > Lamiales > Gesneriaceae > Haberlea > Haberlea rhodopensis. The sequence continues at coordinate 29,983,127 of CAJQUN010000003.1, read as the reverse complement.
TGTTTGACTTGCTTGATTGAATGCTTTGATTGCGGCTGTTTGTGAGGATCTTCTTCCTTTTTTTTATTTTCCAATGCTCTCAGAACTTTCATTTTTCTTTTTCTTCATCAATGGTGTCGAGTGTTCCCATGTTTGCTAATAAATGCTTCATATGTATCAAAATTTATTTCCTTTTCAAAATATTTCAACAAATGCGTGGAACACATTTCTATTTCTCATTGTAATTTTTGTTTCAAATTGTCAATATACAAGTAATTTAAATATATTTATCATATAATTTAGTTAATTAGATATGTTGGTCCTACACCTAATTTTTTTTATTATAAGGGGATTGAGTCCCTACCCAACATACCTCTTCAAGGAGTGAAGTTCTGCCCCGGCTCTCCATTCCATAAATAGTTGAATAAAAGGAGGATAAACACTTCATGACTGACCCATATCCTATCCAAAGCACCTTTGTATTTATAGAGATAGGGGGCATAATGTATTTATAGTAGTTGAATAATCCTAGTAGTGGCCCTCTTGCCTAACGGAGTCAGCCCAACATGGGCAATGATAGACAGACCAAAGATTGCACCTCACAGTCTAATCGCTCTTTACTTTAGACTAATCATCAGGCCTAGAGATAAGCTTCTCAGCTGGCCTTAGCGTATGTTACCTCTACTTTTGGTTCGCGTTGATAACAAATGAATTTATAGGGGAAGATATGTGTTGTTTCGCGAAGTCGCAGTTTAGGCCGGAGTCCGGGAGGATCCTCTCTGGTTTTTTTTGGATCTCCGACGATCAATATTGGTTTTTTTTCTTTTTAGAGGAGGGCTCCGGGGTTTTCTCTTTTTTCTCTTGTTAACTTACTCTCCTTTTTATAGGGGGAGGGATGCCAATGCTTCCGCTCTGCCGGGGATTCTGGGGACAATGTCTGAAACTGAGGGGGGGGGGGGGGGGGGGGACCACAGATGGGGGACCATCTACATCTGCTACCTACCTCGTACGATCCTTTTGCTCTGGTGATTCTCTGCGTCCGGGAATATGCTTTTCTTACCCACAGTACTTGACCACCCTTTGATTGGTTAGCAGGCCTAGCTTTTGCTTTAATAGGTGTCCGATTCCTGCAACCCTAGTCCCGGTACAAAGGACCACCCTAGGTGCCCTCAGCTCGACTGTCCTGTCCCATGACTGCCCGCCCTGACCTATTGAGGAAACCGCGCCTCAGTCCGGCTATCTTGGTAATTATAGCCCGTCCTGATCTGCTGAGGAAACCGCGCCTCACCTTGGATGGCATGTCCCATGGCGGACCGCCCCGACCTCTTGATGTACTTCCTCGCCGCCCCAGCTCGGAAGCCGCTCCGAGGATTGCGGCCTAGGAACACTAAATAGGGCCCTGCTCAGAAACGATAGTGGCAGCTAGACAGAGGTGATCGTGCCCGCGATAAACTCGGGTCGGGCTACGAGCTCGAGGAGGACAGCCCGGGATCGGCCCTAACGACTTCCCTTGTTGGCTAAATGGGCCCCTCACTGACCGGGCCCAAATAAAGTTCGGACCCTCAAGACCTACTGGGCCTCCAGAACTAGGGATATCATCAGTATCCCCCTCAAGTCGAGCTAGAGTAGCGCTGCCTCGACTAATGGGCTTGTGGCGAACTTTATTGGTTCCTGACCCCCGGTCCTTTGATTGGACAACTCCTGGTCTCGGGGTGACAGCTGTCCCGTACCAAACCCTAGCAGGTTGTCAGGCCACGTGCCCTTATCTGGCGCTCCGACCGTTCAAATCCCTTCATCTGCATCGTTGGTTTGGGCCAGGTTTTCCTCGGCCCACGTACCATATCTTCTATAAATTGAGGCTCTCGAGTCATTTTCCTCCATTTGCGCTCTAGGTCGGATCAATCGTCTCTCCCAAAAACCCTGTAAGTCAGCTCTGCCTTCCTTTCTGTTAATGTCACACTCGACTTCTTCCACTTCTGGTGCTCTCTTTCGAGGGGGGACGAGGAGGCCGAGGTGTCTGATCTACCCAGCCTCTTGGGTCGGAGGTCGGATGCTCCCGAGGGAGACATTCCCGAGGTGGCGCCCCTCCGACAAGTCCCTCCTAGGGTATTTGACCCCTCTCTCCCCACCTTCGAGGTTCTCGACCCGAGGAGCCTGGCCCAGGCTGGACTTCCCTGGTACGAGATCCTCGACTCGTGTGTTTCCCCTGAGGCCGAGCACCTTCTCCGTACGTGGTTTATCCCACCGGATCATGACGTCCGGGTCCCTAGGGCTGTTGAGCGTCCGCACCTCCCCCCGCCCGGGTACTTTCCCTTCTTCCTCGAGCAGCTTAAAAGCGGACTTCGCTTTCCTATCCCCCTTTCTTTCCAGGAGTTCTCCCACTATCATTGTGTCTCTCTGAGCCAGCTTACCCCCAATTCCTACCAGAGCCTAGTCTCTGTCACTGCCCTCTTCCGATCCTTGGGTCTGCCTTTCTCCCCTACCCTTCTTAATTATTTTTTTCAGGTTAAGAAAACCCCATCTCCCGGGGCGTTTTACTTTGGTGCCCGGACCTTTTATAAATTTTTAAACAACATCCCAAGCTCCCGTAAGGGATGGAAACAAAGCTACTTTTTTGTCAAACCACCTCGACGCTGGGCTTGCCCAATGGCCTGGCGAGATACCCTACCTACCCCCCGATCTCTGCCCAAAAAATATAAAGAGGACGTGTTCTTCCAAACGGTTATCTCAACCCTTGGGGGTCGGCGTTTTGATTCGGCTGCCCTGATCAGGGAGGACGTACTCAGGCGTTTTGGGCTGAGCTCCTATCCAGACGTCCCTGGTGGTACGTTATTCCTACCTGGCCCCCGCTTATGATATTTAAATATATTTTTCTTCTCTTTCTTCTTTTTTTTTTTTTTTATGTCTGAGCTGAATCCTTTGTCTTGTAGATAACATGTCTCTTCAGCAGCTGCTATCTACCATGGCGTCTCAGAAAAAAGCGGGAAAATGGGCGGCTGGGGCAGGCCCTTCGAGCCAACCCCCTAGCGCCCCCACTGTCATTCCAAACCCGCCCTCCCCAGGGGCCAGTCTCCCTCGCGCTGAAGAGGTTAGGGAGGAGACCGGCCTGAGAAAAAGGAAAAGAGGCAAGGGCGCAACCGAGGTCTCGACTCGGGAAGAGGTGGCCACCTCCCCAATTATTCATGAGATCGACACCCCGCCCACTTCTCCCCCGAGCCATCTGTCCGCTGCTCCCGCCGACCCGGGTTCTCCTGGGGTACCAGTGGGCTATACTAGAGAGGTCAGCTTGATCAACTCTGCCCCCTCAGGCCTCTCTGCCCGAATTGTCGAGTGTCTGACCTCCTCTGCCGACCAGCAAATCCTATCAGAGCTGAGGTGGAAACCCCTAGCAGAGGAGGGCGTATCTCGGGCCCTATCGGTAAGCATTTTTTAAAGCTCAGAATTTTTCCTTGGTGGATGTAAAACTGAGCCCCACTCCCCTTTGCTTTTCAGGGTCTGGTGATGATGTGCAAGAGCCTTCGTCGAGGCGCTAGCTACGGCCAATCAGCCAGGGATGCGAGGAAGGCAACGCGGGAGGCCAAGTCAGAGGCTGAGAATGCTACTGCTAAGTCCGAGGCGGACGCTGCTGAACTAGAGTCCAACAGGGCTTCGGTGACCCGACTCCGAACTGATGTCGATCAGCTCCGCGGTGCCCTGGTCGGGAAGGAACAGGACCTTTCAAATGCCTTGGCCGAGCTGGGAAAGGCGAAGTCCGAGCTGGAATCCTACGTGGCTGGCGAAACAGCTCGTCGCGAGGCCTTCCTCAAGTCGGATGAATTCACTCGCATGTTGGCCTCTAAGGCCTTTAAGTTTTTGGACCTTGGTTTTGAGGGGTGTAAGGGCCAATTTAAAGCCAAGGGCTTCCCGCCTAATGACCAGGACCCTGACGACTTCCTGGACCTTAACGCGATCATCGCCAACATCCCTCCCGACTTTCTCAACTAGTCTAATTAACTCTTAATTCAACCCTGTATTTTTGTTTTTGTTTTTTTTTTTTATGTATTGTGCTCTGTTCGCACCCCCTGGTAATGAAATTATTTTGAATTTTTACTGTCCTTTCTTTAAAGCAATATATTCTATTATCGCAAATTTACGAACGTCCTGACCACTTATAGCAGCCGAGCCGGCCCTTGGTTTTATATTGGGTTGACCCATAATACTAACTTAAAAATAATCTCACGCATAGAACCAAACGACGCATGGGGCTGTCATGCCCTAACAACTTAGGAACAATCCAGGGGACTTAAACCTCAGAACCGGGCTGACTTGTTACATTGGCAGGGCTGACCTTCATAAACACCACAAACTGTTAATCTGAACACGACAGTCGTTAATCCAAGCTCACGAAATAGTCAATACGAGCAGATAACGTCCTATCGACCTGATCTCTAGAGATAATAATCCGAACATATGGTGGACCTATGCTTTTAATTGGTGCCAGGGCCTCATACACCTGTGTTTTAGTGACAGGGATGACCTGCACTTTTAATTGGTGCCAGGGCCTCATACACCTGGGCTTTAGTGACAGGGATGACCTGCACTTTTAATTGGTGCCAGGGCCTCATACACCTGGGCTTTAGTGACAGGGATGACCTGCACTTTTAATTGGTGCCAGGGCCTCATACACCTGGGCTTTAGCATGCAGGGCGGACCTGTGCTTTTAATTGGTGACAGGGCCTCATACACCTGGGCTTTAGTGACAGGGATGACCTGCACTTTTAATTGGTGCCAGGGCCTCATACACCTGGGCTTTAGTGACAGGGATGACCTGCACTTTTAATTGGTGCCAGGGCCTCATACACCTGGGCTTTAGCATGCAGGGCGGACCTGTGCTTTTAATTGGTGCCAGGGCCTCATATACCTGGGCTTTAGTGACAGGGATGACCTGCACTTTTAATTGGTGCCAGGGCCTCATACACCTGGGCTTTAGCATACAGGGTGGACCTGTGCTTTTAATTGGTGCCAGGGCCTCATACACCTGAGCTTTAGTGACAGGGATGACCTGCACTTTTAATTGGTGCCAGGGCCTCATACACCTGGGCTTTAGTGACAGGGATGACCTGCACTTTTAACTGGTGCCAGGGCCTCATACACCTATGCTTTAGTGACAGGGATGCCCTGCACTTTTAATTGGTGCCAGGGCCTCATACACCTGGGCTTTAGCATGCAGGGCGGACCTGCACTTTTAATTTCGGATAAGAGATTTAAAGGAAAAGTTCATTAAATAACAGCGTTCGTACATTGAATTGAAATAACAACAAAATGCCTAGGAATAATATTTTCTGAGGTGATATGCATTCCAAGGTCTTTTTAGGCGTCGGCCTCCGCCCACCTCTAAGTAGTACGACCCGGAACTCAGTTTCTGGACTACTTTGTATGGTCCCTCCCATCGGGGGTCAAGCTTTCTTACCTCCCCTGCTGGGTTGACCTTTTTGAGGACGAGGTCCCCCACCTGAAAATTTCGGGGTACCACCCTTTTGTTGTAGGCTCTGACTATCTTGCTGCGGTAAGCCTCCATCCTTATAGCTGCCCTTTCCCGTTTCTCATAGATCAGATCCAAGTCCAGAGCCCGGTGTTCCTCATTGTCGCCATCATATGCTTGGACCCTGGCAGAGGTCTTTCCGACCTCAGCTGGTAGCACGGCCTCCGTTCCATATACCATGCTGAAAGGCGTTTCTCCAGTTGGGACGCGAGCTGTCGTTCTGTAAGCCCACAACACACTTGGTAACTCGTCCACCCAGTCCTTGCCAACCCCGTACAGTCTGGCCTTTAACGCTTGCACAATTGATCGGTTGGTGACCTCTGTCTGCCCGTTGCTCTGCGGATAACCCACTGATGTAAAGGCTTGTTCGATCTTCATTTCCTTGCACCAAGCCATTAACCTCTGCCCCTGGAACTGCCTCCCATTGTCTGATATTAATTTCCTGGGTACTCCAAAACGGCAAACTATGTTCTTCCACAGAAAGTCCAGCACATTCTCCTCGGCGATCTTGGCTAAAGGCTCGGCCTCGACCCACTTCGAGAAATAATCTACAGCCACCAACAGAAATTTCTTTTGCTTCGGGGCTATCGGGAAAGGTCCCACGATATCCAAACCCCATTTATCGAAAGGGCAGGCCGATGTTACCGCTTTCATGAGACTTGCTGGCCTTAACTGGAACTTACTGTTCCTTTGACAACCCTCACAAGTGACTACAGTCCTGATCGCGTCATTCCTCAGGGTCGGCCAGAAATATCCAGCAAGGAGGGTCTTTCTGGCCAGAGCCAACCCCCCGAGATGGTCTCCACAGCATCCCTCGTGAATTTCTCTGAGCACATATTCTGCCTCTTCCGCGTTGAGACATCGGAGGAGGGGTCCGGCAAATGACCTCTTATATAACACATCCTCTATCAGAACAAAATGGAATGCATGCCTCTTCAACCGCCGGGCTTGGTTCTTATCAGCGGGTACTTCAAGCTTTCTTAAGTAGTTCAAAATCAGGGCCATCCAACCTAACACCTCGGGGGCCTCGGTGACGGGCCGAGTTGACGGAATCAATTCTGTCTGAAATATGAACTCCCTCTGTGACAAAGGAACCAGGGATGTTGACCACTTGGAGAGCTCATCAGCTTCCAGATTATCCTCCCTAGGGATCTGCACTATGCTCCACTCCACGAAACTTTCTGACATCTCCTGTATAGCCTTCAAGTATTCTATCATCTTCTCGCTTTTGGCTTCGTAATTCCCTTTCACCTGCTGAGTGGCCAGCTGGGAGTCCGAGTGAAGGATCACTCGGCTGGCACCGACCTCCTTTGCCAACCTCAGCCCGATCAATATAGCCTCGTATTCTGCTTCATTATTAGAAGCCCGGAAATCCAATGTGATAATGACCTTCATCTTTTCACCCGCGGGGGATATCAGAACAATCCCCACTCCACTGCCTTCACTGTTAGCTGCTCCATCCACGTATACCCTCCACGGCTCCTCAGCCTCAACCTCTATCATCTCTGCGAGGAAATCTGATAAAGCCTGAGCTTTGATGGATGACCGAGGTTGATAGGTTACGTCGTACTCGCCGAGCTCGATTGTCCATTTCACCAATCTCCCCGATACATCAGGCTGGGTCATTATCCTCCCCATGGGGCTGTTGGTTAGCACTGAGATGGGGTGTGACAAGAAGTAGGGTCTCAGCCTCCTTGCGGTTATGACCAAAGCTAATGTCAATTTCTCGACCTCTAGGTACCTGATTTCCGCCCCTCTCAGTGCATGGTTGACATAGTACACCGGCCTCTGGTCCGTACCGTCCTGTTTTATCAGTACCGAGCTAACAGCGCTCTCTGTAGCAGACAAATAGATCCATAATCGCTAGCCGGGCTCTGGCTTTACCAGGACGGGTAGCTCGGCCAAGTGCCTCTTCAAGTCAGAGAAAGCTTTCTCGCACTCGTCGTCCCAATCGAACTTTTTTGCCTTTCTTAGCACTTGGAAGAAAGGGTAACTCCTATGAGCTGACCTGGAGATAAAACAAGCTAAGGACGCAATCCGCCCTGTCAGTTTTTGCACCTCTTTTATGCTGCGAGGTGAGGTCATCTCTTGAATTGCTCTGACTTTTTCCGGGTTGACCTCGATCCCCCTCTCTGTTACCATGAAACCCAAGAATTTACCGCTCTTCACACCAAATAAGCACTTAGCCGGATTTAATTTCAGACCAAACCTGCTTAGTGTGGCAAAACTTTCCTCTAAGTCAGGCAACAGGTCTGCCTGGCCTTTAGATTTTACCAAGATGTCATCCACATAAACCTCAATGTTCCTTCCCGCCTGGTTTTCAAACACTTTGTCCACCAACCTCTGGTATGTGGCCCCGGCGTTCTTGAGGCCAAAGGGCATGACCACATAGCAGAACGTTCCATCCGACGTGATAAAACCGACCTTATCCTGGTCCTCTTTTGCCAAGGGTATTTGGTGATATCCCTGGTACGCGTCCATGAAACTTAACAGCTCGTACCCCGAGGTGGAGTCTACCAGCTGATCGATCCGGGGTAGGGGATAACAGTCCTTGGGACAGGCTTTGTTCAAATTACGAAAGTCGATGCACATCCTCCATTTTCCCGCCGACTTTGGAACCAAAACCACGTTTGACAACCAGGTGGGGAATTGTACCTCCCTTATCTGCCCGGCCTTCAGCAAGGTCTGAACCTCGGCTCGGATAATTCTGTCTTTATCTGGTCCAAAATGCCTCTTCTTTTGCCGGGTTACTTTGACTTCTGGATTGACATTTAACCTGTGCTGGGCTACCGTGGGCAACACCCCTGTCAGCTCGGTGGAGACCAGGCGAATATTCCGGCATGCTTGGACAGGCATTTCACTAAATCGTGCTTCAGGACACTGTCTAGGTCAGCCGCTACTCTTGTGGTTTTTGTAAGGACCCTAAACCTTAACAGTGAATTCAAGATATAAATAGGGCTAAATATGTATTAAAGACATCTTAGGGTTCTGGTTTGATGTGAGCACAATTAGGTTACATGCCAAAATAAAACTTCAACAATTAATCAGTTACATTCCCGATCATGAATGTTTAAGTGATAGCATTAGACTACTTCTCGAGTAGAGACTATCCAAGATTTCTGTACTCTTTCTTCATTTACACTTTCAACAGCTCACAGATCAACCGACCCTCAGCCCCCTTGATTCAAAATGTACCTACAGGAACAACTCACCATGAGCATATATATATATATATCATCACTTAACACAATTTAACTTAATAAAGTAATTAAGCGTATGAAACTATTAATTGATATGCTCCTCGATTACCACATTAGCACATTTCATTGTTGTTCCTGTTTCACAAGCTTATACACAAAATCATTAGTTCACGATATAATGATCGATAACGCGTTTCCAATTATAACCACAATAATTCACTTTAACCACTAGAATTGTGACTGTTCCGGTCCCAATACAACAGCGAAATTTTAGGACCCCTCGCTTCGACATATAGCGGCATCATATGATATCCCTCGCTTCGACAATGACAGCGGCATGTTACCTCGCTTAGACATGACAGCGGCAAATATCATACTACCATCGCTTCATATGACAGCGGCAAGTACCTCCCTCGCTCGGAGATAAAGGCTACCGGAACATTCATCAATTCCCATCACATTAATCAATCACAATAGTTGATTCCATTATCACAGTAAATCACAATCATTTCACATATATCATCACGTGTAAGGATTCACTATCCACAATGTACATAATTAAATGTATGGCACGTTTTACCGTCCGATGCTCGTACGTCTCACTACGTACCTTGGTTCCAAAAGTGGAGATATCGTGGACTTTATCTCCTAGGCTGTGTGGCTACCTGGGATGGTTCTACATAATCACATGAATCCATATTAGAAACCAATAAAGGAATCATTATAAAAAACATCACCATTTAGAACAAAATCTCAAAAATCCAAAATTTAAGCCTTCCGATCGATCGGCCCCAAGTCCCGATCGATCGCCAAAGAAGGTAAACAGGCATCCAAGTACTGCCTCCGCCGATCGATCGAGAGTTTATCTCGATCGATCGAGATTACACACACCGATCGATCGGGACAAAATCTCGATCGATCGGTAAGCTCATTCCTCGCCTTGTACAGACACTGCCTTGCTCGATCGATCGGACCCATTTTCCGATCGATCGAGATGTCCTGTTCCTGCGAGAAATTCCTTTAAATGAGCTTCCAACAACACCTACACTCATGTACCACCAAGATCAACCATCCAACACAATATTTAACCACTAAAACAACCTTAAAAGACATCTCCCAACATGAACAACAAGATGAACCAAGATCCATCCACTTAACCTCAAAAACAAGCTATAAATCAACCAAAACTCAACAAGACTCTACCATAAAGGAAGCTTACCACTTGAGCTTCAAGTTTTTGGCAAGAAAACACAAAAACTCCTCCTTTTCCAATCTCCCTCCTCTCCTCTTGGTTTAGAAACGAAAATGGGAGTTCAAGGAGTGAACGGATGAGGTTTAGAGACAAAAATCTGAGAGGGATGGGGTGATGGGATGTAAAGCATGCAAGTTGTCCTCCTTTGTCATGCTATCAATTTCAAATCTTTTAATGTATGATAAATTACAAGCATGATATATAAAATACCTCTACATGATATTTTAAAAGCATTTTACTACAATGCACCAAAATCACCATTTAAAATCATGCTTCACCAAAATACACGACCCTTAACATTTAAACCATTAAAACACCCAAACACCCAACATGAATAACATGCACTCCGAAATGCTCTACCGGGTCACTCCTATCATGTGACTAAGCATTTTACCAAGATAATTTACGCCAACAAAGAATTAATTATCACCATAAATCACATAAACATGCCCAAATTGCATATAATTATTTCGGGGATATCACAGTTTTATCGGGCTGTCCTGGGACTAATATAATTTCCTCTTCCCCGTCCCGCATTACCTGCACCTCCTGCACCATCTGCACTCCCCTATCCTCCCGTCCTTCATCACCGCCCCTTCGGGATCTTTTCACCTCTAACCTCACAGTTTCCGCGTAGCATTTCCCAGATGAGGGCTGGTCTCCCCTAACTTCCCCCACTCTTTTTCCTACAGGGAACTTTATCTTTTGGTGGAAGGTGGAGGCCACAGCCCTGAACTCGTTCATAGCTGGTCTTCCCAGAATGATGTTGTACGAAGACGAGGCAGCCACAATGGTGAATGTGATCAACCTTATTTTCCGATCTTCGTTACATCCCAGGGAAAGGGGCAGGGAAATCTGACCGAGGGGGTACACGGTGTGCCCAGCGAAGCCAAATAGGGGGGTGTTGATTGGCTCGAGGTGATACCCTCCTAAGTCCATCTGCCGAAAATCTTCATCAAACAACACGTTCACGGAACTCCCTGTGTCTACAAACACCCTCCCGACTTCATAATTGGCAACAGTGGCTCGTATGACCAATGCATCATTATGGGGTGTGCAAATGTTTTCCAGATCTCGCGGCCCAAAACTGATAACCACCTCCTCCTCGGCACCACAAATCCCTCCTACACTCAGGGTCTCTCTCCTGCTGATAGCCTTCCTAGCCCTGTTGGAGTCCCCATCCGTTGTCCCGCCCGAGATCATGTTGATGACTCCCCGTGTTGGTGAGTCAGCACGGGTAGGGTTGACATCATTTAAACTCCTTGGGGGTCCTCGAGTACGTCCTCTACCACGGAACGGAGGACGGAAGTTGGTCCGTCCCCCTCTCCCTCTTGTCCACGACGGTCCTCGACCCCTTCCCCGAGGAAGATTATCCCCTGGTGGGACGGGTCGGGACAACAACTGCTTGAACTGGGAACTGTTCTGTATTGCCTTCTCAAGCTCCTCATCCAAACGATGGCAATCTTGTGTGGTGTGCCCAGTCGCTTGGTGGAAGATGCAGTATTTCTCCGGGGCCTCCTTGCTCGGCTCTACACTAGCTGGTGCTGGCTTTTGCAACACCTGTTTGTCTTCACATATGCGGACGGCCTCCTCCTTGGAGACTTTCAACGGCGTATACTGGGAAAATCGACCGAGATGTGCCCCTTCCACTGGCCTCTTCTCGCCCTGGCTGATCCGTTTTTCCCCAGTCCTCCGCACTTCCTTCCTCCTCAGTTGCTGGGCCTCCTCCACGTTGATGTACTTCTCCGCTCGGGTGAGCAGATCATCATAGGTAACAGGAGGCTTCTTTACTAAGGATCGGAAGAAGTCTCCTCCTCTCAGGCCTTGGGTGAAGGCGCTGATCAGAATTTCCGCCGGGCAGGCAGGTATTTCGAGTATCACAGTGTTGAAGTTTTTGATATACCCCCGCAACGACTCATCCTCGGCTTGCCTCATCTCGAACAAGCTCAGAGAGGTCTTCTTATATCGCTTGCTGCTGGCGTACTGGTGCAAGAACGCGGAGCTAAATCCGGCGAAGGAAGTAATGGAACCCGGCTCCAACTGATTGAACCATTTCTGGGCCGACCTCACCAAAGTGGTCAGGAACACTTTGTACTTAAGGCGATCCGAGTAACAATGTAGCATGGCAGCATTTTCGAACCTGCCCAGGTGTTCTTCCGGGTCCGTGCTCCCATCGTATTCCCCAGCATTGGGGGGTCGGAAGTTATTTGGGAGTTCCTCGCTTACTATTTCACCCGAGAAAGGGGTTCCCCTCCTGACAGAGGTACCCCCCATCCCCTCCTTCATCCTCTGGACCTTGTCCTTCAGCTCCTCCAACTGGCCCTCCAGATCCGGAATAGCAGTCACCTTAGGACGGGAAGTTGCTCCTTGTTCGGGATCCTTCATCTGTTGGGAGCTTTCCCCGTGCACGCCCTCGGACGGACCTTCCTTTTTCCTCATAGTCTGTTCCACCGTAACTGCAATCAGTCTTGTGAGCTGCTCCAGTGTTAAAGCTCCCACTGTCATGTTTACCCCGGGCGGTGGCTGCTCCTCGCCATTGGTGGAGGCGTGGTGCTCTCGATTTTCCTCTGCTTCCGTTCTCCTCGTTCTTACCATTGTATCAACGTCTTTTGCTCAGATTTTCCCACAGACGGCGCCAATTTGTTACCTCTACTTTTGGTTCGCGTTGATAACAAATGAATTTATAGGGGAAGATATGTGCTGTTTCGCGAAGTCGCAGTTTAGGCCGGAGTCCGGGAGGATCCTCTCTGGTTTTTTTTGGATCTCCGACGATCAATATTGGTTTTTTTCTTTTTAGAGGAGGGCTCCGGTGTTTTCTCTTTTTTCTCTTGTTAACTTACTCTCCTTTTTATAGGGGGAGGGATGCCAATGGTTCCGCTCTGCCGGGGATTCTGGGGACAATGTCTGAAACTGAGGGGGGGGGGGGGACCACAGATGGGGGACCATCTACATCTGCTACCTACCTCGTACGATCCTTTTGCTCTGGTGATTCTCTGCGTCCGGGAATATGCTTTTCTTACCTACAGTGCTTGACCACCCTTTGATTGGTTAGCAGGCCTAGCTTTTGCTTTAATAGGTGTCCGATTCCTACAACCCTAGTCCCGGTACAAAGGACCACCCTAGGTGGCCTCAGCTCGACTGTCCCGTCCCATGACTGCCCGCCCTGACCTATTGAGGAAACCGCGCCTCAGTCCGGCTATCTTGGTAAATATAGCCCGTCCTGATCTGCTGAGGAAACCGCGCCTCAGCTTGGATGGCATGTCCCATGGCGGACCGCCCCGACCTCTTGATGTACTTCCTCGCCGCCCCGGCTCGGAAGCCGCTCCGAGGATTGCGGCCTAGGAACACTAAATAGGGCCCTGCTCCGAAACGATAGTGGCAGCTAGACAGAGGTGATCGTGCCCGCGATAAACTCGGGTCGGGCTGCGAGCTCGAGGAGGACAGCCCGGGATCGGCCCTAACGACTTCCCTTGTTGGCTAAATAAAGTTCGGACCCTCAAGACCTACTGGGCCTCCAGAACTAGGGATATCAGCGTAAGAAAAGACCGGGTTGGCTGATAGATACGTGGCACTAAGGTTGTCACACCAAAGTATAGGAGGAGAGCGAGGTATGCCAAGCTCCGATAAGAAAGATTGCAGCTCGACCATCGTCAAATACGTGGGAGTCTGGAGACAGAGGTCGGTCCTTTGCGTAATTAATTGTATTTCTCAGCTCACGATGTCACATGATGGATGTATGCTTGTATTAAATTAATATAACAGCCTTTGAATAATGTACGCTGACACTACACTGTGAAACACATAAGCACAGATATATGCTGTCCTCCAGAAATGAAAATATTTTATAAAATATGCTAAAAAAAATTTATTTTATAAAAGTTTACGCAATAAATTAAAAAATTTATTGGTAATAATTGTAGATTCTATCGCTGACTTTGTATCATATAATTCTTATACGGACAAACACTTTTTCGTAGGAACACGAATGCAGACACTTATTTTTACGAAGTGTACATGTATGTCTCCTTGTATTTATCTATTTGCCAAATTTAATTATATATTTCTATTTCTCTATATTATATATAATACATAAAGCACAAAATATTCAGCAAAATTAATATAGCCCTCGGAAGTTTTTTTTTTTTAATGAAAAACATATTGTTATTGGTAGCGCTTATCATGTACGCCCAAATTAACCTCACTCAATCCTCAAGATTGGTGAGAAAAATATAATAGTGTGAGTAGAGATCGATCACACGAGAATATGTGATTTTTGTGTTAATGAAATCAAAAACAAAACAATAAAGTACAAATGTGGTTGTAAGTGAATTATACTAATTAAATTAAAACTAAATTTTAAATTAATGAAAGCTATTCTTGGTATCAGTCGACTCTACCTTGGATATTATCATCTATTTCATCGATTCAGAAAAAACTCAATTTTATTTGAATATTCATCATTTGAAAATCTAATTCCTCCATAACCTTATTCATAGTCAATTAGTCCAAGCCTTCTAATTTACCTTTAATCAATCAGTCAATCTCTATATGCGCAATCAAGATTAAAATCATGACATCATTCAAACTAGTGAGTGGTGAATCTAAACAATATAAACACAAGCGGTTTATACAAATTTAGTCAATTATTTTTCCTAAGAACTTAATAAATTCACAAGCGCAAAATTATCAGTCTTAGTCGCTTCTTCAGTTAGATTACTCAAACAATCTCGTATTTGATATCCAATTAGCAATAGATTATATGCAACAATAAACATCTACAAAACAAAGAAAAACATTGATACTCAATAAAATTGATAAACAAAAGCATAATAATCTCCCCAAGATTAATTAAATCCAAGGATTCGTCTTTCTCAAAATCTAGCTGCTAATAATAAAAGCAAAACAATAAAAATATATATAGAAAGCATAAAAACATACTAGACAAACTATTGGGATCTCCACTAGTCGAGGTTGTCACTCCCGCCTTCACTTCGATTTTCCTAGTCGCCTTCAAAATTATGATGAGATATAAAAACTAAATCTAAATATGATATTTAGTCTAAGTAAAGGTGTATGTAAAGTCTAGAGGTTGTGGGGTATTTATAGGAGGATAATGAATGAATTAGAATTCTAGTAGGAATGAGTTAGAATTCTAGTAGGAATGTGAGTTATAATCCCATTTAGAATGAAAGTTAGAATCCTAATAGGAATGAAAGAAATCAAGTCTTTTATTTTCTCTCATAATCCTCTTGATCTTTAGTCCCTTCCTTGATCTTAATTCATCATTGTTAACTCATTTTCTTCATGTCCAACCTATATTGTGGTAAATATATGATTAGGTAGCATATATATCAAATTATTTATCAAAATATACCAAACCATAGACAATTAGACACACTAGATGTGTTTATTTCTAGTCACATCAAACTCCCTCATACTTAGACTTAACTCGGCCTCGAGTAAATCAGATCAAAATTACTTCTTTTTGTGGCTCATAGTTTCATAACGATAAAACTTGTCATCACTTTAGTGCATCAACAATTTTTTAAATGCCAAGTTAAGAAAGGCATTGAAAAGCTAACAATGGAACCAGTTCAACCCATATGCATTCCATACTCAACAAAACAGTGGACGTACGTGTGTGGTCACAAACAAGTATCAAGTACACATTATAGATCCAATTAATGTAATCCCATAATAGCTCAAGTTATACACTAACACAAGTATAAGCTCACTTGCACACTATTCTCCACTATCTTAGCCACTTGCAAACACAAATCAAGTAGGTCTTTATTAGCTTGTAACTTGACTAGGTATTGGCTTATGAAAGAAAGGGTAAAGATGTATCAAACAAGAGAGTATAATGATATGCACGATTAAAACATTTCTTCTTGCATGCTTATTTTTCAAACATTGTTTATTTTTGCAAGGTTTAACTCAATTATTTTCTTCTTGTGCCTTGGCTCCCCTTGGAGTCATATTTTTTATCTTTTTTTTTTCACGGCATCCCTTTTATTTCATGCATTTCATTCTTTTTACAATGAAGCTCAAAACATATGGATTAATGAATACATAAGTGCATGTGAATGAAATATTTAAAAATATACAATGCCTCGGCAACGGCGCCAAAATTTGGTAGCGCTTATCGTGTACGGCCAAATTAACCACACTTAATCCTCAAGATTGATTACAAAAATGTAGTAGTGTGAGTAGGGATCGATCTCACGAGGAGGTGTGATTTTTGTGTTAGTGAAATCAAAAACAAAAGAATAAAGTAAAATGGGGTTGTGAGTGAATTATACTAATTAAATTAAAATTATATTTTAAATTAATGAAAGTGATTCTTGGTATCGGTCGACTCTACCTAGGATATTATCAACTATTTCATCGATTCGCAATTTTATTTGAATATTCATTAATTGAAAATCTAATTCCTCCCTCACCTTATTCGTAGTCAATTAGTCCAAGCGTTCTAATTTAACTTTCATCAATCAGTCAATCTATATTTGCGCAATCAAGATTAAAATCATGACAACATTCAAAACTAGCGAGTGATGAATCTACAAAATATAAACACAAGCGGTTTATATAAATTTAGTCAATTATTTTCCGTAATAACTTAATAAATTCATACGCGCAAAATTATCAGTTTTAGTCGCTTCTTCAATTAGATTACTCAAACAATCTCTTATTTGATACCAATTAGCAATAGATTATATGCAAGTTATTAAGTTGTCAATCCAATAAACAAACACAAATCATATCAACAAAACATAGAAAAACATTGATACTCAATAAAATTGATAAACAAAAGCATAAGAATATCCTCAAGATTAATAAATCGAAGGATTCGTCTTCCTCAACCAAGAATTAAAAATCTAGCTACTCATAATAAAAGCAAAACAATAAAATATATCTAGAAAGCATAAAAACAAACTAGACAAACTATTGGGATCTCTACTAGTCGAGGTTGTCACTCCCGCCTTCGCTTTGATCTTCCTATCCACCTTCAAAATCATGATGAGATGTAAAAACTAAATATAAATATGATATTTAGTCTAAGGAAAGGTGTATGTAAGGTCTAGAGGTTGTGGGTATTTATAGGAGGATAAGGAATGCGTTAGAATTCTAGTAGGAATGTGAGTTAGAATCCCATTTAGAATGAAAGTTAGAATCCTAATAGGAATGAAAGAAATCAAGTCTTTTATTTTCTCTCAGACTCATCTTGATCTTTAGTCCCTTCCTTGATCTTAATTCATCATTCTTAACTCATTTTCTTCATCTCCAACCTATATTGTGGTAAATATACGATGAGGTAGCATATATATCAAATTAGTTATCAAAACATACATAATCATAGACAATTAAACACACTAGATGTGTCTATTTCTAGTCACATCAATTGAGCATCTAAGTCTTTAGATACAAATTTTTGCAAAAGTAAAGGGCTGTATTTCGAACTAGCCAGAATAGGCTCATGTTCACTGCTCCAGAGGTGTGCGATTACATTATCCGATTGCCTACAATGATGGAAAACAAAGCCTTCCTTGCCATCACAACTATAAGTTTCAACTAAGAACGAAGATGAGACTGAGGACGTATAGACCGAGTTTGACGGCCGGTGATATCTGGCCCAAGACATGTTGCTGTTGCTACTAATTTTGTTGATTTTTTTTCAGTTGTTATTATGTATTTTTGCTACTGTATTTAACTTTATGTTAGTTAGTTATTTGTGTGAGACCCCGTTATTAAATCAAGATATTAAGGTGCGATTAAGAGAACTAATCATTCATGTGTATATATCAGAGTAATAAGTCGTGTTGATTAACATGGGCTTAAGAGATTACAGTACCAAAAGTTTAAAGGAATTTCACATATTCCTACAAAAGGTACTACACTATAGTCTTACTCTACTTCATGTAGAAGCTATACAAAAAAATTCTCTACACGTGTTTGATGATAACCTGATCTCAAATCAATCTTAGAATAGATCATTGATCCCTACAGCTGATCAAATAAATCAACAATGCGTGGAAGATGGTATTTATTCTTAATTTTTACCTTGTTCAACTGTCTGTAGTCAATGTACAATCGCAATGATCCATCATTCTTCTTCACAAACAGTACTGGATCACCCCAAGGCGATACACTAGGGCGTATGTATCCCTTGTCAAGTAAATTATGTAATTGAGTTTTCAACTCTCTGAGTTCAGTTGGTGACATTCTATATGGTGCTCGTGAAATAGCAGAAGTACCAGGTAGCAAATCAATTTCAAATTCCACCTCACGACTTGGTGGAAATCTAGGAATCTCATCTGGAAAGACATCCACGTACTCTGCTACTACCAGTATATCCTCTACTCTTTTCTCTACTTTATTTTTGCTACATCAATAGCATAGATCAAATATCTCGTGCGTCCACATTCTAACAAACGTGACATCCGAATAGCAGATATTAAAGGAATCATTGCACGAGATCCCTGCCCATAGAAGATCCACCGGTTTCCATATTCAAACTGAAAACGAACTGTTTTCTGACAACAATCTGCAACAGTTTGATATCTACTCAATACATCAATACCCATAATACAATAAAAATCAGTCATATCTAGCACAATCAAATCTGTATGTACTCCATTTTCATCAAACTGAATAGAGCAATCATATACAATCTGACCAATCAAAACAGTCTTTCCCATGGGTGTCGAGACAGATAGAGGCATCAACAGTAGAGACGAGCATATATGATACCGTTCAATAAAATTCTTTGCAATAAACGAATGTGATGCACCAGTATCAATTAACAAGAAAGCAGAATAAGTAAATAAATGACACTTACCCGCTATCACATCATCAAGAGCTGCCTCTGCTTGCTCCTTATTCAGTGCATACACCTGAACTTGGAGCCTTGCTCTTTGTCCCCCATATATACGAGGTATATACTGTGGTCTCTATTGCACTGTACTTTCTGATACATTCCCTCTGGTCTATTGTCCTCCAGCCTGAGGACAATCCCGTACAATATGACATGTCATACCACATCCAAAACAAATCGGACCATTTGTATGCGAACAATCTCATCTATAATGTGGCCCTCCACGATTATAACATTTCAATCACCTACAACCCCTTCCCTGTGACTGTCCCTTAGTAAATATTTCACCACCCTTTCTATTATCAAATCTCTTACCACTAAACCTCAAGGATGATGGACCTCATCGTGATGGTTTAAACTGGTCTACTCTAGGCCTCATGCTATTAGATGTAGGTTTCTGAGCTTGTCCTACATCCTTATATACACCAATTCCTATCTCGGCCATCTCTGCCCTAGTCAATGCTTCCTCAAACGAAGTAGGATTATTAGAAATAACCCTATCAAATAACTCAGGTCTTAATCCCTTTACAAACTCTCTGATCTTGGACTTGGTATTTGCAGCTATATGAAGTACATATCGTAATAGTGATGAGTATTGTAAGGCATAATCAGTTACCTTCATACTACCTTGTTTCAGACTTGCAAACTCATCATCCTTCATTTGTCTAGCTGCCATAGAAAAATAATGATCTAGAAACTGGCTTCTAAAGACATCACAATCTACAACCTGTCCTTGAGCTCTCACCTCAATCATTGTCGCCTTCCACCACATCATTGCTTTATTTGTCAACTGAAACTCAGCCAAATGCAACCAGGCTGACTTCACACATGGCGCTGATACAAATATCTGCTCGATACGCTCTAACCATTCCTTAGATTGTTCACCAGATTCAGTACCCTCAAATCGAGGTGGCTGATAATTAAGAAACTAAGTCGGTGTCAACTCCCCAGGTAACAATACCTGTTCTACTGGCCCTTGGCCTACTGGTGGTGGTGGTACATGAATCAAACCAGCACTAGAGTTCAAACTCATAGCATCGCCAACTTCTTCTTGAGGATTAATAGGTATTCTGCTGCCATACTGCACTACAAGGGTTAACAATAATATTTAAATACATAAGGATGTTAGTATAACATCATATACTACAACAAATACATAAATATGCTTTCAAGTGAATGAGCATCTCCCTAGTTCACTTCCTCTACCCTTGTTCACCCCAGTCATCTAACAATTGCTCTAATCGCAACTTAATCCTTAATGTGTGTCACATTATTATACAATCACAAATATCTAAAGTAGGATTAAGTAAACAATCACACTAATGAAGAGTCATATTATGTCAGTTATTACATTATTCTCACAACGTGACATAATGTACATCATGTACAAATCAAAAATCCTAACAAGTTCATTCTCTTAACCAGTAAGTCATCTAACAACATAAGTTGACTCACAATCCCGACATCCCCTGTCTATGAGTCCCTACAGAAACAATCACACATCATGTGTATTGATATATAACCTTTTCAATCCACTATCAATAAGAACGCACAATACGATAAATAAACATCGTAACATCTCAACTGTGATTGTTTCTGTATTATACATCACAATATGCAAATATATCATGGCATGTCTCATTCATCATCCTGGTATAACGGGACATGTATGATATTGCAGTATCGCTCAATATGTCAGTGGCTCAGCCTTCACATCCCATATTAGCAGCACATATCATATTTTCGTCCTCACACGTTATAACAGCCATTTTCATGCCTAACGGCATCATGCCTCTCATGGCATCCACCATATGCCTCAACAACATAATTTACAACAATCATATAACTCAAAACATGTATACGCATCATCTCATAGCAATACATTAATCATAATAATAACAGCAATACTCGTACGTCAACACGTACCTGGCGTGCGATACAAAATATATAATTTCAGGCGTAACTGTTTAACCGCCTCTCTGTCATGTCCTCGGTGATGGTGCTATATGAATATCAACAATTATAATGTCATAATAGGCTTCACCATCAAATTTAAAGAAAATATTACATTTTTCAAAATTTAATCGCGATCGATCGCCAATATCACCGACCGATTGCCAAAAAGTTATGTCTCTCAGTGATCGATCGCCATTCTCTCGCGATCGATTGTCATGTTTCTCACGATCGATTGAAAATGTATTTCATCGCCTATTTTTTCTCCTGTTTCGCCGATCGATCGCCGATGTCTGAAAATTTCAGAACATGGCGATTTTGAGCTTATCTCCATGGTTCCACTTCTCTACTTCAAAACAAACCATCAAAATTTTATAATTTTATCCATTAGCATCATATTAACACATTTCTATAACTTCTACAACCTATTTCATGCAAGTGAATCTCATCTCACTTCAAGTACCTCAAGCACATGCTTCCATATATTCCAAGCATTTCCTACACATACATATGTTTGTCTATAAGTACATACCACTAAATTCTTACCAAATATCTTTGATGTCACTTCTAAATCAAGTTGTGGCTTGAGTTCCAAGCTCCAAATCAAGGAAAGTGAACAATAGCACACAAGGTTTGAGAGCAACTTGTATAGAGATTTGTAGGTGTTTGTGGTGTCATTATGTGTTTTCAAATCTGATATTATTTTAATATATCCTCCAAGATGAAATCAAAATGCCTGTGAAATTTATATCAAATGCAAATGCATATTCAACTCATGCTCTTCTCTTGTCTAATATCACCAAGTCATGTACACATGACTCATTTCATACCTTAACATATCAATTGTATACGCAACATTATCAACATAGTTACTCCCAATCCCATATACTACTACCCACTTGATTATATTGTATTTAGTCACATAATCATGTCTCTTTGCCATCGAGCCACACTTCATAACATTTATCGTACTTGGTTCAACTCGAACTCGAGTCCACGTCATACCTTAATTATTTCCTAATTATCCAATAATCACATCAAACATGTAGGATTCAGATCTAAGCATTACACACAAGGATACATTCATTCTCAGTTTCCTACTCATCTTTGCAAGCTTCGTAAATCTTTATATGGTTTGCGTCAAGTTCCTCGGGCGTGGTTTTCTCGCCTAACTGACAAGCTACGTTCTATTAGTGTACAATCCAGCCAATCAGATAATTCATTGTTACTGGCTCTAGCTCCAAGGTTATCTCCTCAGTGATCCATCGCTTAGGGTCTGAATTTCCTGTTAAAGACCTTGGTTATTTGAGCTTCTTTCTGGGAGTTGATGCTTTGCGTACCCCTGACGACCTTTATTTAACTCAACACAAATACATTGTTGATTTGCTCAAAAAGTCTGATATGGCTGAAGCAAAGCCTTGCACTAGTCCGATGTCTACTTCTTGTATGCATATTGCTCATGTTGATGTCCCTTGTTCAGATCCCCATATGTATCGTAGAATTGTCGGGAGCTTACAATATCTATCTTTCACATGTACGGATCTCACCTTTGCAGTGCACAAAGTAAGCAAGTTTATGCAAAATCCTATGGAACCTCATTGGCAAGCTGTTAAGCGCATTCTTCGCTACCTTAACCACACAATCTCTACAAAAAAAAATTTATTGGGTGCCTCTGACTGCTCTATTCAAGCTTTTTCTAATTCCGACTAGGGTGGAGACCACGATGATCGCCTCTGTAAATGCATATTGCATCTTCCATGGTACCAATCTGATCTCTTGGACTTGCAAGTAGCAGACCATAGTTTCCCGTAGTAGTACCAAAGCGGAGTATAAGGGTTTAGCCAACACAGCTGCAGAACTACAGTGGTTCCGATCTCTTTTGTCTGAACTTGCACTATGTCCCCCTAAAGCCCCCTATACTTTGGTGCGATAACATTGGTGCTACATATTTAACTTTGAATCCGATGTTTCATGCACGAACAAAACATATTGAAATTGATTTTCATTTTGTTCATGGTCAAGTTGCAAAGAAGCAACTTGTGGTTAATTTCATCTCAAGCAAAGATCAATTGGCAGATTCACTAACTAAGGCTCTTTCTCCTTCCCGGTTCAAATTAGTCATGCACAATCTAAATGTTCGTCCCCTACCATTTCGATTGACAGGGCGTGTAGAAGCATCAACCGAAAGATTTACACAAATATTGGAAGAGGATCAGGAGGATTTCGATCCTATTAAATCTTAGAGATAAGATATATTGTAGTTTTCATATATTGGATAATGCCTTATCTATCTTGTATTTAGGAGTTTGTTATTTACTTAAATCTTTATAAGACTCACCATGTAGTTGTATCGATGCATTGAACAATCAATACAGATTGCATTACTAAATTTCCTTATAATATCAGAACAGACTTTTCATGTGATTGATTATTCCGCCTACATGATCACCATCCCACATTTTTTCAATCAATGCGTTTGACTTATATAATGTCACACGTGAGGGTGCGTGTTAAGAGTTGTAGTCTCACATTGGGAACTTGAAAACTATATTTGCTCATTATAAATATTATGGGATACTCCCATCATAACCAATTTGTTATGAATTGGAACCCGTGAATTTTTAATATTTTTAAACTTTTACTTCTGAATTTTCTTGTCATGTCTTCATATAATCTTTTGAGTTCTACTTTGGTTTATGGAGTAGATTCACTACTGATTAGGCCACGTTTAGGCCAATGCTAATATAGCCCTTTTTGAAGATCTGCCCCAGCTTGGACCACCAATCTTCCAAACTTTTAGGGGTTTTTTTTCAAAAGATTACCCAACCACTATTCAATTTATAGAAGCTCTAGTTCAAATGTCAAGCTATGCTAACTTTTAGAATTAAATATTTCATGATGGTTAACCAATTGGATTGATTTGGACCCAACTCGGAATCGACCAGGTACAACTTGGTTCAATCTAGAACTCATTAAATCGGTTCCAGATTGAATTGAATACGATATTCTAATTGAATCAGATTTTTTTAAGAAACTTTATTCGGAACCGCATCTAATCCTATCCGGTTTAAAATTAGTTTGTATCATTAATTTATTATTATTCTATTATTATGATTTGAAAATAGCTTATTGTAATGCATTTTATGAATTACTAGTAATTTTAATATATTCTTTTATATAGAAAATATTGTAAATTAATATTTAATGAAAAAATAAATCTTTTCATATTAATAATACTAATAAAATCTAGTCAACTAGATCACTGACTTTGAAATGGTAATACATTAGATTAAGTTTGAAAAACATATAAGGTTTTGACAAGTTCTTCTTGATAATATTTTACTAATCCTACACTCCTAATATTGTATATTTGCTTAAGATTAGTTAAAAAAATTGTTCCAATGCAATCAACTCTGTTCAATCCATGTTTCTTATTGATCTGGTTTTGGATTAGGTTATATATTGGAACCGGATATCCTATTAGATCGATCTGATCCTATCACTCTACACTCTGAAACCGTTTTAATTTGGTCCGATTCGATTTGTTAAGATGCATGGAAATGGAATCATACGCTACTCTAAGGGGTTAAATCATTTTTTTTTGCGTCAAGCGCGACTCGAACTAGAGTCTGCCCAAAGTGGGCATGAACTCTTATCCATTTAAGCAAGGTTGGGGAGATCTTTTTTCTCATTATTGACTTCATCTAAACTTGTCCTGAAATTTACTAGTTTGAATTTGTTTAAATACAATAAAGGTAAAGTTCCATATTTATTTAATGTAGTTTATAGTATAACGAATTTGGATCCAAATCCAGTTTATTATATATGAATTGATCTATAGACAGTTATTAAGAAATAAGCTTGTCAATGTTTTTTCTAAAAAAATATTATAATCTTTGTTGACTTGGGTTTTAGATTGATAACATTCACATTTATATACTAAAAACACGATATCATGTGTGGGATAATATTCAAAATTACAGATATATGGTCCAATGCTTGGGACAATATTTAAAAAACCAATCATGTCATTTATTTAAAATTGAAATTAATACAAATTATCTGCCATATTATCATTGAATCTAGTATAACCGGTTCATCGCATGTGAGTAGTTAAATACTTGACCATGGTCAGGGGTGAATCTAGATATTATGTTTACGGGGGTAAGAAATAAAATTTTAAAGGTACAAGACAAAAAAATTTAAGGATCAAAATATAATTTTAGAGCGAGTAATAATTGTAGACTGTCAGGCCGAAACCAACCTGTGGTCAACGGGCTGGTTAACCGGGTCAACGGTTTAATGGGTCGGACTCATAATCGTCCCGTCAATAGGTGGGCCGGTTAAGGGTCATAATTTTCTAACCACTGAACCGTCGGTGGGTATATTTTAATTTTCTTTACATTTTTAAATTTAAAACATATTTTATGGTATAGATTTGAATTCATGACCTCCAACATGAATAATTAGCTTCAACCACTAAGCTATAAACGTCTTGTTGATCTAAATAGAATATTATAATTTATATATATGTTAATCAAACAAATATATCTTACACATTTGATTATTTGATCTTGAATTTATTTCACGTTATTTATGATTAATCCATGGCAGAAAACACATCCAAATACTTTTATATTTTTTTTCAAATTTTAATAATAATTTTAATTTTCTTAGGAAAAATAAGGGTTAAACCGTAACCGTAATCGAATCGAAACCGGCGGTTCATGAACCGTAATTGGAACCGCCAAGGAAGGCTAAGATTAGTGTTAATGGTCGATGCTTTTTAACCGTCGGTTCTGAGCTATCTAACCGGACGATTTTGAATCGTGATCAGATATAGATTTGTATTTTTTTGGGGTTGGGTGGGTTTCAATTTTTTAAAAAAACTTTTTTGAAAGAGGCAAGTGTATGATTATTTTATTTTATTTTACTTTACTTTTTTCAATAAAATATACATTATCTCAATTTTGTAATTTTGTATATTTTCTTAAGATGACTAAAGATTAAAAAAAGTCAAAGCGTTGGTTAAAAAATTGTTCGAATACAATCAAATCTGTTCAATCCATGTTTCGCATTGATCTGATTTTCGATTAGGTTATATATCGGAACCGGTCTGATCTGTTATCCTATTAGATTGGTCCGATTCCATCACTCTACATCTTGAAATCGGTTTAATCTGGTCCGATTCGATTTGTTAAGATGCATGGAAATGGAAGTATAAGATAGTCTGATGCTATGCGTATGCTAGTTGTTTTACTTTTATTTTCTCATTATTCACTTCAGAACTTGTCATTACAATTTACTTGTTTGAATATTAGAAAGTCAACTTCCATTTTTATTTATATCTAACGTAAAGTTCAAGCAATTAAAATTCTAATACTTAAATGATAGTTTATAATGGAACAAATTTGGGTATATACCCAATTATATATACCCAATTATATATATATATATGAATTGATATATGGTTATTTTGAGAAATAACCCGTCAAATTTTAAAAATTATTAACCTTCCTAGATGTTTTAGATCAATAACCTTCACATTTATAAAAAGACGTGATGTCATGTGTGGGATGATATGAAAATTGAACTTTTGGTATTAACTCCAAACACTAATATATAATCTGTTAAAAAAAACAAATATATTAAAAAAAGAACTTAAAAAAATTGAGGGGAGCACATGAAGGGTTGAGATGTCCCATAGTAGTACACATAACAACAACAAGAACAACAACAACAACTAAACCTACCAATGGATTGAGGTAGGCTGCATGAACTATATAAAACATCAAGTCGGGTCGCGAACATGTGCCAGTCTTCCCCAAGTGCTTCTATCGGTTAGAATATCTCTTGATCCCTTTGGACTCCAAATTTTTGTACGTAACTTCGAGCCATGTCTTCTTCGGTCTTCCCCGTGCTCTCGTGCAAGGTCCGGAATCCATGTGTCTACTCGACGAACATGTGCATTACCGGATTACGTCGTACGTGCCCAAACCAGCTTAAACAACTTTCTTGCATCTTATCTTCTATATGAGTTACACATACTTCAGCTCAAAAGTCTTCATTTCTTATTTTATTTCTTCTCGTCTTACCACACATCCAACAGAGTATTCACATATGTGCCACTTATATTTTGAACGTGATTCCTCTTTGGTGTCCAGTATTCCATCACATAAAACATTGCAAGCCTGATGACAGTTCTATAAAACTTCCTTTTCAATCTCAGCGGGATATTACGATTGCATATAACTCCGTTGGTTTTTCTCAATTTCAACCAGTCCACTTGTATTCTGTGGTTAACATCGATATCAATCTCCCAATCCTTTTGGATAACAGAACATAGGCATCAATACTTGGTACTCACCTCTTGGTCGTCGAGTGTTACAATATTATGATCCCAAGATGTATGACCACTAAATTTATACTCTATATATTCTGTTTGTGTTTGATGTCCGCGATTGGTGTTGGAGCCATGTTTGTGCTGCACCAATGGTTTTTTTGTTCATAGCTGTGTTGGCTACTGATACTGCAGCAATGTCACGCTGCAGTAATAGTTTGGATTTTTTTGTTTTCACCGTTGTGTCGGTTACTGGTACTGCAATAATGTTTGGGCTGCAGTAATAGTTTGTGGTTTTTGTTCACTGCTGTAATGGCTACTATTACTGTAGTAATGTTTGCGCTATAGCAATGGTTTGGTGCTACAACAATGAATGATGTTGCGTCAATGGTTATCACAGAAGCTTGAATTTGGGCAGGAATAGTATGTGGTCGCAGCTTCTGTATTTGCGGCTACTGCTATAGTGCGCGGGAGGTGTGTGAGGAAGCTGTTGTGGCTGGAGCCGCTCATGGTGGCTGCTCGTGGCTATTTTGAACAATAAAATTACAATTATGTACGATGTATCCAAAGTGCATGGTTGTCAAGTTTTAATATAGTATTTTGAAGAACGGATTATCGAACCCATATGGACACCAAACTCAATCAGTATAAATATATTAGCCTACGATTATTGAGTGAATATTAGGCTAAATAAACCAAGAACACAAAATTCAAACCAAACAAGTGATGAAAAGTGAAGAAACTCAGTAGATACAATTATCAAGACTTCGGTTCACCTATGTAATCCCCATAATTGCCTATCAGTAATTATCAATTATCCATATAAATATCTAAGGTGACAAGTATTTTCGAATTTATCTAATATACTCTCTAGGACTATATTAAACCTAACGTCAATTTGCAGTAAGCCACTGTCGTGTACTTATTTAACAGATTAGTGTTGCATGAAACACTGTGAAAATTCCTAGCTTTCGATTGGGTAATCTATGGCTATTACACGCGTATTTGATCTCATCTCTCGATCTCAATCTGAAAACTAATTACTATGTCGTATCTTCTCTCGATCTCATTTACGATGTATAGAATCATTGAATGGTGATCAATCCTTGAAAGAATGAAGAACAGTAAAATATGAACAAAGATTATAAGAAACCAATCAAAGTATGTGTTCAAACATGGGATCCCTTAGTCTTGATAAACAAACCTAGCCAATAACCATAATCAAATAACGTCTAATAATGTTCTGCAACAAAACAAACGTCAAAAAATGAAAATAATAAAGAACCAAGTTTAGAAATATGAATAAACGCTCAGTGTTGACTCCTTGCATCGCTGCGCCGTTCCGTCTCTTCCGTGTAACTTATTGTTCAAGGGCTTGAGTTGGTGTGGGAGAGGAGGTTGTATTCTAGGACAAAAATCAGGTAAAAGTCTATTTTGTTCGTCTATCTTGTGATTTAGATAGTGAAGTAGTTTCTTTGTGAAATTAAGACTCTTCAAAATTTAATTTTTTCAGAAATTCTCGCCTACCGATCGATCGATGAGTAATTTACCGATCGATCAAAAATTCCTTGAATTTTGGTCCCTTGGAACGTATTTTATCGATCAATCGTGAAGAAGTCAATGATCGCTCAGTAATTCCAAGATTCTATTGCTCATATTAGACATTTGCCGTTCGATCGGTAAGAAGCCACTGATCGGTCAGTGAACCTTTTTTCTCCAAACATGAGATTTCATCGTTTATTCGATCGGTTAGCTCAATCGAGTCCTTTTTCATCATTTTTATCTCATTTCATTCATTTCCATGCATTTCAACCTTGATCCCGGAAACATACAAAACACAAAAAAAAAACGCATAATATCGTCCAGGAATCAAGATAAAAATCATATAAAATCTTATAAATATATATGCGTAGAAATCACACTTATTATTGCAGGTTGCCCATCGTGGCGGCACCTGCTCTGATACCAAGAAGAAATTTAGAAACTAGACATCTTGAGAGAATCTGAACACGACAGTGCTTATCATATTAAGAGCAATGCAGGTATTTAAGTGTAAAACTAAGAAGTTTAATACAATAGGAAAGCAAATTGCATAAGGAATGTAAATTGCATAATTGATGACATTGAATCTAATATGTCGGAGATTGTCTTGATTGGGATTATAATTCCTTTCTTTGAGTCTGGAGTGATCCAAAGCCTTTGATATACGATATGCTCACTTATTTTGATCGATTTTCCTTAACTATGCAGGCTTTATTTATGTTTGACTTGCTTGATTGAATGCTTTGATTGCGGCTGTTTGTGAGGATCTTCTTCCTTTTTTTTATTTTCCAATGCTCTCAAAACTTTCATTTTTCTTTTTCTTCATCAATGGTGTCGAGTGTTCCCATGTTTGCTAATAAATGCTTCATATGTATCAAAATTTATTTTCTTTTCAAAATATTTCAACAAATGCGTGGAACACATTTCTATTTCTCATTGTAATTTTTGTTTCAAATTGTCAATATACAAGTAATTTAAATATATTTATCATATAATTTAGTTAATTAGATATGTTGGTCCTACACCTAATTTTTTTTATTATAAGGGGATTGAGTCCCTACCCAACATATCTCTTCAAGGAGTGAAGTTCTGCCCCGGCTCTCCATTCCATAAATAGTTGAATAAAAGGAGGATAAACACTTCATGACTGACCCATATCCTATCCAAAGCACCTTTGTATTTATAGAGATAGGGGCATAATTTATTTATAGTAGTTGAATAATCCTAGTAGTGGCCCTCTTGCCCAACGGAGTCAGCCCAACATGGGCAATGATAGGCGGACCAAAGATTGCACCTCACAGTCTAATCGCTCTTTACTTTAGACTAATCACCAGGCCTAAAGATAAGCTTCTCAGCTGGCCTTTGCGTAATTAATTGTATTTCTCAGATCACGATGTCACATGATGGATGTATGCTTGTATTAAATTAATATAACAGCCTTTGAATAATGTACGCTGACACTACACTGTGAAACACATAAGCACAGATATATGCTGTCCTCCACAAATGAAAATATTTTATAAAATATGCTAAAAAAAATTTATTTTATAAAAGTTTACGCAATAAATTAAAAAATTTATTGGTAATAATTGTAGATTCTATCGCTGACTTTGTATCATATAATTCTTATACGGACAAACACTTTTTCGTAGGAACACGAATGCAGACACTAATTTTTACGAAGTGTACATGTATGTCTCCTTGTATTTATCTATTTGCCAAATTTAATTATATATTTCTATTTCTCTATATTATATATAATACATAAAGCACAAAATATTCAGCAAAATTAATATAGCCCTCGGAAGTTTTTTTTTTTTTAATGAAAAACATATTGTTATTGGTAGCGTTTATCGCCCAAATTAACCTCACTCAATCCTCAAGATTGGTGACAAAAATATAATAGTGTGAGTAGGGATCAATCACACGAGAATATGTGATTATTGTGTTAATGAAATAAAAAAACAAAACAATAAAGTACGAATGTGGTTGTGAGTGAATTATACTAATTAAATTAAAACTAAATTTTAAATTAATGAAAGCTATTCTTGGTATCAGTCGACTCTACCTTGGATATTATCATCTATTTCATCGATTCAGAAAAAGACTAATTTGAATATTCATCAATTGAAAATCTAATTCCTCCATCACCTTATTCGTAGTCAATTAGTCCAAGCGTTCTAATTTAACTTTCATCAATCAGTCAATCTCTATATGCGCAATCAAGATTAAAATCATGACATCATTCAAACTAGTGAGTGGTGAATCTAAACAATATAAACACAAGCGGTTTATATAAATTTAGTCAATTATTTTTCCTAAGAACTTAATAAATTCACAAGCGCAAAATTATCAGTCTTAGTCGCTTCTTCAATTAGATTACTCAAACAATCTCGTATTTGATATCCAATTAGCAATAGATTATACAACAATAAACATCTACAAAACAAAGAAAAACATTGATACTCAATAAAATTGATAAACAAAAGCGTAATAATCTCCCCAAGATTAATTAAATCCAAGGATCCGCCTTCCTCAACCAAGCATTTAAAATCTAGCTGCTAATAATAAAAGCAAAACAATAAAAATATATCTAGAAAGCATAAAAACATACTAGACAAACTATTGGGATCTCCACTAGTCGAGGTTATCACTCCCGCATTCACTTTGATCTTCCTAGTCGCCTTCAAAATTATGATGAGATGTAAAAACTAAATCTGAGTATGATATTTAGTCTAAGTAAAGGTGTATATAAAGTCTATAGGTTGTGGGTTATTTATAGGAGGATAAGGAGTGAATTAGAATTCTAGTAGGAATGATAGTTAGAATCCTAATAGGAATGAAAGAAATCAAGTCTTTATTTTCTCTCAGAATCCTCTTGATATTTAGTCCCTTCCTTGATCTTAATTCATCATTCTTAACTCCTTTTCTTCATGTCCAACCTATATTGTGGTAAATGTACGATTATGTAGCATATATATCAAATTAGCTATCAAACATACCAACACATAGACAATTAGACACACTAGATGTGTATATTTCTAGTCACATCAAACTCTCCCATACTTAGACTTAACTCGGTCTCGAGTAAATCAGATCAAAATTACTTCTTTTTGTGGCTCATAGTTTCATAATGAACAAACTTGTCCTCACTTTAGTGCATCAACAATTTTTTAAAATGTCAAGTTAAGAAAGATGTTGAAAAGTTAACAATGGAACCAGTTCAATCCATAGGCATTCCATACTCAACAAAGCAGTGGACGTATATGTATGGTCACAAACAAGTGTCAAGTACACATTATAGATCCAATTAATGTAATCCCATAATAGCTCAAGTTCTACACTAACAAAAGTATAAGCTCACTTGCACACTCTTCTCCACTATATTAGCCACTTGCAAACACAAATCAAGTAGGTCTTTATTAGTTTGTAACTTGGCTAGGTATTGACTTATGAAAGAAAGGGTAAAGATGTATCAAACAAGAGAGTATAATGATATGCACAATTAAAACTTCTCTTCTTGCATGATTTTTTTCAAACATTGTTTATTTTTGCAAGGTTAACTCAATTGTTTTCTTCTTGTGCTTTGGCTCCCATTGGAGTCATATTTTTATCTATTTTTTTTTCAAGGCATCCATCTTCTTTCATGCATTTCATTCTTTTTACAATGAAGCTCAAAACATATGGATCAATGAATACATAAGTGCATGTGAATGAAATGCATCATACATCATTCTCTCTTTCTTTCTTTCATTTGAAGGAAAGAAAGAAAGAGAAAAAAAAGAAAAAATTAACATAAAAATATACAATGCCTCACCCGGCAACGACGCCAAAATTTGGTAGCGCTTATCGTGTACAGCCAAATTAACCCCACTCAATCCTCAAGATTGATAACAAAAATGTAGTAGTGTGAGTAGGGATCGATCTCACGAGAAGGTGTGATTTTTGTGTTAGTGAAATAAAAAACAAAACAATAAAGTAAAATTGGGGTTGTGTGTGAATTATACTAATTAAATTAAAACTAAATTTTAAATTAATGAAAGTGATCTTGGTATCGGTCGACTCTACCTGGGATATTATCATCTATTTCATCGATTCATAAAAGACTCAATTTTATTTGCATATTCATCAATTGGAAATCTAATTCATCCCTCACCTTATTCGTAGTCAATTAGTCCAAACGTTCTAATTTAACTTTCATCAATCAGTCAAACTCTATATGCGCAATCAAGATTAAAATCATGACAACATTCAAAACTAGCGAGTGATGAATATAAACAATATAAACACAAACGGTTTATACAAATTTAGTCAATTATTTTCCGTATAACTTAATAAATTCACACGCGCAAAATTATCAGTCTTAGTCGCTTCTTCAATTAGATTACTCAAACAATCTCTTATTTGATACCAATTAGCAATAGATTATATGCAAGTTATTAGGTTGTCAATCCAATAAACAAACACAAATCATATCAACAAAACAGAAAAACATTGATACTCAATAAAATTGATAAACAAAAGCGTAAGAATCTCCTCGAGATTAATAAATCCAAGGATTCATCTTCCTCAACCAAGAATTAAAAATCTAGCTACTCATAATAAAAGGAAAACAATAAAAATATATCTAGAAAGCATAAAAACAAACTAGACAAACTATTGGGATCTCCACTAGTCGAGGTTGTAGCTCCCGCCTTCGCTTTGATCTTCCTAGCCGCCTTCCAAATTATGATGAGATGTAAAAACTAAATCTAAATATGATATTTAGTCTAAGGAAAGTTGTATGTAAGGTCTAGAGGTTGTGGGGTATTCATAGGAGGAGAATGAAGGAGTTAGAATTCTAGTAGGAATGAATTAGAATTCTAGTATGAATGAGTTAGAATCCCATTTAGAATGAAAGTTAGAATCCTAATAGGAATGAAAGAAATCAAGTCTTTTATTTTCCCTCAGACTCCTCTTGATCTTTAGTCCATTCCTTGATCTTAATTAATCATTCTTAACTCATTTTCTTCATCTCCAACCTATATTGTGGTAAATATACGATTAGTTTGTTAATAGTCAGTTAGCAACTAGCCGTTAGGTATTTTAATTAGAATTTTTCATATAAGTATTGATAATAATTCTACTGGACGATTCATTCAATAATTCATAGCTACTCTCGAGTGTTGAGAAGTGAAATACGATAGTTTCTTCCTTCCTATTGTGGAATTTTACACATTGAGACATCTATCAAGGCACAAAGAAATTAGTATATTTGAATCCGAATTGAATCAGAGTTGGAATTTGAAACTAAACAAGAGGTAACAACGGCTAATGAGAATGCAAATAGCACGATTGACGAACTCTCTCGTCCTCTTCGTGCTGGTCTGCTGGATATAGCTCAAGATCGTGGGACATCTACTTGAGAATAACAATTTCGAACTAAAACCATCAATCGTCCAGATGATTCGACTACAAGTTTGAATTGGAGGGCGTTATTCTGATGACCCTAGTGCTCATCTACAGCATTTCCAAGCCATCTGGGCTGCAATAAAGTATAACAGAATTTCTAACAAATGGGATACAATTCTAGTAATTCACTTTTCACTAAATGATAAGCCTTTAGAATAATTTGAGATTTATCAGGTGGGTCTATTACTACATGGCTTGTAAATTGTAATGGCCGAATTTTTCATTTATTGATTTTTCCCCACATTTAAGATGGCTCGGTTGAGAAGCAATATCACATCCTTCTAGCAAAAAAAAAAAAAAAATGGTCACTGACCTAGACTGAATGATGCGGCTGTGCCTTCAATATCGAATTCTAATTTGGCAGCAGATTCAGATATTTTACAATTGTGTGGAGCCGACTGTTGAGAGTTGCCCCACATTATTAATTTACAAAGCTATGTTAGCTCTTTATAAGATACATGTGTTACTACATTCATTATCAATTGGTTTTGAGTTGGAACTTCAGGTATTCTTAATATGGTATCAGAGTAGGCTTTTCATGTGATTGGTTCTCACCGTCATCCGCATTATCAATTTCACGTGTTTGACTTATATAATGTCATACGTGAGTGGATGTGTAGAGAGTTGTCTCATATAAGGAATTTACAAGCTATGATAGATCTTTATAAGATACATGTGTTACTCCACTCATCATCAATTAGTTTTGAGTGGGAACCAAATGTATTTCCTTGATGTTGCAACTGGCGGTAGTATGAACAGGAAGACTCCAACTAAGTACATAATTGGTGGATATGATATCATGCACATCATATAATTGGATGAGAATATAGTGACCATGGGGTAGCAACCACTCCACCGAATAAAATTGTTATAGAAGTGATCTACTCCAGATTTCATAGGCCAATGTTGTTTATGCACTCACATATTTACTAGACATGAAAGGCTATTGAATAAATATTATTCTCTGATTTCATATTGATACCCCTCGATGGGGGATCGATCTACCTAATGGGTTTTAACCGACCCAATCCGATTAAGCAAGGAGTTGTAGGGTTTTGGAAGACATCTCTCAATATTCTCGGGATAAACATGGATCTAGTTGCCATATACAATATTATTTCATAGACTAGAACTCTTCTCCCAGATTGACTAGAACTCTACAATTATAGATTGACTAGAACTCTTATTCTATATTGATTGAGACTCTATCTCTACATCTATAAATAGAGGGCACCTAACCCTCATTCAGGTACGTTCACTTACGCAATACTTACATGCTATTGCTTACGTCTTTCATAATACACCTTTCATATTATGCAAAGCCTACAATTTCAATACTTTTTCTATTGAAGCATATACTGACTTGAGCGTCGGAGTGGCTTCGCCTACGGGCGGGGTCATCTTACCCTTTTTCTTTGATATATAGATACATTTTGGAGTGGTTCAATTCAGTTTATAGAAGATAAATCGTTTGCTTCGTCATCGCACGACATTTATTAAAGATCACACTTTTTGGTGATATCAATTGGCGCCGTCTGTGGGAATATTGAGCAAGGACGTAGAGACAAAAAAGGAAAAAGACCGATGAATTTAAGAGGAACAAGATCTGATGCATCGAAGGGGGTGCGATTCAAGATGATATGGAGAAAAAAAAACTCTACCCCTTTTCACCAAGTCAGCGCCGCCCCTGTGCACCCATTAGGTCATCGCTGTGAAATCACCAAATTCCTTATATAAAGTCAGGGGCTTGGGCGACATGATAACTTCCATGGGGTTTCATCGATTAAATTGTATTATTTTATTATGGACTCTCGGATAGCATATGTGATATTGAGATTATCACCTACAGCTCATACGTATGTACGAGGAGGGCTACTCTGAATATCATCTTTTATTCACGCATATTTATTTCCGTTGGAAAAGGAGACTTCTATTTACGCAACTGATTTGAACTCGGGAATAGTGATCCCTGCAAGGTTTATGTTGAGTCTATCTCTAGGATCCAGATATTTCATAACTCTATCAAGCTGGACCTTGACGGGTTGGCTACCCTTCATATTCAGGCCTTTGATAGTGAAGGAATCTCCATTGAGCGATTGTGGTGGCTTTGTGTGGTGACTTGGACATCCAGGTGAGTCTTGAAGAAAGGTGGGATCAAGATGTTCAAAATATTGAAACAGTGGGAGGTTTATTTCAAAATCAATTGCATGTGAAGGTGGAGTTGTCATTTATCAAATGCCAACCAGCAACGGTAATGTGGAAACGATAGGATGCGAAAGTTTAGGGACTTTTAAACAAATTTTTAGGCGTGGTAACCTGGTTGGAAAAGATCATCCTTTGTCTGCTGTAGCCGAATCTGTTGTTCAGGCTAACTGTACACCATTAGGAAATCATGTATCTCCAGTTACAGTTGCCAATGGACAGAGAATACTAGTCTCCGCAGTTGGTATTAGTGATTCTGGAAAAGAAATTTATTATTGGGTCTTTATATCATGTGGTGAAATTAGGATGTCATCTTATGGTATTTCATCACATCTCCACGTCATCACCACCACCAACTCCCGATGATCCTCCGGCCAAAAAACCATCAGAAATTGGCTTTGTATCATCCCGATATTGAGCATCTTCCTTAGATCCTCAATAATGTTATTTTCTCGATTCTTCACCTTACTGCAGATCTTGGAGTCGTGTGAATGCCTAATACTATATGAGCTATCAACTATAGTTGCACTGAGCAGGATGCCATAGAAAGGCAGGGAACGCATATCTGGATCTGGAAAACACTAGGATTAAATGCAGTCTTAGGCAACTGCTTAAAATGATGAGCGAGACTCCTGAATAGCTCTAAGAAACTTCTTTCATGATGCTCTAAATTCGACTGTGAGGGAGATCACTTAAAAACCATTGTGCGTGCCAGGTTATCATGCCTTGATATTAAGCTCCTAATCAACATACGAGAGATGCACTTGTTGAGCTGCTTTTCATGGACTGGAGATTCAGGAAACCACAATTTATCATCAGAACTATTTTTGAAATTGAAGCTCCTCTGAGTATCAGATGCTGTTCAAGTAGAATTTCTCCACTGATTCTCAAATCTCATATACCTGAAAGAGTCTGGGGGTCTTCAAAAACTAAACACATCTTGAATTTGACAACAGTTGGATCCTACAACACCTTAAGAAGTCTCAAAAGCACATTCCCACTGTGAAGGACCTCCCATAAACATTGAATCTTTAAGTTTTCACCAGCAAGAAAAATGGGAAAGCCATCTTGGCATTTTCGCAAATAAGACAGACGTAAAGTCATATGGATATTGACCTTAAAGAGGTGGACTTTCTGATCATGCATTTCCTCTCAGCTGGACCATGTCTCCGTCTCTCCGAACATATGGGCAACCAATTTCTCAATAGGGTTTGAGTAGTGGTTTGTTATCTGAAAGGGGAATAAGATGACTTTTGAGATTTGAGTTCACGTGACTATGGTCAGAGCAAGTATGGTTATGGTGTCACCCTTTCCAACTTTACAAATGTACAGATTTTGTATAGGCTTCGAGGAAATCTCAAGCTTGATGCCCATCCCCTCTCCTTACCATACAGTAGCCTCAAGACCAGGAAGAATCACTGCCTCGAGATATGTGGTGATATAACTCCAATTTATGGCTTAAGCTTACTTTTTTTAATTTATGTGCATACTTTTATGCCTAGCTCAGGACTTGTGATATTTTGGGTATGTGCACCTTTCCGAGCTCAAGAACATCACTTTAATTACCGAGCACCTTAACTCAGCATATCAAGTGGTGCTCAATATCGGCCTAAAATTCAGCCTATCAATGGATCATGACTTTGGCACTCAAGTCTTCGGACTCTAACTTACAGTTCTTCATGTCCAACTGATTACTTGAATTTTGTAAACATATATCTTTTTGTGCCGTGCTATTTTATTTTCAGGACAGACCTGTAGCTCGGGCATGCAATCTTGCAGTAAGGCCCATTATATCAAGTTCGGGCGTGCATTCTTGCAGTGAGGCCCTATTACATCGAGCTCGGGCATGCAATCTAGCAGTAAGGCCCTATTACATCGATATCGGGCATGCAATCTCGCAGTAAGGCCCTATTACATCAAGCTCGGGCGTGCAATCTTGCAGTAAGGCCATATTATGACAGCTCGGGCGTGCAATCTTGCAATAAGGTCTTATTACATCGAGCTCGGGCATGCAATCTAGAAGTAAGGCCATATTATGACAGTTCGGGCATGCAATCTTGCAGTGAGGCCCTATTACATTGAGCTCGGGCATGCAATCTAGCAGTAAGGCCCTATTACATCGATATGGGGCATGCAATCTCGCCGCAAGCCCCTATTATGACAGTTCGGGCGTGCAATCTTGCAGTGAGGCCCTATTTAGCAGCTCAGACATGCAATCTAGCAGTAAGGCCCTATTCAGAAGTCCAAGGCGTTGTCAATAGGCCCTTGGCACATCAGGAGCACGTTTACGATGATCTCAGCCCTGGTTACGCCAGGATCAAGGGTTTTCACCCTACATCAGGAGCACATTTACGACGAGCTCAGCCCTGGTTACGCCAGGAGCAAGGGTTTTCACCCCACCTCAGGAGCACGTTTACGACGAGCTCAGCCCTGGTTACGCCAGGAGCACCATACCTCAAGAGCACATTTACGAATAGCTCAGCCCTGGTTACGCCAGGAGCAAGGGTTTTCACCCCACCTCAGGAGCACGTTTACGACGAGCTCAGCCCTGGTTACGCCAAGAGCAAGGGTTTTTCACCGACCTCAGGAGCATGTTTACGACGGCTCATCTTGCCTCGGTTACGCCGAGCTCTTTGCCTTGGCTACGCCAAGTGCCTTCAGGAGTTTTCACTCAAAGCTAAGATTACGCTCAGGAGATGATCGCCCCAATTTATTATCTTTGGAGCTTGGTTCATACGAGCATTCTTTGCTCCTATTTGTTATCTCTGGAGCTCAGTTCAGATTAGATGAGTACATTTTTGCTCCTATTTATTATATTTGGAGCTCGGTTCATACGAGCATTCTTCACTCCTATTTGTTATCTCTGGAGCTCGGTTCAGATTAGACGAGCACATTTTTTCTCCTATTTATTATCTTTGGAGCTCGGTTCATACGAGCATTCTTCGCTCCTATTTGTTATCTCTGGAGCTCAGTTCAGATCAGACGAGTACATTTTTGCTCCTATTTATTATCTTTGGAGCTCGGTTCAAACGAGCATTCTTCGCTCCTATTTATTATATCTCAAGCTCAGTTCGGATCAGCCGAACATCATTTGCTCCGCATACCTATTACCTCTGGAACTTAGTTTAGTCGAGCGTAATTTGCACATATTTATCTGATGTAGTTCAAATCAGCTCAGATGAGCTTTATTTGCTCCGTATTACCTTTGGTGCCCGATCGAGCTTATCTGCTCAGCTCAGGATTCTATTGATGCTGGAAATCAAACAAGTTTATTGGCATCGATTTATCATCACTGGAGCTTGAAATATCTATTAGTTATGGAGCTTGGGACGCTTAATATTCATAAAGCCAGTGTTATTGCATCGCATGTTTATTCATCACAGAGCTCGACTATATCTCATCAGCCCGATATGATTATTAATGCCCAGGGTGTTTCTTTTAGCTCGGGATGTTTATTTACTACCTCGGTCAGCTCGTCATCTCTATCAGTTCGGGTCCTTATCACCTTTGTTGTTTGGCTCAGTGGAAGTACACTACGAAGCAGGGGCACTAATAACAGGTCAGTTAAACATTTAACGAACTTCTGGTCTTCGACGTCAGTCCGACTAGGAGGGGGACTTGTGATACCCCTTGATGGAGGATCGATCTACCTAATGGGTTTTAACCGACCCAATCTGATTAAGCAAGGAGTTGTAGGGTTTTGAAAGTGATCCCTTTTATTTTAAACAATTATTCCAATCTAGCGATTTTAGACCGCAAGTGCACGGTGTCAAGTTTTAGTATAGATAGGAAGATACGGATTGTCGAACCCACAGGGACTAACAAGCAAGTACCAAATAAGATGTCTTTTAACTATATTTAACCTATGATAATTAATTTATAATTAATGACTAATTAATTAATATAAACTACTAATCCAACCAAGTCAATAAAAGTAAACGAGAAAAATCCACTAAAGAAGATTATCGAGACTTTGGCTCACCAATGCAATTCCCTACAATTCTCGATTGAATATTCAAATATTTCTAAGGTGACGAGTTCTCCCAATTTATCTAATACACTCTCTCGAGCTATATTAAACATAACACCGAATTGCAGTAAGTAACTCTCGTTCACTTATTAAACAATTCAATGTTGCATAAGATCCATGAAAACTCCTAGCTTTCAATTACTAGAATCTATGGCTATCACGCATGTATTTGACGTCATCTCTCGATCTCGGTCTTAAATCCATGGTATGAGTTATTAATTCAGTATCATAAAATCATCTCTCGATCTCAATTACGATACTAACATCATTCAAAGGTGATCAATCATCTAAAAGCATGAAGAACATAAAACATACGCAAAGAACTATAAGAATTCAATTAAATCATCAAATTGAAGGTTCATAACAAAAGGATTCGCCTAGTCTCGATAAATAATTTTAGTTCCTCATAATAAATCAAAACAAAACAAAACTAAGAATTTAAAGACAAAGAAAAACTCCCAGCGTCGACTCCGGTTGTAGATCCTCGCTCCTTCTTTTGCTTCCTTCTCGATCGTCTCTTTTTATCGCCTTGTTGGGTTGTTCCAAATCCTAGGATGAAAGGTTAGAAGGTTGAATAATGGTTATAGAAAGGGTGGAGGCTGGACGTGTGAATTGTGAGTGGAAGAATGATGGAGGCTGGACGTGTGAATCGTGGAATTGAAGGAAAGAGATGGGCTGAGATGGAGGCTGTGATGTGTTCCCTATGTTAAAATCTGATGATTGGGTTGTAATTTTTGTTTGTAATATATAGGGGAAGGAAATCAAGGACTTCCTTGTTGGAAACAAACTCTTAAGGAAATTATTTTAATGAAAATTCATTACACCGATCGAACCGGACGAAGTGGCCGATCGATCGAGCCTTCCAGTAAGAATTTCGTGGCTTTTTCTGCCCGTCTCGATCGATCAGAAATGCTTTCTCGATCGATCGAGCTTCACAGAAAGTTTCTTCGCCTTTTTTCAACTTCTGGCGAGTTTCGTATTTTGGCCGTAACTTTCTCATACAAACTCCGAATTTGATGAATCAGCTGTCCACGCGAAGATAAGAGAAAGTTCTACAATTTTTATATGGACCACATTTCCAAAACCTGGCTCGAACATATAGTAATTTGAGTAGAAAGGAGCAACATGTGTCTTGGATTCTGGTTTTTTCCTCTTTTCTTCAACTTTATTCATTTTTTCATCATTTTAGCTTGATTTCTTCCCCTTTTATGAATTTCAACATTGATTCCTGAAATATAGAAATATATACCATAAAACGTAAAATAATTCAAGAATCAACATGAAAACATATACATATCATAACATAAAAACGCGTAATATTCAACCCTATCAGGAAGACATCTCTCAATATTCTCGTGATAAACATGGATCTAGTTGCCATATACAATACTATTTCAGATTGACTAGAACTCTTCTCCCAGATTGACTAGAACTCACAATTATAGATTGACTAGAACTCTTATTTTATATTGATTGAGACTCTATCTCTACATCTATAAATAGAGGGCACCTAACCGTCATTCAGGTACGTTCACTTACGCAATACTTAAACGCTATTGCTTATGTCTTTCATAATACACCTTTCATATTATGCAAAGCCTACAATTTCAATACTTTTTCTATTGAAGCATATACTGACTTGAGCGTCGGAGTGGCTTTGCCTACGGGCGGGGTCATCTTACCCTTTTTATTTGATATACAGATACATTTTTGAGCGGTTCAATTCAGTTTATAGAAGATAAATCGTTTGCTTCATCATCGCACGACATTTATTAAAGATCACACTTTTTGGTGATATCACATATAAAGGCGACACGAGATGCCTTTGAATAATGTTAATATCAATACATAAGGAAGTTTTTTTTTTTCAAAAATAAACATACTCACAACTAATAGTTAAGTCATGAGTGAGGATTCTTTGACCGCTTAGTGTTTTAAGCTAGCCATCATTTAGGTACCGATACTCACAGAGGTGGTTAGTCAAAGCGAAAAGGCTTGTAGACTTATATCGAATTGGTTGTATCACATTCTACAATTCAAAAAACTTTATGATTCATATGTAAGCTTCTAAAAACTTAAAATTTGGTAGCGCTTCCTAAAAATTTATACTTGCACTATTCATTCTAGTTCCTACCGCCTTACTACTTATCATTTATGTAAAAACAGTTAGTCAAAATGGTTAATTCAATTGAACTTTCAAATGAATTTGAATAAAACCTTCTGGGTTCTTATCAAAAATTGACGAAGTCAGATGAAGAGGATTCCAATTTCGCGTCTCAACTTAAATGAAATGAGCTGACTTTGATCGGCAGTGTTCTACGAATTTGATAGTATAGTATGAGAAAAGAATTGAGAACTCGTTTAATTTGGGAAATAATTTAATGTCATGGTTCTTAAGAATATGCCATAACGGCTAATAATTAATGGATGATCCAATCTAGCTGCCCCGACGACTTATTTTTTTGGGAAAA
This sequence comes from Haberlea rhodopensis, assembly GCA_907163345.1. Taxonomy (NCBI): domain Eukaryota; kingdom Viridiplantae; phylum Streptophyta; class Magnoliopsida; order Lamiales; family Gesneriaceae; genus Haberlea; species Haberlea rhodopensis. The sequence goes on along the minus strand of CAJQUN010000003.1, from coordinate 29,940,311 downwards.
GTACAATTTTAGTCCTCATACTTTACTACTGCGCTTTTATTCCTTAAATAGTTCAATCTAACCCTTTTAGTCCTTAATCTTTTATATGTTATGAAATCAGTCCATATTATTAACTAAGACCTATATACCCTTTAAAGAATTTGTGAAATAGAAACAGGTACATCATGCTTGCGTATTTACAATAAAATTTTGACAAACTGGTATATATTTTTTTGACCAAACTACCATCGGTATCCCACCAGGTTTTACAATGGCTCCTCACCATCAACCACACGATCGCAATCGATGGTTCTGCAATGTGGCCTTCAACAGTACGCATCACATCCATAATCGTTTCCTACCTTTGGGCGTAGAGTATAACCAGATATATGAAAGAGTTAAAGAAATCTTGGATATAGGTGGGCAACGGCCTTATTTTTATTTTGGAATTATTTATAATATTATTACATTAATACATCTTCTTCTGGGAGGAGACGAACTTGTTTATCCTATCATATACTGAGGCTTGACTTGAAACAATACTGAACAAATTACAAACAGAAATATTACAAAGAAATAAAGAATGAAATTATTACCAATCTATGAAAGTTGATAAATTTATAGCTTGGAGACTACAATATTTATTTGTGAGAAAACTGTGGAGAATTTCAGATGTCCTTAGCTTCCTCAAGGCAACGCCTTATATAGGCATGAATCCGGATTCCTAATGCGGATTCCAAACTCTTGTCGAATATTAAGTGTGCCACGGGCAAGCGCCTTTATCTCGTGGTCTGGCATCTTTGTCTGACTGTGCTAGACTATTATCATTAGTGGTCTTACCATTTTGGTTTCTTTTGATAATGGTAGTGGTCCTCTTCAGTGTCACATGATTCATGTCTCCCTGTAGACCCTAGAAATTTGGCTTTTGCGGTCCACGTGGTAATCTTCCACTTTTCCATGGTCACGCTCTGTCCTATTTCTTCTGGTCCCTTTTGACAGGGAATCCTTTCCCGAACAGTGGCTCCTTTTGCTCTGGGCAGCTTGGGAAGATGTGGTCCTGTCATCTTCCAAATTAAGCCATGTTGCAGAATTTCGGCATGTTTCTTTGGTCGCCGGAATCTTGTTATCCCACAATACCTGCCTTTTCTTTTCGAAGATCTCATCGGCAAATTTCGTGGTACGGCTAGTCATGGAGTTCACCATGAAGGATCCATTATCTACTTTCTAGAATATTTTGAATGAGATACTTGACTTTGTCCATCTCTGTGAGACAGACCCATAATCCTCATGCTCTTTTGGTAGTGATATCACCTTCTGTGAGCAGGGAAACTAGTGTAGTTCCTTCAAGCGGTGGCTTAATTTGATCCATCACCTTCAGTTAGGCCTCTGCAGCTTTATGAAGTGGAAGCTGGGGTGAAGGCCTTTTCCTGTGATTTCTGGGGCTGCAGTAAGAATTTTAGCTCCAGAACATCTCATCTTCCGAGTGTATGGTTGTTTTGCCATGAGTCATACACTCCCTAGTATTCCATTCCGATAACTTTGTAATTTCCGAAAAACTTGGTGCTGTGGTGAAAACTGAGGCTAGACAGCCAAAATCAAACCACTCGCGGACACTTTCTGGTTTGACACCAAGATGCGTCCACATCCTTGGGTATTTTCCTGACCAATCAGCTTTATTTTTCTAGGGATTACGCCAACCTTGTATATAGTTTCTCCATGTTTTCTGGTATTCCTGCAATGGGGGAACTGGGGAAACTTTAATCTCGTTAGTATTAACCTTAGACATACTTGCCGATGGCCGAAGATTAATCTCTTCCTCATTAACCCGTGAGATGATGGGTTGGCTTGATTCTTCAGATATCCTGGATACCTGGGAATCAATTTTTCCTTCTGTATCTTCCCCAAAGGGATCAATAATAGGACTCATAGTGGTAGTACTTGATTCCCCACACCAGTTGATGAGCCTAGCTCTCGTAAACATGACTTAACTTCATCGTCGAAGCATTCCGTCGAAGGGGAATATAAAGACTGTCCCATAAACAGGTGTAAACTTGCATAGTAGCCTTTATAGCATGTTAGACCTTCGTGAGATCGAGTTCCTGAACTTTACCCCTGGCCTTAGCATTAATCACAAGGCCATTGATCTGTTTATCTAGCTCCTTTAGACTTTCTCTTAGGTGCTTTGATCTCGTTATGATGGAATTGACTTCACTCGCATCCATATCTTGTTAAGAAATCTGTAAGAATATTTTTATCAGATTTTACAATGACAATATCATAATCATAATATTGGCATTCAGTTTGCCATCTTAAAAGTCTAGCCTTTTCTGGTTTTGATTCAATTTTATTTCTCAGAAAAGACTTAACATTTATATTATCTATTTTCAAGATAAATTTCTTTGCAAGTAAAAATAGTGACCATTTTAAAGGCTTTTTGGCAAATAACTCATTTTCATTGATATGCCACCGGATTGTTTCATTATCTGTAAATAGACCGCTGCAATATATTCATGGCATTTCTCCTTCTGTTGTGGCTTTCATGAGACTGATGTCCATCAATGATCACTGACATCTCTATTTAATAACAGTTCATCCTCGTCATTTGGTATTGCAAGCTTTGGTAGTTGCATGCAAACCTCTTTAAGTTGTATGACAGCTTGTCGATGATCTTCTTTCCACTCAAACTTAACATCTTTTTTGAGTAGTGGACTAGTGGCTTGCCAGATTGTTAATGAACATTCCAGCAAAAATTAATAACTCCAAGAAAACTTTGAAACTGCTTCAAATCTTTGAGATCATCCGGATATCCTTGCACCTTTTCGACAATGTGTTTTTGAAGGATGATTCCGGATTCATCGGTTTCAATCCCAAGTAACTCGATCTGTCTCATAACAATTACTACCTTCCTTTTGGGCAACACTAATACCTCCTTATAGCAAACATCTGAGAAGATTTCCAATTGTTTAAGATGTTCTTTCATGTTTCTTGCCGCGATAAGGATGTCGTCAATGTACACGAACATAAAATTTAAATAATCCTTGAAAAGATTATCCATTTTCCTCTGATATATCTGGGGAGCATTTGCCAATCCCTGTGGCATGACATTCCAGATATAGTGCCCTTGTGGTGTGGAGAATGTTGTAAACCTATTGTTAGCCTTCTCCATCTTAATCTGGTAAAATCCAGACTTGCAATCGACCTTATAAAACACATTGACATTCTTGATACAATTTACCAAATATTATCTACCCGGGATATAGTATCCATCGATTTCCAAGATCTTGTTGATCCCTTTGTAATTGATCACCAATCTTGGTTTTCCTCTTTTAATTTCTCCATGATTTCAGACGAGAAATCCTGGACTGTTGTATGAAGAAACACCTGCTGAGATTAACTTAAGGTCAAGATGTTCCTTAAGTATCATCTGCATATCCTTCCGATCTTCTTTGTTCATTGGGATCGGTTTGTACCTTACGGACTCATATTCTTTTCCGGCTTTTACCTTCAGAGTTGCTTTGAGCTCATTTCTGTCCCACAATGCCAGAGGATCTTCATTATAGTTTTCTCTGAATCTTCCTTTTTTCACTTCTTCTAGAGTAAATTGTTCTTCGAGGGTAGCATCAGGTTGTGGAACCTCATTTTGTAATTCCTTCTTCAGTAATAACAGGCTGGGTCAACTCCTTCTTCATCATGTTCTCTGAAAGACATAACATTTTCCCCATCAAAAGGTCTGATTGTCTTTCTGAGTAGGTCTGTTTTGTCTTAATTGAAGAATCACTTCACCAAATTTCCGCTGATCCTTCATCTTTGGGTGTCGAAGTTTTCCTTTTATCACCATGCTTGCTATTTATCAAATGGGAAATTTCCTGTGAAATGCTTCCCTTAGTCGCTGGACAAATTATATTATGATCAGAGAGGGTTGTGAAAATAATTCCTCTTGTCTCGCTCTCTTGTATGAACCGCTTGAATGTCTGTAGAAATTGTTTCCTAGCAGCATAACAGCTCATGTACAATTGAAATAGATAGGCGGAGTCCTTACTTTGTACCATGGGTGCCGCCTGGTCCTCCAATTATTATCTACGATGTCTAGACTCCTTCATATAAGAATCTGCCTGGAAAAGTCTCTTCCGGCAATGGCTAGTAATTTCTCGCCAACTTATTTAGGGAAGATGTCTCTTTTGACCATGCATATTCCATCCCATGAATCAATAATAGCTGTGAAATATTCTGCACGATATTTCTCGTATAACATCCCGACTGAGATGTATATCAAGAATGGACTAGTGGTCATCGGATTCTGTATCTTTTTCCGTCCACCGTGAATTTTATTCCATCCTGCAATCTTTCCCAAGCTTTGTGTTCCTCGAGAAACTCAATCCCAAGAATTATATGTTCTAGGATTCTTCCTACTGTCCCGGCAATAGTTAGATCAATTTTGCCAATTTTGAGGCTTCCTTGATATCTGACAACTTTGGGTTGTTGTAAATAATGTAGGACATCACAAGGAAAGATGTTATCCTTTTCCCTAATGTCGAAGATTATTTCAACTGCTCGCCATCCTTCTGGACACTTCAGAACTCCCTTTGTTTTTTGTCTTGTTGGCTTTGCAAATTAGTTCTGCCACATAAAGTCAATTGCATACAGCCGTTTTGTCAAGATACCTGGGATTTTCTGAATCCTGCTTGAGACTGCCTTCTTTTTTTCCCGGGATAGTTGCTAATTAACATATCATGTTGGAAAGACTTTCTTCTTGGCTTGATCATAAGACTCCAGCTTTTGTTCAAAACAGGTTGGTAGTGTATTCTCATGTCGATTTCTCCAATTGTCGGAGTTTTAATAATATCCAGCAACACTGCTTTTGCGAAATCTTCGAAGATTCTGGGGACTTCGATGAATTCTTTTCTCAAGAATACTTCTAAATGATGTGTATTCAAGAGTGCGTAAGACACCTTGTAGGTGATCGAGTAAGGCCTATTCCATTCTTTCATCAAATCATTTATTTTAAAGTCTTGATGAAGAGTAAGGGCCTTGTTGAAGTCTCGATCTCTCAAATTATATGCAATTCTGGGATAGATGTTGAATGCCATCTTTCCAGCATACAAATTTCATGCAATTGCTCCCAAACAAGAATGTTTAAGGTTTGGGATTCTCTTGTCAAAGATCGTTAGATTGAGTGGCGAATCAATTCCTTCAATGAAAGTTGCCTTGATGATAACTCTAATGGCTCCAATATGAATCCATGCTAGCGTATTAGCAACTTCTTTTTTTAACTTGTTTTTAATCTCCTGAATTTCTCTGTAGGGGATTAACTGCATCTCAATTTGGTTTCCCATGAATTCCATTGGAGATCTCAAATTCACCGGCTATCACCTTATGGATAATATGATGCTTCATGCTTCGAAGACCAGTCATATCCATGGCTTTTTCCATTGCTCCCATTGTAAATCCATCGTACATCTGAATCTTTGGCTCTTCTTTCATGATTCTCATAAGCGTTGTATGAGAAATAGTGGTCATGAGAGAAAAAACCTGAAGGTTCTTCCCTGATCATGTGTTGAAGGAACTCTCCTTCACTCTGATTCTGAACTGGATTCACCTCCATCATCATAATAGATATCTTCTTCATAGATGCTCTCATCTGAGGGGATATCCTCAAATTGATACACATGTACCGAACCCTAGAAATAAACAGCATCTTCGAATTCCTTGTTATGTTGAATTGTCTTATTCCTCGAGTTTGGTTCTCTGGACAATCTGTAGAGATATGTAATTTTGCTCCACATGTCGAGCAGTTATACTATTTATAACTTTCATTCGCGAGAGTATGAGTGCATCTGAAAGTCCTTTTTGTTGGTACTTTGCTAGTACTTGCTTGATTAGAACTTGCTGACGAGGTTCTACTCCTAGTTGGTCTTGATAGTTGCCCTGATCTGTAACTTCAGGCTTTCTGCTTTGACCAGAACTTCCTAAGTCTCCACGAAGACCTAACTCTTCTCGAGGCATAAGGATGATTTCTGTGCTTTTTCATCTTCCACCTTTGGGGGTAGTTTCCAATGATTGTAGGGATATCATTCCCCGTACAACAAAGAAGACCTGTTTTGTTGATTTCTCTTAGCTTCTTGTAATTGTTTTGGAGTTTTGCTTGATAGCACCACTCCACAAGTTTTATTTAAGAAATGACATCCTAATGGACACCGTCTCCATTTCTTACAGTGTATATTCCTGGATAAGCATTTCTCTCCATGGACTCGGTAGTTTGGAAAAGAATAGCTCGGCTGTATCCTTTTCGATCATCTTTGCCTTCCATCTATGCTCTGTGAAGAGCTTTATGTACTCGTCTACATAGCAGATATCATGTAGTTCCAAGCTATATATAGCTTGTCTATATTTTTTCAGCTTCTCTTGCTCCATTCATTCGAGGTAACCAACTCCAATGAAACAGATTTTAAAGAATTTAGACATCTTGTTCACAATTGCTTTCAAGGATTCTCCAGCTAGAAGTTCTTCTCTAGTACTTGGATCCGTGAATTCCCAGCAATTTTGGCTGATCCTTTCAGACTCATATAAAGGAGTAATATGGATCATTCATTGTTTAGATCCATCGTTCTTGCTGCGATTCTCATTGCTGAAGCATATTTATCAATAAGAACTTCTCGATTTTTAAAATCTAGAATATCCAAGTTGAGCATGAGCCCGTATGGATGTATGGATCTAACTGAGATTTCCCGTATGGCGTCTGATGTAAATCTGCTTGGCGGGAACGGCTCCTTGTTCCAACTGGGGGATCTAAGTTTGCTCCAATGGTAAAATCATCCTGATGGGGAATTCTTTGATATCCATCGGGTGGTGGATTGTTTGAACCGAAACTTTCTTGTGGCGGTGGAAGTTGAGGAATTCTGCCAACTTGAGTTGTTTTAAAGTCTACGAGATTTAATCCAGCAAACGAATCAGCAAGATCACGTACATCTTCTATGTTGATTCTTTCCATTACCTAGTAGTAAGTATTGGATCTCCTCGGATGATGAAAATCATCTTCTCAGTCTCCGTCAAAGGTCGTCGGACCTCCGCCACTTTCCCTTTTTTGATGTAAAACCATAGGACGGTGGTAGCCACCCTCTTTTTCTTCTCTTTTTGTTGATACTGGTGTATGATAGTTGGGCTAGCACCGGCTTCTTGTAATTTCCATTTCTGGTTGAAGCGTTTAGCTTCGGCCAGATGTTCTTGATTTAGTTCTTTCAATTTTTGGAAGTACCACATGTAAAAATGACACTTCGAACATTCGTTCGGATTCACTTTCTCGTGTATTGTCTCCTCCATTAAAGGATAATATTAATATTCAAAATAGTATTTTAATATTTCCATAATAAACCTAGGGTATGATACCATTTTCGAGGATCTTGAGGCGCAGGGGTAAATTGGTTTATTGGTTTGGGGATATGCCCTTTATTTAATGATAAGGACTAAAGTTGCAACAATGTTAAAAGTTTAGGGCTAAAATTGCTAGGTGGAAAAGTTTAGGGACCAAAAATAATTGGGTGGTAAAGTATAGGGACTAAAATCATACTTCTCCTTATTTTTTCAATGTCCTAATTCTATCTTTATACCTCTTGTCATTTTTTTTTCCAAATTTTATGTAAATTTTATCTCAGACACCTTAGAAGACCAATCAGGGATGGATTTAAAATCCCAAATGAGGGGGAGAAAAAAACTTAAGGGAGGCAAAATACAATTTAATGGGGCAATTTACAATTTTGGGGAGCAAAATGTAATTTTAGGAATAAAAAAAAAAATCAGTGGCTCCTTTGCCTGACAGTGCGTCCGCCCTTGAGACTGATGATACCTTAAAAACCCAACTAACTCTCTAATCTTTAAAAAAAATTAATTATAAGAAATTAAATATAAATGTTCCAGACATTGATGTTTGAACAAAATTTTAATATTTATAATATTGCTCATATCTTATTACTTAAAAAACAAAAATAATCACAATGCCAAAGTTTTAATACTTCAGCCATAACATAATGTTTCATAACAATTAAGTTTAAAAAAATTATAGGAACTAATATTTCAAACACCTTAGTAATTATTAAATACTGAAAATTCAAAAAATATTTTCTTTTCAATTTATATGAGTTTTGAATTAACTAAAACTCACAATCTCATCTTATTTCACAATCTCATCTTGACAATAAGTGATAAACTTTTGCAATATACATTTTGAAAATTTTGTATTAAATAGCAAGTTAGGCAAAGTGATACTTTAATAATGGGCATTAAAATTATATGGAAATTCAACTTTTGGAGGGATAATTTAGTAACGTCGGAGGTAAAATATTATATTAACAAAATTAATATATAAAAATTAGATTTTTATAAAATTAACTAGGTTTACATCCAGAGATTTATCTAGTCATGTGATTAAGGGGAAACAAAATTGTAGGATTTTATTGAGACAGCAAAAATATAGGTTTTTGAATGTATGAGTAAATGATACTATATATTATATATATAATTTTTTTAATATCAGTATATATAAATAAATAAATAATTGAGCTGCCCCTCTCCCTCCATATGGTGCCGCCCCTGTTTATATCCATCCCCTCCCTCTCCCACTCCCACTCCCACTCCCACTCCCTCTTCATCTTCCTCTTTCTCTTCTTCTTCCTCCCTATGACAATAATTGACGAGTATTTTATCGCCTCTAGTTCCTGGAGCTGCAGCAGGAAGGACAAACATCTCTATTATTCTTAATATATTTTTAACGTATATATTATAAATTATATAAACTAGAATCTGCAGTTATCTGATAATTCAATTTTTGTTCCACCAAACGTAAAATCACATCAAAGTTTAATGTTCCCAGCTTCCTTACAGAGCATTTCTGCTAGGACCCGGAATGCCTACTACTATAACTTTTAATATACGTATTCGTAATGTTCGAGGGAACAATTTGAGTTCTTTAGAGATACATATATAACTTTATTTGATAACCAAGAAAGTTTGGTCTAACATATCAAATTTCTGGGTTTTCATAATATTAAAATTGCAGAACAAGTAGAGTCACCTTTTGCGCACAAAGTACAAGAAACTGCACCACGCAAAATTATTATGAAGAAATTGCAAATACAAGAAACTCAATGCCACCGATACATTACATATGGTCCTCAAGCTCTATTTTCATTGACTTTCGAGAAAGCGTATGCTGGAGGCATCTACGTAAGAAACGTAAATTGTATATTCTAAAACACCATAGTTGGTAGTGGCGTTGTAAGAGTAAGTGCTGGTGATAGCATATCCACGTGCCATGCGGAATATTCCGGTGCCACCAACCACCGGCAGCTCACGTTTGAGATTCATAATCTGATTCCTACCTAGAATAGAGAGCGTACTTCCATTATACTTACCAGAAGTAAAAACAAAGTTAAGATTCATGGCTAAAGCCGATGTCTCCAAGTCAGCGGAAGTGATCAGCCCTTGAGCCCTGCCCAGTTTCTTCGAGTCCTTTTCAGGCCCCTTCGTCAACAGATCATCCAATACTCTAACTTGACCGAACGTGGTCGGTGAATTCGAAGTGATGGAAGCTCTTGCAACCTCGTATACTGTTGGTTTTGCGCCACCTAAGACGTCTTGTACAAAGAAATGGACCTTGGCTACCTTTTCTTTCCCACTGCATATGTTTTGAAACCATTCTAACTCTTCATTTGGACCTTGTTTTATGGCATAAGAATTTGGTATTGATACCATCAATGTGGAAAGCATCAGGGCCACAGCTATTAGGTTGGCCATATTTGGCTTTTAATCGAAATAGATTTGAGAATTTACTTGGAAAGATTAGTGATTGGGTATAGCAAGTTGGTAGATGATTATGGGATTATATAGGGAAAATTAAAAGCACATGGGGCAATTAATTAAGCCTGGGAGAACTTAAATAATTTATTATTTCTCAGGCAAGTTGGACAATATATGAATATAGAAATATTCAACTCTTTTTTTATTCAATATTCTAACTCTTTTTCTTGCCAGGGGTTTCGCGGAGTCCGTGACGCATTTTCCAATAGTGGTGGACATTTTAAATTAGTGTCGGGTACTAGACCCAACCCGATCAGGATATTTTAAATCGGTATCGGGTATTACAAAAAAATTCAAATCCATGTATACCCGAACACAATTTATTTGTATATCCGATAGGTTCGAGTATCTGGCTTATATGTATATATATAATTCATTCTTTTAAGTATATATATATTAAATATATTGTGTTTATATTATAAAAATTATATTTACTATTTTTAAAAAAAGAAGAAATTGAATTTGGGTACCACTTACCAAAACATCTTTCAACTAAATAACCAAAAATATCTTTTTTCCAACTTAATACATAATTTAAGAGAAAAATTTCAATTAAGTCCAGTTTATGAAACCATAATCTAATTAATCTATTTGTTAGGACTAAAAATACCCTTGTTTAATTAAACAAATCACAATAAACACCTATCATTATACGATAGCCGATCACACGATAATCGACTCTCTTCACATGATCGAATTTTTTTTTCTCTTATTCAATTTGCATCTGAGTCCCGGTCGTGAGCTTTCATTTTATATATAATTCATTCTGCACTTGCATTTCGATTGTATAAGTATGTATTTGCAGTTTTTTATTGATCGATATTTTTGCTTCAATTTTACTGCGTTTTCATCGTACTTTCTTCAAATTTATGTGATTTTTGTCGTTCTAATTTGATGGATTCCGGATTCATGATTCTATTGAAATTTAGAGAGGAAACTCTGGTTTTGAATATTAATCCAATTATAAATTCAGTGATTCACTAGTTTCTATTGATGATAAGTGGCGTGTTTTCAATGTTAAGGAGTTTGTTTCAAATATTCAATCGATGGTCACCCCAATTGTTGTTTGAGCAACGAAATTGATATGAGAAATATGTTTTTGTTGTGTACGATGATGGATATGTGTTTGGTGACGGTGAGTGTTGTTATTTGTAATGATGTATTGTTGCCGTATGATGGTCAAGGTCGTGGACATGGCTCATATGTGCCTATCGGTGCACGTGATTTACATGCACCGTTAGAGACAGATGGTGCATGTGAGATAATGCCATCGGCAGAGTCTATCGGTGAACCTAAATCACAAGAACCGATGGATCCATATTGTGCATGTGGTGCAACAGAACATTTTTTGTGGTTCATCTTCAGGAGATAATTCCGACGATCAAAGATTCAACATTAAATGCAAAGAGAAGGTGTTGTGTTCTGGATGTTCATTAGTTATAAGTAGGATTGGTCAAGTATTAGAGGTGGAGTAGAAGAGTTTCAGGCTGAATTGAGTAAATATTCTGTGAAGATTGGTTTTGATTTCAACTATGTGAAAAACAATAAAGATAGAGTTGTTGCTGAGTATGTCAGGAAGCATGTTGATGGTTGTTGTTGGTTTGTGAAAGCCAACATCTCAAGTGTAAATGGTTCTTTCTACATAAAGAAATTGAACAACATTCATAATTGTGGGTTGAGAGTAGGAATGGCAACGGGTCGGGTATGGGACGGGTTTGGCCAATCCCACGACCCGCCCCTCTACACGTAAAACCCGGACCCGCCCCGCCCCGCTTAGACCAGCGAACCCGGCGGGTTTACCAGCCCCGCTCCGGTTCCAATTTTTTTAATTTTTTTATTTTTTTAAAAAATAAAAATTAGCTAGAAATCAATTTTGAAACACAAAAGTTGAGTTTTTTGATTAAATTTCATGTTTTCTCTAGTAAATATTTATAATAAACATTGTAAAACTATCTTTAAACTACTAAATATTTATTAGTTTGCTCTTATTTCCTTCAAAATGTCAAACTTCTTTAACATGAACACATGAATTTTGATATAAAATTAAATAATGACATTTTATTGTTCAATCAAAGAAGTAAAATGTATAATCAATATCATATTTTTTTTAAAAAAAATTAAAAATGTATATCGGGGCGGGTCCGGGGCGGGTTCGGCCAATCCCAGGACCCGCCCCGCCCCGCTTCCAAACCCGGTTGAAGCGGGTCCAGACCCGCCCCGGTGGGGCGGATTCAGTGCGGGTCCGGGTTTGGACCCGTCCCATTGCCATCCCTAGTTGAGAGTCATGAAAGATAAATAAAAAATGATGGTTTCAGATTTAATATCCAAAATTATTTGTGAACGAGTCAGTGTAAATCCAACTTTTCTGCCATGTTTGTAATAGAGTTAATGAAAAGAGATTATGGCTTGGATATCACGTATATTAAGGCATGGAGAAGTGTGGAGAAGGCTAGGTCTAAAGCTTTTGGAATTATGATGAGTCGGGGAGTTTTGTAGAGATTGATGTTGACGACAACAATAGATTCGGCCATTTGTTCATGTCATTTTGTGCTTCTAAGGATGGTTTTAAGTTTCGTCGGCCTATGCTATTTCTTGATGGAACCTTTTTAAAATCCAGTTACAATGGCACACTTTTGTCAGCCAACGCAAAGGATGGGAATCAAGGTAACATGCTCCACTACATTTAACATGCACCACTACATGTAACTATCATATCAGTGCATTATATAATTTAATTAGTATTTTTTTCTTTATAAATTTGTTTTTCTTTTCAAGGATTGTTCCCCTTGGCTTTTGTTATCGTGGACTCTGAGAACTTTGATAATTGGTGTTGGTTTATGTCTTGCTTGAGCAAGATTGTGGATAATGGTATAGATATTGTTTATATATCCGACCGGAATGTTTGTTTGATGGCGGCTTTACCAATTATGTTTGGACCTTCTCCAAAACACGTTTTCTGCCTTTATCATTTGCAGTGCACTCCGTGATAGATATGTTGGCAAAGATTATTCCAATCAATTTCGGGAGAGGATGTGTTATTTTCTGGATGAGTGTGCATATTCTCCAACGGTGTCTATTTTCACTGGCAAGCTTGCAATTTTGAAACGAGAAGGCGGATCGGTTGTATTAGGGTGAAGCTGACGTGTATCAGAGTGAAGCTGATGTGCTGGTTTTCCGATAAGAGATTAATGGCTACTGGATGGGATAGTGTTCTGTGTTCTAGGATGTATAAGAAATGGGCTTCCCATGAAAATCATTGTCGTGTGAAATGTGAAGATGTCTTCTAAATGCTCTTTTGAAGTGTTTTCACATCTTTCAGTTATTGTGCGGCTTGATAATTGTACATGTTCTTGCTACCAGTGGCAGCTTGAAGGAGTCCTCATGCAATTGTTGTATTTAGGAGGAATAAGTTGGCCATCGATGAAGTAGTTGATTCATATCTCCATGTTCGTACCTATATGAGTTGCTACGAAGGAATTATTGTTCCGATTCCAGGACGTTCAAGGGATGAGTTTGCTCAGGTTGACACTAAAATTAATATTTTGCTGCCAAAGACGAAAAGGTAACCAGGTCGCCCAAAGAAGAGGAAAATTCGATCCCAATGTGAAACATTCGACAGCTATGATGTAGTAGGTGTCATAAGTTTGGATACAATAGGAAGACTTGTAAAGAACCAATTTGATGTTTTCTATATGTTTTTGTTTAAAAAACTTCATTCATAATTGATTTGTGAGAGTTTATTTTTTTTAGTTTACAGAATCAAAGTAAAAAAAAATATTTATGTAGGTGCATTTATATTGCATGCACCGATAGAAGCTGTAGTTGCATTTGTCTCATTCGTGTGCATGTGGAAAGCATTCATCGCTTGTTACTATCTGTTCATGCAATAAAACCAGTGCACATATAGCATTCAACGACATGCATCTCACCAATAAAAAACATGCACCAATATTGCAGTTTGTTTACAAGGATACACATGTACTGAACAAAATCATTTTTACCATAGAAGATATACTAGTTTTTTTTTTTACAATCCATACATGTTCCGTAGAAAAAAAACTACTAATATTCATCTTTTGCACTATTGAGGAAGAATTTTACCATTTTTGATATGTTTGTTGTATTGAAATCAGCATTTTTGTTATGTTTCGGCATTGGTTGTCCTCTCATTATTTTTTTCATGTTCATACAAACAAACGTACTTGCACAGTCTATCGAGCCAGGCTTCGGTTGTGCTGCTTCCATTGTAAGGTTCGATATCGTATTTATGTTACTGTATTGAACATCTCTTCGATTGAACTCTCCTCGATAAATTTCTTCATTTTATCTTCCACGTAAACCTTCTGTATTTTGGAAGATGTATTGATGTCAACCAGTTAGTTTTACCAAAATTATGTTTTTTAAATAAACAGATGTATTTATTGAAAAACTTGCCAGTATTTTTGCCTTTTCAAAGTAGTAATCTTCCTGCCCTTCAATTCTTGGCCTTATCGATTGTAATGTGTCCACTTTGATTCTTGAAAATCAAATAGAAGGAGTGTCCAGCGGTATCCCGAAGTTTTTAGGGTGTCTTCCTTGCCAGGTGAATTCATTGGAAAAACTAGATACATTTGTGTCATGGCATCCGACAGTTTAATATCTACATTGTTTCTTGCGGATTCTATGTAGTAGGACCATAATGGTATCAGCGCGACGTATTGCTGTAAAGTTGTATCAAACATTTCATCACATACGAATATAAATATTTTATAAAGCAAATTAACAGTAGAGTTTATTACCCAACACATGCTGTCAAACACATGAGTTATTTTCTTGTTTCCTGTCTTTATGATGTGGTTATTTACAACTACCGTCCAACGATTATTCATCTGTGAGTAACTATAAGATAGTTCACTGAGTTAAATATCAACACATAAACAAGTAAACTACTGATTGTTTAAAAAATACAAGTGCATCGGTGCATGTGTCATTCATGCATCGCATGACCCTATTGGTGCATGTAATATACATGTACCAATAGACTCATGAGGTGCATGTTGACAAATTAATCAAACCATTAGGACACATGAGCTATTTTCTTATTTCCCGTCTTTATGATGTTATTTACAACTACTGTCCAACGATCAATCATATGTGAGTAATTATAAGATTGTTCACTAGTTAAACATCAACACATAAACAAGTGCACTACTGATTGTTTAAAAAATACAAGTACATCGGTGCATGTGTCATTCATGCATCACATTACTCTATCGGTGCATGTAATACACATGCACCAATAGACTCATGTGGTGCATGTTGACCAATAGCTCAATCCATTAGGACACATGAGGTATTTTCTTCTTTCCTGTCTTTATGATGTGGTTATTTACAACTACCACCCAACGATCAATCATCTGTGAGTAATTATAAGATAGTTCACTGAGTTAAATATCAACACATAAACAAGTGCATCACTGATTGTTTAAAAAATACAAGTACATCAGTGCATGTGTCATTCATGCATTGTATGACTCTATCGGTGCATGTAATATACATGTACCAATAGACTCGTGATGTGCATGTTGACCAATAGCTCAATCCATTAGGACACATGAGCTATTTTCTTCTTTCCTGTCTTTATGATGTGGTTATTTACAACTACCGCCCAACGATCAATCATTTGTTAGTAATTATAAGATAGTTCACTGAGTTAAATATCAACACATAAACAAGTTAACTACCGATTATTTAAAAAATACAAGTACATCGGTGCTTGTGTCATTCGTGCATCGTATGACTCTATCAGTGCATGTAATACACATACATCAATAGACTCATGAGGTGCATGTTGACAAATAGCTCAATCCATTAGGAATATTTCAATGCAATTTACTTACATCATTGCCAAGGGATTCATTATGAAGAATTTCGCCAACATCTTGTATGAATAGTCATTTAAACATTGAGTGTCAAGAACCATTGATAAATTAAATTTAGGAATACCATTTTCCATGTTTCTTGTTGATGCTCATTATGTGAGCCTTCTCTACTGTTGTTAACATCTTCATAGCTAGATGCACTTGAGCTATATTTCCTTAAAAAAATTTCTTATATTTCCTTCAGTTCATGGTCCCTGAGAAGAAAAAGTGGTTTTGTATCCTCAGGTTGTGCAGTGATTTCCTTCACTTCATGGTCTCTAAGAAGAATAAGTGTTTTTTGTTTCCTCAAGTTGTGCCATGATTTTCGTGGTCTCAAGAAATTGTGTTGTTGGAAGTATTTCTTGTTCCTGAACAAAGGAATCATATTTTTTAATCAATTCTACTATTTCATTCTCCTTTGTCAGGAGCATCTCCTTCAATTCTTCGTTTTCTTCTTTAAGTGTGGCATATTGAAGAAGTTGTTGTCTTCAGTGGAATCAATTTCAGTTTCATCTGGATATTCTTTGGTCACATTTTCATTATTATCTAACTATGGCTCATCAATGTGTATGTCGACCACATTGCCGTCTATGTCACTATGGTCCTCATCAAATATATTTTCTTCTGTAATTGTTTTAGTTCGATAAGGACTCCAGCGATGGTTGTGTCTACGGCTGTTGAATCTTTGGTGGTCGGGGGTGCTCAAGAAGAAGATTTTATCTGCGTTGAATTGTCCCTGTTGATCGGTCATGGGATTTTGTGGTGTAACGGCAATCTCTTCATGCAACATTGCATCTTCTTCAGGTGAAGCTTATAGCATTTGCCTTTTTATCTACATTTCAATTGGTGCAAGTCATTCAAATGTGTAAGTAATCCAACGAGCATACAACGCAGCGGAATTTAAAATTTTGGATTACTAAAACCGCGGATCTATACAAAGTGGTCATATCGGAATAGAGATAATAAAAGAGTCTCACCCTTGTAGCGTGTTTGAAGCAGATTCCACGTTGTAGCACCTCGAGTCACAAACAAAAGTTTGCACATTTGTCTCTACGGTATCCACACGATCAAATCGAACAAGGGACGTTCAAGAACAAGTTGCTAGACTTATTCTTGAACCAAAACCGAACTCCCCGGTTCAAAACCGATCAACGACTACCAATCTCTTTTCACAAGAACTCGACGGCGGCCGTGAGTTTTGATGAGAGAAAGAGGCGGCCGAATGGAGTAGAGTGTAGGTTAGGTTATGTGATTATGAATTGTATATCTAACAATTAATTATAACCTTGTATTTATATTATAAGATTTAATTAAGGTTCAAGACTTTCTTAAAGTCTCATGGGCCCAAACCCATGATTTAATTAAATTCTTATAATCATTTAATTAAGACTCTTCTTAATTAATTAATTCATCCAATGAATTTAATTTCCCTTATCGATTTAATCTTTTGTGCGACCCGATAGGATCTTGTAATGTTGGCAGTGACATAAAATCTCATTTTATGTCACAAGCAATGAGCGGTATCTAGCAACACATCAAGGCTACCCAAATTACAATAATGTCATTGACTCGACATAACCTTAGAACTTGTGATAATATTAACCATGTAACTTAATCCATTTGTCCATGTGTTTAGATTGAACACGAGTCATGGAATAGTCATATTCGTATATTCAATCTATTTTTCTTGATCCCCAAGTAGAACTAGAATAAACGAATAAGCTCGATATCACATATCGACTCATTCGAGCACGATCATGCATTTTAGTCTTACTTGATCAAGGGCCCAAACACTTCTCATGTTATATAGGAGGGACAAATCATATCTTGATCAATCAACATCCCTCTACATAATTCGTAGTGTATCCAATAGTTGCCTTTATAGTTTACCCTGTTACAGGTAACGTTTGACAATATCAAGATACATAACTCCTTATGTTGGGATCTCTGATGATCTCAAGTCGTAAGGATTACATACATTATTATCACTATGAGAATTGCTTATGACACTCATATAACTATCCATGTAGCATTCTCATGGTGGGTCTGTCCAGTACATTGTTCTCTAACATGTACCCATGTGTTGATTTGATATCTCATATCCATGAATTAATTCATCAATCAAAACATACTAGTCTCAATGTATTATCATTATCATTATTTATGATAATACTTGACTAGGGACAATCTTTAAGAATAATACAATATTATTCTAAGGACATTAACTTATATATCAATTCATATTGCACAGATATTCGAATAATATATAATAATGATTTGACATTTATAAAATCATAGTACATTGTATGTCGTAAACAATCATCTAATGACATGTCTTAGGGCATATCTCAACAAAATGCACCAGCTAAACCCAAACACATGCATCAGTGATGTGTAGTTGCATGCACCTCATAGTGATTTACATGCAACACATAGTGATCATGCACCACCAAGTTATTTTACATGCACCACCAAGTGAATTACATGCACCTTGTGACATTACATGCCCCACCCATTGTTTTTAGGTGCAACACAAAGTGATTTGCATGCACCAACACATGCACCACTAAGTGAATTACATGCACATTGTGATATTACATGTAGGGGTGAGCAAAAGTTCGGTTAAACCGAACAAACCGAAAAAATCGAAATATTTTGGAAAATCGGTTCGGTTATTTTGGAAATTCGGTTTTGATTTTTTTTTAAAATCGGTTAATTCGATTCGGTTTCGGTTTTCATTTTAAAAATATCGGTTAACCGAATAAACCGAATTTTTTAATTTTTTAATATTTTTTAAAAAATAAATTGTTTTTTATTTTTAAAAAATCAATTAATATCATTCTTTATTCAAATTTTACTTTTTTAATTTTTAAAATCAAATAATCTAATTATTTTAATTTTTAAAATCACATTATCTAATTTTTAAAATTTATTTTATTTTTTAAAAAAAATATCGGTTAATTCGGTTACCGACCGAAATAACCGATTTTTTATCGGTTCGGTCGGTTCGGTTTCGAAAAATAAATCGGTCGGTTCGGTTACAGTTTTAAAAATCGTTTCGGTTCGGTTTTCAGAAATTCGGTTCGGTCGGTAACCGAACCGACCGAATACTCACCCCTAATTACATGCACCACCTATGGTTTTTAAGTTCATCACCCAAATGAATACGTGATATGCTTATATAATGTCTATTGTGGTCAAGAACACTTAGGAAATATTTTTTGAGATGCTTGATGCCAATGGATTGGATTCTTTTGTAAAAATCCTCAAGATTCCATTTAAGGAACCTTGGATAAGGTTGGGCTTCACTGGATTTATGAGATTTGTCATTTCGTATAACCAATACTACAAAGCATTGTTAATCAACATTATTATGTAAACCATAGGAATATAATCGATGTGGAAAATACTGATTGTAAGAACATATTACAGTCAGTAGTAGAACACATCCATAGTGTTTTTCAGAATTTGACTTTGTCAAGCTGTTGATCAAGGTGTTCAGTATGTGTTTGGACCAATTGTAGTTGCAAATTGTATCAAGGTCCTCAACAATGGATGCGTAAGCCCATGGAATGTTGCTTGATTTTGTTGGTATGAAAAAGTTTGCGAGAATATACAGTGTCACCAATCGTGCAACGTCATTGACATCAGTATCAATGTTCCTTGGTGTTTTTATTGTCAATTTTTTGTATAATAAGCTCTTTCTCATCCTCATGTCCTTATTTCTCCATGCTTTTCTGGGAAACATCTTTGTACAGTGCGTGTATAATCATGGAACTGCATATCAATGTTTTGGGCTCCATCTCTGATTCCGAAGATTATACGCAAGTCATTTATTCTTATTTCGTTGTGTATCCTCCAAAGGTTAAATCCCTGGACTCTATATTGAAGCAGTCAATGATGTCATGTACTATTATATCACGTTTCTTGCAATGTTCTAGGACAGCTGCTTCAGTAATAATTGATTTCGCGAGAGGCCAGAAGGGTGTCCTATGCAGCACTTCAATGTGTGATAGATGGAGTTCAAGTGCTTTTAATTCTGTAATGACAGTCTGTAGGTTTCTATCTGTTGTTTGCTTATTCCATCTCTTTGTGGCTTCTTTGGAGTCTGGTGATGGAGGAGGTGTATCTGCGAGCAAAATGTTTAGGCATTTAAATATTATTAAAAAAAAGATACCTCATGTTTCTATCGGTTCATGCAATATACATGCACCGATAAGAATAAAAGATTTAAAAAAAACAAAGGATTTGTCGCTGCATTTAATACATGCACCGCATGTGTCTACCTGTGCATGTAATACACATGCACTGATAGACTCAATCGGTGGATGATTGTGAATCGAATAAACCAACAGGTGCACCCAAAATCTTTCATTTTTCAACAATAGATATGCCCACCATATTTCAAAATTATTTAACTGGTTTCCTACCCAGCTTTTAGAGCTAAATCTCACAAAGGAACATAGTAATAGTAGAACCCTAATTTAAGGCTCACCAGAATTTGGAATAAGTTTTTGCTAATCCTTTTTGCTCCCTGAATCTTTAGTTCGAGGAAATTTTTTAGATTTCTTTGCCCTTTGGTATGTTTCAGTGAAATGGATGATAGATTTATGGTTTTTGAATGTTTGTATTGCGCGAAATTCAGTAGAAATAATGTTTTTTATTTGGGAAGATGACCGCGTGGGTTTTCTGATTTGGGGAAGATGACCATGTGGTTAATTATGTAATTTTGAAGCCTAATGGAGTTAAATGAAAGGCAAATAAGTTGGTGGACTAGGGCGAAGAATTTTTCATCTTCTGGTACCGACCCTTTTTTTTTCCTCTAAAAATATATATATTAAACTTTGGGTAGTGTTGGGTAGTAAAAAATATTACCCAAAATTTCGGGTATCTGACCAGAAAAACCCGGCCCAACGCCCACCCTTATTTTCTAAGTAGGATGGATGGCCATGCTAAAATCTCGAAAGCTCAGCTTATTAACTTGTCGACCTCCCGTCTCTTATGAACTTTTATAACCTGCTTGTGATTGGATGACTGACCTCTCGACCTCCACATTTTATGCACTAATCTTGGGATTGTGTCATAATATATGGCTGACCTCCAGAGCTCTTGGTTTATATTTTGGTGAATCTCATCAGGCGAGCATTCACGCATCTCTTATCAGATAGACTCTATTTTAACAACATCATCTCCTATTTATGGGAACGAGATCTCCGGGATTTAGTTAAGGCGAGATCTCCAGCATTTAGTTAGCTTATCACAAATTGTGAAGATCTCATAGATCTTATTATATATTCTCAGTATCATATTCACATCCAATATTCATGGAGAGGGGTTCTACGTATGGTAACTCTTAACCTAGATATAGTGATATTTTACAACACATGTTTTCCTTTATTCCCTTATTTGACTCAAGAGTGTTATAGTGGATATGTAGGAAAAATCTTCGGCCCTCTTCTCACGGTAGGATCTTGATATCATGTCACCTTGTATCATGTCACCTTGGGATCGAGTTCCATAATTCTTGTTGTTGCCTTACATATTGGAGAGAAAAAAAAGAAAGTTGGTTTTCCATTCTATTGATATCAAGAGCTAATCTATCTTTTTTAGATTTTTAATTTATTTCATACAAGGTATATTAGTATTATATTTGTCACGCCCCGAAACCGGAGCGCATGACACCGGCGTTGAATCCAAATATAAGATTCGAATACAACAAGCCTCGTATACAGATCTTTGATAAAACCAGTCTATTTATTCCAAAATCATTAAAGTGTCCTTACAATTGCTATTACAAAATACTATTCTCTATGATTAAATCAAATATGCAGAAGCGTAAGTATAACTAATAAATTTCCTTGAAGGTTCTCCGTAGATCATCATCTCCAAAGATTATTCTTGTTCTTCTTCCTCGATCTCTTCTTTTCGTCTTTGTCTGGGAGGGGAGGTAAGGGGGTGAGCGTTTGGGATAACACTCAGCAAGTAGGGGCCGTGATGCGAAAAATCCCTTACCGCAAGCGCACGGTAGTCAAGTTTTAGTATAGAAAGATGTCGAACCCACAGAGATTGATTAAATAGTTAATCTAAGTACTGAATTAAAATAATCTTTGCTTTATTTAGAGAATCGGATAGTTGAATGTTATGCGAAGAATAAAAATTAATTACTAACGATGATCAAATACTGAGTTGAAAAGAAATCAGTTGGAGACGAATCTAGGAGTACGATTTCACTTGTTCATCCACTACACTTATCATTCCTTGATTTCCATTTTATGGATTTCCTGGTTTACTAGCCGAGAATTCTTATTTGTTTCTACTCCCCCTCCCGGGTGTTAAGCAGAAGTAATTATCTAACATTAATCTTGATATCCCTTTCTAAGATTAATTATCAAACAATTGTAAAAGCGCAGTAATTCCTTTGACGACTTCTATGGAGTTATAGGCCTTCCGAACAATATAACTACCACGATACGAATTCCTTCTTTCCTATTCACAACCCCCTCTCCCGAGTGATAGATCACGAATATGGAATCATTCAATCCATGGCCAGTAGATTAAAAGCATTAGGAACAGGAAAACATAAATAAACCATACGGAAATCCAAATAAACTTCAATCAATTCATAATAAGCGTAGTTTCAAAACAAGCTACATCGTCTCCTAGAAAATAAAATTAGCTCATGCTAGAAGTATTTAAACACATAGACATGTTTAAATAACCCATAAAAATTGCTAAAAGTTTAGAGATACAAAACGAATTGGACGCTATTCTTCGATCTCCGATGAACGCCGCCGTCTCGTGATGAATTCTCTCCTTTTTGCTCCGAGCCGTCGTCGTTATTCTTCTCCGTTCTTCAACCCTAGCCTCCTTCTCTCCAAGAATATGTCTCAGTCTAAATATCTCGAAAATCCTCCTCTAAAACCTTTTAAAAGTCCCGTGCAAACTCCTAAGGAAAGTCTCCAAAATTACCAAAATTCCATTGGCGTAATTACGCCTCCTAAGTGGCGCCTGTCGACGTGTCTAAAGAACTGGCTTCCCGCGTGACTGGCGTAATTACGCCTGAAAACAGGCGTAGTTACGCCTGAACAATCTCAAAGCCGTAGCTTAGGCGTAGTTACGCCTCCAAATCGGCGTAGTTACGCCTCAAGACATTCTCCAAATAATGATTTGCCGTGGGTTAGGCGTAGTTACGCCTCAGAGTAGGCGTCTTTACGCCTGTTGCCATGATTGAAAGTGTGGATTTTTGGCTTCAATGTATCCGTTCTTTCCGGCATTTGCACCCTTTTAGTCCACAAAACATGTAATTACCTGGATTCCTGCAAAACAACACATAACAAAACCAAAAGCATAATTCTGATCGAAAACTAACACTAAACCATGCAAAATAAGAAGAAATATAAGTGTATAAAATACACTTATCAAACCCCCTAAACTTAAACTTTTGCTAGTCTCGAGCAAAACAACACAAAAACAAAACAAAAACAAATCAAAACTAAACTGACACGAAAAGACACACAAAACAAAGTTGTAAAACATTCCAATTGTGTAGGCCTCAGAAGTATTCAGACATGCATATCATTTTCTCAAGAATTCTCACGTGTGTGTGTGCTACCATTTCCATGTAATCATTAAAGCAATCTTAACTCACACAAATCAATAGGACTTTGCAAGGTATAGGTTCAAATTGCATTGTTCAAAAACAGAGTGTATTTTGATGAATGCTAACAATGCATCAAGACTAGGTAATGAGATGCTCATATGTGAATGTCAAAACCATGTTTATTACAAGTGTTTCTCGAGTGTCATAGGCTTACAATTCGTAACCTTCTCCACTAGTATATTAGACGAATGTGGCTTGGTCAATAGGTCTTAATAGGCTTGTAACGTTAAGCTTCGGCTCATGGCTTCAATAAAAAGATTGGATATTCAAAGCAAGAGAGTAAGTCATATATAACCATGTTGCGCACTCTCATCTCAATTTTGATTCCTTCTATTGATGATTCATCATTTTTTTTTTCAATTCACCCTCTTTTCTCATCCGCCTCATCATTCACCTCATTATTTTCTCATTCTTTCCATCACTATTTTCTTCACCTCTTCAACAAATTTTTTTTCTATGCATCCACGCCCTTTTTTCATTATTATCCACCTTCTATTTTTTCAATTAGGAACACGGGGGGATATTTGAAATTTTAAAGTGCAATATGGGTCTTACTCACTTGAGGGTAGGAAATAGTGTATAAGCTTTCAACAAGGTGGTCGATGTCGGATTTTGAAATGATGCCGAATGGGGGTTATTATGTGCCTAAGCACATGCCATTCGATTTTCAATAAGCTCAAAAGAGCAACTATGGATAAAAAGTGATGTCATTTGGTGGCTTCAAAGGCTCAAACGATAAAAAAATTGCCTAAATCATTCCTAAGCCACATATGTCTGTATTTCGCCTCAAAGTGTACTAAAGCAAGTTCTAGACTACTCTCAATTCACAAATAACTTATATGGTATGACCAATGTGCTCAAATAGTATCTCAAAACCAAGGTGATATAAGAAACAAATTTGAATGAGATTATAAAATATATTGCAACAATTCAATCCTCATTCTTTTACGTTTAAGCTCAAAGGGGCTACTATGGCAAATTTATATCAATGAATAAAGGCCCAAAATATTATCAAGAATTGCCTATATCATTTTTGTGTTCGTTCAAATCATCATTGATTAATCAAATGGTCATGGTTTCTAGTGCAAGAATATGTGAGAACTCAAGAGCAACATGAAAACATGAAAATTTTTAAAATTTTCCACAAATCAACTCAATTTTTTTTCATCATTGGCCTCAACTGACTCGTAATACAACTTATGACACTCACAACTCAACAGACTCTAAATCAAGACAAAACCAATCAAAATAAGGAAAACAAACACACAAAAGCAACAGAAATCCAAGTAGTTTGAATAGTTCAAAGTACCCCCCTAAACTTAGAAATGTGCATTGTCCTCAATGCATATACATGAAGAAATAAATAGAACGATGCACATACCTAAGCGATGACCGTCAGTGGTCGTCGTTATCCATATCGTCGGGGGGCGGTTGTGGAAAAAGTGCTGGCTGGAAAGTCGGCGGCAACCCTTAGATGAAGAATTTTCGATTTGGTTGGCTAAGCTAGACCACTTTGTTGCAACCCCCCTAAACTTGCTTCCTTGCACCAGTAGACTCCAAAAACCTGCAATTAATCGATAAAAATATTGACTTTAGCGGTGGGATAGCTTAATTAAGAGAGATTGAAGAGAAAAAATCGGAACTGAAAATTTGAGGGGAAGAGGACTAAAAATACGCGAGGCGTAATTACGCCGCTTGAGAGGCGTAATTACGCCTCGCCTACGGATTTGAAAATTTTTTTTAAAAAAATGGTAGGCGTAACTACGCCGAAAACAGGCGTAGTTACGCCTACGCTACGGCATTTTAAAATTTTCTGAAAATTTGACAGGCGTAATTACACCACAAAGAGGCGTAGTTACGCCTGTCCTACGGCATCTCAAACTTGAAAAATATTTTTCAGGCGTAATTACGCCTTAAAAGGCGTAAATACGCCCTCGTCATTTTTTTTTTTTAAATAAAATAAAAATAAAATAAGGATACAGGATTCGGGTTGCCTCCCGAAAAGCGCTTAGTTTATAGTCCTCGGCCCGACTGTCTTCCATCCATTCACTTAGGCTCGCTCAGGTGAACCTCGTCCACGTCTCTTACTTCTTCCCCAAAATAATGCTTCAATCGCTGCCCATTTGCTTGAAATGTGTGACCGTCATCGCATTCCAGTTCAATTGCTCCATATGGGGTCACTTTCTCAATAGTGAATGGCCCAGACCATCGTGACTTCAACTTTCCTGGAAATAGTCGGAGACGAGAGTTATATAGTACCACTTTCTGACCAGGAATAAACTCTCTTCTCACGATTTGCTTGTCATGCCAATTCTTCGTTCGCTCCTTGTAAATCTTAGCATTTTCGTACGCTTCATTACGAAACTCATCCATCTCAGTGAGCTGTAGCAACCGTTGCTCACCAGCAGCCTTCAAATCAAAGTTCAGCTTCTTTATGGCCCAGAAAGCCCGATGTTCCAACTCTACCGGTAAGTGGCATGCTTTCCCAAAAACTAGACGATATGGGGACATCCCTATGGAAGTTTTGAATGCAGTGCGGTATGCCCATAATGCATCATCCAATTTCAGGGCCCAATCCTTTCGGTTAATACTGACCGTCTTTTCAAGAATTAGCTTAATTTCTCGGTTAGAAATTTCGGCTTGGCCATTAGTCTGTGGATGATAAGCCAATGCAATCTTATGCCTCACAGTGTATTTCGTCATCAAAGCACTGAAGATCTTGTTATAGAAGTGGGTCCCTTCATCACTGACAATCGATCTCGGAGTACCAAACCGTGTAAAGATGTTCTTTTGCACGAACTTGACCACGACCTGAGCGTCATTAGTCGATGTGGCAATCGCTTCAACCCACTTAGAAACATAGTCCACTGCTAGCAGAATATATGACTGTCCACAAGATGGTGGGAAGGGGCCCATGAAATCAATACCCCATACATCGAAGATTTCTAATTCCAAGATATTTGTCAACGGCATCTCATGGCGTTTAGAAATATTACCAATGCGCTGACAACGATCACACGTCTTCACCAAAGTATAACTGTCTCGATGTAGCTCTGGCCAATAGAAACCCGATTGAAGCACTTTTGCTGCTGTCCTTGCTGCTCCAAAATGTCCTCCATAAGGTCTGGAGTGACACTTTTCAAGAATCTCTCTTGATTCCTCCTCAGTTACGCATCTCCGGACAATTTGGTCTGCACAACGTCTGAATACATACGGTTCATCCCAGTAATAATTCTTCACATCATGAAAGAACTTCTTCCTTTGCTGATAAGTGAGGTCTGGAAGCAATATACCACACGACAAATAATTAGCAAAATCAGCGAACCACGGAGTTTTAGTACATACCTCAAAGAGATGTTCATCAGGAAAGTTCTCTTGTATGACTCCATGATCCATTTGATCCTCCAACTCCAAACGAGATAAGTGATCTGCTACTTGATTTTCACTGCCCTTTTTATCCAAGATCTCGAAATCAAACCCTTGTAGCAACAAGATCCCTCTAATCAACCGGGGTTTCGCATCCTTCTTGGCAAAAAGATAACGAATCGCTGCATGATCTGTGTAAACTATGACCTTTGTCCCGATCAGATATGCTCTAAATTTGTCGAATGCATACACCACAGCTAGCATCTCTTTCTCGGTGGTCGTGTAATTCTGTTGGGCTCCATCAAGAGTTCTACTTGCATAGTAGATCGCCCTAAAAATCTTGTCTCTCTTTTGCCCCAAAACTGCTCCCACAGCATAGTCGCTGGCATCACACATTAAAACAAATGGCTCCTTCCAATCCGGCACTATGATGATTGGTGCAGATATAAGTGCTTTCTTTAGCCTGTTAAATGCCTGCAAACACAAATCATCAAAGACAAAAGGTGAGTCTTTTTCTAACAAATTACACAAGGGCTTAGCTATTTTAGAAAAATCTTTAATAAAACGGCGATAAAACCCGGCATGTCCAAGGAAGCTCCTAATAGCCTTCTCATTGTTCGGAGGTGGAAGCTTCTCAATTGCAACCACTTTTGCTCTATCCACTTCAAGTCCTTGAGATGACACCTTATGGCCAAGGACAATACCCTCTTGCACCATAAAGTGACATTTCTCCCAATTTAACACGAGGTTATTTTCTTGGCAGCGCTCTAACACAAGAGATAGGTTATGCAAACAATGGTCAAAAGAGGAACCAAATACCGAAAAGTTGTCCATGAAGACTTCAAGGATCTCCTCCACCATATCTGAAAATATTGCCATCATGCACCGTTGAAAGGTAGCAGGTGCGTTGCATAAACCAAAAGGCATTCTTCGAAACGCAAAGGTGCCATATGGACAGGTAAACGTTGTCTTCTCTTGATCCTCGGGGTCTATGGCAATTTGATTGTATCCTGAATAGCCATCTAAGAAACAGTAATAACAATAACCGGCTAACCTGTCAAGCATCTGATCGATAAATGGAAGAGGGAAGTGGTCCTTCCTTGTGGCCTTGTTGAGTTTCCTATAGTCAATGCAAACTCGCCACCCCGTCACAGTTCGAGTTGAGATCAACTCATTATTTTCATTTCTTACCACTGTCATCCCTCCTTTCTTTGGCACGACCTGTACTGGGGAAACCGATGCACTATCTGAAATAGCATAAATAATCCCAGCATTTAACAATTTAAGCACTTCTGCTTTTACTACCTCCTTCATTGCTGGATTTAACCGCCTTTGATGATCAATGGAGGGAACGAAGGAATCCTCCATAAGAATTTTATGCATGCACAAAGACGGGCTAATCCCCTTGATATCAGAAATCGACCAACCCAAAGCAGATTTATATGTCCTCAATACACGTAATAATTTATCCTTCTCTAAAGAACAAAGAGATGAAGATATAATTACCGGGTATGTCGAATTCTCACCCAAGAATGCATAAGTAAGGTGGGCCGGTAGTTCTTTCAGTTCCGAGCTCGCCTTCGTATCTTCTTTGACTGATGTATCTCGTACATCTTCCTCTTTGCCAGTAGTGTTGTTCTCCTTAGGCAGGCTCTTAAGTGCTTCCACTTGCTCAGCAAGATCAGGTTCAGTTGCATCCACTTTCATAATAGAGTTGACCATGCAATTCTCCAATGGATCCTCCGGTATTGCTCCTACTTCAAAGTTATGGACACATGAGTCAATTACATCCAAAAACTTGCAAGTACTTACCTCGTCAGGTCCCTTGAGAGCCTTGTAAATATTGAACATGACTTCTTCTCCTCCAACTCTCAAGGATAATTCTCCTCTTTGGGCATCTATAAGTGCCCTGCCTGTTGCTAAGAATGGTCTCCCCAAAATTAATGGAACATCTCCATCTTCCTCCATGTCTAGAACCACAAAATCTGCAGGGAAAATAAATTTGTCCACCTTCACAAGCACATCTTCAATTATCCCTCTAGGATATGTGAGAGACCTATCCGCCAATTGCAATGTGATTGTAGTAGGCTTTACTTCACCAAGCCCTAAACTCCTGAAAACAGATAAAGGCATTAAATTAATACTTGCACCTAAATCACATAACGCCCTATTAAATGTAGAACTACCAATAATACAAGGAATAGTAAAACTCCCTGGATCTTTCAATTTTTGTGGTAGCTTCTTTTGGAGTATTGTACTACATTCTTCTGTGAGATTCACGGTTTCAAATTCCTCAAGCTTCCTCTTTCTTGCCATTATATCCTTCATAAACTTTGTATAATTAGGCATTTGTTGCAACGCCTCGGCAAAAGGAATATTTATGTGGATTTTCTTGAAAATCTCCAAGAATTTGGCAAACTGGTCATCTATAGCCTTTTTTCGGAAACGTTGAGGATATGGAAGTGTAGGCTTGTACATAGGAAGCTTTTCCGGTAATGTGGTTTGCTTCTCCTTTTCAACTTCTTTAGGGGTTTCAACCTGAATTTGAGTCTCCTCAACAGATGGCTCATCAACATGTGCTGGTTCTACATCCCCAAGTTCCTTACCACTTCTCAATGACACGGCCTTGCACTGCTCCCTTGGGTTCACTTCGGTGTTGCTAGGAAATGATCCTCTTTGTTGGTTGTTCATGGCATTAGCAAGCTGCCCAATTTGCACCTCAAGAGATTTCATTGTAGCACCCATGTTGTTCATGTGACCCTCAATCGTATCAAGCCTCGACTCATTCTTCTCAAGCCTCAATTTCGAACTTTGAACAAAAGTATTCACCAAATCTTCAAGTGAAGGTTTACCTTCATTCTTTTGTGGAGCATATCCAGGTGGTGGATTCAGAGCACTATTGTTGTTGGCATATGAGAGTCTATCATTGTTGCGGAACCCTTGTTGATACGGATTGCTTCGGTAGTTATTATTGTTGTTGGGATACCGATTGTTTATGAACTGAACGTGCTCTTGCTCTGCTTCCCTTGACAACTCCATTCCAGCTGCAGCGGCGGCTAATTCAATAGTAGGTTGTGCTCCTTGCTTGGTCAGAGCTGCTACCTGCGTGGTTAGTGCAGACAGTTGTGCAGTAAGAGTACTAAAATGATCAACCTCATACATACCTATGGGTTTCCTTGCCATGGCTCGCTCACTGGGCCACTGGAAGCTGTTAGCCGACATCTCCTCAAGTAATTCAAAGGCAGCATCTGCAGTCTTAGAAAATAGTGTTCCTCCTGCTGCAGCATCCACAATGATCCTAGTTGGTCCATTCAACCCATTGTAAAATAACTGAATCTGCACCCAGCTTTCATAGTTATGTTGTGGGCACCTCCTCAATAAATCCTTGAATCGCTCCCATGCCTCATATAGTTGTTCAGAATCAATTTGTCTGAACGTACTGATTTCAGTTCTCAGTTGAGCTGACTTAGCTGGTGGGAAAAACTTCGAGAGAAATTTTGATGCCATTTCCGCCCATGTGTTAATACCATTATTTGGAAGAGATTGTTGCCAACTCCTTGCATGGTCCCTAAGAGAGAAAGGGAACAATCGCAGTCTCACAGTATCTTCTGGAACATCATTCATCTTCACAGTATCAGCTATCTCCAAAAATATCCTCAAATGCAAGTTGGGGTCTTCAACAGGGGACCCACCAAACTGATTCTGTTGCACCATACTTATCAATGCCGGCTTAAGTTCAAAGTTGTTGGCATTGATAGTCTGGCGATCTATCCCAGAGTAATTGTTGTTGACCAAAGGTTTGAAATAATCTCTGATCGCCCTTTGAGGTTCAACAAGTTGTGGAGGTGGTTCGTTGTTGTCTCTATTTGCAGCCATTTCTATCAATTCCTCCCTTCTCGTTTTTCTCAGTCTTCTTGCAGTTCTCTCGATCTCAGGATCAAACAGCAACGATTCAGGAGTAGTGTACTTTCGCATGCACTGCAAAAATTCAGAAAAGACAAAAAATCACTCCAAAATAAAAGGAATAAAAGCTCTAAATTAAAACCAAGATTAATTGGTACAGTATCAGATTGTACTAAATAAATCAATCCCCGGCAACGGCGCCAAAAACTTGATGCGAAAAATCCCTTACCGCAAGCGCACGGTAGTCAAGTTTTAGTATAGAAAGATGTCGAACCCACGGAGATTGATTAAATAGTTAAATCTAAGTACTGAATTAAAATAATCTTTGATTTATTTAGAGAATCGGATAGTTGAATGTTATGCGAAGAATAAAAATTAATTACTAACGATGATCAAATACTGAGTTGAAAAGAAATCAGTTGGAGACGAATCTAGGAGTACGATTTCACTTGTTCATCCACTACACTTATCATTCCTTGATTTCCATTTTATGGATTTCCTAGTTTACTAGCCGAGAATTCTTATTTGTTTCTACTCCCCCTCCCGGGTGTTAAGCAGAAGTAATTATCTAACATTAATTTTGATATCCCTATCTAAGATTAATTATCAAACAATTGTAAAAGCGCAGTAATTCCTTTGACGACTTCTATGGAGTTATAGGCCTTCCGAACAATATAACTACCACGATACGAATTCCTTCTTTCCTATTCACAACCCCCTCTCCCGAGTGATAGATCACGAATATGGAATCATTCAATCCATGGCCAGTAGATTAAAAGCATTAGGAACAGGAAAACATAAATAAACCATACGGAAATCCAAATAAACTTCAATCAATTCATAATAAGCGTAGTTTCAAAACAAGCTACATCGTCTCCTAGAAAAAAAAATTAGCTCATGCTAGAAGTATTTAAACACATAGACATGTTTAAATAACCCATAAAAATTGCTAAAAGTTTAGAGATACAAAACGAATTGGACGCTATTCTTCGATCTCCGATGAACGCCGCCGTCTCGTGATGAATTCTCTCCTTTTTGCTCCGAGCCGTCGTCGTTATTCTTCTCCGTTCTTCAACCCTAGCCTCCTTCTCTCCAAGAATATGTCTCAGTCTGAATATCTCGAAAATCCTCCTCTAAAACCTTTTAAAAGTCCCGTGCAAACTCCTAAGGAAAGTCTCCAAAATTACCAAAATTCCATTGGCGTAATTACGCCTCCTAAGTGGCGTAATTACGCCTGTCGACGTGTCTAAAGAACTGGCTTCCCGCGTGACTGGCGTAATTACACCTGAAAACAGGCGTAGTTATGCCTGAACAAAATCTCAAAGCCGTAGCTTAGGCGTAGTTACGCCTCCAAATCGGCGTAGTTACGCCTCAAGACATTCTCCAAATAATGATTTGCCGTGGGTTAGGCGTAGTTACGCCTCAGAGTAGGCGTCTTTACGCCTGTTGCCATGATTGAAAGTGTGGATTTTTGGCTTCAATGTATCCGTTCTTTCCGTAATTTGCACCCTTTTA
This sequence comes from Haberlea rhodopensis, assembly GCA_907163345.1. NCBI lineage: Eukaryota > Viridiplantae > Streptophyta > Magnoliopsida > Lamiales > Gesneriaceae > Haberlea > Haberlea rhodopensis. The sequence goes on along the minus strand of CAJQUN010000003.1, from coordinate 29,908,139 downwards.
GTCCACAAAACATGTAATTACCTGGATTCCTGCAAAACAACACATAACAAAACCAAAAGCGTAATTCTGATCGAAAACTAACACTAAACCATGCAAAATAAGAAGAAATATAAGTGTATAAAATACACTTATCAGGCCGATTGAACATAGTAAAAATATACATATAATCATATACTTATAATCATAGCAAAAATCCTTTAATATTTCTTTGTCAAATCACATAGATCTTGGCACATAAACACATTTCTTACACATAAACACATATCTTGCACATATCCACATAACGAGTTATTTGATTTAAAAGCATACTTTTCATAGGTTGTTCAATCGAGATTTAAAACATACATATAGTTTTGAAAACGAAATGAAGTTGTAGCAAAAACTCACTTACCTTCGAAGCGTGATTGAGCGAATTACATGTTGTAGAAAATAGCACAAAATCTCCTCTTCATTTGCCTTGAAGGTTTCGAATAATGGGTGTGTGATGTGTGAAAAGATTTTCAACAATGTAAAGTGTAGGGTAATCCTTTCTTTGTATGGTGTAATGTGGTTTTAATGTGAGGAGGAGTGTCCAATTTAGGTCCACTATTTTGGCTCCCAATTGGCAAGACTTTAGTGTATGATGTGTTAATGTGATTGGGAGGCAATTAAATAGGATTGAGTGATGTGATTTTAATGTAGGAGGAATTTAAATTGGGCTCCTTAACTTTGGTCATTTAGTGTTATGATTTGGCAAGGCAATGAATGTAAATATGTATCTTGGTAGGATAATCTTTTCTTTGGTATGGTATAATATGATATAATGTAGGAGATTAATTGCATCCCATAATTTTGGTCTCCTAATGACAAGATTTTAGTCAAGTAATGAATGTGGTCAATAATTGGTAATGATAAAAAATTTATTGACAATTACAAAACTTTGACCATCTAATGACATGATTTAAGCAAACTATTAAATATCTTTATATTAGAATGAATGTGATTGAATTGTGGTTGTAAGAGATTGAATGGTGGCAAGATTTGGGTTAGGCATTTAAATGTCATTGAATGACTTATGATAAGGTTTGGACAAGACCATTGAATGGTTTAATTATGCACTTTCAAAAATGTAGGATTAGTGTAGGAATTATAGTGCATAAACTTTTATCTATTCATTGCAAGATTTATGATTGATTATTATTTTCAATGATTTCTTAATTATCTACAACTTTAAATTATTTAAAAGTTTACAAACTAAAATCATATAACATATGTATTATCTCCTAACAACTCTAATATGTTATAAACTTAAATATGTGATTAAAAGTCCACAAGATTGATTAATATAATTAAATCCATCCATAATGTAAATCTATTATTTTAATTACTTTTCAATGTTATCTCGGTATCACGTAATTTGTTTGACCAAAATTCCGGGTCTTCACAATATTATTCACGTTCCATTCATTGTCTTTTCAGAATCTTTCATGCATATTGTTAAAAAAAAAAAATCTTTCATGCATGTGATCATCGATAGTGGCTTTAGCTTGAACGAATAAAAAATGGATTCTCGAGATCGCATTCTTTATTATATCCAAAGGTTGGAGTTTTTCCAGTTTTATATTATAATTATTATAATTAATAAGAATGAATTGCATTTGTGTTTATCTGGCTTTTTCCAGCTTTAGACGACCGATATATATCAACTCTAACTTATTTATCTTTTCTTTTTTCTATAAGACAAATTTTATCATTAAGTATAAGAAGTACTCGTAAAAAATGAAGAAACAGAAAGAACAACATTACAAATACGCAAGACAACTAAATACAACATCAGGATTCACCAAGAGTAACTACAATGCAAGAAAGAAGATGACAGCCATGACCAAAATATAATTCTTACCACCTCCACGAGTTTTTCTTTAATAAGATTATCTTTTCTAACTTATCGTTTAAGTATTAAAAATTTAGTACCTAGTTTCACGAGATGAATATTTAATGTTTCATGTATATAAAATTAAGCATTGCCGTAAAATATTATGACATATGCGTGAAAAATATATGCACAATATTATAATGTTGATTGATTTGGTAGGTTGGTCATTCACCTAACCCCATTCTTAAGTCGCAATATCACATGATCGATGCTCGTATTAAATTAATATATCAGTCCTTGCTGCTCTGCGAAATACATATATATTATACACTGCTTTGTGAAATACAATTAGTGATTCTTTACGAATTGTGAGGGGTAAGGGGTAAGTAGAACCGTGACAATAAGGTTTGGTCCGGTGGTTGTCATTTATAAAAGGTCTTGGGTTCGAGTTCTCCCTCCCGTAAAAAATTTACAATAGAATAGTAGCCACCCACGCTGTTAAATTTCCATATAAAATTGGTGGCATAATCTGACCAGTGTTTCGGATAGGTATAGGGTTTATTATAAAAATAGAAATAAACAGTGTTATTGGAGACTGAAGTTTCTTTTCCAATTCAAAATAATAATAATAATACAATTTGTATTTAATATGTTATATCTTTTTTAAAGAACTTTCAACTTTCACACCTGAATAAGAAGCTTATCTCCTTCAACGCGGAAACTTCTTTTTAAAAGAATTGATATCTCAATAAATTCTGGAAATAATGTAATCTTGTGCTTGTTAAGAACGCCATAATTCTTAATTAATAAATGGATAATATAATATAGCAATTGACCAGGGGTACAAATGAGACGAGTCTGCTCGTCAGCAGCACTAGGGTTCGATTCCCGTTATACGCGATGTGGTGAAAAAGACTGATTCAACGAGACATATATTGCTTGCATGTGCTTCATAATTTTCCTAAAAGAGTCAATTCTGGCTACGGAGTCTTGTGAAAGGTATTGAACAAGAACTATTCTTGTGGTTAGTTGATGCTTATCAGGTGATCATGACTTTGAAAAATGGAAGAAAAGAAAGAACTGGGAGTTGGCGTAAACGTTGTGGACTTATTGCCTTTTGATGTGAGGAGAAAAAAAACTATTCCAGCTTCATAGCGATCGGTTTGTTTTGTCCCATCCGGAAAAAAAGAAAAGAAAAATGCTCCTGGTGGCACACCATCAAATAAAAAATCCTATATCTCTGATTCATCATTTATACACATTACGGAGGTTGTAGCGTTATCTATACCCTAACTTTCTCCCTTACCAACCTTCAAAGATATTCGCAAAAGCTTGTGACTCTAGTTGTCCCTGACAGTTGGATCTCGTTAATGCCACCAACCTCATCTCAAAGGTTAAACCAAGTTTATTCTCTCGGAAACTTGGCCCATATTACATTGTTGGGAGTACAATAGGCTATTTCTCCTCAATCCGGAATAATCGATTCATATTCGGACTTTTTCGAACCCAATTATTTTTTTTGATACTTCGTGAGCTGCTCTCAAGGTTTAATATTTTATTAATGTAAAATAAATAAAAGACTAATGACTCTTATTTGCATTGTAATTCCACTTCTTACCTCTTGTATTTATTCAACTATTGTCAATCACCCGAGAAGACTAAAGATACCTTAAAACCCCAACCAACCAGACCAGTACATGAGAACTTTGGAGTTTATTTAATCACAATTGCATGCCTACTTCTCATGAGCTTGATATCCCGCCAACAAAATTAGTATGGCGAAGTATAAAAGGATACTTGATATCCCGCCAGCAAAATTAGTATGGCGAAGTATAAAAGGATACTCTTCAGATCATCTATACAAATGCAAAGTAGAACAACTTCAAATATGATAAGTTCTTGTTGTAAGGCCTCGCTACCTTAAGTGTGGATTAAGTGACAAACAGAGAGCTAAACATACATCCATCAGAGTATAAGGGTTCATGTTGATGCATTGAGCTTAAGGATTACAGTGCCAAAATAAAACTTCAAAAAATACATTCCCACAATATGAATGTAAAGGCTATAGATTTACTCTACCCTGTGTAGAAACTATACAAAAATTCATGTCCTGCTATACCAGTAGCACTCCTCACATAGCTCACCGCATCAACCCTGTCCTTAGCCCTCCATGCCAAAAGCTCCTACAGGAACAACTCCAAACCATGAGCATATAATAAATCATATTCACAACAATATGATTATAATGTATAAATGCATAAACCGTAATACAAAGCACTTCATATATTTAATGCATTTAAAACGCTCCATTTGGTTGCCCCTGTACTATAACTTATGTTCATAATCATCATATTATAATACAGTTAATAAATGTCATGACATATATCCGATCCACCAATACCAATAACCAATCACAGTCTTGTTATAACAGTGTATTTTAATGCACATCGCTTTGTCATAGCCGCGGCAACAATGTCCCTCGCTTTAATATGACAGCGGCATTTACCATCACTTAGACATATTAGCGGTAAATATTCTATCATCGCTACGATATGACAGCGGCAAAGCATTAAAATCATCACTCGAATATAACGATAACTCACCATGATATGCACCAAGCATCCAACATATATATGCAACCACAATGCATAATCCAATATGTATATAAAATACATGTTACCGTTTGGTGTCGTACGTCTCTCTACGCACCTTTCCAAAATATAGGATGTTGCAGGATTTTATCTCCTGCGTTTTGTTGCCACCTGGGAAGGTTCTATACAATTGCACAACTCAATATTAGAAGCCAAATCATAATCCATTACCAAAAATTCCATCAAATAACCAAAATTTCAATATTTGGTGTCTCGCGATCGATCGCCAATGTGCACCAATCGATCGCGAGACCCCCTGCAACACTGCCCAAAATCTGCCAACTAGTGATCGATCGCTAAGTCTCGAGCGATCGATTGCGAGCCTCAGCGATCGATCGCTCCGACTTAGCGATCGGTCGCCAAAACTCACTGTCTCGAGGCGATCAATCGCTGTTTCGCTGAGATCGATCGCGTATACGCGAAAATCACAATTTTCATACATTTCATCCCTTCCAACTCATAAAACTCATACAACCTCAAACCTCAACCATCCAACACAACCAAAAATTCCATGTACAACATAAAACACATATATATCAACAAAACTCAAACATCAACACATAAAACACCATATATCATATCAAACCCCCTTTTCCCCCAAAAATCATAAACCCAAACTTCAATTAAATAGCTCAAACACTAAAGAAGAAGGTTCCCTTACCCCTTAAGCTTTAAATTCTAGCAAGATTCAAGGATTTACAAGCTTCCAAGCTCCTCTTCTTTTCTTGTTTTGGGATGAAAATGAAGGGTGTTGGGGGAGGAGGTTTAATCGATAAGAAGGGGAGAGATTGAGTGATATGATTGTGTGGTGGGGAGAGATTGAGTGATATGGTTGTGTGGTGGGGAGTGAGTGGAGTAAAAGGGTAAGGTAATAGGAGTGTGGGGGGTTTTAATTAAAATGGTGTCCAACCAATTAGCATGATGTAGTAAAATATCACCATTTGATAATTTAAAGCATTTACTCAATTAAAATGCACCATAACAACAATTTACATGCTTTCCAGATTAATAAGAACCAATCTCAAATAAATCATGCCAAATCACCAATCCCCCACTATGCACCCCGAAATGTATCTACTAGTCCATGCTCACCGAATAACTATACATTTCTCATTTCTCAAAAATTAATTATTACCAAATTATCCTTAATATCATAATTAATAGTCATAAAACACATGATAATTTCAGGGATATCACAATACTCCCCTACTTAAAAAAATTCGACCTCGAAATTAGCATGCACTTACAAACGCTAAATAGAATATGAATTCACATACCAGAGAATAATTTCGGGTAGTGCTGCACCATATGTCACTCTGTCTCCCATTTGGCCTCCTCGACACCCCTGTGATCCCATTGAACTTTGACCATCGGTATCACCTTGTTCCGAAGTCTGCGATCCGCTAGATCCAGAAATCTAACCGGCCGTTCAACATATGACACATCATAATCCAACTGAACTTCTGAAGGCTGAAACACATGAGATGGATTCAGCTCATACTTCCTCAACATAGATACATGAAACACTTCATGAATCCCAGACAATGACGGTGGCAAAGCCAAGCGGTAAGCCAAAGTACCAATGCGCTGCAAGATCTCATATGGTCTAACATACATCGAAGATAGTTTCCCAAGCATTCCAAACCGTACCACACCTCTGAAAGGTGAGATCTTCAAAAAGACCTTATCTCCCAACTGAAATTCCAACGGTCATCGCCGTTTATTAGCATAGGTTGCCTACCTTTCCTGAGCTGCTTTCATTTTCTGCCGGATCACTTTCACCTTTTCTTCCATCTCCCGGATCAATTCCGGTCCTCCGACCGATTTACTATCCAAATCGTCCTAGTACAATGGTGATCAACAATACCGACCATACAAGGCCTCAAATGGAGCCATCTGAATGCTCGCCTGATAGCTATTATTATACGAGAATTCCACCAAGGCCACTGAATCATGCCACGTAGAGTCAAACTCTAGCACACAAGCCCGCAACATATCTTCGAGCGTCTGAGTATGCTCGGTCTGGCCATCTGTTTGGGGATGGTAAGTCGTTCTCAACCTCACCTCAGTTCCCAAAGCCGACTGAAGCCCTTCCCAAAATGAGACGTAAAACATGGATCTCAGTCAGATACAATAAAAACTAGGATCCCGTGCAATCTCACCACATCTCGACTGAGCCATCCTCAAATATTTGAAGGTCATACTGTATGAAATAAAGTGAGCCACCTTTGTCAGCCTGTCCACAATCACCCAAATGGCATCAAATCCCGAAGCCGTCCTCGGCAAATGAGTCACAAAGTCCATGGATATGTGCTCCCACTTCCATTTAGGTATATCCAAGCTCTTCAATTCACCACCAGGCATCTGTCTCTCTGCCTTCACCTGCTGACAGATCAAACACCTCTTAATTAATGCTATAACGTCTCGTTTCATCCACTTCCACAGAATTGGTCACACGGATCCTTATACATTTTCCTCCCTCCTGGGTGGACACTAAATCTGCTACTGTGAGCTCGCTGTAAGATTCCTCGGCGTAAGTCCGGCGTACTTGGAACCATCCAACGGTTACCAAGCCTCAAAGTACCGTCCTCTGCAATCCTGAATCTCGATGGCTGCTCTTGAAGAATCAATGTTGTCCATCACCGTATTTCATCGTCTGCCTTTTGAGCTCTCCTGATATTCTCAAAAATATCTGGTTCTGCCAGTAATGTGGGCACACGTACCGGTGATGTAAACACATCAAAGTCATAGCCCAACTGACAGTAGAAAGTCAACAAAGCTGACAAATGGATGACGTCCTCCGCTGTGCACTTCACTTTCCGAGTCAAAGCGTCAGCTGCAAGTTAGCCTTCCCGGAATGGTACTCTATTTCGCAATCATAGTCTTTCAGCTGTCAAGTTAGCCTTCCCGGGATGGTACTCTATCTCACAATCGTAGTCCGCCAAATCTTCAAGGCAAACACAATAGCCGCCAATTCCAAGTCATGAACTGGATACCTAGTCTCATGTGGCTCCAGCTATCTCGATGCATAGGCCAGCACATGCTTATCTTGCATCAATACGCATCCCAAACCCTGTAGAGATGCATCAGCATAAAGAACGAACCTCTTGTTCTCCACGGGAATCACCAACACAGGTGAAATCGTCAACCGCTGCTTCAATTCTTGAAAGCTTTGTTCACAAACCTCAAACCAATAAACGACACTCCCTTCTGAGTCAACTGTGTCAAAGGCTTAGCAATTTTCGAGAATCCCTCGACAAAGCGTCGGTAATAACCAGCCAAACCAAGAAAACTTTGAATCTCGGGCACAGAGTTAGGCGCAGACCATTCCATCACTGCTTCTACCTTCCTGGATCCAATGATATCCCATCTCTGGAGATGACATGACCCTGAAATACCACACTGTCTAGCCAAAATTCACACTTAATGAGCTTGGCAAACAACTGATTATCCTGGAGAATCTAAAGCACGGTATGCAAATGCCTCACGTGCTCCTCTTGACTCCTAGAATAGACAAGAATGTCGTCAATAAATACTATGACAAACTGATCCAGATAAGGCTGGAACACCCGATTCATCAGACAAATAAAGATAGTCGGGGTGTTCGTCACTCCAAACGGCATGACCAAGAACTCATAGTGCTCATACCAAGTCCGAAATGTTGTCTCCTGAACATCCTAATCTCTAACCCGTATCTGATAGTACCCAGATCTCAAGTCAATCTTGGAGTAAATCGTTGTACCCTGCAACTGATCAAACAGATCATCAATCCACGGAAGATGATACATGTTCTTTATTGTCACCTTGTTCAACTGCCGATAATTGATACACAACCGCATCGAACCATCCTTATTTTCTACAAACAAGACTGGTGCACCCCAAGGTGATACACTGGGGCGTATGAACCCTTGTCAAGAAGATCCTGCAACTGAACCTTCAGTTCCCTTAACTCTGCTGGTGCCATTCTATAAGGGGCAAGAGAAATAGCGGACGTCACTGGTAATAGCTCAATCCCAAACTAAACCTCTCTACTCGGTGGAAAACCTGGAATTTCATCCGGAAACACATCGGCAAATTCCGCAACCACGGGTATCTCCTCGATTCTCAGCTCTTTCCTCTTCTCTGCCACATCAATAGCATAGATGAGATAACATGTATGTCCACGTTCCAATAGCCGTGACATTTTGATAGCCGATACCAACGGAATATTTGGACGAGAACCACTTCCATAAAATATCCACCGAATCCCCTGATCAGATCGGAAACGAACCGTTCTCCACCAGCAATCAACCACTGCCGGATATTTGTCCAGTACATTGCTTCCCATAATGCAATCGAAGTCCGTCATTCCCAGCACAATCAAATCAGCCTTCAGATCATTGGCCTCAAAATAAATGAGGCAGTCAGATAACATCCGATCAGCAATCACATTCTTCTCGGTGGGTGTCGAGACATTAATAGGCGTGGGCAACGGAGACGGGCACATATGATGTCTCTCCACAAAATCCGCAGATACAAAAGAATGGGAGACACCTGTATCTATCAAAATAAAAGTAGATAAATAACACTTACCCGCAATCACTTCCTCTAGGGCTGCCTCGGCCTGCTCCCTCGTCAGTGCGTACACCTGCCCTTGATGTGGTCCCACCATCTGACCTCCCGATGGTCAAGGCACAACCGCTTGCCTCTGCTGTACTACCCTGCCATCAAATCTTGCTCTGTTCACCTTGAGCTCTGACTGTCCTCCACGGTTAGGACAATACCGAGCAATGTGGTCCGTCTTGCCACAACTGTAACAAGCCGATCAATCACGCATCAAGTGCGATCCTCCATAGTAATAGCATCTTGTTTTCCCCATCCTACTCGCTTGTGTTGGCCCCTGGTTGGTCTGTGCATTACCTCTTCGATCTCCCGCCTTCGGTCATTAGATCGCTTCCCACTAAATCGGGAAGATGAAGAAGCCCCACGAGACTTAAATTGTTCCCCTCGTGGTCTCAGACTGTCAGACACCGGCCTCTGTGATGGCACATGCGGGGGTACAACATCCTTGTAAGCACTTACCCCAATTTCTGCTAGTTCCGCTCTTGTAAGTGCATCGTCAAAAGAACTAGGGTTATTAGAGAGAACCCTATCAAACAGCTCCGATCTCAAGCCCTTTAAAAAGTGCCTCATCTTGGCATATTCATTTGTAGCAATATGGTGGACAGACCGTAAGAGTGATGAGTATTGTAGGGCATAGTCTGAAACTGTCATGTTTCCTGCTTCAAGTCAGTGAACTCATCCTCTTTCATTTTCCTAGCCGCCACTGAGAAATACCGGTTCAGAAACTGAGTCCTAAACAAGCTCCAATCCACCAATACTCCTTGAGCTCTCAACTCCATAACAGTTGTCTTCCACCACATGAAAGATTTCTTGGCCAGTTGGAACTCCGACAACCTCAACCAAGCAGTCTTGGCACATGGTGCCGACACAAATATCTGCTCAATTCTCTCAAGCCATTCTTCTGCTTCTTCTCCAGTCTCAGTTCCCTCAAATCGAGGTGGATAGAAGGTCAAGAACTTCGTCAGACTCAATTCCCCAGGCAGTAACAGCTGTGCAATAGGTTTCATGTCCACAGCCGGTGGCGGTAGAGGATTAGTCTTTGTAATACCCACATTTATACTCATTGCATCTCCCACCTCTTCATTGAGGTGTTCCAAGTTTCTGGCTACCATGCTGTAACACATGGGTTAACAATAATAATACCATAAACAATTCATGTAATACATTGTTAGTTAACATGAATAACAATTCTTCAAGCATGTTAGTATAACACATATATACTCAAATATGCACCACATGCATGAACATGCTCATAAGTGAACACCTATCCAATTTGTTCACTAAGTCTACCCTTCGCTCCTCCCTGGTTCGCTAACCTGGCTCTGATACCGCTAATATAAGGCCTCGCTACCTTAGGTGTGGATTAAGTGACATAAAGAGAGCTAAACATACATTCATCAGAGTATAAGGGCTCATGTTGTTGCATTGGGCTTAAGGATTACAGTGCCAAAATAAAACTTCCAAAAGGAATTAGTTACATTCCCACAAAATGAATGTAAAGGCTATAGATTTACTCTGCCCTGTGTAGAAACTATACAAAAGAATTCATGTCCTGTTACACCAGTAGCATTCCTCATACAGCTCACTGCATCAAACATGTCCTTAGCCCTCCATGCCAAAAGCTCCTGCAGGAACAACCCCAAACCATGAGTATATAATAAACCATATTCACAACAATATGATTATAATGTATAAATGCATAAACCGTAATACAAAGCACTTCATATATTTAATGCATTTAAAAGGCTCCCTTTGGTGTCCCTGTACCGCAACTTGTTTTCATAATCATCAGATTATAATACAGTTAATAAATGTCATGACTTATATCCGATCCATCAATACCAATAACCAATCACAGTCTTGTTATAAGAGTGTATTTTAATGCACCTCGCTTTGTCATGACCACGACACTAATACCACTCGCTTTGACATATCAGCGGCATTAATATCCCTTGCTTTAATATGACAGTGGCATTTACCATCGCTTCGACATATTAGCGGCAAATATTCTATCATTGCTACGATATGGCGGCAAGTATTCTATCATCGCTTCAAATGACAGCGGCAAAGCATTAAAATCATCACTCGAATATAACGGCTCACCGTGATATGCACCAAGCATCAAACATATATATGCAACCACAATGCATAATCCAATATGTATATAAAATACATGTTACCTTTTGGTGCATGTACGTCTCTCTACGTACCGTTCCAAAATATGGGATGTTGCAGGACTTTATCCCCTGCATTTTGTTGCCACCTGGGAAGGCTCTACACAATTGCACAACTCAATATTAGAAGCCAAATCATAATCCATTACCAAAAATTCCATCAAATAACCAAAATTTCAATATTTGATGCCTCGTGATCGATCGGTGCACACCGGCGATCAATCGCGAGACCCCCCTGCAATACTGCCCAAAATCTGCCAACTAGCGAGCGATCGTTAAGTCTTGAGCGATCGATGCGAGCCCCAGCGATCGATCGCTTTGACTTAATGATCGGTCGCCAAAACTCACTGTGTCGAGGCGATCAATCGCTATTTCGCGTATACGCAAAAATCGCCATTTTCATACATTTCATCCCTTCCAACTCATAAAACTCATACAACCTCAAACTCCAACCATCCAACACAACCAAACCTTCCATATACAACATAAAACACATCTATATCAACAAAACTCAAACATTAACACATAAAAACACCATATATCATATCAAACCCCTTTTCCCCCCAAAAATCATAAACCCAAACTTCATTTAAATAGCTCAAACACTAAAGAATAAGGTTCTCTTACCCCTTAAGCTTTAAATTCTAGCAAGATTCAAGGATTTACAAGCTTCCAAGTTCCTCTTCTTTTTCTTGTTTTGGGATGAAAATAAAGGGTGTTGGGGGAGGAGGGTTTAATCGATAAGAAGTGGAGAGATTGAGTGATATGGTTGTGTGGTGGGGAATGAGTGGAGTAAAAGGGTAAGGTAATAGGAGTGTGGGGGGTTTTAATTAAAATGATGTCCAACCAATTAGCATGATGTAGTAAAATATCCCCATTTGATATTTTAAAACATTTACTCAATTAAAATGCACCATAACAACAATTTACATGCTTTCTAGATTAATGAGAACCAATCTCAAATAAATCATGCCAAATCACCAATCCCCCACTATGCACCATATGCACCCTGAAATATATCTACCAGTTCATGCCCACCTCTTAACTATACATTTCACATTTCTCTATAATGAATAATAATACCAAATTATCCTCAAAATCATAATTAATAGCCATAAAACACATTAATTTCAGGGATATCACCCTTGTGATACCATGGGATGCCCATGGCCGCAAAACAGTGAGAACCAAAATAATTATTAGAGATGAGGTTATTATGTGATTATATTATCTTGACTTGCTCACTTTACATTGTCAGTATCCTCTTATAATGAAGGTTCAACGTCGAATACTATCTATCATCTTGCTATAATCTTTTGCCATATGATCAACACAGTCATTATAGTATCAAGCATTTGTTGGAAAGATGTTAATGAATTTAAATTAAGCATAGATGAGTTGAAAAATCGAACGAAAAAAAAAAAAGAAATCAAAAAATAAGGGAAAAATGTTGGTGCCAAGGAACATGAGGGAGGCGTATGGTGGCCATAAGGAGGTGCGTTCAGGCCTCCTAGGCAGGCATTTTTCTGATGGGTTTTGCTCCTTTGGCATATGGCTGTGATTGTTCATATATAGTTACTACCAAATGATGTCTTTGGTGATGTCTATTGGATTAGTATATATAGAACAACCTCCTTTGAGTTTAACACACATTTTCCAAAGAGACGAAAAAGAATGAGAAAGAAATTCTGTGGAATTTATCATTTCATCTTCCTTGTCAGTTTTGAAGTGTACTTTGTGGTTAGCCAATAGCGTTTCCTACTTTACCAAAAGCTATAGCTAGTGGTGACAGTGCAATTTATATCTTTTAATCTTTGCATCAGCCCAAGCACCATGTTTTGGTCGCTCTCCCAACATGACAATTATTGTTCCCGATAGTCATATTCATGTATTCTATTGTAAGCAAAATGGGTTTAAATCGGAAAAAAAAAATTATTGTTCCAAGTGCATGACCATGTGTATTTTAAGATAAAAGCATGGTATGAGGACCATGTGTATTTGTTGCAAGTTTAACAATCTACTCTAAAACAATTGAATGAGTTTCATTGGTCAACTTGTTGGGACTTCATATTTATGATGTCCAAACATCAATAAATGGTTACGAAAAATTTATTCTATAGACACATATCAGTCAGGGACAATTACAAGTTGCTCAAGTCAACTCAGCTTAAGAAACTATTTGGCCACTATTTTTGGCCAAGAGAAGTTTCAGTTAAATATTAGGATCTAGTGCTTACCATTAAGCTAAAAATTATAGCTTATAGCATAGGCGCAACTTCAAACCCTTATACAGTTGCAGCGCAAAGCCCGGAACTAAGCGACATGTGTACAAGAAGGGTTGGGCACTATATGCACCAACGGGTCTTGCTGTTAAGCCACTGGACTCAGATGGCACACACATTCGTCCACGAGTGCACATAAGGACTTACTAGGCGTAGCACACCCAATATCAAATATACTTTATAACTTTTCTATTATTTGAAGATTTTGGCCAAGACATGTCATTTCAGATAAGTTTAATATGTTGGAAAATATGCTTAGTGAATTGAAAGTATGCATAGATGAGTCGAAAAAACGTATGAAAGAAAAAAAAAGAAATAACGCTGATGTTCTGGGCAGCAAGGGAGGAGTGTTCACGCTTCCCCGATGGCGTGTACGCTCCTCATGCTCTCTTTGAAATCCTTCCAAGCAGTAAGGGATGCACGTTCACACCTCCCTGGTGGTGTGAGCGCGCCTCTGAACGATTTCTGGATGGGTGTGCACTTTTTGGCCTATAGTTGTGTTTTTTCGTAATTAAATGCATCTAAGTGTTGTCCTTTGGTGACATCCATTGGATAAATATAAATAGAACAATCTCCTTTGAATTAAACACACAGTTATCAAAGATTAAACATAAAATTAAAGTGCAAAATTATGTGCATTTTGTTCATCTTCATCCACTGTTCAAACTTGAGTGCCTTTAAACCCTTGTGGTTTAAGGATTCGTTATTTGAAGTGATATTATCACGAATCATAGTCGTTATATCTTGAGAAGTGAATTGCCATCAAAATCGTGAGCAGCAAAGCGAGTCAATGTCATTTTAAGAATAAAGAGTTGAACTCTTGTCTCGGCATTCATTCTTAAAAGCCATTTTGTTACTTCGCTTGTTTAATCCCACAGATACACAATCCTAAAACTTAATTATTCCTACAATCTTAAAACGATATTGGTAACAAATGGTGTCAACAAGTGCAACAACGACTTCCGTTCATCATGTAGAGAGGCTCGAGAAGTTCAAAGGAAGTGACTTCAAAACATTGCAACAAAAGATGATGTTTTACTTGACAACCTTAAATTTGGCAAGGTCATTAATGAAGATGCTCCAACTATTGAGAATGGTGAAACCAACAACCAAAATAGGATTGCGGTTGATGCATGGAATCAAAATGACATCTTGTGCAAAAACTACATTCTAAACGGTCTTGACAATATGTTATACAACGTGTAATTTCAAGTGAAAACAACAAAGGAATTATGGGAAACACTTGAAAGGAAGTATAGATCTGAGGATGCAGACTTGAAGAAATTCATAGTTGGGCGATTCTTTGACTTCAAGATGATTTATTCCAAGCCAGTATTGGCGCAAGTGTAGGAACTACAAGTCATAATGCACGGCATACATGCGGAGAGAATGCATCTTAGTGATTCATTCTAAGTGGATGTGATGATTGAAAAATTGCCTCTGTTGTGAAAGGATTTCAAGAAATATCTCAAACACAAGCGAAAGGAGATGATTCTTGAAGATCTTCTGGTTCGTTACGAATCAAGGAGGATAATAGGAATCCAGAAAGGAATGTGTTAAAGAACCATATGGAAGCAATGGCTAACTTGGTTGAACAAAATACAAGAACAAAAAGGAAGTTTGAAGATAAAGCCTCCAATGTTGGGAATGCTAAAAAGC
The DNA here is from genome assembly GCA_907163345.1 of Haberlea rhodopensis. Lineage (NCBI taxonomy): Eukaryota > Viridiplantae > Streptophyta > Magnoliopsida > Lamiales > Gesneriaceae > Haberlea > Haberlea rhodopensis. The sequence continues at coordinate 29,892,916 of CAJQUN010000003.1, read as the reverse complement.
TCAAAGGAAAGTGCTATGCGGAAAGTATACGACCGAGTGAAGGCATGTCAATATAACCGAAGACGACAGCTTATCAAACTGTTTATTAATCTTATGCTTATCGTTTGATTAGTAATTTGATTTTGACAAAGATTGTATTAATCAAACTTAGTGTTTGAGGGAAAAATGTTATATGAAAAAATGAATCATTTCCAGTTGAATGTAATGAAGTTTATTCGTCAATCTTAGAAGCAATAAAATTTATATTATTACTTATATGATTGAGTTATGATTTATGTCATGATCGCTTGATCATATAAATTATAATTCACTATGCAAATTCGTGATGTTAATTTATTGTTTTATGCGAGTGTTAACTTAAAACATAAGTGTGTGACTTGTGTGGGAGATAAGTTAACAAAACCATCATTCATTCAGTAGAAATAAATAGACACCTCTAGAATTAATTCACATTGATGTTTGTAATTTAAAGTTTGTGCAAACTAGAGGTTTGGGAAAAGTATTCGTTATTTTATCGATTATTGAACAATGTATTGTTATGGCTATTTGCTACGAAGCAAAAACGAGGTCATGAAAGTGTTTGAACACTATAAGAATGATGTTGAAAACCAATCAAGCGAATGAGTTTTGCTATGAAAAGCTGTGGGTCGATATTGGTGCAACACAGCAAAATATTTGATTCTATTTAAATTTTATATGCACATTACGCTTAAGACTTGAATTTGCGAGATATTAAACATTGAATTCGAGTTTTTTAAGGTTTATACGCTTAAAGTGCAAATGGTGAATCCAATGTCACAATTGATTTGACTAGGCGTTGTTCTCATAATATATTATATTTGAAGTTTATAAGCATTGTAGGCTTAAAGTTCGAATTTGCAAGACATAAAAACTTTAATTCGAGTTTTCTAAGTACGTTGGAAATGTAAATCTTGAATCAACTTCGAGAATTTTGTTCAAGTTTTCAAATTTTGTAAGGAAGCTCGCTCAAATCAAGATTTGCAAGATATAAAAATCTTGGATTTTGATTTATTAGTTTATAACGCTTAGAATTTGAAACTTGAAAGTTTGAACACCAGTGAAATCTTGATAAATTCAAATTACACAAAATTGTGGGTGGGAACAATTTTGTCAACCATATTCTAAGTATCACACTTAGATAATGACGAAAAATCCTTATGAGTTAAGGACAAAAGGTTCCTACAAATATTGAAAGTTTGGGGAAGCTTGACTGAAGTAAGTCATAAGAAGTGTCAGAATTACGACATGAGAAATTTAACAAAATCGTGTTGTCAAAACAAGTGTGACAAAAGTGGCACACATGAAGCATATGTTAGTATGCTTTTAAGTTGATGATATACTCTTTATGGGAAGAAATAGATATCATCAAAATAACGAAGAAATTTTGATTAAACATTTTTGACATGATGAATATTGGTGCAGCAATGTCAAAATTAAAACTGAAGTTTCCAAGATGAATTCTCATGTTTAATTTCATTTTCAAAATTTTAAGCTTTGTGCTCAAATTCAAGTTTGTAAGAAATAAAAACTTGAACTTTGATTTTCAACCAGTAACGTTTAAAATTTAAAAATATGACTTAAATATGAGAATTTCTTAGAATTTAAAATTTTGTAAGAAATATCGTTTAAATCCAATTTTACAAGAAGGAAATCTTGAACATGGATTTTAAGCTACAATGCTTAAATTCGAAATTAAAGATATATATCAGCAAGGGCGACTCAAACTTTCCGGATGCCTTAGACAAATTACAAAAACAAGACATTACATTACATGCATTATCTCATAAGCTAACATTGATTCACTCAACAAATACATATATAATATCTTGAAAGAAAATATAAAATGAGAATTGTACTAACTTCACAATGTCATCTTGATTTATAAGGCTCTATTCTATGTCAAATACTCGATTTCCAATATACAATCTTGGTCACTGCAATATATAATACATTGATGAATATTAAACTAAAATATTAAAATTTAAATTAAAAAATATCTTCATAATAGGGATTTGAATTTTTTATTTTTATAACACAATTAATATATTTAAAAAAATACTAAGATAATGGGTCTTGTTATGAAAGGGTGATTAAGGCAAAAGCCTTAGTTGCCTAAATATATGATTCGCCCCTGTATATCAATTGGTTATCTAACACAAATGGTTATGAGTTAAACATTGGTAATGTGTTGTGACATGAAAATGAAAAAAGGGAAAATATTCTAAACAAAAAGTGTATAGCTCAATCCATTATAATGTCAAAGTTCATGTGCTGGATAAAGCGGAGAAGAAGTCGGATGGCTTCGAAGTTTTGTTAAGTGAAAATTTCTTGCTAGCAAAATAATGTGCTTGCAAATAAAATATATTATGATAGTAAAACCGCTATAAGAAAGGCACAAAATAAGAATGGTAAGTCTCATACGTTGAAGACATGATACCATATGGCAAAGTGATGTCTAATAGAGGTGTTCATCGGTTCGATTTTGAACTTGGATGATTAGTTGATGAAAATTCAACACAAATACAAACACTAATACATCATAGATTGGATTCAAAAAGATTTTGTACCTTTGACCTTTTTAGTTTTAAACTTTAATATTATTTTGAAGCTATTTATTCCAAAAAAATCGAGTTTAAAGGAGACAATCAATAAATTATATTATATTTGAAAACATGCAATTAATTTACGAGTTCTTATTCATACGATCAGGAGCAAAACCACAAAAAAAAATTAAACCATAAAAAAAATATAAAATATATAAATTTTTATTTATTTCGATTTTCATTTCGGTTTGGCTAATTGAACCCTATAACCAAAACCCAAAAAAAAAAAAATTAAACCAAAATTTTTCGATTTGGCCGCTTAACCGAACCGGTGCACACCCATAATCTCTAGTATCATAATCTTAATTGGTTTTGTGAGAAAAGCCGTGAATCCACTTATGAAAGTTTAATCGAGAGATCACGTAAATAAACTATCGAGGGATGGGATTAAAAACCCCAAAAATAAAATCTTAGAGTGGATATCCAACATAGTTGACTGAAGATCCAAAGCTAGATTCAAAAAGAACAAATAAATTACAAGATTGAAGAAACACCTTGGAGACTAATCTCCAACTCATTCATATGATTAGAAGTGTAACCTGCAAAATGGGTTCGAGGTTAGGCAAAAGTCTTTAATGATTCCTATGACATATGATAAAAATGTTAGAGCATAGCGGGATGCTATTTTAGGAGATCACTTACGTGAGTGTGAAGTGTTGTCGCTTCAAAGATGGAAATCACTTATAAAACCAAGCGTAATCCAAGGCCGGGATGGACACAACCATGATAAACCAATGCGAATGTTAGAATTGTTATAGTGTGTGTTCAGTTATCTAGGTTTACATCAATGACTAAGTAGTTCAAAACTAAAAGTTCACTATGAAGTTAAGTAAATCCAATTGAATACCATTACGGAAGGTTCAAGGCAACAGCTACCTCTCAAGATGTTATAATAGTTCGCTAAAGGCATTCATGCATTAATTTTATCCATGTGGATGTTTGTTGGAAAATATGTTAGTGAATTGGAATTAAGCATAGATAAGTTGAAAAAACGAACGAAAGAAAAAAAAAACGTTGATCTCATGTGCAGCGGGGGATGTGCGTTCACGCCTCCCTGATGGCGTGAACGTGCATCCCCCGCTGCACATGAGATCAACGTTTTTTTTCTTCTTTCGTTTTCGTTCGTTTTTTCGATGGTGGCGTGAACGTGCCTCATGGGCAGTAGGGGAAGAGCGTTCATGCCTTCCTGATGGTGTGAATGTGCCTCATGTCCTCTTTGAAATCCTTCCAGGAAATAATGGACTACGTTCATGCCTCCCTGGTGGCGTGTACGCGCCTAAATTATTTTCTGAATGGGTGTCCACCCTTTGGCCTGTAGTTGCGTTTTTTTGTGATTAAATGCTTCCAAGTAATGTCCTTTGGTGACATCCATTTGATAAATATAATTAGAACGTCTTTTGAATTAAACATTCCAAAGATTAAACACAAGATTAAAGTACAAAATTCTACGCATTTCGTTCATCTCAATCCCTTATTCAACCTTAAGTGTCTTTAAACCTTTTTGGTTTAAGAATTCGTGATTCATAGTACTACTATCACGAATCATAGCCGTTCTATATTGAGAAACGAACTGTTATCGAAACCGTGATCACCATAGCGGGGGCAATGTCGTTTTTATTCGTCCCAAACAATATGTTTGAATAGCTGTACATTCACAGATTTTACCCAACCTAATTCAGCAAAGTCAAAAGATGTTTGAATATCTTTGATAAAATTGTCAGTCCTGAGCCACGAGACGAGAATATCGGCGATATTCTTGAAATTTTTAACAGCTAAAATCTCAAGAACACTTATCCCAAACAATATAAAACATGAAACCAAACTTTTATTCATCCAAATCAAATGTTTTACAACCCAAAATTGAAATAAAACATGCACAAACTATTTTGACTGGATCAAACAAAATTCATAGCGGAAGCCTAACTAAAAACAACTAAACAGTAGCGAATTTAACATAAAATCAACATCAGCTCATGGCCCTTTCTAATAGAACCGATTTTAAACAGCCCCAAAATTCTGTAGATTCTTTTTCTTCGAGTTCACTTTCATCTGGAAGGGAATGTAAATTGTGGGTAATGTGGAGGTCACTCTGTAAGGGGAGGAGACATACTCTTTCAAATTTAAACACAATAACATATTCAAACTCATAACAACATATTTAAAACATCTACATTAAACAGGTCTTAAAATTCTCAACCACTTTCTCTAGTTTCACCCTACTAGATGAGGTCATAGATTTCTAGTTTAACCTCACTAGAAATGGATCGTAACTCGTAATTAGCTGTTTAACCCTACCACATGATGTCAACTTTTCTGGTCTAACCCTACCATAGGAGGTTAAACACCATAAAAACATCATTTACTGTTGATTGCTAAGAAGGTTGGTAATGAGGCTTGGTAGCCACAGAGCTTCAAAAACTAGAGTTTTCTTCGCCTCAATTGCCTCGGTCGACCTTCCTCTTGCTAGAACTGATTGGACAAAGTTTTGTTACGAAAATATTTTTCTGTAAAATTATGTTGATGTCTTCTTTTGGTTATTTATAGATAAAGGATATGGAGGGTGAAAATCATCATCCCCGTATCTTCACAATTTTTTGCAGATTCTGATAAATGAAAATCTTCACGCTTAATGCTTTCTCAATTTTGCCCGAATAGAAGCTTTTTCTTCACGCTTCTTGCTTTAATCCGAACTCTTTTAAACAAATTTTGAATTACATAAAATTAAAACTATGTTAAACGGCATATGTTGTCACAGATAACATTGCAACCTCAAAACTATAGGAATGAACAAAATAACCCATGACCTAACAAAATCCTTTTAACCAGAAATAATTTATAAAAAAAAAACAGTAAGAAAATAACAGTTAAAAAAAAAGTTCCATATTTACAAACCCAATTTGGAAACCCTCGAGGAGAGTTCTTGATGAAAGTTGTTCTTCGCAAAGTATCTAAATAGCATCGACCACCCAATCGTAGAATTGATTCGCCTTCGTTCCAATCCGTCGAAGAAAAAGTGCATGGATGAGGAGGTGAGCCAACGAGCCTTGTCCCATGCATGTCTTTTCTATGAAAAATGACTTGGTTGTGGCCACAAATCGACCAGAGATTAATCTGTCATGTTTATCTCCTTAGGTTGCAAACGCTTAATTAAAGTAATCTGAACCACGTAATGTGATGAAGTGAGCTTCTTCTAATCCTTTCGATTGATCTCCGTCATACCATGTTATGGTTCCTGCATAGATAAACAAAAACCTTTTTTTGTTCCCATAATACTTCAACACACATACTTGTAGTTCATTTAAAAGCTTGTTTTGGAAAACAAATGCCTCCATAGAAGTGAACTTTGGACTTAAAGAGGAGGACATACTATACCTATTGTAGTAGCTGGCTCCTCTTCTCTTGCCATATGAAGTATTAATGTTCCAGAGAGAATAGTTATAAATCCACATAACTCAGAGGTTATGCTGCTCAGATCCTGACCTGACCAGTCCTGCAAAATATTGCAAGAGTCTCGATAGCATATTTGCTGAAAGTTTATCCTGACAAAGAATTACTTTTGGAAGAAAAAAATTGATTACCTTAAACATTATCACACTAGCAATGAGGGTCAGAGTAGTGAACATCACGTAATAAATTGGAGAAACTATGGCAGCATTGAAAGTGTCGAGTGCCTGAACATGCCAATCGCAAAAAGTTGAGAAATAGACTAGCAAAATATTTCAGGACAAAAGGACTTTCTATCTGGTTAGAAACGAGGCAGTGTTCTAGATTAATGAACTCAAGATTTCAAACATCAAGAACCAAATCCTCAATGACCAAAAGAAGGAACTTTTGTTCAGACACAAGCACATGATAAAGCCAGATAATGTACACAAGCTTCTAGTGCTTAATTGGGATTTGGATAATGATTGATCAAGTGGTAGTTGCAAAGGCGCCAATACCAATAATTGGTGAATGTTTCACTTCTCTAAAGAACGGAAAGCATTGCCTATTACGATTACCTTGTTCAAATAGTTCAACTGTGTGATCACAAAAATTACAGCAACAGAAAGGAAAAACCAAGTCTGAGCATATCCAAATTGATTGATCCCCTCTAAAGTAAGCCTTATTGCAATTCCAATTGCCTTTATGCTCACAACCTGAATGAATATATATTGAATAAGCAGTAAGACAAGTTTCTACGTTGAACAATGTAGGAGAGTATTTAACCACAAAAATGAATAGAAGCTCTTTATATATGTATAGGATGTGTTGGGAAAGCAACTACCGTGAGTGCACCCATTAAGGAACAAATCCCCAGGTAAACCAGTATGTTTGTCTGCCCATAGAGAGGCTCAAAACGCAGCATTAACACTAGCACCATGGATATGGTAGCGGCAACATAAATCATGAATGCTGTAAACAAAAAAACGAGCATAAGCATGTGTCTAATAACTCGTTAATGTCGAGATTTTGTAAGAAAAAAACAAGAAGAGAAATAGAGAAAAACCTGGTTGAGTAGCCAATAACCAGACTTCTTGTACAGAATTTGGAGTGTGTTCTTGAGGAGCATGAACAACGATGACTATAGATCCTACAATGCAAGCCACACATCCCAGTATGCCCAACTTTTGCAATCGTTCCTTCAACATAAAGTGCGCCAAAAAAGCACTTTTCAGATGCGTGAAAATGGTTAGTTACATAGATATAATCAAGAAATCTATCTAAATGTTTAATATCATCAAACGTAACAGAGTTCAGAAACCATTAAAAATGTACCTAATGATAATACTCAATGCACCAAGGGGGGTCACAAGAACAGCTGGCGCATAAATATAAGCCACAAAATTGGCCACCTCTCCAGCAATCACTGAAAGAAAGACGATAGAATTATCAACATATTGATCAGAAAGTCAGAAGATCAACTTTCTCGTAGCAATCAGGATGCAAAATAGTACATTTACAAATCTCACTTACTTGTAATCATACCCGCCCACCAAAGAGGTTCAAGTAAGTAAGTGTAACCACCAAATCCTACAATATGAAGTGCAAAAATTGTGAATGTATAGCAAGTAAATTGAGTAGTGCAGTGAAAGAAGAGTGATTTACATTTTACATACATGAATATTGTAAAAGCTTTTTGCATGATTTTCCCAATAAAATATTTGGCAAGTCAAACAAGAATCTTCAATAGACTCTGTCTGTTCTTGTTTCTTGAGTTCCAAACAAATTCTAAGCATATATACTAACCAAGAATAGGACTCAATTGCAAAATGGCTTTATCACATTACTAAGAATAATTTTCCCCTCCATCCCACAAGATGAACAGACAAAAATTTCAACATCCTTGTTTCCAAACTTTGCATCCACCAATCAACAGAATCAAATCACTTCTCAGTTACTGTAGAATTCATTAGCCTGAGATTTATCATTTGATCAGTCAAGAAATCTGATTCAGTAATTATTTACGAGCGGTCCAAAAACGCATGCTCCAATCAAAATTAAATACATCACTGACAGATCTATTTACATGACTAAACATAAACACACAAAAAACATCTTCACCGAATGGACAACAAAAATTCATGGGCATTTAGTTATGTGTAAACTATACCTGCCCGAGTACCAGCAGCAGCTGCTCGCTGTAGACCTTTCTTCTTCAAAATAAAGCTTGTTCCAATAAACAAACTCGACAACATTGCCAAAATCAACCCCCTCGTATTATCCGAAACACCCATTTTTTCTCTATGAACATCTATAAACACAGATATTCTGTATATATCTCCGCACACTTGATCTGAACTTATTCAACTAAGAAACTACAAAACTAAACGCAATACGGCAGCTAAATGAACTCCAATAATTAAAGAACGTGAAAACCACAATCTGAGATCCCGACAAACTCGATTTCCCGCCAATCAAGCGGCAGAAGAAAATTTCAAGATTTCTCGACCACAATAAATTGTAGTGCAAAATAATTAATGGATATGACAAACAGCTGGAATCCGGCTTCTAGTCCAAAACCGCCGCGGTTCAACTGTTTAAGGCGGAGGGAAAATATAAAGAGTGTTGGTCTGCCGACCAAGTATTGAATTAGCTGTGTTGTCTGCGAAAACAATAAATAAATTGAACGGTCAAAGACTCGGGGTGTCCATTGGACAGGTCTTCTGTGAGTTGTAATGTCATTTATTTATTTATTCATTTATTACAAATAATACTAAAAACATTATTTTTTTATGACTATGGACCCGCAGCACTATTTTTGTAAAGAACAATAGATAAACTATCGAATGTTATTGTAGCCTATAAACCACGTCAATTAAGTAAATTGTGGTACATCATACTTAAAGATATTGCTAGTGGGCCTCGTGGCTTGGCTTATTTGGAGCACCAATTGATACGTTAATACACATCATGCATTCTCTGACTTTAATAAACTATTTTATTTAGCAGTATTTTTTAAATATTTATTTAATAAAATATTAGTTTTATATGTGGATACAGTGGCTAATTTAATAAAATAATATTAAAAAAATTAAGAAATAAAAAAATTATTACGTTTATAGTGTGATTCGAGATTCGGGTTCGCATTTCTTCAAAAATATTTTTATTTTTATTTAATAAAATTTGATTAACTAATTTAATTTTAGTATATTAGAACATAATATATATGTAGAATAATAAATTTATTTTTGAAAGTTCGTATCGTGTCGTACCAGTGTTCACGTATCCGTGCCTGTGAATCGTAGTCGGAACATATTTTATTGTAATGAATTAATTAAAATAAATTTATTTTATTTCCCTAATACCAATTTTTTGACAAACGAATCAAAGATATTTTGGACAAGAATTTTGACATATTCATTTTTGAATAAATATTGTTAAATAATTTTTGAAACAAAAAATACCAAAACTTTAAAATCTAAAATATTTTAAATATTTTTAAAATTTATTTCTCACATTTCTATCTCACAACTCCGTACATTAACATTATCTCAATGTAACTTTAAAGTAAAACAAAGGTGGATGACAGAAAAAATGGAGGAGAAAGAATACTAAAAATTGAAGGAGAGAGAAACATGAATCGGGAGAAAGAAATCGAAATCAAGAGAGATAAAATAAAAAATGAGAGAGAAACAGGAGAGAGAAACGAAAAAAAATATTTGAGGAAAGAAGAAACGCGATCACGGATCATGTTTCTCTCTCCTCATTTAAAAAATTAGGAGGAGAGAGAAACGTAAACCTGGATCGTGTTTCTCTCTCCTCATTTTAAAAAAAATATTGTCAGTTGTCAGTTAGAATCGCGAACCAGATCGTGAATCACGTATAAACATAACATTATTTTTACTTTATTTTTTAGATTTTTTTTTTAAAAAAATTATTTTATTAAGCCGGATACAGTAGTGAAAAGGATTTTTTAATAAAATAATCGTTTTTTTTAAAAGTATTTAACAATATAACCGGAAAAAAAAATTTATTAGTAAACTAACTGAAGTCGCCATGTTAGATGGCGACTTCATTTGAAGTCGTCATCCGACATAGCGACTTTCTTAAAAAATCTTATTTTTATTGATATCGTCATGTGAGATGCCGACTTCACGTGAAGTCGCCATCTGACATGGCGACGTCTTTAAAAAAATAAATTTTTTTTAATGTCGCCATGTATGATGGCGACATCTTATTAAAAAAATAATATTTTCACCGATGTCGGTATATAACGACATAATTTTTTTTTTAAAACGTTGTCGCCATCTCAGATGGCGACAATTAAAAAATATATTTTTTATTTGATGTCGTCATCTTAGATGGCGACAACAATCAGTTCTTCATCTACAAAACCGAACACAATGTTGCTCATTTCGTAAACAAAAATCTCTTCGGCATTCGTAAACAAATTCTATTCAGAATTTGTAAGCATTTTCTCTCCAGAATTCGAAAACCATAATCTTCATTATTTCCTCCAGTCGTTTCCTCCGGTCGGCACATTGTAGGTATGTTGTTATACAAATAATCAAATTTAACAACATTATATATAATGTACTGATTTATAAAATTTATCTTTATTTTTTAAGGTATGTCAATTAAAGTTTTGTTATATTGGGGATGCGATATATTACAAGATTCAGAATCTGTCTCATCGACTCTGTCGTAATAGGCACTCCATCAGCCAGATGTCGGTCATAGCTTATAGTTAACTGCTCCATCTGCTCGATCTGCAAAGTCCAAAAGTCCATATAAAATTTATAGATCTAAACACAATTATAAAAACTAAATTTCATATAATTAACGTACCACATACTGCCATGCCGGGCCATCACCATGCTGATATCCTGTCTGTACAAAATATTCTTGACGTTCAATGTATCTACGTGTGAAAGAGTGTATTTATGTACAAACTAATTTAACAACATGTTTACTTGAGTTACTGACTGCTCATCGAGGATGTCCCTCATGATGCATACGGAATGACTCTCAGTTTCTGTAAAGTTTGAATGACATGACCACCTGTATATATTCAAATAAATGATTAAATGCATTAACACATTAAATCAATTATAAAACAATGCATATTCGTATTACCTTACACCATATGGAGCAGAAGGTAACACATTGTCTGGGCCGACCATTATTTGCCCAATATGGGATCTTTGGCTACCCAATTGCGGAGTCAAAATTGGGATTCGTGACCATGCCCAAATCTCATTTATTGTAGTGACATCAATAATACAAGTTAGATTGACAAGAAACATATTTTAATTATTAAAACAAACAAACGTATTGTTTACCTGTAAGAGTTGCAATGCACCACCTATAACTTTTTTCCCTCTCTCTGATGACGTGTACAACTCACGATACAAGTATGTCAACACAGCACTGCCCCAACTATATGTACGGCCAGAGTCGATATCCTCCAACTTCTGTAAATACAATAACCTAACAAAATTGCCTGATGAATCAGGGCACATAATTTGTGATGCCCCGAAATTAATTAATTGCAATTTGGGCATTAATTATGTTTATATAATGAATCATGTTGATAATTGATTTATGTGTTGAAATTAACTATCTTGTTGAAATGCTTAGTCACATGGTAAGCGTGACCCGGGGTTGCATTTCAGGGTGCATGTTATGTATGACGGGAAATGAGGTGTTAACATGATTTATTTGTATTGGTTATTAATTATGAGGAAGATATGAATTTAGTGGAAGTTTGTTGCATTTTTGTAAAATGCTTTTAAAATACCACGTTGGGGTATTTTATACATCATGTTAATTATTGGGGTAAAATTTTTAATTTCAACATTTATAACCCTTTTACCCCACTTTACCACCTCACTTTACCCTTTACACTTTTAATCCCCAATTTCACTCTCAAACCCTACCTATTTCCCCATTTTCGAAATCTAGCAAGGAGGGAAAGGGAAAGCTCCACAAAACTTTTGTTTGTGGGATTTTTGTTAAGATTTGGAGTCCTCAAGAGATATGGAACCCTTCCTAAAGTTTTAATGATGCTTGGTTTTTTAAATGGGATGATTTTGAAGTGTTTTATGTGGGTTTGTTTTGGGTATATGTTGAATGTAGTTGGGGTATGATTTTTGAAGTGTTATATGTGGTTTTTAGTGAGTTATGATGATATTTGTTATGTTGGAAAGTTTGGGTTTGAAGGGTATGAGGTAGAGCTTGAAAAATGCTCAAAAATGGTGATTTTTCGATGTACAGGGATCGGCGATCGATCGCCCGTTTCTGGCGATCGATCGCGAGCCAGCAGTAGGCTCCAGAACCATTTGGCGATCGATCGCCACTTTTGGGCGATCGATCGGCGAGGCTGGCGATCGATCGCGCCAAAAGTGGCGATCGATCACCAAGGGCTGAAATTTTCAGCATCGTCCAGTATGATCTCGCCATCGATCGGGCCTGGGCGGCGATCGATCGCGAGATGTAAAAATGGGTGTTTTTTTATTATTGTGTGGGATTTTTGGATATTGGACTATAATTAGCTTCTAATATCGATTTGTATGGTTGTGTAGAACCATCTCAGGTACCCACAGCTTCAAGAAGATAAAGTTCTTCGACTTCTCCATTTTTTGGAATTAAGGTACGTAAGAAACGTACGGGCATCGGACGGTAAAACACATTCCTATACTATGACTACGCAATGATTGCATAAGTATTTACGATGTTTATGATGATGATTATGATAAGTAAGTTTATGATGATGATGTCTATGATGAATAAAGATGATATGATGTTTATGAGGACGTTTATGATAAGATGATGATGTTTACAAGATGATGATGTTTATAAGATGATGGTGTTTATAAGATGATGATGTTTATGATATGATGATGATGATGCACGTTTAACTATGTTATTAAGAATGGTTGAGTGTTCTGGTAGTTGTTATGGGAAAGCGATGAAGGTACTTACCGCTGACATAGCTAGCGAGGAGATTACATCCGCTATCAAGGTGTAGCGAGGGGTAATCACAGTACCGCTATATGTCGAAGCGAGGGGGGCCAATTGTTCCGCGGACATAACAAGACCAGAAACATCCCCATTTCTAAATAACATTGTTGATTACGCGCATATATGTGAAGTACGATTTTATTCATTTATGTCAAGAACTAATGATTATATACATGACTATGAAACAGGGACAACCAAAGTGGGTTAATGCGATTAACCAGGAAGTATATGTTACGATTATTTTCATGCATTTATTTATATGCCATTATCTTTATGATATTAAGTAATGATGTACATGCTCATGATGGGTTGTTCCTGTAGGTACACTTTTGGACTGAAAGGCTAAGGGTCGGGTTGAGGCAGTGAGCTAAAAGGAGCATGAAAGAATATAGGATTCAGGATTTTGATAGTCTCTACTCTAGGAGTAGTGTAAACCTATAATGTTAGCATTCGTTTTTGGGAATGTAATAAATTAGCTCATGAAATTTTATTTTTGGCCTGTAATCTCATTAGCTCAAAGCTACAACCGGAACCCTAAGATGTTATTAATGCAGGTTTAGTCCATAATATGTGATTATAATGATGTTAAGGTAGGAAGACCCTACATTAGTGGTATCAGAGCAGTGGTTAGAAAACCCGGGAATGAGTGAAGGGTAGCCTTAGCAATAAGTTGGCTAGGTGCTTCTTTTAAACATGTTTTGTGCTTATTTTGCATATGAAGCATATGACTATTATACTAACATGTTATGGTTTTTAACGATGTGTTATATGAACTGCTTTTGGGTATTGTTGTTAACCCTTGTCTTGCAGCATGACAGCAAATGTGGAAGTAGGAGATGCAGTGAGTGTTAATGCTAGTGCTGGGCGTACCAATCCCCTACCACCGCCAGCCTTGGGCGAAGAACCCTCTGAACAACAGTTACTACCGGGGGAGCTAAGTTTGGCTCAGTTTCTGACATACCGGCCCCCGATGTTCGAAGGAACAGAGACAGGGGAAATGGCTGAGGAGTGGTTAGAGAGGATAGAATAGATATTTGTGGCAGCTCCTTGTGCTAAGACAACCTGGATAAGACTAGCGGAGTTCCAATTGGCCAAGAAGGCGCTGATGTGGTGGAAGACCACAGTGATAGAGCAAGAGGCTCAGGGTCAGGAAATAAACTAGAAACTGTTCATAACTCGGTTTATGACCCGCTACTTTTCAGCTGCTGCACGACAGGCTAAGGAGGATGAATTTACTAACCTCAAGCAAGGTAACATGCATGTGTCAGATTATGCTCTCCATTACTGTTCCTTGCTCAGATATGTACCTCACATCGCCGCAAGTACTCAAGCAAAGATGAGGAACTTCATGAAAGGTTTGAGGCCGGAACTGTATGACAGGGTGGTTACTTATGGCCCTGCTTGCTTTGATGACGCCCTTTCACGGGCTGAGCTAGCCGAACTGGGAGTTGGTGCATATCCCGATGCCGTGCCACCTCCAGCACCCCTTCAGAAATCTACTTCTGACAATTTGAAGCCGAGGGGTGATCAGTTCAAGCCAAGGGGGAACACATCAGTTTCGAGGTTCAGTGGTAAGAGGCCCGAGAATCGTTGGAGAGGAAACCGTAGGAATGACGCCTCGTCAGGAAGAGGACAGCCGCAGGGAGGCAGATTTGTGAAGGTCCAGTGCTCTATTTGTGGGCAACCACACTCGACGAAGGACTGCGTCGGTTGTTATGTTTGTGGCAATAAAGGCCACTTTGCTCGGCAATGTCCCAATCGGGAGGGACAACAGAACTCTACGGGGAGGCCTACGGACAGAGCAGTACAACACAGGCCACCATTTGTGTCGAGGCAGTATGGAGGTCAGCCTATGGGGCCACCTCAGGGGCAAGTTTATGCATTGACCAGGGAGCAGGCTACAGCGGCTCCGGAGGAAGTGATAGCGGATACGTGTCTTTTATTTACACATCCTTCTTTTATATTGATCGACACAGGTGCGTCACACTCTTTTGTGTCGACAAGTTTTGTGGAAAGGCACCACATATGCACTTCTCCGTCGCACACGCCTCTTGTAGTCTCGACACCCGCTGGAAGAAGTTTGATTACTGGTCGGATTGTCTATGATGGCCTCATTTATTTTGAGGGTAACGAGCTAAGGTCAGGTTTGATTATTCTGGGAATGTCAGATTTTGACTGCATTGTGGGTATTGATGTTCTGAACAGGTATCAGGCGGTTGTGAACTGCAGGCAGAGGACTGTCCGGTTCAGATCTGATTTGGGAGTCCAGTGGACATTCTATGGGGATGGTTCCCTTTCAAAGATCCAGTTGATATCTGCTGTCAAGATGGCACAGTTATTGGAACGAGGTCATACGGGATATCACATCTATGTTATCGATGTTACGGAAAATAAGGAAGAATTAAAAGTCGAGGATGTGCCCGTAGTGGCGGAGTTTCCTGATGTCTTTCCGGAAGAGATTCCCGGATTCCCACCGACGAGAGAGGTCGAGTTTAGGATTGAGTTACTACCATGGACGTCTGCCATTTCTCGTGCCCCATATAGAATGGCACCAGCGGAGCTAAGGGAGTTAAAGACTCAGTTGCAAGAGCTCCTTGACAAGGGCTATATACGCCCCAGCGTATCACCCTGGGGTGCACCAGTTTTATTTTTCAAAAAGAAGGATGGCTCGATGCGTCTGTGCATCGATTACAGGCAACTGAACAAAGCCACAGTAAAGAACAAGTATTCGCTTCCAAGAATTGATGATTTGTTTGACCAGCTGCAGGGTACGAGGCTCTATAGTAAGATCGATCTGAGGTCGGGGTATCATCAGATTCGAGTAAGAGAAGATGATGTTCAGAAGACAGCTTTCAGGACGAGATATGGGCACTATGAATTCTTAGTCATGCCTTTTGGGGTGACAAATGCCCCAGCTGTCTTTATGAGTCTGATAAACAGAATATTTCAACCGTATTTGGATCAGTTCGTCATTGTTTTCATTGACGATATACTCATTTACTCCCGGACCGAAGAGGAACACGTGAAGCACTCGAGGACAGTACTCCAGATCCTTAGGGATCATCAGCTATATGCAAAGCTCAGCAAGTGCGAGTTCTGGTTGAGCAGTGTGGTGTTCTTGGGTCATGTTATATCAAGCAGCGGGATATCTGTAGATCCCAAGAAGGTTGAAGCTGTGATGGAGTGGGCTGCACCCACTTCTGTACCCGAGATACGGAGTTTCCTTGGCTTAGCGGGTTATTACCAACGTTTTGTCGAGGGATTTTCTAAGATCTCTAAGCCGTTGACACATCTGACTCAGAAAGGAGTCCCGTTCTATTGGTCTGAAGCTTGTGAAGAAAGCTTCCAAGAATTGAAGCGTCGTTTGACTACGACATCTATATTGGTGATTCCTTCTGAGAATAAGAGGTTTGCCTTGTACACGGACGCATCATTGCAGGGTTTGGGCTGTGTATTGATGCAGGATAAGCACGTGGTGGCCTATGCTTCGAGGCAATTGAAGCCTCGTGAGACCAGATACCCAGTTCATGATCTGGAACTGGCGGCCATCATTTTCGCCTTGAAGATTTGGCGGCATTATCTATATGGTACTTCATTCACCATTTATACAGACCATAAGAGCTTGATGTTCTTATTCACTCAAGCGGAGCTGAATATGAGGCAAAGAAGATGGATGGATTTACTCAAGGATTATGATTGTGAAATTGAGTACCATCCTGGTAAAGCAAACTTAATAGCAGACGCCTTAAGTCAGAAGGTGAAGAGTATTGCTGAGGATGCCATGAGTTTATCAGCTATGATGACTTCTTATTGCCATCTGGGCTATGATTTCGATGTGAACACGTTGCCGGTGTGAGTGTCGACCTTATTGGCTGAGCCAGACATATTTGAGGCTATCAGGAAAGCCAAGAGGTCGGATGATGATGTTCAGAGGTGGTCATCGATAGTACTTCAAGGACAGCCATCAAAGTTCAGAGTGGCAGAGGATGGTTCCTTGAGGCTTGGTAACCGATGGGTAGTGCCGAGGGCACCAGAGTTACGTCAAGGGATCTTGCACCGTGCTCGTAGCAGCAGGTTTAGCATACATCCAGGTGGAAGAAAGATGTACAAGGACTTATGCGACCAGTTTTGGTGGAGACGGATGAAAAGAGACGTCATCACTTTTGTCAAGAAGTGCTTGATTTGTCAGCAGGTAAAGGCAGAAAGGCAGAGGCCTGGTGGCGAGCTGAAGAGCTTGGAAGTACCTAAGTGGAAGTGGGAGCATATATCTATGGACTTCGTGACCCACTTGCCAAGGACGGCCTCTGGATTTGAAGTGATCTGGGTGATCGTGGATAGGCTGACGAAGGTAGCTCATTTCATCCCTTACTGTATGACTTTCACGTATCTAAAGATGGCCCAATTATATGTATGGGATGTGGTGAGGTTGCATGGGGTTCCAGTCTCGATTGTGTCTGACAGAGACCCAAGGTTTACTTCACATTTCTGGGAGGGTCTCTAGACAGCTTTAGGCACAGAGGTGAGACTGAGTACAGCTTATCACCCTCAGACAGACGTCCAGACAGAGCGTACCATACAGACGCTCGAAGATATGCTGAGGGCATGTGTATTGGAGTTTGATACTCCGTGGCAAGATTCATTACCACTGGTGGAGTTCTCGTATAATAACAGCTATCAGGCGAGCATTCAAATGACCACTTTTGAAGCTCTTTACGGACGACGATGTAGGTCACCGCTGTATTGGGAGGACTTGACTAGTAAAGCGGTCGGAGGACCGGATATGATTAGGGATATGGAAGAAAAGATTAAGTTGATACGCTAGAAGATGAAAGCGGCACAGGATAGGCAAGCAGCCTATGCTAATAAGCGACGACGACCGCTAGAATTCCAAGTAGGAGACAGAGTCTTCTTGAAGATCTCGCCATTCAGAGGTGTGGTTCGGTTTGGTATGCGGGGGAAGTTATCTCCGAGGTATGTTGGGCCGTATGAAGTATTGCAGCGTATCGGTACTTTGGCCTACCGTTTGGCTCTACCGCCGTCTTTATCTGGCATACATGATGTTTTTCACGTCTCTATATTACGAAAGTATGAGCCAGACCCGTCTCATGTTTTACAGCCTACTGAAGTACAGTTGGGCTCAGATGTATCCTACGTAGAACGACCGGTCAGAATTCTGGATCGAGAGGATCACAGATTACGAAGCAAGATTATACCGATGGTCAAAGTTCAGTGGGATCGTCGGGGTATCGAGGAGGCTACGTGGGAGATGTAACGGCATATGGTGCAGCATTACCCGGAACTATTTTCTGGCATGTTATTTATGTTTAGTTTCCTTTTGGGGTAAGTGCATGCGATTTCGATGACGAAATCTTATAAGTAGGGGAGTATTGTGATGCCCCGAAATTAATTAATTGTAATTTGGGCATTAATTATGTTTATATGATGAATCATGTTGATAATTGATTTATGTGTTGAAATTAATTATCTTGTTGAAATGCTTAGTCACATGGTAAGCGTGACCCGGGGTTGCATTTCAGGGTGCATGTTATGTATGACGGGAAATGAGGTGTTAACATGATTTATTTGTATTGGTTATTAATTATGAGGAAGATATGAATTTAGTGGAAGTTTGTTGCATTTTTGTAAAATGCTTTTAAAATACCATGTTGGGGTATTTTATACATCATGTTAATTATTGGGGTACAATTTTTAATTTAAACATTTATAACCCTTTTACCCCACTTTACCACCTCACTTTACCCTTTACACTTTTAATCCCCAATTTCACTCTCAAACCCTACCCATTTCCCCATTTTCGAAATCTTGCAAGGAGGGAAAGGGAAAGCTCCACAAAACTTTTGTTTGTGGGATTTTTGTTAAGATTTGGAGTCCTCAAGAGATATGGAACCCTTCCTAAAGTTTTAATGATGCTTGGTTTTTTAAATGGGATGATTTTGAAGTGTTTTATGTGGGTTTGTTTTGGGTATATGTTGAATGTAGTTGGGGTATGATTTTTGAAGTGTTATATGTGGTTTTTAGTGAGTTATGATGATATTTGTTATGTTGGAAAGTTTGGGTTTGAAGGGTATGAGGTAGAGCTTGAAAAATGCTCAAAAATGGTGATTTTTCGATGTACAGGGATCGGCGATCGATCGCCCGTTTCTGGCGATCGATCGCGAGCCAGCAGTAGGCTCCAGAACTATTTGGCGATCGATCGCCACTTTTGGGCGATCGATCGGCGAGGCTGGTGATCGATCGCGCCAAAAGTGGCGATCGATCACTCGTCCAGTATGATCTCGCGATCGATCGGGCCTGGGCGGCGATCGATCGCGAGATGTAAAAATGGGTGTTTTTTATTATTGTGTGGGATTTTTGGATATTGGACTATAATTAGCTTCTATATCGATTTGTATGGTTGTATAGAACCATCACAGGTACCCACAGCTTCAAGGAGATAAAGTTCTTCGACTTCTCCATTTTTTTGGAATTAAGGTACGTAAGAAACGTACGGGCATCGGACGGTAAAACGCATTCCTATACTATGACTACGCAATGATTGCATAAGTATTTACGATGTTTATGATGATGATTATGATAAGTAAGTTTATCATGATGATGTCTATGATGAGTAAAGATGATATGATGTTTATGAGGACGTTTATGATAAGATGATGATGTTTACAAGATGATGATGTTTATAAGATGATGATGTTTATAAGATGATGATGTTTATGATATGATGATGATGATGCACGTTTAACTATGTTATTAAGAATGGTTGAGTGTTCTGGTAGTTGTTATGGGAAAGCGAGGAAGGTACTTACCGCTGACATAGCTAGCGAGGAGATTACATCCGCTATCAAGGTGTAGCGAGGGGTAATCACAGTACCGCTATGTGTCGAAGCGAGGGGGGTCAATTGTTCCGCGGACATAACAAGACCAGAAACATCCCCATTTCTAAATAACATTGTTGATTACACGCATATATGTGAAGTACGATTTTATTCATTTATGTCAAGAACTAATGATTATATGCATGACTATGAAACAGGGACAACCAAAGTGGATTAATGTGATTAACCAGGAAGTATATGTTACGATTATTTTCATGCATTTATTTATATGCCATTATCTTTATGATGTTAAGTAATGATGTACATGCTCATGATGGGTTGTTCCTGTAGGTACACTTTTGGACTGAAAGGCTAAGGGTCGGGTTGAGGCAGTGAGCTAAAAGGAGCATGAAAGAATATAGGATTCAGGATTTTGATAGTCTCTACTCTATGAGTAGTGTAAACCTATAATGTTAGCATTCGTTTTTGGGAATGTAATAAATTAGCTCATGAAATTTTATTTTTGGCCTGTAATCTCATTAGCTCAAAGCTACAACCGGAACCCTAAGATGTTATTAATGCAGGTTTAGTCCATAATATGTGATTATAATGATGTTAAGGTAGGAAGACCCTACATAATTCCCCCTAACATCAATAACGCACAAACCCGTGTAAACTTAGCAACATCATCTGGCGTACTATGTGTCTCCGAGGGATTTTGCAGCAAATGATTTTTCAAAACAACTAATCTCAACCTCGCACCTTTAAAATCTTTGATATTTTGGTGTGAATACTAAATATGTATGGCAATATTCTTGTCATTCGGGTAGAGTCCTATCATAATCTATCCCAGACACTACGATGACATCTACTGGCAACGCCAATATTACTGCATGTCTTGCAGTGTGATGGACATTTCTCCCGATCTAAGATGAAATGTGTGTGCAACTAAAGCCGTGATCAGGTGCGTGTCAAGTTCAATCTTACCACACCTATATATACCATAAAATCTAATCACGTGCAACAAATTAACAACACGTATATCTAGTGGACACATATCCCAAAAATAGCTATCTGGGTTTCTCACACGAAGTATGCTATCCATATCACCTACTCGTACATCCTCAGATCGATGTGAAGACTGCAATGACAAGAGATGTGTGTCAACCGAGCCTGGTTGTCTCATTTGATCCATCCTGAAATATAATATAAAAAATTATCAACATTAATCTCAACATTATAAAAACTACCCGCCGTCTGTCCACGACCGCCGCCTCCGACCGACGCACATGCGGTCGCCGCCGCCCGCCGCCCACGCTCGCCGGCAGCCGCCCTCCCACGCCGACCCCGAAGCACCAGCCACCTCAATCTGGAGTCGACTCACGACCGCCTTCTTCTGGAACAAACTTTTCACCATCCACATCACCAAAATATATACCAACAAATAATATACTCCCAATATATATATCAAAATCATAATTTATCTAAAATCAACAAATAACAAAAATAAAAAAACTTACCTTAAATAATTTGGAGAGAAATCGGACGATTTTCGCGAGCTTGCAGATGGAGATGGAGAAGAGAAATATGAAATGTGTTACTGAGCGGCGGGTGTCTAAGATATGAAAGCGGGGTTTTAATTTTCATTGGTGTCGCCATGAAAAAATCAGTCTGACATTGCGACTTCGGTTAGTTTGTTAATAAAAAAAAATGGTTATATTGTTAAATACTTTTAAAAAACGATTATTTTATTAAAAAACCCGTAGTGAAAATTTTTATTTTTTATAAAAAAATATTATTTTAATATTTTGAAATAAAACTACTCAATTTGATTTTGTTCAGAAAATGTCATAAGAAAAGCCTAAAATCTTATTTTTGCATTACGTAAAGCCTAAATTTCATTTTTTTTACTTGTGAAAAGCCTGAAAATGGTAACTTTTTACTTATGAAAAGCCTAGAAATCACTTATTTTTTGAACTTTTGAAGTATTATTTTAACGAAATACCATTTTTTAATGAACAATATTTTTTTTAAAATCATAAAGCCCAAAAGACGTTAAAAAGAACATAAAAGTATGATAATTACACGTTGAGCTTCATGGAAGGAAGATGAGGTTCAAGAAGATCGGACTATCAGAGCCTCCGGCTTTACTCAGATGGTAAATATTCATATATCCTTTTTGAACAACTTGGATATGAGTTCGGGCATTGGCATAAAAATATTTACAAAATTCTAGTCCCAATATTAAAAAAAATAAAAATAGATTGGACTATGTGATGACACGACATGAACATATTTTGTGCTATGTTTGTAGACCATGGAAATCCTTCAGGAGCATTTGTTTGGCTTAATTCTTTTCACAATAATATTCGTTATAATCAAAGATCAATGGTGATCATACATCTAGACGTAACATCAAATTATTACTTATCTTTATAATAACTACTTTTTGGCATCTAAATTACAGTATTTCTCCCCTAAGATCCTCTCTAAACTACTTATATTTTTATCAAAATAACATATAAATACAAATTATATCTAAATACAAATTAAGCATAATATTATACAAGAAAATATCCACTTCAACATGATTACATTTTAGGGAAAATTGCAAAATCCGTCATATAAGATAATGTAGTTTTTGATTTTGATCCTCTGATTCGTCAACTTTTAGTCTCTATGTATTTTTTTTTTTTTGTAATTTTAGTCATTTTTTTGTCATACTGTTGATATGGTACCAGATATTTATTAAAGTGCTACCAATCCTTTACTACGTATCTTGCGTCACATTTTCGGAAAAAAATAATAAACTTGTAAAATAGGCAATTATTGCATTAAAACTGAAACTTACTAATGAAATTATCAAAATCTAAATTAGCTAAGCTACGGGGCTAATTTTGCAATTTTTCTTTAAATTTCATATTAAAATTGTATATAAAATTATTATGTGGACATCCTAATGTACACTACTATCTATGATGGGCAAATTATGTCGGGTTGGTGTCGGGTTTTAATGGAACCCGAAATTATTTTTAAAAACAATTCGGGTTTAACCGAACCCAAAATTATTTTTAAAAACAATTTGTGTATAGGGTTTAACCGAACCCAAAATTATTTTATCAGGTTTGTGTCGGATTTTAAAATCATTATCCAAAATATTTTCAGGTACCCGAAATTGACCACCCGAAATTTGACCCATGCTTCATGTTTGTACTTAATGTTCTCTGCTTCCTATTTGCGAAATATGTTTCTACATCGAATCGCACTCTAAGCCAATAACTTCAGTCAAATTATTCCATATTCAAATTGAAAAACTGACCCAAATCTGTGTTAAGGCAGACGACCAACTACTTATTTTCTGAATTGTGAGTTTGCTTGATATGTTAGTTTGAGCCTTCTTTCTATGAAGAAGATATCGATGTTGCAGATATTTCGATTCCAGTGAATTAAGATTATATCCTAGACCTTGTCAGCCCAACCCGATAATATAAGGTTGTATATCTTAATGTGCTGAAAAATGAAGGGAGAATTACAACAAGGTACCAGTTGGAGAAACTTATTTCAAATAAATCTGACTAAAAATCATGTGCAACTAAACATACTTTTAAGATAACTTTATTCACATAGATCCAATTTATATACACTTAGTTTAAAAATGTATTTTTTTATTCCTAAAATACCCCTTATTTGAAATTCTAGATTGAGATCCCGTCATTTCAAATAGATCCCCCTTGGTGCCAGAAGTTTTCTTTCCACCTGCGAGGAATCCATAGCCAAAAGTAAAAGGCAGAAAAGAGCAAAAATCTAGGGTTTTGTAAGGATGATAGAGGTGGTGTTGAACGGATCTTTTCTGAAAATGTGTCTAAATGCATAAATTTGTAGCGGACTCCAATGCTATATTTATTTCCAACTTTGCTACTGCCAAGTTGGAAATAGGACAACAAATCGAGACAATACATGTAGCATTCTCGAATCAATTGGCCAATAAGCAAACAGTTTTTTCATCTCAACTAAATGGCATACATGAGATTATGCAAAGTGTTGGGATATCGAAGACAGTTCCAGGGAGAGTCCAGTAGACAACCGGTAAGCTCTAGCAGACAACACACTCCCATTCGAAGAACGTCAAACAGTAGAGGCCAACCAATCCTGAAGAGACCCCAACCAACCCAACAGAGGCCTCAAACCCAGCAAAGGACACAAACTCTGAGGCCTCTAGGGGTGTTCACCGGTTCGGTTAACCGGCCGAACTGAACCGAAAAAGTTTGGTTCAAACCAAACGGAACCGACAAATTTCAATTCGGTTTTCTGTTTTAAACAAAAATTGGTTTTCGGTTGCAGGGTCTGGTTAACCGAATCGAAAACCGAAATTTAAAAAAATAAATTTTTTTATTGTTTTTAATATTTTTTTATATGGTTTCGCTCCTGATCATATGAATACGAACTCGTAAATTAACAACGTGTTTTCAAGTATAATATAATTAATTTTGTTGTCTCCTTTAAACTCGAATTTTTATAATAAATAGCTTCAAATAATATTATAAGTTTAAAATTATAAGATCAAAGGAAATTCATTTGAATCCAATGTATGTATTAGTGTTTGTATTTACATTGAATTTTCATCAATTAATCATCTAATTTCACAATAAAAACAAATTTAAAAAACGGTTAGAACCAAAAACAAACCGAAGCGAAAAAGTTTGGTTAAAATCGAAACAGTTTTGAAATTTCAAAACCGAAATTTCGGTTTGGTTCGGTTCGGTTCAAACCGAACCGAATGAACACCCCTAGAGGCCTCAAACAACCTCTGCTCCATCTGAGTCTTTTGATAGGACCAGACAATGGTTCTAACTTTGTAAAATATTCTTCTCTCTTTGTCGTTTTTCTCTTTAATAAAATTTAGTTTACATTATTCAATGCATGCTTATCTTTATATCTGATAAGTGTATTTTATACACTCATATTCCTTCATATTTTACATGGTTTATTGTTGGTTTTCGATCAGAATTACGTTTTTGGTATTGTTATGTCATGTCTTGTATGAATCCAGGTAACTACGTGATTTGTAGACTAAAAGGGTGCAAATAGCGGATTAAAATGATGTACTGAGGTCAAGCTTCCAAGGTTTCCATCCTACAGGTTGGCGTAGCTACGCCATTATAAGGCGTAAATACGCCAAGGCTATGTCATTTCCAGCTTTTGAAGAGTTACAGTAGGTGTACTTACGCCAGTTTCAGGTGTAGCTACGCCAAGGCTACGACATTTGAGATTTTCTGAAGAAGGAGTTCAGGCGTAACTACGCCACTTTGAGGCGTAACTACGCCAGTTAAGGCGTAATTACGCCAAGACCGTGGCGTAAATACGCCAGTCACGCCGAAAGCCAAGTTTTTAACACATCATCGGCGTAGTTACGCCAACAGAAGAAATTCATGCTACCTTCCTTATCTGATACACGGTAATTCAAAGGGCAAGGGGGGATGTTTCTTAAAGGGGATTCATTCAGACTTATAAAAAAAGGAACTAGGTTTGGAGGAGGAGAAAAAGAGAAGACGACGGCTCAGAGCAAAAAGTAGAGATTTCATCACGAGACGGAGGCGTTCATCTAAGAACGAAAAATAGCTTCTAAATCGTTTTGTATTCTAACTTTTATTTGGTTTTATGGATTGTCTAAACATGTCTATAAGTTTAATTCATTCTAGCATGAACTAACTCTATTTTTCTAGGAGAACGATGTAGCTTGTTTTGAAACTACTCTTATTATAAATTGATTGAAGTATTTGGATTTCCATATGGTTTATTTGTGTTTCCCTGTTCTTAATGCTTTTGATCTATGACAACTGGCGTAATTACGCCAAGACCGTGGCGTAAATACGCCAGTCACGCCGGAAGCCAAGTTTTTAACACATCATCAGCGTAGTTACGCCAACAGAATTTTGAAAATTCATGCTACATTCCTTATCTGATACACGGTAATTCAAAGGGCAAGGGGGATGTTTCTTAAAGGGGATTCATTCAGACTTACAAAAAAAAGGAACTAGGTTTGGAGGAGGAGAAAAAGAGAAGACGACGGCTCAGAGCAAAAAGTAGAGATTTCATCACGAGACGGAGGCGTTCATCTAAGAACGCAAAATAGCTTCTAAATCGTTTTGTATTTCTAACTTTTATTTGGTTTTATGGATTGTCTAAACATGTCTATAAGTTTAATTCATTCTAGCATGAACTAACTCTATTTTTCTAGGAGAACGATGTAGCTTGTTTTGAAACTACTCTTATTATAAATTGATTGAAGTATTTGGATTTCCATATGGTTTATTTGTGTTTCCCTGTTCTTAATGCTTTTGATCTACTTGTCATAGATTGAATGATGTTATATTTGTGATCTATCACTTGAGAGAGGAGGTTGTGAATAGGAAAGAATGGATTCATATTGTGGAAGTTTATAGTGTTTGAGAGACCTATAACTCCATAGAAGTCGTTAAAGGAATTACTGTGCAATTTCAATTGTTTGATATTTGATCTTAGATAAAGATATCAAGATTGATGTTAGATTATTACTTTCGCTTAACACTCGAGAGAGAGAGTAGAAAATAAATAAGAACTCTCGGCTAGTAAATTAGGAAAATCCATAATATTGACATCAAGGAATGATAAGTGTAATGGATGAACAAGTGAAATCGAACTCCTAGATTTGTCTCTTATTGATTTTTTCCAACTTAAAGATTTGATCATTGGTAGTCTAATTGATTTTTATTATTTGCATAAAACACTCAACCATTCGATTCTCTGGATAAAGCAAATATTATTTTAATTCAGTACTTAGATATAACTTTATATTCAATCTCTGTGGGTTCGACATCTTTTATACTAAAACTTGACCACCGTGTGCTTGCGGTATAGAAATATAGCAACAAGTTTTTGGCGCCGTTGCTGGGGGATTGCTTATTTAGTACAATCTGATACTGTAACAATTAATCTTGGTTTTAATTTAGAGCTTTTATTTCTTTTACTTTGAATTGATTGTTGTTTTCTCTGAGATTTTGCAGTGCATGCGAAAATATAACTCCTGAATCGTTGTTGTTTGATCCTGAGATCGAGAGAACTGCAAGAAGATTGAGAGAAACGAGAAGGGAAGAATTGATAGAAATGGCTGCAAATAGAGACAACAACGAACCACCCCCACAAGGGAATGTTGAACCTCAAATGGCTATCAGATACTATGTCAAACCATCGATCAATAACAATTACTCTGGGATCACTTGCCAGACTATCAATGCCAATAACTTCGAACTTAAGCCTGCATTGATAAGTATGGTGCAGCAGAATCAGTTTGGTGGTTCCGCTGTTGAAGACCCCAACTTACATCTGAGGATATTTTTGGAGATAGCTGATACTGTAAAAATGAATGGTGTTCCAGAAGACACTGTGAGACTGCGCTTGTTCCCTTTCTCTCTTAGGGATCACGCAAGGAGCTAATTACAATCTCTTCATGATGGTGGTATTTGCACATGGGTAGACATGGCCTCAAAATTTCTCTCAAAATTCTTTCCACCAGCTAAGTCAGCTCAACTGAGAACTGGAATCAGTACGTTCAAAAAAATTGATTTTGAACAACTATATGAGTCATGGGAGCGATTTAAGGATTTATTAAGGAGGTGCCCAAAACACAACAATGAGAACTGGGTGCAAATCCAGTTATTTGACAATGATTTGAATGGGCCAACTAGGATCATTGTGGATGCTGCAGCAGGAGGAACATTTTTTGCTAAAACTGCAGATGCTGCTTTTGAATTACTTGATGAGATGTCAGCCAACAGTTTCCAGTGGCCCGGTGAGCGAGCAATGGTAAGGAAACTCATAGGTATGTATGAGGTTGATCACTTTAGTACACTTTCCACACAATTATCTGCACTAACCACACAGGTAGCAGCTCTGACCAAACAAGAAGAACAACCCACTATTGAATCAGCTGCAGCTGCAGCTGGAATCGAGTTGTCAAGGGAAGCAGACCAAGAACAAGCTCAGTTCATAAATAATCGGTATCCCAACAACAATAACAACTACCGAGGCAATCAGTACCAACAAGTGTTCCATAACAATGATAAACTTTCATATGCCAACAACAATAACGCCTTGACTCCACCACCTGGACGCTCCACAAAAGAATGAAGGTAAACCATCATTTGAAGATTTGGTAGGTAACTTTGTTCAAAGCTCGGCATTGAGGCTTGAGAAGAATGAGTGAAGGCTTGATATGATTGATGGTCACATGAATAATATGGGTGCTACAATGAAGTCTCTTGAGGTGCAATGAAGTCTCTCGAGGAATTTGAGACTGTGAATCTCACAGAAGAATGTAGTGCTATTCTCCAGAAGAAGCTACCACAAAAATTAAAAGATCCAGGGAGGTTTACTATTCCTTGTATTATTGGTAGTTCTACATTTAATAAGGCATTATGTGATTTAGGTTCAAGTATTAATTTTAATGCTTTATCTGTTTTCAGGAGCTTATGGCTTGGAGAAGTAAAGCCTACTACAATTACCTTGCAATTGGCGGATAAGTCTCTTACATATCCTCGAGGGATAATTGAAGATGTACTCGTTAAGGTGGACAAATTCATTTTCCCTGCAGATTTTGTGGTACTAGATATGGAAGAAGATGGAGATGTCTCATTGATTTTGGGGAGACCATTCTTAGCAACAGGAAGGTCACTTATCGATGTTCAGAGAGGAGAACTATCCTTGAGAGTTGGAGGAGAGGAAGTCATGTTTACTATTTACAAGGCTCTCAAGGGACGTTACGAGGTAAGCACTTGCAAATTTTTAGATGTTATTGACTCGTGTGTGCATAATTGTGAAGTAGGAACAATACCTGTGGATCTGTTGGAGAATTGAATGGTCAACTCCATTATGCAAGTGGACGCAACTGAATCCGATATTTTTGAGCAAATTGAAGCACTTAAGAGCTTGCATAAGGAGAACGCCACTGCTGGAACATAGGAAGATGTACAAGATACATCAGTAGAAGAAGTTACGAAGGCAAGCTCGGAATTGAAAGAACTACCTACCCACCTTACTTATGCCTTCTTGGGTGAGAATTCGACATATCCGGTAATTTATCTTCATCTCTTTGTTCCGTAGAGAAAGATAAATTATTACGTGTCTTGAGGACATTTAAATCTGCTTTGGGTTGGTCAATTTCTGATATAAAGGGGATTAGCCCATCTTTATGCATGCATAAAATACTTATGGAGGAGTCATTAACTCTCTCCATTGATCATCAAAGGCGGTTGAATCCACCAATGAAAGAGGTAGTAAAAGCAGAAGTGCTTAAATTGTTAAATGCTGGGATTATTTATGCTATTTCAGATAGTGCATGGGTCTCCCCAGTACAGGTTGTGCCAAAGAAAGGAGGAATGACAGTGGTAAGAAATGAAAATAATGAGTTGATCTCAACTCGAACTGTGACGGGGTGGCGAGTTTGCATTGACTATAGGAAACTCAACAAGGCCACAAGGAAGGATCACTTCCCTCTTCCATTTATTGATCAGATGCTCGACAGGTTAGCCGGTTATTGTTATTACTGTTTCTTAGATGGCTATTCAGGGTACAATCAAATTGCCATAGACCCCGAGGATCAAGAGAAGACAACATTTACTTGTCCATATGGAACTTTTGCTTTTAGAAGAATGCTTTTTGGTTTATGCAACGCACCTGCTACCTTTCAACGGTGCATGATGGCTATATTTTCAGATATGGTGGAGGAGATCCTAGAAGTCTTCATGGACGACTTTTCGGTATTTGGTTCCTCTTTTGATCATTGTTTGCATAACCTATCTCTTGTGTTGCATCGATGCCAAGAAAAGAATATGGTATTAAACTGGGAGAAATGTCTTTTTATGGTACAAGAGGGTATTGTCCTTGGCCATAAGGTGTCATCTCAAGGACTTGAAGTGGATCGAGCGAAAGTGGTTGCAATTGAAAAGCTTCCACCCCAGAACAATGAGAAAGCTATTAGGAGTTTCCTTGGACATGCTGGGTTTTATCGATGTTTTATTAGGGATTTCTCTAAAATAGCTAAGCCATTATGCAATTTGCTAGAAAAAGACTCACATTTTGTCTTTGATGATTCGTGTTTGCAGGCATTTGACAGGTTAAAGAAAGCACTTATATCAGCACCGATTATCATAGTGCCGGACTGGAAGGAGCCATTTGTGTTAATGTGTGATGCCAGCGACTATGCTGTTGGAGCAGTATTGGGGCAAAAGAAAGACAAGATTTTTAGGGTAATTTACTATGCAAGCAGAACTCTTGATGGAAGCCCAACAGAATTACACCACCACCAAGAAAGAGATGTTAGATGTGGTTTTGCATTCGACAAGTTTAGAGCATATCTGATTGAGACAAATGTCATAGTTTACACAGATCACGCAGCTATTCATTATCTTTTTGCAAAGAAGGATGCGAAACCCCGGTTGATTCGATGGATTTTATTGCTGCAAGAGTTTGATTTTGAGATCTTGAATAAAAGGGTAGTGAGAACCAAGTAGCAGATCACCTATCTCGTCTGGAGTTGGAGGTTCAAGTGGATCATGGAGTCATACAAGAGAATTTTCTTGATGAACATCTCTTTGAGGTAAGTACTAAAACCCTTGGTTTGTTGATTTTGCTAACTATTTGGCATGTTCTATATTGCCTCCAGACCTCAATTATCAGCAAAGGAAAAAGTTCTTTCATGACATCAAGATTTATTACTGGGATGAGCCACATGTATTCAGACGATGTGCAGATCAAATTGTCAGGCGATGTGTAACTGAGTAGGAAGCAAGTGAAATTTTAAAAAAATGTCACTCAACACCTTATGGGGGACATTTTGAAGCATCGAGGACCGCCTCAAAAGGTCTTCAATCAGGTTTCTATTGGCCACAGCTACATCAAGACAGTTACACTTTGGTGAAGATGTGTGATCGTTGTCAATGAATTGGTAATATTTCCAAACGCCATGAGATGCCATTGACGAATATCTTGGAAGTAGAAATCTTTGATGTATGGGGTATTGATTTCATGGGCCCCTTTCCACCCTCTTGTGGTCAATCGTATATTTTGTTAGTAGTGGATTATGTTTCTAAGTGAGTTGAATCAATTGCCACACCCACTAATGATGCTCATGTCGTGGTTAAGTTTGTGCAAAAGAACATCTTTACAAGATTTGGCACTCCGAGAACGATCATAAGTGATGAAGGGACTCACTTCTGTAACAGAATCTTTAGTGCTTTGATGACGAAATATACTGTGAGGCATAAAATTGCACTGGTTTATCATCCACAGACAAATGGCCAAGCTGAAATTTCTAATTGAGAAATTAAGCTAATTCTAGAAAAGACTGTAAGCATCAACCGAAAGGATTGGGCTCTGAAATTGGATGATGCACTATGGGCGTACATAACTGCATTCAAAACTCCCATAGGGATGTCCCCATAGCGTCTTGTCTTTGGGAAAGCATGACACTTACCTGTAGAGTTGGATCATCGAGCTTTTTGGACTATTAAGAAGCTGAATTTTGATTTGAAGGCCGTTGGTGAGCTCACTGAAATGGATGAGTTTCGCAATGAAGCTTATGAAAATGCCAAAACTTACAAGGAGCGAACAAAGAATTGGCATGACAAGCAAAGTGAGAAGAGAGTTCATTCCTTGTCAAAAAGTACTTCTTTATAACTCTCGTCTCAGGCTGTTTCTAGGAAAGTTGAAGTCATGATGGTCTGGGCCGTTCATCATCGAGAAAGTGACGCCATATGGAGCAATTGAACTAAATGCAATGACGGTCAAACATTTCAAGCAAATGATCAGCGTTTGAAGCATTATTATGGGGCAGAAGTAAGGAATGTGGACTACGTTCATCTGAGCGAGCCTAAATGAACGAATGGAAGACAGTCGGGCTGTTGACTATAAACTAAGCGCTTTTTGGGAGGCAACCCAAATTATGTATCCTTTATTTTAGTTTTTTTTTAAAAAAAATTTCATTGGCGTATTCACGCCGTTACCAGGCGTAAATACGCCAGAAAAAATTGGCTTTTGCAAATGTCGTAGCGTAGGCGTAAATACGCCTGTTAATGGCGTAACTACGGCTGTTCAATATTTCAGAAAAAAAAGCCATGCAGTCGGCGTATTTACGCCTCTTAAGAGGCGTAAATACGTCATTCGCATTTTAAGTCTGAATCTGAAGATTTTTTACACTTTCTCATCTTCTCTCCAACCCTAACTCACGCCCCCCTTCCACCAAAATCCCAATTTTCCATCCTTTATCTTCAATTTCCCTTATTTAAGCAACCATATCTCTGAAATCGATTATTATTTTTATTATTTCATGTTTTGGAGTTAATTCTTGCCGGAAGCAAGTTTAGGGGGGTTTGATCAGTGGTGCTCTTCTTCTCCAACCCAAACTCGATTTTGCTTCATCTAAGGTTGGGTAAGTATAATTTCTCAAAGATTATTGAGCTCTTGTGAGGAAAAGTGGAAAAAATTTATGCTTTGATAGAATTGGAGTTTTGAATTGGGTATGATATTCTTGTGGAGTTTGAAAGTTTGGATTAATTGTTGTGGGGGTGAATTATCCACGTTGGGCGAACTTGTTTGGGTTATTGTTAGTTTTGGTTTATTGGAAGTGCACATCTAATGGCACCCAAAAGAAACAAAAGGGGAGCACTTCCAAACAAAAGGAACAGGCTTCTTCATCGGTATCGTTTGACGCCCACAAATTTTGGAATGTTGATGCTGAGAATAATTATAAGTTGGAATCAGATAGGCCCTGTAGTACGGGAATTTTATGCCAACCTCTCTGTGCGACACGATGACTACAAGGTCTTGGTTCGAGGACACATGGTAGCCTTTGATTGCCACACAATCAATACACTCTTCGAGATGCAAGATGTGGAAGACGACGAATACACTAACTATATCAATAAACACGTCGACTACAATGAGATTGTGTGTGGCCCTACTGCGCGTTGGAAAATGAATCAAGAGCGGTTTGTCAATTTTCCAACCTCTGCGCTAAAATGAACTGAGAAGCTGTGGTTCTCCTTTATCAAAGCACATATTAAGCCAGCCCTTCATGCTAATGATGTGACCAATGGCATAGCTTCCTTGCTTTTTGCTATTATGACTGGCTTATCTATCGACTTAGGACTTGTTCTTCAGTATTCTATTGAGTTTGCCTGCAGGGGGCAACGACTTTGGGATTCCCACACCCCATGTTGATTACTGATTTATGCTACTATGCGAGGGTGCGATGGGGCCTAATGAAGAGAAGTTGAAAATTCAGAAGCCGATCTTGTTATCGAGACATGCTATTCGAGGGTGACACCACCAATCATCTAGCCATGCAGGCACCTCCAATGAGCCAGCACCGACTGAATCTGCTCCGATTCCGGACTTCACACCATTGTTACCAGACTCACTGACTTGGAGCATTGTGTAGCGGCTCAAGCTCATCAATTGGAAGAGTTCCACCAAAGTCACGAAGCATACCTGCAGTGCCAAGAGGTGTTCTAGCAGCGTCAAGATACATACATGCACTTTGTGGTGGACTTTACCTCAGCCCTCGCCCAGGAGTTCCCTCAGAGAGTGTTTCCATAGTCGCCTACTTTCCAGCCACCATCATTTCCACAACCGCCCCCCATATGATATGGATGACGATGACCAATGACGGTCGTCACCTAGGTATGTGCATCGCTCCATATCGTTCTTCATGTTGTATGCATTGAGGACAATGCACATTTCTAAGTTTAGGGGGGGTACTTTGAACTTTGTCTCAAATTACTTGGATTTCTGTTTATTCTGGTCAGTTGTGTCTTACTTGCTTTGTTTTAGTTTTTTGTTGGTTTGTCATTGATTAGAGTATGTTGAGTCGTGAGTGTCATAAGTTGTGTTACGAGTCAGTTGATGCCAATGATGAAGAATTTAGTTGACTTGTGAAAATTTTAAAATTTTCTTGTTTTCACTTTGCTCTTGAGTTTCTCACATATTCATGCACTAGAGACCATGACCATTTGATTAATCAATGTTGATTTGAACGAACACAAATATGATATAGGCGATTCTTGATAATATTTTGGGCATTTATTCATTGATATAAATTTGTCATAGTAGCCCATTTGAGCCTAATTGTGAAAGAATGAGGCTTAAATTGTTGCATTATGTTTCAGATTCTCATTCAAATTCTTTTGATCAACACATTCTCTTAGCACAATTGGTTAAACCACATATTATTTGTGAATTGAGAGTAGCCTAGAACTTACTATAGTAACTTTTGAGGCGAAATACAGACATATGTGGCTTAGGAATGATTTAGGCAATTTTTGATCGTTTGAGCCTTTGAAGCCACCAAACGACATCATTTTATCCCTAGTTACCCTTTTGAGCTTAATACAAATCGAATGGCATGTGCTTAGGCACATGAATGACCCCATTTGGCATCGTTTCAAGATACCACATCAACCATCTTGTTGAGAGCTTAAACACTATTTCCTACCCTCAAGTGAGTAAGCTTCTATTGCGCTTTAAAATTTCAAATATCTCCCATGTTCAAAATTGAAAATTAGAAGGGGAGTAACAATGAAACAAAAAGGAATGAATGCATAGAAATATGCTGAAGAGGTGGAGAAAATAGTGATTGAAAGAATGAGAAAAATAATGAGGTAAATGATGAGGCGGATGAGAAAGGAGGGTGAATTGAAAAGAAAAGAAAAATGATGAATCATCTGTCAGGATCGATTCCGGGGGTGGGTTGCCATTCCACACCCGAGTTCAACCAACTTGAGCTTCAATAGCTCGTGTTCTTGAAATAATGCACCGAGAGATTATATCGAGTTCGATTACAAAATCGAGCGGAAGACACTCGACATAACCCACTCTAAAACCGATTAAACATTTGAAAGACATTTTAAAGATATGCAATTAAAGTAAATAAACAAGCATTTATTTATGGAAGTTCGAAGGTGGTGTAATCCTTCTACGTCTCCCCTTCTTCCACCTCATGGAAGGATTCTACTAGAAGACTTTGATTTATACAATCCCGTTGTACAAACCCGATCCAGTTGGGAATGCCTCATCCAACTAGAACTCCTAGCAACTCAACTATGTATGTTCTTTAATGTCTCACATACAAAGACCTCTCATCGGTTGTGATAAATCATCAACCGTTGCAATGGTATTCACTCTTCTATTTTAGCTCACAAATACAATGAATAGAGTGAATACAAAGGCACAAATGATTCCATAATGAATCTGATATAGCAAGGTAAGATGTGCCAAAGGTTTGAGGAGTGCTCTTCATTTAGCAACTTTTGTCTTTTAAGTTCCTCAATTGAATCCCAAGTGGGTTTGCTTTGGAAGGCTTGGATTGATCTTCAATCAGCTGTTATTGAGCTTCCAAATCATGTATATATAGCCCCAAGTAATGATATATACGTTAGACACAAGAATATGCCCGTTGGAAAAGGTTCTGCACCATTCCCGAGCTTGCAACGGTCATATTCTGGTTTCTGGGTTGTTTGTATTTCGGACCGGATTGGCCGAATCAGCTTGGGCAGATCAGTCTGGCCGGATCAACATGGTAGATCAGTCTGGCGGATCAGCACGGTCATATCAGTCTGGTCCGGATCAGCACGGGCAGATCAGTCTGGACAATCAGCTTGATACAAAAACAGATTGATAAACTTGCTCTTCTGATCTGTTGCTTGTAGCTCTTGATGCTTTGATTTCTGGGCCACGTGATCTACATTAAAGTTGTAGCCCTTTTTCTTAGCTTTCCACGGAATCAAACATCGCTCGATTTCAAGTTTGTATGAGAGAGTTATGCTCGAAATACGAGGCAATGCTCCTGCTGTCTGTTTGCTGGATGCAGCAGCACATGACGTGACTTGCAGAAGCGTTTTGGCCATCTTAACGTCCGATTCAGTCTTTCACTTCCAAACATTACTTGTAGATATTTGTCTTAGATTTCCAACCCATACTGAATTGTTCCGTTCCGATAAGCGAGCTAAGAGTTATGCCCACCAGACTGACAGGGACTTTGCTGTAACAGCTCGATCTTACAGGCGTCACATGGCGTTACTTGCAGAAGCCTTTTGGCCATCTTAACGTCCGATTCAGTCTTTTACTTCCAAAGATGACTTGTAGATCTTTGTCTTAGCTTTCCAACCCATACTGAATCATCTCGTTCCGTTAAACGAGCTAAGAGTTATGGCCAACTTACTGTCAATTGCTTGCTGAAACAGCTTGCTGTTTCTTCGCTGTACAGCTCGATCTTACAGACATCTTTTCTCCTTGATAACATTTGAACTAGCCGATCTGTTGTGAAATATGACTTTTAGTATTTTGCGTTAGCTGTTCAATCTCTTTGGAAGCACTCCATTTCGATATCCGAGCTATGAGATATGATCGAAACAAACCGCTCTGCCAGGATTTCAGACTAGGTCCAGCTTGATATTTTCAAGCTACTTCTTTGTAATTCATCAAGCTCTTAATTATGATCTATGAACTGCACACTTGATGAAATATGTTAGCAACACAATAACAAGTTTTGTTAACATCAAAACCAAGATTATTCGGGTTTCCAAAACGCAACAATCTCCCCCTTTTTGATGATCACAAAACTTGAATAAAATATGAACATTAAAGCACAATGTTGCATAACAAGAAAAATCATATTTTTAAACAACATATTTCTCCCCCTTTTTGTGTGAATCAAAAAAGGAAGGCAAATAAATTTACTCCCCCTCAAGGATTGAGATTAAACTCTCCCCCTTAATTTTAAAATGTTTGAAAATTTGAGCAAGTGAGGGGCAAATGGGGTAGGCTAAAACAAATAAAAAAAAATGCAATGCACATTAATTTTTGAACAAAAATAACCTCTTTTGATGATAGATGAAGCATACTTGGCAACAAATTTGAATTTCTTGACAAAACTCAACTATGTCCATTTCATCTTTCAGTGATGGCAGCACACTTAGTCCAACTTTACAGAATAAACTGTATCTCCTCGTGAATAATTAGGCTGCAAGACCTATACTGTTGCGATCCTCTATGAGTCTAGTTTGCAACGCAAAAAATGGTTCGTCATTTGGACATCCGAGCAAGAAGTTATGCCAATTTTCCCAAAGTCGCTGCAAGCTGCCAGAAAACTAAAATGCTTCGAAAATTGTTAGATAAAATCTCAAAATAAAAATTTTAAACTTAAAATGAGTTTAGATCATATTGAACGAAAATTTGAACATTTAAAATAGATTTTAAAATTATTTTCGTGCAAAATGAATGCAATGAAATTGATTTTTATGCTAAAAATTTTCATACACCAAGTTTTGGAAAAAATATGCTATGAAAATATTTCATGCTCATGAGAATTTTGAAAATGATTTTGAAAGATATCCGCTACAAAAATCGGTTCAAATGCTTTCCAAGAACAACCTGGCTCTGATACCACTTGTTAGGATCGGTCCGGAGTGTTTAGAGGGGGGTGAATGAACACTCCTGTTAAAAATTAATCCCTTGTGATTTCTTTCGGATTAGTGAAAGAAATTTGTTTCTTAATCAACTCTTTTGCAGAACAGACCACTGAATATTTTAGTGCGGAACGGCCTGTCTTAAATTAGTAAGAACGGCTCGATGGCTTGAATAATAGAACGAGTGCAGAATGATAAAACACAAAATATGTTTCTGGAAGTTCGAATGTGGTGTAATCCTTCTACGTCTGCCCTTCTTCCAATTAAGGAATGATTCCACTAGAAGACTTTGATTTATACAATCCTGTTGTACAAACCCGATTCAGCTTGATTTACCTCACTACCAGACTGAAACTCCTAGTCTCTCGATCTGTTCAGACACACTCTGTTTGATAGTTACAATTGTTTCTCACTTCTATATTTCAATACATAATAAACAAGATAGACTTTAGTCTATGCACACAATGATCCTAAATGATCAAATATTACAATATACTTGTGCTTATGAAGATTTTCAGCTCGAGACAGTCTGAGCTTGTAAGCTTGTGCTGTTTTGCTTTCTTGTGCGTTTTTCGATTGATCAGACTCTGTCTTGAGCTCTTCTGTTGCATCCTTTTATAGTTGCATGTACCAACAACATTATTTCCCTTAATGTGCAACTCTTGACTCTGATTACACTCTGAGTAAGCTACAGTCTTCTTCTTTTAAGGTACTTGCCATTCTGGTTCATGCTTTCGGCGACTATCAGGTAAGCTCTTCTTTGTCTTCTTACCTTTTATGGTAATCTTCAGTCCTTGGTCTTTTTCAGCATTAATTGCAACATTAATTGCTTCAATAAATAGCCGTTAATGATTCGGACTAAAGAGCCAATCTTATTCAGCCTTGACTGCTCTGATCTGATAGAAGTTGAGATCGATCTGAAGCTTCGATCTGGTCAGGCTGATTTCCATCGATCCGTTATGTTTTGCGTTATACCATATCAGCTTGATCTGTTTTGAGCGATCGATCTGGTTAGTCTGATTTCTCTCGATCCGGTCTGATACATTTTGTCATCTTTAAAATCCGGAACTAACAAATTCCCCCTTTTTGATGATGACAAAACCTAGCTTCTAAATCTTTTTATCCAGTCTTTTAAGAACTCTGAAGCGTATACTTTCGGATCGATTACTTCTTCTTGTTCAAAATAAATGAACATTATTAAGTTAGAGTTCGGATCGATTAAGCCGTTTTTAGTTCAAAATAAATGAACAAGGACTTAACAACTTAACTAAGAAAGATTTTTATTGATCACAAAAATCTTATATATAGACAGTCTGATTTAAGCAACGAAACTTCTACTTTCTTGAAGACTGAGACTGATGCGGCTTTAAGTCTTTTCTCTTTTTCCCCTTTTTGTCAGCAGCAATCTCTTGAAGAAAATCGACAACCTGTGCTAGCCGAGTGCTGATAGTGTCAAGACGAGTGTCTTGAGCACGAAGGGAATTAGCTACGGATGCTCTGACTTCAGTGGCCAGCTCGGTCTTCTCTTTTCTCAGGCTGTTTTTATAGGTAGCTTGATGAGAGAACATATCATTCAGTCCTCGCTGAAGGCTGCTAATACTGGCTGTCATCTTCTCTTTAAATGAATCAAAATCCAAGACTGTGGTCCGCTGACTCTGATGAACCTCTATGACTCGTTGAGAGAGAGATATACAGTTATCAGATAAGTGCTGAAGGGTCCTAGCCAAGGATGGAAGTGCGTCAGATAAACGGCTTGGAGAGTGATCAGATGACAACAGGGTGTGATCAGCTTCTTCAGTAATTGGTATAAGTGAAGATAAGGCAGTTTGGCGTGTTTCGGACTGGATCAGGGTGACCAAGTCCGAAGAAAAATCTTCTAAGAACGCCATATCTTCAGCAGATTGTTCTGGAGGAGTGCTAGGTCTCGAAGGCTCCTCAACCTGTAAAGCTGCAACAACGTTGGACACCACTAGATCCGGATCGACGAACTCTGGTGAGACAACTGTTGTAAGTGCGGCGGTTGGACTGAGTTGAACATGGGAGACTGATGATCCCAGAGGAATAGACGTTGTTGGGGAGTCCAACAAAACATTCAAGGGTTCATCTTCTGTAGCAGATGGAGCATTAGTCATTGGCTGCTCCGCTGTCTGATCCGCTATTCGATCTGCTGTCTGGTCCGCTGTTCGATCTGCTGTCTGGTCCGCTGCTCCAGAGGGAACAGTCTCGATGAAAGGTTCTTCCAGAGTCTTGCTCGCAATTGGATGATCCGGGCTGGGTACTGGAGTGGATATGCTGAGCTTCTGTCGTTGAAAACGGACAGCTAAGTGAAGAGCATGAATATCCATTTCCAGTTGAGCAATAACAGCACCATCATCTTTGGCAGTTGGAGTGCTCGGATCGAAATTTGCTTTCTTAGCGGCCAAGAGCAAATTCGCCAGTCTGAATCTCTGGTTGGCCTGAAAGAGATCTTTGCGAAGCACCGCGACTCTCACATCACCCG
The DNA here is from genome assembly GCA_907163345.1 of Haberlea rhodopensis. Classification (NCBI taxonomy): domain Eukaryota; kingdom Viridiplantae; phylum Streptophyta; class Magnoliopsida; order Lamiales; family Gesneriaceae; genus Haberlea; species Haberlea rhodopensis. The sequence goes on along the minus strand of CAJQUN010000003.1, from coordinate 29,853,015 downwards.
TCTCTGTCCCCTTAAGGACTTCTTCTTCCATTTTCTGCAGTCTTCTCAGCTTGCCGAAGAACATATCAATGTGGTTGATCGTTCTGTACTCGACATATTCATCAAAGACCACAATGAGCGCCTGGACCTTTTCTTCAACATCCTCCATAGCGATGTCGATGGCTGTTTGCGCGGCAGATTTGGGTTTGGAGGAGAGGGGTTCAGTGAGAATGGCTTTGCCCTTGCCGGTGGAAGATGGAGATTTGATCCCTGATTGGGTGTAGTCTCCCAATTCAGTGATAACAATCCCTTTGACCACGGGAATGGCAGAGGGGACTCGGATGGTTACTTAGGTGCAATGGTTGAAGCTGTTGAAGGTTGGGTTGTAGGTTGGTGTAATCCTTCTACGTCTCCCCTTCTTCCACCTCATGGAAGGATTCCACTAGAAGACTTTGATTTATACAATCTCGTTGTACAAACCCGATCCAGTTGGGAATGCCCATTCAACTAGAACTCCTAGCAACTCAACTATGTATGTTCTTTAATGTCTCACATACAAAGACCTCTCATCGGTTGTGATAAATCATCAACCGTTGCAATGGTATTCACTCTTCTATTTTAGCTCACAAATACAATAAATAGAGTGAATACAAAGGCACAAATGATTCCATAATGAATCTGATATAGCAAGGTAAGAGGTGCCAAAGGTTTGAGGAGTGCTCTTCATTTAGCAACTTTTGTCTTTTAAGTTCCTCAATTGAATCCCAAGTGGGTTTGCTTTGGAAGGCTTGGATTGATCTTCAATCAGCTGTTATTGAGCTTCCAAATCATGTATATATAGCCCCAAGTAATGATATATACGTTAGACACAAGAATATGCCCGTTGGAAAAGGTTCTGCACCATTCCCGAGCTTGCAACAGTCATATTCTGGTTTCTGGGCTGTTTGTATTTCGGACCGGATTGGCCGGATCAGCTTGGGCAGATCAGTCTGGCTAGATCAGCATGGTAGATCAGTCTGGCAGATCAGCACGGGCATATCAGTCTGGTCCGGATCAGCACGGGCAGATCAGTCTGGTCCGGATCAGTCTGGACAATCAGCTTGATACAAAAACAGATTGATAAACTTGCTCTTCTGATCTGTTGCTTGTAGCTCTTGATGCTTTGATTTCTGGGCAAAGTAATCTACATCAAAGTTGTAGCCCTTTCTCTTATCTTTCCACGGAATCAAGAATCGCTCGATTTCGAGTTTGTGTGAGAGAGTTATGCTCGAAATACAAGGCGATGCTCCTGCTATCTGTTTGCTGGATGCAGCAGCACATGGCGTGACTTGCAGAAGCTTTTTTGCCATCTTAACGTCCGATTCAGTCTTTCACTTACAAAGATGACTTGTAGATCTTTGTCTTATATTTCCAACCCATACTGAATCGTTCCGTTCCAATAAGCGAGCTAAGAGTTATACCCACCAGACTGACAGGGACTTTGCTGTAACAGCTTGGTCTTACAGGCGTCACATGGCGTGACTTGCAGAAGCTTTTTGGCAATCTTAACGTCCGATTCAGTCTTTTAATTCCAAATATGAATTGTAGATCGTTGTCTTAGCTTTCCAACCCATACTGAATCGTCTCGTTCCGTTAAGCGAGCTAAGAGTTATGGCCAACAGACTGACTGTTGCTTGCTGAAACAGCTTGCTGTTTCTTCGCGGTACAGCTCGATCTTGCAGGCGTCTTTTCTCCTTGATAACATTTAAACTAGCCGATCTGTTGTGAAATATGACTTTTAGTATTTTGAGTTGGCTGTTCAATCTCTTTGTAAGCACGCCATTTCGATATCCGAGCTATGAGATATGATCGAAACAAACCGCTCTGCCAGGATTTCAGACTAGGTCCAGCTTGATATTTTCAAGCTACTTCTTTGTAATTCATCAAGCTCTTAATTATGATCTATGAACTGCACACTTGATGAAATATGTTAGCAACACAATAACAAGTTTTTGTTAACATCAAAACCAAGATTATTCGGGTTTCCAAAACCCAACATCATCAATAGAAGAAATCGAAATTGGGATGAGACTAAGCAATTTGGTTATATTTAACTTACTCTCTTATTTTGAATATCCTCTCCTTTTATTGAAGCCACGAGCCGAAGCCTACGTTACAAGCCTATTAAGACCTATTGACCGAGCCACATTCGTCTAATATACTAGTGGAGAAGATTATGAATAGTAAACCTAGACACTCGAGAGACACTTGTAATGAATATGGTTTGACATTCACATATGTGCATCTCATTACTTAGTCACGATGCATTGTTTAGCATTTATCAAAGTTATACTCCTTTTATGAACAATGCAAATTGAACATATACCTTGCAAAGTCCTATTGATTTGTGTGAGTAAATATTGCTTTGAGTTAATGATTAAATGGAAATGGTAACACACACACACTTGAGAACTCTTGAGTAAGTGATATGCATGCTTGAATTGAGAATTTTGAACCATGTAATTCTGAGGCCTACACAATTGGATTGTTTCACAACTTTGTTTGTGTCCTTTCGTTTCAGTTTTTTTTTGTTTTTTGTTTGTTTTGCTCGGGACTAGCAATATCTTATTTATTTCAAGGATGAATGACATCTATCAATGTATCATATCACCTATAGTTGATAACTTTGCCCTAAACTAGGCTATAAATATCACCTTAAATAACTAATTGTTTCGAACTTTCTGAAATTGGTAACACTTTCTCTAAAAATGCCTAAGTTTCGTAAAAAGCTTGACTTACCTCAACCGACTTCAATCCTTAACATGGATTTATTAATTATCTAATCCAACCCGACATGGGTTAATTACTTATCTAACACTCTCCTGAGTGTAAAAACAGGCTTTAAACTTCATTGCTCGGAATCTAAAAAGGCCGAAAAGGAGATGTGATAAATCATCAACCGTTGCAATGGTATTCACTCTTCTATTTTAGCCTCGACCGTTGAACATCCCCTCGTTGGTTTGGTAGATTACTACTAGAGTAATCTACTCTAATTGCATAACTTAAACCCTTGGAGTAGTTGGTGATACTCCAAGGGGGACGAAACGCTCTATAATGACGAGAGTGTATCTTGTATTTGGTGTGTTAGTTAATGAGAGGGAGACCCTTATATATAGGAACCAAACTCTAACCCTATGTGCGTTATGAGTCTTGGGTCACAAGCACAACCCTAGATGCACATACGGGCTTAGGATTTTAACTCAGAGTCAAATATGGATGTCTATTGGATCTTGGGCCACAAGCCCAACCTAATGGATGCATATTAGACCTTGGGCCATAAACCTAACCCATATACATCTCTACTAAATATTTATTTCACAAATAATTTCACAACTTGACTTATCCATATCCATTAGTTTAAGAATCGGATTCCAAAACCCCCCACTCGAATCAGAATTCACAATTCACATGATCTTCCAAGAAATGTATGAATTATGCCCAGATCATTTAACAAATTTGAACACAGAACCGAAAGAGGAAATTGCACAGAAATGTAGTAGAACGCCTCGACAACGGACATAGATCACATTAAATTTTTTCTTTTGCCGTGTGGGACGGGGATTTTAAACAATATTTTTGGCCTACCGTCCAGACTTGAACTCAAGTCGTACCAAAGAGGAACATGAGGAACATGAGATTTTATCACCAGGCTAAGACCAGAGTCTGGATCACATTAAATTTTAGGTTAAGATCATTATCAAATCTATCGGATAACATGGCATCCCAGTACAGATCTAACTGAGTTGACCAATGTCGCGATCACCACAGGTTTCGAGGTTCGAAGTTGTTAAGAATACATGGGATTCCAACTCAAAACCAATTGACAATGAGTTGAGTAAGAATACATGGGATTCCAACTCAAAACTAAGGGGGGTGTATCCAATCCAAACTTTTAATGACTTTTGTGGATTTTAAAAGTCTAGATGTATTCAATCTAGACTTTTATATATTTATAAAAGTCTACTGGTATTCAATCTAAACTTTTATGTACTTTATATAAGTCTATCGGTATTCAAAATAGACTTTTATAGAGTTTTTAAAAGTCATGTGGTATTCAAACATGACTTTTAAAAACTCTATAAAAGTCGAAAGGTATCCAAATGTCAACATACTTTTAATGACTCTATTGAATTCTTTTAAATACAAACCTTGAAGCTATAGGTACAACTATAAAATGTAAACAATTCTCATTCATTCATCCTAGAGATTTGAATAGACTTCTAATTGAAAAATACGAAGGTAACCCATATAATTATTTATTTACTCCAGTAACAATGAATTTTTAGGCTTTACACCTTGGCTTATGTTTTTCTACAAACAATATCATTTTAAAAAGTTGATATAAAAAAACTTATATAATTTTTATTTTATCTTGATATAGTATAAATTTTTTTTACAATAATTTTGTTAGGATCAATGTTTGAATCGTAAATTTTCACATTCTTGGTAATTTATTTTTGAAAGGTAGTAGACCGATGAGCTACACAAAATTTCTAACAAAAACCATGATAAGGATCTTAATATATCTATACATTTATAATAAATTTATTAAATATATATACTACTTTAATGTTACATTCTAACACACAAAATATTTTTTTTATAATAATAGTATAAAATGTAATTTTACTTACATAATTAAATTAATCATGGGAAATAATTTCAAAATATTTTATTAAAATATTTACGGCGTATTGAGTTTTTACGAAAAAAATATTAATATTTAATTGATTTAGTATTTTTTTGAAAAAAAAAATTCAAAATCTACAAAATCCTTTGAAAGTATAAAATCTTGTAATAGAATTATATAAAAAAAAAATTACAAGAGTTTATAAAAATCTTGTTATAGCTATATGTAATATAATAAAAGTCCATATAAATCTATCTCCACAAAAGTCTATCATTTAAAAAAGTAATTAAAAGTCAATAAAAGTCTACAATGAAGTCTATGAAAATCTTTTTATAACTCTGTGAAACTCTATAAAAGTCAATAAAAATCTATCAACTCCACAAAAGTCTATCATTTAAAAAAAGTCATTATAAGTCACCAAAAGTCATTATTGAATACATCCCCCTAATTGCCAATTAGTGGAGTAGTCCATGTATATTACAAAGAGCTAGCATTGCTTCAAAACTCCCAATGTGAGACAATTCTCAACACACCCCACACGTATGACATTATATAAGTCAAACGCGTGGACTGATAATGCGGGTGAAGGTGAGCATACGGGCCGATTAGCCAATCGCATGGGCGGAGTAGCTAGGAGAAACCTGGCCTGATACCATGTTAAGAATAGATGGGGTTTCAACTCAAAATCAATTGACAATGAGTGGAGTAGCTCATGCATCTTATAAAAAGCTAACACGACTTCTAAACGCCAAATGTGAGATAAACGCCAAATGTGAGACAATTCTCAATAAAGTACATTGGATCCAAGCTTCTCGATCACCTTAAGGACGTCGTATCCCTCAACAACCCGCCCGAATACCACATGCTTACGCCCAACCATGAGATCTTCTCAGTACGAATAATGTTATGAGAATCATTTGTCCCCGGTCCGGCATTCGCGGTGGACAAAACACCAGTCCGGTGTGCTTCCCTCACGAAATTTCATCCCATAAATTGGTTTATATTTTTTAAATGACTGGGGATCGGATTCATATGGGATATGCTCCTTTTGTTTTTTTTTTTTTTGAACTTTGGTAAATATTAAATTTGTTAATCAATAATTGAGTATAAGTATGGATATTTCGTAAATCCGTGGAAATTAACTTGTGGATGGAGATAAATACAATCTGTGAAACACTTAATTTTGATTTTATAAACTATCGTATGAGTATTTCATTTCAAAATATTTTCAATGCGAACCATCAATCCGCTCAAGTAATGTCAGTAATGTTGGTGTGGTAAGTAAATCGTACAAGAAAAACTATTAACAATTATTAATCAAAAATTAAATTACGTAATACAACTCGTATTGAATCCCTTAATAAAAATATTTTTATTATCCTAAACTTTTATTTAAAAATAATAATTTACCCTCAAAAAATTGTTGTTTGCCCTTCAAATACTATATTTTATCCCTCTAATTTTAAGAAATTTCTTTCAACTAAGTCTATTTTATTAAACCCTATTCTAAATAATCTATTAATTATGACTAAAATGTATGGTGCTCTGCACCTTTTTTTGCAATTGGAAATGAACCCTTATGAGGGATCTTCGTTTTTTTGTTTTATCGTAGATGTGGATTGCCAAGGCAGAGTATCATGAATCGAGACCTTCTATTGTTTCACATAAAATGCTTCTGAGTAAAACTCTGAAAAAAGAGGTCACATGATTTGGCTAGCGCTGTTGTTTCTTATTCGATTTTCTTATTAATTTCTCTTTATTCTTTCTCATTGCTCTTTAATTTTTTTAGGCCGTGAAAAGTGATGGGTTTGTTGACGGGTTTGCACTGCATGATCGAGCCCACAATAACAGGATTTGTTTGATGATGCCCATCATCACCGTTCAGACCGCATTGAAGAACTCGTGGATCCCGATGATCAAAGATATGTCATCGCCATCTACTGCGAAGGAATGGTTGGAAAATGGGTAGGTTGGTGCACGTCCCGTGAGATATACGTACCGATAAGCTCAAACGGTGCATGTAATCAAATGCTCCCCTTGTAAAATTTTAAAAAAAGTGTGTTTTTGCTATATGCACCCTTTGAGTCTAACGATGCATGTATTTTTCTCAAGTGCAGCGGTGTATGTATTTTCAATCAAACGGTATATGTATCTTAATTTGGTCATTTTCTTTGAAATTAGACTTATTTAAAAACATTTTTTTATTGGGCCGAAAAATATTTTTCAATTGGGCCTGCCCAATAATTGCCCAACTTTTTTTACCCTTCTTTTTTATGTTAAATTTTTTTTAACTACCCTTTAAAATTTTCTACGTCCGCCACCAAAGAGAATAGCTACTCCTAAACAAGAGCCCTCTTCCTGTCTTCATTGCATGAGAAAAAGCAAGGGAATAAAAGGAACTATAAAAAAGCGGGTCTAAAGAGGTAAGCCCAATTAGGTGCGAGTTGGGCCTGTTTGGATTGGTTGATCTGTCTATTAGTCAATTAATTAATTTATAATTAATTTATTAATAATTTTAATTTATTAAACTTAATAAAAATTATTTTTTTAGCTGATCGACCCGCCTAACTTTCATCCCGCCTCTGGTTGGATCGGTTTGGGAGTTATCAACGTGTTTCAAGGCGGGCCTAAACAAGCTAGGCTCGTTTACTGATCGGCTCGTTTTGGCACGTGGGTTTGGAAACCAAATAAACAAATACTCCTACAAAAATATTTGGCTCATTATTTATAATTATTTTAAATATTTCTTGAATATATGTATTTGATGGATATATATTAAGGATGAGACTCTATATTCTCGTTTCATCATTCATTTAGTTCGAGTTATACTACAACTGAAGTTAAAATTAATTATTTATCAATAATTTTAATTTATGATACTTATATTATAATTCATTTATGATCTTATCTCACGAGCCAAATGGTAGAATTATTCATCAATAAATATAATATAAATACCATATCTGATGCAATAAACAATTATAGACGACCAAATGATATATTCTAGCCATACCAATTAACATTGGAATATAATTCTTAATTTTAAATAACCACTAATTTGTTTTTAAGATAAATTGTGTTTGTGGTTTTTCATCCTTATTTTTCTGAGAAACGCTCACAATGTCGCCGCCTCCGGGGCCCTACTCTGGCACCAGCACCCTAGCTTTGGTAACGTCGATTATTCTTCACGATCTGTTTCTCATGTCTAATTGCACCAATGCTTCCTATTCTCTGTTTTTTTGTGTTTTTTCCCTGAAATTTATCGACTTGCAGGTGGCTAGGGTTTCTGCTTTTTCATTCGGACTTGTTTACGGAAGCGTAAAACTTAAGATTCTCAAGGTATTATTTATTTCGTATAGCCCTATTTTGTTTACTTTTGTTGCTTAGCTTTGATTAAGCTGGATTTGGTCGCTTTTAATTTTGATCTGTAAAGTGTCGACATTGTTTACGTGGCTCGATGTTTTAGGTTTTGATAAGAATATAGATCCAGCATTCGGGTAGAATACTAATTTTTCAAACTAATTGGGAGTTGCGTGCTACTGTAATTGAAGCAAGATTTGAGGATGGACAAAATTGAAGGAAAAATAAACCATGAGACTGTCTTTCAACTATGGGTTTTAGGATCAGATGCTTATTAATTGTTGAATTGAAGTCGATTGAGATAGCTAATGAACTTTTGAGATCTGTGAGACATGGATTTTTCCAAAACTGGGTAGCAAATAGCAAATATATCTGCTTCATAGAATAGGGGCACAATTAAAATGAAGCAAGCAATCAGGTTAATAAGTGCCCTTCGTCAATGCAAATGAAACATCAGATTTGGAAGGATGGTGTCTAGGTGTAAATGTGCTTTTCATAATTGCCATTATGAGAACTGTTTTCTTCATTGCTTTGGTTTTTATCATATAGTTTTGAGTTTTCTTGAATTTCATATGGTAGTGAATGTTGGACATGGATGTCTTATGATTTGCACATTCTGTTGGTTGAATACGATTTCTTCGTTGTTGGCCTTATCTCGGGTTTGCATTACAGAACAAGTTTTGAAGATGTTTGAAATCTCACAACGATTGTTAATATAATTATGGGTAGCTTACCTAAATATCTTACATTAATAATACCAACTACGCTGATTTTGTACAAAAAGTAATTGTCTCTGTAATGTAACCCCAATCAAGACTGATTCTTCGAGGTATTGTTTGTGGCTGAGTTGCTACGTGCTAGCACAGTCCCGATATTTCCAAACAAAACACAGATGTTATTCTTTTTAACTTGAATTTTTTTGTTTACATATGAAATCACTATCTTTCGTTCGTAACTGCTTGCACATGAAGGAAACTTTTATGCTTAAAAAATAAATCCAACTCATTGTTTTTTGGAAAAAAACTTCGTCTTATGATAGACATTGCTTTTGTGGTTTATTTATTCTCAACACTGTTTAATATTGATGTGATGATCCTTCTTTTACTCCTCTTATGTTTTTTAACTTTGTTACTTGTTCGCTGATGTCTATCTCGGTCGGGTTGTTCTTATTTTCACCAGGCAAAGACGAAATCCCATAAGAAGGCTGAAGCCAAGGGAAATCACTGAAGGAGCCACGTTTTGTCTTTCAGGCAATCAAAATAATTGGTGAGAAAAGTAGCGATTTATGCTGCCATGATCCATGAGATCATTATTCCTTAGTTTTGTGGATAACTACTGCACCATGCTGGCTTTAAATCTCTTTGGTTTTGTTATAATTGTTTCACCTTGCAATAATATGACCATTTGTGACGAGAGAATTTAAGGTTGAATTGGGAGCGCTCGCCAATATACCCTTTTTATCTTCAGTTGAGAAAATTGCTCGATCTGACGCTTTTAAAGATTGATTTGTGGTGAACAGTAGGCTACAGACTTGCTGTACACATTAAATGCCTTTCAGTTCATTGTCTTAGAGGAATATAGTATTTAGTGAGATTTCACAAATTACATCGACTGACGGCGTGAGACAAGCAGCCAAGCCTACAACACAACACCATGAAATCTCCACATGAGGCAATATCGATTGAGTTCACTCTAGGAGTCTCGGGTTCTCATCCAACACACCATTGCTCGTTCCTGTCATGAAGGATCAAGTCAAAAACCATATCTATTACAGAGGTCAAGCTCGACATTCCTCTGTAGATTGCAAAATCCGTTGGGATGGGTTTAATGGGAATACATTTTGCAGATAATTGTTTTTTAGAAACAATAAAGGCTCTCAAGCGGCAATTACAATTATTTGCTAGAGTAATGCAAAGAAAATAGTGACACATTATGTAACACATTGGATGCAAAAAAGAGGGTGTACTATTTTTAACAATCTTCTCTCCAAATCAACCTAACATGCAGTCTTATATTCATAATCACAGTTGTTTCATTATGATGGTGATTGCAAGAGAACTGACCAGCGAACGAAGCAAGTATCCCCCCACATTCCATTGAAACCGACCTTCATGCAAAATCACTTTACATAGATGATTTCTTGCATCACATATTTATTTTGTGTGTTTCATGCACCTCCTACTTATGTTGTATGTTTCGTGCATCACCTACCTTTTTCATTATTCGTGAGTCACCTACTTTTTATATGTTTCGTGCATCAGTCACTTGCGATTATGGTCTGTGCATCACTTCCTTAATTGTATGATTCGTGCATCACCGACTTGCGCTTATGGTACGTGCATCACCCACTTGCGATTATGGTACGTGCATCACATACGTTTTCTATATTTCGTGCATCAGTTACTGATTTTCATTTATCGTGCATCAGTTACTAATTTTCAATTTTCGTACATCACTTACTGATTTTAAATTTTCACAAAATCGCTAACACATACTAAAAGTGCGAAAACATGCACTGGACCACCGCGCATAAAATTGTTCCATTGCCGTCGTCCGGCCTCCGTTCAACAAGCCCAATATACGAAAATGTTCACAATTCAATTGCCACATTGAGTCGCCGTGGAATCGATGAAATTTGAAAGGGACGAAATCGCATGACCTAAGGTTTCAGCCCTTGGGTTCGATTTCTTTGATCCACCCATGAATTGGTCCGAGGCCATACACTGGTTAGCTTCCCCTCACCATGGCCGAACGTTTGAGACCGGCCACCGCCCATCTCGTCACCGGTAGTCTGAAACCCTAAGTCATGTGATTTGGTGGCTGTTGGGTTTTGAAACATGAGTGACGGCTGAAAATGTGAGTGAGGGAGATTAAGGGTATTATTGTCATTTTAACTTCAAATGTATTAAGTGATTGAAGAATTGTTTTCCTGATTAGGATGAATTAAGTTTAATGAAAGTGTACCGGCTTGATTTTGTCCCATTAAATAAAGGGCAAATTTGATGCCGGTATTACATGATAAAATATTTTTCTAATCAGTCCACAAAAAATTTCAAATCATTTAAATATATTTTAATTAAAATGACCAAAATTGACACCCCTCGTTCCTCACTAAAAACCACATAAGAGGCCTTTGTCGATTGCTTTTCCAGCTACAGCAACCAGTCCTTTCAATTCATCAATAATGCTTGCATAGCTCTTCCTAGTCATTAATCCCCCACTCCTCTTCTCAGCAAAATTCGTAGATTTACTCCCTCCTCCCACAATACCCCAAGCCCTCTTACTTTTCAGCAAATCCTCCGATGGTGTAACAGCTCGTTTGTTGACCAGAGGCAGCGGCGTTGCAGGCTAACGATTCTCCTTTCTCAGAGTTGATGAGCAATCTGGCACGGATTGCGTCAAGATTAAGGATACCTTCGGCCTCTTCGGTGGAATTTTAAGATCCAAATTCCCCTGAAAGATTAGCTCTTGCGGAGGTGCACTAATGATTTTACGTGCACGGGTAAGCGGTGCACAATACCTTCTGCTTTCAACAAACCCTCTGATGGTGTGACGGACCGCTTGTTGACCGGTGACAGCGATGTGGCGGGCTTACGGTTCTCCTTTCTCAAAGCTGATGAGAAATTCGGCACAGATTGCGTCAAGATCGAGAGTCCCTTCGACCTCTTCAGTGGAGTTTTATGATCGAGATTCCCCTGAAAGATTAGCTCTTGCATTTCGCGGTGAAAGTAAAATCATAAGTGCACTTCCTACCGGTGCATGATGGTTTTTGTTAGCATAAGATGCCCTGTAAGTTAATGGGCCAATAGTTGACATGTTGGGCTCTAAGAACCCTAACATGACTCAATCTCAACTATAAATATGTATTTCATCTCTAGGGTTATTAGAAAATTCCAATACACACAACTCTCCTATATAGGATATGTTGACAACAAACTAGCACTGGTGCTAGCTTGAAGATCTGGTTAGGTTGGTTGGACTAGAGGGATCATCACTATCAGATTTATGTCGGTGAAAGGTAATCTCTTTTCGAGCATTATATTTTGATATTTTCATGTGTTATATATGAATCAGATGCATTCGTCCATCTCCTGGTCTAAATCTGTTTACTAGTTATTTTCTACTGCGGTAGATCTGACGTCGGGGGAAAGAAACCCAACAGTGGTATCAGAGTCAGGTTGTGCTTTGATTTATGTATTTGATAATTAATTTTATTAGATCGTTTCCAATCGTTTAATCATGTTTGAGATTTCACAAATTTTGGAATCCGGAAAAATATAGAAAACAAATTAACTCGGGTTTTAATTTCAAACACAAAAATCGACCAAGCCGGAAATTGTTTCCGACCATCCCGGACGTCAGCAAAGTCACGAATCCCGAATGCTTATAGTGAAAGCTCATTAAGAGGTAACAATAAAAATTTCACTAGTTCTAAGGTGATTTATATTCACAGTAGGATTGTATCTATAATGATACTTTCATTGTGCCATCAAATTCTTTGGAAGGTACCCTAAAGCTAGAGTTCAACTTCAACTTAGAACTGCAAGATTTTGACTCCTGCCCCGGAATCAGACCAAATATTCAACAATATCAACGCAGAAAGACGAGTAGAAGCAACCCTTTATACAAGGAAGATTTGAATTTCAGCAAGAAGATAATTACACCAGAAGCAGGGGATCCTCTGGAAGTGGAAGAAGATGGACCCATCCGAAACGCACCAAATCCGACCAACGTTTGTATCAACCTTGTGCAACATCAAAGCCTATTAGTGAGGAAGCCATACTTGATTAACTAAAAATATTATCCTAATCCACAATAAAATCTTATTGGGAAGGCATGGTGACGAAGCGTCAATAGTCTCACACACTCAGTACTTTTCAAGCCAAGTCCAGGTATGCTCAATAAGTAATCCCTAGACAAAACGGAAACAAGTACACGATAAATTCAGCTAAGATAAACAATAATGATATCATCATGTGATTGCAATAATAAAAATTGCATAGTTTGTTTAACTGCTTATGGATCTTACTTTGCTATATCACGTGAAACATCTCTTAACCACTCTAGATCAATAGTTTCATGATCTTCAATCATTCGATCAAAGAAAGCCTGCAAGATACAAGTGAAGGAAGAACTTTTGAAACCATAGAAATGAGATTTAATTATTTTTCTTTCCCCAAAACCACACTTTCATGAGATGAAATTATATTGGACCTTGATTCTACCAGCAAGAATGTTGTTCATCCCCCGTTCCACGACCACCTTAGCAACCTCTTCAACTGATGTCTGTCTAACTGCTTCCCAGTTGACAGAATCAATGTTATCATTCACGGAATCTTTTGATTTACAAGAATATTTTTTCCTCAAGTCATCCCACTTAACAGGGCTTTTTTGCTTCTCTTTGACTTGGCGTTCGTTTCTTCCTTCAGAAGATTCATTATTCTTGCCTATAACACTTGAACAATTGATATTTATGTTTCCAAGATCTGCCGTGAGATCTTGAGATTTAGTCAAACAACTCGCTGCAGTAACATCCAAATCAGATGTGTTATCTGATCTTAAAGCACAAGCATTGCTCTGTGAAGCTCCAAATTTCAAAATACCTATGCTCTTGTCACACGAAGTCATATTATCTTCATGAGTGTAAAATTGCTGCAAGTTCTTGTGATCGAGGAATAGGCAATACCAAATTTGGAGTCGCAGCTCCGGGTTTTCCAGATTCCTCTGCTCATAAAAGTTCAACCACCATTTCGGAACCTTGTACCAGTGAGAATTCTTCTATACATAGAGAGGATTTACTGCTGGTAGAAAATGATAACATTGATTCTGTCAATTGGGAAGCAGTTAGACCGACATCAGTTGAAGAGGTTGCTAAGGTGGTCGTGGAACGGGGGATGAACAACATTCTTGCTGGTAGAATCAAGGTCCAATATAATTTCATCTCTTGAAAGTGTGGTTTTGAGGAAAGGAAATAATTAAATCTTATTTCTATGGTTTCAAAAGTTCTTCCTTCACTTGTATCTTGCAGGCTTTCTTTGATCGAATGATTGAAGATCATGAAACTATTGATCTAGAGTGGTTAAGAGATGTTCCACCTGATAAAGGAAAGTAAGATCCATAAGCAGTTAAACAAACTATGCAATTTTTATTATTGCAATCACATAATGATATCATTATTGTTTATCTTAGCTGAATTTATCGTGTACTTGTTTCCGTTTTGTTTAGGGATTACTTATTGAGTATACCTGGACTTGGCTTGAAGAGTACTGAGTGTGAGACTCTTGACGCTTCGTCACCATGCCTTCCCAGTAAGATTTTATTGTGGATTAGGATAATATTTTTAGTTAATCAAGTATGACTTCCTCACTAATAGGCTTTGATGTTGCACAAGGTTGATACAAACGTTGGTCGGATTTGGTGCGTCTCGGATGAGTCCCTCTTCTTCCACTTCCAGAGGATCCCCTGCTTCTGGTGTAATTATCTTCTTGCTGAAATTCAAATCTTCATTGTATAAAGGGTTGCTTCTACTCGTCTTTCTGCGTTGATATTGTTGAATATTTGGTTTGATTCCGGGGCAGACCAGCACACTAGTCGCACCACAGACTAATGTCCCTCAAGACTTTGTCGATGTTGATCTAGTTGTGCCCAGCATTGTTGGAGCTCTACAAATTGAGGAGCCTTTTCAACCAAACTCTCCTCCAGATCAGTCTGCTGCAGATTTGGCTTTTTTAAATCAATTTTCTACGGATCTGGTGGAACTAGTCCGGTCCGACACTCGCCAATCTGCTGATTCTTTTGCTGTGATGACTGAAAAAGGGAAAGAGCTGACTGTGTCACATGCTGAAGAAATTTCAGACTCCGTATTATGCTCCATCAGTGGTCAAGTCCCTTCAAGAGCTATCTGATAACTTTCTCTCTCTCCCAGCGAGTAAGAGAAGTTCATCAAAGCCAGCGGACTACCTCTCCGAATTTTGATTCATTCAAGGATGATGAAGAGCATCAACAGTATTCAGCGTGGTCTGAACGATCTGTTCTCTCAGCAATCATCCTATAAACCAGCCTGAGAAAAGAACAGATCGAGCTGGCTTCCGAAATCAAAACTGCAGTTGCAAAATTCCTCCTTACCCAAGATCATCGCCTAGATGCTATATGCGCTCATCTTACGCTGATCGTAGATTTCCTTCAGGAGATTGCTGCTGACAAAAAGGGGGAAAAGAAGAAATAAATGAAGACCAGAACAGCAGACCAGAACAACAGCCAGTATAGAAGACATATATAACTGTCTGTAATGAATAACATATGTAAATGTATTCATCAGACAAGTTTATAAGAAGCCATTTGATCGGAATTCTCAGTCTTATTCATTTATTTAATATTTCATTTATTTTGAACATTTATTTTGAACAAAAAGACTTAATCGATCTGAACGAAATTTCTACAAGAAAATGACTTAATAAAAGGATTAAGAAGCTAGGTTTTGTCATCATAAAAAATGGGGAATTTGTTGGTTATGGATTTTAAAGATGACAAAACAGACCAGACCAATAAAGTCAAAGACAAAACAGACCGGATCGATACAGACCAGATCGATGTCAACCAGATTAGAACAGACCAGATCAACGCAGATCAATGCAGATCAGATCAGAACAGACTAAGTTAGTAAGCTTCGTTCATCAGTCCGAATAATCAACAGCTATTTATTGAAGCATTTAATGTTGCATTTAATGCTGAAAAAGACCAAGGACTGAAGATTACCTTAAATGGTAAATAGATAAAGGAAATCTTATCTGACAAGCGCCGAAAGAACAGACCAGAAGGGAAAGTGTCTAAAATAGAAGACTGCAGCTTGTTGTATAGAGTTGCACACAAAAGGAAATATTGTCGTTGGCATAGATGCTTATATATAGGTGCAACTTAAACTGCTCAAACATGACACGAGTCGGACATAAGAGATTCAAAACGCATATATGATCAAAAATCAATCACTTTATTTGAGCATTCAGTTGAGCAGAACACTATCATCGAAAGACTTTGCTTTATCGATCTGCTTAAAATTACAAGCACGGCTTATTGTTTTATTTGATCGCTTAAGGATCATTTGTGCTTAGATTTATTCACTCTATCAATTTATTTATTCTAAGATAGAAGAGTAAGCCCTTTGTAACTGTCAGACGGATTGTGTCTGAACAGATTGAGAGACTAGGAGTTTCAGTATGGTAGCGGGGTAAATCCAGCCGAATCGGGGTTGTACAACAGAATTGTATTACTCAAAGTCTTCTAGTGAATCATTCCTGCAAAGAAAAAAGGGGAGACGTAGAAGCGTTGTGTTTCGAACTTCCAAAAACAATTCTTGTGTCATTTACTTTCTACATTTATCATTCAGTTATTACTACTCACAAGTTCAGCAGACGTCTTCCGCACTATCATCAGTGTCTGTTGACTTGCAACTAATTGAGAAGCTACTGCAGTACTTAACAGTCTGTAGTAACAAAGAAATCGAATTTGAATCAAGTGTTTATTCACCCCCCTTCTAAACACTTCTCCGATCCTAACACACCATATCGTCAAAAACCGCACCCGAACGTGAATGAACACATCATTCCATGCATCGGATACATGGCTAGATCGATCGAGCTCCTGTAGCAAATAAAAACTTTTTTTCTGATGAGCTCGATCGATCGAGCACTAATGCTAGATTGATCGAGCTCATTTTCCCATTTTTAATTCACTTTTTCCAACACAAGTTTCCTGCTTACTATCGTTTTTTTAGGGCACAATTCATGGTAAATTGGTGTTATATTCGTGCGATTAAGAATGGAATTAAGAAAATAGTAGCGATTGTAGGGAGAGAATCAGGGGCAGAGCCACATTAACGCAAGATTAAGGCAAGTGTCATCCCTTAATAAAAAAATATTTTTTATTACCCTAAACTTTTATTTTAAAAAAAAAAATTACCCCCAAAAAATTGTTGTTTGCCCTTAAAAATATTATAATTTATCCCCTTAAAATTATATTTTGACCCCGTAAATTTTGTTTGAGAAAATTACTAGAATGTATCACCTAGAAAAACATCTTTCAACTAAATCATCCAAATTATATTATTTCCAACTAAATACAACTTTAAAAAAATTTCTTTCAACTAAATCTATTTTATTAAACCCTGATCTAAATGATTAATTAATTATGATTAAAATACATCTTGCTCCTGCACCTTTTTTTTTGCAATTGGAATGGGGCCCTTATGAGGGATCTTCGTTTTTTTGTTTTATAGTAGATGTGGATTGCCAAGGCAGAGTATCATGAATCGAGACCTTCTATTGTTCACAGAAAATGCTTCTGAGTAAAACTCTGAAAAAAGAGATCACATGATTTGGCTAGCGCTGTTGTTTCTTATTTGATTTTCTTATTAATTTCTCATTGCTCTTCATATTTTTAGGCCGTGAAAAGTGATGGGTTTGTTGACAAGTTTGCATTGCATGATCGAGCCCACAATAACAGCAATGTCGCATGATTCTCTGACAAATGCAAGTGAAGATAGCCGGAGCAGTCAAATATCACGGCTTCCTCGACTCCGTACAGAACGCATTGAAGAACTCGTGGATCCCGATGATCTAAGATATGTCATCGCCGTCTGCTGCGAAGGAAGAAGCGAATGAATGATTGGAAAATGGGTAGATCGGTGCACGTACCCGTGAGATACATGTAATGATTGGCTCAAGCAGTGCATGTAATCAAATGCACCCCCTTGTAAAATTTAAAAAAAGTGTGTTTTTGCTATATGTACCCTTTGAGTCTAGCGATGCATGAATTTTTCTCAAGTGCACTGGTGCATGTATTTTCAATCAAACAGTGTATGTATCTTATTTTGGTCATTTTCTTTGAAATTGGACTTATTTGAAAACATTATTTTGGGCCGAAAAATATTTTTCCAATTGGACCGACCCGAAATTTGCCCAACATTTTTTACCCTCCTTTTTTATGTTAATTTTTTTTTTACCTACCCTTTAAAATTTTCTACGTCCGCCACCAAAGATCTTAAACAAGAGCCCCCTTCCTGTCTTCATTGATGAGAAAAAGCAAGGGATTAAAAGGAATTATAAAAGGCAGGTCTAAAGAGGTAAGCCCATTTGGGTGTGAGTTGGGTCCGTTTGGATTGGTTGATCCGTCTATTAGTCAATTAATTAATTTATAATAAATTTATTAATAATTTTAATTTATTAAACTTAATAAAAATTATATTTTTTTAGCGGATCGATCCGCCTAACTTTCATCCCGCCTCTGGTTGGATCGGTTTGGGAGTTTTCAACATGTTTCGAGGCGGGCCTAAACAAGCTAGGCTCGTTTACGTTATGAGTTTGGCTGATCGGCTCGTTTTGGCACCTCTATTGAAAACCAAATAAACAAATACTCCTACAAAAATATTTGGCTCATTATTTATAATTATTTTAAATCTTTCTTGAATATATGTATTTGATGGATATATATTAAAGATGAGACTCTATATTCTTGTTTAATCCATCATTTAGTTCGAGTTATACTCTAAGTCACATAATCCTCCTACCCCCCTCCACGCACTGGCGCTCCGGCCGCGAACTGGCGAACTGGGTGCGCGTGCGGCGCATTAAGGCGACTTAAGAATTTCTAGTTCGCGCTTTAAGAATTTTTAATTCGCGCACTAAGATTTTATAATTCGCGCACTAAGAATTCATAATTCGCGCATTAAGATTTACTAAGTCGCGCACTAAGTTACCAAATCTTGTTAATCCTCCTTAATTCTCCGATTTTTTTTTTTTGTATTTATAAAAAAATTCTCCAATTTTGGGTTGAGATGAATTTTTATGGTTTCTAGGTATTTTGGGTTGATAAGAATATATATCATATGGTAAATAGATAGATAATGAATCATGAAAATGCATAATAACATATGAAATATTAAAATATGTGATAAAAGAAAGTATGATAAATCTGTGATTTTGTAACATTTTTGCGGAGTAAATAATAAAAATTTTGATATTTTAGTTTTTTGCATGAAAATTAATAAAATGAATTTTATAAATAAAACTTTTATTTTTATTGAGTTAATTTAAATTTTTATATTAGTCATTTCATAATGTAATAGTATAAGTCTCCGAAAATAATATGAGTCATTTTTTAATAAATTCATACTATTACCAAACATGTTGAAATAAATATGAACAATTTGGTTTCATTTTTCAATTTCGTTATTTTATATCTTAAAATAAAGCAAAGCTTTAATACTTCATTTCTTTTTCTAAAATATATTTTTCGGAGATCCCTTACTAGACAAACGATCAAATACAAGATTCAAATTACGTTGTATCACTGGCTATAACATTTTGCAAAGCCGCAAATGTTAGATCCTTCAATAAAATCTAATTTTAATATTTTTTAAGAATGGTAAAGCTGCAAACAACAAAGTTGTTAAGAACTTCATATTGTAAATTTGTAAATAATATAATAATAATGTGAGTTTGTTAAATATGATGTATATTATGTATATTTAACTTCATTTCATCAGTGTGTATGTATAAATATATTTATTTATTAATTTTTAATAGGCGCATTAAGGCGCACTCGCACTCAATTTTTTTGAAAATTGACGCACTCGCGCATCCGCATCCGCTCGCGCATCGAACTTATGTGATCTTGGTTATACTACAACTGAAGTTAAAATTAATTATTTATCAATAATTTTAATTTCTGATACTTATATTATAAATCATTTATGATCTTATCTCATGAGCCAAATGGTAGAATTATTCATCAATAAATATAATATAAATACCATATCTGATGCAATCAGTTTTTTCAAAATCGGACCGGACATAAAATCGGTGCCCTTACTGGTTACAGGTTCGATCGGTTCAACCGGTTAATATAAAAAAGAATTAATTACAAAATAATAAATATAATTCTTAATTTTAAATAACCACTAATTTATTTTTATTCAAAAAATATAATAAAAAATGGAAATGTTTAAAACCACTAACCTCCGAGCACTCAACTTCTATTTTTTTAAGATAAATTGTGTTTGTGGTTTTTCATCCTTATTTTTCTGAGAAACGCTCAACAATGTCGCCGCCTCCGGGACCCTACTCTGGCACCAGCACCCTAGCTTTGGTAACGTCGATTACTCTTCACGATCTGTTTCTCATGTCTAATTGCACCAATGCTTCCTATTCTCTTTTTTTTTTTGTTTTTTCCCTGAAATTTATCGACTTGCAGGTGGCTAGGGTTTCTGCTTTTTCATTCGGACTTGTTTACGGAAACGTAAAACTTAAGATTCTCAAGGTATTATTTATTTCGTATAGCCCTATTTTGTTTACTTTTGTTGCTTAGCTTTGATTAAGCTGGATTTGGGCGCTTTTAATTTTGATCTGTAAAATGTCGATATTGTTTACGTGGCTCGATGTTTTAGGTTTTGATAAAGAATATAGATCCAGCATTCGGGTAGAATTACTAATTTTTCAAACTAATTGGGAGCTGCGTGCTACTGTAATTGAAGCAAGATTTGAGGATGGACGAAATTGAAGGAAAAATAAACCATGAGACTGTCTTTCAACTATGGGTTTTAGGATTGGATGCTTATTAATTGTTGAATTGAAGTCGATTGAGATAGCTAATGAACTTTTGAGATCTGTGAGATATGGATTTTTTCAAAACTGGGTAGCAAATAGCAAATATATCTGCTTCATAGAATAGGGGCACAATTAGAATGAAGCAAGCAATCAGGTTAATAAGTGCCCTTCGTCAATGCAAATGAAACATCAGATTTGAAAGGATGGTGTCTAGGTGTAAATGTGCTTTTCATAATTGCCATTATGAGAACTGTTTTTTTCATTGCTTTGGTTTTTATCATATAGTTTGATATCGTTACGAGTTTTCTTGAATTTCATATGGTAGTGAATGTTGGACATGGATGTCTTGTGATTTGCACATTCTGTTGGTTGAATACGATTGCTTCGTTGTCGGCCTTATCTCGGGTTTGCATAACAGTACAACTTTTGAAGATGTTTGAAATCTCACAACGATTGTTAATATAATTTTGGGTAGCTTGCCTAAATATATTACATTAATAATACCAACTACGCTGATTTTGTACAAAAAGTAATTGTCTCAGTAATGTAATCCCAATCAAGACTGATTCTTCGAGGTATTGTTTGTGGCTGAGTTGCTACGTGCTAGCACAGTCCCGATATTTCCAAACAAAACACAGATGGTATTCTTTTTATCTTGAATTTTTTTGTTTACATATGAAATCACTATCTTTCGTAACTGCTTGCACATGAAGGAAACTTTTATGTTTAAAAAAATAAATCCAAGTCTTTGTTTTTGGGAACAAAACTTCCTCTTACGATAGACATTGCTTTTGTGGTTTATTTATTCTTAACACTGTTTAATATTGATGTGATGATCCTTCTTTTACTCTTACGTTTTTTACTTTGTTGCTTGTTCGCTGATGTCTATCTCAGTCGGGTTGTTCTTATTTTCACCAGGCAAAGACGAAATCCCATAAGAAGGCTGAAGCCAAGGGAAATCACTGAATGAGCCACGTTTTGTCTTTCAGGCAATCAAAATAATTAGTGAGAAAAGTAGTGACTTATGCTGCCATGATCCGTGAGATCATTATTCCTTAGTTTTGTGGAGAACTACTGCACCATGCTGGCTTTAAATCTCTTTGGTTTTGTTATAATTGTTTCACCGTGCAATAATATGACCATTTGTGACGAGAGAATTGAAGGTTGAATTGGGAGCGCTCGCCAATATACCCTTCTTATCTTCAGTTGAGAAAATTGCTCGATCTGACACTTTTAAAGATTGATTTGTGGTGAACAGTAGGCTACAGACTTGCTGTACACATTAAATGCCTTTCAGTTCATTGTCTTAGAGGAATATAGTATTTAGTGAGATTTCACAAATTACATCGACTGACGGCGTGAGACAAGCAACCAAGCCTACAACACAACACCATGAAATCTCCACATGAGGCAATATCGATTGAGTTCACTCTAGGAGTCTCGGGTTCTCATCCAACACACCATTGCTCGTTCCTATCATGAAAGATCAAGTCAAAACCCATATCTATTACAGAGGTCAAGCTCGACATTCCTCTGTAGATTGCAAAATCTGTTGGGATGGGTTTAATGGGAATGCATTTTGCAGATAATTGTTTTTTAGAAACAATAAAGGCTCTCAAGCGGCAATTACAATTATTTGCTAGAGTAATGCAAAGAAAATAGTGACACGTTATGTAACACATTGGACCCAAAAAAGAGGGTGTACTATTTTTAACAATCTTCTCTCCAAATCAACCTAACATGCAGTCTTATATTCATAATCACAGTTGTATCATTATGATGGTGATTGCAAGAGAACTGACCAGCGAACGAAGCAAGTATCCCCCCAACATTCCAAAGTCCATTGAAACCGACCTTCATGCAAAATCACTTTACATAGATGATTTCTTGCATCACATATTTATTTTGTGTGTTTCATGCACCTCCTACTTATGTTGTATGTTTCGTGCATCACCTACCTTTTTCATTATTCGTGAGTCACTTACTTTTTATATGTTTCGTGCATCAGTCACTTGCGATTATGGTCTGTGCATCACTTCCTTAATTTTATGATTCGTGCATCACCGACTTGCGCTTATGGTTCGTGCATCACCCACTTGCGATTATGGTACGTGTATCACATACATTTTCTATATTTCGTGCATCAGTTACTGATTTTCATTTATCGTGCATCAGTTACTAATTTTCAATTTTCGTACATCACTTACTGATTTTAAATTTTCACAAAATCGCAAACACATACTAAAAGTGCGAAAACATGCACTGGACCACCGCGCAGAAAATTGTTCCATTGTCGTCGTCCGACCTCTGTTCAACAAGCCCAATATACGAAAATGTTCACAATTCAATTGCCACATTGAGTCGCCGTGGAATCGCTGAAATTTGAAAGGGACGAAATCGCATGACCTAAGGTTTCAGCTCTTGGGTTCGATTTCTTTGATCCACCCATGAATTGGTCCGAGCCCATACACTGGTTAGCTTCCCCTCACCATGGCCGAACGTTTGAGATCGGCCACCGCCCATCTCGTCACCGGTAGTCTGAAAATGTGAGTGAGGGAGATTAAGGGTAGTATTGTCATTTTAACTTCAAATGTACTTAAGTGATTGAAGAATTGTTTTCCTGATTAGGATGAATTAAGTTTCATGAAAGTGTACCGGCTTGATTTTTTTCCATTAAATAAAGGGCAAATTTGATGCCGGTATTACATGATAAAATATTTTTCTAATCGGTCCACAAAAAATTTCAAATCATTTAAGTATATTTTAATTAAAATGACCAAAATTGACACCCCTCGTTCCTCACTAAAAACCACCTAATAGGCTTCTGTCGATTGCTTTTCCATCTACAGCAACCAGTCCTTTCAATTCATCAATAATGCTTGCATAGCTCTTCCTAGTCATTAATCCCCCACTCATCTTCTTAGCAAAATTCGTAGATTTACTCCCTCCTCCCACAATACCCCAAGCCCTCCTACTTTTCAGCAAATCCTCCGATGGTGTAACAGATCGTTTGTTGACCAGAGGCAGCGGTGTTGCAGGCTAACGGTTCTCCTTTCTCAGAGTTGATGAGAAATCCGACACGGATTGCGTCAAGATTAACGATACCTTCGGCCTCTTCGGTGGAATTTTAAGATCCAAATTCCCCTGAAAGATTAGCTCTTGCGGAGGTGCACTAATGATTTTACGTGCACGGGTAAGCGGTGCACAATACCTTCTGCTTTCAACAAACCCTCTGATGGTGTGACGGACCGCTTGTTGACCGGTGACAGCGGTGTGGCGGGCTTACGATTCTCCTTTCTCAAAGCTGATGAGAAATTCGGCACAGATTGCGTCAAGATCGAGAATCCCTTCGGCCTCTTCAGTGGACTTTTATGATCGAGATTCCCTGAAAGATTAGCTCTTGCATTTGGCGATGAAAGTAAAATCATAAGTGCACTTCCTATCGGTGCATGATGGTTTTTGTTAGCATAAGATGCCCTATAAGTTAATGGGCCAATAGTTGACATGTTGGGCTCTAAAAACCCTAGCATGACTCAATCTCAAATATAAATATGTATTTCATCTCTAGGGTAATTAGAAAATTCCAATACACACAACTCTCCTAGATAGGATATGTTGACAACAAACTAGCACTGGTGCTGGCTTGAAGATCTGGTCAGGTTGGTTGGACTAGAGGGATCATCGCTATCAGATTTATGTCGGTGAAAGGTAATCTCTTTTCGAGCATTATATTTTGATATTTTCATGTGTTATATATGAATCAGACGCATTCGTCCATCTCCTGGTCTAAATCTGTTTACTAGTTATTTTCTACTGCGGTAGACTGACGTCGGGGGACAGAAACCCAACAGTAGTATCAGAGCCAGGTTGTGCTTTGATTTATGTATTTGATAATTAATTTTATTAGATCGTTTCCAATCGTTTAATCATGTTTGAGATTTCACAAATTTTGGAATCCGAAAAAATATAGAAAACAAATTAACTCGGGTTTTAATTTCAGACACAAAAATCGACCAAGCCGGAAATTGTTTCCGACCATCCCGAACGTCAGCAAAGTCACGAATCCCGAATGCTTATAGTGAAAGCTCATTAAGAGGTAACAATAAAAATTTCACTAGTTCTAATGTGATTTATATCCACAGTAGGATTGTATCTATAATGATACTTTCATTGTGCCAGCAAATTCTTTGGAAGGTACCCTAAAGCTGGAGTTCAACTTCAACTTAGAACTGCAAGATTTTGACTCCTGCCCCGGAATCAGACCAAATATTCAACAATATCAACGCAGAAAGACGAGTATAAACAACCCTTTATACAAGGAAGATTTGAATTTCAGTAAGAAGATAATTACACCAGAAGCAGAGGATCCTCTGGAAGTGGAAGAAGAGGGACCCATCCGAGACGCACCAAATCCGACCAACGTTTGTATCAAATCCGACCAACGTTTCCTAATCCACAATAAAAGTTCAACCACCATTTCGGAACCTTGTACCAGTGAGAATTCTTCTATACATAGAGAGGATTTACTGCTGGTAGAAAATGATAACATTGATTCTGTCAACTGGGAAGCAGTTAGACAGGCATCAGTTGAAGAGGTTGCTAAGGTGGTCGTGGAACGGGGGATGAACAACATTCGTGCTGGTAGAATCAAGGTCCAATATAATTTCATCTCATGAAAGTGTGGTTTTGGGGAAAGGAAATAATTGAATCTCATTTCTATGGTTTCAAAAGTTCTTCCTTCACTTGTATCTTGCAAGCTTTCTTTGATCGAATGATTGAAGATCATGAAACTATTGATCTAGAGTGGTTAAGAGATGTTCCACCTGATAAAGCAAAGTAAGATCCATAAGCAGTTAAATGCAATTTTTATTATTGCAATCACATGATGATATCATTATTGTTTATCTTAGCTGAATTTATCGTGTACTTGTTTCCGTTTTGTCTAGGGATTACTTATTGAGCATACCTGGACTTGGCTTGAAGAGTAATGAGTGTGTGAGACTCTTGACGCTTCGTCACCATGCCTTCCCAGTAAGATTTTATTGTGGATTAGGATAATATTCTTAGTTAATCAAGTATGACTTCCTCACTAATAGGCTTTGATGTTGCACAAGGTTGATACAACATCAAAGCCTATTAGTGAGGAAGTCATACTTGATTAACTAAAAATATTATCCTAATCCACAATAAAATCTTACTGGGAAGGCATGGTGACGAAGCGTCAAGAGTCTCACACACTCAGTACTCTTCAAGCCAAGTCCAGGTATGCTCAATAAGTAATCCCAAGACAAAACGGAAACAAATACACGATAAATTCAGCTAAGATAAACAATAATGATATCATCATGTGATTGCAATAATAAAAATTGCATAGTTTGTTTAACTGCTTATGGATCTTACTTTGCTTTATCAGGTGGAACATCTCTTAACCACTCTAGATCAATAGTTTCATGATCTTCAATCATTCGATCAAAGAAAGCCTGCAAGATACAAGTGAAGGAAGAACTTTTGAAACCATAGAAATGAGATTTAATTATTTCCTTTCCCCAAAACCACACTTTCATGAGATGAAATTATATTGGACCTTGATTCTACCAGCAAGAATGTTGTTCATCCCCCGTTCCACGACCACCTTAGCAACCTCTTCAACTGATGCCTGTCTAACTGCTTCCCAGTTGACAGAATCAATGTTATCATTTTCTACCAGCAGTAAATCCTCTCTATGTATAGAAGAATTCTCACTGGTACAAGGTTCCGAAATGGTGGTTGAACTTTTATGAGCAGAGGAATCTGGAAAATTTAAGGTTGAATTGGGAGCGCTCGCCAATATACCCTTCTTATCTTCAGTTGAGAAAATTGCTCGATCTGACGCTTTTAAAGATTGATTTGTGGTGAACAGTAGGCTACAGACTTGCTGTACACATTAAATGCCTTTCAGTTCATTGTCTTAGAGGAATATAGTATTTAGTGAGATTTCACAAATTACATCGACTGACGGCGTGAGACAAGCAGCCAAGCCTACAACACAACACCATGAAATCTCCACATGAGGCAATATCGATTGAGTTCACTCTAGGAGTCTCGGGTTCTCATCCAACACACCATTGCTCGTTCCTGTCATGAAAGATCAAGTCAAAAACCATATCTATTACAGAGGTCAAGCTCGACATTCCTCTGTAGATTGCAAAATCCGTTGGGATGGGTTTAATGGGAATGCATTTTGCAGATAATTGTTTTTTAGAAACAATAAAGGCTCTCAAGCGGCAATTACAATTATTTGCTAGAGTAATGCAAAGAAAATAGTGACACATTATGTAACACACGGGACCCAAAAAAGAGGGTGTACTATTTTTAACAATCTTCTCTCCAAATCAACCTAACATGCAGTCTTATATTCATAATCACAGTTGTTTCATTATGATGGTGATTGCAAGAGAACTGACCAGCGAACGAAGCAAGTATCCCCCCACATTCAAAAGTCCATTGTAACCGACCTTCATGCAAAATCACTTTACATAGATGGCTCCTTCATCATCAAGTTTATCTCCCTCCCACTCTGCATCATCGTTGCCTCTATCGGATGGCTCTTGGAAATCATCAGCTTCACCTTGGATAGGTTCATTCTCATTCTCATCCTTTATTCTATCCAATATTTCAAGTACCTGAATTGATATAAGGATAAAGCTTAGACATACGACACATCATAGATATGCCTTCACGCATAAACAGATAATATTTGAGTTTAGTCTATACAAGAATATGGTAGAAAATATTCAGATATTAGAATGGCAAAATGACTTCTCCTGGGGTGATGAAGGAAGATATTAGTAAAGAACGAAAAACATTAGTATAAATCGAATCAAAGACCCGAGCAAGAAGTTGAAAGATATGACTACCTAAGCGGCAGTGCAGAATCAGATAAACAACAAACAATAGATCATATCAGAAAAATTATAAATCTGACCCTGCTTCCTCGTGCAAGAGACTCATCTTCGATGAAACGAATCTCAGGAGTGAGCCGCAACTTCATACGCTTGCCCAACACGCTGCGAAAACATATTTTGCTTTGGACTTGAGCCCAGCAAGGGAAACTTATTTTCCTCTTTCATCACCAAAAAACAGATACATATACTTTAACTACCTGCAGATTGGAAGCACAAAAAATGGTCAAGCACATTGCATGCTGAAAGGATTACACAACAAGTGAAAAAAATTAGCAAACCTCCACAGCCAAAATTGCAATGACACCATAAAAAGAGTACTGGATGTTCTCTCAAGAGAGTTCTCTGCTTTGACAGACACATGAAAAGGACGTTAATAAGCTTGAATCAACGAGCTACCAATTCCTATTGCACAAATACAAAGTGCAATTCAACTGAAACCAGTTTTCTTAAAAGTGAACTTTTTCAGTTAATGACAGCTAAGTGGAAGGATGTCTGAACTCCAAGGAAAATACTATTAATCATGTAATCCCACCTCCTAATCCCCATCAAGTTTTGAAAATAGTATACGGCTTACGTTTTTTACCATGAGAAATGTATCGATTTCTCAATGACACTCAACGCGTGATAATCAACGTATCAGAAAGAAAAGTAAACTTAGAAAAGAAGCATTAAAAGTACCTGCAAATCAGAAGAAACGTCAACGTCACTAATTGTCGTAAGCGACGACAGATACCGATCCGCGCCTAAAGCAGCCTCCGGAAAAATTGCGTACTTCAAAACCTTATCGGTAAGCAACATATCTGAGAGCTCTCTCATTATCTGCTACGCGACCATTTTCACTCTCCTAGGGTGGGCCATATACCTGATTGTTCTACCGCTGCACAACCGCCGCCGCCGGTGGTGGTAACTATCCCTCGTTGAGGCGTATTCAGTATGGGAATGGAAGCAAAAGGGTAGAACCACCGCGTAGAATTTGCGACTGAACATGGTTGAGCTACTGGTGAGCGATGGATTTGAAGATGCGTCATCACAAGATCTTCTCTCCCTCTTAGGCTTTTGCATTCTGTTGAGGGTATTTTGGGGATTGAAAAACAAATAATCTGCTATGGTTGTTGTTGGGCTTATATTGGGTTGGACTGCCACGAATCGGGAATCCAGTTACTGTAGACCAACTCTACAATGACAGAGCAATTCTACTTCTCTCCAATCGTTGCATGAAACTCCAATTATATGGGGGAAAAATCAGGCCGGTATACTATGATTGAACTTTGTTAAAGCTAGTCTAGGAAAAAAACATTAAACTAAATTAGGTCCACTTTGGGCCAAAAATACATAGATACCCTTACTGTTAAACCAAAAGGCGGTAAACCCTTCTCTTCCGATTTGCAACGTCTTCGTTTGATTACATTCACTGACACAATTCTCAATTCTCTCACTTCGAATTTGCACCAATTGGGAAATTGTTTTTAAACCTTTTTGATTTTAATCCCGAAGTCTCCTTCCATCCAACGCAATCCAAGTCTCCTTCCAAAAACCTAATTTGCGTCCTCTGTAACACGATAATACATGACTTCAAAGGCGCCCAAAAATTTGCAGGAAGTGGCTGAGAAGAGGAATAAGAGATGGCAACGAGAACATTGACACGCAGATGGTAGACTACCCATGTACAACATTCCTAACTAGATGCTTCCCCGAGAAAGAGACATTACGGGATTTCAAAATGAGCAAGAGCTCAATTTACAAAAAAATTGATTTCTAAGGTGGGAAGCCGGGATATTACAGATGTCAATGATGTTGCTCATTTGGTTGTTTTGTACATACTTGTGACATTCTTCATTGCTACAAAATCTTCAAACCTGAATTGGGGTTATACGACACTTGTGGATGATATGGACAGAATATGCACCCTCAATTCGTCGGAACACATTTTAAACAATTTGTTGAGCAACCTGTTAGAATCCAACAATAAAAAACATTCTGGGTGTGTTCCGTTGATACCGTTGCGTACAAAATTGTTTTTTGCAATTAATGTCCCTGTTTTGTTAATAACATATAAACATTTTTTTATAGTATTGTCTATGTGAGAAAACGAAGATTATTGATCCCGTGGATGCGAATATGTTCCCCAGGTTCATGAAATGGAATCTCGTAGATTTGTACAAAAAGCTAGGCTCAATTGAATTGAAGGATCTAAACCATGAATGCGTAAGTGGTGCATTAAATCATAATGGGGAATTGAAATCATAAATGGTGCACGTAATTATGTAATTGTAACTGGTGCATGTAAATTATAACTGGTGCATGTAAATTATATAACTGGTGCATGTAAATTATAACTGGTGCATGCAAATTATATAACTTGTGCATGTAATCATACCTGGTGCGTGTAAATTATAACCATTGTTCATGTAATCATAACTGGTGCATATAAATTATAATTGGTGCATGTAATTATAACTGGTGCATGTAAATCATAACTGGTGCATGCAAATTATAACTGGTGCATGTAAATCATAACTGGTGCATCCTAATCATAAATGGTCCATGTAAATTATAACCGGTGCATATAAATTACGATTGGTCCATGTAAATTATCACTGGTGCATGTTAATTATCAGTGAGGTGCATGTAAATTGTAACCGGTGCATGTAGTTATAACTTTTGCATATAAATCATAACTGATGCATGTAACTGTAACAGGTTCATGTACTTAAAAACAGGTGCATGTAAATTAGAACTGATGCTTGTAATTATAACTGGTGGATATAATTATAACTGGTGCATGTAATTATAACTGGTGCATGTAATTATAACTGGTGCATTCAATTATAACTAATGCATGTATATCTTAACTGGTGCATATAATTATAACTGGTGCATGTAATTATAACTTTTGCATGTAAATCTTAACTGGTGCATGTAATTATCACTGGTGCATGTAGTTATGACTGGTGTATGTAGTTATGAATGGTACATCAAATATTCACTTGTGCATCTAATTGTAACTGGTGCATGTAAATTATAACTGGTGCATCGTAATCATAAATTGTCCATGTAATTATAACTGGTGCATCTAAATTATCACTGGTGCATGTAAATCATAACTCGTGCATGTAATTATAACTGGTGCATGTAGTTAGAACTGATGCATGTAAATTATAACTGGTGCATGTAAATTATGACTGGTGCATGTAATTATAACTTTTGCATCTAAATCATAACTGCTGCATGTAATTGTAACTGCTTCATGTAGTTAAAACTGGTGAATGTAAATCATAACTGGTGCATATAAATTATAACTGGTGCATGTAAATTAGAACTGATGCATGTAATTATAACTTTTGCATGCAAATCATAACTGGTGCATGTAAATTATAACTTGTGCATCGTAATTACACCTGGTGCATGTAATTATAACTGGTGCATGTAAATTATAACGAGTGCATCTAAATTATAATTGGTGCATCTAAATTATAACTGGTGCATGTAATTATAACTGGTGCATGTAGTTAACTGGTTCATGTAAATTATAACTGGTGCATGTAATTATAACTGGTGCAAGTAAATCATAACTGGTGCAGTAATTATAACTGGTGCATGTAAATCATAACCGGTGCATGTAATTATAACTGGTGCATGTAAATGATAACTTGTGCATTTAAATTATAAATGGTGCATTTAAATTATAACTGGTGCAAGTAATTATAACTGGTGCCTTTAATTATAACTGGTGCATGTAAATTATAACTGGTGCATGTAATCATAACTGGTGCATGTAAATCATAACTGGTGCATGTAAATCATAACTGGTGCATGTAAATAATGAATGGTGCATGTAAATCATTACTGGTGCATGTAAATCATAACTGATGCATGTAAATGATAACTGGTGCAAGTAATTATAACTGGTGCATGTAAATCATAACTGGTGCATGTAAATGATAACTGGTGCATGTAAATTATAACTGGTGCATGTAATCATAACTGGTGCATGTAAATTATAATTGGTGCATGCAAATGATAACTGGTTCAAGTAATTATAACTGGTGCATGTAAATCATAACGGGTGCATGTAATTGATAACTGGTGCATGCAAATCATAACTCGTGCATGTGAATGATAACTGGTGCATGTAAATTATAACTGGTGCATGTAATTATAACTGATGCATGTAAATCATAACTGTTGCATGTAATTATAACTGGTGCATGTAAATGATAACTTGTGCATTTAAATTATAACTGGTGCATGTAAATTATAACTGATGCAAGTAATTATAACTGGTGCCTTTAATTATAACCGGTGCATGTAGTTACAACTGGTGCATGTAAATTATAACTGGTGCATGTAAATATAACTGGTGCATGTAAATCATAACTGATGCATGCAAATTATAACTGGTGCATATAAATTGTAACTGGTGCATGTAATTATAACTGGTGCATGTAAATTATAACTGGTGCATGTAAATCATAATTGGTGCATGTAAATTATAACTGGTATAACTGGTGCATGTAAATCATAACTGGTTCATGTAATTATAACTGATGCATGTAAATTATAACTGGTGCATGTAAATCATAACTGGTGCATGTAAATTATAACGGGTGCATGTTAATTATAACTGGTGCATTTAATTATAACTGGTGCATGTAAATTATAACTGGTGCATGTAAATGATAACTGATGCATTTAAATTATAACTGGTGCATGTAAATTATAACTGGTGTATGTAAATTATAACTGGTGCATGTAAATCATAACTGGTGCATGTAAATTATAAATGGTGCATCCAATCATAACTGGTGCATGTAAATCATAACTGGTGCATCTAAATCATAACTGGTACATGTAAATCATAACTGGTGCATGTAAATCATAATTGGTGCATGTAAATATAACTGGTGCAAGTAATTATAACTGGTGCATGTAAATAAATACTGGTGCATGTCAATCATAACGGGTGCAAGTAATTATAACTGGTGCATGTAAATCAAAACTGATGCATGTAATTATAACTGGTGCATGTAAATGATAACTTGTGCATTTAAATTATAACTGGTGCATGTAAATTATAACGGGTGCAACTAATTATAACTGGTGCCTTTAATTATAACTGGTGCATGTAGTTATAACTGGTGCATGTAAATGTTAAATAGTGCATCTAATTATAACTTGTGCATCCTAATCATAAATGGTCCATGTAGTTATAACTGGTGCATGTAAATTATAACTGGTGCTTGTAAATCATAACTGGT
Organism: Haberlea rhodopensis; assembly: GCA_907163345.1. Classification (NCBI taxonomy): domain Eukaryota; kingdom Viridiplantae; phylum Streptophyta; class Magnoliopsida; order Lamiales; family Gesneriaceae; genus Haberlea; species Haberlea rhodopensis. The sequence goes on along the minus strand of CAJQUN010000003.1, from coordinate 29,820,206 downwards.
GCATGTAAATCATAATTGGTGTATGTAAATTAGAATTGGTGCATGTAAATCATAACTGGTGCATGTAAATAATAACTGGTGCATGTAAATCATAACTGGTGCAAGTAATTATAATGGACTTAAGTGAGAAGATATTTTTTCACAATGCATTTATTTGTACACTTTTTAAAAATGGAGATTTATATGAAAAACTTGTTTGCTAAGTGCACTTAAACGTAAATCTCCCAATTATATATTGGGTACGGGAATAGATCGGGCTACTTTGGACTTAATGTAGACATAATTTTTCTTTTACTGCAAAGAGATTAATTTCGCGACTCAAACCCGTAACATCTAGGTCACATGACAACCAATACTCAACCTTAAACAATTCTATTTTTGTTTCAGAAACATATGTTATAATAGTTTTTTGCTGGTAATATTATACTAAAACACATAATTTTTATATCCTTTTGTTGTAAGAATAATTTTCATTAGTCAACTTATGGGATGATGATCCGTAGTTTACAAGAGAGGATATTTTAATTCTTACGATGCCTCCGTATTTGTTGAATTAATTAGTGAATTATTCGCCAAACTTCGTCAAAAAAAATCATGTATTTTTGTGTTTATTTCTTCTTATTAACTACAATCCAAAATTGAAACAAAGAGTGAAACAATGTAAACTCGAGTGTTAATAAAATATGGGTTTCGTAAGATTTAAATATCGGGTTCTATTAAATAAGGAGAAAATGCAGGAAGATATCATCTACAAAATATCTATTCAATTAAGTATGTCAAAAAAACAATAAACATTAACAATCCACAATTCTAAAAAATTTATTCACAAAAGTCCATTTCTTAAACTTTGTTTTATTTAAATTTTTTAAATTATTAAAATACCCCTTGTTTACATAAAATCTGAAAACATTTCTTCTCATTATCTTTCCTTCGAACCCTTTCTCCCCTTCCCCCACTTTGTTGCAGCAGCCTTTCTCCCCTTCAGAAAATTGTTCCATTGTCGTCGTCCGACCTCCGTTCAACAAGCCCAATATATGAAAATGTTCACAATCCAATTGCCACATTGAGTCGCCGTGGAATCGCTGAAATTTGAAAGGGGCGAAATCGCACGACCTAAGGTTTCAGCTCTTGGGTTCGATTTCTTTGATCCACCCATGAATTGGTCCGAGCCCATACACTGGTTAGCTTCCCCTCACCATGGCCGAACGTTTGAGACCGGCCACCGCCCATCTCATCACAGGTAGTCTGAAACCCTAAGTCATGCGATTTGGTGGTTGTTGGGTTTTGAAACATGAGTGAAGGCTGAAAATGTGAGTGAGGGAGATTAAGGGTATTATTGTCATTTTAACTTCAAATGTACTTGAGTGATTAAAGAATTGTTTTCCTGATTAGGATGAATTAAGTTTCATGAAAGTGTACCGACTTGATTTTTTCCCATTAAATAAAGGGCAAATTTGATGCCGGTATTACATGATAAAATATTTTTCTAATCAGTCCACAAAAAAACTTCAAATCATTTAAGTATATTTCAATTAAAATGACCAAAATTGACACCCCTCGTTCCTCACTAAAAACCACCTAACAGGCCTCTGTCTATTGCTTTTCCAGCTACAGCCACCAGTCCTTTCAATTCATCAATAATGCTTGCATAGCTCTTCCTAGTCATTAATCCCCCACTCTTCTTCTCAGCAGAATTCGTAGATTTACTCCCTCCTCCACAATACCCCAAGCCCTCCTACTTTTCAGCAAATCCTCCGATGGTGTAACAGATCGTTTGTTGACCAGAGGCAGTGGTTTTGCAGGCTAACGGTTCTCCTTTCTCAGAGTTGATGAGAAATCCGGCACGGATTGCGTCAAGATTAAGGATACCTTCGGCCTCTTCGGTGGAATTTTAAGATCCAAATTCCCCTGAAAGATTAGCTCTTGCGGAGGTGCACTAATGATTTTACGTGCACGGGTAAGCGGTGCACAATACCTTTTGCTTTCAACAAACCCTCTGATGGTGTGACGGACCGCTTGTTGACCGGTGACAGCGGTGTGGCGGGCTTACGGTTCTCCTTTCTCAAAGCTGATGAGAAATTCGGCACAGATTGCGTCAAGATCGAGAATCCCTTCGGCCTCTTCAGTTTATACAAGGAAGATTTGAATTTCAGTTTTACTCTTACGTTTTTTACTTTGTTGCTTGTTCGCTGATGTCTATCTCAGTCGGGTTGTTCTTATTTTCACCAGGCAAAGACGAAATCCCATAAGAAGGCTGAAGCCAAGGGAAATCACTGAAGGAGCCACGTTTTGTCTTTCAGGCAATCAAAATAATTAGTGAGAAAAGTAGTGACTTATGCTGCCATGATCCGTGAGATCATTATTCCTTAGTTTTGTGGAGAACTACTGCACCATGCTGGCTTTAAATCTCTTTGGTTTTGTTATAATTGTTTCACCGTGCAATAATATGACCATTTGTGACGAGAGAATTTAAGGTTGAATTGGGAGCGCTCGCCAATATACCCTTCTTATCTTCAGTTGAGAAATTGCTCGATCTGACGCTTTTAAAGATTGATTTGTGGTGAACAGTAGGCTACAAACTTGCTGTACACATTAAATGCCTTTCAGTTCATTGTCTTAGAGGAATATAGTATTTAGTGAGATTTCACAAATTACATCGACTGACGGCGTGAGACAAGCAGCCAAGCCTACAACACAACACCATGAAATCTCCACATGAGGCAATATCGATTGAGTTCACTCTAGGAGTCTCGGGTTCTCATCCAACACACCATTGCTCGTTCCTATCATGAAAGATCAAGTCAAAAACCATATCTATTACAGAGGTCAAGTTCGACATTCCCTGTAGATTGCAAAATCTGTTGGGATGGGTTTAATGGGAATGCATTTTGCAGATAATTGTTTTTTAGAAACAATAAAGGCTCTCAAGCGGCAATTACAATTATTTGCTAGAGTAATGCAAAGAAGCGGCAATTACAATTATTTGCTAGAGTAATGCAAAGAAAATAGTGACACATTATGTCACTCACTGGACCCAAAAAAGAGGGTGTACTATTTTTAACAATCTTCTCTCCAAATCAACCTAACATGCAGTCTTATATTCATAATCACAGTTGTTTCATTATGATGGTGATTGCAAGAGAACTGACCAGCGAACGAAGCAAGTATCCCCCCACATTCCAAAGTCCATTGAAACCGACCTTCATGCAAAATCACTTTACATAGATGATTTCTTGCATCACATATTTATTTTGTGTGTTTCATGCACCTCCTACTTATGTTGTATGTTTCGTGCATCACTTACCTTTTTCATTATTCGTGAGTCACCTACTTTTTATATGTTTCGTGCATCAGTCACTTGCGATTATGGTCTGTGCATCACTTCATTAATTGTATGATTCGTGCATCACCGACTTGCGCTTATGGTTCGTGCATCACCCACTTGCGATTATGGTACGTGCATCACATACATTTTCTATATTTCGTGCATGAGTTACTGATTTTCATTTATCGTGCATCAGTTAGTAATTTTCAATTTTCGTACATCACTTACTGATTTTAAATTTTCACAAAATCGCGAAATCATACTAAAAGTGCGAAAACATGCACTGGACCACCGCGCAGAAAATTGTTCCATTGTCGTCGTCCGACCTCTGTTCAACAAGCCCAATATACGAAAATGTTCACAATTCAATTGCCACATTGAGTCGCCGTGGAATCACTGAAATTTGAAAGGGACGAAATCGCATGACCTAAGGTTTCAGCTCTTGGGTTCGATTTCTTTGATCCACCCATGAATTGGTCCAAGCCCATACACTGGTTAGCTTCCCCTCACCATGGCCGAACGTTTGAGACCGGCCACCGTCCATCTCGTCACCGGTAGTCTGAAACCCTAAGTAATGCGATTTGGTGGCTGTTGGGTTTTGAAACATGAGTGAAGGTTGAAAATGTGAGTGAGGGAGATTAAGGGTATTATTGTCATTTTAACTTCAAATGTACTTAAGTGATTGAAGAATTGTTTTCTTGATTATGATGAATTAAGTTTCATGAAAGTGTACCGGCTTGATTTTTTTCCATTAAATAAAGGGCAAATTTGATGTCGGTATTACATGATAAAATATTTTTCTAATTGGTCCACAAAAAATTTCAAATCATCTAAGTATATTTTAATTAAAATGACCAAAATTGACACCCCTCGTTCCTCACTAAAAACCACCTAACAGGCCTTTGTCGATTGCTTTTCCAGCTACAGCAACCAATCCTTTCAATTCATCAATAATGCTTGCATAGCTCTTCCTAGTCATTAATCCCCCACTCCTCTTCTCAGCAGAATTCGTAGATTTACTCCCTCCTCCCACAATACCCCAAGCCCTCCTACTTTTCAGCAAATCCTCCGATGGTGTAACAGATCGTTTGTTGACCAGAGGCAGCGGTGTTGCAGGCTAACGGTTCTCCTTTCTCAGAGTTGATGAGAAATCCGGCACGGATTGCGTCAAGATTAACGATACCTTCGGCCTCTTCGGTGGAATTTTAAGATCCAAATTCCCCTGAAAGATTAGCTCTTGCGGAGGTGCACTAATGATTTTACGTGCACGGGTAACGGTGCACAATACCTTCTGCTTTCAACAAACCCTCTGAGGGTGTGACGGACCGCTTGTTGACCGGTGACAGCGGTGTGGCGGGCTTACGGTTCTCCTTTATCAAAGCTGATGAGAAATTCGGCACAGATTGCGTCAAGATCGAGAATCCCTTCGGCCTCTTCAGTGGAGTTTTATGATCGAGATTCCCCTGAAAGATTAGCTCTTGCATTTGGCGGTGAAAGTAAAATCATAAGTGCACTTCCTACCGGTGCATGATGGTTTTTGTTAGCATAAGATGCCCTATAAGTTAATGGACCAATAGTTGACATGTTGGGCTCTAAGAACCCTATCATGTCTCAAACTCAACTATAAATATGTATTTCATATCTAGGGTAATTAGAAAATTCCAATACACACAACTCTCCTAGATAGGATATGTTGACAACAAACTAGCACTGATGCTGGCTTAAAGATCTGTTCAGGTTGGTTGGACTAGAGGGATCATCGCTATCAGATTTATGTCGGTGAAAGGTAATCTCCTTTCGAGCATTATATTTTGATATTTTCATGTGTTATATATGAATCAGACGCATTCGTCCATCTCCTGGTCTAAATCTGTTTACTAGTTATTTTCTACTGCGGTAGATCTGACGTCGGGGGACAGAAACCCAACAGTAGTATCAGAGCCAAGTTGTGCTTTGATTTATGTATTTGATAATTAATTTTATTAGATCGTTTCCAATCGTTTAATCATGTTTGAGATTTCACAAAATTTGGAATCCGGAAAAATATAGAAAACAAATTAACTCGGGTTTTAATTTCAGACACAAAAATCGACCAAGCCGAAAATTGTTTCCGACCATCCCGAACGTCAGCAAAGTCACGAATCCCGAATGCTTATAGTGAAAGCTCATTAAGAGGTAACAATAAAAATTTCACTAGTTCTAATGTGATTTATATCCACAGTAGGATTGTATCTATAATGATACTTTCATTGTGCCAGCAAATTCTTTGGAAGGTACCCTAAAGCTGGAGTTCAACTTAGAACTGCAAGATTTTGACTCCTGCCCCGGAATCAGACCAAATATTCAACATTATAAAGCAGAAAGACGAGTATAAACAACCCTTTATACAAGGAAGATTTGAATTTCAGCAAGAAGATAATTACACCAGAAGCAGGGGATCCTCTGGAAGTGGAAGAAGATGGACCCATCCGAGACGCACCAAATCCGACCAACGTTTACTAATCCACAATAAAAGTTCAACCATCATTTCGGAACCTTGTACCAGTGAGAATTCTTCTATACATAGAGAGGATTTACTGCTGGTAGAAAATGATAACATTGATTCTGTCAACTGGGAAGCAGTTAGACAGGCATCAGTTGAAGAGGTTGCTATGGTGGTCGTGGAACGGGGGATGAACAACATTCTTGCTGGTAGAATCAAGGTCCAATATAATTTCATCTCATGAAAGTGTGCTTTTGGGGAAAGAAAATAATTAAATCTCATTTCTATGGTTTCAAAAGTTCTTCCTTCACTTGTATCTTGCAGGCTTTCTTTGATCGAATGATTGAAGATCATGAAACTATTGATATAGAGTGGTTAAGAGATGTTCCACCTGATAAAGCAAAGTAAGATCCATAAGCAGTTAAACAAACTATGCAATTTTTATTATTGCATGATGATATCATTATTGTTTATCTTAGCTGAATTTATCGTGTACTTGTTTCCGTTTTGTCTAGGGAGTACTTATTGAGCATACCTGGACTTGGCTTGAAGAGTACTGAGTGTGTGAGACTCTTGACGCTTCGTCACCATGCCTTCCCAGTAAGATTTTATTGTGGATTAGGATAATATTTTTAGTTAATCAAGTATGACTTCCTCACTAATAGGCTTTGATGTTGCACAAGGTTGATACAACATCAAAGCCTATTAGTGAGTAAGTCATACTTGATTAACTAAAAATATTATCCTAATCCACAATAAAATCTTAATGGGAAGGCATGGTGACGAAGCATCAAGAGTCTCACACACTCAGTACTCTTCAAGCCAAGTCCAGGTATGCTCAATAAGTAATTCCTAGACAAAACGGAAACAAGTACACGATAAATTCAGCTAAGATAAACAATAATGATATCATCATGTGATTGCAATAATAAAAATTGCATAGTTTGTTTAACTGCTTAAGGATCTTACTTTGCTTTATCAGGTGGAACATCTCTTAACCACTCTAGATCAATAGTTTCATGATCTTCAATCCTTTGATCAAAGAAAGCCTGCAAGATACAAGTGAAGGAAGAACTTTTGAAACCATAGAAATGAGATTTAATTATTTCCTTTCCCCAAAACCACACTTTCATGAGATGAAATTATATTGGACCTTGATTCTACCAGCAAGAATGTTGTTCATCCCCCGTTCCACGACCACCTTAGCAACCTCTTCAACTGATGCCTGTCTAACTGCTTCCCAGTTGACAGAATCAATGTTATCATTTTCTACCAGCAGTAAATCCTCTCTATGTATAGAAGAATTCTCACAGGTACAAGGTTCCGAAATGGTGGTTGAACTTTTATGAGCAGAGGAATCTGGAAAATTTAAGGTTGAATTGGGAGCGCTCGCCAATATACCCTTCTTATCTTCAGTTGAGAAAATTGCTCGATCTGACGCTTTTAAAGATTGATTTGTGGTGAACAGTAGGCTACAGACTTGCTGTACACATTAAATGCCTTTCAGTTCATTGTCTTAGAGGAATATAGTATTTAGTGAGATTTCACAAATTACATCGACTGACGGCGTGAGACAAGCAGCCAAGCCTACAACACAACACCATGAAATCTCCACATGAGGCAATATCGATTGAGTTCACTCTAGGAGTCTCGGGTTCTCATCCAACACACCATTGCTCGTTCCTGTCATGAAAGATCAAGTCAAAAACCATATCTATTACAGAGGTCAAGCTCGACATTCAGATTGCAAAATCCGTTGGGATGGGTTTAATGGGAATGCATTTTGCAGATAATTGTTTTTTAGAAACAATAAAGGCTCTCAAGCGGCAATTACAATTATTTGCTAGAGTAATGCAAAGAAAATATTGACACATTATGTAACACACGGGACCCAAAAAAGAGGGTGTACTATTTTTAACAATCTTCTCTCCAAATCAACCTAACATGCAGTCTTATATTTATATTTATAATCACAGTTGTTTCATTATGATGGTGATTGCAAGAAAACTGACCAGCGAACGAAGCAAGTATCCCCCCACATTCAAAAGTCCATTGAAACCGACCTTCATGCAAAATCACTTTACATAGATGATTCCTTCATCATCAAGGTCATCTCCCTCCCACTCTACATCATCGTTGCCTCTATCGGATGGCTCTTGGAAATCATCAGCTTCACCTTGGATAGGTTCATTCTCATTCTCATTCTCATCCTTTATTCTATCCAATATTTCAAGTACCTGAATTGATATAAGGATAAAGCTTAGACATACGACACATCATAGATATGCCTTCACGCATAAACAGATAATATTTGAGTTTAGTCTATACAAGAATATGGTAGAAAATATTCAGATATTAGAATGGCAAAATGACTTCTCCTGGGGTGATGAAGGAAGATATTAGTAAAGAACGAAAAACAATAGTATAAATCGAATCAAAGACCCGAGCAAGAAGTTGAAAGATATGACTACCTAAGCGGCAGTGCAGAATCAGATAAACAACAAACAATAGATCATATCAGAAAAATTATAAATCTGACCCTGCTTCCTCGTGCAAGAGACTCATCTTCGATGAAACGAATCTCAGGAGTGAGCCGCAACTTCATACGCTTGCCCAACACGCTGCGAAAACATATTTTGCTTTGGACTTGAGCCCAGCAAGGGAAACTTATTTTCCTCTTTCATCACCAAAAACAGATACATATACTTTAACTACCTGCAGATTGGAAGCACAAAAAATGGTCAAGCACATTGCATGCTGAAAGGATTACACAAGTGAAAAAAATTAGCAAACCTCCACAGCCAAAATTGCAATGACACCATAAAAAGAGTACTGGATGTTCTCTCAAGAGAGTTCTCTGCTTTGACAGACACATGAAAAGGACGTTAATAAGCTTGAATCAACGAGCTACCAATTCCTATTGCACAAATACAAAGTTCAATTCAACTGAAACCAGTTTTCTTAAAAGTGAACTTTTTCAGTTAATGACAGCTAAGTGGAAGGATGTCTGAACTCCAAGGAAAATACTATTAATCATGTAATCCCACCTCCTAATCCCCATCAAGTTTTGAAAATAGTATACGGCTTACGGGTTTTACCATGAGAAATGTATCGATTTCTCAATGACACTCAACGCGTGATAATCAACGTATCAGAAAGAAAAGTAAACTTAGAAAAGAAGCATTAAAAGTACCTGCAAATCAGAAGAAACGTCAACGTCACTAATTGTCGTAAGCGACGACAGATACCGATCCGCGCCTAAAGCAGCCTCCGGAAAAATTGCGTACTGCAAAACCTTATCGGTAAGCAACATATCTGAGAGCTCTCTCATTATCTGCTACGCGACCATTTTCACTCTCCTAGGGTGGGCCATATACCTGATTGTTCTACCGCTGCACAACCGCCGCCGCCGGTGGTGGTAACTATCCCTCGCTGAGGCGTATTCAGTATGGGAATGGAAGCAAAAGGGTAGAACCACCGCGTAGAATTTGCGACTGAACATGGTGGAGCTACTGGTGAGCGATGGATTTGAAGATGCGTCATCACAAGATCTTCTCTCCCTCTCTTAGGCTTTTGCATTCTGTTGAGGGTATTTTGGGGATTGAAAAACAAATAATCTGCTATGGTTGTTGTTGGGCTTATATTGGGTTGGACTGCCACGAATCGGGAATCCAGTTACTGTAGACCAACTCTACAATGAGACAGCAATTCTACTTCTCTCCAATCGTTGCATGAAACTCCAATTATATGGGGGGAAATCAGGCCGGTACACTATGATTGAACTTTGTTAAAGCTAGTCTAAGAAAAAAACATTAAACTAAATTAGGTCCACTTTGGGCCAAAAATACATATATACCCTTACTGTTAAACCAAAAGACGGTAAACCCTTCTCTTCCGATTTGCAACGTCTTCATTTGATTACATTCACTGACACAATTCTCAATTCTCTCACTTCGAATTTGCACCAATTGGGAAATTGTTTTTAAACCTTTTTTATTTTAATCCCGAAGTCTCATCCAATCCAACGCAATCCAAGTCTCCTTCCAAAAACCTAATTTGCGTCATCTGTAACACGATAATACATAACTTCAAAGGCGCCCAAAAATTTGCAGGAAGTGGCTGAGAAGAGGAATAAGAGATGGCAACGAGGACATTGACACGCAGATGGTAGACTACCCATGTACAACATTCCTAACTAGATGCTTCCCCGAGAAAGAGACATTACGGGATTTCAAAATGAGCAAGAGCTCAATTTACAAGAAATTGATTTCTAAGGTGGGAAGCCGGGATATTACAGATGTCAATGATGTTGCTCATTTGGTTGTTTTGTACATACTTGTGACATTCTTCATTGCTACAAAATCTTCAAACCTGAATTGGGGTTATACGACACTTGTGGATGATATGGACAGAATATGCACCCTCAATTCGTCGGAACATATTTTAAACAATTTGTTGAGCAACCTGTTAGAATCCAACAATTAAAAACATTCTGGGTGTGTTCCGTTGATACCGTTTCGTACAAAAAATTTTTTGCAATTAATGTCCCTGTTTTGTTAATAACATATAAACATTTTTTATAGTATTGTCTATGTGAGAAAACGAAGATTATTGATCCCGTGGATGCGAATCTGTTCCCCAGGTTCATGAAATGGAATCTCGTAGATTTGTACAAAAAGCTAGGATCAATTGAATTGAAGAATCTAAACCATGAATGCGTAAGTGGTGCATTAAATCATAATGGGGAATTGAAATCATAAATGGTGCATGTAATTATGTAATTGTAACTGGTGCATGTAAATTATAACTGGTGCATGTAAATTATATAACTGGTGCATGTAAATTATGACTGGTGCATGCAAATTATATAACTTGTGCATGTAATCATACCTGGTGCGTGTAAATTATAACCATTGTTCATGTAATCATAACTGGTGCATATAAATTATAATTGGTGCATGTAATTATAACCGGTGTATGTAAATCATAACTGGTGCATTTAAATTATAACTGGTGCATGTAAATTATAACTGGTGCAGGTAAATTATAGTGCATCCTAATCATAAATGGTACATGTAAATTATAACTGGTGCATGTAAATCATAACTGGTGTATGTATTGATAACTGGTGCAAGTAAATGATAACTGATGCATTTAAATTATAACTGGTGCATGTAAATTATAAATGATGCATCCTAATGATAACTGGTGCTTGTAAATTATAACTGGTGCATGTAAATCATAACTGGTGCATGTAAATTATAACTGGTGCATGTAAATCATAACTGGTGCATCCTAATCATAAATGGTCCATGTAAATTATAACTGGTGCATATAAATTACGATTGGTCCATGTAAATTATCACTGGTGCATGTTAATTATCAGTGAGGTGCATGTAAATTGTAACCGGTGCATGTAGTTATAACTTTTGCATATAAATCATAACTGATGCATGTAACTGTAACAGGTTCATGTACTTAAAACAGGTGCATGTAAATTAGAACTGATGCTTGTAATTATAATTGGTGGATATAATTATAACTGGTGCATGTAATTATAACTGGTGCATGTAATTATAACTGGTGCATGCAATTATAACTAGTGCATGTAAATCTTAACTGGTGCATATAATTATAACTGGTGCATGTAATTATAACTTTTGCATGTAAATCTTAACTGGTGCGTGTAATTATCACTGGTGCATGTAGTTATGACTGGTGTATGTAGTTATGACTGGTGCATCAAATATTCACTTGTGCATCTAATTGTAACTGGTGCACGTAAATTATAACTGGTGCATCCTAATCATAAATTGTCCATGTAATTATAACTGGTGCATCTAAATTATAACTGGTGCATGTAAATCATAACTCGTGCATGTAATTATAACTGGTGCATGTAGTTATAACTGATGCATGTAAATTATAACTGGTGCATGTAAATTATGACTGGTGCATGTAATTATAACTTTTGCATCTAAATCATAACTGCTGCATGTAATTGTAACTGCTTCATGTAGTTAAAACTGGTGAATGTAAATCATAACAGGTGCATGTAAATTATAACTGGTGCATGTAAATTAGAACTGATGCATGTAATTATAACTTTTGCATGCAAATCATAACTGATGCATGTAAATTATAACTTGTGCATCGTAATTACACCTGGTGCATGTAATTATAACTCGTGCATGTAAATTATAACGAGTGCATCTAAATTATAATTGGTGCATCTAAATTATAACTGGTGCATGTAATTATAACTGGTGCATGTAGTTAACTGGTTCATGTAAATTATAACTGGTGCATGTAATTATAACTGGTGCAAGTAAATCATAACTGGTGCAGTAATTATAACTGGTGCATGTAAATCATAACTGGTGCATGTAATTATAACTGGTGCATGTAAACGATAACTTGTGCATTTAAATTATAAATGGTGCATTTAAATTATAACTGGTGCAAGTAATTATAACTGATGCCTTTAATTATAACTGGTGCATGTAAATTATAACTGGTGCATGTAATCATAACTGGTGCATGTAAATCATAACTGGTGCATGTAAATCATAACTGGTGCATGTAAATCATAACAGGTGCATGTAAATCATAACTGGTGCAAGTAAATAATAAATGGTGCATGTAAATCATAACTGGTGCATGTAAATCATAACTGATGCATGTAAATGATAACTGGTGCAAGTAATTATAACTGGTGCATGTAAATCATAACTGGTGCATGTAAATGATAACTGGTGCATGTAAATCATAACTGGTGCATGTAATCATAACTGGTGCATGTAAATTATAATTGGTGCATGCAAATGATAACTGGTTCAAGTAATTATAACTGGTGCATGTAAATCATAACGGGTGCATGTAATTGATAACTGGTGCATGCAAATCATAACTGGTGCATGTGAATGATAACTGGTGCATGTAAATTATAACTGGTGCATGTAATTATAACTGATGCGTGTAAATCATAACTGGTGCATGTAATTATAACTGGTGCATGTAAATGATAACTTGTGCATTTAAATTATAACTGGTGCATGTAAATTATAACTGGTGCAAGTAATTATAACTGGTGCCTTTAATTATAACCGGTGCATGTAGTTACAACTGGTGCATGTAAATTATAACTGGTGCATGTAAATATAACTGGTGCATGTAAATCATAACTGATGCATGTAAATTATAACTGGTGCATATAAATTGTAACTGGTGCATGTAATTATAACTGTGATATCCCCGAAATGATTAATTGCAATTTGAGCATTAATTGTGTTTATATGATTAATTATGGTGGTAATTAATTATGTGTTGGATTTATTAATCTTATGGAAATGCTTAGTCACATGATAGAGTGACCCGGGGAGGGCATTTCAGGGTGTATGTTGTACATGTTGGGGAAAATTGTTATTAGCATGATTTATTTGCCATGGTTAGCAATTAATTGGAAATCATGAGTTTATTTGATATTTGGTGCATTTTGGATTAATGCTTTTAAAAATATCATGTTGGGGTGTTTTATACACCATGAGTTGTGGAATGCATTTAATTAATTAACCCACTTTATTACCCCAACCCCACCTCACCACTCTCACTCTTACTTTACCAAATCACCACCCAAACCCTTTGCCCTTTCCATTTTCGAGTTGGAGCAAAAAGGTGGGGAGAAATCCTTCCAAAACTTTGATTTGTGGAGTTTATTGGGTGATTTGAGGTCCCCAAGAGGTATGGATGCCTCCATGTTATTTTGTTGTGTTTGGTTTAGTTTTGGAATGGTTTGAATGGTTTAAAATGGGTTTGTTGGGTATTATTTTGGTTGGGTGTTGAATTTATGAGTATATGAGGATGTTTATTGATGGTTTTGAGTGGTTTTGTATGGTTGATGTTGGATTATTTGAGTTTATTTGAGTTGGGGTTGAAGATGGGTGAATAGTGCCCGAAAATCGGGTATGCGGGACTCAGCGATCGATCGACGCCTTCCGCGATCGATCGCGAGCTGTAGTGCTGAAGGCAGTGGACTTCAGCGATTGATCACGAGTTTTGCGCGATCGATCGGCGAGGTCGCGATCGATTGGCGCAAACTCAGCGATCGATCGCGGATTGAATATTTTTGTTGGGCGAGGCAGTGAGGTCTCGCGATCGATCGGGGCTTTATGGCGATCGATCGCGAGACACCAAAATTGATGTTTTTGGATATTTTTGTAGGATTTTTGGTATCGGACTATTATTGGGTTCTAATATTGATTTGTGTGAATGTGTAGAACCATCCCAGGTGGCAACACAGCCAATGAATTGAAGTCCTACCACATCCTACATTTTGGAAAGGTACGTAGAGGACGTACGGGCACCCAACGGTACATGTATCTAATATACTCATTGTTTATGCATTGTGGATGCGAGTATATATGTGATTATGCATTGTGGATGCAAATACATGTTGATTTATGCATGATGATTGTAGATGCATATGATTATTGGTGCACATCCCATGAGTCGTGGTCATCCCTTGATGATTTTAATGCTTGCCGCTATTTGTTTTGGTTCCGCTAAATGTGAAGCGAGGGGTGGGAGCGCCGCATGTCACATTTGAGCGTGGTTATCATATAGGGCGAGGAAAGGATATTTGCCGCTCAATGTGAGGCGAGGGGTGGGAGTACCGCTTGTCCATTGAAGCGAGGTTATTCTATGCCGCCTATATGTAAATAAGCGAGGGGCATTAAAATACATTGTGATGGACAGACTAGGGAATGGTGACCGATATTTGATACTAATGAGATGGTATTGTGTCATGACATGTCTAGACCATTAAAAATAATCTATTGATTATACTCATGAGTTATGGTACAGGGACAACCAAACTGGAAGCGTTTTGAAATGCATGGGAAAACAGGAAGTGTTTTAATTGTGTTTTATGCATTTACGCTTTATATTCATATTGTGTTGAATATGGATGATATTATTGCTCATGTTTGGGGGTTGTCCTTGTAGGTACACTTTTGGCATGATAGAAGGGCTAAACGGGTTGAGGTGATGAGCTTGTGGAGAATTCTTTTGACCCAGACAGGACAGGATTATTTTTGTATAGTGTCTACTCTAGGAGTAGTGTAAAACTATAGTTGATACATTCTTTTGATGGGGAATGTAATTAATCCATTGATAGTCCTCATTTTGGCATGTAATTATTAAAGCTCATAGACTCAACACGATTAATTCACTCTGATCATTTATATTAGCTCTATTTATGCCTTTGATCCGCACTTAAGGATTAGGGTCCTTACAATAACTGGTGCATGTAAATTATAACTGGTGCATGTAAATCATAACTGGTGCATGTAAGTTATAACTGGTATAACTGGTGCATGTAAATCATAATTGGTTCATGTAATTATAACTGGTGCATGTAAATTATAACTGGTGCATGTAAATCATAACTGGTGCATGTAAATTATAACGGGTGCATGTTAATTATAACTGGTGCATGTAATTATAACTGGTGCATGTAAATTATAACTGGTGCATGTAATTATAACTGGTGCATGTAAATGATAACTGATGCATTTAAATTATAACTGGTGCATTTAAATTATAACTGGTGTATGTAAATTATAACTGGTGCATGTAAATCATAACTGGTGCATGTAAATTATAAATGGTGCATCCTAATCATAACTGGTGCATGTAAATCATAACTGGTGCATCTAAATCATAACTGGTACATGTAAATCATAACTGGTACATGTAAATCATAACTGGTGCATGTAAATCATAATTGGTGCATGTAAAATATAACTGGTGCAAGTAATTATAACTGGTGCATGTAAATAATAACTGGTGCAAGTAATTGTAACTGGTGCATGTCAATCATAACGGGCGCAAGTAATTATAACTGGTGCATGTAAATCAAAACTGATGCATGTAATTATAACTGGTGCATGTAAATGATAACTTGTGCATTTAAATTATAACCGGTGCATGTAAATTATAACTGGTGCAACTAATTATAAATGGTGCCTTTAATTATAACTGGTGCATGTAGTTATAACTAGTGCATATAAATGTTAAATGGTGCATCTAATTATAACTTGTGCATCCTAATCATAAATGGTCAATGTAGTTATAACTGGTGCATGTAAATTATAACTGGTGCATGTAAATCATAACTGGTGCATGTAAATTAGAATTGGTGCATGTAAATCATAACTGGTGCAAGTAATTATAATGGACTTAAGTGAGAATATATTTTTCCACAATGCATTTATTTGTACACTTTTTAAAAATAGAGATTTATATGAAAAACTTGTTTGGTAAGTGCACTTTAACGTAAATCTCCCAATTATATATTGGGTACGTGAATAGATCGGGCTACTTTGGACTTAATGTAGACATAATTTTTCTTTCACTGCAAAGCTTAATTTCGCGACTCAAACCCGTAACATCTAGGTCACATGACAACCAATACTCACCCTTAAACAATTCTATTTTTGTTTCAGAAACATATGTTATAATAGTTTTTTTGCTGGTAATATTATACTAAAACACATAATTTTTATATCCTTTTGTTGTAAGAATAATTTTCATTAGTCAACTTATGGGATGATGATCCGTAGTTTACAAGAGAGGATATTTTAATTCTTACGATGCCTCCGTATTTGTTGAATTAATTAGTGAATTATTCGCCAAACTTCGTCAAAAAAAATCATGTATTTTTTGTGTTTATTTCTTCTTATTAACTACAATCCAAAATTGAAACAAAGAGTGAAACAATGTAAACTCGAGTGTTAATAAAATATGGGTTTCGTAAGATTTAAATATCGGGTTCTATTAAATAAGGAGAAAATGCAGGAAGACATCATCTACAAAATATCTATTCAATTAAGTATGTCAAAAAAACAATAAACATTAACAATCCACAATTCTAAAAAATTTATTCACAAAAGTCCATTTCTTAAACTTTGTTTTATTTAAATTTTTTAAATTATTAAAATACCCCTTGTCTACATAAAATCTGAAAACATTTCTTCTCATTATCTTTCCTTCGAACCCTTTCTCCCCTTCCCCCACTTTGTTGCAGCAGCCTTTCTCCCCTTCAGAAAATTGTTCCATTGTCGTCGTCCGACCTCCGTTCAACAAGCCCAATATACGAAAAATGTTCACAATTCAATTGCCACATTGAGTCGCCGTGGAATCGCTGAAATTTGAAAGGGGCGAAATCGCATGACCTAAGGTTTCAGCTCTTGGGTTCGATTTATTTGATCCACCCATGAATTGGTCCGAGCCCATACAATGGTTAGCTTCCCCTCACCATGGCCGAACGTTTGAGACCGGCCACCGCCCATCTCATCACCGGTAGTCTGAAACCCCAAGTCATGCGATTTGGTGGCTGTTGGGTTTTGAAACATGAGTGAAGGCTGAAAATGTGAGTGAGGGAGATTAAGGGTATTATTGTCATTTTAACTTCAAATGTACTTAAGTGATTAAAGAATTGTTTTCCTGGTTAGGATGAATTAAGTTTCATGAAAGTGTACCGGCTTGATTTTTTCCCATTAAATAAAGGGCAAATTTGATGCCGGTATTACATGATAAAATATTATTCTAATCAGTCCAAAAAAAACTTCAAATCATTTAAGTATATTTCAATTAAAATGACCAAAATTGACACCCCTCGTTCCTCACTAAAAACCACCTAATAGGCCTCCGTCGATTGCTTTTCCAGCTACATCAACCAGTCCTTTCAATTCATCAATAATGCTTGCATAGCTCTTCCTAGTCATTAATCCCCCACTCCTCTTCTCAGCAGAATTCGTAGATTTACTCCCTCCTCCACAATACCCCAAGCCCTCCTACTTTTCAGCAAATCCTCCGATGGTGTAACAGATCGTTTGTTGACCAGAGGCAGCGGTGTTGCAGGCTGACGGTTCTCCTTTCTCAGAGTTGATGAGAAATCCGGCATGGATTGCGTCAAGATTAAGGATATCTTCGGCCTCTTCGGTGGAATTTTAAGATCCAAATTCCCCTGAAAGATTAGCTCTTGCGGAGGTGCACTAATGATTTTACGTGCACGGGTAAGTGGTGCACAATACATTCTGCTTTCAACAAACCCTCTGATGGTGTGACGGACCGCTTGTTGACCGGTGACAGCGGTGTGGCGGGCTTACGGTTCTCCTTTCTCAAAGCTGATGAGAAATTCGGCACAGATTGCGTCAAGATCAAGAATCCCTTCGGCCTCTTCAGTTTATACAAGGAAGATTTGAATTTCAGCAAGAAGATAATTACACCAGAAGCAGGGGATCCTCTGGAAGTGGAAGAAGAGGGACTCATCCGAGACGCACCAAATCCGACCAACGTTTGTATCAACCTTGTGCAACATCAAAGCCTATTAGCGAGGAAGTCATACTTGATTAACTAAAAATATTATACTAATCCACAATAAAATCTTACTTGGAAGGCATGGTGACGAAGCGTCAAGAGTCTCACACACTCAGTACTCTTCAAGCCAAGTTCAGTTATGCTCAATAAGTAATCCCTAGACAAAACGGAAACAATTACACGATAAATTCAGATAAGATAAACAATAATGATATCATCATGTGATTGCAATAATAAAAATTGCATAGTTTGTTTAACTGCTTATGGATCTTACTTTGCTTTATCAGGTGGAACATCTCTTAACCACTCTAGATCAATAGTTTCATGATCTTCAATCATTCGATCAAGGAAAGCCTGCAAGATACAAGTGAAGGAAGAACTTTTGAAACCATAGAAATGAGATTTAATTATTTCCTTTCCCCAAAACCACACTTTCATGAGATGAAATTATATTGGACCTTGATTCTACCAGCAAGAATGTTGTTCATCCCCCGTTCCACGACCACCTTAGCAACCTCTTCAACTGATGCCTGTCTAACTGCTTCCCAGTTGACAGAATCAATGTTATCATTCACGGAATCTTTTGATTTACAAGAATATTTTTTCCCAAGTCATCCCACTTAACAGGGCTTTCTTGCTTCTCTTTGACTTGGCGTTCGTTTCTTCCTCCGGAAGATTCATTATTGTTGCCTATAACACTTGATATTTATGTTTCCAAGATCTGCCGTGAGATCTTGAGATTTAGTCAAACAACTCACTGCAGTAACATCCAAATCAGATGTGTTATCTGATCTTAAAGCACAAGCATTGCTCTGTGAAGCTCCAAATTTCAAAATACCTATGCTCTTGTCACACGAAGTCATTTTATCTTCATGAGTGTAAAATTGCTGCAAGTTCTTGTGATCGAGGAATAGGCAGTACCAAATTTGGAGACGCAGCTCTGGGTTTTCCAGATTCCTCTGCTCATAAAAGTTCAATCACCATTTCGGAACCTTGTACCAGTGAGAATTCTTCTATACATAGAGAGGATTTACTGCTAGTAGAAAATGAGTTACTTCATGAGTGTAAAATTGCTGAAGTAACTCATTTTCTACCAACAGTAAATCCTATCTATGTATAGAAGAATTCTCACTGGTACAAGGTTCCGAAATGGTGGTTGAACTTTTATGAGCAGAGGAATCTGGAAAACCCGGAGCTGCGTCTCCAAATTTTGTATTGCCTATTCCTCGATCACAAGAACTTGTATTCTCCTCATGATTGTAAAATCGCTGGAGCAATGCATTTTCCTCCCTAAGTTTAGCAGAATACTCATTGGTACAAGGTTTAGACATGGTAGTTGAAATTTTATGAGAAGAGGAACACGGAATGCTCGGAACTGCACCAGCAAATTCTGTATCACCCATGCGTTGATCACATGACATTTTATTCTCTTCATAATCGTGAAATTGCTGGAGCAAGGCATTTTCTTCCACCTTGAAAACCTTTTCCCAAAGTATAGCAGAATTCTCAATGGTACAAGGTTTAGAAATGGTATCTGAACTTTCACAAGAAATGGAATTTGGACCTGCATCTCGAAATTTTTGATCAACTATGCTCTGATCGTAAGAAATTTTATTCTCTTCCTGATAGTTAATTTGCTGGAGCGATGTGTTTTCCTCCCCATGTAAAACCTTACTAATTAAAGCAGAGATCCCACAGGTACACGGTTGAGAAAAGTTAGATGAACTTTTAAAGATGATCAATATAATTTAGTAACTTAATCTTTGCATAGGCAATGTGCCTTTAAATACTAGAATACAATTACATTGCGTAAGGTAATAAGCTATACAATAGCAATCTAATAAATGTATGTCCATGATTAAGGTGATCTAGAATCATCCTTAATGTGTAGTATCAATCTAAATAAATATATGCATAATTAGTGATGCATAATTAGGGTGATCTAGAATCAATGATCAATATAATTTAGTAACTTAATCTTTGCATAGGCAATGTGCCTTTAAATACTAGAATACAATTACATTGAGTAAGGTAATAAGCTATACAATAGCAATCTAATAAATGTATGTGCATGATTAAGGTGATCTAGAATCATCCTTAATGTGTAGTATCAATCTAAATAAATATATGCATAATTAGTGATGCATAATTAGGGTGATCTAGAATCAATGATCAATATAATTTAGTAACTTAATCTTTGCATAGGCAATGTGCCTTTAAATACTAGAATACAATTACATTGAGTAAGGTAATAAGCTATACAATAGCAATCTAATAAATGTATGTGCATGATTAAGGTGATCTAGAATCATCCTTAATGTGTAGTATCAATCTAAATAAATATATGCAAAATTAGTGATGCATAATTAGGGTGATCTAGAATCATGCATAATTAGTGATGCATAATTAGGGTGATCTAGAATCATATTTAATAGGCCTAGACCATTCAAAACATAAAGTGTAACATCATCATCCGAGATTGGCTTATCGATGATGGCTAATTCATCAGTTTTGGATTTGATGAATTGAAGGAATGCACTGACAGTTTGATTCCCAATGGAGGCACGAGCAAGATCGTCCTTAAGTTGCATTACGCGGGCGCGCGATTTGTTAGCAAATAGACATCCAAGTGTGGACCATGCAGCGGCGGATGTGGTAGCGGACGATACTAATGGAAGTATGTCCGACGAGAGAGATCCAAAAATTGCAGCTAATAACAATTGGTCTTGTTGAAACCAAGCGAGGTACGCTTGAGAGGGAACATCACTGGAACCACGATCGGGACATGGGCTGGTGCCGTCCAGAAAACCTTTGATTCCATAGCCATTGAAGAGAGCCACGATATGAGCACGCCAAGATGGATAGTTCGATGATGTGAGACGAACTGGAATATGTTGGTGCGCAGTGATGGGAACAGGTTGTTGTGTGGCAGTGACAATAGGTGCAACTAAGGTAGTAGTGTTATTTGTTTCTGTAGACATAGTGGTAGCCGAAGGAAGAGGAATGAAGGAAGGAAAAAAAATTTGAACAGGATCTTGATTATGTTTCTCGTGAGAGAGGATGTGCTCTGATACCATAAAGATGATCAATATAATTTAGTAACTTAATCTTTGCATAGGCAATGTGCCTTTAAATACTAGAATACAATTACATTGAGTAAGGTAATAAGCTATACAATAGCAATCTAATAAATGTATGTGCATGATTAAGGTGATCTAGAATCATCCTTAATGTGTAGTATCAATCTAAATAAATATATGCATAATTAGTGATGCATAATTAGGGTGATCTAGAATCATGCATAATTAGTGATGCATAATTAGGGTGATCTAGAATCATCTTTAATAACTTTTACAGAAAGAGGAATCTGTAATGCCCTGAACTGAATCTTTATAACTTATTTCGTCTCCTCTTAGAATCTGAGTTATGGCGCAAATGCAACATTGTTTCATATCTCTCTCAGTTGCGCATAAATTTTGTTGCTCGCTATTTCCATCAGTAGATTGACCACAATCAACCTTATTACTATCAATTGATTCTTGATGGCTCACATTAGTCATGCTGGTATTAATCTGTTTAGTCACAGATGGAGGAAATTTTGCACCAAGAGACATAAAGGCAGAACTGCAGGCATTAAATTCAAAATAAGTTGCATTATTTGGAACGTGGGAATTTTATTGCTTCTTCTTTACCTCGAAATATGGTCACTGCTGAGTTAGGAAAACTCCAACAACAGAATCAACCACTGACCCTTTCCATTGAGAGAAACAGCTGTCCCCTGGAAATATTATCCAGTAAATTAATATTATAACAATATCAAACATAGGTGTAGCAGCATCAAAAATGATCCAACATAATGGTTAGTAAATATATTATTGGCACATGATACACCACATTTCCATTAGTTTAATGATCAGTTGCCTAGAAAAACACAATTGAAGGAACGAAGTCAAGGGGTCGTTACAAGGCCATGAAGAAAAATACCAACAACCTTCATATCATCAGAGAAGTCACTAATATAATTTTGGCATCGGTCTATAAATCGCACCTTTAACTGTATGATTGAATTCTTTGATAATAACAGTTCGGAAAAAGTAAGGAAGAAATGTGATTTATCTACGAAGTTACTATGGTGATCAATATAGTGTCAAATATTAAAAAAAGACTTTTGTAGTGTGCTTTATCTACGAAGTTTAATAATAAGTCAATGATACCTTGTATAGAATGCATGCAGGAAATAAACGAGTCTACTTAGCCACGAAATATTTCTCTGTCATTATCCCTTTTTTTATTTCGTTCATTGTCTACTTCTTCCATGTCTTCACTCCCATCATTTTCCATCAGCAATTTCCAGGCCCTCAGTGTCTCAGCATCAAGATCAACTTTTGGCCATAGTTTACTACTCTTTGAAAACCCGTGTTTGAGGTCAAGATGTTGGCCGGAAAAAATGGAGTCCCAATCCAACATTTCCTCTTTCGACAAAGAGTCAGAGATCTCTTTTTTCTAAAATTTTCCATTGGGTACAAGGTCCCCACACAATTAGAAGACACGGGATCAGTCATTGCCTCCATTTTCTGACTTCGGCTGGGTTGAATCACCCTTAAGTTATATTCTATCATTGCAAAGTTGGAAGATGATTCATTGTCCATAACCCTTTTCTGTCGTGTCCCATCAGCTAATTTCGTAGACGGATCTCTGTTTCTGAATTTTTTGACAGATCTATGATATGTACTTCTTCTCTTGGAAGTCACTTTATGCCTAACGCATACATCCATTTTTTTCATGCATAAAAAACTGTGAAATATAGTTGTTCTTTGTCGTTTCATCCTTTTTCTCTTGTATATTCTTGGAAAGTTTGGTCCAAGATTCCTACTGTTCTCTAGACACATTTGGTCGGAATTTCCTTTTATAGACTTTCAAACCACAAAAACTGTCAATTTAAATTTTGGAAAATGGTAAGGAGGCGTCACTCAATTTGCCATTTTGGAAGGTGATGAACAGTAATATTCAAATTTAATTTTTTAAAAAATTTGGTCCAATTTAAAATCTGACCATGTCTATTGAAAATTCCAATTTGTAGTTGTTGGTTTCAAATGAGTTTGGAACTCATAAATTACTTTAGGTCATTTTAGATATTTTCCGGATATTTTTTAAATAATAAATCATAAAACTCAATTAATTAAAAAATATGATTTTTAATTTAAGAACTATAAAATGGATATTTACAATTAATTAAAAATTTAATTAATTAGAAATTGAATGAAAATGTTTCATTTAATTTGTTAATTTTAATTTCGATTATATTATGATTTAAGGTAGAATGGAGATTTTACCAAATGATTGAAAATTTAATTAATTAGAAGTTAAATAAAAGTGTTTCATTTGATTTGTTAATGTTATTTTTGATTAATATGATGATTAAAAGGTAGAATGGTGAGTTTACCAATTAACTGATAATTAATTAATTAGAAATTAAATAAAATTGTTTTGTTTAATTTATTAATTTTATTTTCAATTAATGATATGATTAGAATAAATTAATTATTATGATCTAATTATATGTTATGTGATTAGTACAATTACATATGATGTAATTGTTTATTTTAATGTTTAATAATATATGATGTGATTGCATGGAGGATGATTACGGACCTTGACCAATGTGTTTAGGTGAATGTGTAATGTCTCGATATAATGATTCTACGTGTTGATGTGATTATGGAATACTTATGAGAGAAGTACGAAATAATGTGGACTCGGGTTCGGGTTGAACCGAGTATGATAAGATAATGATATGTATGGGGCTTGCAAGATATCTGGAATTATTAGTCGAGAACACATACATAAACTTATATTTTGACTTAAAGTGGTGCTACATGATTGATACATATGTAGCAAGAGAATTCATGTGCATATTATGTATAGGAAAGAACATGAATCACATATAGTGTGATATCCCCGAAATAATTAATTGCAATTTGGGCATTGATTATGCTTATATGATTAATTAAGGTGATAATTGATTTATGTGCCGAATTAATTATGATGTTGAAATACTCAGTCACATGGTAGGCGTGACCGGGAATGCATTTCGGGGTGCATGTTATGCATGTTGGGAAATTAAGGGGTATCATGGTTGTTTATGGTAATCGGTAATCATTTGGTCGAACATGATTTTAATTTGGGGTTTTGATGCATTTTGGGAGAATGCTTTAAAATATCATGTTGGGATGTTTTATACACCATGGATTGTGGAGTGCATTTTGCTTTTAAAACAACCCACTTATACCCCAATCCCCACTACACCCATCACTCATATTTTTCCCCCAATTTCTCCTCCAAACCCTTCCTTCTCCTCATTTTCGATTTTGGCCAAAGGGGTGAAGAGAAATCCTTCCAAAAACTTGATTTGTGGGATTTGGTGTGAGATTTGAAGTCCCCTAGAGGTATGGATACCTCCATGTTGTTCTTATTGTGTTTGGATTGAGTTTGATATAGCTTTGAAGGGTTTTGGAAATTGGTTATTTTGGGTTGGTATCATTTTTGGTTGGGTGTTAGATTTTTGTGTTGCTTGAGGTGTATTTTGTTGATTTATTGTGTTTTTATGTTGTTGGGTTGGTGGGAGGAGTAATGGTATGAGTTGGGATGGTTTTGGTGTGCAACAATGGTGGAAAATCGTGATTCTGGTTGTGGCGATCGATCTCCTGAAATGGCGCGATCGATCGCCGATGGGCAGTGGCGAAATCACAGGGCAGGCGATCGATCGCCATATTTGAAGCGATCGATCGCCGCAAGGCAAAAATTGAGGCGATCGATCGCCTCAACGAAGCGATCGATCGCCGACAGCAGAATTTTGGAAAATAGATTTTTTTGACGAATTTTTGGTATTTGACTATTATTTGGCTTCTAATATGGGGTTGTGTGATTGTGTAGAACCATCCCAGGTGGGGACGCAACCAAGGAAGTGAAGCCATATCAAATTTCACTTTTTGGAAAGGTACGTAGAGGACGTACGGGCACCCAACGGTACATGTATCTAATATACTCATTGATTATGCATTGTGGATGCGAGTATATATGGAATTATGCATTGTGGATGCAAATACATGTTGAATTATGCATGATGATTGTATATGCATATGATGGTCATTGGTGCACATCCCATGAGTCATGGTCATCCCTTGATGATTTTAATGCTTGCCGCTATTCGATTTGGTGCCGCTAAATGTGAAGCGAGGGGTGGGAGCGCCGCATGTCACATTTAAGCGTAGTTATCATATGAGGCGAGGAAAGAATATTTGCTGCTCAATGTGAAGCGAGGGGTGGGAGCGCCGCATGTCCATTGAAGCGAGGTTATTCTATGCCGCCTATATGAAAAGCGAGGGGCATTAAAATACATTGTGATGAACAGACTAGGGATTGGTGATTGGTGATTGGCAATTGGTAATAATGAAATGGTATTATGTCATGACATGTGTGGACCATTAAATAATCTATTTGATTATACTCATGAGTTATGGTACAGGGACAACCAAAAAAAGGGAGCGTTTAAAATGCATGGGAAAAACATGAAGTGTTTTATTATTATTTATGCATTTACGCCTTATATTCATATTGTGTTGGATATGAATAATATTATGCTCATGTTTTGGGGGTTGTCCTTGTAGGTACATTTTGGCATGATAAAAAGGGGCTAAAGCGGGTTGAGGCAGTGAGCTTGTGAAGAACACTCTTGATAGATGAAGGACAGGATTACTTTTGTATATTGTCTACTCTAGGAGTAGTGTAAAGCTATAGTGAAAACATTCTTTCGATTTGGAGTTGTAACTAATCCACATGATAGTCCTTATTTTGGCATGTAATTCTTAAAGCTCATAGTCTCAACACGATCTTTTCACTCCGATAATTTATGTTAGCTCTAATTATGCCTTAAAACCGCATTTAAGGAACTAGGGTCCTTACATCAGTGGTATCAGAGCAGTGGTTAGAGAACCCGGGAACGAGTGAAGGGTAACCTTAGCATGATTGGCTAGGTGCTTACATTTGAAGCATGTTTATGCATGTGGTGCATATTGTTGTATATACTATTATACTAACATCCTTATTCTCATTCCTGTTATCTAACGGCATAACATATATATTTGTTTTGGAATTGTTTTAACCCTTGTGTTACAGCATGGCGGCTATGAACTTGGGAAACCTCAATGAAGAGGTGGGTGACGTTGGCAGTTTTAATGCGAACATTGGTCATACAAACCCTCTACCTCCATCAGCTGTAGGCATGGAACCCGTGGTTTAGTTGTTACTACCTGGTGAGATCAGTTTAGCTCAGTTTCTGACTTACCATCCGCCCCGGTTTGAGGGGACAGAATCAGGAGAGGAGGCTGAGGAGTGGCTAGAGAGACTTGAGCAGATATTTGTGTCCGCTCCTTGTGCTGGAACGGCATGGCTGAGGTTGGCGGAGTTCCAACTGGCAAAGAAACCTTCCATGTGGTGGAAGAGCATGGTAATGGAACTAAGAGCACAGGGTGTATTGATCGATTGGACGCTCTTCAGAACCCGGTTTCTGAACCGGTACTTCTCTGCGGCGGCGAGACAGATGAAGGAAGATGAGTTTGCGAGTTTGAAACAAGGGGGCATGTCAGTGTCAGACTATGCTATGCACTACTCTTCGTTGTTGAGGTATGTTCCACACATTGCCACCAATGGACACGCCAAGATGAGAAACTTTATGAAGGGGTTGCGACCAGAGCTTTTTGACCGGGTTATCACCAATAACCCCACTTCTTTTGATGATGCTCTCACGAGAGCAGAGCTTGCGGATATTGGATTTGGGGCCTATCCTAGTGCTGTACCCCCACAAGTGCCACAACAGAGGCAAGCTACTGATAGCTTGAGGCCCCGAGGGGAATCATTTAAGCCCCGTGGTGCCTCTTCATCCTCACGGTTCAGTGGAAAGAAATCCTTTGGTCGGAAGCAAGAGAGCAAGAAGAACAATTGGTCGACCAACCGAGGGCCTATGCAAGGAAATAGATCGGGGGAGTCAAGGTGCGACAATTGTGGAGGGCCGCATTCTTTGAATAATTGCCCCGCTTGTTATAGTTGTGGCAAGATGGGCCACATCTCTCTGTATTGCCCCACTCGGGGAGGACAGTCAGAGTTTCAAGGAAACAGGCCGAGATTTGATGACAGGACGGTGCATCAGAGACAGCAGAATATGTCTCGACCATTGGGAGGTCAGACAGTGGGACCGTCCTAGGGGCAGGTGTATGCACTGACTAGAGAGCAGGCCCAGGCAGCCCCAGAGGAGGTGATCGCCGGTACGTGTCATTTATTTACGTACCCTGCTTTTTTTTTTGATAGATACAGGTGCCTCCCACTCTTTTGTATATGTGGGCTTTGTGGAGAGACACCATATGCGCACGTCTTCTTTACCCACGCCTCTCATGGTCTCGACACCCACTGGAAGACATGTTGTTGCCGATCAGTTTCTTGCAGATTGCCTCATTTATTTTGAGGGCAACGAGTTGAAGACAGATTTGATTGTGTTGGGCATGTCAGACTCGACTGCATTGTGGGTATCGACATTCTGAACAGATATCAGGCAGTGGTAGATTGCCGGCAGAGAACAGTGAAGTTCAGATCTGATTTGGGGATACAGTGGACTTTTCATGGCAACGGTTCTCGTGCGAAGATTCCTTTGATTTCAGCAATCAAAATGTCTCAGTTGTTGGAACGTGGACACACGGGCTATCTCATCTATGCCGTGGACACGTTGGGGAAGAATAAAGAATTGAGAGTTGAGGATGTACCAGTGGTAGCCGAGTTTGCTGATGTATTCCCAGAGGAGATCCCAGGATTCCCACCGGCTAGAGAAGTTGAGTTTGGGATCGAGTTGTTACCGGGGACATTCGCTATCTCTCGTGCACCTTACAGGATGGCACCGGCGGAGTTGAGGGAATTGAAGGAGCAGTTGCAAGAGCTCCTTGATAAAGGATATATACGCCTGAGCGTATCGCCATGGGGCGCACCAGTTCTCTTCGTGAAAAAGAAGGACGGTTCGATGCGGTTGTGCATCGATTACCGGCAACTGAATAAAGCCACAGTGAAGAACAAGTATCCCCTCCCAAGGATTGATGATCTGTTTGACCAGTTGCAAGGTACCAGACTTTATAGCAAGATTGATTTGAGATCCGGGTATCACCAGATTCAAGTCAGGGAGGAAGATGTGCAGAAGACAGCATTTCGGACTCGGTATGGGCACTATGAATTCTTGGTCATGCCTTTTGGGGTGACAAATGCCCCCGCTGTCTTTATGAGTCTGATGAACAGAGTGTTTCAGCCATATCTTGATCAGTTCGTCATTGTATTTATCGACGACATTCTCATTTACTCCCGGAGCGAGGAAGAGCACGTGAAACACTTGAGGACAGTACTCCAGATTCTCCGAGATCACCAGTTGTACGCCAAGCTCAGCAAGTGTGAATTTTGGTTGAGCAGTGTAGTGTTTCTGGGGCATGTCATATCTAGCAGTGAGATATCTGTAGATCCCAGGAAGATTGAAGCTGTGATGGAGTGGGCTGCACCCACTTCTGTACCTGAGATACGGAGCTTCCTTGGTTTGGCCGGTTATTATCGACGCTTTGTCGAGGGATTTTCGAAGATTGCCAAGCCGTTGACACAGTTGACCCAGAAGGGAGTACCATTCTTTTGGTCAGAAGCTTGCGAGGAGAGCTTCCAGGAGTTGAAGCAACCGGTTGACGACGACGCCGGTATTAGTGGTTCCTACGAAAAATTCCAGGTTTGTTTTATATACCGATGCATCACTTCAGGGCCTTGGGTGTGTATTGATGCAAGATAAGCATGTGGTGGCTTATGCGTCGAGGCAGTTGAAGCCGCATGAGACTAGATACCCAGTCCATGACTTGGAATTGGCGGCTATCATCTTCGCCCTGAAGATTTGGAGACATTATTTGTATGGTACATCGTTTACCATTTACACGGATCACAAGAGCCTCAAGTTTTTATTCACTCAGGCGGATCTGAACATGAGGCAGAGAAGGTGGATGGACTTACTCAAGGACTATGATTGTGAGATTGAGTACCATCCCGGAAAAGCTAACTTGACAGCAGACGCTTTGAGCCGGAAAGTGAGGAGTACTACTGAGGACGTCATCCATTTGTCGGCTATGATGACCTCCTATTGCCATCTGGGCTATGATTTCGACATAGATGCATCACCTGTGTATGTATCGACCTTGTTAGCTGAACCAGATATCTATGAGAATATTAGAAGAGCTCAGAAGTCAGATGATGAGATTCAGAGATGGTTATCTTTATTGCATCTTGGTCAACCATCGAAGTTCAGAGTGGCCGAGGATGGATCTTTGAGATTGGGTAGCCATTGGGTGGTTCCGAGTACGCCGGAGTTGCGTAGAGGGATCTTGGAGCGAGCACATAGTAGCAGACTTAGCATCCACCCAGGCGGGAAGAAGATGTATAAAGATCTACGTGATCAGTTTTGGTGGAAAAGAATGAAGTATGACGTCGTCGCTTTTGTTAAGAGGTGCTTGATCTGCCAGCAGGTCAAGGCAGAGAGACAGAGACCTGGCGGCGAGTTGAAAAGCTTGGAAATATCGAAGTGGAAGTGGGAACACATTTCCATGGACTTCGTGACTCACTTGCCGAGGAGTGCTTCGGGTTTTGATGCTATTTGGGTGATTGTGGATCGATTGACTAAGGTAGCTCATTTCATTCCCTATAGCATGACCTTCACCTTTTTGAGAATGGCTCGGTTGTATATTCGAGATGTGGTGAGATTGCATGGGATCCCCATTTCCATAGTGTCGGATCGAGACCCACGATTCACATCTCATTTTTGGGAGGGTCTGCAGTCAGCCCTGAGGACTGACGTTAGATTGAGCACTGCATATCATCCTCAGACGGATGGCCAGACCGAGCGTACTATCCAAACGCTCGAGGACATGTTGAGGGCTTGTGTATTGGAATTCAACGTTTCTTGGCAAGATTCAGTGGCCTTGGTAGAGTTTTTCTATAATAATAGCTACCAGGCGAGCATTCAGATGGCTCCCTTTGAGGCCCTTTATGGCAGACGGTGTAGATCACCCTTGTGTTGGGACGATTTGGACCGTAAATCGGTCGGAGGACCGGAACTGATCCGAGAAATGGAAGAAAAGATAAAGATGATAAGGCAGAAAATGAAAGCAGCCCAGGTAGACAGACAGCTTATGCAAATAAACAGCGGAGACCGTTGGAGTTTCAGTTGGGAGATAAGGTCTTCTTGAAGATCTCGCCTTTCAGAGGCGTTGTGCGATTTGGGATGCGCGGAAAACTGTCTCCGAGGTATGTTGGACCGTACGAGATTTTGCAGTGCATTGGCACCTTAGCTTACCGACTAGCTTTGCCACCTTCCTTGTCTGTTATACATGATGTGTTCCATGTGTCTATGTTGCAGAAGTATGAGCCAGATCCGTCTCATGTGTTGCAGCCTTCCGAGGTTCAGTTAGAATCCGATGTATCCTATGTGGAACGGCCTGTTAGAATTCTGGATCGGGCAGACCGCAGACTTCAGAACAAAGTGATACCTATGATCAAGGTTCAGTGGGATTGCAGGGGTGTCGAGGCTACGTGGGAGACGGAGCGGCATATAGTGCAGCACTACCCAGAACTTTTTTTTGGTATGTGATTTATGTTTAGTTTCTTTTTGGGTAGGTGTATGCGATTTCGAGGACGAAATCTTATAAGTAGGGGAGTATTGTGATATCCCCGAAATAATTAATTGCAATTTGGGCATAAATTATGCTTATATGATTAATTAAGGTGATAATTGATTTATGTGCCAAATTATTATTATGTTGAAATACTCAGTCACATGGTAGGCGTGACCGGGAATGTATTTCGGGGTGCATGTTATGCATGATGGGAAATTAAGGGTTATCATGGTTGTTTATGGTAATCGATAATCATTTGGTCGAACATGATTTTAATTTGGGGTTTTGATGCATTTTGGGAGAATGCTTTAAAATATCATGTTGGGATGTTTTATACACGATGGATTGTGGAGTGCATTTTGCTTTTAAAACAACCCACTTATACCCCAATCCCCACTACACCCATCACTCATATTTTTCCCCCAATTTCTCCTCCAAACCCTTCCTTCTCCTCATTTTCGATTTTGGCCAAAGGGGTGAAAAGAAATCCTTCCAAAAACTTTATTTGTGGGATTTGGTGTGAGATTTGAAGTCCCTAGAGGTATGGATACCTCCATGTTGTTCTTATTGTGTTTGGATTGAGTTTGATATAGTTTTGAAGGGTTTTGGAAATGGGTTATTTTGGGTTGGTATCATTTTTGGTTGGGTGTTAGATTTTTGTTTTGCTTGAGGTGTATTTTGTTGATTTATTGTGTTTTTATGTTGTTGGGTTGGTGGGAGGAGTAATGGTATGAGTTGGGATGGTTTTGGTGTGCATCAATGGTGGAAAATCGTGATTCTGGTTGTGGCGATCGATCGCCTGAAATGGCGCGATCGATCGCCGATGGGCAGTGGCGAAATCACAAGGCAGGCGATTGATCGCCATATTTGAAGGGATCGATCGCCATATTTGAAGCGATCGATCGCCTCAAGGCAAAAATTGAGGCGATCGATCGCCTCAACGAAGCGATCGATCGCCGACAGCAGAATTTTGGAAAATAGATTTTTTTGACGAATTTTTGGTATTTGACTATTATTTGGCTTCTAATATGGGGTTGTGTGATTGTGTAGAACCATCCCAGGTGGCGACGCAACCAAGGAAGTGAAGCCATATCAAATTTCACTTTTTGGAAAGGTACGTAGAGGACGTACGGGCACCCAACGGTACATGTATCTAATATACTCATTGATTATGCATTGTGGATGCGAGTATATATGGAATTATGCATTGTGGATGCAAATACATGTTGAATTATGCATGATGATTGTATATGCATATGATGGTCATTGGTGCACATCCCATGAGTCATGGTCATCCCTTGCTGATTTTAATGCTTGCCGCTATTCGATTTGGTGCCACTAAATGAGAAGCGAGGGGTGGGAGCGCCGCATGTCACATTTAAGCGTAGTTATCATATGAGGCGAGGAAAGAATATTTGCCGCTCAATGTGAAGCGAGGGGTGGGAGCGCCGCATGTCCATTGAAGCGAGGTTATTCTATGCCGCCTATATGAAAAACGAGGGGCATTAAAATACATTGTGATGAACAGACTAGGGATTGGTGATTGGTGATTGGCAATTGGTAATAATGAAATGGTATCATGTCATGACATGTGTGGACCATTAAATAATCTATTTGATTATACTCATGAGTTATGGTACAGGGACAACCAAAAAAAGGGAGCGTTTACAATGCATGGGAAAAACAGGAAGTGTTTTATTATTATTTATGCATTTACGCCTTATATTCATATTGTGTTGGATATGAATAATATTATGCTCATGTTTTGGGGGTTGTCCTTGTAGGTACATTTTGACATGATAAAAAGGGGCTAAAGCGGGTTGAGGCAGTGAGCTTGTGAAGAACACTCTTGATAGATGAAGGACATGATTACTTTTGTATAGTGTCTACTCTAGGAGTAGTGTAAAGCTATAGTGAAAACATTCTTTCGATTTGGAGTTGTAACTTATCCACATGATAGTCCTTATTTTGGCATGTAATTCTTAAAGCTCATAGTCTCAACACGATCTTTTCACTCCGATAATTTATGTTAGCTCTAATTATGCCTTAAAACCGCATTTAAGGAACTAGGGTCCTTACATCAGTGGTATCAGAGCAGTGGTTAGAGAACCCGGGAACGAGTGAAGGGTAGCCTTAGCATGATTGGCTAGGTGCTTACATTTGAAGCATGTTTATGCATGTGGTGCATATTGTTGTATATACTGTTATACTAACATGCTTATTTTCATTCCTGTTATCTAACGGCATAACATATATATTTGTTTTATGGTTGATGTGATGTGATGTTGCTTAGATGTGTTGAGATATATGATTGTTGTAATCATATTGTGGTGCATTCATGATGTTGAAGCATATAGTTGATGCCATGAGAGGTATACTGATGTTGAGTATAACGTGTGAGGACGGAAATATGATATGTGCTGCTAATATGGGACGTGAAGGATGAGCCACTGACATATTGAGCTGAGAGACATATCATATATGTCCTGTTATAACAGGATGATGAATGAGACATGTCATGACATATTTGCATATTATGGTGTATGATACAGAAACAATCACAGTTGAATTGTTACGATGTTTATTTATCATATTGTGTATTCATATTGATATGGAATTGAGATGGTATATATATCAATACTCATGATGTGTGGTTGTTTCTGTAGGAATTCATAGATGGGGGAGGCCGGGATTGTGAGTCGACTTCTGCTGTGAAATGAACCACTGATTAGGACCCCAATGTGTTAGGAGTGTTCATATGTACATGATGTATATTGTGTCACTATTTTTTAGAATAATGTAATAACAAACATAGTATAATGTTTAATCAGATGGAATTATTACTTAATCCTACTTCATAAGTGTAATGAATAATACATAATAGGATTAAGTAGCGAGGACCCACAGAATGTCAATGTGTTTATTGTTTCATTGCAATTATGATTTTTGGTTATCGGGCCTACGAGTTTGCTCTCTCTATTTTCTGATGTATCACACCCCAGAATGCATACATTTATCTTGTTTGCACGATTTAAATGTAAAATTATTAGAATTAGTAGGAGATCAAGATTGAAGATGAAAACAAACATGTAATAGGATCACCTTAGACAGACCTGTTATCCACGTTTGGCTCACATGGATCAATTAGGAAAATGTTGTAATTATCCATGTTTATTTTATTATGCATATGATGTATGATAAATGTTTGTTTGTATGTTTTATTAGTACAATTGATGTTCCATGAATAAAACATAGTTGCGTGAATCCGGCAAAAAACAAACAAGCATTTGATGAGATTTTAAAATTATTAAATCCATCTTTTGAATATGATTCAACATTTAAATATCAAACTGTGGAGGGGAGCGCAAATATGTTTGTTGCTTCATGTCTTCCATCAACAGTTAAGCCATGAGATGATACTTGTGTCATGATGTCTTGTCTCACCCTCATGGGGGCATCTAGCATGGAAAAGCTGTGTGTTTAACTGCCACTTAATTATGGGTGCGGTTCTGTTAACCTTTAATATTGCTCACCCTCGTGGGGTCTTATTGGCGGACATTGCCATACGTGTGATGGGTTAGTTTGACGCGAAAATTCATAATTGGCCCCGTAGGGTTATGCCAATCGCGAGATGAAAATCTTGGGGGTTGCGTATAATGCAATTGAAAGCTACCTTTAGTATCATGAAGCTGGCTGGACCCTCGTACAGGGCTATCATGAGCTAGTTGGATTTCAAGTCCACTAAGAAAATATGATTTTTCGTTCATTTGTCATGATGGTGATGAATTCAAAAAATTTAGCTGGAGCATTCAATAACTAAAGTCCAAAGGTTTTGAATTAATAATCAAACGGTTTGCATATATTTTCTGTTTATTTTCAATATTGTGATTGCTGTGAATTCGATTACATCAAGTCTCGATACAAACAAATTAACCGGTCCAGATTATTTTGATTGACTACATAATTTAAAAATAATGCTCGCTTCTAAAAGGTTACTACATATCTTTGTTGGGAAGCCTCTTGTTGAGGTGCCTCCCGGATTGTCTGATGAAGCGATCACCTCACTTGAGAAGTGATTATATGATGATCTTGAGACAATGTGTTATATGATAGCATCAATGTCTAATGAATTTCAACATAGATGTGAGAAATTTGCTCACACTGCTGAGATTTTCAACACCTGCAAATATTGTTAGGTGAACGGGCATGATTACTGAGACTCACGATCTAAAAAGAGCTAATTTTGTATCGCCTGCAAGATGAGGCTTCGGTCCATGAGCATGGTGTAGAAATGATAAGTGTATTTTATACACTTATATTTCTTCTTATTGTTAGTTCCGGATCTTATCGATGAGATTTTAAAGATGACAAAACATATCAGACCGGATCGAGTGAAATCAGACTGACCAGAACGATCGCCCAAAACAGATCAAGCTGATAAGATGACAAAGCATATCAGACCGGATCGAGGGTAATCAGACTGACCAGATCAATAGCTCAAAACAGAACAAGCTGATAAGGCATATTACCTATCAGACCGGATCGATGGATTTCAGACTGACTAGATCTATGCTTCAGATCGATCTCAATATTTATCAGATCAGAGCAGTCAAGGATACATAAAGAATGACTCTTCAGTCCGAATCATTAACGGCTATTTATTATAGCATTTAATGTTGTAATTAATGCTACAAAGGACCAAAGACTGAAGATTGCCATAAAAGGTAAGAAGACAAAGAAGAGCTTACCTGACAGTCGCCGAAAGTATGAACCAGAACGGCAAGTATCCTGAAGAAGAAGACTGTAGCCTACTCAGTGTTTAAGCAGAGTCAAAGTTGCACATTAAGGGAAATAATGTCGTTGGTACTTACAACTATAAAAGGATGCAACAAAAGAAATATAAGCACGCTTGCTGATCAATTGAAAAATACACAAGAAAGCAAAACAGCACAAGCTTACAAGCTCAGAAGCTCTCGAGCTGAAAATTATTCTTAAGCACGTTTACTTTGTAACATTTGATCATTTAGGATCACTGTGCGCATCTTGTGTTTTCTATGTTGAAAAATAGAAGTGAGAAACATATTGTAACTGTCAGACAAAGTGTGTCTGAGCAGATCGAGTGACTAGGAGTTTCAGATTGGTAGTAAGGTAAATCCAGTCTGAATCGGGTTTGTACAACAGGATTGTATAAATCAAAGTCTTCTGGTATAAACCTTCCTTAATTGGAAGAAGGGGAGACGTAGAAGGATTACACCACCTTCGAACTTCCAGAAACATATCATGTGCATCTTATTTCTGCACTTGTTCTTTCATACTAGTCATCGAGCCGTTCTTACATATACAAGAACAGACCGTTCCGCACTTATACTTTCAGTGGTCTGTTCTGTACAAGAATTGATTAAGAAACAGATTTCTTTCACTAATCCGAAAGAAATCACAAAGGATTAATTTTTAGAAGGAGTGTTCATTCACCCCCCCTCTAAACACTCCGGACGGATCCTAACAAGTGGTATCAGAGCAGGTCATCTTAATCAGCAAAATCACTCGAGCTGATGGCATCATTTAACAAAATTCCTATGTTCTCAAAAGAAGACTATGATGACTGGAGAATCAGAATGCAAGCTCATCTGGCAGCTCAGGATGACGATATGTGGTTCGTCATCACTGATGGACCAATGAAGATTCTAAAAATAAATACAGCAGTTGCCATTACTGGTGGTGAACCACAAATGGTAGAGAAAGACAGATCCCTCTGGACGAATGAGGAAAGAAAGAAGGCAAATCTCGACAACGTTGCCAAAGACATCTTGTTCAAGACATTGGACAAGAACATGTTCAGCAAAATCAAAATGTGCTCTACTGCCAAAGAAATTTGGGAGAAGATAGCACAGCTATGCGAAGGCAACAACCAGACCAAAGAAAACAAGCTGACTGTCGCTCTTCAAAGATTTGAGGGCATAAAAATGAAGAGTGGAGAAACTCTAAATGAGTTTGATGAAAGAGTCATTGGCATCATAAATGAACTGAATGGTCTGGGGAAGGAATATTCTAACAGAGAGATCGCTCTGAAAGTTATGAGAGCTCTGCCAAAGGAATGGGATGTTAAGACCATTGCCATGAGGGAATCAAAAGATCTTAACAAGGTTGAACTTCATGATCTGTTTGCAGATCTTAAGGCCTATGAGTTTGAACTGATAAGCAGAGGTGAAGCAGAGACATTCATCTCTCAACCAAACAAGGCCCTGGCAGCCATTCCAGACCAGATCGCCTCAACATCAGACCGATCCGCTGAACAGATAAGTAATGATGCTATGTCATTATTTATCAAGAAATTCGGTAAATTTATGTCTAAGAATAAGAGGAACTTCAAACTCTCTCATCATTATAAATCAAGAAAAGATAATGCTGTTAACGATCAGGCTTGCTACAATTGTGGTAAGACCGGACATTTTATTGCAGATTGCACCAGACCGAAGAAAGAAGAACGGAAAGAGAAGCATCGTGATGATAGGAAGAAGAAGCACTACAAAGACCGCAAGAATCATGGAAAATCCCAAAAAGTCCTAGTAGCTGAAGAAGGAAACAGCAAATGGGCTCAGACAGACTCAGACTCGGAAATCTCTGAATATTCTTCCAGCGAAAGCGAAGAAGATATTCAATGTCTCATGGCAGACGAAGAGATGAGTCAGACAGACGAGGTATATGATCTTGACTCAAATGAATTTACACGAGAAGAGCTCATGTCCGCACTGCAAGACATGGCTAATGATTATAGGATCTTAGCTGAATCATTTGAGAAAAATAAAGCTAAAGCCAGTAATCAAATAGATAAGCACAATAAACCAAGCTGCTCTGAGCAGGGTGAGTGCAACAATCTAAAGATCAAGCTGAATGAGCTGAAAATCTCCTATGATCAGCTCCATGAAGAAAACAAGAGAATTAGCACACAAAATGCTAAGCTTTCTCATATATTCAAAACATGGACAAAATCCAGAACATCTTTGGAAGAATTACAAGAGGTTCAAAGAAACGTCGGTGACTTCACCGGCATAGGCTTTGACACCAAAGAATGTACCAAAGATGAGTCTGAGCTGTTGCT
The DNA here is from genome assembly GCA_907163345.1 of Haberlea rhodopensis. Lineage (NCBI taxonomy): Eukaryota > Viridiplantae > Streptophyta > Magnoliopsida > Lamiales > Gesneriaceae > Haberlea > Haberlea rhodopensis. Next base: position 29,782,188 of record CAJQUN010000003.1, on the reverse strand, counting down.
GGTAAAGAACCAAGTCAAACAAATGACATTTGTTAAATCCAGCACAGTATATGAGACTGAAGCACCTAAGATTCAAACATGAGTCTCTTACGTGAATCAAAATCTGAGAAAAGGAATTGGTTATGTTGACCAAGCCAAAGAAAAGGCACCAGCAAGATTTGCGTCTACCAGACCAAATCCAAAGGTGCAAGATCGAAGGCAAGGAAGACAATACAATTACTATAATTCAAAACCGATTCAACGAAGATACAGACTACCTTATGAGAATCAAAGGTTTTCACAGCGCACACATTATCACACACAACATCAAAACAGACCAGCACACAGCACACCTTACACACACAAGCCATTAAAGCTGATACAGGTGTGGGTTCCCAAAGGGCTAATCCGTTCTGGACCCAAATAGGATTGGGTACCAACAATAATTATATTTGATGATAGGTACCGAAGAAACTCGCATCAGACTGGTATTTGGACAGTGGGTGTTCCCGTCACATGACTGGAAACATCGAGCTGCTGTCTAAAGTCACAGAATGTACTGGACCCAAGATCATCTTCGGAGATAACTCAAAGGGTAAGACCGTGGGCAAGGGTAAGATTGTCCATGGTAACATTATTATCAATGATGTGCTGTTAGTTGAAAATCTGTGCTATAATCTGATCAGTATAAGCCAACTCTATGATAATGGTTATGCTGTAGAATTTCACAAACACACTTGCACTGTTAAATCATCAGACGGTATAACCGTGCTCGTAGGAATCAGGAATGGAAATACATATAAGATTAACTGGAATCATGCTCAACCTGATAATCCTACTTGCTTCATCGCTAACAATGATAATAAACATTGGCTGTGGCATAAGCGCTTGAATCATATAAACTTTAAGACCATTTCCAGCCTGTGTAAACATGATTTAGTTATTGGTCTGCCCAAGATCGATTTTGCTAAGGATAAGATCTGCGAAGCTTGCCAAATGGGCAAACAGATCAGATCATCCTTCAAAAACAAGAATGCCAAATCCTCCTCCCGCTGTTTAGAATTATTGCATATGGACTTGTTTGGTCCTATACCAATAACAAGTTTAGGGGGAATGCGGTATACTCTTGTTGTTATTGATGATTACTCACGCTTTACATGGACTATATTTTTGAGCAGTAAAGATCAGACCGGTCCGAAGTTGATCAAGCTGCTTGAACGCACTCAGAACGAGAAATCATCCAGCATAGACAGGATTCGCAGTGACAAAGGCACTGAGTTTTCAAATCAGAATCTTGAATCCTTTCTAGAAGATCATGGAATCAAGCATGAGTTTTCAGCCGCTCGAACTCCTCAACAGAATGGAGTTGCAGAACGAAGAAACGGAACGCTCAAGGAAGCAGCAAGAACAATGCTTGCTGATTCTGGAATTTCGCAAAAGTTCTGGGCAGAAGCTGTAAACACTGCTTGCTACACTCAAAATCGGTCCATGATCAACAAGAAGCTGAACCTTACCCCATATGAAATATGGACTGGTAACAGACCATCTATTTCTCACTTTCATATTTTTGGCTTCAAATGCTTTGTTCATAACAATGGTAAGAATCATCTTACAGCATTTGAAGCTAAGTCAGATAATGGAATATTTTTAGGATATTCATCAACTAGCAAAGCTTATCGAATTTTTAATAATCGAACCTTAACTGTAGAAGAATCTGTTCATGTAGTTTTTTATGAATCTTTATGTGTTGAGGGCAACAAAGAATCAATTCAAAATCAGATGGAAAATATCCATCTCGAAGCTAACAGTGATGATGAGATTGTAGCTAACAGGTCAAAAGACAATCCACCAGAACCAGAAGTACCAGACAGACCGGATCAAGGCATTGAAGCTTCTTCAGATCGAGCTGATCCGGATGTTCCTCACTCAAATGTTAAAGCAGATGCTGATCATGCTGCTACTACTCATCCGACCGGACCAGACAATCCAGAGTCAAGCTATCGATGGACTAAGAAGCATCCACCCAATCTAGTGATTGGTGGTCCCTCTGCAGCGATCAGAACCAGAGGACAGATGATGGATGAATTCACACATGCTGCTTTTATCTCAACTCTGGAACCTAAGAAGATCGATGAAGCTCTAACTGATTTCAACTGGATTAAGGCCATGCAAGAAGAGCTAAATCAATTCGAACAAAATCAAGTTTGGAGTCTAACCCCCAGACCAAGCGATCTGCCTGTCATTGGAACCAGATGGGTTTTCAGAAATAAGCTGGACGCAGATGGAACTGTGGTTAGAAACAAAGCCAGACTGGTGGCACAAGGATTCAGACAAGAAGAAGGAATCGACTTCGATGAATCATTTGCACCAGTCGCCAGACTTGAAGCCATCCGAATCTTTCTTGCATATGCTGCTTTTAAAGACTTCAAAGTATATCAGATGGACGTTAAGAGCGCTTTTCTTAATGGAAAGCTTCAAGAAGAAGTCTACATTGAGCAACCACCTGGATTTCAGAACCATTTGTATCCCAATCATGTGTATCTACTGAATAAAGCAGTGTATGGTCTGAAACAAGCTCCAAGAGCCTGGTATGACACCTTATCTCAATTTCTGCTGAACCATGATTTTCAGATCGGCTCAGTAGATAAAACTCTCTTTAAATTTATTAAGGGGGAACATACCCTATTAGTTCAGATTTACGTTGATGCCATAATCTTTGGGTCAACTAACCCCAAATTGTGCGAGAAATTTTCTAAGTTAATGCAGGGACAGTTTGAGATGAGCATGATGGGAGAACTTTCATTCTTTTTGGGTCTCCAAGTAAAACAGCTCAACAATGGTATTTTCATCAATCAAACCAAGTATACCAAAGAGCTCCTCAAGAGATTTGGAATGGAAACATGCTCAACTGCATCAACTCCAATGAGTCCAACAATCAAGTTAGACAAAGATGAAGGGGGATCGGCAGTTGAAGTAACCATGTATAGAGGACTAATCGGATCGCTATTGTATCTTACAGCGAGCCGGCCTGATATTATGTTCTCAGTCTGTATGTGCGCCAGATTTCAGTCAGAACCAAAGCAATCACATTTTATTGCTGCCAAGCGTATTCTGAAATACTTAAAAGGATCTCAGAACGTTGGTCTTTGGTACTCCAAAGATTCAAACTTCAGCTTGATCGGATATTCCGACGCAGACTACGCTGGGTGTAAGATTGATCGTAAAAGCACCAGTGGAACATGTCAATTTCTAGGTGAAAGATTGATCTCTTGGTTCAGTAAAAAGCAGACATCGATTGCCACATCTACAGCTGAAGCAGAGTATCTAGCCGCTGGAAGCTGTTGCGCTCAAATGCTCTGGATTCAACACCAGCTCAAAGACTATGGCATCCAAGCTGTTGACTCTCCGATATTTTGCGACAACACAAGTGCAATCGCTATAACGTATAATCTAGTTTTGCACTCTCGAACAAAGCACATTGATATACGCCATCATTTTATTCGAGATCATGTTGGCAAAAAGGAAATTCGGATCGAGCACATCTCAACAGAGCAGCAAGCAGCAGACATCTTCACCAAACCGCTCCCAGAGGCTAAGTTTAATTATTTCGTCAAATTCTTGGTTTAATTGACTTATCTTAATAGTTTAGATGTTCTCTTTCTTTCGCACTTAAAGATTTTTGTTGCCACAGATCGATAATACAATGTTCAGAAAGACACAGATCGGTCCGAACTTTCAGACCGATCTATGTCAATCTGATGTTATCCCATGATCTGTTTGGTCAATACATCTTTTGTACAAAAACAGCCCGGACTGATCGCATTTTAACCGCCTTAACTATCTGTTATCCTGACCGTTTATTTTTGAATTTCTTTTCATCAGTCATCGAGATAAAGACACGTGTCTTCTCTCTCCTATTTAGCGGGCTGAACATTTCATCTTCTTTCACTTTTTACAATTTACCGCTATCTGTTTTCTTATTCTCTCACTCTCCCAAATCTTCGCACTCGTTTATCTTCACTCCAATGGCTACCATTACTCACAACTCTCTCTCTGTTGAGTTCAATGATATTTACAGGGCAGAAGATGCAGAGATGGTGTCCATCTTCAGAGCTTTGGAATCTTCTGGTCTAAGAAACTTTCTGGAGTGCGGCATAGTTGTTTATGAATCAGAAATCCGCAAACTATTCGCCAATGCCGTCTCCCAAAAGACATCCATATCCACTACTGTCAAGGGCAAATCATTTGAGATCTCGCCGATGACGCTGGCCAAAACCTTTGGCCTCCCCAATTCCGGACTGACGGAATTTGGACAGATTCCTCAAGCGTCACTCTCAGATCTTCAAGGGAAGATATCTATTTTTGGCCACCGCCTGCAACCATCGTTTCAGAAGAAGGAAATGCTCTTTCATTTCCAGGTGCTGTGCGAAATCGTTGGCAAACCTCTGTTGGGCAAAGCAGGAAGTTTTGACGCTGTAACCGCAGAGAAGTTCAGGGCTATGGCGGCTATAATATCCGGACAGAAGATGAACTGGTCCGTGATTCTGTTTGGAGTTCTGATGGAAACGGTGATTGCATCCAAGCAGGCCGTATGCTTTGCTGTTCCTCTCAGCAAGCTACTGGAGTCCTTAGACATCGAGCTAGGAAAGCAGTCCGCTCTCAGTCCCTTCAAGATTCTAAACTCCAAAGGGCTCGCACTGGTGAAGTCCAAGAGTGCTCCGCCTACTCCTGCCACTCTGGCTGCAGTCAAGATTGACAAGGGCAAAGAACAAGCTGTTGCGCGCAAACCTCGAGTCAAGCGCAAACTGACCATCCAGACTGATTCGGAAGAAACTCAGTCTGCTCCATCGCCACCAACCAAGCCACTTCCAAAGAAGCCCAGAACCCAGATTACCAAACCACTCAAAACTCTACCCCTACCCATTTTGCCACCAACTAAAGTCACCCCTGCACCCCAATCTTCAAAACAAATTTCAACCACTTCAACCCCTGCACCTCACCCTTCAACCCAAACTTCAACCCCTGCACCCCAAGTCACTATCCGAGTCCCCTCTACCATTCCCGTGGTGAAAGGGATTGTTATCACTGAGTTGGGCGACTATACCCAATCAGGGATCAAGTCCCCTTCCTCCACCGGCAAGGGAAAAGCCATTCTCTCCGAACCAATCTCCTCTAAACCCAAATCGGCAGCGCAAACAGCCATCGACATTGCTATGGAGGATGTTGATGAGAAGGTGAAGGCACTCATTGTGGTCTTTGATGAGTACGTCGAGTACCGGACAGTCAACTACATTGAGATGTTCTTTAGAAAGCTGAACAGACTGAAGAAGATGGAATAGGAAGTTCTCAAAGGAACAGAGACCAATGATGTTCGGATTGTCGTGCATCGCAAAGACCTATTTACGGCAAATCAAAGATTCAGTCTGGCCACTCTGCTCCTAGCTGCTAAGAAAGAGAACTTTGATCCGATTGCTCCAACTGCCAGAGATGATGGGGCCGTTATTGCTCAATTAGAGATGGATGTTCATGCTCTTCACTTAGCTGTCCGTTTTCAACGACAGAAGCTCAGTGTATCCACTCCCACAACCAGCCCGGATCATCCCTCTGCAAGCAAGACTCTGGCAGAACCTTTAGTTGAGGTTATTCATTCTGATGCAGCAGAACAGACAGCCAAGCAAGCAGCGGATCAGACTGCAGCGCAAGAACCAGACCAGACAGCGGCACAGCCATTGCCTAATGCTCCGTCTGCGACAGATGATGAACCATTGAATGTCTTGTTGGACTCTCCAACAACATCTATTCCTTTGGGGTCATCAGTCTCCCTCGTTCAAATCAGTCCAACAACAGAACTTGCAACAGTTGGCGCTCCAGAATTCGTCGACCCGGATCTGGTGGTGTCCACCGTTGTTGCAGCTCTCCAGATTGAGGAGCCCTCCAGACCAAGCACTCGTCCAATCCACTTAGATGAAGATATGGCTTTCATTCAAATATTTTCTTCGGATCTGGTCACCTTGATCCGGTCCGAAAGTCACCAAGCTGTTGTCTCTTCACTTATCCCGTTTGCTGAAGATGATGAACAGGCCTTGTCCTCATCAGATCGCTCTCCCAGCCGATTATCTGATGCACCTCCATCTCTGGCAAGGACCCTTCAGCACTTATCTGACAATTGCATGTCTCTCTCTCAGCGTGTTCTAGAGGTTCATCAAGGCCAGCGGGTTACATCTCTGGACTTTGATTCATTTAAAGAGAAGATGACAGCCAGTATCGGCAGACTTCAGCGAGGCCTAAATGATCTGTTTTCTCAGCAAGCCACTTATAAGAACAGCCTGAGAAAAGAGCAGATCGAGCTGGCCACTGAAGTCCGAGCATCTGTTGCCAATTCCCTCCGCGCTCAAGACGTTCCTCTTGACGCTATCAGCGCGCAGCTCGCACAAGTTGTTGATTTCCTTCAGGAGATTGCTGCTGACAAAAAGGGGGAAAAGAAGAAAGACTTCAAGCCGCCTCCAACTTCAAGAAGATAGTAGTCTCGTTGATTAAATTTTTAGACTGACTGTATGCGAGATTTTTTATCAATAAAAATCCTTCTTTATTAAGTCCTTGTTCATTTATTTTGAACTTTAATAAAGGCTTAATCGATCCAACTTTATAATGTTCATTTATTTTGAACAAAAAGAAAGGAATCGATCCGAAAGTTTTCGCTTCAGAGTTCTTATCAGACTGGTTAAAAAGACTTAGAAGCTAGGTTTTGTCATCATCAAAAAGGGGGAATTTGTTAGTTCCGGATCTTATCGATGAGATTTTAAAGATGACAAAACATATCAGACCGGATCGAGTGAAATCAGACTGACCAGAAAGATCGCCCAAAACAGATCAAGCTGATAAGATGACAAAGCATATCAGACCGGATCGAGGGTAAGCAGACTGACCAGATCAATAGCTCAAAACAGAACAAGCTGATAAGGCATATTACCTATCAGACCGGATCGATGGATTTCAGACTGACTAGATCTATGCTTCAGATCGATCTCAATCTTTATCAGATCAGAGCAGTCAAGGATACATAAAGAATGGCTCCTCAGTCCGAATCATTAACGGCTATTTATTATAGCATTTAATGTTGTAATTAATGCTACAAAGGACCAAAGACTGAAGATTGCCATAAACGGTAAGAAGACAAAGAAGAGCTTACCTGACAGTCGCCGAAAGTATGAACCAGAATGGCAAGTATCCTGAAGAAGAAGACTGTAGCCTACTCAGTGTTTAAGCAGAGTCAAAGTTGCACATTAAGGGAAATAATGTCGTTGGTACTTACAACTATAAAAGGATGCAACAAAAGAAATATAAGCACGCTTGCTGATCAATTGAAAAATACACAAGAAAGCAAAACAGCACAAGCTTACAAGCTCAGAAGCTCTCGAGCTGAAAATTATTCTTAAGCACGTTTACTTTGTAACATTTGATCATTTAGGATCACTGTGCGCATCTTGTGTTTTCTGTGTTGAAAAATAGAAGTGAGAAACATATTGTAACTGTCAGACAAAGTGTGTCTGAGCAGATCGAGTGACTAGGAGTTTCAGATTGGTAGTAAGGTAAATCCAGTCTGAATCGGGTTTGTACAACAGGATTGTATAAATCAAAGTCTTCTGGTATAAACCTTCCTTAATTGGAAGAAGGGGAGACGTAGAAGGATTACACCACCTTCGAACTTCCAGAAACATATCCTGTGTATCTTATTTCTGCACTTGTTCTTTCATACTAGCCATCGAGCCGTTCTTACATATACAAGAACAGACTGTTCCGCACTTATACTTTTAGTGGTCTGTTCTGTACAAGAATTGATTAAGAAACAGATTTCTTTCACTAATCCGAAAGAAATCACAAAGGTTTAATTTTTAGAAGGAGTGTTCATTCACCCCCCCCCCCCCTCTAAACACTCCGGACCGATCCTAACACTTATTTTGCGTGGTTTAATGTTAGTTTTCGATCAGAATTACGCTTTTGGTTTTTGTTCTGTGTTGTTTTGCAGGAATCCAGGTAATTACATGTTTTGTGGACTAAAAGGGTGCAAATGGCGGAAAGAACGGATGAATTGAAGCCAAAAATCTACACTTTCAATCATGTCAACAGGCGTAAAGACGCCTACTTTGAGGCGTAACTACGCCTAGCCCATGGCATTAGAGCTTTTGGAGAATTACTTTGAGGCGTAACTACGCCTAGCCCACGGCTTTTGAGAATTTTTATAGGTGTAACTACGCCACTTTGGAGGCGTCATTACGCCTGTCACGCGGGAAGCCAGATTTTTTGACACATCGACAGGCGTAACTACGCCACTTCGGAGGCGTCATTACGCCTGATGAATTTTGGAAATTTTGGACTGCTTTCCTTATTTGATGCACGGGACTTTTAAAGGTTTTAAAAGGAGGATTTTGGGGATTCATTCAGACTTAGACACACTTTTGGAGAGAAGGAGGCTAGGGTTGAAGAACGGAGAAAAATAACGACGACGGCTCGGAGCAAAAAGTAGAGAATTCATCACGAGACGGCGGCGTTCATCGGAGATCGAAGAATAGCGTCCAATTTGTTTTGTATCTCTAAACTTTTAGCAATTTTTATGGGTTATTTAAACATGTCTATGTGTTTAAATACTTCTAGCATGAGCTAATTTTATTTTCTAGGAGACGATGTAGTTTGTTTTGAAACTACGCTTATTATGAATTGATTGAAGCTTATTCTAGGAGACGATGTAGCTTTTAATCTACTGGCCATGGATTGAATGATGTTATATTTGTGATCTATCACTCGGGAGAGGGGGTTGTGAATAGGAAAGAAGGAATTCGTATCGTGGTAGTTATATTGTTCGGAAGGCCTATAACTCCATAGAAGTCGTTAAAGGAATTACTACGCTTTTACAATTGTTTGATAATCGATCTTAGATAGAGATATCAAGATTGATGTTAGATAACTACTTCTACTTAACACTCGGGAGAGGGAGTAGAAACAAATAAGAATTCTCGGCTAGTAAACTAGGAAATCCATAACATTGAAATCAAGGAATGATAAGTGTAGTGGATGAACAAGTGAAATCGTACTCCTAGATTCGTCTCCAATTGATTTCTTTTCAACTCAGTATTTGATCATCGTTAGTTAATTAATTTTTATTATTTGCATAACACTCAACTATTCGATTCTCTAAATAAAGCAAAGATTATTTTAATTCAGTACTTAGATTTAACTATTTAATCAATCTCTGTGGGTTCGACATCTTCTTATACTAAAACTTGACTACCGTGCGCTTGCGGTAAGGGATTTTTCGCAACAAGAAATAATATCTCTTGTTGAGAAATTGTAAAATTTAAATGTGACAATACCTCATTAACCGGCTGTAGATTTGATCTTATAGTCAAAATATTGGAAACTCATGAATCATTGATTCACAAGGGGAAACTTGTTCTTCTTGTTGAATACTATACCAATGTTATGAAGGATTCAAGGATAAAGAAGAGGAAGGGAAATGGTTCCCGACCTCAAAAGACGAAAATAGCTATAGTAGCAACTAAGAATGAGAGGCAACTATGTTTTCTCTACTGGTCACTGACACAGAAATTGCAAGGAATACCTATACCAGAAGTGTTCTGGAAATGGTATGTTTTATATTAAAATTAATGTTTCAATTAGTTCTACCTTTTGGTATATGATACCAATTGTGCTCACATCTTTGCAATGAGTTGCAGATGTTGAGAAGTAGAAAGATGTAGGAAGTGAAACTTACCTGAGGCTAAGCATTGTAGCAGGGTTGCTATAAAGGCTGTTAGAGACATTTCTTTGATATAAAATGTTGAACTAGTTTGGAATTTGTTTGAACGATTGTTTATTTGTTCCATATTTAATGAAAAAATTGTTCCTATTTTTATAGAGAATGAGATTCTTTTAAATTTGCAATGAGATTTGCAATTTTTTAAGAATGATTGTTTTATTGAATCTGGTGAACTTATGAACAATTAGTATGATTATGTTCAAATAATATAAAACGAATGATAACTTAAATCCCATATATCTTTAGCATGTGTTGAATGTCCATTGAATTTTAGTCTCTAAAGTTATATATTTGTTTAACACAATTCATACCAATACGGTGACCAAAATTTCATATAGATATGGACTGAAAAATAATCCAAATATATATTTGAGATTATTCTGCTTATGTGAAGTAGTCAGTGAGAGATAAGTTAAATAGTTGATCAATCTTATATTATTTTGTGGGCATTAATATTATCAATTGGGCATTAATATTATCAATTGGAGACAAAGTGCTTGTTTCCACGAGTGCAAATATCTAGAGAAAATGTTTCTATTAGAAAAAAATGACAATATAATATAACTTGAAAGGGTTCGAGAACCACAAACCACTGGAAACGTGAAAACGGTGAAATTAATTGAGTCAATCATAACCTTTAAACTACACATACCAAGAAGATCTGGAAGTGTTTCAAGAACTCCTGATAGATTGAATTTTACTCCTAGAAAGTAGTCAAATGATTTTGAACATGGATGTGATCCTAGGACTTTCAAGGAGACGACGTTGGACATCGATTCGAGACATTGACAATACGCTATGAAATCCTAAATGGACTCCATACACTCTAATAAGGTATGTACATCACAACTTCTGGGAGTGAGCAAAATGTTTGTAAACACCAGAGGTCCATTTACAGGCCTAAGAAGGCGTTCCGAAGCAAGAATATATGGTTGATAACATTATCAAAATGTTTGGTTTTGTCAAAAAATCCGGAAGTGACATGTGTGTATAAAAGGGTTAGTGGGAGCAGAGTTACATTTGTAATATTTTAAGTCGACGATATCCTACTCATTATGAATGATATTGAAGTAATCAATTAAAGCATAATTATCTACTAATTTCTCTATGAAAGATTTGGGAGAAGCGCCCTACGTGCTTGGCAAAAGGATCTATAGCGATAGATCTATAGGATGTTTGGGCTCTCTCAATCTACATACATAAACACTATGATAAAAAGGTTTATCATGTAATAGTAAAAAAGGAGTCACTTCCCAATATGTCATAGTATTCATCTCTTGAGTCAATGTGTCTTAAGAATTGATGAGGAGAGAGAAAATATGACATTGTTACCTTATGTTTCGACTTTTAACATCGTAATGTATGTTATGTTATGTACTCGGCATGATGTGAAGTATGTTCTCAGTGTAATGAGCAGACATCAGACAGATTCCCGTGAAGGTCACTGTAAAACTGTGAAAATAATTCTCAAGTACTTATGAAGAACTTAGGATATGTTCATGGTTTTTGGATCTCTAAATGGAGAATAAAAGTTGAAAGCTAAGCTGATGCTAGTTTTTAGTCAGATGTAGATGATTCCAGATCGATGTTCGGATTTGTATTTAAGCTTAATGATGGTGTTGTCTATTGGAAACGTTCCAAACAAGACAGCACATCATATTCCACCACTGAAGCTGAATACATTGCAGCATACGATGCAACAAAGAGGCAGTTTGGATATGAAATTTCATCCAATAGTTGGGTGTAACCTCTAGTGCGGTTGACACAGTCCCTGTTTACTGTGACAACAGTTGAGCTATTACGAATAGCCAAGATCTCATCAGAATACAAACATGTATTGAGAAAATATCATCTAATGAGAAAGATGGTAAATGCGACATCCTTATTGAGAGAGTTGCTTCACAAGAAAAATATAGCATATCCACTGACAAAGCCTTAACGACGATTGGTGTTTGGCAGACATCTTGGGAAGATGGTCTCAAGACACATGAGTAGTTAGCTTTGGGGAAGTGAAAGATATTGTTGTCATAAGTGAATTAAGTAAATCAATAGTTGATTGATTGTATTTGTAATCTTATTATGACAAATCTTTGTTTAAATATTAATATATATGTCACTTCTTCATCTGTTTAACCATGCATCTTGATGCATTGATGAATTCCTTGAGATTGATATAGTCTATAGAATGTTCCTGCTCGATGAGCCTTCGGGAATGGTATATCAAAATATGCTCATTAGAGACTGGTATTCAAGATGTGTTTAGTGTCGTGCGCCGCGTTTCATCGGCGTTGGCTTAGAGAAGTCAACACACATGAATATGTGCTCATTAGGAATGAGTTCACTGAACCCCCTACTCAGAATTCTATAAGTGGTTACCATTTGTCGAGTATAGAATGCCTAGTCATAGTTGTGCACCATTACTCCTCATGACCTGAGGCGTCATTAAGGTCTTGACAGATAGCTGTGTACTTTGATTTAATGACTGATCACATGCGGGTCATAAAGTTGCTATTTTGGGTCTTCAATGATGCTGTTAGAGGCCTATGATTGTCGTTGGGGATTCACCACTGGCCTTGATGAACCAGGATGTCCTATGTGTTTTTCTGTATATGGTTCAAGGAATATATGGCCAGAGTGAGTAGTGCTTGTGAAAAAAGAGTTTTTCATATAACAATGAATTATATAACATTAAACAAATTCATTGTTATTGAAATCATAAGGGGTCTTGACCAACCAATGCCCTAAATTCAATTGGGACATATTGAGTGAAAGGAATTTACTGCACGCTACGACTGACATGTTCTCGTACATTACTAGTCATTTGTATCTAGGTCTTTGTGAAGCGCAGATGCTAAGCGCTACCCACGATCGGTAGGTTGTTGCTGGAATTATATTTCGGTCATTGTCTATTAAAGGAGTTTAATTGACAATGGGGCATTCAGGGTAAGCCCAAAGAAGTTATTTGACTTCTAAAATCACAAAGGTTGTGTTCATACTGCTTCGATACACTTGAGCCTCGCTGGGTCACATCAACCGACCGCTGATCAATTGATGAGAATTGAGACTTAAATGTTAAGTGCTCAAATTGAGTGACTTAGAAGAGATGAGTTTAATTTTTGAAAGCTCCTCACTTTAGTGGAGTTTCTATATTGAAGAAAGCTCCTCATTTGGTAGTACATCAAGTTATTCAATTGTATTGACTTACTTTGATTATGAGTTTGTAGTTTTGTGTTGGCTTTTGGGCAAGTGGGAGATTGTTAACATAAGATGTTGATCACAATTTATTTAAACAGAAAATTCCAGTGTAGCGATTATACCGCAAGTGCAAAGTATCAAGTTTTGGTATATTAAATTTTAAGAAAATGTTGTATAACCCACATGGACTAGAAAATAAGTATAAAACTCAAGTATTTTTGACTAACAACTCGATATCCAACCCAAACAAATAGTAAAGAATGAGAATAAAATCAGTAGAGACAATTATCAAGACTTCCGTTCACCCATGTAATTCCCCACAATTTGCCTATTAGTTAAGATTTAAATTCAAACGTCCAAGGTGGCGAGTTTTCCTAATGCATTTGTTAAACTATGGTCAAGATATAACAAGTCTAATATTAAGATGCAACAAGGCAATGGTCATGCACTTATTTAACACTCAATATTGCATATGCTCTATGAAAACTTCTAGCATTCGATTTTGGTAAATCTATTGCTATCACACGTGTGTTCGATTTTACTTGGTCAATCTCAACGGCCTAATTTATTATGTCGTATTGCAATATCGTATGGCCAAGTCAATTACAATATTTAACTTCATTCAAAGGAGATCAATCCTTTAAAAGCATGAAGAACAATAAATTATGCATGTAGAATTGTAAGAATCAATCAAAACATTAAATTAAATCATGGGTTCAAAAACATAGGATCCCCTAGTCTTGACAACAAAACTTAGCCAACAATTGTCATCAAATAATAATGCATAAAAACGTTTTGCAAGAATCTAAACATTACAATCTGAGAATAATGAAGAACAAAGTTTAGAAATACAAAAATACCGCTCGGTGATGACTCCTTCCGCTGCTGCGTCGTCTCGTCTCTCCCGGAATGTGTTCATTTTCAATGATGTATGATGGTTTAAATGAAGGTAGGAGATGGAGTATGGTGGAGGCTGATATTGTAAGTTGAAATCTGAGCCAGAAAGTCCTTAAAATTCGTACACCTCATCCCATTTATAGTGGGCGAGGAGCTCTCCCACTTTTGGACACAAAATATCCAACAAGAAAACAAAATCTCTATTTTTTTGCTCTTGGCGATCGATCGCGGTGTATTGGCTATCGATCGCCAAAATATTCTGGAATTATTTTTTCAAAATCTGCACATCCGCAATCGATGGCTGTGAAATGGCGATCTATCGCCAAAGTTTTCTGGATTGCAGCGATCGATCACGGTGAAATGCGGATCGATCGCTATTCTTTAAATTCCCTTTTTTAGATTTTGTCCTTCTTCGACGTGTTCGCTCGGTTTGGTCTTTTTTCATCATTTTTAGCTTATTTCCTCAACGTTTATGTACTTGGACCTAGATTCCTGAAATCAATAAATAAATACCAAAAAACGTAAAATCGTCCAGGAATCCATACAAAAACGCCCATAATTTCATAAAAAAATAAGTGTAAAAATCACACTTATCAGATGCTCTATAAGCCAATGGGCCAATAGTTGGCATGTTGGGCTCTAAGAACCCTAGCACATTTGTGACTCAATCTCAACTATAAATATGTATTTCATCTCTAGGGTATTAGAGCATTCCAATAAACACAATTCTCATAGATAGGTTGACATCAAATTAGCACTGGTGTTGGCTTGAAGATCTGGTCAGGTTGGTTGGACTAGAGAGATCATCGCTATCAGATATACATCGGTGAACGGTATATCTTTTCGTGCATTATATTTGATATTTGCATATGTTCTATATGAATCAGGCGAGATCGTCCATCACCGAATCTAGATCCGTTTACTGTTTATTTTCCTCTGCGTTTAGATCTGACGCCAGGGACGGGAAACCCATGCACCCTCCTGAACTGGAAACCATTAAGATTAATTTAGATGCAGCAGTCCACCCTTCTCTACCTTATTTTGTTGTTGGTATAGTTCGGATGGACCCAAATAGAACTGTTCTGTTTGCCAAGATCTTCTGCATTAAAGGTATTCTATCTCCTTATCTAACGGAGATGCGTGTCGTTCATGGAGCTTCGTCCCGTTTTACCTCAAAACCATGGATCGCGGAAATGGCCGCAGAAGAAGATGTTACTGCTCAAGAAGGTCCACTTGTAGCAGCTCTTCGTAATATTTGTTCGCAGTATTATGGATCATATGTGCATATAGCAGGCTTGAGTGCAACCAAGTTTCTCATTTGCTACCAACCAAAGGGCTTGGTCTAGGATCCAATGTTGATAAATTTGAGTGGTGCAGATCTTCAAGTGGCCTAGCAAAAACGTAAGCAATGGGGTAAGGCAAGATTGAAGGGTGTGGTGATGTGCTTGATTCTCAATCAAATCACCAAGTTGGACAATTGTTGACCGGCTGTCCTCATTTAATGAGGGCAGCTGGTGGTTGGGAGTTGGCGGTTGGCGGATGTGTATTTGATGCACATCTTCAACCCTATAAATAGAGCTCTTCTAATTTCATTTCATTCATTCCATTTCAGAGTGTTTTCTCATATCTCTACATTTGAGTTTGTATTCTATAATATTTGTGAGGTAGTTTTCTCCTATATTAAGAGTGTATTCTCTTTGAAAGATAGAGAGATGTTGTAACCCACAATATTATAGTGGAATCTTTTCATCTTGCCCGTGGTTTTTACCCTAATAATTTTTAGGGGGTTTTCACGTAAATTCGGGTGTCCATTTTATTCTTCATTTTCAGTATTTTCTATCTCATGTTGCCGCACTTGGGGGCCAACAGTTGCAAATGTGGATTCAATTACTCTCCTTCTGATGATTTACTAAAAGAGATTCTACGATGAAGGAGGCTTATAGACGAGCTCATATATCCGATAAAATTCTATCATCAACAACAAAAAGGTATATTCTTTGAAACAATATTTATCCACACATATATAAACGCGAGTGTTGATAAAACATGAAGTTTAGGACGCTCATTTCTTTATGGTATGCTCGCGGCATATTTTATATGCATTTAGGGTTTTAACGAATTTGATAATCAGTGAAAAAATATATTTTATTATTTTGTAGCAAAACATTTGAAAAACATAAAATATTATTGATGTGATCCGTTATTTTAAGTATTTGGTAGAATGAAGTGTTTACGAAAAATAAAAATGAACACACCAAGATTTTTACGTGGAAAACCCTCAAATTGACAGAAAAACCACGGGACCTAGTCCAGTATAAATTTCACTATCACACTTTTTTAATTACAGGACTTTTGGGACCATCTTTTGCAATCGTCAAATGACTCTATAATGATATCCCAGAAAAAATGATGAAAATGACCGAACAGAAGTGAATATGCTCTCTTCGGAGTCTTTTTGTATAGAAAAATCCAACCCTTTCCAATGAGACCATCCGCGGGTATTTATAGGGCTGTTCCCAGTGATTAATTCGCGGGAGATCCGAAACACGATGTCCTCTGATCGTGGCTTAACTGGGGCCAAACGTGTCCGAGAAATCCGCGTCCCATTACTGCACGTTTATTCACGCCGGCTGATTTGTTGGTTATCCCCGGGTCTTCCGCTAGTCTTTGACCATAAAACCGAGGAGGGTTTAGCAGTTGTTCGGTAAAACCCTGCTCGGTGCTATCTGTTCGGTGTCCTCCTGTTTGGTATATGACTTGTTCGGTTCTTGGGGGGATTTTATCCGACGAAGTCAATATGTCATATGACATCACACTCCCCTAAAGTAAAGCAAGACGAGACTTTTGAAGTCTTGTTTTATTGTCTTCGGGTAAAATCCTAATCTTAACATGTTCGGGGTTTTTTGCCGCCCTTTTTTCCAGCTTAGAAATTTCAAATGCCACGCGACGTTTCATTTCCTGAGGCGCCTTTATGACCGTTCATTCCATTATTTTGGACGGTGAGGATTAAATGACTGTTCACATGGTCCCATCTATAAATACCCATCCATTCTCCTCATTTATCTCACCTTGCTGCATTTTGCTTCCGAGCTAGCATCAGACGATCGAACAACTTGCCTCAGTAATCTTCAACTCTTAAACACTAAGTATGGCTTCTTCTTCAGTCGATTCTTCACAACAGGCGATAGAAATGTTCAATGAGGAGGACGCTATTAGTCCCTCTCCTCAACCCTCTTCTTATTTTGATAGCGAAAAAACTCTAAGCTCTTCTGTTGCGTCAGCTGTTTGTATACAGGAGCAGAGACTTGCTACAGAGCGAGATTTAGTGAAAGCCCGTGTTCCCTGGTTTGAGATCTTTGAATCTGAGGTCAAATTGACTCAGCATTTAAGTAACATTCGAACCAAATTGGGGATTTCTGAGGGGACTTCTATTATTGCCCCCCCTTCCAGATATCGTCCCCACTTACCCCCTAAGGGGTATTTTTCTTTTTACATAGACCAACTCCGAGGAGGCCTCCGCTTTCGTATCCCTCCTTTCTTTATCGAAGTAGCCTCCTATTTTTTTGTTTCTCTTAGTCAGCTATTTCCCAATGGTTCTCGGTTATTAGCGGGCTTTTTCATAGTTCTTTCTTTTCTGGGTTTTACCCCTACTCCCGAACTTTTTCATTGCTTTTTTCAATTAAACAAGAAAGAGATCGGGCTCTTTTACTTTTCTTCTCGGGCAGGGGTTGGTTTCCTCAAAAAATACCCCTCGTCTATAAAGAACTGGAAGAACTCCTACTTTTTTGCCCGTCCACTCCAACCTTGGGATTGCCCCATGGAGTGGAGGGAAAATCTCCCGAGGGGCAAGTCAATCAAGGATCACCTTGAGGAGGAACCGTATTTGTCGGTTCGTCGTACACTTGGCGATCAGTGTTTTAACTTAATGGAGCTGATTGACGACGGACTGCTATACTTGTTCCAGCTGAGCCCGAAGGGTGCATCTTTGAAAATGCCCCTCGGTGAGTGCTTTTAAGCAGTCTCATTCGTTTTACTTTCGACTTGTTATGCTCGGACTAATATTTCTCTGTCCTTTTCAGAAACGAAGATGATGAAAGGTAGGATAGCCGAGAAGTTAAAGGAAAAGCGCCATAAAGGCCAAACTTCTGCAGCCGTTACTGCTCCGGCCCCTCCCCCTTCCGTTGAGATTATGACTCCCCCTGAGGAGAGGGCTTCTCCCGAGGGGACTCAGACTCTTCATCGCCAAAAGATGGCTACTCCCGATGGTCCAAGTTCTTCCCCTAAAGCCCCTCCCCTTAAGAAAACTTCTTCTTCTCTCGTCCCTTTTGAACTTCGAGCCTCATCCCAACCCGCTCCTGGTGTCTCTTGGCCTTCCTCACGATATCACACTCCTTCCTGGACGTATTCTCCCAACGTCCCCCTGCTGAAGAAACCCGACCCCAAAGCCACCCAATCCATCTTATGCCACACTCCCAACTCCGCCGACCGTAAATATCTCTGGGAGTTAGCCTTCAGCAACTTGGTGAACGACTTTTCCACCTCATTTACTCAGGTAGATATTTTTACTAATTAATCTTCCCAGCCTGTCCCTTTTGGTACATTCATAATTTTCTTTATATATATTTTGATGCAGGCCCATATGATGGCGGGTGAACTTCTCACCCGTTTTCACTCAATACGATCAGCCGATGGCCATAACCAGAAGCTAGGGCTGCTTATCGGGCCGAGTCAAACCGGACCCGGCCCGGATTCGGACCGTTAAGTCCAGTCCGAAACCGGAACCGGACTTAACGGTTTCGGTTCGCCCCGGAACCGGTTAGAAACCGGTCCGGGGCGGTCCCGAAGAACCAAACCGGTAGGACCGCCGGTTCCGGTCCTACCGGTCCGGTTCTGGTTCCCAACCGGAACCGGTAGATTTAAAAAATTAAATTAAATAAAAAAAAAATATTATAAATAGGAACTATAAATAGGGGATGTTGTGTTGTGTATTGTTTCATAACAATTCTTGTAACGAAAATTATTTCACTCTCATATTTTTCTCTCAATTGTGCTATTTACAATTTACTTATAGTCTTATATCATAATGGCATCTTCATCTAGCATTGGTGCTGGTCGTAGCCGGGGTCGTAGTCGGGGTCTCGTTCCGGGTCGTCTATCACTGAGTTCATCTTCTGCAATGAATTTGCCTGTGCCAATTCCTGAGTTAAATGAAAGTTATGATTTTTTTGCTGACCTCGATGTTGGTGGTTCTTCTATGAATGTCGAACCACAACAACCCCAACAACCTGCCGAACCTGTTGCTGCCCAAGCCCAAGAAAGACAACATGTGGAGTCATCCGGAGCCACTACAGCAGCAAGTAGACTACCTACTCGTGCCAAAAGAAGTAAGATATGGGATCACTTTGAACTCGGTCAAAAAGAAGGTACTAATGAATCTGTTGCAATATGTAAATTATGTAAGATCCAGTATTCATATAAAGCCGGTGGTTCCAGTGGAGGCACCGGAACATTTAAAAAACACTTAGTAAAAAAACATAATTTTGATGAGACAACATTACTACCATTAAGTCGAGAAGCAACACAAGCACAAATTAATGTTCTTACTCGCACGAATTTTATTTTAACTGCTGAAATTAATCGTAGGTCACTTGTTAGATATGTGATCAGATGTGAACTACCTTTTATACAAGCTGAACGTGCTGGTTTTATTGAATTTGCTTCGTCTATACAACCCATGTTTAAACATATATCCAGGCACACACTAAAAAGAAATTGTATGGACGTATTTGTTGAATATAGAAATACATTGTTTCAACATCTTTCTAGTTTGCCTTGTAGGGTTAGTTTAACAACTGATATTTGGACAAATGTAAATTCTGATTCATATCTTGTTGTCACTTGTCATTGGATTGATGATAATTGGTGTATGCAAAAAAGGATTTTGTCTTTAGATGAGTTAGATTGTGCACATACTGGTTATGTAATTGCTAAATATGTATTCAACACTTGTAGACATTATGGAATTCAGGATAAGGTATTTTCAATCACATTAGACAATGCTGCGAATAACAATGCTGCGATGCGTGATTTAAAGACCTATATTAAACCAATGCTTGATGGTTTTTTTTTTTCATGTTAGATGTGCATGTCATGTGATTAATTTGGCTGTTAAAGTTGGTTATGAGGACAATCACTCAGCATGTATTGACAAAATGAAATACTACGCTAAATGGTTACGCACGAGCCGTGTTAAGCGTGATTGGAAACAATTATGTTTATCTAATGGTTTAAAGCATCTTCTTTTTCCATCACCAATAGAAACTAGGTGGAATTCGTTGTACAATTTGTTGAATGCTATGTTACCTTACAAAGATATTTTAACTCCATTTTATAATTCATATCAAATGCCTGATAGCGATGAAAGTATTTATTTGACTGATGAGGATTGGGAATTTGTTGAAAATTGTGTATCATTGTTAGGTACTTTCAAAGAAGCGACGGAACGTTTCTCTGGTGTTACTTATCCAACTTCCGTTTATTTTCTTCCTTTAGTATTTAACATGTTTGATAAATTTATAGAATTTAGAGATGACTATGACTTGCATGCTTTTGTTAGTGCAATGGAAACTAAATTTATAAAGTATTGGGAACAAATCCCACCCGTGCACTGCATCGCAACATTGCTAGATCCTAGTCAATGTTTAACTTCATTTGAGATATTTTTTGAATATTATGCTAAATTTTTGGGGAAGGTTGTTGACGATCAAAAGACGTCTACAATGCAATCTCTCCAAAATATGTTTCAATTGTATTATAATCAACAGGCAAGTGAATCATCGCAACAAAGGCCTGTTGAAGAACAACCCCAAGCTCAATCTAAAGGTGGGGGCATCAATTTGCTTAGACTGCTGGGCAGGAAAAAACTTAAGGGAAAAGGACCTTCTACTAGCACGTCGACTGAGTTGCAAATTTATCTGAATTATCAATTTCTAACCGAAGACAACTTCGACGTCTTACAATGGTGGAAGTCCAATGCAGCACAATTCCCTATCTTAGCCAAAATGGCTAGAGACGTGTATGTTGTACAAGCTTCAAGCGTCGCTTCTGAATCGGCATTCTCAACATGCGGCCGTATTATTGGAGACTACAGAAGTAGTCTATCAGCTGATTCGTTATGCATGCTCACGTTACTTAAAGATTGGTTTGAAGCAGAATGCAAAAATAGAAGAGATGGGACGGTTGATGAATTCGTAAATCATTATGACGAGCAAGAAGAAGAGATAGCCAAAACAATACTTATCAATTATGAAGACTGCTAAGTACTAAATTGTAATATTTTTTTATTTAGATTTTCAATTGTCATGTCTTTACAATTATTTGTATGCTAGAAGTATTTAAACACATAGACATGTTTAAATAACCCATAAAAATTGTTAAATTTCTAAACCCTTTAAAAATTACCACTTTGTTTAGATTTTTTATTTTTTATTTTTTTTTTAAATGAGGCGTAACTACGCCACTTTGGAGGCGTAGTTACGCCTCTTAAAAAAAAAAACCCGTAGCTTAGGCGTAGCTACGCCTGAATGGGGCGTAGTTACGCCTCATTAAAAAAAAAAAATACAAAATCCGTTAAGGATCCGAACCAAACCGGAACCGGTTCGATCCGGTTCCTTAACGGACCGGACCGGTTCCGCCCATAACGGGTCCGGAACCGGCCGGTTCCGGACCGGACCGGACCGGTTCCAACCGGTAAGCAGCCCTACCAGAAGCGCATCAGGCAGCTGGAAAATATGGGTGAGGACCTGAAGAAGTCGGTGAGTCTTCTGGAAGAGCGGCACTTGGCCCTGGTGTCAGCTCGAGATAAAGCGGAGAAAGCCCTTGCAGAAGAGCGGATAAAATCAGCCGAGCTGGAAGGTGCTAACTCTACTTTATCGGAGCATTATAAATCCATGGCTGAGCAATATCGATCTGTCTCTGAGCAACTTGCTCAAGAGAAATCTTCAACTGCTGCTCGGATGGAAGAATTCTGGCTCACCAAGAAGGCTGAATTTTTGAAGTCTCCGGAGTATGGCAACAAGGTGGCGGACCGTGCTTCTAAGTTTTTTGATCATGGATTGAAGCATGTATCAGCCAATTTAAAGCTCAAGGCTACCCTCCCGAAGGAGCTTCAAAAGATTTCCTCGATGTGGGGGCTGCCTTAGAAAGTCTCCCTGAAGAGATGTTTCATCCGTAGAATAGGGATTTTACGTTTTCTTGTACTACTTTTCGATATGAATAAAATTACTTATTCACTTGGCTTCTTTCCTTCGCACAACCACGATGTTTTAAGTTTAAATGTGGACCAAACATCCCGATCCCACGAGTAAACAATTAAAATTCCGAACAAGCTCGCAACCCCGAGCACCACCACTTAGGCAATTTTAAGTTTAAACGTGGACAAAACATCCCGATCCCACGAGTAAACAATTAAATTCCGAACAAGCTCGCTACCCTGAGCACAACAACTTATGCAATTTTAAGTTTAAACGTGGACCAAACATTCCGATCCCACGAGTAAACAATTAAAATTCCGAACAAGCTCGCTACCCCGAGCACCACCACTTAGGCAATTTTAAGTTTAAACGTGGACCAAACATCCCGATCCCACGAGTAAACAATTAAAATTCCGAACAAGCTCGTAACCCCGAGCACCACCACTTAGGCAATTTTAAGTTTAAATGTGGACCAAACATCCCGATCCCACGAGTAAACCATTAAAATTCCGAACAAGCTCGCAACCCCAAGCACCACCACTTAGGTAATTTTAAGTTTAAACATGGACAAAACATCCCGATCCCACGAGTAAACAATTAAAATTCTGAACAAGCTCGCTACCCCGAGCACAACAACTTGGGCAATTTTAAGTTTAAACGTGGACCAAACATCCCGATCCCACGAGTAAACAATTAAAATTTCGAACAAGCTCGCTACCCCGAGCACCACCACTTAGGTAATTTTAAGTTTAAACGTGGACCAAACATCCCGATCCCACGAGTAAACAATTAAAATTCCGAACAAGCTCGATACGCCGAGTACAACAACTTAGGCAATTTTAAGTTTAAACGTGGACCACACATCCCGATCCCACGAGTAAACAATTAAAATTCCGAACAAGCTCGCAACCCCGAGCACCACCACTTAGGCAATTTTAAGTTTAAACGTGGACCAAACATCCCGATCCCATGAGTAAACAATTAAAATTCCGAACAAGCTCGCAACCCCGAGCACCACCACTTAGGCAATTTTAAGTTTAAACGTGGACCAAACATCCCGATCCCACGAGTAAACAATTAAAATTCCAAACAAGCTCAATGAATCAAATAATTTCATTTTATTGTTAATAAATTCATAATCCAAATAACAAGGAAAGATTACACAAAATACTTCTTCAAGTTATGAATGTTCCAAGGTCTTACCAACTCCCGACCTTCATGATCTTCCAGTCTGTACGGTCCTCTTCCGATCACTTCCTTGATTCTGTAAGGGCCTTCCCACTTGGGTGCTAGTTTCTTCACCTAGCCAGCAGGATTGTTCTTCGCAATACCAAATCTTCGACTTGAAATGTTCTTGGGCGAACCCTTCGGTTATAGGCATTGGTGATCCTTACTTTGTATATCTCTGTTCTTGCTACAGCTCTCTCTCTCTCAACTGATCGATCTCATCTATTTCTTGCTTCCTTATATCTTTGTTCTGCTCTGGATAGTAACATTGTACTCGGAGAGACTCGACTCCAATTTCTGCTGGAATGAGGGCCTCCGAACCATATACTAGGCTATATAGAGTTTCTCCTGTAGATACCCGAGGAGTTGTTCGGTAGGCCCACAAGACACCAGGTAGTTCGTTTACCCATTCTCCTCGGGCACCTTCCAGCTTTGTCTTAATCCCATGTAATAGAATACGTTAATAACTTCGACTTGCCCATTTGCTTGCGGGTAGGCCACTGACGTGAATACTTGCCTGATTTTCATATCTTTGCACCACTCCTGCACTTTCTTCCCCTGAAACTGCCTTCCATTGTCGGAAACTATTCTCCTCGGTATTCCGAATCGACACACTATGCTTCTCCATTGGAATCTAATGATTTCCTCTTCGGTTATCTTTGCTAAAGGCTCAGCTTCCACCCATTTTGTGAAATATTCCACTGCTACCAGAAGGAATTTCCTTTGTTCTGTGGCAAGAGGAAAAGGTCCGATGATGTCCATCCCCCATTGATCAAAGGGACAAGAAATAACACTGTTGTTTAAGACTTCTACGGGCACATGAGATAAATTTGCATGTCTCTGGCAATTATTGCACTTTTTCACAATTTCCTCGGCATTCTCTTTCATGCTGGGCCAATAATATCCAGCTCGAAGAGACTTCTGATATAACATGTTGCTTCCCAGATGATTTCCACAGCAGCCTTAGTGGATCTCCTTTAGCAGATGCTCTCCTTCTTGTATTGATGTGCATTGCAAGAAGGGAGTTGAAAATCCTCTTTTGAACAATTTGTCTTCTACTAATACAAAACGCCTCTCCATTCTCCTCACCCGAGCAGCTTCCTTCGGATCGCAACACCTTATTTTTCAATAATTTAATGATATGCTCTCGCCAATCGGATATAATACAGGGCTCCAGATTCATTATGCGGTTGATAGCTATGTGTGAGACTAAAAGGTCTTGTACTAGTATTTTCCTGTTCTTCCACTCGTGAATGGAACTAGCCAACTTTGCGAGTGCATCGGCTCGGTTATTATCTTATCTCGGTATCTGCTTCAATTCCGCCACTTGGAACTGAGTCATTAATGCTTGGGCGTCTAATGCTACCCGTAAACCTGAGAGGAGAGCTTCGAATTCGGCTTCATTGCTTGAGGAATGAAAACCGAACTGGACTAATGAGTATAACTCCTGCCTTCCTATTTGAGTAGACGATCCATCTACAAACAAGCTCAAATCTTTTTCTTCGTGAGTATGAGTCACCTCTACCAAGAAATCTGACAAGGCCTGAGCTTTGATGGTAGTTCGAGGCTGATAAGAAATATCGAACTCACTTAATTCCGTGGCCCATTTCACCATCCGTCCTGAAATTTCTGCCTTTGACAGGAGCCTTCCCAATGGAGTACTCGTCACCACCGTGATAGGATGAGATAAGAAATACGGCCGAAGCCTTCTCGCAGTGATAACTAGAGCCAATGCTAATTTTTCAATTTCAGGGTATCTCTGTTCGGCCCCTTGCAAAGCTTGGCTGACATAGTATACCGGCTGTTGCTGCCCTAACCTCTCTTGAATTAACACCGAGCTGATCACTTCCTTGGTTACCGACAAATAGACGAGGAGTGTTTCATTGTGCTTGGGTTTATTCATCAATGGTAATTGAGCTAGATATTCTTTCAAGTCATCAAAGGCTTTCTGACACTGACCATCCCACTCGAATCGCACTCATCGTCTTAATACTTTAAAGAAGGGCAAACTCCTATCAGCCGATCATGATATGAATAGACTAAGTGCCGCTATTCTCCCTGCTAACCTTTGTACCTCATTCAATGTCCTAGGAGGGTTCATTTCCTGGATTGCTCGGATCTTCTCAGGGTTGGCTTCCACGCCCCTCTCTGTTACCATGTACCCCAGGAATTTTCCACTATGAATTCCGAAAGTGCATTTGGCGGGATTTAATTTCATGCCAAATCTTCTCAAAGTGGCGAAGACCTCCTCCATGTCTTCGATCAGATTTTGTGCCTTCTTGTTTTTAATTAAGACATCATCCACATAAACCTCCACATTCCGCCCTATCTGATCTTTGAACATCTTATCCATCAATCTCTGATAAGTGGCCCCAGTATTTTTCAACCCAAAGGGCATTACCACATAGCAGAAAGTTCCTCCTGCTGTGACAAAGCTAACCTTGGATTGATCTTCTTGTGCGAAGGGGATTTGATGATATCCTTGATAAGCATCCATAAGACACAACAGCTCATGTCCCGCAGTAGAATCCACTAATTGATCTATCCTCGGCAATGGATAACAATCTTTGGGACACGTTTTGTTTACGTCCCGGAAATCTACACACATCCTCCACTTGTCTCTTGCCTTAGGCACTAAAACCACATTTGAGAGCCATGTAGGGAAACTAATCTCCCGTATATGACCCGTGTTCAGTAACTCCTCTATTTGTTTAGCGATGACGGCATCCTTCTCAGGCCCGAAATGCCTCCTCTTCTGCTTAATTGCCCGAACACTCGGGTCAACATTGAGATGATGCTCAGCAATCTCGGGTTTTACTCCGATTAAATCAGAAGTACTCCAAGCAAACACATCCACATTATGAATCAAACAATCAATCACCCTCTTCCTTAATTCCGGATCCAATTTGGATCCTACGCGGGTAGTTTTAGCAAGGTGACCTAGCTCGATGCTAAGAAATTCCTCCTCGGGAACTATCCGCTCCTCAGCCTCCAGCTGTTCATGTTTCCTTTTACTATTGTTTCCTCGTTCACCTTCTTCTCTTTTATTCCCCTTTTCCTGCTTTAGTTCTTGCACATAACATTTTCTTGATGAACTCTGACTCCCACTTACTTGCCCAACCTCATCTCCTACTGGAAATTTTATCTTTAAGTGGTAAGTAGAAGCAACTGCTTCAAAGGCCGCTAACGCCGGACGACCCAATATTATATTGTAAGAGGATGGTGCATCCACTATGAGGAAAGTGATCATTATCTTTGATTCTTCACATAGGGTAACGGGTAAGGACACCTGTCCTATTGGACCGGTGACCTCTCCAGTAAACCCATGTAAAGAAGTATTCACCTTCTGTATAGCTATACTTCCCAATTCTATCTGTTTCAAAGTATTAAGGAAGAGTATATCTGCCGAGCTGCCTGTATCAACGAAGATTCTTTGTACGTTATAATTGGCTACTGTGGTAGAGATAACCAATGCATCCTCATGGGGAAAATAAATCCCCTGTAAGTCTGCAGGTCCGAAGGCTATAGAAGGACCTTCGGGCGCACGATTTGGATCGATGGATAGTACTTCGAGCCTTCGAACATAGCTTTTCCTTGCTCAGTTTGAATCTCCACATGATATTCCTCCAGAAATCATATGTATAGTTCCTCGGTTAGGAACATTGCTCAAGGTCCTTTCTCCAGGGACTTGATTTCCTCCTTCCAATCTTTCCCCCCGCACTGCCCAAAGAACTGGCTGAGGTGTTCCTTTTCTAGGATTAGCATTATTCCGAGGAAAAGAGACATTGTTCCTCAGACCATCGTTACTTCCTTGGCTTATACCCATTCTTCCCCCTTGGATGTTCCCTCCTCGAATGCTTCCTCCTCGGAACAACCCTCTTCTGTAAGGTCCTCCCTGACCCCTCTTCGGCATAATTTGATTGATGGCTACCTCCCGATGAGATCTCATCGGAAGGTATTGATCAAAACTCCTTTTAGGCTGCTCCATTGGCCTATCTCTCCTACTGACGTCACCACCATTTTTTACCTCTTTCTTCTGTTTCATCCTCTGCGCTTCTTCTAAATTAACGTATTTAGAGGCTCGTCACAGCAACTCGTCATAATCTGACGGTGGCTTCTTTGCCAATGATCTGAACAGGTCCCATTCCCTTAGCCCTTGAGTGAAAGTGCTGGCTAGTATTTCGGACGTAACATGTGGAACATCCAGGCATGCTTGATTGAATCTTTTCAAAAAATCCTGAAGGGACGTCCTCTTTCTCCATTTGCCTGAGACCGAACTGACTCAATGATGTTCTCTTGCAACTCCTACTGCTCGCAAATTGATGAAGGAAGAGCGAGCTGAATTTAGGAAAGGAATCTATTATTCCTGATGGTAATTGATTGAACCATGATTGAGCAGCGCCAGCAAGTGTAGTCAAGAACACTCTAAATTCCACTCCATCTGTCAGTTGATGAAGGAGTGAAGCGTTTTCAAACCGGGACAAATATTCCTCCGGATCCGTGCTGCCATCATAATTCCCCACATTTAAAGTTCTAAAATTAAGGGGCAGGGGATCATCAATGATTTGAGGAGCGAATGGGGTGCTCTTCCTTGCCGAGTAAATACGCCCTTCCATTTTATTGCGCATTTTTTGCAACTCCTCCTTTAAATCCTCTATTTGGTGATGCAAAATCTTGTCTATTTCATCATCTGAATGAGTGGGAAGATCCTTTGACTCTCTAACCTCCTCCTCCGACTTCTTTATAGAGGCTGAGTCTCCCTCTTCTTCCCTGGTCTCTTCCTGACAGGGGGGGTCATAAACTGCCTCATAACCTCTCCTACAGTTTTAGCAATCACCTCCGTTAAATGTTCCACGGGTATTCCTCCGGTAGGAAATGCCCGTGAAACATTCTGAGATGACCCAGCATCCCCTGCTCCTTCTGGTTCTGGGCATGAACGCGGGGGGAGGGGGGAGTTGGTTTATCCCTCCCCGAAATTTGCCCTCGTCCCTTGCTTCTAACCATCTTGCCTTGGATTCTTGATGAAATCTCCTTGCTTCAACGTCTTTACTCCTTTGTTCCCACAGACGGCGCCAATGATGTGATCCGTTATTTTAAGTATTTGGTAGAATGAAGTGTTTACGAAAAATAAAAATGAACACACCAAGATTTTTACGTGAAAAACCCTCAAATTGAGAGAAAAACCACGGGACCTAGTCCAGTATAAATTTCACTATCACACTTTTTTAATTACAGGACTTTTGGGACCATCTTTTACAATCGTCAAATGACTCTATAATGATATCCCAGAAAAAATGATGAAAATGACCGAACAGAAGTGAATATGCTCTCTTCGGAGTCTTTTTGTATAGAAAAATCCAACCCTTTCCATTGAGACCATCCGCGGGTATTTATAGGGCTGTTCCCAGTGATTAAATCGCGGGAGATCCGAAACACGATGTCCTCTGATCGTGGCTTAACTGGGGCCAAACGTGTCCGAGAAATCCGCGTCCCATTACTGAACGTTTATTCACGCCGGTTGATTTGTTGGTTATCCTCGGGTCTTCCGCTAGTCTTTGACCATAAAACCGAGGAGGGTTTATCAGTTGTTCGGTAAAACCCTGCTCGGTGCTATCTGTTCGGTGTCCTCCTGTTCGGTATATGACTTGTTCGGTTCTTGGAGGGATTTTACCCGATGAAGTCAATATGTCATATGACATCAATTATATTTTTCATTTTATAGAAAATTTTAAAATGATATAATATTACTTATAAAATATTTTATTTTTTAGTAAAAGAATTTCGAAAAAAAAACATTTTATATTTACCTATTGAAAAATATTAATTAATTTATCATCCATCTGGTTCTTAAATCTTAGTTACGCCCTTGCATATAGGGCATGACTATGAGATTATATCTTGGCCATATAGGAATCAATTAACTGTGATCCACTGGTTATAGCTGCATTAGGCATGAAAAAATGTCCCATAGTCTAGGCAAACCTTTTAGATTTTTTCTCCGGAAAATATTAACTCTAAATTTAAGACCATAATTATGTCATAACGAACGGATTTGAAAAATATTCATTTAAAATTCGTTAATTTGAACTGAGATGCATTATATTGTCATTTCCACTTTCTAAAATGCAAAACAAGATATTTTGAAAAAAAATAAGAAATTGAAATACATACTTCAATTTCTTACTCAAACATAAATGATGGATTTGTGTCGACACAACATTAAAAAAGAATTAATTTGAGTTAGAAAATGTTAATGTTGGTCCTAGTGCATTTTGTGACAACCCATGTGGTCGACATAGTTGAAAGAATCCCCCAGCAGACAATTAATCTTAATAATTCAAAAGATTAGGCCCCATCATATATTCTTCAGATCTTAAAAAGGTCAATTAAACCAATCCCCATTACATTTTCATATATTATATAAAAAAGGAGAGAGATCAAGAAAAACAGTTAAGAAAAGCTACCTTTTATGGCATTAGTTTTGTCTATTGATGAGAGACGGACCCAGGGGTGCTCGCACCCCAGAAACAAAATTCTATTGCAAAAAAATTGTTTTTTAAAAGGCATATTTTTACCCTTAATTTTTTGAAAAACAATTTCCCCCCCCACCTAAGTCACATAATCCTCCTACCCCCCCTCCACGCACTGGCGCTCCGGCCGCGAACTGGCGAACTCGGTGCGCATGCGGCGCATTAAGGCTACTTAAGAATTTCTAGTTCGCGCTTTAAGAATTTCTAGTTCGCGCACTAAGATTTTATAATTCGCGCACTAAGATTTCATAATTCGCGCATTAAGATTTACTAAGTCGCGCATTAAGATTTACTAAGTCGCGCACTAAGTTACTAAGTCTTGTTAATCCTCCTTAATTCTTCGATTTTTTTTTTTTGTAATTATAAAGAAATTCTTCGGTTTTGGGTTTAGATGAATTTTTATGGTTTCTAGGTATTTCGGGTTGGTAAGAAAATTATATTATATGGTAAATAGATAGATAATGAATCATGAAAAGACATAATAACATATGAACGATTAAAATATGTGATAAAGAAAGTATGATAAATCTGTGATTTTGTAACATTTTTGCGGAGTAAATAATAATAAATTTGATATCTTAGTTTTTGCATGAAAATTAATAGAATGAACTTTATAAATAAAACTTTTATTTTTATTGAGTTAATTTAAATGTTTATATTAGTCATTTCATAAAGTAATAATATAAGTCTCCGGAAATAATATGAGTCATTTTTAATAAATTCATACTATTACCAAACATGTTGAAATAAATATGAACAATTTGGTTTCATTTTTCAAATTCGTTAATTTATATATTAAAATAAAACAAAACTTTAATACTTCATTTCTATTTCTACAATATATTATTCGGAGAATTCTTACTAGACGAACGATCAAATACAAGATTCATATTACGTTGTATCACTGGCTATAACATTTTTGCAAAGTTGCAAATTTTAGATTCTTCAATAAATCTAAGCTGCAAACACCAAAGTTGTTAAGAACTTCATATTGTAAATTTGTAAATAATATAATAATGATATGAGTTTGTTAAATATGATGTATATTATGTATGTTTAACTTCATTTCATCAGTGTGTATGTATATATATGTATTTATTTATTAATTTTAATAGGCGCATTAAGGCGTATCCGCACTCAATTTTTTTGCAAATTGACGCACTCACGCATCCACATCCGCATCCGCATCAGCTCCCGCATCCGCCTTATGTGACTTAGCCCCCCACCCCAAATTTATTTTTACCATAAGTTTTTTTCAAAAAAAAATTGCGCCCCCAAATTTTTTTTTATGTATCCGTCCATGCTATCGACAAAGTTATCATTTGATTCAACAAAAATAATATTCATAATTGCAATAGTGCATGATTTACCAAGTATAATAGAACTTATGATGCACGGATACTCTTAAAATCATTCGGTGCAATGTCGGATACTTCTTGGACACCGACACTTCTCGGACACTCCTCGGACATGCCACTTGGCGTGTCCATTATTTTATTAGTAAAATAAAATCGGACACCTATGTTGAACACTCCACTCAAAATCGGACACCCATGTCGATCATGGCTGATGAGCGTGTCCGACAAAAAAAGGACACTTTTTGGTGATAATTGTAAAATTTAAATTTTTTTTGGCTAAAATGAAATTTAGAGGTATTACGTAAACTCTATTTAATTGAAGTAATATGCATTTGTTGTTAGTATGAGTGATGCTATGATGATTTCAGTGACATACATTTATATATATTATTTTTGAATTTGGTAAGAATATTTTTGGTATTATATTTTATTCGGACGTGTTTGTTAAACTTTATATTAATTAAAGTAATATGTATTTGGTATTAGTATGAGTGATATTATGATGATTCCAGTGACATGTATTTATTTATATTTTTCTTGAATTTGGTAAGAATATTTTTGTTAATTTTACATGGTTTTAGAATTTAATAAAAAATGTGAATTTCTAGTATTTGTATGTATATATATATATCGTACCCTGAAATTTTTGAAAATATGTGTTGTCTTGTCATTGTCATGTCGTGTCAGTGTCCGTGCATCATAGAATAGAACTAATGGACCACGAACCAACGAAATAGTTCGATGTGATCAACCAAATTAATGTCCAAAATTATTTAATTTAGTTTGATACGTTTGATGCCAACGAAGATTAATTTTGGATAATTTCGGACAATATGCAAAAATTGTAGAAAGGTTGTATGCGTGTGGTTCAAAGTCCGTCAACCAAATAAATGTCAAAAATTATTTAATAAATTACGTATTAGACACATTAATTTAACTTATTAGATAGGCTTATTTATGTTATGATGTGATGTAAACTTTTTGAATTTCTTGATGCTATCTCTGGACGTGTCAGGAGTTCGCTGTTAGATCAACAAGCATTGATTTGGAATATTTCAAATCAAAGGTATGTCTCGAAGGACGACATCAAACTAATCATTGTTTCTATTAGGGCATTTTTCCACACAAATCTAAGGCTATTTTTAAGTCAGTACTCTCCATTTTTAAGAGGCAAAATGTTTTTTTCGATAGGTTATTAGTATTACCAGTTAAATTTTTGTATTTTCTCTAATTTGCTAGTTTTTTTTATGTCCTTAACGAAACAATTGACCCACCAAGATCCGTTCTTATAGTGCTAATCCACACAGTTAATTTAATTTTGGACTTTGATTTGGTTGGTAAATTTTGAATTTCAAAATATATTCTTTACACGTTTTGCATGGCTTGAATTACTTAGTCAAATGATGTTCAATGACCTAGAAATTAATATATCCAATTATTGAGCGTGAAAGACTTTGAATTTTCTTACAGCTCTGCATTAATCATGGCCATGAGGATTGCATCAAGAATTCAGGGCGGTCGCAAGAAAACTCGGAAGGAGGTAAAAAAAAAAAAAAAAAGTAAGACAAAAAACAAATTTTAGAGGTCAAAAAGATTAAGAGGTGTAAAATGTAATTTTTGAGTAGCAAAATACAATTTTGGGGGGGATAAATTGTAATTTTTTATTAAAAAATTTGCAAGGTAAATACTTTTTTTCTAGCAAGGTGGGCACTTGTCCCTTCTTGTCTCTACTTAGATCCGCCCTTGATCAAGATGCGATCATTTCAATCTCAACATTATTAAAAAATTGATCAGATGATTCGAAAATCAATTAACATGAGCAAAGTAAATTACAAAAGATATTCAAAAATCGAATCCATGTGTACTAATGAAAATATCACTAATTTTTATTCGACCTACTAAATTTACAAATTAAAAACACTTAAGAAAGATATTAAGCTTCTTTTCAGAACAAATGGTACATAAAATATGTGTACAAATATAAGATTGGTAATTATCTTACGCATCTATGTCAATTATATATTTATATATTCTTTGATAATAATTATTTGAATATTTTATTTTCGCCCCCCTTAATTTATTTTTCCGGCACCGTTTGTAATAGTTGCTAAAACAAATATCAATATAAAGTATTATGTGTGAGGATATTTATGTTGGAGTTATATTGATCAGTAAAAAAATATAAACACTATCTTATTACTTAAAAAAATTCAAAAGAGTATTATATGTTGGAAATTTGGTTTCTAAGCAAACGTATACACAAATTTGATCAAATTTTTAACAAGAGATCTTTTTTTATTTAAATCGCAAGTCGATTGTTGTTATAATTTTTATTAATCAAAAAAGCAATTTTTTTTGAACGAAAATGCATTATATTTTAAACTGGAATATGAAGTAGGAGATACAACAAGTGGTCTTGAATCAACAAGAACAAAGAAAACCACAAACACATGAGAAACTACACCAAGAAGAAACAATAATGCAACTGCCTTCTCAGAGAACTGGAGGTAAATATAATAATGGTCGGGAGTCGCCAGCAGATAAAGATGGATAAGACAAAAACTCCCAACCAAAATAAGCATCAACTTGCTACATTCCTGGAACACCATAATATGGTTGTCGAGTCCAAATCCCCGAGGGACAACACCAAATGATGTATCAACACTGTATGTCTCTTGAGAACCCGACGAACACACACATCCTTTTGCAAAGACATTGATACCTAAGTCACGTAATCATTCTACACTCATTCATTCACTGTCGCTCCTATCTTGCATGCAGCACTTTAAGACGAACTAAGTTTTACTAAGTCACGATTTAAATTTTACAAAGTCGCAAATTATTGCTAAACCTTCTCAATTCTCCGAAAGAGAAAGAAAGGGCAAAGAAAAAAAAGATTGAGAATTAGAATATTAGATTAGCAAAATCCCTATTAAATATTTTGTTTGATATTACTGTCATATAAATTATCGTTTTGTTAAACATTATTTTGGAAGATGACTTTTTGAATGATAATATTTGATTAACAATTTCATATTTGTAAATAATATAAGAATGGTCTAAGTTCTGTGAAATATGATATATATTAGATATGTTTAATTTTATTTCATGAATATGAATATATATATATATATATATATATATATATATATGTGTGTGTGTGTGTGTGTGTGTATGTGTTTCATAGGCATATTAAGGCACACCGGTACTCAAAATTTTTAAAATTGACACACCCATGTCTGCGCATCCGGCCGCTCATCATATTTATGTGACTTAGATTGATACAACCCTAACCAAATGGTTTGTTTACTCGTGAAAAAACCCACAATCATTTATCATGATATGCATAGAAACCCCGAATTCAATTTTAAATACAACATTAGTATTTTTTTTCCCTTTCCATTTACTTCTTTATAACAACTATCAATCCGAGTTTCTAAATATAAAATATTAAATTTGGATTTGTAACAAAGCGTAGCTGAATGAAATATGTGGGGATGGACAGCTGAATGAAATATGGACGGTTAATGCCAATTATATATTATGACTAAGATATTGTTAGTTAGTAGATTTAGGGTTAACTAATATATGTCAGGGTCGGGTACCCGATTGGGTTTCGGGTAGTAAAAATTATGCCCGAACCCGACCCGATAACAATAGAATTTGGTGTCGGTTACTACCCGAACACGATATTTTATAAATATTACCCGACCCGATCGGGTAATACCTGGTCGGGTCGGGTATCGGGTACCCGTACACGAATTTCCACCCCTATGTACTAGTAATGAAAATATCACTAATTTTTATTCGACCTACTAAATTTACAAATTAAAAACACTTAGAAAGATATTAAGCTTCTTTTCAGAGCAAATGGTACATAAAATATGTGTACAAATATAATATTGGTAATTATTTTACACATCTATGTCGATTATATTTTTATATATTCTTTAATAATTAATTATTTGAATATTTTATTTTTGTCCCCCTTTATTTATTTTTTCGGCACCGTTTTTATGTTCCCCTCTCCAAATAGTTGTAATAGTTGCTAAAACAAATATCAATATAAAGTATTATGTGTGAGTTATGTTGGAGTTATATTGATCAGTAAAAAATATAAACACTATTTTATTATTTACAAAAAATTTCAGAAGAGTATTATATTTGGAAATTTGGTTTCCGTGCAGGTTAGTATATACAAATTTGATCAAATTTTTAACAAGATAACTTTTTTTATTTAAATCGCAAGTCGATTGTTGTTATAATTTTTATTTATCAAAAAATCAATTTCAGGTGACGAGAAAATAAGAAAATTTTGAATTTGTCAGACATTTAGAAACATAGGCTACTTTGTCCATCACTTGAGAACCCGACGAACACACACATCCTTTTGCAAAGATATTGATACCTAAGTTATATAATCATTCTACACTCATTCATTCATTGGCGCTCCTATCCTGTTTGCGACACTTTAAGACGAACTAAGTGTTACTAAGTCGTGATTTAAGTTTTACAAAGTCGCAATTTATTGCTAACCTTTTTTTTATTCGTCCGATTTTATACTTTACAACTTGTTATAGTTTGACGATACCCTTAAAGGTACATCAATTAGATGAGACTATTCACATCTAACATGGATGAGAATATTCTCATTCAATGATTGATATCCCCTTCAAGATAGTGTCTGGTGGTAGCAACCAATAAACCAGGACATGCAATGTTTTATGGAAAAAAAATTCAACTCTTCCCTCAACCATACTCCCTTATTGTCAAATGTTGACCAATAATTATTACAACGTTTGAAATTCTATCCAACGTTATATAGTTGACAATATACATTATTTCAAAGAAGCCTATGGTGCATTTCGTCGTCGTGAATTACACGGTATTGAGCACAACTTGAAGTGGTGCTCCTATATAGTATCTAGAGCTATTTTCTCATTATGACAATATTTTATTATAAATAATCCTATGTATATATTAACGTATGCTGAACTCGAATTCAAACAAAACCCTTTTTCTCTTCGGTGGACGCTCTCACTCACCATCAAGCACGCGCAGATTTCTTCAATCTCGATGGGAAAATATACTAAACTTGGGCACATCGTCCGAATCCGTCAGATGCTACGTGCATGGCGAAATAAGGCCTCGTTTCGGTCCGATGTGCTGCCGGGGCACGTTGCTATGTGCGTGGGGAGCAACCACAGGAGGTTCATCGTTCGTACGACGTACCTGAACCACCCTATCTTTAGGCAGTTGCTGAATGAGACGGAGGAAGAGTACGGCTTCGCCTATCAGGCGGGACCACTGGATATTCCTTGCGACGAGTCTGTGTTCAAGGAAATACTCTGATTTATGTCCCGAACTGACTCTGACTTAAATAGAAGCTGTCGTGGGAGCATCAGGAACAAGGATTTTGGTTTCTTACGTGAATCGCAACCGTTGCTTTATGCGTATTTGTATAATATTTGATGGGCTACTAACTAATACCATATATTGCATTTTTTACTTCGACTCTCTTCTGGCTGTGGAAATGGCAGGCAGTTGGACTGCGTCATTCGGGGTTGTGTAGGCTCATTGGAGACAAGACATGCTGGCTAGTGATGCGTGATTTCTTACCGCAAGCGCACGATTGTGAAGTTTTAGTAAGTGATTTAGAGTAGGAAATTGATTATGTAAGTAATTAAACTAAAAGTTTTAGCAAAGGTTGATAGAGAAAATGAATGAGACGTAGATCTAGAAGTTCGATTTCACTTATTCTTCCACTACGCTTATCATTCATTGATCTTAATATTGTGGGGTTTCTAGTTTATTAGTCATGAACTCTATAGTATTATATTACCTCTATCGAGTGTCAAATAAAATTAATTATTCAATAACCATCTTGATATGTATACTTAAGAAAAATTATCAAACAATTCAATAGTACGATATTCGTTCTAAGACTTTGCCAGAGTTGTATGTATGTCGACTATATAAATATCCAACGATGTGTTTTTCTATGATCTTATTCACAATCCCCTCTCCCGATTGATATATTATAAATATAATATCAGATACATAGCCACTAAATTAAAAGCATTGAGAACAAGAAAACACAAATAAACCAAACGGAATACCCTAGATAAATCGATCAAATTATTCCAAACGTAGTTTCAAAAGTAACCTACATCGTTCCCCTAGAATAATGAAGTTAGTTCATGACACAATTAAGAAAACAACACCGCATGTTCTTAATCATCGTGAAAAAGCATAAAGAAAGATATACATAACACGATTCGATAAGTGAATCTACGTGTTTGGATGAAAACGGCTTTGCCGTATGCCCGTTCTCTCGCTCTTCAATGGTAGTAGCCGCCTCTCCTTGTTTTTCCCGTCAAAAACTAGCCAAATATCCCTTTGAAAAGAGTGGTTCAAGCCTTTTATAATCTGGTTGCACATAAGCTGTAAAAAAGGTGGTTATGGGGCACCAATCTTTATATTTTGGTCCAAAAATTCCCTCCAACATGCACTAGGTCGCCGGTCATGTGGCGCCTTTGCGCCACTTGTTCGGCCTGTTTTCAAAATTCTTCCTGCGACGTTGGGACGCCTCCTTCAAGTGGCGCCTTAGCGCCACTTGCACTGTTTCACCATTCGATTTTCGTTATTTCCTTCGAATTTTCCTCTTGTTTCTTCTTTCATAGTATCTTTTCTACATTTTTATCATCATTGTATGTATTTTCATCAATGTTCACGCATTTCTAGTTGAGTTCCTGAAAAGCACAAAACAGACAAAACAACGCATTACTCTGAACGAAATCAACATCAAGTCATCAACTTAATAAAAAGTATAGAAATTATAAGTGCAAAAATGCACTTATCAGCTAGTCGATTCAAAATTGTAAAATCAATTTTGAGTTTGGTCCAATAATTAGTAATATTTCAATCTGACTTCATTTACAATTTTAATCGTCGGAAGTATTATTGATCATTGCTAACATTATACCGGATATTGCCGACATGTCTGACGTCACATTAGTACTTCAGAGGAAAAAAAAAAAGGACTAAAATTGTTAAAAAAAGTTATGTTGGATAAAATAATATAATTCAACCATATTGACACCATATATCCCAAACACTAGTGAATTTATAATACATAAAATGATTGATGGTTTCGAATTATGTTATTATTGTTATCATTTAAGTAAGGGTGTATGAAAAGACTTCTGGGATCAATATGGATCTTATTCGCTTGGGTTGTTGCTAACTATTTGCTACTAAAAAAAATGAGAAATGGGTCCATGAGTGGCATCAAATTTCTCCGTAAAAATGAATACAACGTACCCGAAGGACATGTGCAAGTACCTCCATGAAAGACACAGATGGCTCAATAATCAAGTGGGTATTTTACATCCTTTCTTTCAATGTTTCTACGCTATTGATTCAGTGCATTAAATGGATTAGAAACTTGCTTATTTGTTCTCGCCCCAAGTGTGAAGCCTCAGATGTTAAGAGGGGATTTTGCAAAGTATGAGTTGAGGAATCCTTGCTTCTTAGTTTTCGCCCCAAGTATGAAGCCTCGGATTCTGCCAAAAACTGCTTTTCTGTTATTCTAAGCTCTTCCTCGAGCATTGGAATCACGTTCTTTTTCTCAACAAACCCATTCTTTTGGTCATCTAATCCTTCTTGAAGATCTCGGACCTGCTGTTGCTAAACTTCTATGATTGGAGCTTCTGAGCTAGAAAATTTTTCATCTGCTACCTTCACATCATCTATATTGTTATCATTTCAACATAAATTTCTGAAATTTCCTCG
The DNA here is from genome assembly GCA_907163345.1 of Haberlea rhodopensis. NCBI lineage: Eukaryota > Viridiplantae > Streptophyta > Magnoliopsida > Lamiales > Gesneriaceae > Haberlea > Haberlea rhodopensis. The sequence goes on along the minus strand of CAJQUN010000003.1, from coordinate 29,743,142 downwards.
CGATTTGTTTCTGCAACAACCTCGTCTCATTTGTTAATTCGGTCCTTACCAAATCTCATTTCTAATGCCGCTAAAAATGATGTCCAACCAAAATTGATTCCATTTTATGCATCCATTCGTACCAATTTAAGGCAATATCATACAAATAATATGACGCAATGCTCAATCGAGGTTGGTCCGGAACATTATAGAAATGGAAGTACCTTTGAGCTTGAGAAATTCATGTCGATAGATTAGCTCCAGAAAAGCGGGCCAGTATTTGCTCTGTTGTCTACAATCTTCTACAATTCTCGATGTTGACTTTTGTTTATCGCTCCAAAATTTTTGTCTTTCTTCGAGTAATGTTGGTCAGAAAAGAATATCGTCCAATATGTCGTATTGTTTTTCCTTCTTCCATTGAACACTTATCGCAGTTGAAAATTACACTTAGAAACAAAGGTGAATCACCGATGGAAACTAGTGCTTGTTGCTATCGCAAAAAAAAAATTCAGGAACAAATCGAAAACTTCCGAAATCGCAAACTTCAAAATTGAGACGCAATCAAATAAATTCTCTGAATTCTCATTTGGTTCGAAGCTGGAACAAATATGTAGCAATTAGATCAAGGGGAAAATTCAGGCCGGTACTAAAGGTAAAACTTTATTCATCCTAGTCCAGGAAAAAAACTTGCAATCATTTAAATCAACTTTAGGTTAAAATGATAAAAGTGCCCTTAATAAGAAAAGACGACAATCTCAAAAAAATTCAATCTCTTACTTTCAGCACTTCGTTTAGGGGTGCTTAACGGATCGGATCAGTCTGGTTTGGTCCGGAACCGGCAGATTTCGAATCCGTTAAGCACGGATCACGTCCGATCCGTTAAGGAACTATCGGATCCGGTTCCGGTTCCAACCGGTTCCGGATCGATCCGGTCTGGTTCGTTGCCTTAAATTTATTTTATTTTTATTTTTTGTTAGAAAAAATACCGATTCCGGTTCAGGAACCGGAACAAGGTTCCGGTAGCACCAGAACCGATGGTGCTACCGATTCCAAAGCACGGAACCGCTCCGGAACGGTTTTTTACCGGTTCTGGAGCGGGTTGGAACCGGTTAGCCCGGTTTCAGTTCCAAACCGGGCTAATCGGTTCAGTTTCGGGCCGTGTCTTGATTGACCCAGCCCGATAAGCACCCCTAACTTCGTTCGATCTCTTTCTTTCACCACTATAATTCAAATCTCCTCGTAAATCTCTCTCGCCAGTTACGATTTTTTACAATTGGTTTTTCTCTTCATCTCTTCGATTTTTCGTTTCATCACTTCGTTCCAGATTTTTTTTTTCAATTCTAGTGCGTGTGTGTTTTTGTGTGTAAGTGTGTGTCTATATATATATATATATATATATATATATATATACTATTTGTTGCCTTTTGAGGTTTTTTAGTTATTATGAATTAGTGTATGTATTTCTTTGCTCATTTTTAAAATTTACACTGAAACTTGCAACAAATAAGATGACCCAGAGAAAAATTAATCGGTGCACGAAAATTATAAAAAATAACTGGTGCATGAAAATTATTAACAGTAACTGGTCCACAAAAAATTGAAAATCAGTAATTGATGCACGAAAAATGAAAATCAGTAACTGATGCACGAAAATTAAAATCATCTACTGATACACGAAATTGAAAATCAGTAATCAAGGCACGAAAATTAAAATCAATCACTGATGCACGAAACATAAAAAAAAGTATGTGATGCACGAACCATAATCGCAAGTGGGTGATGCACGAACCATACAATTAAGTAAGTGATGCACTAACCATTAAATTTCGTGCACCAGTTATTATATCTCGTGCACCAGTTTGTTTTTTGCAAATTTTGTGCATTAGTTAATTAACACAAAGTTCGTGCACCAGTGTTGTATTTTCGTGCATCAGTGTTGTATTTTCGTGCATCAGTGGTATATTTTCGTGCACATAGGTTATATTTTCGTGAACCAGTTCTTTTTTATAATTTTCATGCACCAGTTACTTTTTATCATTTTCGTGCACCAGCTATTTTTATAATTTTCGTGCACCAATGTTATATTTTCGTGCACAGTTACTTTTTTATGATTTTCGTGCACCAGTTACTTTTTTATGATTTTCGTGCACCAATGTTATATTTTCGTGCACCAGTTACTTTTTTATCATTTTCGTGAACCAGTTACTTTTTATGATTTTCGTGCACCAATGTTATATTTTCGTGCACCCGTTACTTTTTATAATTTTCGTGCACCAATTACTTGTTATGATTTTCGTGCACCAATATTATATTTTCGTGCACCAGTTACTTTTTATAATTTTCGTGTACCAATTACTTTTCTCTAGGTCATCTTCTTCGTTGCAATATCTTGATGTCATGCTGTAAATTTTGGAAATGGGCAAACAAGCTCGGACACCAATGCATACCTTACTTCTTCATCCAAATGCATCAGTCAAAGCCATGAGATTTTTTTTTTTAAAAAATAAAATACCAATATACTTTCGCTATCTAAAATTTAGCATCAGTATTCAACTTTATAATCAAATGCACACACATTATACACACACGCGATGGAATGTGCGGAGCAGATCCGAAATTATATGTGCAGAGTAGTCCGATGTCTTCTTCGATTCAAAAAGATTCCAAATGCTACGAACAATTTAGATGCTTCGATTCAAACATATTTCATGCGCATAACATTTTAGCAAATAATTTTTAGGTCGGGGCGACGAGATGAGGCGATAAGATGATGAAGAAAATAATGATCTGAGAATCGCCGAAAAATTGGAGATTACTTGCAGATGGGGAAAAGAGATGACATAAAGAGTTAATCTGAAATTAGGTTTAGAGTTTTTTATAACTTAATGGTATTTTGGGAACTAAAAAAGACATTTGCAAACCAACTCTTTAAAAGTGAACTTATGTGAATATAATTTCTCCGACCTGTATTTTTTTTAAAAATTATTATTGTCATACTTATTTGAATTAACTTTCTGGAAACAAGACCAATATACAATTTCCCCTTAAATCAATTCAAGCCAAGCAACATAACAAGTCACGAGGAGAGAAAAGTCAAGCAAAAGACAAAATTCAAGCTGTGAAACAACGAAACAATTTCATCGAAGTGAAAATATATGATAGACGTGCACAATGAGAATTAGCATAAATCAACTTCCCATGTATTGCCGTGAGTTGCAGCCAATCCATATTGAAAAATTGCTACTGGATGTTTGACTGAATCGAAGCAGATTTGAGATCGAACTTAATTGCGGCAATGCCAAAGCAAACAGCGATCGCAAGGCAGATACGAAAATTTGTTGCAATGAATTGGAACGAAAATCAGCCGAGAACAAAAACGACAACTATAATGAGATCAAAGACGAGAGCATCAATATTAGGATCACAAGTGATCAATAAAGCTGCAATTCGAACTAGAGAGCAACACCGAAGAAATCGAAGAAAATCAGAGAGAGAAGAATTGACTGAGAAAATATTTCTGTAATTGGTTCTTAACCCGATGACTCATTTAGTTGCTATTTATAGTATTTGTTACAATTCAAACGCAATACTCTATTAATTTACTAAACAAATTCATCCGCCAGCCTCCTACAACTTTTAACGGCAACTGAAATACAAGCCTGGAATTACAACTCAATACGCATGCTCATAACAGAATTTATTGAATTTGATCTTTTTTCCCGAATGATAGAGAAGGTATAAGAATTTGGCAAATCGCCTCTCTCGTCGGGGTGTAAACGAATCGAACATGTTCATGAACTTTTCGAATCGGCTCGATAAATATTTGATTCGAATTCGAAATTCTCGAATTCGAGACAAACTCGAACATGTTCGAACTTTTTTCGAGCCGAACTCGAGCCTAAATTACTTTATTCGATAGTTCGCGAGCCGCTCACGAACTTTAATATTTTATTAATATAAATTAAATAAATATATTTCGAACCTTTCGGGTATTTATTTTATTTATTTTCGAGCAATAATTCGAATAGCTCGCGAACATGTTTGAACCTTTTCGAGCCGAACTCAAACTCGAACTTTGATTCGAGCCGAACTCGAGCCAAATTTTAAAACTATTCGAACTTCGAATCGAACTCGAGCTCGAATATAACTATTTCGAGCATAATTCGAACCTTAAATTTTCTGCATATTCGGCTCGATTCGGTTCGTTTACACCCCTACTCTCTCGTCTTGAAGTGAAATCTTGCAACTGCAGAAAACAAAAACGAGATGTTTAAAGAATTTGTTGCTGTTTTCTGTGATGAGTGGGTGAATGAATAAATAATACATCGTGAGTTGTAATAATAGAAAACAAAAGCACGGTAGTTTAGTAGTCACATGACTTTGTCTACAATTATCAAAAGGATTTCAGACTAATAATTAAACTTAGTAAAGTTCTTTTGTCCTCTGATTTCTTAATACTGGTGTTCTCTAACCACCCATTATTAGACTCAACGCACGCAAGCCACAATAAATAAGCTGAAGATGATGGATTTTGAGAACTCAGGTCCTCAGTAATGTATAACTCAAATTGGATTCCTTTGATTTGTCCATTTTTGGCACAAACATGAGCCATTAACATCAGCCCTACAAAATATTTATACCCATCGTTGCGGTTATACTTGAAAATATGGATGTAAAGGAAAGAAAACATGAGCTCACCGGCATTGTCGGGATGAATAAAAACTCTTACCCACTTTGGGTAGGCCCCTCCCCCACTAAAAAAGGAAAGAAAACATCGATCAAAATTAAATTATCACGAAACTAGAAGTTATGATAAAAAAATGTGAGCATGCTGAGGACTTTAGCTTCAAAGATAGTAGTACAGTGGGAACAAGTATTCACATATTTGTCAACTTGTCTGGCTCTAAAACTCACACCATATTCTAAAAATGCAGTCATATGGATTGGGAAAAAAATATAGACAACCTTTACTTGGCATTTATGCTATCATAACTCCAAATACAAAAGAAAAGTTCCTCTTCACCAGTCCCAATTATCAATAATAGTGCAAGTACTAAATAAAACCTAATTCATATACTAACAGCCAAAAACCCATGGCCAAAACTTTGAACAGAAAATACTCGTGTTAAACAAGCATATAAACAGGATAACTGCAACTACTTTTCCTCACTTCCACCTCTCTCATGCTTTCAGCTATACATAAAATCATCAGTCACGCTCCGGTGCATCCCCATTAACATTTCTTGACCCAAAATTCCCAGTATAAGACCAGAGTTTCTCCAAGTCAGCAGGGACCACTTTGTCAAATTTATGGTTTGGTAATCCCACGTGGCCACTCTTACTGTGTGGAGAGACGGACCTTCTCGGGCTACTGGGCAATGGAGGCGATGAACAAAATGTTGGAGTTGCGAATGGGGATGTGTAAGGGGTGTGTTGGATTGAGAATGGACTTGGTGACATCTTCTTTTGAATAGGTAGGCCATTGAAGCCTCCTCCCCTATTAAAAATTGACAGAGACTCTGCAGCAGCAGAGCGCTTGGTGGCATCATCTACATAGAGGACATCATCAATCCTAGCGATTATGTTGAACGCTAGACTTTCCATAACCCTCGAATAGCTTTCAAGAATTGCATGTCCAACATCCTGCAGAAGGAACTGAAGTTAAGATACAGTGAAAGACCAAGAACAAGATCTATAAATATCATATTCAAATATATATATATATATATATATATATAATAATAAATAATAAGCTAAGTGATTCACTTCTTCTAGCACGGACTAAAATCTAGATCCAATCATCAAGTTTCTTTTGCCTCACAAATACAGGATTGCATTCTCTTAAGTATTGTGTTTCAATAAGTTTGATATTCTGTATGTCACAAGTCTACATTTACTACAATAGAGAAGAATGCTTGATGAAACAACAAACCTTGTTATACTGGATTTTGTTCATATCAAGTGCAGTTTGTGGAAGACTTGGAAACCTAAGTCTAAGGCTGTGTAACAGAGACCCTGCACGTTGCGCCAAAAGGTGATTCTTTTCACCATCGGCGACAAGGCCCTTCACCTTACCACCCCATATCTTTCGTTTAGATGTCTGAGAATTGGGGTGTTTTCTCCTGTCTTTCAGTTTCCAGACATGGACAGCTGCCTCAGTTCTATTTACAACATCAAGAGTGAGATGTTCTGATGACAAGTCTAGGCAATCAAGAAGACATTCTGGTGAGAACTGCTCAGCTGTTATGTAACGGTAGATGATATCACCCAGACAATCTCTTCCATTCTGCAGGGAAATTTTACACATGGTAAGATAGAAAATCAATGACCATAACGTGATATAATGCGCAAGACCTCAGCCCACAGAATTGATAAAATAATACTTATTAATGTGGGTTGAGGAGATAGCGCTGGTGTTAAAATTCAATCATAGACAATATTTTTTCTTAATTTTAAGATCACAAGTCTGATTATATATCCAGTCCTGGTATAAACACAATAAAAAATACAACCGAGCAATGTATCAAAGGAGTTTTATCCGTGATGGAGGATGAAAATACAAGATCCCCACTAATAATGACTGCAGGTATCTTCCATGAAAAATTATTGATCACTTGAACCTGAAACATATTTTAGATCAATCTTTTCGAATTTGTAAAACAACTAATACTTAAGTAGTAGACATCAATTAGCCGGCACAAAATGAAAGATTAAATTTACAACCCAGTTATCAAAAAGCAGATTTGGATTAATTACAGAAATCATAAAGAAAGAAAAACTGGCCATTTTTCATAATTGATTCACCTGTCGTCTAGAGATTAGATCATGCTTCGAAACTAGACTAAATATGTTTTGGAAACAGTAGCAGTATAATGCTAACGACCATGATGCAGCTTAATCATATTCCTTCAGAAATATATGTGAAAACTATGAGTTTGAAAAATATGTAAAGGAATGCCACATGGAATTCCACCAGGATAAGTAATCAATTGAAGAAATCACCTTGGGTAAAGTTTCCACATATGCAGCTGGTATTTCCATCTCAGCAAGTACATTGCTATTAATGGCCATGGCTGCCTTCAGTAACTGATTTGTGCAATCCCTGCACTGCTGCAAACTCTTTCTGGAAGTGTCCGACAATCCCTTTCCAGGAACTTTAGGGCATGGAAGCCACCACTTCTCTTCCTGTCTTACTGAAGGCCTCCCACTCAAAACACCTCCCGAGGCATACTTGTCATAATCATCCACAACTATCCCACGATCAACATACCCAAACTCTGTGCCCCGAAATCCATCAAGAATGCTTATTAACATTGCATCAAGCTTCTTGAGCGCTGGTAAATTCATATGCAAATCAGAACGTGGCCGTGTCTCCATAACCTCATAAGCACCCCCCACCACCAGGAAATTGCTGCACTGAAGGCACAAGTTCCACAATTGAATCACTCACAGATAAGAGGCATTCCATTTCTCGGCACCACATAGCCTTCTTTTGTGGAGCCAATGGCTCCAACCTCCACAGTTCTCCAAATACAGTTGCTAATGTTCCAAAACACAATTAGGATACATTAAAAAGGAACAAAGTTAGCCATCATACACATGCTTTGTGGTACATAACTCAAGCACAACTTTTGAACATTGGTACTAACCAGAAAGATTGGTAATAGCATTTGAAATGGCTAGAGCAGTACAAACTCCTTTACCCCCTCCAGACATGTCTTCCCCAAGGAGAAGCTTGGCAAACCTTTCTTTCATCATTTCAATTTCTAAAGCATTTAGAGAAAAAGAAAGAAAGAGAAATATCATGAAAAGGGTATGATTTGTACGAGGTAAAAACAAATCACAAATTAGTGCAAGAATGTGATACAAAAATGTATGTCATTCATCTGCTGATTGCGACTGCACGGATGAAACCTAAGTCATGAAGAACAGAACAAACGCATTACATGAATATTAACAGGCAGCCGCAAAACTTGTTAAGAACTCCAAACAACAATTACTTCCATAAACTTGCTACAGAACATCATCGACTTTTTTCAAGCAATGCCAAAACGGATTACTATTTCATACTTCAAAAGCTACAAGACGGTAATTAGATAAACAGAGTAAAGACAAATTATAACGGTGGAAATCCACAACGTCAATATCACTGAAATGAAAAAAACGCTGGAACTTAATGAGATAAAGCCAGTACAAACCGGACAAATCAGCGCGACGTTTCAGCGGCTTATCATCCCAAACCACCACATCTTTGCCCCCAATTATCGGAAAACTAAAATTCGGCCTCAAGGAAGCCGAACCACCAGCGGCGAACGGAGAATAAACCACAGATCTCGAAGTGGGTCCATCCTCCTCCTCTGCATCGTAACTGGAACTCCCCGCCTCGCTGACGTCAGCGCTCAGGCTGTAGCTCCCACACCTGTCTTCGCTTCCGTCCTCCGACGTCACACTCCCCATGGATTCAGCAAATGCTGCAAAGACGAAAGCTGAAAGTGAGACAGAAAACAGAGAAAACCCGGATGTACATTCCGTTTCCCATCGTTGCGGCGTGCAGAAGCAAGCGGAGATGTGCCGTTACCTTAATTCTTCTCTGCAGATAAAAACAGTGGTGAAGAAGATGGATGGAGAAGCTCAAAAAGTAAAAAAACAGGCAACTATAAAAGCAACGAAGGTATATTTTTCTCCTTCACTCTAGAGTCTAGACTCACAGAGTGATTCATCTGCCCCCACTGTATTATGTCATATGAGTTAACGGCGTTAACAGAGATTCGTCGTTTTCTCGAGAAGTAACGGTAATAGGCTGGCCCTCCGCTAGCATCAAACTCACCCTATAATTTATCAACCCTTCTAAAAATTACTCGACGTAATATCTTATATTTTTAGGACTAACATATATCGGATATATCATATAGCTTGTCTTTAATTTAAAAATAAAAATAAAATCAAACACACGTATCGAACACGGCCAGGACACTTTTGAGACTAATTGTAGAATTTAAAAGGTTTTTAACTAAAATGAAATTTGGACGTGCTTATTTAACATTTATGTTAATTGAAATAATATATATTGGAGCTAATATTAGTGATACTATGATGATTTTAGTAACATGAGTGTTTCAATCGTGTCATATCCTTAAAATTTTAAAAATCTGTTTCGTGTCGTATTCATATATATCACAATGTCAGTGTCTGTGTATTCTAGAACACACCCAACATTTTATGGAACATTTTATTTTGCACAACTACATATAATATAATTGATCATTAATTTTGGCGAGTAAATTTTTATATTATTGAAAATTATTATGATATATAAATATAATATTTTGTACCATCAATGAGATAATGTGAATGATAATACATGTAGAGGTTGTTATATAGATAGAACCAAATACAAGATATGATTAGGCTACATAATGAAAAGTCTACCATGCCCTTTTACTTGAAACAACTAGGGCCGTACGTTGCGAAAGAGTTGTTGTACCGCCAATAGGAGTGTGCTGTTTAACGGCGAATTGGTCATTGTCGGCGTACAATCCTTAAAATACTTCCATACACCAAATGGTATAATACACCAACACATATATATCGTTGTGTAATAGTTTATTACGAATTTTTGCCTCTAATTTGAACAATAATAGATAAACTCATATAATTTAATATAAATTATATATATTCAAGACATTTTGTTGCATTTTTTTTAAAAATAAAATACGTAAAAATTATCATATATGTAATTCATCCATATTATTTATAAAGCATGACTCCGTTTTCTTCAATTTTTAATTATATTTATATTTTAAAAATATATATGGTAAATGAAAATTTTAAATCTAAATAAATTATTATACCAGTTTCTAGATTATAATTTAATTAACGTCTTTACATTTCTGCCCACTCTATACTTTTCATTAATGAATTTTGAAAATTTAAAATATGATATTATTATTAAATTTATAATTGTATAATAATTATACTACCCGTACAATGTCCCAATATTCCTTGGATACAGTGTAATATTTTGCGTGTAGGATTAGAGGAAACGGCAGTTTCGTTTCATTATCACATTTAATATATCACGTAACAACAATGGTGACAATAATGGTGCACTGAGTGGGAAAGAAGCGGGCGTCCCCATGGTATGAAATATGGGCATCAATTCCCAGGCGTCGGATCGGAGAATCAGCTGGTAATGTTAGTTGACTACAAGCTTCTTTTTTTTTTTTTCAATTATTGGTGATACATATCCCAAAATTAAACTTTTACTGGTCTCTCGAAAAATATTAATATGTATTCGGTTTGGACCCATATTTATACCAAGTTAATATTAAAATATAATTTTTTAATAAAAAAATTATATAAAATAACAGAGCAAACATTTTAGATTAATCATATTAAGTAGGTCCATATATTGAGTCAGCATTAAATCTATACAAGCATTTTTCGGTTCTCTCCAATAAAACTAAATGGTATATAACCCATTTTGATGTGTTCTTATTGTCCTTATGGATATTGATATTATTGATGTGAAATATTACACATCAATTGAAAATCAACATTGGATGTTACTTAAGACACTCTCTATGGGAGTTAATATCGAATTTTATGCCAATCATGGTGACCCTATTTTCCTAAACGAAAGTAAAATTATTCCAATATGATTACATTATTTTAGCTCCTTACACTATTTTATGTCGTCATCTGACATAGCGGTTTGTTAAAAAAACTTTTTTATGTCGCCATGTGAAATGACGACATCATTAAAAAAATATTTTAATATTTGTTGTCGACATCTCACATGACGACAACATTAAAAAAATATTTTTTTAAACGTTGTCTGCACATAACGACATAAAATAATTTTTTTTTCAATCTTTGTCGCCATGGTGACATCGGTTAAATTTTTTTTATTTGATGTCGCCATCTGAGATGGCGATATCAATAAAATTATTCACCTTGATATAACCATGCGTAATGTAGAATTCATAAACCAAAATCTTCGTTGTTTCCTTCTGTCGTTTACTCCGATCGGTATATTGCAGTTACGTTGTTATATAGATAATCAAATGTAACAACATTATATATCATATGCTAATTTATAAATTTTGACTTTATTTTTTAAGGTATGTCAATTAAAGTTTTGTTGTATTGGGGAGACAATATATTACAAGATTCATAATCTGTTAGATATGACCGTGGTCCGCCAAAAGGCATGAAAATATCTCCCACGATTAAGCAGTTATTGAAAGACATATATGATATTACTGGCATCAATCTAACCAGTTCATTCTGAAAAAATATTGTAACTATATATTCAGTAATTTTTCGGGGATGAAACAAACAATCTTTCCCGTTGACAGTGATTACAATTTAGCATGGCTATTGGATTATGAACAAAATCATAGATGTTTGGAGATGTATATATAAACAGAACGAATGGCTTATGATTTTATTACATAAATGCCAACAAGTGGTAGCGGTCCATTTGTAGTAGTTACGGAAAAACCAACTACCTCTATGATTCAAGATGATGCTCTCATAGTTGCTGAAAATATTGTTCACGAGCCACTAGCAGACAGTTTTGTGGATTTTGGAGATGATATTCAGTCTGAACCGGAGGGGATTCCATCTGAGGATGAGTCTGATGACGATGAGGTTGATATTGAAGAAGTGCCAGTTAATGTAGCAGACACAACCACGACAAATGACCATGAAATTTATCCAACAATTCAATTTCTCTCCACGACACATCCAGATGTATTTGGAGATTCGCTCGACCTTCCAACTGGTAAATGGGGGAGTTACTACGACTTTTCCAAATGAAATATCCATTTGAATATGATATTTAAAGATAAAGGTCATCTTCAGGCAGCTATGAAGGATTACTCTGTACGGGTTGAAAAACGTGAGTATCTTGTTGTCAAAAGTACAAAAATATTATGAAAAGTGGTGTGCAAACATAGTACACCAGATATGCCTTGCAGACGATTTAAGTGCGCCTCATCGAGTACAAAAATGGACTATTCAAAATAACGAAGAATGAGGGTTCTCACACTTGTCTTTTGAGTGATTTATCGATCGATCATGCAAATTTGGACAAAAATATGATTGTTAGTTTGTTAGTGAGAATCGTTCGGCGTAATCCATCGTATATAGTATGTTATTCAGACAGTTAAATATAAGTATAGATTTGATATCTCATATGCAAAAGGCTGGTATAGTTTGAGACGTGCAGTTGAAAATGTGTATGAAACATGGGAGAGCTCTGTGAATAATTATAATATTGTAAGTTTATAAATAATGGTCGTAAGTAAAGTAAAATTTGTACAAAACTATTGAATATTTGTTGTAGTTTACTTGTATATGTATAATAAAAAATAAAAAAATTATTGTATCCAAGCGTATCGTATTCTAGAAAATTCAAAAATTTCATGCACAATCGTATCCGTATGCATGTATCAATGTACCCACTTATCCGTATCCGTTTATCATAGGTTATAAAACAATTTTTTTTTTTAGGATAAAAAGAAAGGTATTGCCCTTTCTACTAAGAAGGCCTGCCCTTGATCCTGCTGACGAAATTTTCCGACAAGGAAAACTGTGAGAGTTGGGATATTTTCATGAAATCTTTGGCTACACAATATGCGACATTTGATGATATATTTATTAGATTTAGACAAGTGCATATCCTATTTCTAATATTATTCAAATTAATTATCCTAAATTTTTACATTTGTCTCCTTTTATTAACTTTTTCTGTAATTTTAATAAATGTTACATAAAATATAGTATAATTATTGTTGATGATTTCTTCCTTGGTAAATGTGAGTGGAGATTTAAAATGCAATTTTGGGGTTAAAGATGCAATTTGGGGTTAAATTTTCTTTGTTTTTAGAGCGGCGGATGCCTCCCATTTATATGAGTAGGTTCATCCCTGGAGACTAGGAGCTCAAACAATATATGATTGTGTTTGGATGGATGAATAAATTTTATTTAAATAGATGAATTTGATTTGAGAACGAATTTAAAACTTGGATTTGAAATGACAAGTATCTTAAATGTATTTCAAATTCATTACAATTAACATTGTATTTACATAATTTAGTAAATATATGAATTTGAAATGCACCAAATATAAATCAATCTAAACAATTAAATGTATTTGAACTCATGGATTTGAAATACATCGTTTAAAATTTCTCAATCCAAATACACCTACTATTCGCTCAAATGAACAGAGGCGCTATTTATTGACAACATTTAGAGAATGTGAAAATCATTTCTTGGTATTGAATTTCATAAAAAAAACAGGGAGTTTCATCATATTCTCCGAATTATTGGTTCTTAGCACCGCTTGTTATGACAATATAGGTTGATTTACTTGTTGTGGTACATAGTTTTATAGTGCCAAGGCTTAGGGGTTTAGTGTAACTTTGTAATTCTATTATGGCTTGAAACATATGTTGTGCTTCCGTATTAAAACGATCAATATATATATATATATATATATATATATATATATATATATATATATATGGATCATCACATAGGATTATAAGATGGAGAAACAAGATAATGATTGAAACCTGTCATGCGTGAACATCCTTCGATTTATTTGGTGGCGGTCCTGAGGGGTCAAGATTGTCACTCAAGGATTAGTCAGATGTAAACTTGGATACATCATTAAACTATAAAAAAAAAAAACAAGATAATGATTGGGCAGTGTCCTTTAGGTGCTTATTGAGGCGTGGGTGGCGTGCGCTTTACTCAAAATCATGTTAGACGACCGTGTCTTGTCTTGGTTTCTTTCCAGGTTTTCCCACGTCACAAAACCAAATTCAATTTTGACTTTACAAATAATAAATAAAATCTATATATATTTAAATCGGTTCTACTAGTAATATTAACATTAAAAAAATAGAAAAAATAATATACCAAAATCTACCTAAAACGTGACAGAATATTTTTAAAAATACGTAATTTTTATATTATTAAAACAAATAAAGATGAGTCTAAAATTCTCTCTATCTTAGTGAAGTTTAAGTTACATGGGCAACGGCAGCTCATGCATCGTAAATTGTAATTACTGCTGCCAATCAATGGGAGAAAAGTAAAGAAATAACCGTTCAATGAAATCAAAGCAGTCAGACTAAATAATTAAGTGTAATTAATGACATTAATGTGATTTGATTAACACACCCCTGTCGACGTTCAACATTCCGATTTATTAATTAAGTGTTAAACTTCAACCGAGTGTATCATATATCAACACATATAGATACATATTTATATGTGTTCCGGTTCATACAAAATTTTTTTCCAACCCACAGCAGGGAATAAATACATGTTTGTTTTCTATTTTCTATCAAAATTAAATTAATAATATATTTTGTACTAAACGAATTGATCAGTAGATCTCATTTCAATATATTTAGCAGCCAATCCATATTTTAATTTATAAACGACCCAATTTCATGGATTTATGTGGTAATTTTGAAGAACAATATAAGGTTATACTTATATATTTTTTTCAGATATTTGATCATGTTAACTATATTCAGCATGTCTTGTATAAATAATACATGTTTGTCACATATAGGCAACATTGTTTGGTAAATCGATTAGATAATAAATAATGTATAATACGAGGATAATAAATTGAAAAATATATAGATAATACATTATTGTGTAACTCGACACAAATGGTGAATGGAATAAGGACGTAGAAATAATCAATAGCTTATCCTCCTTCTCACTAAATGTAAAAAATGCAATGAATGTCCTTTCGATCTCATTATACGGTTTCATATTGTAAAAAATGCAACGAATATCTTTTCGATTTAATACATAATATGTGAGCACCTGTTTCTAATCAAGTGTGTAATTATCGCATAATGATTATTTATTTGTAAACAGTGGAAGATTATTTAAAATTTACCAACAAGTGGCTCTAAAAATTTCAGCATGACCTCCTCGCACGAGAGACGTACCAAAAAAAATGAAAACACAATAATAGTATCTTCAGTGCAGAAAGTAAATACATAATACAATCATGCATCATAGACATCCAACACATGATCCTACCAAAAATATTTACATCATATCAAAGCATGCACAGTAAGTATTCAGCAAACATTTCATACTCAAAATATTAACATAATACCATCAGCTGTAAATAAACACAAGATAACCATAAATATTCAACACCGAACTGAATAAACTCAATTTACATAATTCTACGATCCAGAACATACCCTGGTATAATTTAACTATCCTACGACTGAGAAAAAGATAAAAGAAACAACCTCAGGTAAGACTTCAACGAGTATTCTCTATCTGGGATCCTGATTACCTGTAATACATGTCATTGTCCACACACAAAGACAACAACAACAGCCCCCTTTGGGGTGAGCCAAAGCCCAATATGAAACTATCAAGTAATTACAACATGTATCTATAAATGTGATATATGATGTGATGCAATGCATGGAAGGTACGAATCATCTCGGGATAGCAAACGTATGGAATCCAAGGAATCTCAATCTCGAGCTAGGATGGCGACACGCGTCGCCCCGTCGGGCCATCGAGGTCTCCAACCATCCTACAATGGGCGATGGCGACACATTCGGTGCTACAAGGTCTATTGAGCCCGATGCAACCAAGCATCCCCGTGTCTGAGTGACGTCGACACACTCGGCGCTATAATTACTAAACTGAGCCAATTAGCGATGTGCCCATCATCCTCACGACGCCATAACAAAGATCTCAATAAGATTCATACAGGTATCAAAGAAACGATGGCTCAACGTGTATGTCATGCATCGATGTATATATGTAAAAATGATGTGTATTAACAAAACATTTATTTTCATACACTGCTAAATCATGAATACCATGAATGCTCCAATATTCAACTAAACCACGTAGCCAAGTAATATCACGTAATTCACATAATTTCAGCTAAGCATGTATCAAATAATACAGATACATGTCGTATGTTACCGATCGCAACATACATATTATTCCTTGTTCTAGAAGCTGAATATTCCCAACATAGTTCGTGGAACTCCAATGTCGTATGTTAATCTAAGCAAATGCATACAACACCATCATTTATATTCATCTACTATTTCATTTAATTCACAATATAAGAAAATGATGAATATTTGAAACTCCAATCATAATCATAATCGAGAATGATGCTTATGAACTTATATCTTATCTATTAGATCGTTTCACATCTTAACTAAGAGTCTTTAGAATCATTCAATACATTCTCTAGTTTTACATGAGTTAAATTTTCTATCAGTATTCATTAACCGACTTCGTCTAGTCCAATCATTATCATTTTATTTGTTCACTTCTTCCTATCGATTTCCAGATTAAATCAATTCATTTAAGGAGCTAAAAATGGTACATTTGAACTGTCAAATTTTGATTAAACTCACAGCAGATATTTGGATTTCAAAACATGATATTTGACCCAAAAATACACTTCAGCAATTACACATTCTCATACTAGCTAAGATGCACACACATGCACCTAAGTACTACTTTCTTAATTCCTATCAACAAATTTTCGATCCCTAGCAGGAACAAGGTGTAAGGAATCCAACAAGCAATGCGCAGCGAAAATAAAATATGGATTCCCTAACCATGGATCTATACAGAGTATTCATATCGGAATGATTAAAGAGTCTCACCCTTGTAGCGTGTTTGATGCAGATTCCTCGTTGTAGCACCACGAGTCACAAACAAAAGTTTGCACCTTTGTCTCTACGGTATCCACACGATCAAATCAAAAAGGGGATTTAAGAACAAGTTGCTATACTCGTTCTTAAACCGAAACAATAACCACACACGATTCTAAATCGAATGAAGATGGCCGGAAACACAAAAGATCAAGGCAGCGGCCGAGAGACTTTTGTTGAGAGGTGGCCGAGAGCTTCTTATGTTGGTGGCTAGGTTTTTGATATGTAGGATTAATCAAATCAATCACCATGTTATCTAATTATATATGTAGAATTTAATTAAGGTTCAAGGCTTTCTCAAAGCCTCATGAGCCTAAACCCATGATTTAATTAAATCCTTATAATCATTTAATTAAGACTCTTCTTAATTAATTAATTCATCCAATGAATCTAATTCCCTTTATCAATTTAATCTTTTGTGCGACCCGATAGGATCTTGTAATGTTGGCAGTGACATAAAATCTCATTTTATGTCACAAGCAATGAGCGGTATCTAGCAACACATCAAGGCTACCCAAATTACAAGAATGTCATTGACTCGACATAACCTTAGAACTTGTGATAATATTAACCATGTAACTTAATCCCTTTGTCCATGTGTTTAGATTGAACACGAGTCATGGAATAGTCATACTCGTATATTCAATCTCTATTTCTTGATCCCCAAGTAGAACTAGAATAAACGAATAAGCTCGATATCACATATCGACTCATTCGAGCACAGCAATGCATTTTAGTCTTACTTGATCAAGGGCCCAAACACTTCTCCTGTTATATAGGAGGGACAAATCCTATCTTGATCAATCAACATCCCTCTACATAATTCGTAGTGTACCCAATAGTTGCCTTTATTGTTTACCCTGTTACAGGTAACGTTTGACAATATCAAGATACATAACTCATTATGTTGGGATCTCTGATGATCGCAAGTCGTAAGGATTACATACATTTTCACTATGAGAATTACTTATGAACTCATATAACTATCCATGTAGCATTCTCATGGTGGGTCTGTCCAGTACATTGTTCTCTAACATGTACCCATGTGTTGATTTGATATCTCATATCCATGAATTAATTCATCAATCAAAACATACTAGTCTCAATGTATTATCATTATCCTGATTTATGATAATACTTGAATATGGACAATCTTTAAGAATAATACAATATTATTCTAAGGACATTAACTTATATATCAATTCATATTGCACAGATATTCGAATAATATATAATAATGATTTGCCATTTATAAAATCATAATACATTGTATGTCATAAACAATCATCTAATGACTTGTCTTAGGGCATATCCCAACAAATCTCCCACTTGCACTTAGACCAATCAGACATATACTTAATGCCTAGAGATCTAGTATGACGATCATGCTTCTGCTGTGACAGTGGCTTCGTCAATGGGTCAGATACATTATCATCTGTTGGTACTCTGCATATTTTAACATCTCTTCTTTCAACGATTTCTCGAATGAAATGAAAGCGCCGAAGTATGTGCTTGGATCTTTGGTGAGATCTAGGTTCCTTAGCCAATGCGATGGCTCCATTGTTGTCACAATAGAGTTCAATCGGATCTAGAATGCTAGGCATCACCCCAAGTTCAGAAATGAACTTCTTGATCCAAACAGCTTCCTTTGCTGCATCTGAGACAGCAATATATTCAGCTTCAGTTGTAGAATCAGCTACTGTCTCTTGCTTTGAACTCTTCCAGCTTACAGCACCTCCATTTAGGCAAAACACATATCCTGATTGTGATCGAAATCATCTTTGTCGGTTTGGAAACTTGCATCAGTGTAACCTATTACATTGAGCTCTTCCTCACCTCCATAAATCAAGAATGTATCCTTAGTTCTTCTCAAGTACTTCAGGATATTCTTGACTGCAACCCAGTGACTTTCACCTGGATCAACTTGATATCTGCTCGTCATGCTCAAAGCATACGAAACATCGGGACGAGTGCATATCATGGCATACATGATAGATCCAATAGCTGACGCATATGGAATCTTACTCATGTGTTGTCTCTCATCTGGTGTTGAAGGACACTGATCCTTCGAGAGATGTATCCCATGTGTCATAGGCACGAATCCTTTCTTTGATTCTTGCATGCTAAACCGTTTTAGCACTTTGTCTATGTATGTACTTTGACTTAGGCCAAGTAATCTTCTCGATCTATCTCTATAAATCTTGATTCCTAATACATAGGTGGCTTCACCCAAGTCTTTCATGGAAAAGCAATTCCCTAGCCAAATCTTTACAGATTGTAAGGCAGAGATATCATTCCCAATTAGAAGTATGTCATCTACATACAATATTAGGAAGATAATTATGCTCCCACTGACCTTCTTGTAGACACAAGGTTCATCTACATTTTTGATGAAACCAAACTCTTTGACTGCATCATCAAAATGAAGATTCCAACTCCGAGAAGCTTGCTTCAATCCATAAATGGATCGTTGTAGCTTGCATATCTTTCCAGCATCCTTTGGATCGACAAAACCCTCGGGCTGTGTCATGTACACATCCTCAAGCAGATTTTCATTAAGGAAAGATGTTTTGACATCCATCTGCCAGATTTCATAATCATGAAATGCAGCTATTGCAAGTAAGATCCTAATGGATTTAACAATGGCAACTGGTGAAAAAGTTTCATCATAGTCAATACCATGAATTTGTTTGAAACATTTTGCTACCAGTCGACCTTTAAAGGTTTGTACATTACCATCCATGTCGGTCTTCTTCTTGAAAATCCATTTGCACCCTATGGGTCTCACCCCTTCAGGTGGGTCAACCAAAGTTCATACTTGGTTTGCATACATGGATTCCATTTCAGATTTCATGGCTTCTTGCCATTTCTCAGAATCAGTGTCCATTATAGCTTCTTGATAAGATGACGGCTCATCCTCATCAATAAGTAGTAAGTCACCTTGTTGAGTCACAAGAAATCCATATCTCTGTGGCTCCCTGTGTTCTCTTACAGACCTACGTTGGGCTTGTGTCTCTTCAGCAGGTACTTTATCCACAACAACTTGTGGTGTCTGCTCTGTTTCCATCTCAATATCATGTTCAGTGTTTTCTTGTGGTTGAACTTTACTAAGTTCTATACGTCTCCCACTGGTTTTTCGAGAAATAAATTCTCTTTCAAGAAAGACACCAGTCCGAGCAACAACCACTTTGTTCTCGGTGGGATAATAGAAATAGAATCATTTCGTTTCCTTAGGATACCCCACAAATAAACACTTATCAGATTTGGGTCCAAGTTTGTTAGAGGCGTGACGTCTCACGAAAGCCTCACAACCCCCAAATCTTCATAAAAGACATACTAGGACGTTTCCCAGTCCATATCTCAAATGGTGTCTTTTCCACTGATTTAGATGGAACACGGTTCAGTATGAATATTGTTGTTTCTAAAGCATGTCCCCAAAAGGATATCGGAAGATCTGCATGACTCATCATTGATCTAACCATGTCCAACAAGGTTCGATTTCTCCTCTCGGATACACCATTCCATTGTGGAGTATACGGGGGAGTGAGTTGTGGGACTATCCCACACTCCTTTAGATAGTCATGAAACTCTTGGCTTAGGTATTCACCTCCTCGATCTGATGAAGGATTTTGATACTTTTACCAAGTTGGTTTTGTACTTCATTCTTGAAATCCTTGAACTTTTCAAAGGTTTCATGTTTATGTTTCATTAGGTACACATACCCATATCTACTGAAGTCATCAGTAAATGTAACGAAGAAAACCACCTCTAGCATGTGTGCTTATTGGTCCACATACATCACTATGTATGAGACTCAATAAATCATTTGTCCTTTCTGTTGGGATATGCCCTAAGACAAGTCATTAGATGATTGTTTATGACATAAAATGTATTATGATTTTATAAATGGCAAATCATTATTATATATTATTCGAATATCTGTGCAATATGAATTGATATATAAGTTAATCTCCTTAGAATAATATTGTATTATTTTTAAAGATTGTCCCTAGTCAAGTATTATCATAAATCAGGATAATGATAATACATTAAGACTAGTATGTTTTGATTGATGAATTGTTCATGGATATGAGATATCAAATCAACACATGGGTACATGTTAGAGAACATTGTACTGGACAGACCCACCATGGGAATGCTACATGGATAGTTATATGAGTGTCATAAGCAATTCTCATAGTGATAATAATGTATGTAATCCTTACGACTTGAGATCATCAGAGATCCCAACATAAGGAGTTATGTATCTTGATATTGTCAAACGTTACCTGTAACAGGGTAAACTATAAAGGCTATTGGATACACTAAGAATTATGTAGAGGGATGTTGATTGATCAAGATATGATTTGTCCCTCCTATATAACAGAAGAAGTGTTTGGGCCCTTGATCAAGTAAGACTAAAATGCATGGCTGTGCTCGAATGAATCGATATGTGATATCGAGCTTATTCGTTTATTCTAGTTCTACTTGGGGATCAAGAAATAGAGATTGAATATACGAGTATGACTATTCCATGACTCGTGTTCAATCTAAACACATGGACAAAGGGATTAAGTTACATGGTTAATATTATCACAAGTTCTAAGGTTATGTCGAGTCAATGACATTCTTGTAATTTGGGTAGCCTTGATGTGTTGCTAGATACCGCTCATTGCTTGTGACATAAAATAAGATTTTATGTCACTGCCAACATTACAAGATCCTATCGGGTCGCACAAAAGATTAAGTAATGTAATGATTAAAAAGTTGTGAAATGATTGTAAAAATAGTATGTGATAAATTATATGCTGTTTGATTGGATGATAAGATTGTTGATAAGGATTATTATTTGATACAATGACAAAAATACCCTCATTATTATAATAATAAATATAACATTAATTATAATATATATATATACGTATGTATGTATATATATAATAATAATAGTATATATAATATGTAATAATATATATTATTATTACATTATAATATAATAATAAAAAATATATTATAATATTAATAAAATAAATAAATAATAATAATAACCATAATAATAAAAATATATAGATAAATTAATATATATATAATAATATAATATAATACAGTAATCTTAATATAAAATAATAATAATCATAATATAAATATATATATATAATAACATCAATTATAATATATATATATATTTGGGGTGTATGTATATATATAATATATATAATATTATAATATTATTATTATTATTACATTATAATATAATAATAATAAATATATTATAATAATAATCATAATAGTATATATATATAATCATAGAGTATATATATAATATAATATAATATTAATATAATACAATAATCATAATATAGAATAATAATAATCATAATATATATATATATAATAACATAATTATAATATATATATTATTATATGCATATATAATTATAATAGTAATATATATATAATTTATATACATTATTATAATATATATAATCATAATATATAATAATAAACATAGTAAATATATATATATATATAAATAAATATACATGCGTGTGTATATATACATATACATAATAATAATAATAAGAATAATATATATATAATATATATAAATTATTATATTAATAACATATTATTATTTTTACATAATAATATATATATTTATGTATATATAATAATAATAGTAATATATATAATTTATATACATTATTATTATTATTATTATTATTATTATATATATATATATATATAAATACATACGTGCATGCATGCATGTGTATATATATATATAATAGTTATAATAATAATAATATATAATTATTTTTTGGCGGGAATTTCAAATTTTGAGATAGTGAAAAAGGCGGGAATGGACATTTATGTCATTTTGTTATAAAGTGGGATTAGAGTGTGATAAATATGATGGGATAATTTGTGTTAAAAATCGAAAAAGAACATAGGATAGGAAAAGTAATACAAAGATTACTAATGATATCATGTACTCCAAACGGAGCCTAAAAGGATTAAGAATAATGATTCTAATCCAACTTATCTCTGGCATTGTCGCTTGGGTCATATAAACGAGAATCGCATATCAAAACTTCATAAGGATGGAGTATTGGATTCATTTGATTTTGAATCATATGAAACATGTGAATCTTGTTTAATGGGCAAGATAACTAAAGCTCCTTTCAAGGGACATGTTGAAAGGACAAAATGATTTATTGAGTCTCATACATAGTGATGTATGTGGACCAATAAGCACACATGCTAGAGGTGGTTTTCAATACTTCGTTACATTTACTGATGACTTCAGTAGATATGTGTATGTGTACCTAATGAAACATAAACATGAAACCTTTGAAAAGTTCAAGGATTTCAAGAATGAAGTACAAAACCAACTTGGTAAAAGTATCAAAATCCTTCGATCAGATCGAGGAGGTGAATACCTAAGCCAAGAGTTTCATGACTATCTAAAGGAGTGTGGGATAGTCCCACAACTCACTCCTCCGTATACTCCACAGTGGAATGGTATATCCGAGAGGAGAAATCGAACCTTGTTGGACATGGTTAGATCAATGATGAGTCATGCAGATCTTCCGATATCCTTTTGGGGACATGCTTTAGAAACAGCAATATTCATACTGAACCGTGTTCCATCTAAATCAGTGGAAAAGACACCATATGAGATTGGACTGGGAAACGTCCTAGTATGTCTTTTATGAAGATTTGGGGTTGTGAGGCTTTCGTGAGACGTCACGCCTCTAACAAACTTGGACCCAAATCTGATAAGCGTTTATTTGTGGGGTATCCTAAGGAAACGAAAGGATACTATTTCTATTATCCCACCGAGAACAAAGTGGTTGTTGCTCGGACTGGTGTCTTTCTTGAAAGAGAGTTTATTTCTAGAAAAACCAGTGGGAGACATATAGAACTTAGTGAAGTTCAACCACAAGAAAACACTGATCATGATATTGAGATGGAAACAGAGCAGACACCACAAGCTGTTGTGGATAAAGCACCTGCTCAAGAGACACAAGCCCAGCGTAGGTCTGTAAGAGAACACCGGGAGCCACAGAGATATGGATTTCTTATGACTCAACAAGGTGACTTACTACTTATTGATGAGGATGAGCCGTCATCTTATCAAGAAGCTATAATGGGCACTGATTCTGAGAAATGGCAAGAAGCCATGAAATCTGAAATGGAATCCATGTATGCAACCAAGTATGGACTTTGGTTGACCCACCTGAAGGGGTGAGACCCATAGGGTGCAAATGGATTTTCAAGAAGAAGACCGACATGGATGGTAATGTACAAACCTTTAAAGGTCGACTGGTTGCAAAAGGTTTCAAACAAATTCATGGTATTGACTATGATGAAACTTTTTCGCCAGTTGCCAGGGTTAAATCCATTAGGATCTTACTTGCAATAACTGCATTTCATGATTATGAAATCTGGCAGATGGATGTCAAAACAGCTTTCCTTGATGGAAATCTGCTTGAGGATGTGTACATGACACAGCCCGATGGTTTTGTCGATCCAAATGATGCTGGAAAGATATGCAAGCTACAACGATCCATTTATGGATTGAAGCAAGCTTCTCGGAGTTGGAATCTTCGTTTTGATGATGCAGTCAAAGAGTTTGGTTTCATAAAAAATGTAGATGAACCTTGTGTCTACAAGAAGGTCAGTGGGAGCATAATTATCTTCCTAATATTGTATGTAGATGACATACTTCTAATTGGGAAGATATCCCTGCCTTACAATCTGTAAAGATTTGGCTAGTGAATTGCTTTTCTATGAAAGACTTGGGTGAAGCCACCTGTGTATTAGGAATCAAGATCTATAGAGATAGATCGAGAAGATTACTTGGCCTAAGTCAAAGTACATACATAGACAAAGTGCTAAAACGGTTTAGCATGCAAGAATCAAAGAAAGGATTCGTGCCTATGACACATGCGATACATCTCTCGAAGGATCAGTGTCCTTCAACACCAGATGAGAGACAACGCATGAGTAAGATTCCATATGCGTCAGCTATTGGATCTATCATGTATGTCATGATATGTACTCGTCCCGATGTTTCGTATGCTTTGAGCATGACGAGCAGATATCAAGTTGATCCAGGTGAAAGTCACTGGATTGCAGTCAAGAACATTCTGAAGTACTTGAGAAGAACTAAGGATACATTCTTGATTTATGGAGGTGAGGAAGAGCTCAATGTAATAGGTTACACTAATGCAAGTTTCCAAACCGACAAAGATAATTTTCGATCGCAATCAGGATATGTGTTTTGCCTAAATGGATGTGTTATGAGCTGGAAGAGTTCAAAGCAAGAGACAGTAGCTGATTCTACAACTGAAGCTGAATATATTGCTGCCTCAGATGCAGCAAAGGAAGCTGTTTGGATCAAGAAGTTCATTTCTGAACTTGGGGTGATGCCTAGCATTCTAGATCAGATTGAACTCTATTGTGACAACAATGGAGCCATCACATTGGCTAAGGAACCTAGATCTCACCAGAGATCCAAGCACATACTTCGGCGTTTTCATTTCATTCGAGAAATCGTTGAAAGAGGAGATGTAAAGATATGCAAAGTACCAACAGATGATAATGTATCTGACCTATTGACGAAGCCACTGTCACAACAGAAGCATGATCGTCATACTAGATCTCTAGGCATTAAGTATATGTCTGATTGGTCTTAGTGCAAGTGGGAGATTTGTTGGGATATGCCCTAAGACAAGTCATTAGATGATTGTTTATGACATACAATATATTATGATTTTATAAATGGCAAATCATTATTATATATTATTCGAATATCTGTGCAATATGAATTGATATATAAGTTAATGTCCTTAGAATAATATTGTATTATTCTTAAAGATTGTCCCTAGTCAAGTATTATCATAAATCAGGATAATGATAATACATTAAGACTAGTATGTTTTGATTGATGAATTGTTCATGGATATGAGATATCAAATCAACACATGGGTACATGTTAGAGAACAATGTACTGGACAGACCCACCATGAGAATGCTACATGGATAGTTATATGAGTGTCATAAGCAATTCTCATAGTGATAATAATGTATGTAATCCTTACGACTTGAGATCATCAGAGATCCCAACATAAGGAGTTATGTATCTTGATATTGTCAAACGTTACCTGTAACAGGGTAAACTATAAAGGCAACTATTGGATACACTACGAATTATGTAGAGGGATGTTGATTGATTAAGATAGGATTTGTCCCTCCTATATAACAAGAGAAGTGTTTGGGCCCTTGATCAAGTAAGACTAAAATGCATGGCCGTGCTCGAATGAATCGATATGTGATATCGAGCTTATTCGTTTATTCTAGTTCTACTTGGGGATCAAGAAATAGAGATTGAATATACGAGTATGACTATTCCATGACTCGTGTTCAATCTAAACACATGGACAAAGGGATTAAGTTACATGGTTAATATTATCACAAGTTCTAAGGTTATGTCGAGTCAATGACATTCTTGTAATTTGGGTAGGCTTGATGTGTTGCTAGATACCGCTCATTGCTTGTGACATAAAATAAGATTTTATGTCACTGCCAACATTACAAAATCCTATCGAGTCGCACAAAAGATTAAATCGATATTCATTGGATGAATTAATTAATTAAGAAGAGTCTTAATTACAGGATTATAAGGATTTAATTAAATCATGGGTTTGGGCCCATGAAGCTTTAAGAAAGCCTTGAACCTTAATTAAATCTTATAATATATAAACAAGGTTATAATTAATTGTTAGACTACACAATTCATAAAACCTAAACACTAGCTCACGTTCGGCCGCCTCTTTGTTCTTTAAGACACACGGCCGCCGCCGACTTCTTGGTAGAATTGATTGGTAGTCGTTGATCGGTTTTGAACCGAGAGTTTAGTTTTGGTTCAAGAACAAGTCTAGCAACTTGTTCTTGAACGTCCATTTCGATTTGATCGTGTGGATACCGTAGAGACGAAGGTGTAAATTTTCGTTTGTGACTCGTGGTGCTACAACGAGGATTCTGCATCAAACATGCTACAAGGGTGAGACTCTATAATCATTCCGATATGAATACTCTGTATAGGTCCATGGTTAGGAATCCAAAATTTTATTTCCGCTGCGTATTTGCTTGTTGGATTCCTTACACTTTCAACATGTCCCTTGAAAGGAGCTTTAGTCATCTTGCCCATTAAACAAGATTCACCTATTTCATATGATTCAAAATCAAATGAATCCAATACTCCATCCTTATGAAGTTTTGATATGTGATTCTCGTTTATATGGCCCAAGCGACAATGCCAGAGATAAGTTGGATTAGAATCATTATTCTTAATCCTTTTAGTATTTATGTTATAGACAGGCATATCAAGATTTAATACGTAAAGACCATTAATCATTTGTGCACTAGCATAAAACATATCATTTAAATAAATGGAGCAACAATTGTTCTTTATAATAAATGAAAATCCAAACTTGTCCAAACAAGAAATAGAGATAATGTTTCTAGTAATTGAAGGCACAAAATAACAATCTTTTAAATCTAAAGATAAACCGGAAGGCAAAGATAATGAATAATCTCCTATAGCTAATGCAGCAACTCTTGCTCCATTTCCTACTCGGAGATCTACTTCGCCTTTTGCCAATGTCCTACTCCTTTTAAGATCCTGCACATTAACACAAATGTGAGATCCACATCCAGTAACTAATACCCACGATGAAGAAGTAGATAAATTGACTTCTATAACAAAAATACCTGAAGTGGAAGTCACACTTCCCTTCGTCTTCTTAAGATCCTCCAGATAAACTTTGCAATTTCTTTTCCAATGTCCGGTCTCACCGCAATGGAAACAGTTCCCCTCTTTTGCCACTCCTCCCTTTGGCTTTAATGCAGAAACATGTGGCTTAGACTTAACAAGGACCTTCTTGTTCTTCTTGAAGCCTTTTGCTTTAGCCCTTCCTTTGCTCTTATTCACAATAAGAACATTAGTATGCTTAGACTTCTTGCTGTTAGCTTCAAAAGTTCTCAGCATGCCAAGCAACTGTGGTAGAGTCTTTTCAATTTCAATCATATTGTAATTCAAGACAAATTGACTGAAGCTTTCAGGCAACGATTGCAAGATCACGTCAGTGGCCAACTCTTGGTCCAAAGGAAAACCCAGCTTCTCCAGATTCTCAATGTACCCAATCATCTTGAGTACATGAGTTCCAACCAGACTTCCTTCTACCATTCTACACTGGAATAACGCTTTAGAGAAGTCATACCTCTCTTGTCTTGCTTGTTGTTGGTACAGTTGCTTTAGATGCTGGATCATCGAACGCCTCCATTTCCTCATGTTGCTTCTGAAGCTCAGAGTTCATGGTGGCAAGCATAAGGCACCCACATCAAGTGCGTCATTTTGATGCTTCTTGTAAGCATCTTTATCGGCTTTAGCAGCCGTCAAGGGAGGTTCCTCAGCAGGTAAGGGTTCCTCTAGGACATATTGCTTCTTTTCTTGCTTGAGGACAATCCTCAAATTCATATACCAGTCTAGGAAATTTGTCCCATTAAGTTTGTCCTTCTCAAGGACCGATCGCAATGATAGTGCATTTGTAACGTTGTTTGTTGCCATGGATATCTATAATATAAATATGCAAAATGAGTTTATGATTTTAATCATTTAATATGGTCTTATATTAAATGATACTCCCACTATTTTGTTTAAAATTATCAACCCTCGAAAACTTTAGTGGGCCAAGATCCATATTTCACTTAATCTTGAGTTAGCTTTGGCTAATCGCCCAAGACTCGGTTATTTAGGTAGACAACTCTTTGTCAATTACAATCACATGCAATTCTTGGATGATTGGATGAACAACGCTGTTGGGTTTTGGAAACCCGAATAATCTTGGTTTTGATGTTAACAAAACTTGTTATTGTGTTGCTAACATATTTCATCAAGTGTGCAGTTCATAGATCATAACTTAGAAGCTTGATGAATTACAAAGAAGTAGCTTGAAAATATCAAGCTGGACCAAGACTGAAATCCCGGCAGAGCGGATTGTTTCAATCATATCTAATAGCTAGGATATCGAAATGGCATGCTTCCAAAGAGATTGAACAGCCAACTTAAAATACAAAAAGTCATATTTCACAACAGATCGGCTAGGTCAAATGTTATCAAGGAGAAAAGACGCCTGCAAGATCGAGCTGAACCGCGAAGAAACAGCAAGCTGTTTCAGCAAGCAACTATCAGTATGGTGGCCATAAATCTCAGCTCGCTTATCGGAACGGAACGATTAAGTATGGGTTTGAAAGCTAAGACAAAGATCTACAAGTCATCTTTGGAAGTGAGAGACTGAATCGGACGTTAAGATGGCCAAAAAGCTTCTGCAAGTCACGCCATGTGAGGCCTGTAAGATCGAGCTGTTACAGCAAAGTCCCTGTCAGTCTGGTGGGCATAACTCTTAGCTCGCCTTTTGGAACGGAACGATTAAGTATGGGTTGGAAAGCTAAGACAAAGATCTACAAGTCATCTCTGGAAGTGAAAGACTGAATCGGACGTTAAGATGGCCAAAAAGCTTCTTCAAGTAACGTCATGTGCTGCTGCATCCAGCAAACAGACAGCAGGAGCATTGCCTTGTATTTCGAGCATAACTACAAACTCGAAATCGAGCGATTATTGATTCCGTGGAAAGCTAAGAGAAAGTGCTACAACTTTCATGTAGATCACTTTGCCCAAAAATCAAAGAATCAAGAGTTACAAGCAACAGATCGAAGAGCAAGTTTATCAATCTGTTTTTGTATCAAGCTGATTGTCCAGACTGATCTGGACCAGACTGATCTGCCCGTGCTGATCCGGACCAGACTGATCTGCCCGTGCTGATCTGCCAGACTGATCTACCATGCTGATCCGGCCAGACTGATCTGCCCAATCTTATCCGGCCAATCCGGTCCGAAATACAAATAGCCCAGAAACCAGAATATGACCGTTGCAAGCTCGGGAATGGTGCAGAACCTTTTCCAACGGGCATATTCTTGTGTCTAACGTATATATCATTACTTGGGGCTATATATACATGATTTAGAAGCTCAATAACAGCTGATTGAAGATCAATCCAAGCCTTCCAAAGCAAACCCACTTGGGATTCAGTTGAGGAACTTAAAAGACAAAAGTTGCTAAATGAAGAGCACTCATCAAACCTTTGGCACCTCTTACCTTGTTGTATCAGATTCATTATGGAATCATTTGTGCCTTTGTATTCACTATATTCATTGTATTTGTGAGCTAAAATAGAAGAGTGAATATCATTGTAACGGTTGATGATTTATCACAACCGATGAGAGGTCTTTGTATGTGAGACATTAAAGAACATACATAGTTGAGTTGCTAGGAGTTCTAGTTGGATGGGGACTTCCCAACTGGATCGGGTTTGTACAACGGGATTGTATAAATCAAAGTCGAATCCTTCCATGAGGTGGAAGAAGGGGAGACGTAGAAGGATTACACCACCTTCGAACTTCCATAAACAAATGCTTGTTTATTTACTTTAATTGCATATCTTTAAAATGTCTTTCAAATGAGTAATCGGTTTAGAGCGGGTTATGTCGAGTGTCTTCCGCTGGTTTTGTAACCGAACTCGATATAATCTCTCGGTGCAATTAATTCAAGAACACGAGCTATTGAAGCTCAAGTTGGTTGAACTCGGGTGTGGAATGGCAACCCACCCCCGGAATCGATCCTGACAAACGTTTTGTTCAAATTCATCTAATGAATTATTTTCCAACCCCATGCATCTAGGTTCTCAATCCTATTGAGATAACGCTAGTTAAGTCTAACCCAATTTTAAAATAACATGATATCACTTTTATCCTTTCGTGTCTCACTAAGATTGTCACGGTGCTTTGCTTTGGCAAACCTACACATGTTCAATCCAAGTCTTGACGAGTATTTTTAATTGGAAGGCATCTTAAACTTAATATTATAAGAGGGATTTATTGATCTCATGATTTTATTAATATTGAAAATATGTCCGGTACATATATGAATATATACATATCTACATATATATATATATAAGCATCAATATTAAATAAAACATTAAACATGCATCTCATACATCAACATAATGAAAATGTGACATGGTTATAGTTCATACTAGCGATTTTCTCAAGCCAATGAGAAAATCCTAAAAGTCCACCTAAGGTTACTTCTCCAAGCACCTCTTTGGCTCCCTTTTGTGAATGGCCTTCTCATCCCGGCACCATGGTCCATCTTCATGTTGGGATATGCCCTAAGACAAGTTATTAAATGATTGTTTAAGACATACAATGTTTTATGATTTTATAAATGGCAAATCATTATTATATATTATTCGAATATCTGTGCAATATGAATTGATATATAAGTGAATGTCCTTAGAATAATATTGTATTATTCTTAAAGATTGTCCCTAGTCAAGTATTATCATGAATCGGGATAATGATAATACATTGAGACTAGTATGTTTTGATTGATGAATTGTTCATAGATATGAGATCCCAACATAAGGAGTTATGTATCTTGATATTGTCAAACGTTACCTGTAACAGGGTAAACTATAAAGACAACTATTGGATACACTACGAATTATGTAGAGGGATGTTGATTGATCGAGATATGATTTGTCCCTCCTATATAACAGGAGAAGTGTTTGGGCCCTTGATCAAGTAAGACTAAAATGCATGGCCATGCTCGAATGAGTCGATATGGGATATCGAGCTTATTCGTTTATTCTAGTTCTACTTGGGGATCAAGAAATAAAGATTGAATATACGAGTATGACTATTCCATGACTCGTGTTCAATCTAAACACAAAGGACAAAGGGATTAAGCTACATGATTTATATTATCACGGTTTCTAGGTTATGTCGAGTCAATGACATTCTTGTAATTTGGGTAGCATTGATGTGTTGCTAGATACCGCTCATTGCTTGCGACATAAAATGAGATTTTATGTCACTGCCAACATTGCAAGATCCTATCGGGTCGCACAAAAGATTAAATCGAGAATGGAAATTAAATTCATTGGATGAATTAATTAATTAAGAGGAGTTTTAATTAAATGATTAAAAGAACTTAATTAAATCATGGGTTTGGGCCCATGAGACTTTGAGAAAGTCTTGAACTTTAATTAAGCCTTTTAATAACAAGGTTATAATTAATTGTGGGGGACAATTTTTCATACCATTCAAACCTAGCAAGATAGCACACGGCCGTCATCTCTCTTGCTTCTCTCGACTTCTTCATAGTCGACGTGAGGAAGAGTGAGTTTCGGGCCATCCTTTGATTGTGAATCGAGTGTGCTTCTTGTATCGGTTTAAGAACAAATCTAGCACCTTATTCTTAAACTATCCCTTGTTCGATTTGATCGTATGGATACCGTTGAGGCAAGACCTTGGAGGTGTTGCTCGTGACTCGGAATCGTTGAACGTGGTGCTTCGTGGAATCTGCTCAAACACGCTACAAGGGTGAGACTCTTATAATCCTTTATCCGATATGACAACTTCGTATAGATCCGCGGTTCAAGTAATCCAAAACTTTAAATTCCGCTGCGTTGTATGCTTGTTGGATTACTTACACTTCATTGATCTCCATCAATAAAAACTCTAACTAAACTATATAACAATTACATGATTTAGAGAATTCCTCGAGTTACATTCGAGGGGGAGCATAGGGGAGGGAATACATTCAGAAAAATAGAGAAGCACGACTCGCAGACCGTATTAAATTACAAACATTCACAAACTCCTATCTAATAGGGCATAGGGCTATAACCATGCACCATGCTCAAACAACACGTATAACATGCTATAACATTTAATTAATTAAATTCTAAACATTTTAAAATTTTAATTCTAATTAAAACTGTAAAATAAATTTTATGAAATTATCGTACGCTCGGGACATCACATGTCACGGAAACTTAGCCCAAAAGTCTACGTCCAACCATGAGGGTTCGAAACCCTAAATTTTGGTGACGATGGCCGTGAGCCATTAGGGTTCGAAACCCTAGCCGTCACGAGCCACAATGGTTCGAAAACTTTGTTTTAGTTCTCGGCCTTTCATGCACGATTCATGACGTTGGCGTCTTGACCATCTCGAGCCAATGAGTTCGAAAACCCTAGCCCTCATGTGGCCCTAGCCGTCACATATCATTTATCGTGAGCCATGCGCCGCTAATTAAAATTTTCGAGCCAAGAGGAGGGTTCTAAACCCTAGCCATGTTTCGACACTTCCATGCACAATTATTAGCCACAACGGCTAAACCATCTCGAGCCAAGGGTTCGAAAACCCTAGCCCTCATGTGGCAGTCGTGGGTCATTTGTGATGGTGGTGGCCGAACCACAAAGAGCTATGGGCTCGGTTTTCGCTTTTGTGTATCGTATACATAAATAGTCAATTATATCATATATAATTTTACGATGATTTCACAAACTCAATTTATTCCATATCATATATGAATTATACAGTTTTAAAGCATGCAATATAATTCTAAATATGATTAAACGATTAACAATATAATTCCGATATGAGCTTTGTACACGGCTCTGATACCACTGTAAGGAATCCAACAAGCAATGCACAGCGGAAATAAAATATGGATTCCCTAACCATGGACCTATACAGAGTATTCATATCGGAATGATTAAAGAGTCTCACCCTTGTAGCGTGTTTGATGCAGATTCCTCGTTGTAGCACCACGTGTCACAAACAAAAGTTTGCACCTTTGTCTCTACGGTATCCACACGATCAAATCGAAAAGGGGATTTAAGAACAAGTTGCTAGACTCGTTCTTAAACCGGAACAATAACCACACACGATTCTAAATCGAATGAAGATGGCCGGAAACACAAAAGATCAAGGCGGCGGCCGAGAGACTTTTGTTGAGAGGTGGCCGAGAGCTTCTTATGTTGGTGGCTAGGTTTTTTATATGTAGGATTAATCAAATCAATCACCTTGTTATCTAATTATATATGTAGGATTTAATTAAGGTTCAAGGCTTTCTCAAAGCCTCATGGGCCTAAACCCATGATTTAATTAAATCCTTATAATCATTTAATTAAGACTCTTCTTAATTAATTAATTCATCCAATGAATCTAATTCCCTTTATCAATTTAATCTTTTGTGCGACCCGATAAGATCTTGTAATGTTGGCAGTGACATAAAATCTCATTTTATGTCACAAGCAATGAGCGGTATCTAGCAACACATCAAGGCTACCCAAATTACAAGAATGTCATTGACTCGACATAACCTTAGAACTTGTGATAATATTAACCATGTAACTTAATCCCTTTGTCCATGTGTTTAGATTGAACATGAGTCATGGAATAGTCATACTCGTATATTCAATCTCTATTTCTTGATCCCCAAGTAGAACTAGAATAAACGAATAAGCTCGATATCATATATCGACTCATTCGAGCACGACCATGCATTTTAGTCTTACTTGATCAAGGGCCCAAACACTTCTCCTGTTATATAGGAGGGACAAATCCTATCTTGATCAATCAACATCCCTCTACATAATTCGTAGTGTATCCAATAGTTGCCTTTATAGTTTACCCTGTTACAGGTAACGTTTGACAATATCAAGATACATAACTCCTTATGTTGGGATCTCTGATGATCTCAAGTCGTAAGGATTACATACATTATTATCACTATGAGAATTACTTATGACACTTATATAAATATCCATGTAGCATTCTCATGGTGGGTCTGTCCAGTACATTGTTCTCTAACATGTACCCATGTGTTGATTTGATATCTCATATCCATGAATTAATTCATCAATCAAAACATACTAGTCTCAATGTATTATCATTATCCTGATTTATGATAATACTTGACTAGGGACAATCTTTAAGAATAATACAATATTATTCTAAGGACATTAACTTATATATCAATTCATATTGCACAGATATTCGAATAATATATAATAATGATTCGCCATTTATAAAATCATAATACATTGTATGTCATAAACAATCATCTAATGACTTGTCTTAGGGCATATCCCAACACAAGGTACTACAATCGTTTATGAGTAACAACCAACAATTCTAACAGCATCAAATGCCCCAAAAATTCCATCAATTTTCCCCCAAAAGAACTCCTCAAAACATAGTAGAGTTCGAAAATATTAGCTGGGCAGATTGATCTCACATGCAAGGTTTTGGGCCAAAAACCACATAAAAATCGTGTACAAAACAACAAGAATTCAAGTCTACAAGCAACATAAATTTTGAATTCTAAACTCCAAGATTTTCGCACAATAATGCTTCAAAACCATAACAAAGCCATACCATAATACATTCAATAATTAAAGCTCCTAATGAAGGCCAAAATTTTGATTTAAAATCTGGAAAAATCGAAAACAAGTTTATCCATTTTTCGTGAACAGTAACCGAGCCTTGCATGCACGACATGGTGGTTGTAGGGGCGACGAGGGAAACATCGGTCATAGTGAGGTTGAGAGTTTGCACAACTGAATTCAAACTAAGCTATGGTTAAAAGGAAGAAATCGAACCAAAAACTACATGAACCCTAAAAATCGCAAATCAAACTTTTATGGCAAAAATCGAACGGAATAAGAAACTCACACCATGGATTCCTGGTGTGGAAAGTTGCGCCTGACAGTAGGGAACACGGTGGTAGGTCGGACGTACCGGTAGGTGGCCGGACGATGGCGAGCGCGCGACGTTTATGGTGAAGGGTCGGGATGAGAGTACTAAGCAGACGGGAAACAGGGTGTATGTGTTTTGTAAATGACCAACATTACATATTAATCGTTGTATCCTGGCCCAGTTATATACATCGGAGTGTCAACGGCGTACTGATACATTGAATGTATAACAATACCTGTGATTTATATCAACTAGTATAACACAAAAATAAATTCTTCATTTTTAATGAAATATTTTAAAAATTTTGTCGGAGTTTATTTTACCATTTCAAAATTATCTTATGTTCCAATTAAATTGTCAGTTGACATTCATATTGTAAATTTCACTTCTAATTAATTAATTCCAAATTAATTATTAATAAATTCCCAAATTATATTTAATTAACAGTAATCAAATCACGGGGCCTTACATTTCTCCCCCACTTAAACAGATTTCGTCCTCGAAATCTCAAACATAGATTCAGATCAACGCTGAAAACAACATACGGATCAGAATACACGACAGGACCTAACGATCCAAAATGCAAACAAGATGTTTAACACGAATGATCGATATTGATTCAACATTTGACAATGCATCAGTAACGTCTTATCTCATATATCGCCATCAGAACTGAGGTCTCAGAGTCATATGCATATTTCGTCTTCAGGGTAGATACTGTCTTTACAGTCATGAACTTCAGGAATAATGACAGAGGTAAATCAGAATTATCAGGAAGAACTTATCAACTATTAAGTTGTAAAAACTATCAGAAGATATTTGAAAGCTAAAAGGATGTCCTGAAGATACAAATTCTAAAGATTTCTGAGTTTGAACATCAATACGTTAGGCTTGTCTGATGTTTAGAATAAATTCCGACTCAACTTGAAATGCTGATACAATGATGGGATTTTTGGTATGAGTGAAAAGCTCAGTCAAATCTATAAATATCAGCATGTAATTGGGGATACGAACAAAAGCTAGAACAGACTCGTGGACTTTACGATTGAGTACAGCCGTAGCGACATTCATTCGTCTATGATGATATTGAGCTTCACCATTGTAATCCTTCAAAAGATTCATCAACCTGTGTTGTCTATTATTTAGATCGGATTGAAAGAATAAATATTTTAAGTTCTTGTGGTCCGAATAAAAACAAATTTTCCCATATATAAATAATGACGTCAAATGTTTAAAATAAAACATTTGTTACTAGTTCAAAACTATATACAGGGTCTCAAGAAAACAAATTTCATACTCATCTGACTAAATACATTTTCAACTTTTTTATGTCAGTTGAGTAATAGGTTTAGCCATTTTTCAAAAACAAAACCTTTCAATAAATTGACATTTGGAATCCCGCTAAACCATGAAACATCGGACCTCATGAATCAACAGAAATGCTACGTTGAGAAATGACGTGGCCCAAGGGTATCACTTCGATCATCCAAACTTCCATTTGGATAGCTTGTCATACATAATAATTTCCTAATAGGAAACTGAGATATCGATTTCAGCTCTGTCCTATTCTTTTTTATTTCAGAATGACAGATTCGGTGGTAAATCAAAGAACAAAAGTTACGCTCCTCTGATCTAAGAAAAATTTGACTCGCTTGAGTTAATCGCATAAGAGATGTGATATTTTCATATTTTTTGCTATCGATAAGAAATATCAATACAAATATCCCACTAAATAACATGATAGAAAGATCACCATCATGTGCAATCCACATTCGGGCTAGATGGATTGATCAAAAATATTTCGCGTATGTAATCTGAGATATCTGCTTCGGATATTCAACACATTCTATTTTCATCGTGAAAGACCAAGAGAATACGAATAGAAGTAAATACAATTCGATTATAATTTGTCAAAAGATTCGACTCATCGAGCTCATGAAAAAATAGTATCAAGAATTAGAATACTCGTATGACATAATCATAAGTCGAGTATACAAAATAGCTTTAGGCAGATCTTGGCTTTGGATTGACACCTGATACTATTCTGTTGGGTTTTGGAAACCCGAATAATCCGGGTTTTGATGTTAACAAAACTTGTTATTGTGTTGCTAACATATTTCATCAAGTGTGCAGTTCATGATCATAATTAAGAGCTTGATGAATTACAAAGAAGTAGCTTGAAAATATCAAGCAGGACCAAGACTGAAATCCTGGCAGAGCAGATTGTTTCGATCATATCTCATAGCTCGGATATCAAAATGGCGTGCTTCCAAAGAGATTGACAGCCAACTCAAAATACTAAAAGTCATATTTCACAACAGATCGGCTAGTTCGAATGTTATCAAGGCGAAAAGACGCCTGCAAGATCGAGCTGTACCGCGAAGAAAAAGCAAGTTGTTACAGCAAGCAACTGTCAGTCTGTTGGGCATAACTCCTAGCTCGCTTATCGGAACGAGACGATTCAGTATGAGTTGGAAAGCTAAGACAAAGATCTACAAGTCATATTTGAAAGTCAAAGACTGAATCGGACGTTAAGATGGCCAAAAAGCTTCTGCAAGTCACGCCATGATGTCCAAATGACAAACCGTTTTTTGCGTTGCAAACTAGACTCATAGAGGATCGTAAAGGTATAGGTCTTGCAGCCTAAGTCTTCACGAGGAGAT
Source organism: Haberlea rhodopensis (assembly GCA_907163345.1). Classification (NCBI taxonomy): domain Eukaryota; kingdom Viridiplantae; phylum Streptophyta; class Magnoliopsida; order Lamiales; family Gesneriaceae; genus Haberlea; species Haberlea rhodopensis. The sequence continues at coordinate 29,705,067 of CAJQUN010000003.1, read as the reverse complement.
ACAGTTTATTCCACAAAGTTGGACTAAGTGTGCTCCCACCGCTGAAAGACGAAATGGACATTGTTGAGTTTTGTCAAGAAATTCAAATTTGTTGCCAAGTATGCTTCATCCATCATAAAAAGAGGTTAATTTTGTTTAAAAATTAATGTGCATTGCATTTTTTTAATTTGTTTTAGCCTACCCCATTTGCCCCTCACTTGCTCAAATTTTCAAACATTTTAAAATTAAGGGGGAAAGTTTAATCTCAATCCTTGAGGGGGAGTAAATTTTATTTGTCTTCCTTTTTGATTCACACAAAAAGGGAGAGAATTATGTTGTTTAAAAAATATGATTTTTCTTGTTTTTTCTTGTTATGCAACATTGTGCTTTAATGTTCATATTTTTATTCAAGTTTTGTGATCATCAAAAAGGGGGAGATTGTTGGGTTTTGGAAACCCAAAAAATCTTGACTTTGATGTTAACAAAACTTGTTATTGTGTTGCTAACATATTTCATCAAGTGTGCAGTGAATATATGAGATTATACAGCTTGATGATGTGCTAAGAAACGACTTTGAATTTGATTGCTGAAATGAGAATTCAGCATCCAGTAGACCCCGATCATTGTTGACTAAATCAATCATATTGAACGCTTACCGCTTTACCAATAACTATAGTAAGGGTAATGGCGCAAAATCAATCTTTTCAACCATATACTAGCACAAGCGCCATGTGTTCGACCGATCACAAATTAGAGGCAATTGTTGAACCCCCGCAATCCCTCCCCCAATAATTGCACTCTCTATAACTCATGGGAATCGAACATGCAACCTGGCTCTGATACCACTTGTTAGGATCGATTCGGGGGGTGGTTGGTCAATCCACTCCCGAGTTCAACTAACTTGAGCTTCAATATCTCGTGTTCTTGAAATAATTGCACCGAGATATTATATCGAGTTCTGTTACAAAACCGAGCGGAAGACACTCGACATAACCCGCTCTATAACATATTAACCATTTGAAAGATATTTTAAAGGTATGCAATAAAATATGTAAAAACAGTAAGGAAAATAAATGCAGTAAAGTAAATAACATAAGAATTTGTTTCTGGAAGTTTGAAACACAAACGCTTCTACGTCTCCCTTTCTTCCATCTCATGGTGATACACTAGAAGATTTGGTTTACACTTTTTAGTATACAACCTACTTAGGCTAATACCACACAGATAGTCTAAACTCCTGGCCCAGACAAAATCACAAAGTTCATGTTCTTTAAAGTCTCACATGGAAATACCTCACTCATTTGTGATAAATCACCAAGTGTTACAATGATACTCACTCTTCTATTTTAGCTCACAAATACAATGAATAGAGTGAATACAAAGTCACAAATGATTCCATAATGAATCTGATACAACACGGTAAGAGGTGCCAAAGGTTTGGGGAGTGCTCTTCATTTATCAGCTTTTGTCTTTGAAGTTCCCCAATTGAATTTCAAGTGGGTTTGCTTTGGAAGGCTTGGATTGATCTTCAATCAGCTGTTATTGAGCTTCCAAATCATGTATATATAGCAACAAGTAATAATATATACGTTAGATACAAGAATATAGGTGTTGGGACAGTTTTGGTAAGCTTTCAAACATTGCAACGGTCATATTCTGCTTTCTGTGCTATTTTTGGAAGTCCACTGGTCGAGTGCGCTGTCATCTACTGGTTCAAAGTCCACTGGCCTCTACTGGTTCAAAGTCCGCTGCCTAAGGCTACTGGTACCCTGCTGTCCAAAGTCTGCTATTTTGTTCTCTTGGTTATAGCTCTTGATTTATTGATTTCTGGACAAAGTGATCTACATGAAAGTTTGAGTCATTTCTCTTAGATTTCCATGGAATCAAGAATCGCTTGATTTCAAGTTTGTATGAGAGAGTTATGCTCGAAATACCAGGCGATGCTCCTCCTGTAAGTTTGCTGGATATAACAGCACATGGCGTGACTTGCAGAAGCTGTTTGGCTATCTTAACGTCCGATTCAATCTTTTGGTTCTAAATATGATCTGTAGATCTTCATCTTAGCTTTCCAACCCATACTGAACCATCCCGTTTCGATAAGCGAGCTGAGAGTTATGATCCAATATACCACAGCTGCTCCAATCTGTCCGCTGTTGTTTCATCTTTGTACCAGCAGACACCTGCAGACATGTTTTCGTCAAGTAAACCTTCGAATCTAGTCTGCTGGCCTGAAATACGACTTGTAGAGAATTGAGTTTGATATTCAACCCCTTTAGAAGTACGTCGTTTCGATGTCCGAGCTATGAGATATGATTGATTTAGTCAACAATGCTCGGGGTCTATTGGATGCTGAATTCTCATTTCAGCAACCAAACTCAAAGTCATTTCTTAGCACATCATCAAGCTGTATAATATCATTTATTCACTGCACACTTGATGAAATATGTTAGCAACACAATATCAAGTTTTGTTAACATCAAAACCAAGATTATTCGTGTTTCTAAAACCTAACAAAAAACAATTAAAAACTTTTGAAAACAATAAATCAAATCTCTCGCGTGAAAAATATAAAAACAAATTTTTTTTTGTAAATAGGCTATGTCCCAATGCATAGAATAATTTTTTTCACGATGTTTCGTGGGAAAAATAAGCCCCGAATACTATTACCCATTTCTCCCCAATCAAATTGGGACATAAAAATTAGGTTTAAAAATTATAATTTGAATCAAAAAAGCAATAAGATGCTTAACTAATAAGATGCTTAATACAGAAAAATAATTTGATGAATATAGCTAATAACAATAATAAAATAATGTAAAAAATCCTTGTTAGGATCGGACTTGAGTGTTTAGAGGAGGGTTGATAGGGTTGATTATTACGCGTATTTGGGCTTTGATTTATATATATTTCTGTGTAGATTCCGTGAAGATGTTATGCTTTCTGGTATTTCTTTGATTGTTTCAGGAATCTAGGTGGAATGTGGAAGAATTGAGCTACAAGGAAGAAAGCGGATCAAATCAAGCAAATAAATGATGAATTTGAATCCTGACGTTCTCGATCAATCGGAACAGGAGGTCGATCGATCGACAAAGGCAGAAGTTTTGGCCAACATTAAATTTCAGAGCTCGATCGATCGGAATCACCAGCTCGATCGATCGAGAGAGGCAGAGAGTTGGCAAGAAAATGTGAAGAAAGCTCGATCGATCGGAAGCTTCATCTCGATCGATCGAGCAAGGCAGAGAAACTCATACTCGGAAGCTGAAGGCGCTCGATCGATCGAGACTTAATGACCGATCGATCGAGACGGAGAATTTTCAGAATTTTAAAAGCTTGATTTGGTTTTGATTTTTGGAAACACTTCCATATCTTCCCTCCTCTATAAATAAGGAAAAGAGGCAATAAAATTACATCCATAATTCTGAATAGAATCAGACCTAAATATTCTTTAGCCACCTTTCATCTACCCAGAACAAGAGAAGGTTGAAGAATCCTTTGAAGTGCAAGGAACGAAGCGAGAGAAGAAAGATTGTTCAACGCACAGAGTCGCTCCTACGTTTATCGTATTTCTAAACTCTAGATTAATTTGATTTTCATATTTATTTGATGTTTTTGAGGTTGAGAGACGATTAAGCATCTTGTTAAATTTGATTTGAATTTAATCTGGTTTATTTTATCAAGTTTAAGGAATTTTGTGTTTGAATCTTTGATTTGGTTGTGTTTGAGTGAATCAATATCTTTTGTTCATGAATTATATGCTTCATGCTATCAAAGCCTAGCTATCTTTGATTGATATTGTGAATTATAATTGAGATCGAGAGATAAAATTATAATACGCTAAAATAATTCATGTTGTATGTTTAAGATTTAGATCGAGAGATTAAATCACATACATGGTCACTTTAAATTGAAAGATTTAAAGATCAACGGTTTTCATAGAGACTTATTCGGTATTAAATTGGTTTAAGTGAACGAGAGTTACTTGTGTCAATTTATTACTAGTTTCAATACAGCTCGAGAAAGTGTATTGATTATATTCGGAAATTCGTCACCTTAAGAATTGATTGATAAGTAATTGTTTTAACAAACAAATCATTGACGATACACAATTAAACGAACATCTTGATAGATTTTTTGAGCGGAATTCATTCGCATTTTCAAAGGAGTTGTTTTATTTTTAAGTCTTTAGTTTAATTAGTTAATTATTTATCTTTTTCGTAGGCTAAATATAGTTTTGCTAATTTTATTTGGTACTTATACGTTAGTCTCTGTGGGTTCGACATCCTTTCTTATATATCACTATACTAAAACTTGACACCGTGAACTTGCGGTAGAATCGCTACACTGAGAATTAATTGTTTAAAATAAAAGCGATCAAGTTTTTGGCGCCGTTGCCGGGGACTAATTTGTATAATATCATACGAGATTAGTTAATTGTAATTTAGCCAATTTTTTTTATTATTTCATTCGAAAAAGAAAAAAAAATTATATAAATTTATTTTTGTTTTTGTTTTGTTTGTCTTGTGAGGTACTTGGAGATGCTACATCAACAAGCCTTCACAAGCTTTGCCCAACAACGTTTCGAACCGTTCTACGCTGTTTGGGAGAGATTCAATGAATTGGCCAACACATTCCGGTATCACAATTTTTTGAACTATACTCTCATGCAATATTTTTTCAAAGGGCTAGATGCACAGACACGCGAATGGGTATTGAGCGGAGCACTGATAACTGGGTGTCCCCTGATCGATAGAGATGAGGATAGTGTGATGCACCTGTTCAATGATATGGCGGACTTCGATCATCACTGGCATTGTGATCCTTCACTACAAGGTTGGAGTCACCAATACCCACCGGAGCCTCACTACCCTATTGATACGCCACAACCATTTGAACATCATGAAGAGAGGAGAGGTAGTTCTGCAGATGTCACGACGCAGTTAGAAGATACCTTAATAAGATTCATGGCATCAACTGAGAACAGTTTGGCGTGCCAAACCAACTCTATGCGTCACCTAGAGCAGCAAATGACAGTCATCGTGGAAACAATTTCAACTAGCTGCCAAGAGGAAGAGATGAGGGCTACAAATCAAGAGGCAACGAATCGAGTTTGGTTATATGATGATGAACACTCAACCAACCAAGTTTGGGGGAGTGATCCTACTAGTGTTGAAGATTCAAGGGAATGCGAGCCTCTTACAGAAATTGAGCTTACATTGGCGGAATTATCTGAGGAATTCCAAAAGGAAGATGAGTGGAGTGTGATGTTGGAGAAGGAAGAGACTTTCGATGATTCCGATTTGAGCCATCGATGGAGACATGTTCTATGCTATATGTGGATCCGTATTTTCCATCGATGCCAACTTCACCGCACTACATCCTCCAAGATATGAAGCCAAATCAAGAATCATTCTCTCACGCCTACTATTTCATGAAGAATGTTGTTGGAGCGACGAGCCTACATTGTTCATATCTTGCCAAGCTTGAGGGCATACTGAATGAAGACCCATTCGTGGTATCATACGATATTTACTATGCGCGGCAGCCGCTCTTTGATGGTTGCTTCTGATGGTCAAGCCGGAGACTAAAAATCAGCGCTTCTTGGGAGGCAACCCAAGCGTATCCTTTTGCTATTGAGTTTTGTTTATTTTCAGTTTTTGCATTTAGTTTGTTTATCTCTCGAGTCGACGATGTTACCATTTGCATTCTTCTCTTGCTAGGTACTTAGTTGGAGCGATGAACCCTTACAACAGTGAAACTGTCAAAGCAAATCTTCCTCAACCCTCATGTAAGCGTCTTGATCAGGGGAGTTTACTTTTTCCCTTTTGATTCTTTTAAACATTGAGGACAATGCTTGATTTAAGTTTGGGGGGGGGTGTTTATTGGTTTCTGCTATTGATTGGTGGTACTTCCTTGCATGACTAATCTAGCATGAGATTAGATCGTTTTTGGGCACATACAAAAATTTTTTTTCTTGAAAATGAGTTCTTCATTTAGAAATAATGAATTAGAACTGCAATGGTATTACATGATGATATTAATCCCCATCTCAACTTAAGTCTTGAAGATTTTGACTTGTTTGTGAATATCTTTAGTTGAGTTAATATTTCAAAAATTGAGGAATATTTTGAGCACTTTTGGCTTATGATTGAGTGAATTATATATTGGAACAATTGTGTTAACTATGATTTGTTTCGAGGATCTTGAAATACTTTAGAACCTACTTTAGAGCACTTTGAGGCGAATTTTATAGTTAGGAACTAGACTTTGAAATGATTTAGGCGATCATTGGACCGTTTGAGCCTTTCAAGCTTACCATGTTTATATCAATCTCTAGTCCCTACTTTGAGCCTAATTGATAAAAGAATGGAGTATGTTTAACATACTATTAGCCCCATTCAACATTATTTGGCAACCTCATTATACCCACCTACTTGAGCCTAAATGGTAGATTTTTATCTTGACCCTAAGGGAGTATAATGATTCTCATCAGATGCACTTGATTTGCTAAACTTTGATGAGCTTATTGTTGAAAAAATTGTTGAATGAGAAAAGAAAAAGATAGTCAAAAAGCCTTGAGAAAAAAATTGAATAAATAAGACCCAAAGTGGCCAAGGCTAGAAAAAAAAAGAAGAGAAGCTCAAAGTGTGCTAAACATTTGAATTTTCTATGATTATACTCTCTTCTTTGTATTTCCCTATCTTTTATTTGAAGCCAAATACCTAGGCCAAACATTACAAGCTTTAAAAGACCTATTAATCCAAGTCTAGGAAATAATTACATTAGTGGAGAAGTGCTTGAAAAGTAGGCTTATGGAGTGTTTTATAGTAATCTTGACTTTGAGTTTAATAGCATTGTTTGATCCTAAAAGTGTATATGAAACTCAAGATTGACATGAACACACACGCACGTTCCGATTTCTGCGATATATTGCTTAGCTTAGGAGAAAACACTCATGGTTAATTTTTGGATTGATTTATGGTTGAAGTGTTAGTGGGATTTCTGAGCTTTTACAATTGAGTTGCTAAGTTAATTCATTCAAAGTATTGATGATGAACTTTGCATTTTGATCTTAATGTTTGCTCGAGGACGATCAAATCTAAGTTTGGGGGAGTTGATATGGTTGATTACGCGTATTTGGGCTTTGATTTATATATATTTCCTTGTAGATTCCGTGAAGATGTTATGCTTTCTGGTATTTATTTGATTGTTTCAGGAATCTAGGTGGAATGTGGAAGAATTGAGCTACAATGAAGAAAACGGATCAAATCAAGCCAATAAATGAAGAATTTGAATTCTGACATTCTCGATCAATCGGAACAAGAGGTCGATCGATCGACAAAGGCAGAAGTTTTGGCCAACATTAAATTTCAGAGCTCGATCGATCGGAATCACGAGCTCGATCGAGAGAGAGAGGCATAGAGTTGGCAAGAAAATGTGAAGAAAGCTCGATCGATCGGAAGCTTCATCTCGATCGTCGAGCAAGGCAGAGAAACTCATACTCGGAAGCTGAAGGCGCTCGATAGATCGAGACTTAATGACCGATCGATCGAGACGGAGAATTTTCAGAATTTTAAAGGCTTGATTTGGTTTTGATTTTTGGAAACACTTCCATATCTTCCCTCCTCTATAAATAAGGAAAAGAGGCAATAAAATTACATCCATAATTCTGAATAGAATCAGACCTAAATATTCTTTAGCCGCCTTTCATCTACCCAGAACAAGAGAAGGTTGAAGAATCCTTTGAAGTGCAAGGAAGGAAGCGAGAGAAGAAAGATCGTTCAACGCACAGAGTCGCTCCTACGTTTATCGTATTTCTAAACTCTAGATTAATTTATTTGATGTTTTTGAGGTTGAGAGACGATTAAGCATCTTGTTAAATTTGATTTGAATTTAATCTGGTTTATTTTATCAAGTTTAAGGAATTTTGTGTTTGAATCTTTGATTTGGTTGTGTTTGAGTGAATCAATATATTTTGTTCATGAATTATATGCTTCATGCTATCAAAGCCTAGCTATCTTTGATTGATATTGTGAATTATAATTGAGATCGAGAGATAAAATTATAATACGTTAAAATAATTCATGTTGTATGTTTAAGATTTAGATCGAGAGATTAAATCACATACGTGGTCACTTTAAATTGAAAGATTTAAAGATCAACGGTTTTCATAGAGACTTATTCGGTATTAAATTGGTTTAAGTGAACGAGAGTTACTTGTGTCAATTATTACTAGTTTCAATACAGCTCGAGAGAGTGTATTGATTATATTCGGAAATGCGTCACCTTAAGAATTGATTGATAAGTAATTGTTTTAACAAACAAATCATTGACGATATACAATTGAACGAACATCTTGATAGATTTTTTGAGCGGAATTCCTTCGTATCTTCAAAGGAGTTGTTTTATTTTTAAGTCTTTAGTTTAATTAGTTAATTATTTATCTTTTTCGTAGGCTAAATATAGTTTTGCTAATTTTATTTGGTACTTATACGTTAGTCCCTGTGGGTTCGACATCCTTTCTTATATATCACTATGTTAAAACTTGACACCGTGCACTTGCGGTAGAATCGCTACACTGAGAATTAATTGTTTAAAATAAAAGCGATCAGGGGTGAATGAACGTTCCTTTAAAAAATAATCCTTATTGATTTCTCGCAGATTAGTGATTGAAATCTGGTTCTTAATCAACCTTTAAGCAGAACAGACCAATGAATATGAGAGTGCGGAAACGGTCTGTTCTTGGCTAAGAACGGCTTGATGGCTTATAAAATGTAATGCAATACTGAATGTAAATAGACAAGATGTGTTTCTGGAAGTTCGAAGGCAAATCCCTATATGTCTCCCCTTCTTCCAATCAAGGAAGGATTCACTAGAAGACTTCGAGTAATACAACCACTTGTACAACCCCAATTCAGCTGGATTTACCCCACTACCAGACTGAAACTCCTAGTCTCTCGATCTGTTCAGACACAATCTGTCTGACAGTTATAATTGAATCTCACTCTTCTATTTTAGTACAAATACAATGAATAGAGTGAATTTATCTATGCACAAAATGATCCTTTGATGATCAGATATTATAATAGGTTGTGCTTATGAATACTTTGAGCAGACTGGTAAGATAAATATCTTTCAGTAACGGTTCTGCTCAAGAGTGTCTTGACTTATAAGCTTGTGCTGTTTTTGTTTCTTGATTGATCAGTAGTCGTATATCTTCGAGTACTCTAGTTGCGTCTTTATATAGTCGTTTATACCAACGACACTATTTCCTTTTCTGTGCAACTCTTGACTCTGTTCATTCTCTGAACAAGCTTCAGTCTTCTTCTTTTAGGCACTTTCCCTTCTGGTCTGTGCTTTCGGCGTTTGTCAGGTAGACTCTCCTTTGTCTACTTACCTTTTAAGGTAATCTTTAGTCCTTGGTCTTTTTCAGCATTAATTGCATCATTAAATGCTTCAATAAATAGTCGTTAATGATTCGGACTGAAGAACAAAGCTTATCTAACTTTGTCTGCTCTGATCTGATCTTTATTGAGCTTATCTGTGCTTTGATCTGGTCAGACTGGTTTGCATTGATCCGTTCTGATTTTGCGATAGACCATATCGGTCTGATCTGCTTTGACATGGTTTCATGGCTCGATCGGTCTGATGTGTTTTGTCATCTTTAAAATCCGGAACTAACAATCCTGTTATTATATTTTCACTCGAGAGATTTGATTATAGTCTCAAATGTTTTTAATTGTTTTTTTTTTAAAATTGATTACTGTTGATATACAATATCCATAAATAACCTATGCCCAAAAAATATTATATTATTGTGAAAAATTTCAAATTATTAAAATATTTAGAAAAAACCTATGAGCTTATGTATAAAATAATGTTGATAAAAACAATTATAGCATAATTGTATATCTATATAGTATCACCGAGAATTCTTGTCATTTTTTATGATACGTGTATAGTAGTCAATTATGCACGCATCCTCCCTCTGACATTTTATTTGCATGCATTCGCCCCTAATATGAAAATACTTATATAGATATGATGTTTGAAAATATCAAGATATATAAATATGTATATTTGTAAATAATTTGGTGTTTGTAAGATCGGATATATAAAAATGAGACCGCCATCTATATATACATCTTAAACTAATGATTATTTTTATAAAATAATTAGAAAAAAGACATTGCAATGTCCGCTGCATGCTGCAGCGGACAGCATGCAGCGGAAACCTGAAAAAACAGGTGTCCGCTGCCAACTGCAGTGGACGCCTGGTTTTCAGGCCCGCTGTCAGTTGTAGCGGGAGCTTGTTTTTGCAGCCCCCGCTACAACCAACAACGTTTTTTAGTATTTTTTGAATTTTTTTTGAAAATATGGTATTTTTGAAAAAAATAATTTTTTAAAACTAATTTAAAATAAAAAAAAACCACATCCAAAGGATACATGGAGATAACAATTGGCGGGGTTGTGGACAAAAATGTTTGGGCTTTGCTTCATATCTGCTAATACTATAGCATATATTATTGTTTTTATCCATAAAAAGTATTGTTCCCTTTATATCAATTTGTCGTGCTTTTTTAATGTAATTTTTTAATTAGAAATACGAAAATAATACTTGACCTTATCCAATAAATGTCTAGATGAATTGACATAAAAAATACGAGTAATCTGTTACTTCACCCGATAGAAAGTATTCCTGGTTTGTATGGTCTAATCGTTGATCTAAAAATTTATACAATAAATTGGTAGGCCGTCGTATAGTTTCATATCCATGATTCTGCTATTTACCGGAATGTGATATGATGAAAATCACCCGAACAGAGTTTTTAATGCTTATGTAGAACGACACATTAGTAAGAAAATAAGATAGCTTTAGGCTGAACTAAACATCATACCAGAAATGACAGACCAACATCTTGGTCACACTACATACTAGATCACACTACATACTAGATGAATATTTTAATATCAATTTTTTTGTTTTTACAAAAAAAATATTTGTGAGTTATACGCATGTATAACATCAGATGCACACACTGTTTAACTTCACATTACATTTGTCATACCAGTGATCTACTTTATACAATGTATCAAATTATTATTTTTTCTATTGATGATGAAATATTTTAAAAATCATATTTCTTTTAAAATATTTAAAAGATATGCATATGTACGTTTGCATTAATGCTAGTGATTATAATGATTGTATATATTACAAATAACTTTCATATTAAATTTGTATATTATTATTTTTTATTCAAATTATCATATTGGTTTTTTTTTTTTTTAGTTTTTTTTAGGACTATTCTAGAACAATTTTCTCCCACACCTATACACTCCTTGAAGGGTGCATCATGGCGTGCAAAGACTTTACCCAAGCTTGGGTTTTTGAGTCAGACGCTATGAGTGTTGTGAACGCCATCCAAAATCCTTCTCTATGTTCATCGGAGGCTCATATCATTGCTCGGATAAAATATTTTCGCAGGAGCTACCAAATGTTCGCTTCATAAACTGTCCATGAAAAACTTATTGTTCAGCTCATGGATTAAATACTAATGTACTTAATTTGGGACAATCTTTTGATTTGCTGATGTTATTCCACGATGTATTCAACATGCTGTAAATATAGACAATCTCGATGTTCATCAATGAAATATTTGGAGGTTTTTGGAATTTTTTTTAATACCATTATTGGGTTTTGGAAATCCGAATAATCTTGGTTTTGATATTAATAAAACGTGTTATTGTGTTGCTAACATATTTCTATATATGATATTTTATAGCTTGATGATGTGCTAAGAAATGGTTTTGAGTTTGGTTACTGAAATGAGATTTCAACATCCAGTAGACCCTGAGCGCTGCTGACTAAATCGATCATATCTTATAGCTCGGATGTTGAAACAAAGTGCTTCTAAAAAGGTTGGATAGCCAACTCAATTTACTACAAGTCGTATTTCAAGCCAGCAGACCTGATTCGAAGGTTTACATGACGAAAATACATCTGCAAGTTTCGAGTTATGCTGCTACATCCAGTAAACTTACAGCAGGATCATCGCCTCGTATTTCGAGCATAACTCTCTCATACGAACATGAAATCGAGCGATTCTTGATTCCATGGAAAGCTAAGAGAAATGACTACAACTTTCATGATGATCACTTTGCCCAGAAATCAAGAGCCATAACCAAGAGACCATAACAATATATTTCGGACAACAAAGTCTACCGGATTGTCTATCGGATGGTCTATCGGATGGTCTACCGGATCGTCTACCAGACTACAAGCAGACACTACCAAGCAGGCACTAGCAGTAGACACTACAAGTAGACATAGACAATACCAGTAGACACTATCAAGTAGACTACAAGTAGACGTCGACCAGCGGAGTTCGGGCAGCGAACTCGACCAACGGACTTCCAGAAACAGTCCAAAAAACAGAATATGACCGTTGGAAGCTCGAGGAACTTAACAAAACTGTCACAACGACTATATTCATGTATCTAACGTATATATCATTACTTGTGGCTATATATACATGATTTGGAAGCTCAATAACAGCTTATTAAAAATCAATTCAAGCCTTCCAAAGCAAACCCACTTGGGATAAATTGGGGAACTTCAAAGAATAAATCTGCTAAATGAAGAGCAACTCCCCAAACATTTGTCACATCTTTCAAGCTCATATCAGATCTGATAGGAGATCATTTGCGCCTTTGTATTCATTATATTCATTGTATTTGTGAGCTAAAATAGAAGAGTGAATACCATTGTAACAGTTGGTGATTCTTTGCAACTGGATGAGGTCTTTTCATATGAGACGTTAAAGAACATGAGCTTTGTGATTGTGTGTGGTCTAGGAGATTAGGCTATCTGTGTGGTATTAGCATAAGTAGTTTGTATACTGAAAAGTGTAAACCAAACTTCTAGTGTATCTTTCCATGAGATGGAAGAAGGGGAGACGTAGAAGTGTTTGTGCTTCGAACTTCCAGAAACAAATTCTTGTGTTATTTACTTTACTGCATTTATTTACCTTACTGTTTTTACATATTTTCTTGCATACATTTAAAATGCATTTCAAATGGTTAATCAGTTATAGAGCGGGTTATGTCGAGTGTCTTCCACTCGGTTTGAAACCGAACTCGATATAATCTCTCGGTGCAATTAGTTCAAGAACACGAGCTATTGAAGCTCAAGTTGGTTGAACTCGGGTGTGGAATGACAATCCTCCCCCGGAATCGATCATAACAAGTGGTATCAGAGCCAAATTGTTTTGGAAAGCATTTTAACCAATTTTAGATGGAAATCGTTTAAAGAAACTTTCATGAACATGAAATTATTTTCATAGCATAATTTTTTGAAACTTGGTGTATGAAATTTTTTAGCATAAAAATCAATTCCATTGTATTTATTTTGCACTAAAATAATTTTAAAACCTATTTTAAATGTTTAAATTTTCGTTCAATCTGTTCTAAAACTCGTTTTAAGTTTGAAGTTGTTATTTTGAGATTTTTCTAACAATCTTCGAAGCATTCAACTTTTCTGGCAGCCTGCAGCGACTTTGGAAAAATTGGCATAACTTCTTGCTCGGATGTTCAAATGACGAACCGTTTTTTGCGTTGTAAACTGACTCGTAGTATAGGTCATGCAACCTAATTCTTCACGAGGAAAAGCAGTTTATTAGTTCAAGTTGGACTAAGTGGGCTACAACCGAAAATATGAAATGGACATTGTTGAGTTTTGTTATGAAATTCAAATTTGTTGCCAAATATGCTTCATCCATCATCAAAAGAGGTTATTTTTGTTCAAAAATTAAATGTGCATTGCATATTTTTAATTTATTTTAGCATACCCCATTTGCCACTCACTTGCTCTAATTTTCAAACCTTTTAAAATTCAAGGAGAAATTTAATTCAATCATTGAGGGGGAGCAAATTTTATTTGTCTTCATCTTTTATTCACAAAAAAATAGGAAGAAATATGCTGTTTTAAAAATATGATTTATTTTATGCAACATTATGCTTTATATTTCATATTTCTTATTCAAGTTTTGTGATCATAAAAAAAAGGGGAGATTGTTGGGTTTTGAAAACTCGAATAATCTTGGTTTTGATGTCAACAAAACTTGTTATTGTGTTGCTAATATATTTCATTATGTGTGCAGTTCATAAATGATATTTTATAGCTTGATGATGTGCTAATAAATGATTTTGCGTTTGGTTGCTGAAATGAGATTTCAACATCCAGTAGACCCTGAGCGCTGCTGACTAAATCGATCATATCTCATAGCTCAGATGTTGAAACGAGTGCTTCCAAAAGGGTTGGATAGTCAACTCAATTTACTACAAGTTGTATATCAGTTGAGCAGAATATATACATGCACCACAATACAGCTAACGTAACACCTGAGTGAGCAGCAGATGAATTGATGAATAGCCGGATATCCTTCGTCGGATCCTGAGCGTCTAACAACAACTGACTAATAATTGAATCAGCATAATACTGCTCCCCAGGAAGACAATGCGCTCCTTGAGCAACACTCCTATGGCGTCGGCGTCGGCCCCACGCCTGGCGATGGCGGGAGTCTGAGGGAAAGAATCGATCAGGTGGAGCAAGAGGGATTCCGACTATTGGGTGGCAATGGAAGAGCCGAGGGTTTGTGGTTGAAGGAAGTGAAGGAGCATCTGAGGGGTGAGCTTCGGTGTTGGGTTTTAGCAGGCTGGAGGCAGAAGGTAATAAGTGGTGGAGTTTGAGGGAGTGGGAGATAGCTAGCGGTGCTGGAGTGGTGGGAGAATGGGGCGGAGAGGATGAGTGAGTCCATTTTGGTCATTTCACCGGCCCGAATTTTACTCAAAAAGAAATCCCATTCCGTATGTTAATGGAGGTTTTATGTTGTTGTCCTTAAAGGCACTGCACTCAGAGACATTATCCACCATCATCAAACAAACCGTTAATGGACTCTGTTTACTGAAGATGGGCTCTGAATCCCAATGTAAATTATTAAAAATTCCAACTTTTTATATCCCCAACAGTGGTAAAAAAAAGCAGTCTCCTTTGTTTGATTCGATATGTCTGCCTTATTTATGGCGAAGGTCCAACTTTCCATGACATACCCAGTTACCAACACCACTCGCCCCGTGATGTTTGTGCCGCACACGCTCCCACAAATTTAGGTTTGAACCGGAGTTAGGTTGATGCGCTCTTTAAAATAAAAAAAAATTTAACCGAAAAAAATCGATTTTAATGTTTTTTTAAATATTAGGTTTTTAGTTCATTTTTTTAAAATAAACAAAATGAAAAACCCAAATAACTAATTGCAAGGACTTTTTTTTGAGACAATAATGTGTTTTCATCACCACCTCCTCCCTTGCATGTCTTGCCTTCATTTTAGTCCCTGATCACAAGATAAATTTTTTTTGTGCGCTTGCTAAAATCCCCATTTCACGAGTTTTGGGTGTAGTCCACTTGATAAAAGCTCACTCATTTTAAGAGAAACTTATGCATGAATTTCACAGTGTGTGAAAAAATCTTTGGCTCATCCCTTATAAAAAAATCTACATGTCAGTTGAAGAATTTTATTTCTTTTCCTAATTCTTTCAAATTTATAAAATTTTGATTCTTTTAAAGATTAAACAAACTCCCAACTCCTTGAGTCTGCCACCTTCTAAAAAGCTGAGACTATCGTAAATCGAGCGGTTTATTTGATATCGTCGTTACGAATGACATCCTTAGATGGTGATATATGTCCTTATAAAGTTTTTTTGACAAAAAATAGTATTTCACCATAAATACAGACGACATCAAGAAAACTAAACTGGACTGAGGCCTCCAGTTCGAAAACAAATAAAAGTGTAGGCAACACACTCAAGAGATATCAATTACGAAGTATAACTACCAACTTAACCTCGGAATTCACGAACATGAAGCTCCCTCAATGCACGGTATCTGAGAGGGGTCGGACATATTGGACCTAATGTATGCAGTCTTTCCTTATAATGTAAGAAGCTGTTTTTGCAACTCGAACACGTAACTTTCAAGTAACTTAACAATAATTTTATCGTTGCGCCAAAGCCCACCCCCTGAATTTACAAACGAAACAAATTAAGAAATAAACCAAGCCAAAGAAATAGGACATACTTTTATATATTCCATTTAAACTTTAGTTATACACTAATTTATTATTAAAATATAATATTTTTTAAATAAAAAATATATAAATCAATACCAATAATATGACACAAAGCACTTTCAAAGAATCCAATTATCCAAGATATGAAATCATTAATTAGCCCTGTCAAGGTTTAGTGTTCAAAAGCTTTCATGGGTTACGCATTAAATCCCATTCCCTTTTCCCCCCGTTTTCTCCTTTCATTGATGGTAATGATGGTGATATTTTGTACCAGAAAATTACTTTGATTGTCAAATCTGCAACTTTTCCTTTCCCTTTTTTTTTTTATTTAAAAAAAAACTTTTCCTTTCCCTTTTGATGGTAACAATGGGGGTGGCGATGCATGCCAAGTCCGACTCTGAAGTGACCAGCATCGAAGCCTCAACGCCGCCGCGGTCTCCGCGGCGACCGTTGTACTATGTCCAGAGCCCATCGCACTCGCAGCACGATCTTGAGAAAATGTCATACGGGTCGAGTCCGTTTGGGTCCCCGACCCACCATTTCCAGTACCACTGTTCACCTATTCACCACTCACGCGAGTCCTCCACTTCCAGATTCTCAGCCTCGTTGAAGAATCCCAGAAACCTCGGCGCCGGCGGAGGGTGGAGGAGGATGCAGAGAAAATACAATGAACTGGGGGATGAAGCGGGGGGGGATGATGAAGGTGACGAAGGTGACATGAAGGATGGTGGGCAAGTGAGGTTTTACGCGGTGTGCTTCGTGTTTTCGTTCGTGGTGCTTTTTACGACGTTTTCTTTGATTCTTTGGGGCGCAAGTTTGGCTTACAAGCCCAGGATAATTGTGAAGGTGAGTCCAAGCTTTTCTCTTTTGTGCTTTTTCTGTTTCTTTCTTGTCTCGCAAATTTTCTTCTGTTCATTAGTATGTATGATTCCGAGGTTATACAGTCTTAAATTTGTCAAGTTTTTTGTTGGTTGAGGATTCCTTTGTTCTATGTGTTGTTCCTGTTCGTACTCATAAATGTAATGTGCCACCAGTTCTTGGGGTTTTTGAGATGAAGGCTCCAACTTGTACAGTTTCCAATTTTCTCGGTTCATTTGATGCTGCCTATAGAGCAGTATGGCCATTGGATTGACACACCTAACATTTGGGTTTACCAATCCAATGGTTAAGGGTACCCAAAAGTAGTGCTCGCCCCCAACATAACCAATTTTCTCAGTGATTAATGATTTTGTTTTCGATGAAGTCTATGCAACAGTTCAAATTGTACAGGAATGGATTCTACTCTATGAGGCTGTCACGTGACGGGGAAAATTTCATTAAATTCTTATTAATATTAAAATAAATTCGAATTAGAAATAATAATCGGATGAGTCTGACTTAGGAATAATATCCATCGGTATATATAATTCCATAAGTTAGGTTTTGTGTCACCATAATAATAAATGACGAGTGTCAGAATGTTTTGCAGTAGGAAAAAGAAATGATTTTGCAGTACTTTTTTGATGATGATGTACAGAACATTTTGTTTGAGAATTTCAATGTCCAAGCGGGAATGGACAGCACGGGGGTACCCACAGATATGTTATCTTTGAATTCGACGGTCAAGATCTTTTATAGGAATCCATCCACATTCTTTGGTGTCCACGTCAGCGCCACTCCTCTCGAGCTTCACTATTTTGACCTCAAGGTGGCTTCGGGTCATGTAAGTTCTTATCGTTCTTTCTTGTAAAATGTGCACCTTGTTGTTGATGGGTGCAACATCGAATGTTTCGGTTTATATAATAAGATGTTCGTTATTTTTTTAAAAAAGTTAGAGTTCATCACTTTTTTTAAAAAAGGTCAGTCTTTTGGTTAATTTTTCCAATTCAATTACAGTAATATGATCGTTTTCTTAAAAAACTTTGTTAAAGTCAATCATTTGAAATGTTATTTTTGATCAAATTAGGAAAAAATTGACCAACATGTTGGTACCTATCACCACGTCTTGTGCGGTGCCAACAAAAACTAGTATATATATCCGTATTCCAAGTTGAACTTGCAATCCTGGATTTTGACGAAAGATGGATTGCTTAAATATGAATGGACAATTTGTATATCCATCCACATTTACTAATGGACAGCTACTCATATTTCTCGTTTGGAGATTTAATTGAGAATGAAATACATTTCACATTGCCATGCCCTTAGGATCAAAGTGGCACATGTGCTTCATCATTGAAGCATGGGGTCTCGCTTTCGAATCCCATTACCCCATCCCTTGTGTATAATTAAAAAAAAAGAAGAAATACAGTTCACATCGTTTCAATTTTCTCATTTCGTTTAAGTTTTCGTTAGGCACTTGATGATCTACATCACACGAATTTATTAGTATTGATTGGTTTGGTTAAAATATCATCTAGGCTATGTTTTATGTGAATTTTCTACATATATGATCTACCATCATTTGATCATCACAAAATTTAGAGAGCTTTAGTTTGATAATCTATAACGTAGATTCCCATTATAAACAGATAAATAAAGTATAGTCTACATAAATTGTTAGAAAGAGCCTTAACATTAGCAGCAAAGTGTGAACTATTAATGTCGGGAAAGTTGTTCATAGCCTAAGCACAATTTAGGCCTCTAATTCCATCTGACGACGCACATCAATCTACCTCCCAATGGCGCCATGGCGGGATGGGTCCAAATAGATTTTAGCTCCATTTATTCGCTTGGCCCCTTTTCATTCTCATTGATATAATGAGTTGAGCAGGTGAAGAACTTCTATGAGTCGAGAAAAAGTCAGCGAATGGTGGTACCAATAGTCGAGGGGCATCAAGTGCCACTCTATGGCGGAATTCCGCTGCTCAGCGGCTCTAAAGGCCATCTCGAGAGCACCCCTGTGCCATTGAATCTGACATTCGTGATGAGGTCCAGGGCATACATTTTGGGGAAGCTGGTGAAGACGAAGTTCTACAGAAGCATCTTGTGTGAAGTTACTGTGAGAGGTACTCATCTGGGCAAGCCTATTAACTTGACCAAATCTCAATCCTGTGTTTATCGTTAATGACCAGGAAATGCACCAATTTATTCACAGTATTCTTTGTTCTTTTGTGCTACATTTACATCTGAACTGTCCATCTTTGGAATTATTTAGTTTTTCGCAACAATTTGTACATTTGTGGGTAGAGGTGGGCATTGGGTTCGGGTTTTTCGGGTAGCATTTTTTGCTACCCGAACCCAAAAAAATTTATTACGATACCCGATGGTTCGGGTACCCGAAATTTATTGGTCTGCAATTCCGATATATACACACTTTAATACGCAAACAACACAACAACAAAAGAATCATAAAACCCTTGAATTTGTGATTTCTGGAAAACCCATCAATTAAATTTATGCTCATAGCACTTGCTTTTCCGGAAAAATGACAGTGGCACTTTAAATCTATCTAACAAACGCAAAGAAATTTACAGTGAAACCCAAAAAAAATTGAATAAATTAAAATAAAAAAAATAAGAAGCAAAATAATAACAAAGATGAAATGGGGGACTTCCTGCACCAAAACCGGAGCTATTTTTAAAGATTGATTATCCAATAACTTTCAGCATCTTGCATATACATGTATAAGAGAAAAATGGAAAAATTATTCGAGATCCAAAAAATTCAAAGATCCAAGGGATAGGGTAGGTGTGTACCATCACTCCATGAGAAGCGGGTTTTGATCTATGGTCGGCGGTGGCATGCCGGCGGCGAGACGAGGACACGAGGGTTTTGAGGTTGGCATGTACGTGATAGAGTGACTGAGTTAATTTTTAGATCTGCTTTTTATTTTTGAATACAAAATCTAATATAATTTGAGGATTGTCCGATAAGGCATAGGGAATTAGGGGAAAAAATAGTCGGGTACCCAAATCCGATCGGGTAGCAATTTAAAAACCCGACACCAACCCGTAAAAAAGAATTTCGGGTTCGAGTTACACGATACTCGATTTTTTTTTTAAATATCCGACCCGATCGGGTTTTATCAGATCAGGTTGGGTACCCGATACCCGATTTAAAATGTCCACCCCTATTTATGGGTAAGCTTGTTGTGATAGTTTTTTTTTTTTTTTTATCTTATTTAATTCGTACGTTGAGATTATTTGCATGTGGCGTATGGCAAACTTGAGCAACATATAATTACAGGTATATCTGACACTAAATACTTTGGAATATGCTTTTGCAATCAAATATTACGTTTGGGTTTTTTTATTATATAAAAAATTTAATATTACGGAAAAAGATTTTTCGGAAAAAAATAAACACATTTAAGAGATCAAATTAGTTACCATAAAGATAAGATCTCATAATATGGTTATTCACATCAAAACTCATATTCATATGATTTTCCAAATAAGCAAATTACATCCATGTTGTTTGAAAATAGTAAGTTTATCATATAGTTTATGAAAATATGCAGTTTATCCCGTGTGGTTTGTGAATAGTTACAATACTGTTCACTCCGTATATGTTATGTTTTGCACATTATAGGGGGCTAAATGTCTATTTTGAAAACTACGGAGGTAAACAACATATTTACAAACGATATGTGATAAAGTGTCTATTATCAATACTATAGGGATGTAATGATTAAAATTATGAGATAATGATAAATAATATTTTGTGATAAGCTATATTGTGTTTGATTTTGAAAATAAGTTGATGAATTAATTTTATTTTTTGGTAAAATGATTAAAATACCCTCAAAATTTTGAATTTTAAATTTGGCTAGAATTTCAAATTTTTGGGATTAAGTTGAAATTTGAATTTCAAATTTTAAAATAGTAAAAAAAAAATGTGAAATGATATATGTCATTTTGCTATAAAGTTAGATAAATATGATGGGATAATTTTTTTTCAATAATGCAAACCAAACACGGGACTAAAAACTATCCAAAGATTACTAATCATTATCACTCGATCCGAACATGGCCTAGGGGAATAAATTGTCGATAAATCCATAATAATATGCATCTCTACACTTTGGACCCTCTAGAGTTATCGTGTGGGCTTGAAGAAGTTGGCATCTAACCCATTAACTACCAAAGACCAAAGAGCTGCGCTGGCTAATATTAAGCTCAACACTAATCCTAATAAACCAACGCTAATGTTTAAGCACCACATTTTACTGAGTGGGCGGGGCTTCTTGATTGCAACCCACATGAAACAGGGATACACCAGCGTTAGAGGAAAGGCGATCGAGCCTATGAAGGCTCCTAAACTTGGTAAAAACGGGAAAGCCATTGCTATGAAATATGTTAATCCTCCAAACGAGACTTTTATCGCAGAACGGAGCCATCTTGGGCATGGCTTGTTTTTCTTGCTCGTGTAGATATGTTCCAAGTTGTCGAACACAGGCATGGCATAGATTTGGAAGGCACACAAATAGTTGATCAGTATTATGAAATATATGGCACCAATTATGTACTTTGATGTATGGTTCTGGTGAAACTTCGTAAAGGCACCAAGAATTCCTCCGTTCACCATCACCTAGGGACAAAAGGACCATGTAATATGAGTATTTCATGTGTTCAGTACAGATCAAGATTCATGGAAAATTATGTCTAAATATTTATTTACCTTACTTCCGTAAGCCCAATGCCCAACAATTGCAAGCGGATACATACACACAGCAATCACTAGATAAGCCATAGTCACTCCTCTCCACATGGGCTTACGTGATGGCTGTGTTGGACTTGTAGGCAGGGTGCCCTGTATCTCGAGCACGAGATTATGTCCTCGAAAAGCAAGAGCAATAATTCCAATACCATTCAACACATTCCGGATTCTAGCACCAGTATCAGTAGGCTTAACCTCCGTCGTCGAATCACCTGAAACATCAGGCAGCTGGCCCTTACTGACCGACAGAACCCACAGAAGGCTGCAATATGCAACAGCAGTGATGGACCCGATGAGGGAGACACGGTGTAGTTTGTTGAGATTAGTGAAGAAGAGAGCAGTGAAGGTGGCTAAACATATGAACACTAGAAACCATTCAGAAAGTTTTAATGTTTTCGCATCGCATTCGAGGTTGTTTCCACAGAGAGCATGGTGAAGTTGGTCCATGATGTTGCCACCGCTGATTATGTACAAAACACATGTGCCGCCAGACAGGTACATTGTTGGGAATATGGCTACCAGCTTTCCCAAATTTTTACCTGTAATTGACAAGATGTACAATGAGTTTATAGTAATACATACACATAAGTATATATACATGCAATTTTCTGATAAGGATACTAACCGAAGGCTACCATTGAGAGGTGGAGAAATCTGCTGTAACGAGTTCCAGAAGCCGATTCGTGAAGATTGAGAAGAAGCCATATCGGGTAGAGTTGCCACCAGAATACAACACACAAACAAAAAATGCCCCAGAACCTAAACAGCCATGGCGGACATAATTAAAAACTGCATGTAATGTAATCCTGAAGCATGTAGCAGAAAAAAGATCTTCACGAATTAAAAGCTAAGGCATAATTCTTGATTCACCAATGGTCAAATTCTTGAGCATGCATTACTAATCTAACTGAACATTGTTAATTATTAAATTCACAACCCTTTCAAACATGAGAAGAGTTGATTTCACTTGCTCACCATCCGAGATAGGCGAAGGCAATGGGGAGTAGAAGAGGCTGCACTCCGATCCCAGAACATATCAAATGGAACGCAACAGTGAAAGTGGTACCCTTTCTGGATTCTGTAATGGGTAGCCAAGAGTCTTGTTCATTCTGCGGCGGCTCGCTGTCAGACACAATTATTACAAACTCTTGTTCGGTTTTGCTTTCTGTCTTGCTTGATTCCTCGTCGTCGTCCTCCATAACCGGTGCAATTCTTGCTGAACCGCCGCCCATTGCCATTTCTCCGATCATCATGTGATACAAAAAAGAATCCTTAATCCGAGTACGTTACAATGTTGTATGAGCAATTAGGCTCTTGTAAATCAAAGACGTGAAAAATGCGTGATACTTATAGAAGCGTTTGAAAGAATTTGGAAGGTACTTTGGCAGGAGATCGCAAGCAATGATGCTATAAGATGGTGTCATTAGCCATTAATTGTATATTATTATATTATAATGTTGGTGTTTCACGTTTCATTATTATTTGTTACTTTTGGCAATATGGGATTCAATTATTTATTCTGAATAAAGAATTGATCATGACCAAAGTTGAAAAAAGCCAAGTCAAAGAAAAACACTTACCAAATTAAATAACGCAGTATGTCATTAATCTATTGCTATTTTGTTCAATAACAACAAGGAAAAAAGCTTGAAAGTTTAATTCAGAGTATTTTCTTTAATTATTGATCAATTTATCTTCAATTACAAATTAATTTGCATCAATGTCAATTCTTCATAGATAATATAGTGCTGCATTCATACGTAAACGATATTAAATTTTTTGTTAAATGATATAACAATTATAGGTTAAAGGTATCACGAAGTAATATAAATAGTACAACATTATATTTATAGTACCATGGAATATTTGGAACTTTTTTGTGCGATTTTGTTTGGATTCAATAGGGAAACAAGGGTTTGTTTGATGATGTCCTTAAGGGCAGCAACAATAAAACCGGGAAACAAGAGAAATGACACTAACTTGTTTGGAGAAAAAGAACTTTAAAATTGCTTTCTTGTCCATAATAATGTTTATACAAATATCTAACTTGTATCATTTTGTCAACGTATTCATGATGGCTAAAAAAATATATTGCGGGTATAACATGACTTTGAAGGGACTTGAGAGGCATACCATCATAGTTTATAATGGCCGTATGATTTTTGTCAGGGGCAAACAAATTTTAAAATAATAATAGATGCCAAAAAAATTTTTGGGATCAAAATTTAATTTATGAGGGTAAAAAGTAATTTTTTAGGGGTAAAATATATTTTTTAGAGGATAAAATTATAAATTTTTTAAATAAGATTTTATAGGTAATAAAAAATAATTATTGCCCCACCTCGGTCTGCCTATGCATCATACTGAACTAATATGATGATGTAAGAAAACACCATGCAGCATTGTAGCTAAGATTTTGTGGCTCAAATTGAACTTAAAAAGTAGGACACTCGAATAAAAGAGTGTATCCATTATTATATAAGAAGAGTTTTTCTAGCGCTAAATTGGTAAAAAAAAAAAAAAAATTCTTAATCATAGTAGTTTTTTAAGAAAAATTTAAAAATAATGTAAAATTTATTTTTTTACTAAACTAAGGTAAACGTATAGCTACGTTTTTAAAGATGCATAGGGGCTATGCATTTTTAAAGATGCATACCCCTATGCATATTAAAAAACGCATAGGGTATGCATCTTTAAAAAAAATTAAATTTGTTGAAAGATTGCGTTTTTTAAAAAAAATTAATTTTTTTTAAAAAGCATATGATTGAAATAAATTTGGTTCTATTTTTTTTTTAAAAAAAAAAAAATTTGGTTATATTGCCGACAAGTAACATGGTCATCAACCCACCACACATTTATGGAATTAAATGAATAAAAAAATGAATGGGGTCAAATATTTAACAAACAATGATTTAAAGAAATGAAAAAACACCAAAACACAACTGTAAGATTGTGCTAAATAAAATTTATTATTAATTTTTAAAAGTACATTCATTTGTAAAAAAAATTAATACTACTCTTTTGCACTTTTAATAGTTCTAATCTACAAAGTTTTACTAAATGAACATTACTCTACAACCGTTTTAAATTTAGCCCGGTGTTTTGATAAGTACTTAATTAAAATTATGAAAATAATTATTTTTAACAATCTTCTCATTTTACATATTTACGCATAAATAAAGTTATTATTTTAAACTACACTTTATGCATTATTTTTACAATGCTTCAATAATGAATAAATCATGTATAAAAATTATGCGTTTTAAGAAACGCATCGGCGAGTACGTTTCAGAATTTTTTAAAAAGTTTTCTGATGGGTTAACAGACCCATCTTATAATTAATAAATAAAATAAATTTTAAAAAGTTGTTAGATGTATTTAAAACGATGCTTGCCCTTCCCCCGTTAATTATGTAATTATAATAATTTTTGAATTATTATGTTAATTATCATTTGGTAAATATTTAGCATGTTTTTATTTTATGCGTAAATGTAAAATGAGAAGATTGTTAAATATAATTATTTTCATAATATTTAATTAAGTAGAATAATATGCATGTAATGAAACTTTGTATATTCAGAACTCTGAAATTAGCAAAAGAGGAGTATTAATTTATTTACAAATGAATGTACTTTTAAAAAATTAATAATAAAATTCATTTAGCACAATCTTGTTCTCTATCAGTTGTATCTTGGTATTTTTTTTTATTTTTTTAAATCAATATTGGTTAAATATCTGACCTCATTCATTTTTTTATTCATTTAGTTCCATAAATGTGTGGTGGGGTGAGGTTACCAAATTTAAAAAAAGAAAAAAAGAGAGAATAATGCCAAATGTATTACTATCATATATTTTTTTTTAAAAAGTAATTATTATTTTTTATATGCATATCTTTTTTTTTCTTAAAAAATTTTTAATTTTTTTTAAAGATGCATACCTCTATGAGTTTTTAAGTATGGATGGGGAGTATGCATCTTTAAAAGTGCATAGCCCCGATGTAAAATTCACCCAAACAATCAAATGAATTTGAAATCATGAATTTGGAATTTATGGCTTCAAATCACTCAATCCAGATGGACCCTTATTTGATATTACCCACATGTGATTTCATGTCAATTTACCCCATGTTCAATTTTTTTGAATAAATTTTCAAAATAGACCCCATATACAAAAATAATATGAGGATTTAATTTAATTTAATAGCTTTTTGTTTATTTATTTTAACATATATATATATATATATATTTATATTTATATAATGTGTGTATATCGGAAAAAAGAGGGAGATGCCTAGAATCCCCAAAATATTTTCATCACGACCAATGAAGTTTGATTTAATTACCGTGGCCCAAATATTTCACCATGACGAATGAAACAAAACATTACAAGGATTCGTGTATTCGTTGCGGTTAGGATATTTTCGTCGGGCCGAATGAAACAAACTCTAAAGAGAATTTATGTATTCGTCATGGCCAAATTATTTTTGTCTCGGTGAACGGTTCGTGGCCAACAAGATTTTAGTTTAATGATTATCATCTATTTCTCAATATAAAAGGTTTTATGTGTCATATCTTTCCACTAAAAACAAACTTTTTTTTTTTAAAAAAAGCAGTTCGATTAGACCAGGAGCTCGAGTCGTTTGAGAGAATTTGGAAGGTACAATGGGAGGACGTAAGCAATGATGCCATAGGGGTAACGTCATTAGCCATTACGTGCATATTATTATATTATATAATATAATGTTGGTGGCATGTGGGTCATATTTTATTATTATTTCTTACTTTTGGCAATGTGGGATTGAATTAAATATTTTGAATAAAGAATTTATCATGACCAAAGTTGAAAAAAAATACTTCCAAATTAAATAACGCAGACTACCATGAAAATGTGTTTGCATATTTCATCAATCTATTGCCATTTTTTTCAATAATAACAAGGAAAAAAATGATAAATTAACCTACATAGGCTTTTAATATTCTTCAAATCAACCAAAATTTGATCATAATACAAAAAAATTAGCTTCTTTGTTGGAGTGCTGATATTGTGTTGGACATGTCAATATTGGTCAGCGCTATATCAATAATCGATGAAACAATAACTAAAATCAAATTTTAACTGATTAGAGACTATTTTGGCATGAAGTATATGACGACTTTTGTGTTTTTTCATGTATCATAAACTTTTATTTGTAGAAGTTGATTTTGAATGGACTTGAGAGGCGTACAATCGTAGTTATCTAAATACGATGATGTAAGAACAACATACATGATTGTAGCTAATATTTGTAGCTAAGTCGAACTTTAAAAGATAACCGCTTAAATAATAAGGAATATTCAATTTTTTTTTTTCATTAAAAAGAGTTTTTCAAAACTAAATTTATTGATTATAGAATCAAATATTAAACATATAATACATATTGCTCAAAATATTATTTGAAGGAAAAGAACGCGATAAAACGTTAAATCAATTTTCAATTTTAATTTCTATTCAATAATAATAATAAAGAATTGTTTTAAAACATTATTATATCCAAGAATTTTTTTATAGGAGAGGATAAAAAAATTTCGCATACTGTAAAACTCGAACAAAAATCTCTTTAAAAAAAAATTATTTTTACTAAGTGAACTAGGGCCGAAAGTCATAATTAATAATAATAATAATATTATTATTATTATTATTATTACGCAATCAATGATGCAATAGTTAAGTGTCATTACAACAACAACAACAACAACAACAACAACAACAACAACAACAACAACAACAACAACAACAACAATAATAATAATAATAATAATAATAATAATAATAATAATAATAATAATAATAATAATAATAATAATAATAATAATAATAATAATGGTGGTGACACGGCTTTCATGTTTTGGCATGTCATTTTTACTTTTGCTAATGCGGAATTGAATTATATACACTTTCTATAAAATATTAACATGTGGGAATTGACTCATCCAATTAAATAATACGGACTTCTAACCGAAATAATTCAAAAATTTGAAAAAATTAAAAGATTTGGTTCTGTTTCAGAATTCATTTTAAAAGTATCGGTTAACCTAATTAAACAGATTTTTTTTATTTTATAATTTTTTTTCTAAATATTTTAATTTTTTAAAATAAAATTATCTCATTATTTATTTCTTTTATTTTTATAATTTTTAAAATCAAATTATCTTATTTTTTAAATTTATTTAAAAATAGTGGTTATTTTGATTACCGACCAAATCAACCGATATTTTGTTCAGTTTTGTTAATTCAATTTTTGAAAATTCGGTTCGATCGATAATCGAATCGACGGAATGCTCACCCTAGATATTACCTAAGTTTTTTTCGTTGGCGCTTGAGATGTGAGAGGCAAACCACGCCAAAGCTTATACTACATTGGGGATCGACTGAGGTATATAAATTTATTCTTTTGGGTTTTAATAATCTTATTTATAGACTCTAGATTTTTTATTTGGGCTTTCTTTTATTTGATAAGCATTGATGGGTATAGAAAATCGAAGGGGGACACTTCGGGTCGATCCAATAAGAGGGATATTAATTCAACTTAGTCCACGAAAAAAACACTTCAATTCATATAGCTCCATATCAGATAAAATTACTAAAATAGGCACGGGAACCCTCTTCGTCTTCATTTTACTCTTCTCCCTAATTATGTAGTATAATTCGTCTAGCAAAATGGCGAGGTGAATGATCTCATGAATTAAGTTTCTCTTCTTTATCACCAGTAGTTAGAACGTTCTCCCGATCTTCTGCGTAATCCTTCTTCATTAAATATGTTGTGCTTTTCTTTTTTCATATTTCTTCTGAAGTTCATTTTTGTTATAATGCCTATGTTTTGAAATTTTGAATGTGAAATCTAAGATAAATTAATTGAAAGAAATTTTTGAAGTTTTTGATGAGATTATTATTTATTATTTATATCTAAATATTAAATCTAATGATTGAAGCTTTTATTATTCTGTGTTGTGGATTAATGATTGTAGTTAAGTATTTGTTGTTGAAAAAAATATCAAATGTTGAGTTTGAAGATGAAGTTGATTGATTCTGAGGTAGAAGACAATAATTTGAGATAAATTTATTAGTGATACACTTTATTTCATGTTATTGAAAATCTCTTTTTTTTTATCACTTGTTGATTTGAATATTTAATAAAATACACCAGACAATGTACTTAATTTTAATTAGTGCATCACTAGAATCAAGCGGTGCACGGAGATAAATGCACCGCTAGATTCAGGTGTTACACGCGAGAAAAATACATTGCTAGGCTCAGGCGTTGCACATAATTTTAAATGGTGCACCAGTTGGTTGTACCAAATTTTAACAATATGATGTACTTAATTTTAATGAGTGCACCGCTTGACTCTAGTAGTGCACGCTGGATAAATGCACCGCTGGACTCAGGTAACACACTTGAATTCATACTATTTGTGCACATGTAATAAAAGTATAACATTTTTGAAATTATACTATTGGTGCACTTAATATAGCACCCGCCTTGTTTTGTTACAAGTGTATCGTCTAGCGATACATTTATTCCGTGTGCATTGCTAGACTCAGGCGGTGCATTTATCAAAACACAGAATGTTTATTTCTTTCTTCGTAGTTTTTATACTTCTTTTGCTGTGATTTTGTATTGATTTTCGTATTAATTCCTGGACGATTTTACACTTTTTGGTATATAATTGTTGATTTAGGAATCTAAGTAGAAGTGCATAAAAGTGAAGGACTTGAGCTAATAAATCATAAAAATGACCAAACTGAGCGAACATGTTGAAAGAATGACGAAATCTCGAGATCTAAGAATTTTGAAACGGCGATCGATCTTCATTCCTATCGGCGATCGATGGCCGCATGTCAAAACTTGGTATAAAAAATATAATTTCAACAATGGATCGGGACTCAATCCGCGACCGGTCGTCGTGTGATTTGACTTTAAAAGACTGAATTTAATTCCATGATCGATCGATGGAGTTTCGGCGATCGATTGCCAGTTGCTGAAAATTCTGGATTTTATTCATTTTTGAAGAGTTTGTGTCCATGGGATTCCTCAACCACTATAAAAAGAACTTATTGGACTAAAGTTGGGGATTTTTGGCACTGTTTCAGACCTAAGGAGCAACCTCCATCCATCTTCTATACTCACACAAGCCATTTGAAGAACAAGAGCAACTCAAGAGATGGAAAGACAACAGCACACAGAGTCACTACCTTGTTTATTCGTATTTCTAGATCTGTGTATCTTTTATTTTCAGATTTTGATGTTTATGATGTTGTAAAACATGATTAAACTTTGTTATTTGATTATGATTGTTGGGTAGGTTTGCTTATCAAGACTAAATGATCTCAGGTTTGAATCCATGATTTAAATATTAATTTTTGATTGAATTCTTTTAATCTTTTGGCATAATTTATTATTCTTCGTGTTTTAAGGGTTTGCCCACCTTTGAATGATTATATATATTACGACTGATGTTGACCATACGATATTGGAATATGACATATTAAATTAGGCCATGGGTTTTAGATTGAAACTGACCAAGTAAAATCTAGCACACTTGTGATAACAGTGGATTTGCCAAAATCAAAGGCTAGTAGTTCTCATAACATGCGATATTAATTGGTCAATAAGGACACAGGAGTAATTTATTGTAACATTAATATTAGACTTGCTATAACTTGATCATAGTATAACAAATGCAAGAAAACTCGTCACCTTAGAACGTATGATATTAAATCTTAATAGGAGAATTATGGGAGATTACATGGGTGAACCGAAGTCTTGATAATTGTTTCTATCGATTTCTTCATTCTCTATCGTTTGCTTGGGTTAGATATTGTGTTTTTAGTCAATTTAGTATAATAATCACTCACCATTTATCGGTTAAATATAGTTAAACTTTTTGAGTTTGGTACTTACTTCCAGTCCCTGTGGGTTCGACAATATGTCTTCAAATACTATACTAAAACTTGACAATCGAGCACTTGCGGTATAATCACGCTACACTGAAATTTAATGTTTAAATAAAATTGCGATAAAGTTTTTGGCGCCGTTGCCAGGGCTAGTTTAAAGTAATATCAGACAAGATTAGTTGACTGTAATTTATCCATTTTTATTTATTTATTTCTGTTTTTTCGATTTCCTTTACTACTTCAATACTGACGTTGTTTGGTTGATTTTTGCAAGTTGTTATTGTTAGTGCATGCTAAGGTGTAGCAAGCCTACATTTGAGTTTTTTGATCTGAAAATTGAGAGAACTTTTCTTAGGAGACTACGAGAAGCTCGATCAATGGCGGAAAAAAACCAAGAAATGGACATAGAAGATGAAAGACGGAATGAAGAGGTACCTATTGTACGGCCACTCATGGACTATGCTCAGCCCTCGTTCCATGGATCATTGTCTAGCATCACTAGATCGAGCATACATACGAACAATTTTGAAATTAAGCATGTCATCATACATATGATCCAACACGCAGTCCAATTTGGAGGATGGATACTGATGATCCTAATGCTCACATCTCTAACTTCTTGGAGATTTGTGATACTTTCAAGCATAACGACTTCACTAACAATGCCATCAGGTTACAACTCTTTCCCTTTTCATTAAAAGCTAAGGCTAAATGTTGGTTACATTCACTGCCTGCAGGATCTATTACTTCTTGGGATGTGATTGTGCAATTACTCTTGTCAAAATTCTTCCCACCATCCAAGACCGCTAATATGCGAAATGAAATTACTACGTTTGCGCAACATGATCCTGAATTACTGTATGAAGCTTGTGAACGCTTCAAGGGCCTACTGAGGAGATGTCTACATCATGACCTTCCTATCTGACTGGAGGCACAAACTTTTTATGACAATTTATTATCTGCTAACCATTCTATGATTGATGCAGCATCATGAGGTACTATCATGAGGAATATGCCTGAAACGACCTCTGAGTTGTTGGAAGAGATGGCTACTAATAGATATCATTGGAAGCCTAAAAGGAATGTACTGATTGCTATTATTTTAAACAGTATTTTTCAGCGTAGTGATTGTGTACCGCAAGTGCACAGTGTCAAGTTTTAGTATAATGATTTTAAAAGTATGAGCGTCGAACCCACGAGGACTAGGAAATAATTACCAAACTCAATTAATTTAACTATATTTAGTCTACGATAACTGATTGTGATTATTAAACTAACGTGACAAATTAACTCAATAGTTAACCCAAACAAACAAAGGGTGTAAGACCCCAACGTCCCAACACGTCAATAATGCAATTATGACGTCATTGTGTAAGTAAAAATTTCTTTTCTTTTAAAGAATCATTACATGCTTCACATAAGCCCCATGACTTTTATAAAAATTTGGGCAGACTCTCCCCATAATTGGGCTATCCGAAAATATAACACATCACTAAAATCACTCACAGCCAGGGAAAACACAATAACAAGAAGATATAAGAAGTAGACTCCCAACACCATTATTACAGTCCATATACACGACTCCAAGTGCCCACATGCGAGCAACAACTAATGGATAACCATATAGTGGCCTAAATAATGTATACAACTTACCCAATCTCATTCTACGCTTCAGGAAGCAATATTATCCAACCAAGCTCGAGCTTGCTACCCAAAATAACCTTGTAGCTGTAATACCCGTTTCAACAGAAATAAACCACACACAGGGTGAGCATACCAACATCACACTACCCATATCATAACAATGCATAAAGATCATGATACCACAATTTACAATTATTGAAAATCTATAAAAATGTACTCCCTGTACAGTTCTGAATCTGTATAGCTTCCACGCATTGTTCCTGTTTCAAACTCACACGTTTTCATAACATCAAGTTCAGTATCGTTATTTAAACATGATACTCCTCAACACGATAAATTCAATACAACCAAAATCTATTATTTATGCTTAATCATAAACAATTGCATATCGCATATGATCCTGCCTATCAATCTATCTCATTCTCGACATTTTGTCATATTGATCATGCCCCAGGCATCAATACTCAGCTCGTATATTTGGATCATGTATAACTATGCATCCCTCATACCACACATACATATATACGTATTCATATTTTCGGATAACGTACAATACGTATCCACCATGCCACATATGTCATACTCCACACATATACATTTCTTACGTTCCATCATGACATTTAATAATTCATGAATATATGAATGTGTAAGTACTTCATAATAAGTATACCTGCTCGTACGTCACTACGTACCTTATAATCTGTGTTTACCGTCAAGTCACCCTCCTTGTTGTCCGAGAGCCCAAGAAGACTCTATACGAACTCAAAAGTTTAAGGGTCAATTCTTAACCAATACTTGATGGACATATCTCACATTCAAACACAAAGCCATGCCCATAACATTACATAATTCAACTTCCCGACACAAACCTCCATTTAACACCCAACATGCTTAAAACACCCAAAACAACACCGAAATGATACAAGCAACAAGCCTTGCAAGGAAGAATCCATGTACACAAGAGGTTCTACCATTTAAATCCAATTCCTTTAGTCCCAACATAAAGTCATTTATTTGTTTAATTTGAACTTTAACAAACTAAAGATGCATTGGATTCCAAAATTCTTGATTTAGAACTCACTACTAAGATTAGTAACTCAATACATTGACATAAGTCAATAATACATGCTATGCTATCCATTCAAGCATAAACATCACCATAAACTCTATTCCATGTTATAACACATACTAGCATGTATCTAACCCATATATTTACACACTACGCATGCCTCCAAATGTAAAACATTTCATACCATAGGCTTACACCCACCAAACTATTACAATGGCTAAAAGCATAGAAGTTAGTTCTTTTCACCACCTACTAGCAACTAACAAGGCTTAGACATTCACTAGAATCACATTTAAGCATATTAACAAACACCTTCCATGCATGATTTTTAAATCTTCATATTTTAACCAACAATGATACTAGTCAATGCACAAATCAACAATTTCCTTCTAACAATTAATAGTATTTCCTCATTTCTCCAATTTCGAATTACAACACTTCAATACATGTAGGAATACATAATTACTTGCATGAACACCATCTACACACACAATCACATGCCCAATCAATTTCCAATATGAATAATCATCTTCTATACATGGCACATATCTTCCCATATTAATATATCCAAACCCATGCACACAACATCCACATACCATTTTCCAACACATACTTGCACACAATTCTGCACATACTTGCACACAATTCATGCACACACACTAACACACACTTTCCAGCACACACTAAACACACATTCTGCACACACTTGAAATGCAAACCTTTCCTTCAATTATCAACTCAAAACACATCAAAATCCATACCAATAAAGGCCAAGCCTAGCTCTGCAATAGCCCCACAATTTCGAACCAAAACCCCCAAAAGAAGCCAAATTTTCGAACTCAAAATTGTGCCAAACCAACACACTAATTCGAAAATAAAGAGGGCAAGGTGCCTAGGAACATGAGGAAGCATCATACCTTCGAATTGGTGGCAAGATATTAAAGTTTGGAGATCAAAATCAGAGTTCTATTTGGGAATGGAGGAGGGCGACGGGTTTGAGTGAAGAGGAGGAGAAGTGGCCGATTTTTGCTATATGTTTGTGTGTGTGGGTTATGTGTTAATCATCCTTTTAAATTAAGGCAATACACTTAAAATAAAATAAACCCTCCCCTACAATTAAGTAATTCCAACTTTAAATACAATTTAATATAAGTCCCAAAAACATTTAAATTATGCCAAAGTTCCATCTATGCCCAAAGAATCCGGTCCGACCCAATCACCGAGGCCCAAAAATTTAAATATAGTAAATTATCCTATAATTTACCATTTACACAATTTACACAGTTTAAAAAAATAAGCAGAATTAACTGGGTATCACAGTTCTCCCCTACTAATAAAATTTCGACCTCGAAATTTGAATTCACGCTTACCAGAAAAGCCAACTGTAAAATTTAAGTACCGTTAGACAGCTCAAGATAGTGACTGGACCATCTGTAGGATGACATTCATTTGAATCATCATGGCTCACACTCGTGCCCCATTACACCAACGATCGCAAGACTGCAAATCACGTCACTTTACCATATCCCAACATTAGCATCTAATGAGCTAACATATATTAGTACCATGTCATGTAAATCATTACAAGATTAACATCATCATATAATCGCTAAATCATGCAATCCATGCATATCACGTGTATATCAGAATGTATGACGATACACCAACCTTTTATCGTATAATTAACCTCGTACCTGTGTGGTTGCAAATTTATGCAATATATACCAACCACGTCATATCGCACGTCACCCTTGACTGTATGAAATAATGATACGAGCCCTTAAACATCAACTTCTCATATATCATATTCTGGTTATTATCTGGTGCAATGCAATTACTAGAAAGCCCATTAGTAATTCTCATACGTATATCAACATTATAAGCACAACAACCACATATCATCAATAACAATCATAATGAATGGTCTAACACGAATATTCTTACATCATGATTATACGCACATAGCCTCATAATATCGTTCATCCCTCAAATTTATCTCATAACTCATCATTTATTCTTATCTACTTGGATAAGTTATCTTGTACTGTCTATCGCTCCTTACTAATCACTTGCAATCACGATGGTTAGCAATAACACCAATTTTCATTGCTTCATGTCATAAAATGCACATAGCAGGCGTCATGTCATAATGACAGAAAACTACAATCATGCGTAAAAGTATGTGATATACATGTCTATCAACACACCCTAGGCCATTAAACATCCCAAAGAGCTAACCACTGCTCTGATACCACTAATGTAAGATCCAACGTCCCAACACGTCAATAATGCAATTATGACTTCATTTGTGTAAGTAAAAATTTCTTTTCTTTTAAAGAATCATTACATGCTTCACATAAGCCCCATGCCTTTTATAAAAATTGGGCAGAGTCTCCCCATAATTGGGCTATCCGAAAATATGACACATCACTAAAACCACTCCCAGCCAGGGAAAAACACAATACTAAACAAAATCATCACCATAAGTAAGTTCACAGCCAAGGAAAACACAATAATAAGAAGATATAAGAAGTGGACTCCCAACACCATTATTACAGTCCATATACACGACTCCAAGTGCCCACATGCGAGCAACAAATAATGGATAACCATCTAGTGGCCTAAATAATGTATACAATTTACCTAATCTCATTCTACGCTTCAGGAAGCAATATTATCCAACCAAGCTCGAGCTTGCTACGCCAAAATAACATTGTTGCTGTAATACATGTTTCAACAGAAACAGCCCCACACTGGGTGAGCATACCAACATCACACTACACATATCATAACAATGCATAAAGATCATGATACCACAATTTACATTTATTGAAAATCTATAAAAATGAACTCCCTGTACAGTTCTGAATCTGTATAGCTTCCACGCACTGTTCCTGTTTCAAACACACACGCTTTCATAACATCAAGTTCAGTATCGTTATTTAAACATGATACTCCTCAACACGATAAATTCAATACAACCAAAATCTATTATTTATGCTTAATCATAAACAATTTCATATCGCATATGATCCTGCCTATCAATCTATCTCATTCTCAACATTTTCTCATATTGATCATGCCTCAGGCATCAATACTCAGCTCGTATATTTGGATCATGTATAACTACGCATCCCTCATACCACACATACATATATACGTATTCATATTTTCGGATCACGTACAAATACGTATCCACCATGCCACATATGTCATACTCCACACATATACAATTCTTACGTTCCATCATGACATTTAATAATTCATGAATATATGAATGTGTAAGTACTTCATAATAAGTATACCTGCTCGTACGTCACTACGTACCTTATAATCTGTGTTTACCGTCAAGTCACCCTCCTTGTTGTCCGAGAGCCCAAGAAGACTCTATACGAACTCGAAAGTTTAAGGGTCAATTCTTAACCAATACTTGATGGACATAATCTCACATTCAAACACAAAGCCATGCCCATAACATTACATAATTCAACTTCCCAACACAAACCTCCATTTAACACCCAACATGCTTAAAACACCCAAAACAACACCGAAATGATTCAAGCAACAAGCCTTGCAAGGAAGAATCCATGTACACAAGAGGTTCTACCATTTAAATCAAATTCCTTTAATCCCAACATAAAGTCATTTGTTGGTTTAATTTCAACTTTAACAAACTAAAGATGCATTGGATTCCAAAATTCTTGATTTAGAACTCACTACTAAGATTAGTAACTCAATACATTGACATAAGTCAATAATACATGCTATGCTATCCATTCAAGCATAAACATCACCATAAACTCTATTCCATGTTATAACACATACTAGCATGTATCTAACCCATTTATTTACACACTACGCATGCCTCCAAATGTAAAACATTTCATACCATAGGCTTACACCCACCAAACTATTACAATGGCTAAAAGCATAGAAGTTAGTTCTTTTCACCACCTACTAGCAACTAACAAGGCTTAGACATTCACTAGAATCACATTTAAGCATATTAACAAACACCTTCCATGCATGATTTTTAAATCTTCATATTTTAACCAACAATAATACTAGTCAATGCACAAATTAACAATTTCCTTCTAACAATTAATAGCATTTCCTCATATTCTCCAATTTCCAATTACAACACTTCAATACATGTGGGAATATACTTGCATGAACACCATATACACACACAATTACATGCCCAATCAATTTCCAATATGAATAATCATCTTCTATACATGGCACATATCTTCCCATATTAATATATCCAAACCCATGCACACAACATCCACATACCATTCTCCAACACATACTAAACACAATTCTGCACACACTTGCACACAATTCACGCACACACACTAACACACACTTTCCAGCACACACTAAACACACATTCTGCACACACTTGAAATGCAAACCCTTTCCTTCAATTATCAGCTCAAAACACATCAAAATCCATACCAATAAAGGCCAAGCCTAGCTCTCCAATAGCCCCACAATTTCGAACCAAAACCCCCAAAAGAAGCCAAATTTTCGAACTCAAAATTGTGCCAAGATATTAGAGTTTGGAGATCAAAATCAGAGTTCTATTTGGGAATGGAGGAGGGCGACGGGTTTGAGTGAAGAGGAGGAGAAGTGGTCGATTTTTGCTATGTGTTTGTGTGTGTGGGTTATGTGTTAATCATCCTTTTAAATTAAGGCAATACACTTAAAATAAAATAAACCCTCCCCTACAATTAAGTAATTCCAACTTTAAATAATTAATATAAGTCCCCAAAACATTTAAATTATGGCAAAGTTCCATCTATACTTGCCCTCCAATGGATCCTCGTTAAGGGATTTAGATTGTACTCATTCCAATTACCAGACTCGTAGAGCCCGGTATTGTTATTTATTGTGCCCAAAGAATCCGGTCCGACCCAATCACCGAGGCCCAAAAATTTAAATCTAGTAAATTATCCTATAATTTACCATTTACACAATTTACACAGTTTAAAAAAATAAGCAGAATTAACTGGGCATCACAGTTCTCCCCTACTAATAAAATTTCGACCTCGAAATTTGAATTCACGCTTACCAGAAAAGCCACCGTTATACAGCTCAAGATAGTGACTGGACCATCTATAGGATGACATTCATTCAAATCATCATGGCTCACACTCGTGCCCCATTACACCAACGATCGCAAGACTGCAAATCACGTCACTTTACCATATCCCAACAGTAGCATCTAATGAGCTAACATATATTAGTACCATGTCATGTAAATCATTACAAGATTAACATCATCATATAATCGCTAAATCATGCAATCCATGCATATCACGTGTATATCAGAATGTATGACGATACACCAACCTTTTATCATATAATTAACCTCATACCTGTGTGGTTGCAAATTTATGCAATATATACCAACCTCGTCATATCGCACGTCACCCTTGTCTGTATGAAATAATGATACTCTTGAGCCATTAAACATCAACTTCCCATATATCATCTTCTGGTTATTATCTGGCGCAATGCAATTACTAGAAAGCCCATTAGTAATTCTCATGCGTATATCAACATTATAAGCACAACAACCACATATCATCAATATCAAATCATAATGAATTGTCTAACACGAATATTCTTACATCATGATTATACGCACATAGCCTCATAATATCGTTCATCCCTCAAATTTATCTCATAACTCATCATTTATTCTTATCTACTTGGATAAGTTATCTTGTACATCGCTCCTTACTAATCACTTGCATATAAGCCATTTAAAACAAGGCATTTTCGTCTCATACCTTATAGGTGAAGTCATCTACAATTTACAATAGCATCATAGTAT
The DNA here is from genome assembly GCA_907163345.1 of Haberlea rhodopensis. Lineage (NCBI taxonomy): Eukaryota > Viridiplantae > Streptophyta > Magnoliopsida > Lamiales > Gesneriaceae > Haberlea > Haberlea rhodopensis. The sequence goes on along the minus strand of CAJQUN010000003.1, from coordinate 29,665,832 downwards.
CATGCTCATCACAGTACTCACATGCTCTTAAGCATCAACTTCCGCATTTCATCACCCAACTATCATCTGTCATGGGACAAGTACAAAATAAACTCATTAGTATTTCTCAAATACTCATAGCATAACCACGTTCCTTGTCATTTACGTATTTTTGATATTCATAATGTTTACGTCATCATACATTAATATCCCTGCGTCAAAAGTTTCACGCCATCCTGTATACATCATGCTACAACAAACCATCACATATCAGTGTGATTGAAATTCAACATAAGAATCAATTACATGCCTCAATGACATAATTATTTTCGATCCTTTATTCAACAAAGTACTATTTCATGAATAATTCATGATTATCATACATCAGTCTCATCGCATATATCATCATTTATATGCTTCCCAGTTTCTAACACAATATCATAATGATAAATCATCTAAAGTGAATACTCATAAATCCCATGTATTCTCATTATGACATCATTATATTGTCTATCACATCATGTCTAACTCATCATTAATCCCTCAATGATTATTTATCAGTGTTGTCATTATATACCAGAGAATAACATCATAATTTCGTACTTACTACGTCGACCCGCAACGTTCACAATGATCGCACGTCCACACAGGATATCCGTAGCGATCTCACGTCATCCCGTGACGTTCCATGTCATCTCATGACCTGTTCATTAACCTCATTCCAACATTGTTAAATTTAACTCAACATAACATGATTAACAGATCATTAATCTCACAGTATACAAAACAATCATGTTTTTATAAACCAAATCATTTCAATCTGATTATCATTACCCCATTGTTATCTCGTCTCTGCACAACTAATCAATGAACATATCAAGACTATACGTCATTTCAATTTCTTTCTCAATTCTTCCTCATTTTTTTTATTGGTTATCCTAAATCATAACAATCAATCGTGATAGTTCACAATCCACATATATCAAACATATTAAACCAAACGAAATGGTTTACCTCAATTCCTCGTTCACCTTGAACATTCCAATATCCTCTCACCTACAGCTCGTGTATCCGAGAAATAACAACATAGGTTTCATAACAAGGCATTCACTGCCATCTGCAATCAATATGTCATTAATACTCATCGCTTTTTTAATTGTGGTAAAACAATATTCACCGCTAATAACGATAGCGGTACTAAGATATTCATTGCTAAAACAATATTCACCGCTAATAACGATAGCGGTACTAAGATATTCATTGCTAACACAATAGCAATACGTCAATTCGCATCGCCAACAATGGCATGCATAATCTCATCGTCACTACGGGCATGCACAATATCATCGCCACGACTGGCATACATATAATATCCATAATCACAATGCATAAAATTACATTCTTAAAACAATAAGATGTAATAACACTTACTGTACACAATGTATCCACACTTGATCCTTAAAACTGTCCATGTTCTCAACATAAATATGCCACAAAATATAAGTTCATATCAATACACAATTGATATACTCATCATCTGTTGGGAAAACGATTTCTAAGTTTTGGTGATTACAAACACCTACCGGATGTCAAAGACCAACTGGATAAAGACTCCTACCAGATGTCAAAGACCAACTGGATAAAGACTCCTATCGATGTCAAAGACCAACTGGATAAAGACTCCTACCGGATGTAAAAGACCAACTGGATAAAGACTCCTCCCGATGTCAAAGACCAACTGGATAAAGACTCCTACATGATGATAAACATCTACCGGATGAAGACATCTACCGGATGAAGACACCTACCGGATATTGAAGTCTTATCGGGTGATAAAGATCAACTGGATGAACACCTACCGGGTGAAGACATCAACCAACTGGATAGACATCAACTGGATGGCCACCAACTGGACAAGTCAACTGGATGGCTACCAACTGGATAGACATCAACTGGATGGCCACCAACTGGACAGACATCTACTGAACAACTATCAACCGGATAGTCTCACACTAAACAAAGACATCAACTGGTCATAAGAGGATGAAATTGAACAAAGAAAACCAGCAGAAGTCTAAACTTCCAGTAAGAGCACTAAGCAACGAGACAAAATAAGTACAACATTCTCTGACAAAGGTACAACAGAGCGGCGCACCCTGCTATATCTCCGCCACCATTACCGTCAGAGTGAAAAGAGCCGTTGCTTAACCAAAATAGGAAAGAAGACAATATGAAATTGGAAAGCTAATCCCTTCCATATACAGAAAAGCTACCGTTGGACAACCAAACCTATAAATACGTCCAAACAGAGAATGAAGAAGTGCTGAGCTATTTTCAACAAAGAGATATACTTCAAAGCAAACAAGAAAATCATATTACTGATATTACAAACATTCAGCAAAGAGCAGACAAACAGCGAAACTGAATCTGTGATAGATTATTTCCAATTGAAGTCTGCTGCTCAAAAACACTCGAAGCTAGAAAGTTTATTCTGTAAAGAGTGTTATAGAATCTCTTGTAATCAAAAGTTAAGAAGATTGTGATTGCTAGGAGTTTAGGCCAAGTGTGTTAGTGACTAAGAAGGTTGTATACTGTAAAGTGTAAACCAAGTCTTCTAGTGAATCCTTCCTGCAAAGGAAGAAGGGGAGACGTAGAAGTGTTGTGCTTCGAACTTCCAGAAACAACTCTTGCGTTATTTGTTTATTGCTTTATTACCTCAGTTTTATTCCTCACAAGTTCAGTAGACGTCTTCCGCACTATAATAAGTGTCTGCTGACTTGCCTGATATTGAGAAGCAACTGTAATACTTAACAGTTTACAGTTAACCAGAAAAAGAAATCGAGTTTGAATCTAGTGTTTATTCAACCCCCCCTTCTAAACACTACCCCGATCCTAACAAGTGGTATCAGAGCTTAGGTCTTCTCAATCTTGAGAAATTACCAATTGCCAAAAACTGATGGCCTCATTCAGCAAGATTCCAATGTTCAAGAAAGACGAATATGATGACTGGAGAATCCGTATGCAAGCACATCTAAGTGCTCAAGATGATGATATGTGGCATGTAATCACTGAAGGACCGTTGAAGATCATGAAAATCAATACAGCTGCTTCTATCACAAGTGGTGATCCACAAATGGTAGAAAAGAAAAGATCTCAATGGTCAAACGAAGAAAAGAAAAAAGCAAATCTGGACAACGTTGCTAAGGACATTCTGTTCAAAACTTTGGACAAAAATATGTTCAACAAAATAAAAATGTGCTCAACAGCCAAAGAAATCTGGGAGAAGATTGCCCAACTCTGTGAAGGAAATGATCAAACCAAAGAAAACAAGCTTACTGTGGCTCTACAAAAGTTTGAGCATATCAAGATGATGAATGGAGAAACTCTCAACGAGTATGATGAAAGAGTGACTGGAATAATTAATGAACTGAGCAGTCAGGGTAAGGAGTTACCCAACAGAGAAGTCACTCTCAAAGTAATGAGAGGTCTCCCAAGAGAATGGGATGTCAAGACCATTGCTATGAGAGAATCGAAGGACATCAACAAGATAGATCTACATGATCTGTTTGCTGATTTAAAAGCCTATGAATTCGAATTAGGCATTCGGGTTGAAGATGAACCAAATACCAGTCAACCAACCAAAGCTCTCACTGCATCGGAGTCTCTGCCTACTTCTACAGAGATGACTCCAGAAAATATGTGTAATGATGCTATGGCAATGTTCGTAAAGAAATTTGGGAAATTCATGAAGAAGAACCAAAGATCTTATCAATCATATCCTCGAAGGCAGAGTTCCAAAGGAAATTCAGAAGAAGAAGAGCGAGTATGCTTCAACTGCCTCAAACCAGGGCACTTCATTGCGGACTGTCCTAAACCCAAAAAGGATGATCACAAAAGAGGATCCAAGGATTACAGAAAATCCAAGGAAACCAGAAGATCATCCAAAAGGGACAGAGATCAAAAGGTTTTAATGGCAGAAGAAAGCAAGAGCAAATGGGCTGATTCTGAATCAGAATCAGAGGAGTTATCTAGCTCATCCAGCGAAAGTGAAGACGAGGAAGTCCACTGCTTAATGGCAAATGATGAAAATGAGGTACACGAATCTAACCTATCTGAATTTACACATAGTGAACTCACCAATGCATTGCAGGACATGATCAATGAGTATCGAACGCTATATGAATCCTTTGAAAGCTATAAGACTGAGCACTCAATCCCAACTGAAACGCATAAAAACAAACTTGATTATGAACAATCAAGGGAGTTGAACTGCTTAAGGGAAACAATCAGTCTCCTAGTGAAAGAAAGAGATGAAGCCAAGTGTGCCTACCAGAAACTTAGCAAACTGGTTAGCACTTGGAATGCGTCCACTACCAGAAAGGATGAAATGCTTGAATCTATAAGGCTTGCTGGTGATTTAACCGGCATAGGCTATAATAGTAATGAAAGCAGTTCATCAGGTAATAAACCTCATCTGTGTATAACAAAAAGCAAGGTTCAATCAATGAACTTTGTAAGATCTAGCACAGTATATGACCCTTATGAACTGGTTAAAGAACCTGTTAAAGCAACACTCATCAAGGAACAGGCACAGCACAGGGGTATCGGTTATGTAGAACCACTCAAAGAGGCTAAACCGAGGCAAAAGTTCAGAAATGAACTTAAACCCACTGGTCGAGCAGCTAGAGAGGTTAAACCCAACTGGTACTACAACTGTAAGCCTGTCCAGAAGAGGTATATGCTCAATAACAGGAACTACAAACCAAAAGCACATGCATACACATATTATCACACTTCACAGTCAAAATCATCACCAATATTTATAAATGCACACACATTTCAGAACACACACCGACCTAAGTCACTCAAGGTCATACAAGTGTGGGTTCCGAAAGGACTAATCCTACCCGGACCCAAGTAGGATTGGGTACCAATCATTTTATCGCTTTAATTGCAGGAAACTAGAATGCATCAAGTACGGAGCTCAGAATGGTTCCTGGACAGCGGATGCTCTAGACATATGACAGGAAATGCGAGCTTATTGTCTGAACTGGTGGACTCCACCGGACCCAGAATAACTTTTGGAGATAACGCGAAAGGTAGAACTGTGGGTAAGGGTAAGATTATCTACGGTAACATCATCATTAAAGATATTCTTTTAGTTGAAAATCTATGCTATAACTTGATTAGCATAAGTCAACTGTGTGACAATGGTCATTCCGTAGAATTCAATCAGCACTCATGCACAATTAAATCTACTGATGGCAGTATATTACTTGTAGGTAGAAGGCATGATAACACATATAAAATTGATTGGAATCTTAATCAGCCTACCTCCTCTACTTGCTTAGCTGCCCTGAATTCTTCCAAAAATTGGCTTTGGCACAAACGGTTGAGTCACTTAAATTTTAAAACTATTGCCAGTCTGCGTAAACTTGATCTAGTTATTGGACTGCCCCAAATTGAGTTCTCAAAAAGACAAGATCTGTGCAGCATGCCAACTTGGTAAGCAAATCAGATCCTCCTTTAAGAACAAAGGAAGTAAATCTTCTTCTCGGTGCCTAGAGTTGCTGCATATGGATCTGTTTGGTCCTATACCAGTAACAAGTCTAGGGGGAATGAAGTATACTCTAGTGTTGATATACGATTACACTCGTTTTACATGGGTCTTATTCCTAAGTGGCAAAGATCAGGCTACTCCAAAGCTGATCAAACTACTTAAAAGACTCCAAAATGAGAAATCGTGTGGGATAGATAGAATTCGCAGTGATAAAGGTACTGAGTTCACAAATCAATCACTCGAATCATATCTAGATGACCTTGGTATTAAACACGAATACTCTGCTGCTAGAACTCCTCAACAAAACGGAGTTGCTGAGCGTAGGAACCGCACTTTGAAAGAAGCTGCGCGAACTATGCTCGCGGAATCAGATATATCATAGAAATTTTGGGCAGAAGCTGTCAACACAGCATGTTATACGCAGAACAGATCAATGATTAATAAGCGAGCAAATAAAACCCCTTATGAGATCTGGAATGGCAGTAAGCCAAATATTTCCTATTTCCATGTGTTTGGTTGCAAATGTTTTATTCACAACAATGGAAAGACTCATCTCACCACTTTTGATGCCAAATCTGATGCTGGAATATTCCTTGGCTATTCTACAGTTAGTAAGGCTTTCAGAGTATTTAACAATAGAACTCTTACTGTGGAAGAATCAGTGCATGTAAAATTTGATGAACCTACTGACTGTACTGTATCTAATCTGCAAATCAACAATTTAAGTAATCGACTGGAAAGCACTTATATTGATGAAAAGTTGATGATGAGATAGATTACAGAAGCAGGACTGACTGCTCCTTGGAACCAGAAGTGCCTGAAGCTCAAGCAGAGGAGTCTGCTGGCCAACAAGCACTGCAGCCAGCTACCAATGAAACAGTTGTATCTACCCCTGCTGCAGTAGAAGGAACAAATGAGAAAGATGAGTCTATCAGAACTTCTGATGTGCCTACTCACATCCAGTCAACTGGAACTCAACCCTCTTGGACCTTCGCTCCGTTGGAAAAAGGATCATCCACCCGAGCAGGTCATCGGTAACCCTCTTGCTTCTCTACGCACCAGAGGACAAATGATTAATGAATTTCTTCATGCTGCATTCATATCTCATATAGAACCTAAGAAGATTGATGACGCTATATTAGACCCAAGTTGGGTAGAAGCAATGCAGGAAGAACTAAATCAGTTTGAGCGAAACAAAGTATGGTATCTAGTACCACGACCACAGCATCACACTGTAATTGGCACCAAATGGGTATTTAGAAATAAATTAGACGAAAATGGAACAGTAATCAGAAATAAGGCAAGATTAGTTGCACAGGGCTATAGACAGGAAGAAGGTATTGATTTTGATGAAACCTTTGCCCCTGTAGCTCGACTAGAAGCAATTCGCATATTTCTTGCATTTGCTGCATTTAAAGACTTTAAAGTCTATCAGATGGATGTTAAGAGTGCATTTCTTAACGGCAAACTCCAGGAAGAAGTTTACGTTGAACAACCTCCTGGATTTGAAAGCCATCAGCAGCCTTCTCATGTTTTTCGTCTTAATAAAGCTTTGTATGGTCTAAAGCAAGCTCCCCGTGCCTGGTATGAAACTCTATCAAAATATTTGACTGAGCACAACTTTATCATTGGCACGGTGGACAAGACCCTTTTTAAATTTACAAAGGGAGATCATACTCTGCTAGTTCAAATTTACGTTGATGATATTATCTTCGGAAGTACTAACTCAAAATTGTGCGAAAGATTCTCTAAAATTATGCAGGACCAATTTGAGATGAGCATGATGGGAGAATTATCATTTTCTTAGGATTGCAAGTCAAGCAATCTAGTGAAGGAATTCTGATAAATCAATCTAAATACACTAAAGAGTTACTAAAGAAATATGGAATGAGTACCAGCTCAGCGGCTGCTACACCAATGAGCTCATCTGCCAGACTCGACTTGGATAATTCAGGAATACCAGTCGAAGTTACAATGTATCGAGGCATTATCGGATCTCTACTATATTTGACAGCCAGCCGACCAGATATTATGTTTGCAGTTTGTATGTGCGCCCGTTTTCAAGAAAATCCCAAGCAGTCGCATTTCACTGCTGTAAAAAGAATCCTCAAATATCTGAAAGGGACTGAGAATGTCGGTCTATGGTATCCAAGAGACTCAACGTTTAACCTTATTGGATATTCAGATGCTGACTATGCTGGATGCAAAATTGACAGAAAAAGCACCAGTGGGTATTGTCAATTTCTTGGTGATCGATTGATATCATGGGGGTGCAAGAAACAGACATCCATAGCAACTTCCACTGCAAAGGCAGAGTACCTTGCTGCTGGAAGCTGCTGTGCTCAATTGCTCTGGATTCAGCAACAACTAAGAGATTATGGAATTGAATCCACAGAGGCTCCCATCTTTTGTGATAACACGTCTGCCATTGCTATAACATACAATCCAGTTCTTCATACTCGTACTAAACATATTGACATCCGTCATCACTTTATCAGAGATCATGTTATGAAGAAAGAAATTCGGCTGGAGTATATTTCTACCGAACAACAGGCAGCAGACATTTTCACAAAACCCCTACCGGACGCTCAGTTTTCTTACTTTCAAAATATTCTTGGTTTAATTGAAATTACTTCTTGATTATTTTGTATTGGTAATAAATTAAGGGGGAATTAGTTAGTTTATTTGCATAAATTTAGGGGGAATTTCAGTTATAATCCTATCATGGTTATTTAAGCTCAGCTGGTAATACAATGGTCAGCTGCAGTAGGTGTATCCGTACCAGTAGGACTCTACATCCAGTAGATGCTTTCCTACCAGTCGAACCCTACATACCAGCAGATGTTACCAAATATGCTTTGACAAAAATAACCCTCGATACTTATTAACCTAATGAACGTCGGAATTCAAAATTACTTTTGTGTAAAATAAATTATTTCACTCCCGCCTAAATCCTGTCCTCTTATTTATTGGTTAATTTTTTTTATCGTTAGATGATCGCCACGTATACATGTGTCCGCTCATCTACAGTACGACGTTACATATACTTTCATTTTAACCGCCATTAGTTTCACTACTCTTCTTCTCCAACAATTCACTGCAATTATCTTTTCTTTCAGAAAATTTTACTCTAACAAGATTGCTGCTGTTTCTTCCTCATATTCATCCAAAATGTCAAAGAATATACAGCCAAGCTTCATCACCAATGCTGTTCACGTAGATTTTCATTCTATATACACATCATCTGATGAGGAGACAAAGGAGCTGATTCAAAAGCTGGATACCTCAGGACTCTTGGTAATCCTGAACCAGGCCCCCTCATTCTACAAGGACGAGTTACACGAGTTCTTTGCTACGACCAAACTTGTTGATGACACCGTGGTGGCATTCGTATCTGGACAGTTGGTTATAATCACCCAACCTGAATTTACCGCACACCTGTGCCTTCCTTCCACCGGACTTACTGATTTTTCCACTGTTCCAGTAGAACTACGAGAAGAGATGCGCCTCACAGCTTCTGACTCTGCTCATCACCTTCAACGTCCTCCATTCAGGAAAGTATTAATGAAGAGTCACTATCGACAACTGGCGAACATCATCTCCAAGGGGCTCCTATGTAAAGCTGGATCATTTGATATGATCACCTCTGAAAAATTTGATGTTATGACTGCAATATGCAAAGGATTGGAGATAAACTGGTCAGCTGTGTTATTTCAAATTCTAACTAGTCTCGTAGTCTCTGGCAAGGGTCAATCAGGCTTTGCTCTCCCGCTAAGCAGCCTTTTTGACAGCAAACACATTAAGACAGGGGCTCTCACCAACCTCCATCCGGGGAGTCTTATCACTGCCAAGTATCTTCAGCTTCACAGGCAGAGAAGTGGCAGAGACGTTGGGGTAACTAAGCGTCGATTGACGCAAGTCATCAGCGACTCTGAACAAACCGTCTCAGAATCCGCTGAGTCTTCTCCTCCTCCTCCCCCTCCTAAGAAGCCCAGAACAAGAAAAGCTGCTCCTCCGGCTGTCCGACAGAAAGATATTGCAGCTTCTGATACCATCTCCTCCGCCGGTCCGACAGAAAACATTCCTGATAGAGAACCCAGCCCTGCAAATCCTCCAACTGAGGAACCCACTGCTTCATTAGCCATGGTGCCTGCTCCATCAATGATTCCAGTTGACACTCCGTCAGCACTGGTGAGCTCTCAACAAGCACCAGGCTCTATCAGCTTTAGGACACCCAAGTCCTTGTGTCCGTACTGTCATCCAAAGACCACCCCTGCTGGCAAAGGAAAAACTCTTACGGCTCCAGTGTCCACTCCTGTTGCCTTCGAGATCCAAATGGTCATGGATACAGTTGAAGCCAAACTGCAACCACAGCTAGATATTTTTGATCGTTGGGTAAAGGCTCGAGTAAAAGTTCGATTTGATGATTTCGATCCTATTCTGGATCAGGCCAGGGAAGATGAGAACCAAATCTTGGCCTATCTTCAAATCTTAGACCCCGAGAAAAGCCTGAAGCTGCGGGATGTTTTTCACCTGATGAACTATGTGGGCGAACTTCAAGCCCTTGTGGAAACCCGCCTTCAACATTTCAATGGTGATTCAGGCACAGCGAATCATGATAGAGCCGTTCTAAATGCTCTTGGACCCAAGCTGGAAATGGCTGAGCTCGCTCTTCATGATATTCGCATATCCACTGGAATCACTCATGCTCCACTGCTGAAAATGTTGCAAGCCCCGACCAGCCGGATTTACAAATGGCTACTGCAAATTTGGAGATTGTCCCTTCTACTATGGAGATCACTTCTCTTGCCCTGGAAACCACTCCCACTGGAGCGGAGACAGCATCAACTGCCTTGGAGGCAGCCTCTTCTGCTAAAGAACTCTCCTCTCCAACTGCTCACTGTGTCTCTTCTGCTCCCAGCTTATATCTTGATCAACAAACCCAGCCGATGGTTGTTGATCACATCAATGTGGACACAGTAATTCAGACGGTAGTTCAGCAAGTTACCATATCTTCTGGCAACCATGAACCCAGTGAGTCTTCACATTCCAATGATCACACCCAGTCGTCTGTTGCTGCGGTTGATCAAGCCACTGCTGATATGGCTGCCCCACTGATTGAAGAAACTACTACTATAACTTCTACTATCTCAGACTCCCCAGCTGCTCCACTTATTGAAGAAACTGGTCTGCCATCTACTGCAGTTGTACTTACTCATCCTGGTGTTCTTGTTCCTGCTGCTGAACATCAAATACTTGCTGTGGATCCGTCCATGGCTCAAGAACCGTCAGAGGACATCTTCGATTTTCAAACTTCAATCTCTCTGGACGAGCCACCGAACATTGCTGCACAGCTAGCTAATCTCTCCACTGCAATATCAGCACTAGCCAGCGATGTCAATAAACTAAAGCAGGAAGAGCGGACTGCAACTCTTATTCTAGGAACCCATCAGCAGCACACGGACTCTCAATTCCAGCAAGTCTACAGGGACTTAAGTAATTTAACGACTACTGTCACCAGACTTCAAACTTTTGCTGAGAATGCAGTGGCGGACGCTTTTTCTCGAATTGGCCAGGCTCGTCTTCAGATAACTCAAAATAATGAATCTCTTCATGCTGCCACCTCCCTGGCTCTTGGAGAGAAGATTGAAGACGCCAAGAAAGTCTTAATCGATCAGTTGGCCACCATGCAGGCAGCATTTTCCTCTCAGATTCAAGATATATGCAACAGCCTTCCTGCCGCTCCTCAAATAATCCGCAGACTGCCTGAACCCAGCAGAACTGCTCCTTCTTCACAGCGCGCTTCAAGTTCAGCTGATCGTTCATCCCCTGCAACTGGAGCACTCACTCAGTCCAGATCAACTGCTCAACCAAGATCTCGAAGTCCGCGCCAACCGCCTACCAAAAAACGCGACTATTCCAAACATTGGTTAGGGCGAAAATCGTTTTCTGACTCATTCTTAATTACTCTTATCTATTTACTGTTTTTAGTTGACTTTTTCTTTGTATTTACTGATCAACATAAATGCATTCACACTAACTGAAACTTTTTTTGTTCTATAAATAGCGACTCTTGCTTGCTCACATAACACACATTCACTCATCATGATTAATTTCAAGCCTTTAAAAATTCCTTGGTTTTCTGTTAGATATTTTTCCGATTCATGGGTTTATTACTTATCTAAATCAACCCCTCATAGGTTGATTATTTATCTAACCCAGCTCCGTTAAGCTTCAGCGTTTGGATCCTGCTCTGATGCTCATCATCAGTCAGGAACTGCAATCAGGAGTTATATGGGTGCTGAAGACAAAAAGGGGGAAGACAGAGATAGAGTATTCTGATAGGTGAATCCATGAACCATGGAAGCTGCCTGATGAATATACATATGACTCTTCCCGACTTCCTCTCTGAAACAAGGTGGACCGGCAGAGATAGAATATTTTCATTAGGTAAATCCATAAATCATGGAGGCCACATGAATATACATATGACTCTTCCGGACATCATCTCTGAAACAAGGTGGATCGAGCTCTTCCTCTCTGAAATAAGGTGGATCGAGCTCTTCCTGAATCGAAGCTTTCCGGGTCTACAGTGCTTGTTTAAAAATTTGTCATGTATCAGCTATATTGTGTAAAACTAGATTTGTCTTAGATTCTATTCAAGTTATTAGAATTCATCTTAAATAAAGATGAATCTCTCTCAATTGTCCAGTTTGATTACAACTTGTAATCTGCTTATATTTATAACAAATGAAAATTTCTTTTCCATTATGTCTTCAAGTATTTTCAGGATTCTCATCTTATTTACTCGAGTAGGAAATCGATTATTGCTTAGTTTTGTCATCACCAAAAAGGGGGAAATTGTTGGGAAAACGATTTCTAAGTTTTGGTGATTACAAACACCTACATGTCAAAGACCAGCTGGATAAAGACTCCTACCGGATGTCAAAGACCAACTGGATAAAGACTCCTACCGGATGTCAAAGACCAACTGGATAAAGACTCCTACAGGATGATAAACATCTACCGGATGAAGACACCTACCGGATGAAGACATCTACCGGATGAAGACACCTACCGGATATTGAAGTCTTACCGGGTGATAAAGATCAACTGGATGAACACCTACCGGGTGAAGACATCAACCAACTGGATAGACATCAACTGGATGGCCACCAACTGGACAAGTCAACTGGATGGCTACCAACTGGATAGACATCAACTGGATGGCCACCAACTGGACAGACATCTACTGAACAACTATCAACCGGATAGTCTCACACTAAACAAAGACATCAACTGGTCATAAGAGGATGAACGACCAGTTGAACAAAGAAAACCAGCAGAAGTCTAAACTTCTAGTAAGAGCACTAAGCAACGAGACAAAATAAGTACAACATTCTCTGACAAAGGTACAACAGAGCGGCGCACCCTGCTATATCTCCGCCACCATTACCGTCAGAGTGAAAAGAGCCGTTGCTTAACCAAAATAGGAAAGAAGACAATATGAAATTGGAAAGCTAATCCCTTCCATATACAGAAAAGCTACCGTTGGACAACCAAACCTATAAATACGTCCAAACAGAGAATGAAGAAGTGCTGAGCTATTTTCAACAAAGAGATATACTTCAAAGCAAACAAGAAAATCATATTACTGATATTACAAACATTCAGCAAAGAGCAGACAAACAGCGAAACTGAATCTGTGATAGATTATTTCCAATTGAAGTCTGCTGCTCAAAAACACTCGAAGCTAGAAAGTTTATTCTGTAAAGAGTGTTATAGAATCTCTTGTAATCAAAAGTTAAGAAGATTGTGATTGCTAGGAGTTTAAGCCAAGTGTGTTAGTGCCTAAGAATGTTGTATATTGTAAAGTGTAAACCAAGTCTTCTAGTGAATCCTTCCTGCAAAGAAGAAGGGGAGACGTAGAAGTGTTGTGCTTCGAACTTCCAGAAACAACTCTTTTATTTGTTTATTGCTTTATTACCTCAGTTTTATTCCTCACAAGTTCAGTAGACGTCTTCCGCACTATAATAAGTGTCTGCTGACTTGCCTGATATTGAGAAGCAACTGTAATACTTAACAGTTTACAGTTAACCAGAAAAAGAAATCGAGTTTGAATCTAGTGTTTATTCAACCCCCCCCTTCTAAACACTACCCCGATCCTAACATCATCAATAACATGACCGTCCAAAAATATTCATTGCCTCGACATATCAGCGGATTCACAATATTTCCATCGCTTCAATATGATAGCGGTAAATAATACAAATCTCAAATATCACAATATAATCATACCATCATCTCGCCAATAAATGTCATCAATATATCGGTATCAATCACACCCCGCTATTGCATCCACTGCAATAAAAATGAAAGAAAACAATAATGTGTCTTCATACACTCTCTCCATGATCGCTTTCACCTGTACATTTGATTATCACAATATGTCAAATCAACAAGGTCAATTTAAATCAACGTATATTCATCACCCTCACTCTATAGTGGAGGCACATAAAATACATTGTACACTCTCAATAGTGTCGATCCCGACAATAATCACATCGCATGCTCTCTCTAGCACCGACTCAATATTAATGTACACGTCACATGCTCTCTAGCACTGACCCTGAAATATACACGTCGCTCGCTTACCAGCGGCGACCACATCACTCACTTGTCAGTGGTGACCCGAATCACATCGCTCACTCATCAGTGGCAACCCAATATCACATCACTCACTCATCAATGGCGACCCATATCACATCGCTCGCTCGTCAGCGGTGACCACAAATCATATATACACATCACTCGTCTTAGCGATGAGCCTCTGTACATTCACATACACATAATCACATCGCACACTCTAGTGGCGACCCATAAATAAACACATCACTCGCTACACGCGGTGACCCACATCACTCGCTACTAGGCGGTGACCCATAAATATATTAATACGTCGCTCGTACTCACGGCGACCCACACATAGTAATAACACGTCGGTCAACCATAAAAGCGACCCTAAACCTAAGCGACACTTCGATTTTCAATAATACAGTGGAAAATATATCCATCCATGCTTGTACATCATTACGTACCTGTGCCATCATGTAAATGACATACACATACCCGATTGTCACATCATCTGTTGTCATACTCCAACAGCACAGTACTGCCTGCCATTTCCTATCCTCAGATATCATATCTCATTTTCTGATTTCTCTTTTCAAATCAGATTTCTCAGCACTGCACATACATATACATAACATGTACACAAAACTCAACTCAATAAAACGCATTTATCCCTCTATTAGTAACAACGTCCACTTATCATCAACGTTAATCACCGTCAGCAATGTCATTCATAACTCACCTTAAAAGGCATTATCATTTTCACCATAGTCAAGCTAATGATATAAATAAAACGAGTTACCATACTCGAGGCTTTTCAACCATACCACCCTCATTGTGTATGTTCATCGTATCTCCTACGATCCTGCAATCACGATGGTTAGCAATAACACCAATTTTCATTGCTTCATGTCATAAAATGCACATAGCAGGCGTCATGTCATAATGACAGAAAACTACAATCATGCATAAAAGTATGTGATATAAATGTCTATCAACACACCCTAGGCCATTAAACATCCCAAAGAGCTAACCACTGCTCTGATACCACTAATGTAAGACCCAACGTCCCAACACGTCAATAATGCAATTATGACGTCATTTGTGTAAGTAAAAATTTCTTTTCTTTAAAAGAATCATTACATGCTTCACATAAGCCCCATGACTTTTATAAAAATTTGGGCAGAGTCTCCCCATAATTGGGCTATCCGAAAATATGACACATCACTAAAATCACTCCCAGCCAGGGAAAAACACAATACTAAACAAAATCATCACCAAAAGTAAGTTCCCAGCCAGGGAAAACACAATAATAAGAAGATATAAGAAGTGGACTCCCAACACCATTATTACAGTCCATATACACGACTCCAAGTGCCCACATGCGAGCAACAAATAATGGATAACCATCTAGTGGCCTAAATAATGTATACAATTTACCCAATCTCATTCTACGATTCAGGAAGCAATATTATCCAACCAAGCTCGAGCTTGCTATGCCAAAATAACATTGTTGCTGTAATACCTGTTTCAACAGAAACAGCCCCCACACAGGGTGAGCATACCAACATCACACTACACATATCATAACAATGCATAAAGATCATGATACCACAATTTACAATTATTGAAAATCTATAAAAATGTACTCCCTGTACAGTTCTGAATCTGTGTAGTTTCCACGCACTGTTCCTGTTTCAAACTCACACGCTTTCATAACATCAAGTTCAGTATCGTTATTTAAACATGATACTCCTCAACACGATAAATTCAGTACAACCAAAATCTATTATTTATGCTTAATCATAAACAATTGCATATCGCATATGATCCTGCCTATCAATCTATCTCATTCTCGACATTTTCTCATATTGATCATGCCCCAAGCATCAATACTCAGCTCGTATATTCGGATCACGTATAACTACGCATCTCTCATACCACACATACATATATACATATTCATATTTCGGATCACGTATAAATACGTATCCACCATGCCACATATGTCATACTCCACACATATACAATTCTTACGTTCCATCATGACATTTAATAACTCATGAATATATGAATGTGTAAGTACTTCATAATAAGTATACCTGCTCGTACGTCACTACGTACCTTATAATCTGTGTTTACCGTCTAGTCACCCTCCTTGTTGTCCGAGAGCCCAAGAAGACTCTATACGAACTCAAAAGCTTAAGGGTCAATTCTTAACCAATACTTGATGGACATAATCTCACATTCAAACACAAAGCCATGCCCATAACATTACATAATTCAACTTCCCAACACAAACCTCCATTTAACACCCAACATGCTTAAAACACCCAAAACAACACCGAAATGATCCAAGCAACAAGCCTTGCAAGGAAGAATCCATGTACACAAGAGGTTCTACCATTTAAATCCAATTCCTTTAATCCCAACATAAAGTCATTTATTTGTTTAATTTCAACTTTAACAAATTAAAGATGCATTGGATTCCAAAATCCTTGATTTAGAACTCACTACTAAGATTAGTAACTCAATACATTGGCATAAGTCAATAATACATGCTATGCTATCCATTCAAGCATAAACATCACCATTGTAAGTAATCCAACCAGCATGGAACGCAGCGGAATAATAAAATTTTGGATTACTAAACCGCGGATCTATACATAGGGGTTCATATCGGATAAAGGTACAAAAGTCTCACCCTTGTAGCGTGTTTGAGCAGATTCCACGAAGCAGCACCACGTCCAACGCCTTCTTCGAGTCACAAGCAAAACTTATCAAGTTTTGCCTCAACGGTATCCACACGATCAAATCGGGAAGGGATAGTTTAAGAACAAAGTGCTAGATTTGTTCTTAGACCGAAACAAGAAGCACACTCGATTCACAATCGAGGAAGATGGCACGAAATCACAAGAAACCACTCGACTATGAAGAAGCCGATGGTTTATGTGGGAGGCGGCCGAGAGTAGCTTCTTGGGTGGCTAGGTTATGATATGAAAGTGTTAATCACATTAATCACCATGTAATCAAATTATATATGATTTAATTAAAGGCTTTCATAAAGCCTCATGGGCTTAAGCCCATGATTTTAATTTAATCCTTATAATTATTAATTAAGACTCCTCTTAATTATTTAATTCATCCCATGAATTTAATTTCCCTTCTCGATTTAATCTTTTGTGCGACCCGATAGGATCTTGTAATGTTGGCAGTGACATAAAATCTCATTTTACGTTACAAGCAAAGAGCGGTGTCTAGCAACACATCAAGGCTACCCAAATTACAAGAATGTCAATGACTCGACATAACCTTTAGAACTTGTGATAATATTAACCATGTAACTTAATCCCTTTGTCCATGTGTTTAGATTGAACACGAGTCATGGAATAGTCATACTCGTATATTCAATCTTTATTTCTTGATTCCCAAGTAGAACTAGAATAAACGAATAAGCTCGACATCTCATATCGACTCATTCGAGCATGGCCATGCATTTTAGTTCTCACTTGATCAAGGGCCAAACACATCTCCTGTTATATAGGAGGGACAAATCCTATCTCGATCAGTCAACATCCCTTTACATAATTCGTAGTGTATCCAATAGTCGCCTTTATAGTTTACCCTGTTACGGGTAACGTTTGACAATATCAAGATACATAACTCCTTATGTTGGGATCTCTGATGATCACAAGTCGTAAGGATTACATACATTATTATCACTATGAGAATTGCTTATGACACTCATATAACTATCCATGTAGCATTCTCATGGTGGGTCTGTACAGTACATCATTCTCTAACATGTACCCATGCGTTGATTTGATATCTCATATCAATGAACAGTTCATCAATCAACACATACTAGTCTCTACATTTATCATTATCCCTATTCATGATAATACTTGACTAGGGACATCTTTAAGAATAATACAATATTATTCTAAGGACATTAACATATATATTTATTCGCATTGCACAGTTAATCGAATAATATATAATAATAAATTGCCATTACATAAAATCATATTACATTGTATGTCATAAACAATCATCTAATGATATGTCTTAAGGCATATCCCAACAACCATAAACTCTATTCCATGTTATAACACATACTATCATGTATCTAACCCATTTATTTACACACTACGCATGCCTCCAAATGTAAAACATTTCATACCACAGGCTTACACCCACCAAACTATTACAATGGCTAAAAGCATAGAAGTTAGTTCTTTTCACCACCTACTAGCAACTAACAAGGCTTAGACCTTCACTAGAATCACATTTAAGCATATTAACAAACACCTTCCATGCATGATTTTTAAATCTTCATATTAATCAACAATTTCCTTCTAACAATTAATAGCATTTCCTCATACTCTCCAATTTGCAATTACAACACTTCAATACATGTAGGAATACATAATTACTTGCATGAACACCATCTACACACACAATCGCATGCCCAATCAATTTCCAATATGAATAATCATCTTCTATACATGGCACATATCTTCCCATATTAACATATCCAAACCCATGCACACAACATCCACATACCATTTTCCAACACATACTAAACACAATTCTGCACATACTTGCACACAATTTACCCACACACACTAACACACACTTTCCAGCACACACTAACACACATTCTGCACACACTTGAAATGCAAACCCTTTCCTTTCAATTATCAACTCAAAACACATCAAAATCCATACCAATAAAGGCCAAGCCTAGCTCTCCAATAGCCCCACAATTTCGAACCAAAACCCCCAAAAGAAGCCAAATTTTCGAACTCAAAATTGTGCCAAACCAACACACTAATTCGAAAATAAAGAAGGCAAGGTGCCTAGGAACATGAGGAAGCATCATACCTTCGAATTGGTGGCAAGATATTAGAGTTTGGAGATCAAAATCAAAGTTCTATTTGGGAATGGAGGAGGGCGACGGGTTTGGGTGAAGAGGAGGAGAAGTGGCCGATTTTTGCTATGTGTTTGTGAGTGTGGGTTATGTGTTAATCATCCTTTTAAATTAAGGCAATACACTTAAAATAAAATAAACCCTCCCCTACAATTAATTAATTCCAACTTTAAATACAAATTAATATATAAGTCCCCAAAACTTTTAAATTATGCCAAAGTTCCATCTGTGCCCAAAGAATCCGGTCCGACCCAATCACCGAGGCCCAAAAATTTAAATCTAGTAAATTATCCTATAATTTACCATTTACACAATTTACACAGTTTAAAAAATAAGCAGAATTAACTGGGCATCACAGAGGGAATGAATAAGAATAGAATCAATAGAGACAAATTATCAAGACTTTCGGTTCACCCATGCAATCCCCCACAATTCGCCTAAAGTTAAGAATTAAATTCAAACGTTATAAGATGACGAGTTTTCCTAATGCACTTGTTATAACTTGTTCCGGTTATAACAAGTCTAAAACTAAGATGTAACAAGGCAATGATCATACACTTATGTAACACTCAATATTGTATATCGATTTATGAAAACTTATAGCCTTCGATTTTAGGAATGAAGTTTACGTAGGAGAGGAGGAAAGAATTTCAAGATGAAGGTTGCGTGAGTGGAGGAAGAAATCATGAGAAAATTTGGGGGAAATTTTGAACGTTAGATTAAGAATATGATTAAAAGGGTATTTGAGTCAATTACAGATTATGGACTTAAAAATAATTTTTTTTCCCAATGGGGAGTGTAGAGTTTAGATAATATAATTAGGAACTGAACATAAAAATGAAAGTTGGTTTAGGGATTTTTATGTAAATGCCCCACAGCCAAAAACAGTTTTTTATTATCGAAATGATAGTACAATTTTTTTTTTATAACAAAGATAAGTAAATTCATTCAATAGTCGAAATGGTAAATAACTTAGAATATTATTTATATTTTTTAGATTGTAAACAACACATCATTTTCATTTACACACACTATACCATAACAATTATTATTGTCAGAGTAATTATTGTTGTCGTCAATATCATAACACCTATAACTATTAGGTTGCGTTTGGTTGATGTGATAGAATAAGTGATGGATAGATAAAAATGTGAATAATGAGATGATAAGGAAACTAATGGATAAACTATTCTTTTATTCTATCAAATATTTATTTATAAATGTTTAATTTAGTACATATTAAATAATTTATTTTAATAATTCAATTTATTTAAACAATTAATTAAATAAACTAAATTAAGTTAAATTTATTTATTTTAATTATTAATAAAATGTTACAATAGTATTGATTAAATATCAATATTATCAAAAGTATTATAAATGAAGTAAAAATATATATATAGTAACATAAGAACATTTTTCAAAGCTTTCTTCCCTATTTTATAGCTAAAATTCATCGTTCTTTAGTTCTATATAAGCAAAGAGGTTATACAAATTTTAGTTCTATATAAGCAAAGAGGTTATACAAATTCAAAAAAGAGTGTTCTAGGAGTGATTTTTTTATACCGATGTGCGTTGTTGGTTCAGGCTACCATTAGCATCCACAAATGTGAGTAAGAGTCTTGCTTACTCTAAGGAAAATCCAAGATTAAAATAAAGATAAGATGTTTTTTGCCACAAATTCATGATTCATTCTGAATTACGTGGTAAAACACATCAAGAGAAATGTGTCAAACAAGCTAGAGAAATAGGTCAGTCGCATTTGCTTGAAATGGATCGGTCACATTCTTTTTCCCATTCTTTATCGTTCTTCTCCTTTCAGTCGCATTTGCTTGAAATGGGTCGGGATGATAGAGAAGATGGTCTTCTTCAAGCAAATGTCATTTACTATAAATTAGTATTAATTCATTAGAAAATAACTCGTATTTACTTGAATGGCAGCAGAATTCATAATACAATTTTTATTAATTACATTAATACAATTTGTTTAAACAAATAATTAAATTAAATTAAATTACTTCTTTAATTTGATAATTAATAAAATATTATAATGAATTATATAGTATGTGTAAATAAGTTATAAATATTATCATAGATATTACAAAACTAATTTGAAATAAAAAAAATAAAAAAATGCAAATTTAGTAAATAAAAGTGTGAAAAGAGTAACCTAGTAAATTTGTCAAATTATCGTGAATACTATTTGAAAATGGGTTTACTATTCATATGTGGAAGAAGGGATCCTATTTCCCATTAATCCTATATCTACAGTGTTTAATTTTAGGGCTTCATGATTAAGCACTTGTGCTAATATACGAGCAACAAATGGGTAATGTCCTAATCCAACTTGAATCCTATGTACCAAACACAATCTTAGTGTTTTATGTTCCTGACTTCTTCAAAAAACCTGCGTTTTCATTGATTGATCCCAAAACAATTAGCACCCAAATATTAGGATTACAGATGGAAAGAATTGCTCCTTCAGTTGACCATTTCTCAACTAGCTGTCTTCTTTGGTGAAAGCACTGAGTTGACTTTAGCGGAAACCACCGCCAAGGGAAATAATGAGTGGTAGCGCTTATCGTGTACGCCCAAATTAACCCCACTCAATCCTCAAGATTGATAACAATAATGTAGTAGTGTGAGTAGGGATCGATCCCACGAGGAGGTGTGAATCTTTGTGTTAATGAAATTCAAAAGAAAAGAATAATAAAGGACAGGGTTGTGAGGTTGAATACTAATGAAAATTAAAAACAAAGATTAACTAATGAAAGCGATTCTTGGTATCGGTCGACTCTACCTTGGATATTATCATCTATTTCATCGATTCACAAAAGACTCAATTTTACTTGAATATTCATCAATTGGAAATCTAATTCCTCCCTCACCTTATTCATAGTCAATTAGTCCAAGCGTTCTAATTTAACTTTCACCAATCAATCAATCTCTATATGCATATTCAAGATTAAAATCATGAAATCATTCAAAACTAGTGAGCGATGAATCTAAACAACATAAACACAAGCGGTTTATATAATTTAGTCAATGGTTTTCTCTAAGAATTTAATAACACCAACAGCAGGCAATTATCGATCTTAGTTGCTTCTTCAATTAGATTACTCAAACAATCTCTTATTTGATATCCAATTAGCAATAGATTATATGCAAGTTACTAGGTTGTCAATCCAATAAACAAACATCAATCATATCAACAAAATCAGAAAAACAATGAATTCAATAAAATCGATAAACAAAAGCGTATGAATCTCCCCAAGATAAATAAATCCAAGGTTTTGTCTTCCTCAACCAAGAATTAAGACTAGCTACACATAATTAAAACAAAACTATAAATAAAAACAAGGGAAAGAAAACTAATCCGATCTCCGCTCGTCGAGGTGTCAATCCCGCCTTCGCTTCGATCTTCGTAGACGTTCTTCAACAAAATTGAAAATAAAATATAAAACTAGTCTAAAATTATTCTACCCTAACTATCTAGATGATTTCAAGTCTGAAATTCGAGTTCTATATGTAGGGAGGCTAGGAGGTAGGTTAGAATCCATATAGGAAGGAAAGAAATCAAGAATTCAAGCTTTCCAAAACCCTGCTGGCAATCGATCGGCGCTGGCTGGCGATCGATCGCCAGCCTTTATTTTTCAGGCAGAATGTATCGGCGATCGATCTCGGATTTTGCCGATCGATCGCGGATTTTTAACGTTTTCTGGCAAGTTTCGTATTTTGGCCATAACTTCCTCATACAAACTCCGAATTCGACGAATCAGCTGTCCACGCGAAGATAACTCAAAGATCTACAACTTTTCTATGGACCACATTTCCAAAACTTGGCTTCAACATATATAAATTTGAGGAGAAAGGAGCAACATGTGTCTTTGATTCCGGTTTTTTTCCTCTTTTCTTCAACTTTACTCCTTCTTTCATCATTTTAGCTTGATTTCTTCACATTTTCCTACATTTACACAAATATACGATTAGGTAGCATATGTATCAATTTATTCATCAAAATATACCAAATTGTAGGCAATTAAGCGCAATAGATGTGTCTATTTCTAGCCATATCAAACACCCACATACTTAATCTTTACTCGGCCTCGAGTAAATCAGACAAAACTACAATTTTTTTACTTTGGCTCATAGGTTCATAACAAACTAACTTGTTCTCACTTTAATGCCTCAATAATTTTAAACATGTATAGTAATGAAAGGCGGCGAAAAGTTAACAGTGGAACAAGTTCAATCCCTAAACATTTCGTACCCAACGAAGTAGTGAACGTGTGTGTGTGGTCATAAACAAGTGTTGTGTACAAATTATAGATCCAAAATATGCAAAGCCATAATAGTTCAAGTCATACACTAACACAAGTATAAGCTCACTTGCACACTCTTCTCCACTATCTTAGCTACTTTGCAAACATAAATCAAGTAGGTCTTTATTAGCTTGTATCTTGGCCTAGGTATTGGCTTATGAAAGAAAGGGTAAGGGTATTCAAACAAGAGAGTATGATGAAATGCACACTAAAAGCTTCTCTTCTTGTATGAATTTTTCAACTTTGTTCTTTTTCACAAGGTTTATTTCAACACTTTTCTTCTTTTGTGCCTTGGCTCCCCTTGGAGTCATATTTTTATCTATTTTTTCAAGGCATCCCTTTTTCTTTCATGCATTCCATTCTTTTGACAATTAAGCTCACAAATATACTTCAAAGATTCCCAAGTGCATTTGAATGAAATACATCATACTCCCTTAAAAGGTATGGATTAAAATCACATTTAGGCTTAAAGGGTAGGATGATAAGCTAGTCAAGAAATGTTGAATGGGGGTCTTTAGTATGCTTAGCATACTACCATTCTTTTACATTTAAGGCTCAAAATAGGTACTAGAGAATGATTTTGTTTACATGGTAGGCTTGAAAGGCACAAACGCATCAAAGATCGCCTATATCACTTTCATGTTTGCAAGTAGTCTAGACATACGCCTCAAAGAGCATGTAGTTAAGTTCTAGCATGTATTAGAGACTTCTTAAGACTATTACAAAGTTCACACAATCTTCACTAAGCTATGCACACTTCACAAGTCATGACAATAATGTGCTCAAAATATTCAACTACTATGTTAAAGTACACTTTGCATTAGAGTTCAAAGTGTTCCAAGGTTAACAATTCACCTATGTTCAAAAACATGCATGCCATTAATTAGGCTTCATCATGGGCTAGTGATTCTAAGCATGTGTTCATTACTAACTATGAGCTCAAAATTTTCAAATTTTTCGATTTTTTTGTATTTTTGTAATAGAAAAGCAATAACACACCACTAATCTCTCCCCCATACTTAAATCTTACATTGTCCCCAATGTAAGGCAAAAATACAAGTAACGAGAAAAGTCTAACTAATAAAGCAATAAAAAATAAAAAGAAAGGGAAACTAACTCCCTTTGGGTTGCCTCCCAAGCAGCGCCTCTGTTTAACGTCGGTGGCCCGACTCCAATGCTCGTGCTCATGGTGGGTCATGTTTGGTGTCCAATGCCACCTTTTCCCACCTCAGTATCCTTCTGACAGCTCGAAGGCGATGCCTATTCGCCTTATACTTCTTGGAGGTCTTCAACCCTTTTCGCATCCCCTCGTTTTCTATTGATGTATCGTGAGGTTCAGGAGGAAGTTTCAGCTCAACATCAGGTACCTGCAATTCAAAATTGAGATTTTTAAAAGGAGAATTTGGTAAAGCAGTAGTACTACATGAAGTGTCAGTCAAAATTTCTCCCATACCTCCTTCGTCAACAGGCCGATCAGTAGTTACCCCATGTTCATGCTCAGTGACAGTATGTGATTTTTCTAGTGATACGTGATGTGTGATGCCAATAGTAGGATGAACGGGATCATGAGTATTGAACTTAGCTACCTCACCATTAAACTCCATAGTAAAAGCACCACCACTTACATCTATTATGCACTTGGAAGTTTTCAAAAATGGTCTCCCTAACAGAATAGGGCTGCTTTTATTATCATTTTCAATGTCAAGTATGTAGAAATCAGCAGGAAAGACCAATTTATCGACTTTCACTAGAACATCCTCAAGTATTCCCCTAGGATGCACAGTAGACCTATTTGCTAATTGAATAGCAATTTCAGATTTTTTTAGAGGTCCTAGGTCTAAAGAGGTGTAGATTGAATAAGGCATAACATTTATTGCTGCTCCTAAGTCTAGCATGGCCTTATCAATTCTATTATTTCCAATCATGCATGGGACAGTGAACATACCAGGATCCGTGCATTTTGTAGGGGTTTCCTTCTCCTCATCGTCGGAGAAAAAATCGTCAAACATGTCCATTTCATCACAGTATTCGACCTTCGGTTCCTTTTTCTCTTCATAGGGTTCATGATCATATTCAACATAGGGGGTTGTTGGAGACAAACCTTGTGGAGATGCATGATGTGCAAGCTCCTCTTCTTCTAGTGACACATGTGTCTCCTCTTCTAGCTTGGGTGGCATCAGTACCACCTCCCCCGGGGTTCCTACCTCTTCGTCACTCCTTGAGGCGATTGCAACCATGTTCTCTCGTGGTGCCTCCATCGTCCCGGAGGGTATAAAGTCGGTGGTTTGTGCTGTTATCTGATCGGCTGATTTAATAAGTTGCTCGATTTGGTTACCCAAATTCTGAGTGCTAGACCTGAATTCCTGTTGAAATTGCAAAGTATTGTCATTAAGTGTTAAAATAAGATTCTCTAAAGACTCACCAGGGGTAAGGTATTGAGGTTGTTGCGGCCATGGCGATTATTGTGGTATGTAAGGTGGAGGTGGGCTCATCCATTGATTGTCATAGTTGAGATTGGGATGATCACTCCAACTTGAGTTGTATGCACTTTGTCCACTCCCTACGCCAAGTTGGTGCACAAGATACTCCAATTCGTCTAGTCGCCTATAGTCCTCCATGATAAGATCTGATTGTTAAGAAATCAACCTGTAAGCACGAACAAACAAGAGTAGCGGCGGGGGGAAAGAAAGAGAAAGAAACAAAACAGAAAATATTAACACAAAAATATACAACGCCTCCCCGGCAACGGCGCCAAAATTTGGTAGCGCTTATCGTGTACGCCCAAATTAACCCCCACTCAATCCTCAAGATTGATAACAATAATGTAGTAGTGTGAGTAGGGATCGATCCCACGAGGAGGTGTGAATCTTTGTGTTAATGAAAATCAAAACAAAAGAATAATAAAGGACGGGGTTGTGAGGTTGAATACTAATGAAAATTAAAAACAAAGATTAACTAATGAAAGCGATTCTTGGTATCGGTCGACTCTACCTTGGATATTATCATCTATTTCATCGATTCACAAAAGACTCAATTTTACTTGAATATTCATCAATTGGAAATCTAATTCCTCCCTCACCTTATTCATAGTCAATTAGTCCAAGCGTTCTAATTTAACTTTCACCAATCAATCAATCTCTATATGCATATTCAAGATTAAAATCATGAAATCATTCAAAACTAGTGAGCGATGAATCTAAACAACATAAACACAAGCGGTTTATATAATTAGTCAATGGTTTTCTCTAAGAATTTAATAACACCAACAGCAGGCAATTATCGATCTTAGTTGCTTCTTCAATTAGATTACTCAAACAATCTCTTATTTGATATCCAATTAGCAATAGATTATATGCAAGTTACTAGGTTGTCAATCCAATAAACAAACATCAATCATATCAACAAAATCAGAAAAACAATGAATTCAATAAAATCGATAAACAAAAGCGTATGAATCTCCCCAAGATAAATAAATCCAAGGTTTTGTCTTCCTCAACCAAGAATTAAGACTAGCTACACATAATTAAAACAAAACTATAAATAAAAACAAGGGAAAGAAAACTAATCCGATCTCCGCTCGTCGAGGTGTCAATCCCGCCTTCGCTTCGATCTTCGTAGACATTCTTCAACAAAATTGAAAATAAAATATAAAACTAGTCTAAAATTATTCTACCCTAACTATCTAGATGATTTCAAGTCTGAAATTCGAGTTCTATATGTAGGGAGGCTAGGAGGTAGGTTAGAATCCATATAGGAAGGAAAGAAATCAAGAATTCAAGCTTTCCAAAACTCTGCTGGCGATCGATCGGCGCTGGCTGGCGATCGATCGCCAGCCTTTATTTTTCAGGCAGAATGTATCGGCGATCGATCGCGGATTTTGCCGATCGATCGTGGATTTTTAACGTTTTCTGGCGAGTTTAGTATTTTGGCCATAACTTCCTCATACAAACCCCGAATTCGACGAATCAGCTATCCACGCGAAGATAACTCAAAGATCTACAACTTTTCTATGGACCACATTTCCAAAACTTGGCTTGAACATATATAAATTTGAGGAGAAAGGAGCAACATGTGTCTTTAATTCCGGTTTTTTTCCTCTTTTCTTCAACTTAACTCCTTCTTTCATCATTTTAGCTTGATTTTTCTTCACATTTTCCTACATTTACACAAATATACGATTAGGTAGCATATGTATCAATTAGGTAGCATATGTATCGAAATAATAGTACAATTTTTTTTATAATAAATATAAGTAAATTCATTCAATAGTCGAAATGGTAAATAACTTAGAATATTATTACTATTTTTTAGATTGTAAACAACACATCATTTTCATTTCACACACCATACCAGAGCAATTAATATTGCCATAACAATTATTGTTACCGTCAATATCATAACACCTATAACTATTAGTTTATTATGTTCCTGACTTCTTCAAAAAACCTGAGTTTTCATTGATTGATCCCAAAACAATTAGCACCCAAATATAAGGATTACAGATGGAGAAAATTGCTCCTTCAGTTGACCTTTTCTCAACTAGCTGTCTTCTTTGGTGAAAGCATTGAGTTGACGTTAGCGGAGACCACCGCCAAGGGAAATAATGAGCAACAACACCCTCCCATCATCAACTTACCCTCTTACAAGTTTTCAATTTTTCCATAGCTTCCATGAAAGTGGCCATTTAATTAATATATATTTCTATGTAACATTAGTATCACAGAAGTATTTAACCTGAACGACATCTTTGAAATAGTCTTGGTTGGAACTCCATTTAAAACATTTATTGCCGTTTTAAAAGTTCCTTTCTATAAGAATTTGAGATAGTCTTGGTTGGAACTCGGTTTAATACATTTATTATCATTTTAAGAGTTCCGTACTATAAGAATTCGGGAAGTTTGAAGTTGTTGCGAATGCTCTAAGCCATGTCTACTAAAGATTGTTTTTTGTTTTTGTTTTTGCCAAACCATTGTGATCTAGGAACTACACATGGTGTACTGAACAACCATTCCATGCTCTTAAAACAACTTCACAAATACATCGAGTGTTCGTTCATTCTCGATGTATTTATCATTATGTTCTTCACCTCTATCAGTTTTTATAATCTTAATAATTTGCAATTTCACATCGTTTTGTACTCCATCATAAAGATCTTAATACATTGTTTCGATATTGTTATGAAACAAGTAGATATATGTGCATCTCTAATATTTATGTACCTCTGTTGGCACTCTTTTTGGACATATTATTAAATCCTTCTATTTCTTTATTAGTTTGCAAGTCTTCTGAACATTTTCACCTCACTATATATATTTTAATTTTTGCTCAAGGAATGAGTGCTTAAGGATCTAAAATGCCACAATTTATAGACATTCACCATGTCATTATCAAGTAAAATTTAATATTACGATAATTCTGAAAAGATTATGATGAGATATACATATCAAAAGAAAGATTATGATGAGATTATGTATATTAATGAAGTTAAGATAAGATTATATGTTGAACAAATTTATGCGGTTTATTCTTGGCTACCTCATGTGGTATACTATCCGCATGTGGTAGTCTCATCCATTGGATGAGTATATTCCCATCAACATTAAATGAGAATATACTTATTTAATGGATGGATCTACCTTATGGGACACATATATACCATATATGATAGCCAAGACCAATTCAACTTATGCATATCACAATAAGACTGGCAAACCTTTAAACAAAAGGGTATCTATACCTGAAACCGACACATGTGAGTAGATAAAGAATACCTAGGGACGCGAGACAACTCTCTCTAAATCTTTATCAAATATTATCTAACACGTAAGACATACTAGTTTGATTAATTTAATCCCTAAATAATGTCCTTTTGACAACTAAGTTAATTATTATCTATAATAATATAAAACTTGGCACAGTTTACCAATGCTTCGGTTTAAAAGAGCACCGAATAATACATTGGTTGAAAGGTGATAGGATTACGTGGGGCCATCCCAGCTGTTGGACTATATTATTGTTTGTTTGTATTCACCGACTTAAATACTATATAATATGCCCAAAATCATATTAGATCATCAGCTTTCACAATTTAATACATAAATGCATTCACATAGCCAAAGTCCACTTTATGTTTGACCAAATTGCTCGTATTCATACACACACAGCGGAGAAATACTTCTATACACTCGATGAGAACTTCGCTTTTGCACAAACTTAATATTAAAACAAAATAACATTTTCAAGAATAAAGAATGATATCATTTCAAGAACAAGGATCCTAAAATATTGGTTTTGGTTGAAAAATTCAAGCTTAAAATGTGGGTTTAGCTTAATGCAAAATACTTGAGTCCTTGATATTCTCAGTGTCAAATTGGTTTCAAAATTATAATGATCGTATGTTCTCGACTGTAGTTTAGTCTAATGGCTTTCGTATAATGGCAATTTTGGGTGTTATTTTTTATCTTTATTTAAACGTATGTAGTTTCGATCTAGGCATTTCTGATACCCATTAATATTATCTATCTTTTTCGATAACAAAAAAACACAACTAACTTTTAAATAAAAGATATATAAATTGATAGATAAACTATATTAAATTGGTCTATAGGTAGGCCGGATCCATACCAACAGTTTTCCTGTCTAGTGCGAGTTCTGTATAATGCAAGTTCATATTCATATATTTATTTTCTTCTTCTTTTTTTCCACCCTTTTAATCGAAGCCACGTACACGCCATTGCCGGTCTCTTTCCTTCACAAAAAATAATGTGTTTCACCTATATATAAAAGAATAATTAACAGCACGTACAATTTAGTGAAAGCTATTACCTGTACTCCACTCAAAGATCATCATCATACCACTCGCATTCTCAACAAATTCATCACCCACGAAAATTTAATGGATATGTTTTCCCTTTGCTTAGTAATCTTCTATCTTGCCTCGTTTGCTGCTGCGTGTGATCGCTGCGTCTACCAAGCTAAAGTCGCGTACTTTTCCGATGATCACGCCCTTCAGTGTAAGCAATCAAGAATCGATTATGATCTATTTTAATTTCAGTAAATTGAATGTCCAGCACCGATGAGAGATGTTATCAATCTGAGAAAAAAAAAATATAAATTTAAAATGAATGTGCAGCTGGGGCTTGTGGGTATGGTTCTGTGGCACTAGGATTGAATTATGGTCGGCTCGCGGCGGCAGCCCCAGCAGTGTACAAACAAGGAGTTGGTTGCAGTGCATGCTTTCAGGTGAAGATCATGTTCTTTAAAGAAAAATCTGTGATTTTGGTCATTAGTCTGATATATAAAATATGGAATTGTCAATTACAATTGCAGATGAGATGCAAGGATGAAGGCATATGTAGTAAAACAGGGACAGTTGTATTAGTGAGTGACAAAAATAGCAATAATGGGACAGATTTCGTGGTCAGCACCAAAGCTTTTTCGTCTATGGCTAAAAAGGGCAAGGAGCAGGAGATTTTTAAACTTGGAATCCTCCCTGTACAGTACAAGAGGTATATACTTAGTCAGAATAGGTTTTTAACTCGAATTATGGGTACCATATCAGCAATATTTGATATAATATCATCACTCCGACGAAAAATACTAATACAAATACATGAAACTAAAACCGAATTTTGACTACTTACAATGTCAAAACCAAAATATATCAAATCATAGGACGTTTTTTGAAATTTTACCATTGAATTTATCATTATAATGAGCAAATTTGTATCCTTAATCTGAATTATTATAATGTCTATAGGGTACCATGCGATTATGCTAAGAACAAGAATTTAAGTATTCGTGTTCAAGAATCAAGCAACAAGCCAAATTATCTTGCCATTTCTTTCTTGTACCAAGGTGGTCAAACAGAAATTGTCGCACTAGACGTGGCTCAGGTATGAATAGAGACTTTATATACAAAATCTTATCTTATACTATACATTAAACTTGGGCATAAAACTTTGGTTTAGGTTGGATCATCAAATTGGAATTTCATGAGTAGGAATTATGGAGCTGTTTGGGACACGAGCCGGGTCCCTGTCGGGCCTCTGCAGTTCAGGTTTGTAGTGACTTCTGGGTACGACGGGAAATGGTATTGGGCCAAGAATGTGTTGCCTGCTGACTGGAAAAATGGTGTGATTTATGATTCGGGCCTACAAATTAATGATACTGCTCTACAGGGTTGTTCTCCATGTGACTATACCACCTGGAAATGACAATTTAAGCTTCTCTAATTCCCTCATTGGAGCCAGGGTAGCTAACGACAGCAAAAGCTTCTTATGGAGTCTATAAATATAGAATGTTAATAGCTACAGATGTTTGTAATAAAAAGATGCACACAGATTAATCGTTTCACATTTTTATTGCAAGTCTTTTATTTTAAGTGGATAGTGATATTGAGTGGAACATCAATATTTGTAAGCATTTCCGCCTTTTCCGGGGAGTTGATATAGGTGGGAAAATTTGATTTGAATAAATAAGGTCGAATTTTGGATTCATTTGAAATCCAATATAATTATTATGAAGAATAAGTTGAAATTAGCTTCAGACACATTAATGATTCCGATAGATTTTGTTAATTGTAGAGAAAGTCTAGGTGTAGAGCACCTCGGTTTACTCTCGCATTATCACGCAATTATTAAGTCTAACATTATAATCAATCAAAAATCAATGACATTTCGGCTAAAAATTTCATTTGAAAATGAATATTAAATCTTAAGCATACACACTGGGATCCCCTAAAACAGTGATTAGCCATGTACTAATTTATAAAATATACTTGAGCCGAAATATACTTAAAATCAAACAACAAACGGACATCATCTCGACTATAAATATCATAATCATACATCACAATCCTAATCAAATTATAGCAGGCCCACTATCGCTAAAGTAAATACTTCCCACCATAACTTAAAATATGTCATATCTGACCTAGATGTTGATCAACATAATATAAACATATACCTTTCAGATATTTATTCAGTCATACATATCTATGACATATAAATATTACTACAAATCCCTTTTCTTACGTTTTAAACATAATATTTTATGACTCATCAAAACATATCAATCTATACACTAAATATCCAATGGCTCTACCCTTTGTCACGTCGTCAATTTAGGCCTGACCTCGTCCACTAGTACCTGCTATGTAGCGTGAAAAACAAAACCCCTAAAAAAAGGGTAAGCTAACGCCCAGTACGTTCTTATCAAAATACAAAAATAAATTATGCATATCGTAAACATCCCATCAAAATAGCTTAACAGTTAAAGAATAATAATTATATATTGTTCATTTACCTCCGAACTAATCATGTCAAACAAGACAATTAAAATATAATATACAATAAAAGTGATGTTCAATATCATCTCATCATCAATATGTGAAATGCATCGCCATGCATTTCACCATCATCAGACCAGATATGTCATCCAACTCGTTAGTCCAGAACTCGTCAGTCCATATCAACCATATACGTGATATCAGGACCAAAAATTTCATTCACTGGCCCAAACCCTTGACGCATCAATCCACATCAACCACATCTATAGCATATAGAGATGTCAAACGGAGCGGACGGCACGAGGCACGGCACGGGCACGGCACGACACGGAGCGGCACGGCACGGCACGTTTTGCTACAGTGCCGTGCCGTGCCAGGCACGGCCCGGAGTATGGGCCGTGCCGGGCCAAGCCATGCCAGCCCGTGGGCTGGCACGGCACGGCACGGCACTGTTTCATTTTTTTTTTTTTTAACAGGCGATCGATCGCCACATAAATGGCGATCGATCGCCTATAGGCAGTAAGCAAAATGCAGGGGTGGCGATCGATCGCCACAAAAAAGGCGATCGATCGCCTAGAGGCAGTAAGCAAAATGCAGGGGTGGCGATCGATCGCCACAAAAATGGCGATCGATCGCCAATGTCCAACGGTCAAAAATATAGCCGTTCAACGGCTTTTTAAAAAAAAAATTGTTTATTTTTTTGGTTGTTATATATATGTGATTATGTGTGTGTTGAGGAAACATTTTATCATCTTAATCTGTAAGCTCTATATACTTAAGACGCTATACTCTCAATTTGTTCACAAGAAGAAAGAAATTCGTCTTACGTTTGCCAAGACAAGCTCAAGCAACAAAGCCAACACTCCTCCTAGCAAATATTTGGTAACTTTTATATTTGTTGCATTAGATAATTCATAATTGTAGTCTATATACATAATGGCCGATTCATCTTATAATGTGAATTCTGATGATGAAATCGATCAATTCCAAGAAAATGAAGAAAGCACACCATATATTCAATCATCAAGTAGAAGAACTTCAAAAAAAAGAACTAGCAATGTATGACAACTATTCGATGTAGAAATTGTTGAGGGAAAGGGATCAAGGGCAGTTTGTAAAAAATGTAAAAAAGATTATGCATATGCTTCTTCTGGTGGTACAGGTCATTTACTAAGACACATGGCTAAATATGAAAAAGAACCAACTGATGGTAACCAAACTATTCTTTCACAATTCGGTACTGGTAGTAGTAGTTCAAGTTTAGGTATTTTCACTTATAATGTTGAAAGAGATAGGAGAGAACTAGCTAAATACATCGTATGGGCGGAGAAACCTTTTTCAATGGGGGCGGACGCCAAATTCACTAATTATATTCATTTAGGTTTGCAACCTCAACATAAACGATTTTCAAGGAATACTATTAAATCGGATGCATTCACAATTTTTAATGAATATAAAGGAAATTTAATTACGTATTTAGGTAATCTTTCATCGAAAGTAGGACTAACAAGTGATATTTGGACAACTTATCTTGGCAATGCATCATATCTCTGTGTTACAGGACATTGGATTGACGATAACTGGGTGTTACATAAAAAAAATTTAGGTTTCACAAAAATTGATTGGCCTCATACGGGTGGAGTTATTTCCAATGCCATTATGCAAGTTACTAATGAATATAATATTAGTAATAAAATCTTCTCTATTTCATTTGATAATGCAACTAATAATACTGCTGCAATTACTATATTAAAAACTTATTTGAAACCAATTTTAAATGGTGATCTTTTTCATATTCGTTGTGGATGTCATATTTTAAATTTGTGTGTGCAAGATGGATTGAAACCACTTGAGCTTCATTTAGAAAAAATAAAGACTACTCTTAAATTTCTTAATGGTTCAGTTGCTAGAAAACAAGACTTCAAAAGTTTATGTATTTCTCATGGCATGAATTATAAAGATTTTCCTTATGATGTTCCTAATAGGTGGAATTCTACATATTTAATGTTGCAAGCATGTTTACCTTATAGAAATGTGATCACTTTATTTTTTAATGAAAGGATGGCCGAACATTTTCATATTGAAGAAACTGATAGGGAAATTGCTTCTAATATTTGTAATTTTTTAGAACCGTTTTACGATGCTACCAATTTATTTTCGGGCTGTTATTATCCAACTTCTTCAATATTTTTGAATAAAATTTATGAAATTAGTGAATGTTTTGCATTACATAGATCTGATCCGTTTTTTACAGGCATTGTCGAACCAATGGAGTATAAATTTAAAAAATACTGGAAAACTATTCCTATGTTGAATTGCTTGGCATCAATTATGGATCCTAGATTAAAATTATATAGTGTAGAAATTATAATAGAATCTTATTACACCAACATGGCTTATGAGAATATTAATATTAATCAAGAGAAAGAGCGCATTAATAAATGTTTGTTTGCTTTGTTTTCTTTATATGATTCGTTACATAATTCTAGAGCAACTCCAGTAAGAGAAAGTGGTAGTAGTGGTGGTAGTAGTGGTAAGGGTTCTGTGTGGACAATGTTAAGAAGAAGACAAGACACTACTTCCGCTTCTTCTAGTTCTAATACATCTTCATTTACTGAGCTTCAGTTATATCTAAACCAAGTCATAAATTTCAGTGAACAAGAATTAGAAACTTTTGATGTTTTGGCATGGTGGAAAGACAATGCTAGACTTTGGCCAGTACTTTCCATAATGGCACGTGATCTACTAACTCCTCCGATATCCACAGTTCCATCGGAGTCTTGTTTTAGTGCAGGTGGAAGAGTCATTGATGAAAAAAGAAGTAGAATGAAACCAAACACTGTGGAGATGTGTATTCTTTTAAAGGATTGGTTGGATGCTGATAGCCGCTTACAAGGTCTGGGAGGACATGATGTTTCTTCGGATGAAAATGAAGAAAATTAGCATATTTTTTAAACTCTTTTGTAATTTATTATTTTCTTTTGTTCAATGTAATTTGTAGTTTTTCAATTCTTAGTCAATAAATTTTGATTTTATAAGTATATTGTGCCAATCTATATTTAAATATAATATTATTATATTTAAAAAAATAAAATTAAACAAAAAAAAAATTAAAAAAATTGAAAAAAAAAAATGGTTTTGGGCCGTGCCAGCACGGCACGGCCCGTGGCACGGGCCATAAGCCACGGGCCTATGGGCCGTGCCGGGCCACCCAAATAAGGAGACGGGCCGTGCCAGGCACGGCCCGTCTCCTTAACGGGCCGTGCCAGCCCGGCACGGAACAGTGCCGGGCGGCACGGTTTTACGGGCCGTGTCGGGCCGGCACGGCCCGTTTGACATCTATAATAGCATATATCCAATCATCGATCCAGATACAAAATATACAACAATATTCACATCATCATTCTATATCAACTCATCATATACCATAATATCGCATCATCATTCATACAATAATATTCACATCATCCTTCTATCTCAACTCATTAATTCATCACATATTCTCAATTTCATTTAATGTTATTCAATCAGTATGTTTACTCAAAGATAATTTACTGTTCTTAGTAAGATAGAACGTACCTGAAGGGTTGGAATAAAAAAGGAATACATTATTCAGCTGCCCACTTGACTTCAACTGCTTCTATCTGATCAACA
Organism: Haberlea rhodopensis; assembly: GCA_907163345.1. Lineage (NCBI taxonomy): Eukaryota > Viridiplantae > Streptophyta > Magnoliopsida > Lamiales > Gesneriaceae > Haberlea > Haberlea rhodopensis. Next base: position 29,629,464 of record CAJQUN010000003.1, on the reverse strand, counting down.
CAATAAAAATTTCAACAATTCTCAAATCTATATTAACTCGTCAAAACCTCAATGGTTATTCAAATTTATTCAGCTATTATTAAACTAACATTTTCAATACAATAATTCTATTCTTCCCAATTTCCAGATTTAATTCATTTTCAATTATTAATATCACTTCTAATTTAATAACAATATTTCAGTTTAAAATTTATATAATTCCTAATCTCCCATTTTGCAATTTCATAAATTTCAGTATATTTACCCTTAGGTATTTCAACTATCATCATATTACTACCTTGTCTTCCTTAGAACTCAATGACACCGAGGTACGAGCCTATAGAACAGATCATGTTCAAGTAAGGTCGTCCTTGTCTTCCTAACAAAACATAAACTCATAGCCGTAGAGTTTTGAACCCAACAAATGTGTCATGGCAGTTGAAAATCAGTGTCTTAAATTAAACAAATTCTTTCATATTTCATTTGACAAGTAGATATGAATCTCAATCCAAAATTAGAAGAGCCCCTCAAGTTCTATACTTATATACTTATCATAAACAAGACCCTTCTTATTGGGAATCAAGGCAATTTAACATTCTATTCATTTGTTTTAAACAAAAACAACAAACTCTCGATAAAACCCAATAATTTGAAGATGCTTACCCTTAAACAAAAGTTAGAAACTTAGGAAAAAGATTTTGTAGCTAATTTTTTATTTTATCAACCTACAGCTTAAACTCTGGAAAAAAGAGATGAAGGAAAAGTGTTGTGTTGCTTTTCTTTCCTTCCTCTAGTTTTGATGGGTTTCTCAATAAAATATGAAACTCAATCATTATAACATCTGTCATATTAAAATTTGAGGCTACTGTCTTGCAGGACGTACACACCTCCAACACCAAGGCTAAGCTGATAAAATAAATTATTATTTTTTATTATCTAATTTAACATGGAGATCCCGATTAATTGAATTATAACTATTTGATTCTTAAAGATTAAATCAGAACATTTGATGTTATAGTACAAAGCTATTTTCGACTCCGGCATATCTCTAATTTATTTTATTATTTTCTTAACAATTACAATTCTTAACTATCTTTTTTAATCTTTTCTTAATTATCTTTCTTAATCTTTCGGGTGTTACACTAGGATTTCTCATTGAGAATAATATAAAATATACATCAAAATAGAGTTTTTATAGAAAAATAATGAAATACTAATCTACCTAAAAAAACGAAAACGTGAAATTGAATGCGAATTTGTAAACAAAGCGACAATTTGCATGGAAGAGGGGATGAAAGATAATGTGATAATGACATGCTGATAATGGTGCTGAGTGATGTGATAATCAATCTCAATATGTTTGGTCCGCTCATAGAATACTGAATTGTGCACAATTTGAATAGCACTCTTATTGTTACAATATGATGAAGTAGGCTGCTGATGAACAACACACATATCTGCAAGCAACCTACGTAACCAAACTATCTCACAAGTAGTAGAAGTCATGGCACGATACTCTGCCTCTATGGAAGATCGGGAAACAACATCATGTTTCTTACTCTTCCAAGAAATAAGATAATCACCCCAAAAAATATACAAAATCCAGTTGTAGACTTGCGATCTGTAGGATTGCTGGCCCAATCAGCATCAACGTACGCATGAAGTTCTAAGGATGAATTTGACAAAAGCAAAAGGCTATGAAATTGAGTTCCCCGAAGATATCAAATACGAAGAACAACTGCCCAATGAACTGTAGTAGGCGAAGTAACAAACTGAGTGACAGTGTGAACATCATGTGCAATATCAAGACGAGTAATCGTAAGATAGATCAAGGCCACTAGGACGGTTGATATCCAGACTTCCATGGTTGGGAAACTTGTTGATGTTGTTGTTGTGGCCGTCGTTGTTGGGTCTGATGTGATTGCTGTTGTTGGAAGGATTGTTGGTTGTCTCTATTCAATAACTTAGGAGATTGAGCCTTCCAATGACCCTTCTACTTACAAAAACATGAATTCATCAGAAGCAACCTTTGGATGCGGCTTACTTTGATTACTAGTTGTCGGCCTTTGTGGTGTTGCAAAAACAGATGGATTTGCGGTTGAAGAAATTTCCTTATCTGCTTGAGATTTGAGATGTATCTCCTCTGCCAATAGTTCATTGACCACCGAATCAACAGAAGGAAGGGGACTGCGATGCAAGATCATCCCACAAAGCCCCTCAAAATCATCACGTAGGGCCATTAAAAATTGTACCAGTCATCGTTCTTCTCTTCGGGCGATATACAGAGTAGATGCACATAACGCTAACTGATCCCATAAATCTGTCATAGTAGAATAAAACTCCTGAATACTCATTTTCTTATGTTGAAGGGCACGAATATCGGTCTCCAACTGGTATTGTTTCGCAAATTAGAATGTGTGTATAGCCTTGCCAAATGCCCCCAAACCTCCTTGACAGTCTCGTACTTCGCAAACTGAGTACCAATCGATTGCGCAACAGAAATAATTATCCAAGTAATAATCTTTGAATTATCGGCTTCCCAAGCATCCAATTATTCTTTTGGTGTTTCTCTCTATGTACATAACTTATCTTGGTTTATGCGTTGTCTAATCATTTTTTGTATGCAGAAATCATATGGTGTTTGTAAATGGTTATATTTGGTACACCTTTTTGTCTACATGGAGGTGGTTCTGTGGTTTTGTTTCACTTCAGAGGTTCCGCTTGGCTTGGACTAATGGGATTATAGGTTTTGTGCACCATCAAGTGCTGTCCTTCAGTCGTTGGCTTCTAGTGTGGAAAGTGGAGGCGAGAGCTTGTTCGTTTTGTGGTCTTATATCAGTTTATGCTCATCGCTTTTCCTCCGTTATGCCTCCGTTTATATTGGAAGATAGCCCATTTGCTCAACCTCACACTGGGATGAATGGTTTGAGAGGATCTCCGATCTCACGATCTTGGTCTCGTGTTTCTGGTGTGTGCCATTTCCTCTTCCCACATGGGTCACATCTTTGGTGGGTGTTATGCATCTAGTTACCATAATCTCTTATTGTTCGCCAATTCTTAGATATGTTCTAGTTACTTTCCATGTTAGGTGTCTATGTTTGCCCATGTTCCTTGTTTGTCTCCCTGTGTTGTACGAGTTTGTGGCAGGCTTTTGTTATACCCGATTCCTTTATTAATATAATATGTTCTTGTTCAAAAAAAAAACATATATATATATATATATAGAATGAAGAGAGTTTCGTTAAACTAATATAGGAAAATTTCGGGCCGGTATCATTAGGTAAAATGTTTTTCAGCATAGTCACCCAATAATAAGTTCTTTCAACTAAGTCCATTTTTGAATACAATGACCAAACTAACCCCACTTATGAAAACACTCTACACCGCATAAATAATTGTTACATGCACCGTAAAAATAATTTTACATGCACCGCATGACTCATTTTCACATGCACCGAGTGAGTAATTTTACACCGCATGAGTAATTTTTACATGCACCGCTCAATTTTACATGCACTGTACTAGTAATTTTACATGTAATGCATGAGTCGATTTTAACATGCACCGCCCAATTTTACATGCACCGCATGAGTAATTTTACATGCATCTCATTACTCAATTTTACATGCATCGCATGAGTAATTTTACATGCATCACATGAGTAATTTTTACATGCACCGCTCAATTTTACATGCACCGGATGTGTAATTCTACGTGCACCGCATGATTAATTTTTACATGCACCACATTAGTAATTTTTACATGCACCGCAATAGCCAATTTTTACATGCACCGCTCAATTTACATGCACCGCATGAGTCAATTTTTACATGCACCGCTCAATTTACATGCACCGCTAAAATATATATATATATATATATATATATATATATATATATCTGATTTTCGAAAGTTTCACATGGTTCGAAGAAACAATCTGCACATTTCGAAAGTTTCAATATCAACCACCAAATCCTTCTTGTATCAAATGACCGATTCAACAATATAAACAACGGCTTGGGGATGAAGGTGTAGAACAAGGGTATTTTAATCATAACTAATTGACTAATTATATTAGGATTTGATAAAATGGGCTTATTTGAAATAAATTTTCTAAAAGATGTATTTAGTTGAAAGAAGATTTTTTGGGGAGATTTAGTTGAAAGATGTTTTGAAAAGTGGTACCTTCTTGTAATTTCCTCAACTAATATTCTCATGCGATTACTCAAATGCTATGTTGCACGGACGTGGATACGCAGATACGGGTACGATTGCATGTGATTTTTGAAATTTGTAGGATACGATACGTCTGGATACGAAATTTTTATTTATTTATTTATATATATATATAAATATATAATTAATAATATTTGTAAGAAATCAAGTTTCAAGCATATAATCAACATTAAACACATTAGAAATCAGAATAAAGTTGCAAACTCACCAAATTCACGACAAATTGTAGAATATTAATCCAGGACATCTAAAAATTTCAAGCATATGATCGACATTAAACACATTAGGGTGGTTAGACAATATGGATTAAGTTAAATAATTTAATTTTAATTACAGTTTCAACACAATTTTTTATAAAAATTCTGAAAGTTCTCGTATCTAATCCGTGTCGGATACGGTCACCGACGTATCTTGACCTTATCCGAAACGTATCCGAAATAATAAAAAAAACTTATTTTTTGTCCCCAGATACGCCACATGGCGTATCCGATATATATCGGTGTCGTATCCTCGCGTATCCGTATCCCAGAAATATCCGATACTTGACCGTGAAATTTTTTAGAGTATCGATGCAACATAGCTCAAACATCATGCCAATGTAGACATTTAATATCCAGGTCCACTCAAGTTAACAAAGGCTTTCGTGTCCCCTGATTAAATGGCCCATTAGTTCGGGGAGGCGACATGCATAAGCGGTATTAGCATAAATGGGCGCATTTAATGCAAATAATACTCCTATACGGCAAGTATATGAACAAAGAGAGGTGGACCAAAGGCCACGGACGCCGGCGCTACCAAATAAATAAACGCGCCGCCCTATGATAACCAACCCAAATTTGTATGGGCTACGAATCATTTATTTTGATCATGATGTTAATTCAAACAACCGAGTCAAAAATTTAAATTAAATATATTTGTTATAAAACGATATAATACTGGTTAAAAACTAAACATGGTTATTTAAATAATAAAATATTTAAAGATAGAAAATGAAGTTACATATAAATTGAAGTTTGATTAAACTAAATTATTATTTTAAATAAATAATAAAGAAATACTAATTATTATATTAAAAGAATATTTATTTTATATTTTTTTTTAAAAAATCAAATAAAAAAAAAATATCGGTCTTGAATGTGGTACATGGTGATACTCTTGAAATAATATTAGCATTTCCCCAATTTCATACATCCTCAATATCACGGGCGAAATAAGATATTAGTATATGGGCTCATCCTACTATTAGAAAAATAATCTCGAATATAATTTGACATATAGAATTCATGAATTTAAATTAATTCTTAATCATTAGATCTGACATTAAAATAATACACATGTACAAGCAAGGCATGACTCATATAGTGGTTACTTTCTTCCGCGCGACTTGTTTGATCACTTGCACCATTTCAACAAATTCATGTTTTATAATCAGATTTGACTGATTTATTAAAGAAACTCGACATAAATAAATTAATATAATTGATAAAAAATAATTGATATATTTTTATTTAAAAGATAAAATATTTAATATTGAATTGATATATAAATGAGATATAAACAATGTGTCTATAATGTTCCCTTATAGATATATATACATAATAAAATGCAAGACGATCGATCACCACATCTAAGACAAGCGATAGTTTCTCTATTTCCTCTAATATTGGTTTGAATTATACTTTTCTTATTTATATTTTTGAATTTATTATCTATGTAATATTAATTGTTGAGAAAATATATCACATCTTGTTATTTGGGTCTATTCTCAATTCATAACTAAATTTTCAGTGACTCAATTAAGTCCATAAAATTTGAAAAAATTTCTCAATTCAATCATTGACTTTATCTCGCTCGTAAGAAGTAAATAGAGGGGGACTGAATCAAAAATATTTTTAAAATGTTATGGACTGAATTGAGATATGTTAATACCTAAAATTTTAAAAGTATTTCATATTCAATTTCTCTCTATTTATTTACATCTAAAGATCGCCTTAACATGTAGGATTGAACCGTGAATTTTTTTAAAATTTTAGCGATTAAATTATATGACTGAAATCGATATTGAACATTGAATAGGCGAGGTTGTAATGTATTATCACTTGATTATTAAAATAAATGATTATGAAAGGTAATGATTACCCTTCATTAAATGGAGGGGATAGGATAGGACTGTCACCATAGCCTTATTTTTAGGAAGCTGGTGATTAATGCAACACAACGTTGATTTGACTCTTTAATTTACATAAGGCTAGTATATTTAGGGACATCATCATCGTTCATTTGGAATCTCTTTTTTTGAAAAACAAAGAGATTCTAAATGGATGGTGGATGATGCCCTTGAGGTTAAGGACAGCAACAATAAAATCGTATTTAAATATGTCATCCCTTAGTCTCTATTCCCTTTATTTAATTATATATTCAATTTCAGTATTTTTTAAGGAAATATTATTATTAAAATAATAATTATTGTCGATTTATGATCATAAGGGAGACCCAAAATGATAGAAGGAAATGAAAGGGCTCTACTTTCACCCTTCCCGAGCTTTTATCAATATCATAACACATTTTTTTACTATATCATTATGCACCAAAAAGATTACATATTTTAAATTTTAGTATTCTGATATATTTTGGTCTATATTGATACATTTTTTTTTTTGGGATTCAATATAATGTATTTGATGTTGAAAAAATATTTATTATTATAAAATTGTCTTATCTAAATTTAACTATGAAAAGATTTATTTGGATTTCATCAAATTTAAATAGAATAAAATTTAATTTTTTAATCGACTATATAAAAAGTACTATCGACCATCAACTTCATATATGTTTGCTTTGAAAAACTCGACTTCCTGCCTCATTTTGGAATCCTCACATAATTCTCCTATCCAATTCATGCACCGATGATTCAACCATGAACTGGCGTATTGAATTTTATGCAACATTTTAAGATGTATTAAATTTTACTAAATAGTGAACTGACGCACCAAACATGATCTACTGTTTTAAGTGAGCGTGCGACGCTTTACTACTAAATTTTATTAAGCTATATATTAAATTTTACTCGATATTAAGCCATATATTCTTAATCATCTAGAAATAATAGAAGATATTTTGAATAAATTCATATTATTGCAAAACACGTTGAAAAGTAATATTTGGTTTTATTGTTCGAATTCATTATCTTATTAATATTTCATTTTGATTTTTCATTCTCTAAAGTATATTTTTCGGAGAACAATAATTATCACTAGTAGGCAAGAAATCAAATAAAAGATTTGAATTGCATTTAAATAATATAAAAATGATGTAAGTTTGTCCAATATGATGTGTATTGTGTTTGTTTAACGTTATTTCATCATGTAATTATTTAATAAACTTATTAAAACATACATATTTTAGATAAATTATGTTGAATTGCCTATAAATAAAGTCAAAATCGGATATATACAAATATTTTTCGGATGTTACAAGCCACGAGTGCACCAGAGAAAGAAGAAGTGTACGATTTTTATTGGCCTGCGTCTTTTGAATTTTCAATTTCCAGGTGCGCATATAAATCCCGAAGGACTAGTGAACCAAACTGTGACATTTCTTGTTCCTTGTGCCCCTTAAACTACAAACGACACAATACGGTGTCGGCCGCGGATTATTATACAACTCAAAATGGAAGAGGAATTTATGAAATCAAGATTCAAGAGCGTGTGTGTATTCTGCGGTAGTAGTTCTGGGAAGCGGGAGTGCTACAGAGAAGCGGCACTCGAGCTAGGGCAAGAGCTGGTACTGTTTAAACTTCGACATTTTTCGTCAGTCCGAGTCTGCTTCGTGCATTTCTTACGCTCCAAAGACTCATAATTTTTGTGGGTTTGATTTATAAGTTTTGCTGATTAAAGTATATACCTTTCTTGGTTTTGCATGAAGGTGGCAAAAAGGTTGGATCTTGTGTATGGTGGAGGAAGTATAGGGCTGATGGGCTTGATTTCTCAGGCTGTTCATCGAGGCGGAGGACACGTCCTTGGGTATTTGTGAATATCTTACGGTCTTTTTATACTTTGTCACATTGAATCTTGACGCTTCGCATGTTTCTGTGTTAGATTAATCTTAGTAGTAACATTTCCATTGTCGCAGGATCATTCCTAGACCTTTGGTTGGCAAAGAGGTAAGCAATATTATCTTCTGATTATTTGGAAGTGCTTTATAGAGTATAAAGATTGGGTTTTTTAGTGCTGTTTATTTTGATTTGTGCATGATATTTCAGAAAACTGGTGAGACTGTGGGGGTGGTGAGAATGGTGGCCAATATGCACCAGAGGAAAGCCGAGATGGCCCGCCATTCTGATTGCTTTATAGCTTTGCCGGGTACGTAATCACAGTGGCCACAGACATACAATTCATTTCGCTGGTGTTTGAAGAAAGGGTTTTTTCCTTTTAGGCATGCACCATTATTTTTTATTTTTTTTTTTGTTTCATTTCACATTTTTTATCTTTATATTTGAGCATATATGTATCAGGTGGTTATGGCACCCTGGAGGAGTTGTTGGAAGTAATATCATGGGCTCAGCTAGGCATTCATGACAAGCCTGTAAGAATGTGTTTTTTTTTGTATCATATGTGTTGTCTTTTACGGTCCTCATTCTTTCACCAAAATATACAATTGAAATCTGTCCCTTTTTTCTCTTAGTTTTCTGAAGCATGATTCAGTAACTGATCAAAATAATTTGAATTTTTTTTGATGAATTTTGTTTTTAAAAAAAAAAATTCATTGTCAGGTTGGTTTGCTGAATGTTGATGGGTACTACAACAACCTGCTCACCTTCATTGATAAAGCAGTGGATGATGGCTTCATAAAACCTTCTCAGCGTCACATCTTTGTGTCCGCCACAAACGCCAAGGAGCTTCTCCAGAAACTGGAGGTTGGCCTCTGTCTTAACGTTGATTTCCCAGTTGTCTCAGGTTTCACTAAAAAGGCAAAGACATTATGTTGCATAAATGAAAGTATTTTCAAAGTGTTGCCTTGCTATTAGGCCATTATATTTGAACTTCTGTATTGGGTTTTGTGACTAAAAACTATTTTGTCCTTTTGTAATGGATCATGCATAGGCTTACGTGCCTGTTCAAGATGGAGTGGTTGCCATGTTAAATTGGGAGGTCCAAGTAGAACTCGAACAGACTCCACCTGCTGCACCGAAACAATTGGCCTTCCCCGCCTTGCAGCCGCCGCCAGAAATTGCTCTTTTAACAAAAATAACTATAGGTTAAAGGGTCAAGATGGCTACTTTTCAAGTTTCTTGTTTTGAACTCATTTAGTTATATGCATGCTTTAATCACTAGCCCTACCATGATGACCAAGATGGCAGAAGTATTGGAAGTTAGCAATCTCTTGTAGTTTTGGGGAGTGAAAAATACGCTTTTGTATTCATATATATGCGCTCCGACTCCTATTTAACTCGTATTAATACGGATATTTTGTTATAAGAAAACAAATGGAATAGAACAAAATGTTGGCAGGATGCAGCTTTATTGTATACTGGGTTAAGGGGGGCATGCGTGTATACAACTATACGATGATCAATAATCCCAAAACCCCATGTGTAGGTGCATGGATGGTGGGATTCCATACAGGCCAGCTGCTGGTGAAGGACACGAATCGTAGCAGAGTTCACTTTTATCACTACTATTTGGACCAAAATGGTTGCTGGGCCTTCCCCGACATTCATTCCCCACATTTTCTGTGGAGATGAGAGTTGGGAAGGGGACATGCTAATTTTTGTTCTGTTATGTTTTTTTATTTTATCGTGATGCTTCTTTGAACTTTAGTAACACTGTTGGGTGCCTTTTCTCCAACATGGAATAATTTTAATTTGATGCAGTTTTTTGGTAAATCGATCAAACCAAAATTTGGAAAAACGAATTAATCAAATACTATTTTTTTGAATTAATAGTACTCGATTTTTTTTAATAAATACATCAAACTAATCGGATCAATATCCAATCAAATATATATATATATATATATATATATATATATATATGATTTTTTTTAAAGATAATTTGTGCAAATACAACTAATGCTATTTTCAAAAGATATTATTGAATAATCAATTTCTAAACTAATTCGGTTTGGTGGTTTAGTTTGCTTAGACTGTATTTTGTGCATCCCTACTAGAACTCTTAAGGGAAATGGTAAGATTTCAAAATCGAGGATTACTTGTTTGTGACCACCAATGTCAGATCAATACGATGAAAGCATTGGCTAAATGTAGAACGTTTGCCGCTTTACTAATAATTATAGCTACCACTAATTATACAAATCCAATCTTTTATATTGTATAATAGCCAAAAGGTCACATTTTGACCACTCTCCCAAAGGAGCGCAATTATAGCTCCTTCACAATGACTACACTTCTTGCAATCCATGTGAATCAAATATATGACATTGACTTTGATATCAATTGTAAGAAAGATCATTTGCCGCTTTCTTAAAACACTATAGATATGAGCTAGTGGTAATTTACCCTCATGTTATATAGCTAATATATACTTTACCCTCTCGTTGTATTTAAATAGACATTTTATCCAATATGATTTGCAAAATATAGTTCATCCCTCCCTCCACAATTTTCAGATTTTTTTTGTTTTGTAATGACAAAAATACCTCGTTTTTGAGTGAATATTTTGCACATAATATAAACCACATGGGTGTGCTGCCTATTTTCAAAACACAAATAGATAAGTTGTACCTGATTGAAATCACAAGAGTAAATTAAATCTGATCGAAACCACTCGGATCAACTGTTGCTTGATAAATTATGTTAATATTTTTTCTAGTTTAGGTGCAAATTACCACAAGGTTATTCTTTAGTTGTAGATTGTCCCATATTTTATTATTTAGGTGTATTTTATCCTTCACGAGTACAATTGACATGTTAACAATTAATTTTAATTTCAAACTCCAGGCACATAAGAATGTCTGTGCCACGTAAATCATACATGGAGATGGTATTTAGCACCGTATTCACCAATTACATAAGGTAAATTGCGTATTATCAAACCATATAGGGTAAAATATCTATTTGTTAAACTACAGGGGGTTGTATGCCAAAAATCCCTTATTTTGCATCGTTAGTCTATGGCTAATATTAGCATGAACATATTGATGCTTATAGAATCTTGACAATTCATGGATTTTTATATTCTTTTGGATGAAGTGGAATTGTTTTTGAAATTGATAATGAGCAAGCAGATTTAAAGAAAAAAGCATTTCAAATTTTGTTAATTATTTTTCTAGTTTAGTTGCTGTTGGAAATTTGAATCAAATTAAATGGTGCGTCCATTTATGTTGGGGTGCATTTTTTCATGATTAGATGCTTCCAAATTAAATTGTGTGTCCATTCATGTTGGGGTGCAATTTTTCATGATGGATGCTTCCAAATTGTGTCGCTTGATGACATCACTTGTTATACTATATAAGAAACAACCATTGAATGAATTAGACATGAAATTTTGGAAATTCACATCATATTGGAAGATCAAAATTTGAGCAATTTTGTGAGTCTTCATCATTGTTATGGTTGAGCGTTTTTAGACCTTTATGGTTTAAAGGATTTGTGATTTGGAGTGCTCCTATCACAAATCATAGTCGTTGTATCTTGGGAGACAAATTGCCAAAGTAAACCGTTAGCATCGTAGTGGGGCAATATTGTCTTAAGGACAGAGATTATAAATCTCGCCTCGACATTTCTAATACAAAGTCATTTGTTGTTTTTGCTTGCTTCTTTCCTAAGATACACGCCAATATAATTTTATACAACAGTTGCAACTTATTATCTTACGTTATTCTTTAGGTTCAAATTACCCTATATGTTATTCAAAATAGACAAATTACCCAATTATATTATTATTCAAGTGCAATTTACCCCTCCTTAATGATACAATTGACCTTTTAACATGTAATTTTAAAATACTGACGCAAGATATGGTATATGTTACACAAATCATACATGACGATGGTGTTTTACAATATTTTTAAACCACAAGAAAGGTAACATGCCAATTTTCAAACAACCATGTGATAAACTTCCCATTTTCACAACCACAAGGGATTCCGTGTCAAAAACCCTATATATAGTTATATTGGTATAACCTAAATCTTTTAAACAATCAAACACTACTTTTCGAACCTCTATCGCTAGGGATAATTTGTAAGTAATCCAACACCGCATGGTACGCAGCAGAATAAAATTGGATTACTAGACACCGGATCTATACAAAGGGGTTCATATCGGATAAATGATCAAAAGTCTCACCCTTGTAGCGTGTTTGAGAAGATTCCACGAAGCAGCACGTACAACGTGATGTGACTAGAAATAGACACATCTATTGCACTTAATTGTCTACGATTTGGTATATTTTGATGGATAAATTGATACATATGCTACCTAATCGTATATTTGTGTAAATGTAGGGAAAGGTGAAGAAATCAAGCTAAAATGATGAAAGAAGCAATAAAGTTGAAGAAAAGAGGAAAAAACCGGAATCAAAGACACATGTTGCTCCTTTCTCCTCAAATTTCTATGTATTCCAGCCAAGTTTTGGGAATGTGGTCCATATAAAAGTTGTAGAACTTTGAGTTATCTTCGCGTGGACAGCTGACTCGTCGAATTCGGAGTTCGTATGTGAAAGTTATGGCCAAAATACAAAACTCGCCAGAAAAATGATGGACAGGCGTAATTACGCCATTCACAGGCGTAATTACGCCAACGCTACGGCATGTCTAGGCGTAGCTACGCCATTATACGCGTAATTACGCCTGAAGACTTTTGGAAAATTAAAAAACTTGATTTCTTTCCTTCCCACATGGATTCTAACCTACTCCATCAGCCTCCCAATACATATATACTCGAAATTCAGACCTTTTAACCATCTAGATAGTTAGGGTAGAGTAGTTTAGGATAGTTTTATATTTTCTTTTCAATTTTGTTGAAGAACGGCTACGAAGATCGAAGCGAAGGCGGGATTGACACTTCGACGAGCGGAGATCGGATTAGTATTCTTTCCCTTGCTTTTATTTATTGTTTTTATTAGATTATGTCTAGCTAGTTTTTAATTCTTGGTTGAGGAAGACAAATCCTTGGAATTATTTATCTTGGGGAGATTCATACGCTTTATATATCAATTTTATTGAATATCAAGAGTTTTTCTGATTTTGTTGATATGATTGATGTTTGTTTATTGGATTGACAACCTAGTAACTTGCATGAAATCTAACGCTAAATTAGATATCAAATACGGAATCGTTTGATCCCTCTAATTTACGAAGCAACTAAGATTGATGAATTTCCGCTTGTGAGTTTGTTAAATTCTTAGGAAGAACACTTGACTAGATTAAACATAGACGCTTGGATTATGTTGTTTAGCTTCATCGATCTCACTAGTTCATATGCTATCATCGATTTAAATCTTAATCGCTTGTATTTTGATTGATTGTTTGATAATGGTTAAACTAGAACGCTTGGGCTACTTAACTAAACGTAAGGTGAGATAGGACTTTGATCATTGGATTAAACGTCCAACGATGAATATTCATATGAAAAATTGAGTCTTTTGTGAATCGATGAAATAGATGATAATTCTAAGGAAGAGTCGACCGATACCAAGAATCGCTTTCATTAGTTTAATCTTTAATTTTAATTTAAGTAGTATAATTCAATCACTCACAACCCCATCTTTTGTTATTCTTTTGTTTTGATTTTCATTAACACAAAGATTCATACCTCCTCGTGGGATCGATCCCTACTCACGCTACTACATTATTGTTATCAATCTTGAGGATTGAGTGGGGTTAATTTGGGCGTACACGATAAGCGCACACCAAATTTTGGCGCCGTTGCCGGGGAGGCGTTGTATATTTTTGTGTTAATATTTTCTGTTTTGTTTCTTTCTCCTTCTTTCCCCCCCACCGCTACTCTTGTTTGTTCGTGCTTACAGGTTGTGTTCTGAAAAATTGGATCTTTTCATGGAGGACTATAGGCGACTAGACAAATTGGCGTATCTTGTGCACCAACTTGGCGTAGGGAGTGGACAAAGAACATACAACTCAAGTTGGAGTGATCATCCCAATCTCAACTATGACAATCAATGGATGAGCCCACCTCCACCTTACATGCAGTCCTATCTACCGCCATACATACCACAATATTCGCCATGGCCGCAACAACCTCAATACCATACCCCTGGTGAGTCTTTAGAGGATCTTGTTTCAAAACTTACTGATAGTACTTTGCAATTTCAACAGGAATTCAGGGCTAGCACTCAGAATTTGGGTAACCAAATGGAGCAACTAATACGATCGGCCGATCGGATAGCAGCACAAAAGGAGACCATGATTGAATTCGAATCATGGAGTGATGAAGAAGAGACTATGGAGAATGTGGTACTGATGCCACCCGAGCTAGAAGAGGAGACACATGTGCCAATGGAAGAAAAGGAGCTTGTACATCCTACAACTCCGAATGGTATGTTTCCAACTGAAAACTATGTTGATAACTTAGATGAATCAAGTGATGTGGAAGAGGAGTCGGCGATAGAGTACTGTGTTGAAATGGATCCTTGGGACTATTTTTTCGAAGACAACACCTTGGACAGTGGTAAAGAGGTAGAAACTCCAGCAACGATGGTACTGAGGCCATCAATACTTGAACAACAAACAGAGATCGAGGTGGATAACAAGGAATCTCACCAGAATGAGATTCCCAAAGGCGAGCATAGGGGACAACAAGTTAAAGGATGCCATGAGGTAGATCTTGATCGACCTCAACTGACTTCTTTGGAGGAAGGCGACATAGTGAAAAGACAAAAACCCTCCAAGAGGTTCAAGGCAAATAGACATCGTCTTAAGCGAGAAGGTTGGCGTCGGGCCACCGACGTTAAACAGAGACGCTGCTTGGGAGGCAACCCAAGGGGAGTTAGTTTCCTTTCTCCCTTTTATTTATTTTTTTTGCTTTAGTAGTTAGATTCTCTTTTCTTGTATTTTTGTCTTACATTGGGGACAATGTAAGATTTAAGTATGGGGGAGGGATTAGTAGTGTGTTATTGTTTTTCTTATTTCAAAAATAAAAAAAAAATCAAAAATTTGAAAATTTTGAGCTCATAGTTAGTAATGAACACATGCTTAGATTCACTAGCCCATGATGAAACCTAATTGATATCATGCATGCTTTTGAACATAGGTGAATTGTTAACCTTGGAACACTTTGAACTCTAATGCAAAGTTTACTTTAACTTAGTAGTTGAATATTTTGAGCACATTATTGTCATGGCTTGTGAAGTGTGCATAGCTTAGTGAAGATTGTGTGAACTTTGTGATAGTCTTAAGAAGTCTCTAATACATGCTAGAACTTAACTACATGCTCTTTGAGGCGTATGTCTAGACTACTTGCGAACATGAAAGTGATATAGGCAATCTTTGATGCGTTTGAGCCTTTCAAGCCTACCATGTAAAGAAAATCAATCACTAGTACCCTTTTTGAGCTTTAATGTAAAAGAATGGTAGTATGCTAAGCATACTAAAGACCCCCGTTCAACATTCCTTGACTAGCTTATCATCCTACCCTTTTAGCCTAAATATGATTTCAATCCATACCTTTTAAGGGAGTATGATGTATTTCATTCAAATGCACTTGGGAATCATTGAAGTATATTTGTGAACTTTATTGTCAAAAGAATGAAATACATGAAAGAAAAGGAATGCCTTGAGAAAATAGATAAAAATATGACTCCAAGGGGAGCCAAGGCACAAAAGAAGAAAAATGTTGAAACAAAAGTTGAAAAATTCAAGCAAGAAGAGAAGCTTTTAGTGTGCATATCATCATACTCTCTTACTTGATATATCCTTACCTTTCTTTCATAAGCCAATACATAGGCCACACTACAAGCTAATAAAGACCTACTTGATTTATGTTTGCAAAGTGGCTAAGATAGTGGAGAAGAGTGTGCAAGTGAGCTTATACTTGTGTTAGTGTATGACTTGAACTATTGTGGGTTTACTTCTTTTGGATCTATAATTTGTACATGACACTTGTTTATGACCACACACACACGTTCACTACTTTGTTGGGTACGAATTGTTTAGGGATTGAACTTGTTCCATTATTAACTTTTCACCGCCTTTCATTACTATGCATGTTTTAAATTGTTGAGGCATAAAAGTGAGGACAAGTTAGTTTGTTATGACGCTATGAGCCAAGCAAAAAAATAATATAGTTTTGTCTGATTTACTCGAGGTCGAGTAAAGTTTAAGTATGGGGGTGTTTGATGTGACTAGAAATAGACACATCTATTGCACTTAATTGTCTACGATTTGGTATATTTTGATGGATAAATTGATACATATGCTACCTAATCGTATATTTGTGTAAATGTAGGGAAAGGTGAAGAAATCAAGCTAAAATGATGAAAGAAGCAATAAAGTTGAAGAAAAGAGGAAAAAACCGGAATCAAAGACACATGTTGCTCCTTTCTCCTCAAATTTCTATGTATTCCAGCCAAGTTTTGGGAATGTGGTCCATATAAAAGTTGTAGAACTTTGAGTTATCTTCGCGTGGACAGCTGACTCGTCGAATTCGGAGTTCGTATGTGAAAGTTATGGCCAAAATACAAAACTCGCCAGAAAAATGATGGACAGGCGTAATTACGCCATTCACAGGCGTAATTACGCCAACGCTACGGCATGTCTAGGCGTAGCTACGCCATTATACGCGTAATTACGCCTGAAGACTTTTGGAAAATTAAAAAACTTGATTTCTTTCCTTCCCACATGGATTCTAACCTACTCCATCAGCCTCCCAATACATATATACTCGAAATTCAGACCTTTTAACCATCTAGATAGTTAGGGTAGAGTAGTTTATGATAGTTTTATATTTTCTTTTCAATTTTGTTGAAGAACGGCTACGAAGATCGAAGCGAAGGCGGGATTGACACTTCGACGAGCGGAGATCGGATTAGTATTCTTTCCCTTGCTTTTATTTATTGTTTTTATTAGATTATGTCTAGCTAGTTTTTAATTCTTGGTTGAGGAAGACAAATCCTTGGAATTATTTATCTTGGGGAGATTCATACGCTTTATATATCAATTTTATTGAATATCAAGAGTTTTTCTGATTTTGTTGATATGATTGATGTTTGTTTATTGGATTGACAACCTAGTAACTTGCATGAAATCTAACGCTAAATTAGATATCAAATACGGAATCGTTTGATCCCTCTAATTTACGAAGCAACTAAGATTGATGAATTTCCGCTTGTGAGTTTGTTAAATTCTTAGGAAGAACACTTGACTAGATTAAACATAGACGCTTGGATTATGTTGTTTAGCTTCATCGATCTCACTAGTTCATATGCTATCATCGATTTAAATCTTAATCGCTTGTATTTTGATTGATTGTTTGATAATGGTTAAACTAGAACGCTTGGGCTACTTAACTAAACGTAAGGTGAGATAGGACTTTGATCATTGGATTAAACGTCCAACGATGAATATTCATATGAAAAATTGAGTCTTTTGTGAATCGATGAAATAGATGATAATTCTAAGGAAGAGTCGACCGATACCAAGAATCGCTTTCATTAGTTTAATCTTTAATTTTAATTTAAGTAGTATAATTCAATCACTCACAACCCCATCTTTTGTTATTCTTTTGTTTTGATTTTCATTAACACAAAGATTCATACCTCCTCGTGGGATCGATCCCTACTCACGCTACTACATTATTGTTATCAATCTTGAGGATTGAGTGGGGTTAATTTGGGCGTACACGATAAGCGCACACCACAACGCGTCCACGAGTCACGAACAAAAGTTTTTCACTTTTGTCTCTACGGTATCCACACGATCAAATCGGTAAGGGACCGTTCAAGAACAAGTTGCTAGACTCGTTCTTGAACCGGAATCAAAACCACACACGGTTCACAACCGATTAAACGGCGGCCAAACAAACCCCAAGCTTACACGGCGGTGGCCGAGAACTTCTTGGAGCTAAGTGAGGCGGCCGAGAGCTATTTTATTGGCTAGGTTTTATTTTGAATTGTATGATTAACTATTAATCAAAACCTTGTATTTATATTATAAGACTTTAATTAAGGTTCAAGACTTTCTTAAAAGTCTCATGGGCCCAAACCCATGATTTAATTTAATCCTTATCATTTAATTAAGACTCTTCTTAATTAATTAATTCATCACATGAATTTAATTCCCTTTATCGATTTAATCTTTTGTGCGACCCGATAGGATCTTGTAATGTTGGCAGTGACATAAAATCTCATTTTACGTCACAAGCAATGAGCGGTATCTAGCAACACATCAAGGACACGGATCGCCTCAGGCGATCAATAGCAAAAATCAAGGTCGTAGCCTCAGCATGTCCAAAATCTTCATCGCCTCAAACGAACTCCACATCGCCTCAGGCGTTCATCGCATCGCCTTGGGCGATCAGCCCATCGCCTCAAACGATCTCCCCTGCGCGCATGCCCGGGCATGCCTCGGCGTCGCCTCTGTCGATGTGCGGGGCGAAGTCCCGCATGGTTGCCATCGCCTCAGGCGTTGGTCATCATCGCCTGGAGCGATCTTCCTGGTATGCTCGCCTAGCCATCGCCTCTGTCGCTGTGCGTGGCGATGCCCCGCTTGGCTGCCATCGCCTGGGGCGATCCAGGCCAGAATATGCACAATCGATTTTCTTCATTCCAAACCACTTTTCATCACTTAATCTGCACACTAAGTAGATGCATTAGTATAACAAACACAAGTTTTGTTGATCATCAAAACTCAAAGATTAACCGGGGATAATTTAACGCATTAAACGCAACCATGCATTTAAGTCTCAACAATCTCCCCCTTTTTGATGATCACAAAACTTGATAAACTTGAATGAGTAATATGCATGAAATGTGAGTAAAAATGACTCCCCCTTAACAATTGCATAACACATACAAGATAAACAAGTAAAGCATCAAATAAAAAAACTCTCCCCCTCAAACCATGCATACATAAGCTCTCCCCCTTAAACTATGCATGTATTAAGGTTCAAGTTTATCACAAAATTCTCCCCCTTTTTGCGATAATCAAAAAGCATAAAATTTAAATAAACATAGCATAAATATGTTGACGCATAGCCATATTTTACACATGTTCCTCATAAAGCATGTAGTAACCATGACAAGCAAGATTAAATCATTTAGAGGAATACAAACATGCGTTTTAAGGCAATCAACAATGAATTCTAAACATGCAAAATGTGCATATGCTAAGGGGTTATGCATTTTACTACCAATGAATATTGAGCTTCATTATTTATTGGTCACAATTAATTTGTGCCAATTAATTTTGGATTGCTCATTTAAAATGTATAAAATAAATTTTACCTTCGATGACAAGAGTGCGTTCTTGTCATTGGTCCTATGCCTCGTGCTTCCTCTATTGAGGTGAATGAGATAATCTCCTCCTTTGAGTTGCTTGTGCCTTCATCCTCCATTCCATTGTTGTCCCTACAAAACAAATTAACAATAGGATGATCTTTGGTACCCATTTGATTTTTGGGTCCTTGAGGGTTAGCTTTCATTGGCACCTTTGGAATCCATTTCCACCTTTTGTTAGGTTGGTATTGGATTCTAGCAAATCTACATTTGTTCTTGGTATGACCATTTTTACAACAATAGTTACAAGTAGGAGAATCATGCTTTGCTTTGGCCAACAAGCTAGAAAAAGTTTTTGATTTGCTTGAGTAGCCTAACCCGGCTTTGTCAAAGCTACAACGTTGTAAGCCAAGCAATTCACTCATCTTTTGACTACTTTCACTATATTTGCAAAAAGATATCTTTAAAGAATTTAATTCATTTTTCAATGAATTATTTTCTTCATCTTTCTTAGCAATCTCAAGTTTGAGTAATTTGTTACTCATCTTGGTTTTGCCAAGAGCATCAATAAGTTCATGATAGGAATCTAATAATTCATTAAATGAAGGTACCTCATCGTCGCTTTCATCTCCTTCATCTCCAAGAGCCATTAAACAAAGATTTGTGGCTTCTTCTTCATCGGAGTCGCTATCACTCCATGTGGCTATGAACGTCTTCTTCTTCCCTTTGTCCTCATTCTTCTTCCTAGGACATTTGTTCGCATAATAGCCTTTTTCTTGACAGTTATAACAAGTTACCTCATTTTTGGATTCATGTTTGGTTGCATTAGAGGTCTTTGACTTGCTATGTTTGTTGAAGAGCTTTTTGAACTTCTTTGTGAACAAGATCATTTCTTCATCATCATCATCTTCTTCATCATCGGAATGGTCTTTCCTTCCAACCAAGGCAATCCCATTTCTTTTGGATATATCCTCCTCCTTTATTTCTCTTCTTGTTGACACTTCAAGCTCATGGGTCACTTATGTGCCATGGAGCTCATCAAGATCATATGAGGCATTTTCACCTTTGTTTGACTCGATGATAGTCATCCTCTTTGCGTCCCATTCCTTAGGCAATGCTCTTAGGGCTCTCCTCCATATTTGCTTTGGAGGGTACTTTTCTCCAAGTTGAGCAAGCTCGTTGATAATTAGGGTGAGCCTCCTAAACATTGAATCCACCTCTTCTCCGGACTCCATCTCAAATGTCTCATATTTGAGTTGTAGAAGGTCTATCTTTGTCTCCTTCACTTGGTTGGTTCCTTCATTACAAATTTGCAACTTGTCCCATATCTCCTTAGCGGTTGAGCACATCGAGATCCGGTTGTACTCCTTCATATCTAAAGCACAATGCAAAATATTAATAGCTTTAGTATTTTGTGAAATTAAAATCATGTCCGCTCTAGTGAAATCGTCCATTTCTTTAGGGATACTAATTCCCCCAACTTCCTTTAAAGGAATATATGGACCTTTCACTATGATCTTCCAAAGGTCATAATCCACGGATTGGATGTATAGAGATATTCTATTTTTCCAATAGCCGTAATTATCACCCGTGAAGAGCGGATGTCTATTTGTCGATTGACATTGAGCAAACTCATTTGCTAGAATAGCCATATAAAAGATTTGATTTAAAAACAAAAATCAAACGACTCTGATACCACTTATTGGAATCGAAGAGGGGGGGTGAATGAGATTCCTTGGCTACTTTAGTGTTTTAAAATGAGTTTGCAAAAACAAAAGAGTTTGCGCTTGCGGAAGCCTTTAGTCAATCGATAAATAAAAAGAACAAAATAAATAAATGCGTAAAGGAAATTAAAGCAATAAAAGACAAGAGATTTATTATAGAAGTTCGGCGATGAATCCCCTACGTCTCTTCTTCCCGGTTAGATAACCTCCAACCGAGGTTCCACTAGAACAATTGGTCTTGGCCTTGAGGGCTCCAAGTTAGCCACACAACAACTCTTCCCGAGTTTACAAAGCTCTTCCCGAGCACACTACTCTTCCCGAGTACACAATATCTTCCCGAGCACAATACTCTTCCTGAGTACACAAAGCTCTTCCCGAGCTACCAACACTCTTCACGAGTCTTCTTGGCCTTAAGGGCTCCAAGGATAGCCACAACACATGCGCCAACTTCACTTGTTGGCGACTTTACAATTTTCCAACTTGCTTTGGTGTTGGAGGACCTTTACAATAAAACCAACAAACACCTTCACGGTGTACTCACACGAAGAAACACAAGACTCTAACAAAAAGAGAATTACAAACTCCAATACAACAACAATGTATGGAGATTGCAATGCAATTTGAAATAATAATTATCAAGAGTTTGTAGAAGTTTGTAGGCTTGTTTCTTAGCTTCAAAACTCTCGAAAGCATCAATATTTATTGTGTAGGAAGCCCCCTAGGCTCCTACTAGCCGTGCTACTCATAAGGCTGAAATCACTCCTCGATCGCCTCGGACATCGCCTCGGGCGATCACCATCGCCACGCCCCAACGGTCGTCAAATTACACGGATCGCCTCAGGCGATCGGTGGATCGCCTCAGGCGATCAATAGCAAAAATCAAGGCCGTAGCCTCAGCATGTCCAAAATCTTCATCGCCTCAAACGAACTCCACATCGCCTCAGGCGTTCATCGCATCGCCTTGGGCGATCAGCCCATCGCCTCAAACGATCTCCCCTGCGCGCATGCCCGTGCATGCCTCGGCGTCGCCTCTGTCGCTGTGCGGGGCAAAGTCCCGCATGGTTGCCATCGCCTCAGGCGTTGGTCATCATCGCCTGGAGCGATCTTCCTGGTATGCTCGCCTAGCCATCGCCTCTGTCAATGTGCGTGGCGATGCCCCGCCTGGCTGCCATCGCCTGGGGCGATGATCACCATCGCCTGGGGCGATCCAGGCCAGAATATGCACAATCGATTTTCTTCATTCAAACCACTTTTCATCACTTAATCTGCACACTAAATAGATGCATTAGTATAACAAACACAAGTTTTGTTGATCATCAAAACTCAAAGATTAACCGGAGATAATTTAACGCATTAAACGCAACCATGCGTTTAAGGCTCAACAACAACGTACTCAACAACACCAAAACAGCCTCATTGATGCTCAATGATGAAAAAGAGCCTTTACTAAAGGAAAATCAAAAATAATCATCAGGTGAAATGGATCAAGGAAAGGATGACAAGACAACACAAGAGGGATAAAGACCATACCTATACTGATAAGAGAAAATCTAAGAGGCCCAAAATGCAACAGAATCAGATGAAGAAACATAAGAAGAAAAAGATGCAAGAAAAGAAATCATTGTGCTACCAGAAGATGATTTTGTTGAAGATGAGAGGGAACAAAGAAAAAAAATGATGACAATGCACCATTCAAGTTCAAATCAAAAATACATGTTATGAAGAAACTAACAGAAAAGGAAACGAAACACATAGTAACAATAAACAAAGAGCATGTAAGATGGTATATCTTCATTTAGTTAAATAACGATTGTTGTAATTAGATGAATTTTTTTAATTAAAGTTGCAATTTATATGTGCATGGGGGATAATCTGGGAAGACAAACACGGAGAAATGAGATTACACGTGAAAGATATTTGGGCCATTATCAACAATCTAGAAATGTACAATAATGTAATTTTTTTTATAAGAATGTCTAAATATTTCATGACATCACTGATAAATTACATTTTTACACTTATATTTATGTGCTTTCTTGTTAGATTTACTATGATTTCTGGACGATATTATGCGATGTTGTGTTGTTTTGTATGTTTCAGGAATCAAGGTCGAAATGCATGGAAGTGGAGAAAATGAGCTAAAAACGATGAAAAAAGACTTAATCAAGCCAACACGTCGAAGAAATGAAGAAAATCAAAGAAGGAATAAAGTTAAAAAAAAACTGCATCCAAGACATGTCCCACTTCTTTCTCCTCAAATTTCTTTATGTTTGATCCATATTTTGGAAATTTGGTCAACATGGTATTGTAGAACTTTCTGTTATCTTCGCGTGGACAACTAATTCTCTTAATTCAGAGATCGTATGAGAAAGTTATGACCAAAATATCAAGCGTCTGTCAGCAGCTGAAGCAACAAAAATCCTGAAGTGAAGATTGATCGCCAGAGGCAAAATTTTGGAAAATCTTTCCTTTTAGAGTTTGAGTCCAACAAGGACACTTCTTTATTCCTCCTCCATTATATATACAACCTCATATACGAAAATTGGGGGATCCCCATCAGATTTTAGCCTAAGATTAGCCTCTATCTTCCATCTTACATATCACCAACATCCACAATCCACAATCCACCTTTCATCCTAGGCTGTTGGAACAACGCCAACAAGGAGATCAAGAGACGATCGAGAAGGAAGCGATGATCTACAAACGATGCGCCAGGAGTTTATTATTACTTTTTAATATTTGTTTTGTTTTGTTTTGATTTATTATGATGAACTAACTTTTGTTATCGATGCTAGGCAATCCTTTGTTTTGAATCTATGATTTGGTGATTATTTATTTGTTTGAATCCTTACAATTCTTTGCGTATAATTTATTGTTCTTCATGCTTTTGAGGGTTTGACGATCCTTGAATGATTATTTTATTGCGATTGACTTGACCATACGATATAGTAAATTGTACCGTGGGTTTTAGATTGAGACGGACCAAGTAAAATCTAGCACACATGTGATAGCAATATATTTACCAAAATCCAAGGCTAATAATTTTCACAAATCTTGATGTGATATTGATTGTTCAATAAGGATACGAGAATAGCTTATTGCAACGTTAATATTAGACTTGTTATAGCTTGACCATAGTATAACGAATGCATTAAGAAAACTCGCCACCTTATAAATATTTGGATACTCAATCGAGAATTGTAGGTGATTGTATTGGTGAGCTAAAGTCACGATAATATTCTCCAGTGGATTTTTCTCGTTAACTTTGATTTACATTGCTTGGATTATTATTACTATTTTATGTTTGTTAATTAGTTTAATTATTCATTCGTTGTCGTAGGTTAAATATAGTTTATAGACATCTTATTTGGTACTTACAGTTAGTCCTTGTGTTCGACAACATAAACCATCTATATTAAAACTTGAAAATCGTACACTTACGATATAATCGTGCAATTTACTGTTTAAAAGTAATTTGGCCAAACCCAAGATACATTTCTCTGTCCTTCATCTATCCTCAATCGTTATCTTCTTTCTCCCCTTTCCAGCTATAATCGACTTTTGTCCTCCTCTATGCCCGCCATCACAGCAGCCGTGGCCCCATTTGCAGAAAGTTATTCCACCGATTTGGATTACTCTTTCCATTCACCTTCATCGTACGCTCGTTCCCTTTCTTTGCACCTTTCAGAGGCGAAACTAGGGATCCCAGGCTGGTCATTCCCTAGTTTCGTCCACGTCCACACCATATAGTATATTTATGATTACTTTGTGAAGAATTCATAAAAAATACTTAACTATAATTTATTTCTTATTAAAATTGATATCACATTAAAGTTTGTCTTTGGCTTTTCTTAAAAATAGTAAGGATTTTAAATAATTAAATTCGTTTGGAAACTCCAATGGACTAAAAATAAGAATGATCCATTCTTTAATAAATTATTGAATTAATTAACCTATACAATAATTATTATTATTTTATCGATTATTTATATTCCCAAAATTAATAAGGTTTGTTTCATTCTGCGTGAAATCAAAATGGGTATAATTCTTATCCATCCCAATTCTTATCCATCCCAACGAAGCTGGGAGCTGTTTTTTTGTCTACATATATTAAATATATGTCAGCAATATAAAAAACAGTTTTTTTGACATTAGAACATATAATCGGCATGTTGCTGTTTTAGTAACCCAACATAAAGTAACTTTGATAAAATTTTTAAAAAAAATAAAAAATCCCATCTGATTGTAAACTAAAGAGTAGAAAACACATTGATATACTTCATGCCTTTTCTGCGACAACAATAACAATACGGCAGTGTTCGGTTTCCATGATTAAGATGGGATTATTGTTTCATCCTTTATCATCATGCGCTCGGCTGGAGTTTTGTAAGCCTGCACAAAATCAACTAGCCCGGTACTAAACAGTTTTTTCGGATGATGTGTAGACCCACAAGAGAGGTGGGTTGTGTTATCCATAAGGCAGATTAAACGATAAACACCCAAAATACCCAACGACGGCGGAGATTTCATATCGAAAGTGTGGAGCACGATGGGTGGAGCTACCTGCTACCCCAAACACTGGAAGCGCAACAACGCCTTTGGAATGTGTGGAATCATTCTGTATTCCGGTCGCAATAAATCTGCGGAACTTGAGCAACGTCCGCATCTTCAAGTTCGGCCTATCTCCTCCCAGATCTGGTGCAAAAATTTTGGAAACAGACTACAAGATTATAATAAAGGTTTCAAAATGCAACTGCAAGTTCGGTAACAGCTTCTGGAAGGTGTGTTAAGTGTTGTGAGATTCCTTTTATTTTGAAATAATTAATAATGGTGTCTGAGCTTAATGAAACAACAAATGAGTAGATTTGTGATTTGGTGTTCGAATTTTGTAATTGAGACGAAGAAAAAATGATTTCTTGGTGCTAAAAAAGAAAAGAAATAGCCACCTACCTCCGCATACTACTACCAGCAACCGTCTCCACAGTCACACGCGACATCTCTAATGCTGCAGCAGTATGCCACGGCGCCAGCTGCCCATCCAGTAGCCAACGATGGAATGCGTGAGGAATTAGGAACTGGAGATCTGATTATAAAGAAAAGAAATTGGAAAAAAAATAATTGTAAGGGTATTTTGGTCAATACAAGAAAATAAACAAAATTAATCCACCATTTTAAAATCATATCAAACATCATATGATTTATCATACTAAATTATTTATCCTAATTTACAATCCACTTATCACTCTTATTACTCATCATTCACTTATTATATCTTTGTACCAAGCGTACCCTAAAAATAAGAAGAATAACAATAACAAGAAGAAGAAGAATAGAATAAAAAAAATAAAAATAAAAATAATAAGAATAATAAGAATAAAAATTTCAATAACAATAATAATAATAATAATAATAATAATAATAATAATAATGTCTACCTAAAATATAGAAAGACGCCCTCAAACTACAAAAATAAAGATTTAATGCAAGGAATCAAATTGAATCATCCATTCAAGGGTCAAAAATTTCAAGGTTTTGATTACTTTGTGAATAATTCATAAAAAAATGACTTAACTATAATTTATTTCTTATTGAAATTGATATCACATTTAATCTTGTCTTTGGCTTTCTGCTCGACAAGAGCATCATCATTCACTTTAGTAAGCCTAGTTATAATAGTTCCATATCTCTTACTTACTATTTTACCTCATTCTTTTCACAATTATTGGAAACTCCAATGGAAACAATAAAAATGATCCATCCGTTAAGAAGTTATTGTATTAATTAATCTATAAAATTATTATTATTTGATCGATTATTTATATTCACAAAATTGATAAGGTTTTGTTTCATTCTTCTATTAATTTATAGATCCTTTTTTTGAATAGGGAGGGTGAAATCAATTTTTTGTGCCATGTACGAATTGAATAGAATATGTTCAAAGTAGATATTAACTCTTATACATCCTAACAAGACCCAGGAAGCTCTTAGTTTACAAAGAAGTTTTGCCTACATATATATTAAATAAATATGTCTGCAATATAAAAATTAGTTTTTGTTTCATTGTTTTGGTAACCCACCATGAAGTAACTTTGATAAACAAAAAGATCCCATCTGACTGTAAACTAAAGAGTAGAAAACATATTGATATATTCATAACTTTTCATATATATATATATATGATGTCATATGACATATTGACTTTCTCGGGTAAAATCTCCTCAAGAGCCGAACAAGTCATATACCGAACAAATGCACCGAGCAGGGTTTTGCCGAACAGCTGCTAAACCCTCCTCGGTTTTCTGGTCAAAGATTAGCGGAAGACCCGGGAGTAACCAACAAATTAACCGGCGTGAATAAACGTGCAGTAATGGGGCGCGGATTTCTCGGACACGTTGGGCTCCAGTCAAGCCACGATCAGAGGACATCGTGTCCCGGATCCACCGCGAGCTAATCACTAGGAACACTATAAATACCCGCAGAGGTCATCATAGCAGGGGTTGGATTTTTCTGGGCAGAAAGACTCCGAAGAGAGCAAATTTATGTCTGTTCGGTCTTTTTTGTTATTTCTCTAAATATTCGTGTAAGTCATTGAGCGATTATTTTTTTTGTGTCCAGAAAGTCTTGTAATCATCAACATTTATAGTGAAGTTTTATACTGGACTAGGTCCCGTGGTTTTTCTCTTAATTTGACGGTTTTCCACGTAAAAAATCTTGGTGTGTTTATCGTTATTTTGCATTAACACTTTATTCTACCTTATAGCCAAAATCTCGAATCATATCATTGGCGTCGTCTGTGGGAACATTAGGGCAAAGACGTTGAAGTAGGACGATTTTCATAACAGAAAATAAATCAAAAGGCAAGATGGCCAGAGGTAGAGGTAGGGGGCAAGCTTCCAGGGGAAATGGATCCAATTCTCGTCCATACTCCTTCGCTGAACCCAGAGAAGGGCCAGAAGATGCAGGATCATCTCAGCATATTCCTCGGACATTTCCTGCTGGGGGAATGCCCATGGAGCATTTGACAGAAATGATAACTAAAGCTGTCGGAGAGATCATGAGGCAATTTATGGCCCCTCCCCAGAAACAAGAAATTGTGCAGGAAGAAGAAGGGGAAGATTTGGCCTCCATACAAGAGCCTGAAAAAGAGCCTGAAGAAGTTAGAAATATTCCTAATCATTTGAATGATGAAACTGATAAAGCTTTAAATCGCCAAATGGAAGAGCTGAAAAGTGAGATGCAGCAGATGCGTAATAAGATGGAAGGACGTCTATATCCTCCACAGAGGATCACTCCATTTGCTTCCCATGTGGTTGATGATCCTTTGCCCCAAACTTCAGGGCTCTAAATGTGGAAAATTACGATGGTAGTACAGATCCCGAAGAATATCTGTCTCGATTTGAAAACGCTTCACTTCTTCATCAACTTACGGATGGAATGAAATGTCGGGTTTTCCTGACTACATTATCTGGTGCGGCGCAAGCATGGTTTAATCAGTTGCCAGCGAGA
This sequence comes from Haberlea rhodopensis, assembly GCA_907163345.1. NCBI lineage: Eukaryota > Viridiplantae > Streptophyta > Magnoliopsida > Lamiales > Gesneriaceae > Haberlea > Haberlea rhodopensis. The sequence continues at coordinate 29,600,609 of CAJQUN010000003.1, read as the reverse complement.
ATCATAGACTCCTTCCCGAAGTTTAGTTCTCTATTTTTGCATCAGTTTGCAAGCAGCCGGAGTTGCAAGAGAACAGCTCTTAGTCTGTTCGAAATTAAGCAAGCAGAGAAGGAATCTCTTCGAGATTTTCTGAAAAGATTTAGTCATGCATGTCTTGACATTCCACATTTCACCTCTGAAATACTCATCAGCGCGTTCACCCAGGGACTAAAAGAAGGAGACTTATTCCGATCTTTGGCAAAAAAGCCACCTTCTGATTATGATGAACTGTTGGGAAGAGCTTCCAAGTACATTAATCTGGAAGAAGCCCAAAGGATGAAGCAAAGAAGAGATGGTAAAATTGGGGAAGAAGTGAACAGAAAGAATAAGCCAGTGGAGCCAATCAAAAGAAGTTTTGACCAGTATCTCCCGATGAGACCTCACCGGGAAGTAGCCATGAACCAAAGTATGCCGAAGAGGGGGCGGGGTGGACCTCATAGAGGGGGACCTTTCCGAGGAGGAATGATCCGAGGAGGGTCCTTCCGAGGAAGAGGATATCGAGGAGGAGGTTTCCGAGGTGGAAGATCTAATGAGTCTGATGGAGTGCGGGGATTTAACGAGGAGTTCAAAGACAATAATTTCATTCCTAAAATTAACATAAATCCCGGAAGAGGAGCACCTCAGCCAGTCCCTTGGTCAGTTCGGGGAGAAAGAGTAGAGGGAGAAGAAGAAACCTTGAACAATATCCCTAATTGGGGAACTATACACATGATATCCGGAGGAATGTCGGGTGGAGATTCGAACAGAGCAAGAAGGAATCATGCCCGGAAGCTTCAAGTGCTATCTATTGGCCCCAATCATGTACATGAGGGTCCGTCCATATCTTTTGGGCCTGCAGATCTGCAAGGAATCCATTTTCCTCATGATGATGCGTTGGTTATGTCTGCTACAGTGGCTAACTATAATGTGCAGAGGATTTTCGTGGACACAGGAAGCTCAGCGGACGTACTTTTTCTTAGTACGATAAACCAAATGGACTTGGGGAGCTTACCTATACTGAAGGTGAATACGTCCTTGCACGGATTTGCAGGGGAAGTCATAAATCCGATAGGACAGGTGTCTCTACCAGTTACACTTGGTGAAAAATCAAAGATCAAAACAAAGATGATAAATTTCCTCATTGTGGATGCACCATCTTCTTACAATGTAATATTGGGAAGACCAGCCCTAGCCGCTTTCGAAGCCGTCGCCTCCACCTATCATCTAACCATGAAATCTTCAGTAGGAGAAGAAGTGGGGCAAGTAAGAGGTGATCAAAGCTCGTCACAGAAATGTTATGTGCAAGAGTTAAGGCAAGAAAGAGAACAGAATAACGAAGGAAGAGAACGAGGGGGAAGTGAAAAGAGGAAGCGGGACGAGTAGGAACGAGTAACACCCGAAGAGGAGTTCCTCAATATCGAGATGGGTCACCCTACTAGAATTACTAGAGTGGGATCCCAACTTGATCCAGAATTATGGGAAAAAGTGGTTGATTGTTTAAATCAACATGTGGATGTATTTGCATGGAGTACATCTGATGTAGTTGGAGTAAGACCTGAGATTGCCGAACACCACCTCAATGTGGACCCCAATGTTCGGGCAATAAAGCAAAAGATGAGGCATTTTGGACCAGAAAAGGACGCTGTCATTGCCAAGCAGGTAGAAGAGTTGTTAAAGGCAGGCCACATTCGCGAGATCGGTTTCCCTACATGGCTCTCGAATGTAGTTTTGGTGCATAAAGCCGGAGATAAATGGAGAATGTGTGTGGATTTTAGGGATGTGAATAAAGCATGTCCCAAAGATTGTTATCCCCTGCCCAGGATCGATCAGCTTGTAGATTCTACTGCCGGACATGAACTGTTATGTCTTATGGATGCTTATCAAGGATATCATCAAATCCCTTTGGCACAGGAAGATCAATCAAAAGTGAGTTTTGTTATAGCAGGGGGAACCTTTTGTTATGTGGTAATGCCTTTCGGATTGAAAAATGCTGGAGCCACTTATCAAAGGTTGATGGACAAAATGTTCAAAGAACAAGTTGGTCGGAATGTGGAAGCGTGTTAGTTCCGAACTTTATCGATGAGATTTTAAAGATGACAAAACATATCAGACCGGATCGAAAGAAATCAGACTGACCAGATCGATCGCCCAAAACAGATCAAGCTGATAAGATGACAAAGCATATCAGACCAGATCGAGGGTAATCAGACTGACCAGATCGATAGCTCAAAACAGAACAAGCTGATAAGGCATATCACATATCAGACCGGATCGATAGATATCAGACCTACTAGATCGAAGCTTCAGATCGATCTCAATCTTTATCAGATCAGAGCAGTCAAGGATGCATAAAGAGTGGCTCTTCAGTCCGAATCATTAACGGCTATTTATTGTAGCATTTAATGTCGTAATTAATGCTACAAAGGACCAAAGACTGAAGATTACTATAAAAGGTAAGAAGACAAAGAAGAGCTTACCTGACAGTCGCCGAAAGCATGAACCAGAACGGCAAGTATCCTGAAGAAGAAGACTGTAGCTTACTCAGAGATTAAGCAGAGTCAAGAGTTGCACATTAAGGGAAATAATGTCGTTGGTACATGCAACTATAAAAGGATGCAACAACAATACAGATAAATACAAGACTCTCGCTGATCAATCAAAAAAACAGCACAAGCGTTCAAGCTCAGAATCTCTCGAGCTGAAATTATTCTTAAGCACGATTACATTGTAATATTTGATCATTTAGGATCACTGTGCGCATCTTGCGTATTCTGTATTGAAAAATAGAAGTGAGAAACAAATTGTAACTGTCAGACAGAGAGTGTCTGAACAGTTCGAGTGACTAGGAGTTTCAGTCTGGTAGTGAGGTAAATCCAGCTGAATCGGGTTTGTACAACAGGATTGTATAAATCAAAGTCTTCTAGTATAAACCTTCCTTAATTGGAAGAAGGGGAGACGTAGAAGGATTACACCACCTTCGAACTTCCAGAAACATATCATGTGTCTTATCTTTCTGCACTCGTTCTTTCATTCAAGCCGAGCCGTTCTTACAAATATAAAAACAGACCGTTCCGCACTTATACATTCAGTGGTCTGTTCTATAAAAGAGTTGATTAAGAAACAGATTTCTTTCACTACTCCGAAAGAAATCACAAGGGATTAAATTTTACAAGGAGTGTCAATTCACCCCCCCCCCCTCTAAACACTCCGGACCGATCCTAACAAGTGGTATCAGAGCAAGGTTATCTTAATCAGCACAAAGACACTTGAGCTGATGGCATCATTCAATAAAATTCCTATGTTCTCAAAAGAAGACTATGATGACTGGAGAATCAGAATGCAAGCTCATCTGGCAGCTCAGGATGACGATATGTGGTTCGTCATCACTGATGGACCAATGAAGATTCTGAAAGTTAATACAGCAGTCGCCATTACTGGTGGAGAACCACAAATGGTAGAGAATGACAGATCCCTCTGGACGAATGAGGAAAGAAAGAAAGCAAATCTCGACAACGTTGCCAAAGACATCTTGTTCAAGACATTGGACAAGAACATGTTCAGCAAAATCAAAATGTGCTCTACTGCCAAAGAAATTTGGGAGAAGATAGCACAGCTATGTGAAGGCAACGACCAGACCAAAGAAAACAAGCTGACTGTTGCTCTTCAAAGATTTGAGAGCATAAAGATGAAGAGTGGAGAAACTCTAAATGAGTTTGATGAAAGAGTCACCGGTATCATTAATGAACTGAATGGTCTGGACAAAGAATACTCAAACAGAGAGATCGCTATGAAAGTTATGAGAGCCCTGCCAAAAGAATGGGATGTTAAAACCATTGCAATGAGGGAGTCCAAAGATCTGAACAAGGTTGAACTTCATGATCTGTTCGCAGATCTTAAAGCATATGAGTTCGAACTGATAAGCAGAGGTGAAGTAGAGCCATTCATCTCTCAACCAAACAAAGCACTGGTAGCTATTCCAGACCAGATCGCCTCCACATCAGATCGATCTATCGAACAGATAAGTAATGATGCTATGTCATTATTTATCAAGAAATTTGGTAAATTCATGTCTAAAAATAAGAGGAATTTTAAACCCTCTCATTATAAATCAAGAAAGGACGATGCTGTTAATGATCAGGCTTGCTACAATTGTGGTAAGACCGGACATTTCATTGCAGATTGCACCAGACCGAAGAAAGAAGAACGGAAGGAGAAGCATCACGATGACAGGAAAAAGAAGCACTACAAAGATCGCAAAAATCATGGAAAGTCCCAAAAGGTCCTAGTAGCTGAAGAAGGAAACAACAAGTGGGCGCAGACTGACTCCGATTCAGAAAGCTCCGATTATTCTTCCAGCGAAAGCGAAGAAAATATTCAATGTCTAATGGCAGACGAAGGGATGAGTCAAACAGACGAGGTATTTGATTTTGACTCAAATGAATTTACACGTGAAGAGCTCATGTCTGCACTGCAAGACATGGCTAATGATTATAGGATCTTAGCTGAATCATTTGAGAAAAATAAAGCTAAAGTCAATGATCAAATGGATGATCACAACAAACCAAGCTGCTCTGAGCAGGGTGAGTGCAATAATATCCAGATCGAGCTGAATAAGCTGAAAATCTCCTATGATCAGCTCCATGAAGAAAATAAGAGAATTAGCACACAAAATGCTAAGCTTTCTCATATATTCAAAACATGGACAAAATCCAGACATCTTTGGAAGAATTACAAGAGATACAAAGAAACGTTGATGATTTCACCGGCATAGGCTTTGACACCAAAGATGAATCTGAACTGTTGCTGGTAAAGAACAAAATCAAACAAATGACATTTGTTAAATCCATCACAGTATATGAGACTGAAGCACCTACGATTCAAACGGGAGTCTCTTTCGTGAATCAAGGTTTGAGAAAAGTAATTGGATATGTCAACCAAGCCAAAGAAAAGGCACCAGCAAGCTTTGCGTCTTTCAGACCAAATCTAAGGGTGCAAGATCGAAGGCAAGGAAGACAATACAATTACTATAATTCAAAACCAGTTCAACGAAGATATAGACTACCCAATGAGAATCAAAGGTTTCCATATCGCACACATTATCACACACAACATCGAAACAGACCAGCTCACAGTACACCACACACACACAAGCCATTAAAGCTGATACAGGTGTGGGTTCCCAAAGGGCTAATCCGTTCTGGACCCAAATAGGATTGGGTACCAACAATAACTATGTTTGATGACAGGTACCGAAGAAACTTGCATTAGACTGGTACTTGGACAGAGGGTGTTCTCGTCACATGACTGGAAACATCGAGCTGCTGTCTGAAGTTACAGAATGTACTGGACCCAAGATCATTTTCGGAGATAACTCAAAGGGTAAGACCGTGGGCAAGGGTAAGATTGTCCATGGTAACATTATTATCAATGATGTGCTGTTAGTTGAAAATCTGTGCTATAATCTGATTAGTATAAGTCAACTTTGTGATAATGGTTATGCTGTAGAATTTCACAAACACACTTGCACTGTTAAATCGTCAGATGGTATGACCATGCTTGTAGGAATCAGAAATGAAAATACATATAAGATTAACTGGAATAATGCTCAACCTGATAATCCTACTTGCTTCATCGCTAACAATGATAATAAACACTGGCTATGGCATAAACGCTTGAATCATATCACTTGTAAGACTATTTCTAGCCTGTGTAAACATGATTTAGTTATCGGTCTGCCCAAGATCGATTTTGCTAAGGATAAGATCTGCGAAGCTTGCCAAATGGGCAAACAAATCAGATCATCCTTCAAAAACAAGAATGCCAAATCCTCCTCCCGTTGTTTAGAACTATTGCATATGGACTTGTTTGGTCCTATACCAATAACAAGTTTATGGGGAATGCGGTATACTCTTGTTGTTATTGATGATTACTCACGCTTTACATGGACTATATTTTTGAGCAGTAAAGATCAGACCGGTCCGAAGTTGATCAAGCTGCTGAAACGCACTCAGAATGAGAAATCATCCAGCATAGACAGGATTCGAAGTGACAAAGGCACTGAGTTTTCAAATCAGAATCTTGAATCCTTTCTAGAAGATCATGGAATTAAGCATGAGTTTTCAGCCGCTCGAACTCCTCAACAGAATGGAGTTGCAGAACGAAGAAACAGAACGCTCAAAGAAGCAGCAAGAACAATGCTTGCTGATTCTGGAATTTCACAAAAGTTCTGGGCAGAAGCTGTAAATACTGCATGCTACACTCAAAATCGGTCTATGATTAACAAGAAGCTGAATCTCACTCCATATGAAATATGGACTGGTAACAGACCGTCTATTTCTCACCTTCATGTATTTGGCTGTAAATGCTTCGTTCACAACAATGGTAAGAATCATCTTACAGCATTTGAAGCTAAGTCAGATAATGGAATATTCTTAGGATATTCATCAACTAGCAAAGCTTATCGAGTTTTTAATAATCGAACCTTAACTGTAGAAGAATCAGTTCATGTAGTTTTTGATGAATCTTTGTGTGTTGAGGGCAACAAAGAATCAATTCAAAATCAGATGGAAAACATCCATCTCGAAGCTAACAGTGATGATGAGATTGTAGCTAACAGGTCAAGAGACAATCCACCAGAACCTGAAATGACAGCCAGATCGGATCAAGGCAATGAAGCTTCTTCAGATCGAGCCGATCTGGATGATCCAAACTCTCATATCAAAGCAGATGATGATCATACCACTACTACTACTCATCCGGCTGGACCAGACAATCCAGAGTCAAGCTATCGATGGTCTAAGAGGCATCCACCTAATCTAGTGATTGGAAGTCCCTCTGCACCGATTAGAACCAGAGGACAGATGATGGATGAGTTCACTCATGCTGCCTTCATCTCAACTCTTGAACCTAAGAAGACCGATGAAGCTCTGACTGATTTCAACTGGATTAAGGCCATGCAAGAAGAGCTTAATCAATTCGAACAAAATCAAGTTTGGAGTCTAACCCCCAGACCAAGTGATCTGCCTGTTATTGGAACCAGATGGGTTTTCAGAAACAAGCTGGACGCAGATGGAACTGTGGTTAGAAACAAGGCCAGACTGGTGGCACAAGGATTCCAACAAGAAGAAGGAATTGACTTCGATGAATCATTTGCACCAGTCGCCAGACTTGAAGCAATCAGAATCTTTCTTGCATATGCTGCCTTTAAAGACTTCAAGGTATATCAGATGGACGTCAAGAGCACCTTTCTTAATGGTAAGCTTTAGGAGGAAGTTTACATTGAGCAACCTCCTGGATTTCAGAACCACTCATTCCCTAATCATGTATACCTACTGAATAAAGCAGTATATGGTCTGAAACAAGCACCAAGAGCCAGATATGACACTCTATCCCAATTTCTGTTGAACCATGATTTTCATATCGGCTCAGTAGATAAAACTCTCTTTAAATTTATTAAGGGGGAACATACCCTGTTAGTTCAGATTTATGTTGATGATATAATCTTTGGGTCAACTAACCCCAAATTATGCGAGAAAATTTTCCAAGTTGATGCAGGGACAGTTTGAGATGAGCATGATGGGAGAACTCTCATTCTTTTTGGGTCTCCAAGTCAAACAGCTCAGCAATGGTATTTTCATCAACCAAACCAAGTATACCAAAGAGCTGCTTAAGAGATTCGGAATGGAAACATGCTCAACTCCATCCACTCCAATGAGTCCTTCAATCAAGTTAGACAAAGACGAAGGGGGAACGGCAGTCGAAGTGACTATGTATAGAGGACTAATCGGATCGCTCTTATATCTTACAGCGAGCCGGCCTGATATTATGTTCTCAGTCTGTATGTGCGCCAGATTTCAGTCAGAACCAAAGCAATCACATTTTATTGCTGCTAGGCGTATTCTGAAATACTTGAAAGGATCTCAGAACGTTGGTATTTGGTACTCCAAAGATTCTAACTTCAGCTTGATCGGATATTCAGACGCAGACTACGCTGGCTGTAAGATTGATCGTAAAAGCACCAGTGGAACATGTCAATTTCTAGGTGAAAGATTGATCTCTTGGTTCAGTAAGAAGCAAACATCAATTGCCACATCTACAGCTGAAGCAGAATATCTTGCCGCTGGAAGCTGTTGCGCTCAAATGCTCTGGATTCAACACCAGCTCAAAGACTATGGCATCCAAGCTGTTGACTCTCCGATATTTTGCGACAACACAAGTGCAATCGCTATAACATATAATCCAGTTTTGCACTCTCGAACAAAGCATATTGATATAAGACATCATTTTATTCGAGATCATGTTGGCAAAAAGGAGATTCGGATCGAGCACATCTCAACAGAGCAGCAAGCAGCAAACATCTTCACCAAACCGCTCCCTGAGGCTAAGTTTAATTATTTCTGTCAAATTCTTGGTTTAATTGGTTTATCTTGATAGTTTAGATGTTATCTTCTTTTCGCGTTTAAAGATTTTGTTGGCACAGATCGATAATACAATGTTCAGAAAGACACAGACCGGTCCGAACTTTCAGACCGATCTCTGTCAATCTGATGTTATCCTATGATCTGTCTGGACAATAAATCCTTTATTTTGTATTTATTTAAAACAAAAACAGCCCGGACTGATTGCAAATTTTAACCGCCTTATCTTTCTTTTATCCTGACCGTTTATTTTGAATTATTTAATTATCATTCTTCGAGATAAAGACACGTGTCTTCTCTCTCTTATTTAGCGGGCTGAACATTTCATTTTCATTCACTTTTTACCATTTACCGCTGTCTGCTTTCTAACTCTCTCATAACCTCTCAAAACTCTTCGTATATTCTTCCATTTTACTCCAATGGCTACCATAACTCACAACTCTCTCTTCGTTGAGTTCAATGATATTTACAGGGCTGAAGATGCAGAGATGGTCTCCATTTTCCGAGCTTTGGAATCGTCTGGATTACGGAATTTTCTGGAGTGTGGCACGGTGGTTTACGAATCAGAGATTCGTGAAATGTTTGCCAATGTTGTATCCCAGAAGACATCTATATCCACCTCTGTAAAGGGCAAAACATTTGAAATCTCGCCGATGACGCTGGCCAAGACCTTTGGTCTTCCCAACTCCGGACTAACTGAGTTTGGGCAGATTCCTCAAGCTTCTCTCACAGCTTTTCAGGTGAAGATTTCTATATTTGGCCTCCGCCTGCAGCCCTCATTCAAAAAGAAGGAAATGCTCTTTCATTTCCAGGTGCTGTGCGAAATTGTGGGCAAGCCATTATTGGGCAAAGCTGGAAGTTTTGACGCTGTCCCTGCCGAGAAGTTCAGGGCCATGGCTGCTATTGTTTCCGGACAGAAGATGAACTGGTCCGTGATTCTATTTGGGGTCCTGATGGAAACAGTGATTGCTTCCAAACAGGCCGTCTGCTTTGCTGTTACTCTCAGCAAGCTACTGGAAACTTTGGACATTGAGCTGGGGAAGCAGTCTGCTCTGAGTCCCTTCAAAATTCTCAACTCCAAAGGGCTAGCACTGCTGAAGTCCAAGAGTGCTCCACCTACCCCTACCAATTTGGTGGCAGTCAAGATTGAGAAGGGAGAAGAACAGGCTGTTGCTCGCAAACCTCGGGTCAAGCGAAAGTTAACTATCCAGACTGACTCTGAAGAAACTCAGTCTGCTCCCTCGCCACCAGCCAAGCCCCTTCCCAAGAAGCCAAGAACCCAGATTACCAAACCAATCAAAACTCTACCTTTCAAAACACTACCCATATTGCCTCCAACAAAAGCCACCCCTGCACCCCAGCCTACAACCCAAATTTCAACCACTTCAACCACTGCACCCAAAGTAACCATCCGAGTCCCCTCTGCCGTTCCTGTGGTCAAAGGGTTTGTTATCAGTGAGTTGGGAGACTATACCCAATCAGGGATCAAGTCCCCTTCCTCCACCGGCAAGGCAAAGCCATTCTCTCTGAACCACTCTCCTCTAAGCCCAAATCTGCAGCGCATACAGCAATTGACATTGCTATGGAGGACGTTGAAGAGCAAGTGAAGGAGCTCATTGTGGTTTGATGAGTACGTCGAGTACAGAACGATCAACCACATTGAGATGTTCTTCGGCAAACTCAGACGCCTTCAGAAAATGGAAGAAGAAGTTCTGAAGGGGACAGAGACCGATGATGTTCGGATTACTGTGCAGCGCAAAGAGCTATTTAAGGCCAATCAAAGATTCAGACCGGCGACTCTGCTCTTAGCTGCTAAGAAAGCGAACTTCGATCCGAATGCTCCAACTGCCAGAGATGATGGGGCTGTTATTGCTCAATTAGAGATGGATATTCATGCTCTCCATTTAGCTGTCCGATTTCAACGACAGAAAATCAGCATATCCACTCCAGTAACCAGCCCGGATCATCCCTCTGCAAGCAAGACTCTGGCAGAACCTTTCATTGAGGTTATTCCCTCTGGAGCAGCAGACCAGACTGCAGATCGCGCAGCAGATCAGCCAGCAGATCGCGCAGCAGATCAGACTGCAGAACTAGTAGCCGATCAGACAGCGGATCAGCCATTGCCTAATGCTCAGTCTGCTACAGAAGATGAACCATTGAATGTCTTGTTGGACTCTCCAACGACATCTATTCCTTTGGGATCATCAGTCTCCCACGTTCAAATCAGTCCAACCGCAGAACTTGCAACAGTTGGCGCACCAGAGTTCGTCGATCCGGATCTGGTGGTGTCCACGGTTGTTGCAGCTCTACAAATTGAGGAGCCCTCCAGACCCAGCACTCCTCCAGTCCAATTAGATGAAGATATGGCTTTCATACAAGCATTTTCTTCGGCTCTGGTCACTTTGATCCGGTCCGAAAGTTACCAAGCTGCTGTATCTTCAATTATACCGATTGCTGAAGAAGATGATCATGCATTGTCATCACCAGATCACTCTCCAAGCCGACTATCTGATGCACCTCCATCCCTGGCAAGGACCCTTCAGCACTTATCTGACAACTGCCTGTCACTCTCTCAACGTGTTATAGCCAGTATCGGCAGCCTTCAGCGAGGACTGAATGATCTGTTCTCTCAGCAAGCTTCCTATAAAAATAGCCTGAGAAAAGAGCAGATCGAGCTGGCCACTGAACTTAGAGCATCCGTCGCCAATTCCCTCCGCGCTCAAGACGTTCGTCTTGACGCTATCATCGCTCAGCTAGCACAAGTTGTAGATTTTCTCCAAGAGATTGCTGCTGACAAAAAGGGGGGAAAGAAAAAGACTTCAAGCCGCATCATCTCAGTCTTCAAGAAAATAGATTGCTTAAATATTCAGACTGTCTGTATGCAAGATTTGTTAGTCCCGGATCTTATCGATGAGATTTTAAAGATGACAAAACAAATCAGACCGGATCGAGAGAAATCAGACTGACCAGATCGATAGCTCAACAACAGAACAAGCTGATAATTCACATTACTTATCAGACCGGATCGATGATTATCAGACTGACTCAACCGTGGCTTCAGATCGATCTCTATCTTTATCAGATCATAACAGCTTAGGATACATACAGAATGGCTCCTCAGTCCGAATCATTAACGGCTATTTATTGTAGCATTTAATGTTGTAATTAATGCTGCAAAAGACCAAAGACTGAAGATTGCCATAATAGGTAAGAAGACAAAGAGTAGCTTACCTGACAGTCGCCGAAAGTATGAACCAGAACGGCAAGTTTCCTGAAGAAGAAGACTGAAGCCTACTCAGTGTTTAAGCAGAGTCAAAGTTGCACATTAAAGGAAATAATGTCGTTGGTACATTCAACTATAAAAGGATGCAACAAAAGGAACTTAATGATGCTGACTACTGACTCTTGCTGTTCAATTGAAAAACGCACAAGAAAGCAAAAATCAGCACAAGCTTACAAGTTCAGAAGCTCTCGAGCTGAAATCATTCTTAAGCACGTCTTATTTGTAACATTTGATCATTTTAGGATCACTGTGCGCATCTTGTGTTTTCCATATTGAAAATCAGAAAGTGAGAAACATATTGTAACTATCAGACAGAGTGTGTCTGAGCAGATTGAGTGACTAGGAGTTTCAGATTGGTAGTGAGGTAAATCCAGTCTGAATCGGGTTTGTACAACAGGATTGTATAAATCAAAGTCTTCTAGTATAAACCTTCCTTAATTGGAAGAAGGGGAGACGTAGAAGGATTACACCACCTTCGAACTTCCAGAAACATATCCTGTGTATCTTATTTCTGCACTCGTTCTTTCTCACTAGCCATCGAGCTGTTCTTACATACAAGAACAGACCGTTCCACACTTATATTTTCAGTGGTCTGTTTTGTACAAGAATTGATTAAGAAACAGATTTCTTTCACTAATCCGAAAGAAATCACGAAGGATTAATTTTTAGAAGGAGTGTTCATTCACCCCCCCCCCCCCCCCTCTAAACACTCCGGGCCGATCCTAACAAGTGGTATCAGAGCATGTCATCTTAATCAGCTAAATCACTCGAGTTGATGGCATCATTCAACAAAATTCCTATGTTCTCAAAAGAAGACTATGATGACTGGAGAATCAGAATGCAAGCTCACCTGGCAGCTCAGGATGACGACATGTGGTTCGTCATCACTGATGGACCAATGAAGATCCAAAAAATAAATACAGCAGTCGCCATTACCGGTGGAGAACCACAAATGGTAGAAAAGGACAGATCCCTCTGGACGAATGAGGAAAGAAAGAAAGCAAATCTCGATAATGTGGCCAAAGACATCTTGTTCAAGACTTTGGACAAGAACATGTTCAGCAAAATCAAAATGTGCTCTACTGCCAAAGAAATTTGGGAGAAGATAGCACAGCTATGTGAAGGCAACGACCAGACCAAAGAAAACAAGTTAATTGTTGCTCTTCAAAAATTTGAGAGCATAAAGATGAAAAGTGGAGAAACTCTAAATGAGTTTGATGAAAGAGTCACCGGCATCATAAATGAACTGAATGGTCTGGGGAAGGAATATTCTAACAGAGAGATCGCTCTGAAAGTGATGAGAGCTCTGCCAAAGGAATGGGATGTTAAGACCATTGCCATGAGGGAATCAAAAGATCTTAACAAGGTTGAAATTCATGATCTGTTTGCAGATCTTAAGGCCTATGAGTTTGAACTGATAAGCAGAGGTGAAGCAGAGCCATTCATCTCTCAACCAAACAAGGCCCTGGCAGTCATTCCAGACCAGATCGCTTCAACATCAGACCGATCTGCTGAACAGATAAGTAACGATGCTATGTCATTATTTATCAAGAAATTCGGTAAATTTATGTCTAAGAATAAGAGGAACTTCAAACCCTCTCATCATTATAAATCAAGAAAAGATGATACTGTTAATGATCAGGCTTGCTACAATTGTGGTGAGACAGGACACTTTATTGCAGATTGCACCAGACCGAAGAAAGAAGAACGGAAAGAGAAGCATCGTGATGATAGAAAGAAGAAGCACTACAAAGACCGCAAGAATCATGGAAAATCCCAAAAAGTCCTAGTAGCTGAGGAAGGAAACAGCAAATGGGCTCAGACAAACTCAGACTCGGAAAGCTCTGAATACTCTTCCAGCGAAAGCGAAGAAGATATTCAATGTATTATGGCAGACGAAGAGAGTCAGACAGACGAGGTATATGATATTAACTCAAATGAATTTACACGAGAAGAGCTCATGTCCGCACTACAAGACATGGCTAATGATTATAGAATCTTAGCTGAATCATTTGAGAAGAATAAAGTTAAAGTCAGTGATCAAATGGATGAGCACAACAAACCAAGCTGCTCTGAGCAGGGTGAGTGCAAAAATCTCCAGATCGAGCTGAATAAGCTGAAAATCTCTTATGATCAGCTCCATGAAGAAAATAAGAGAATTAGCACACAAAATGCTAAGCTCTCACATATATTCAAAACATGGACAAAATCCAGAACATCCTTGGAAGAATTACAAGAGGTTCAAAGAAACGTCGGTGATTTCACCGGCATAGGCTTTGACACCAAAGAATGCACCAAAGATGAATCTGAGCTGTTGCTGGTAAAGAATCAAGTCAAACAAATGACATTTGTTAAATCCAGCACAACATATGAAACTGAAGCACCTAAGATTCAAACAGGAGTCTCTTACGTGAATCAAAATCTGAGAAAAGGAATTGGTTATGTTGACCAAGCCAAAGAAAAGGCACCAGCAAGATTTGCGTCTATCAGACCAAATCCAAAGGTGCAAGATCGAAGGCAAGGAAGACAATACAATTACTATAACTCAAAACCGATTCAACGAAGATATAGACTACCTTATGAAAATCAAAGGTTTTCACAGCGCACACATTATCACACACAACATCGAAACAGACCAGCACACAGCACACCCTACACACACAAGCCATTGAAGCTGATACAGGTGTGGGTTCCCAAAGGGCTAATCCGTTCTGGACCCAAATAGGATTGGGTACCAACAATAATTATATTTGATGACAGGTACCGAAGAAACTCGCATCAGACTCGTATTTGGACAGTGGGTGTTCCCGTCACATGACTGGAAACATCGAGCTGCTGTCTGAAGTGACAGAATGTATTGGACCCAAGATCATCTTCGGAGATAACTCAAAGGGTAAGACCGTGGGCAAGGGTAAGATTGTCCATGGTAACATTATTATCAATGATGTGCTGTTAGTTGAAAATCTGTGCTATAATCTGATCAGCATAAGTCAACTCTGTGATAATGGTTATGCTGTAGAAATTCACAAACACACTTGCACTGTTAAATCATCGGACGGTATAACCATGCTCGTAGGAATCAGGAATGGAAATACATATAAGATTAACTGGAATCATGCTCAACCTGATAATACTACTTGCTTCATCGCTAACAATGATAACAAACATTGGCTGTGGCATAAGCGTTTGAATCATATAAACTTTAAGACCATTTCCAGCCTGTGTAAACATGATCTAGTTATCGGTCTGCCCAAGATCGATTTTGCTAAGGATAAGATCTGCGAAGCTTGCCAAATGGGCAAACAAATCAGATCATCCTTCAAAAACAAGAATGCCAAATCCTCCTCCAGTTGTTTAGAACTATTGCATATGGACTTGTTTGGTCCTATACCAATAACAAGTTTAGGGGGAATGCGGTATACTCTTGTTGTTATTGATGATTACTCACGCTTTACATGGACTATATTTTTGAGCAGTAAAGATCAGACCGGTCCGAAGTTGATCAAGCTGCTGAAACGCACTCAGAATGAGAAATCATCCAGCATAGACAGGATTCGAAGTGACAAAGGCACTGAGTTTTCAAATCAGAATCTTGAATCCTTTCTAGAAGATCATGGAATGAAGCATGAGTTTTCAGCCGCTCGAACTCCTCAACAGAATGGAGTTGCAGAACGAAGAAACAGAACGCTCAAAGAAGCAGCAAGAACAATGCTTGCTGATTCTGGAATTTCACAAAAGTTCTGGGCAGAAGCTGTAAATACTGCATGCTACACTCAAAATCGGTCTATGATTAACAAGAAGCTGAATCTCACTCCATATGAAATATGGACTGGTAACAGACCGTCTATTTCTCACCTTCATGTATTTGGCTGTAAATGCTTCGTTCACAACAATGGTAAGAATCATCTTACAGCATTTGAAGCTAAGTCAGATAATGGAATATTCTTAGGATATTCATCAACTAGCAAAGCTTATCGAGTTTTCAATAATCGAACCTTAACTGTAGAAGAATCTGTTCATGTAGTTTTTGATGAATCATTATGTGTTGAGGGCAACAAAGATTCAATTCAAAATCAGATGGAAATATCCATCTCGAAGCTAACAGTGATGATGAGATTGTAGCTAACAGGTCAAGAGACAATCCACCAGAACCAGAAGTACCAGACAGACCGGATCAAGCCATTGAAGCTTCCCCAGATCGAGCTGATCCGGATGTTCCTCACTCAAATGTTAAAGCAGATGCTGATCATGCTGATACCGTTCATCCGACCGGACCAGACAATCCAGAGTCAAGCTATCGATGGACTAAGAAGCATCCACCTAATCTAGTGATTGGTAGTCCCTCTGCACCGATCAGAACCAGAGGACAGATGATGGATGAGTTCACTCATGCTGCCTTCATCTCAACTCTAGAACCCAAGAAGATCGATGAAGCGTTGACTGACTTCAATTGGATTAAAGCAATGCAAGAAGAGCTTAATCAATTCGAACAAAATCAAGTTTGGAGTCTGACCACCAGACCAAGCGATCTGCCTGTTATTGGAACCAGATGGGTCTTCAGAAATAAGCTAGACGCAGATGGAACTGTGGTTAGAAACAAAGCCAGACTGGTGGCACAGGGATTCAGACAAGAAGAAGGAATCGACTTCGATGAATCATTTGCACCAGTCGCCAGACTTGAAGCTATCCGAATATTTCTTGCATATGCTGCTTTTAAAGACTTCAAAGTATATCAGATGGACGTCAAAAGCGCCTTTCTTAATGGAAAGCTTCAGGAAGAAGTCTACATTGAGCAACCACCTGGATTTCAGAACCATTTGTATCCTAATCATGTATATCTACTGAATAAAGCAGTGTATGGTCTGAAACAAGCTCCAAGAGCCTGGTATGACACTCTATCTCAATTTGTGCTGAACCATGATTTCCAGATCGGCTCAGTAGATAAAACTCTATTTAAATTTATTAAGGGGGAACATACCCTATTAGTTCAGATTTATGTTGATGACATAATCTTTGGGTCAACTAACCCCAAATTGTGCGAGAAATTCTCTAAGCTAATGCAGGGACAGTTTGAGATGAGCATGATGGGAGAACTTTCATTCTTTTTGGGTCTCCAAGTAAAACAGCTCAGCAATGACATATTCATCAATCAGACCAAGTATACCAAAGAGCTCCTCAAGAGATTTGGAATGGAAACATGCTCAACTGCATCAACTCCTATGAGTCCCACAATCAAGTTAGACAAAGATGAAGGGGGAACAGCAGTTGAAGTAACCATGTATAGAGGACTAATCGGATCGCTATTGTATCTTACAGCGAGCCGGCCTGATATTATGTTTTCAGTCTGTATGTGCGCCAGATTTCAGTCAGAACCAAAGCAATCACATTTTATTGCTGCCAAGCGTATTCTGAAATACTTAAAAGGATCTCAGAACGTTGGTCTTTGGTACTCCAAAGATTCAAACTTCAGCCTGATCGGATACTCAGACGCAGACTACGCTGGTTGTAAGATTGATCGTAAAAGCACCAGTGGAACATGTCAATTTCTAGGTGAAAGATTGATCTCTTGGTCCAGTAAAAAGCAGACATCGATTGCCACGTCCACAGCTGAAGCAGAATATCTAGCTGCTGGAAGCTGTTGTGCTCAAATGCTCTGGATTCAACACCAGCTCAAAGACTATGGCATCCAAGCTGTTGACTCTCCTATATTCTGCGACAACACAAGTGCAATCGCTATAACGTATAATCCAGTTTTGCACTCTCGAACAAAGCACATTGATATACGTCATCACTTTATTCGGGATCATGTTGGCAAAAAGGAAATTCGGATCGAGCACATCTCAACAGAGCAGCAAGCAGCAGACATCTTCACCAAACCGCTCCCAGAGGCTAAGTTTAATTATTTTCGTCAAATTCTTGGATTAATTGACTTATCTTAATAGTTTAGCTTTGTCCTCTTTCGCGTTTAAAGATTCTTGTTACCACAGATTGAAAATACAATGTTCAGAAAGACACAGACCGGTCCGAACTTTCAGACCGATCTATGTCAATCTGATGTTATCCCATAATCTGTTTGGACAATACATTATTTTTTTCACAAAAACAGCCCGGACTGATCGCATTTTAACCGCCTTAACTATATGTTATCCTGACCGTTTATTTTTGAATTTCTTTTTCCTCAGTCATCGAGATAAAGACACGTGTCTTCTCTCTCATATTTAGCGGGCTGAACATCTCATTTTATTTCACTTTTTACATATTACCGCTATCTGTTTTCTTACTCTCTCACTCTCCTTCATCCTTGCACCCTTTTACTTTCTCTCAAATGGCTACCATTACTCACAACTCTCTCTCCGTTGAGTTTAATGAAATCTACAGGACAGAAGATGCAGAGATGGTATCCATCTTCAGAGCTTTGGAATCTTCTGGTCTGAGAAACTTTCTGGAGTGCGGCACCGGTGTTTATGAATCAGAAATCCGCGAACTGTTCGCCAATGCCGTCTCCCAGAAGACATCAATATCTACTACCGTCAAGGGCACAACTTTTGAGATCTCGCCGTTGACGCTGGCCAAAACCTTTGGTCTCCCCAATTCCGGACTGACGGAATTTGGACAGATTCCTCAGGCGTCACTCTCAGATCTTCAAAAGAAGATATCTATTCTTGGCTCCCGCCTGCAACCATCGTTCAAGAAGAAGGAAATGCACTTTCATTTCCAGGTGCTGTGCGAGATAGTGGGCAAGCCTCTGTTGGGGAAAGCAGGAAGTTTTGACGCGGTAACCGCAGAGAAGTTCAGAGCTATGGCGGCTATCGTATCCGGACAGAAGATGAACTGGTCCGTGATTCTGTTTGGAGTTCTGATGGAAAAGTGATTTCCTCGAAACAAGCTGTCTGCTTTGCTGTTCCCCTCAGTAAACTACTGGAGTCCTTGGAAATCGAGCTGGGAAAGCAGTCCGTTCTCAGCCCCTTCAAGATTTTAAACTCCAAAGGACTTGCTTTGCTGAAGTCCAAGAGTGCTCCGCCCACTCCCGCTACTCTGGCTGCTGTTAAGATTGAGAAGGGCGATGAACAGGCTGCTGCGCGCAAACCTCGCGTTAAGCGCAAACTGACCATCCAGACTGATTCGGAAGAAACTCAGTCTGCTCCCTCGCCACCAATAAAGCCACCTCCCAAAAAGCCAAGAACCCAGATTACCAAGCCCAGCAAGCCTTTACCCCTGAAAGCATTACCCATATTGCCTCCACCTACAGCCACCCCTGCACCACAACCTTCCATCCAACCTTCACAGGCTCCAACTCCTGCACCCAAAGTCACTATCCGAGTCCCCTCTGCCTCTCCCACGGTCAAAGGAATAGTTATCACTGAGTTGGGTGATTATACCCAATCAGGGATCAAGTCTCCTTCCTCCATCGGCAAGGGAAAAGCCATTCTCTCCGAACCCCTCTCCTCTAAACCAAAATCTGCAGCACAGACAGCCATCGACATCGCTATGGAGGATGTTGATGAGAGGCTGAAGGAACTCATTGTGGTCTTTGATGAATATGTCCAGTACAGGACTATCAACCACATTGAGTTATTCTTCGGAAAGTTGAGCAGACTGAAGAATATGGAAGAGGAAGTTCTGAAAGGCACAGAGACTGATGATGTTCGGCTTGCCGTGCAGCGCAAAGACCTATTTACGGCTATTCACAGATTCAGACTGGCCAATCTGCTTCTAGCTGCCAAGAAAAAGAACTTCGATCCGCTTGCTCCAACTGCCAGAGATGATGGGGCTGTAATTGCTCAATTAGAGATGGATGTTCATGCTCTTCACTTAGCTGTCCGTTTTCAACGACAGAAGCTTAGTATATCCACTCCCACAACCAGCCCGGATCATCCCTCTGCAAGCAAGACTATGGCAGAACCCTTCATTGAGGTTATTCCTTCTGTTGTAACAGATCAGACTGCAGAGCAAATACCAGATCAGACTGCAGAGCCACTACCAGAGCAGACAGCGGAGCAGCCATTACCTAATGCTCCGTCTGTGCCCGATGATGAACCATTGAATGTGTTGTTGGACTCTCCAACAACCTCCATTCCTTTGGGCTCCTCAGCCTCCCGTGCTCAAATCAGTCCAACAGTAGAACTGGCAACAGTTGGCGCTTCAGAATTCGTCGATCCGGATCTGGTGGTGTCCACCATTGTTGCAGCTCTCCAGACTGAGGAGCCTTCTAGACCTAGCACTCCTCCAGTCCAATCCGATGAAGATATGGCTTTCATTCAAACATTTTCTTCGGATCTGGTCACCTTGATCCAGTCTGAGAGTCACCAAGCTGCTGTATCTTCACTTGTCCCGGTTGCTGAAGACGATGACCAGGCTTTGTCCTCATCAGATCGCTCTCCCAGCCAACACTCTGATGCACCTCCATTTCTGGCAAAGACTCTTCAGCATCTCTCCGACAACTGCCTGTCTCTCTCTCAACGCGTTCTCGAAGTTCATCAAGGTCAGAGGCTTACAGCTTTGGACTTTGATTCTTTAAAAGAGAAGATGACTGCCAGTATCGGAAGCCTTCAGCGAGGCATAAACGATCTGTTTTCTCAACAAGCCTCTTACAAGAACAGTCTGAGAAAAGAACAGATCGAGCTAGCCACTGAAGTCAGAGCATCTGTTGCCAATTCCCTCCGCGCTCAAGACGTTCGTCTTGACGCTATCAGCGCGCAGCTAGCTCAAGTTGTCGACTTTCTTCAAGAGATTGCTGCTGACAAAAAGGGGGAAAAGAAGAAAGACTTCAGGCCGCCTCCGTCTCAGTCTTCTAGAAAATAATTTTTTTTCAGACTGTGTATTTAGGATTTTCTTGGTGATCAATAAAATCCTCTTTTGATTAAGTCTGTGTTCATTTATTTTGAACTTCAACATAAGGCTTAATAATAAAAGTTTAATCGATCCAACTCAATGATGTTCATTTATTTTGAACAAGAAGAAGTAATCGATCCGAAAGTTTTCGCTTCAGAGTTCTCTTCAGACTGATTAAAAAGACTTAGAAGCTAGGTTTTGTCATCATCAAAAAGGGGGAATTTGTTAGTCCCGGATCTTATCGATGAGATTTTAAAGATGACAAAACAAATCAGACCGGATCGAGAGAAATCAGACTGACCAGATCGATAGCTCAACAACAGAACAAGCTGATAAGTCACATTACTTATCAGACCGGATCGATGATTATCAGACTGACTCAACCGTGGCTTCAGATCGATCTCTATCTTTATCAGATCAGAACAGCTTAGGATACATACAGAATGGCTCCTCAGTCCGAATCATTAACGGCTATTTATTGTAGCATTTAATGTTGTAATTAATGCTGCAAAGGACCAAAGACTGAAGATTGCCATAATAGGTAAGAAGACAAAGAGTAGCTTACCTGACAGTCGCCGAAAGTATGAACCAGAACGGCAAGTTTCCTGAAGAAGAAGACTGAAGCCTACTCAGTGTTTAAGCAGAGTCAAAGTTGCATATTAAAGGAAATAATGTCGTTGGTACATTCAACTATAAAAGGATGCAACAAAAGGAACTTAATGATGCTGACTACTGACTCTTGCTGTTCAATTGAAAAACGCACAAGAAAGCAAAAATCAGCACAAGCTTACAAGTTCAGAAGCTCTCGAGCTGAAATCATTCTTAAGCACGTCTTATTTGTAACATTTGATCATTTTAGGATCACTGTGCGCATCTTGTGTTTTCCATATTGAAAATCAGAAAGTGAGAAACATATTGTAACTGTCAGACAGAGTGTGTCTGAGCAGATTGAGTGACTAGGAGTTTCAGATTGGTAGTGAGGTAAATCCAGTCTGAATCGGGTTTGTACAACAGGATTGTATAAATCAAAGTCTTCTAGTATAAACCTTCCTTAATTGGAAGAAGGGGAGACGTAGAAGGATTACACCACCTTCGAACTTCCAGAAACATATCCTGTGTATCTTATTTCTGCACTCGTTCTTTCTCACTAGCCATCGAGCCGTTCTTACATACAAGAACAGACCGTTCCACACTTATATTTTCAGTGGTCTGTTTTGTACAAGAATTGATTAAGAAACAGATTTCTTTCACTAATCCGAAAGAAATCACGAAGGATTAATTTTTAGAAGGAGTGTTCATTCACCCCCCCCCCCCCCCCCCTAAACACTCCGGGCCGATCCTAACAAGATTGTTGGTGATCAATAAAGAAATCTTTCTTTGTTAAGTCCTTGTTCATTTATTTTGAACTAAAATAAAAGGCTTAATAATAAAAGGCATAATCGATCCAACTTAATAATGTTCATTTATTTTGAACAAGAAGAAGTAATCGATCCGAAAGTATACGCTTCAGAGTTCTTATCAGACTGGTTAAAAATACTTAGAAGCTAGGTTTTGTCATCATAAAAAAGGGGGAATTTGTTAGTTCCGAACTTTATCAATGAGATTTTAAAGATGACAAAACATATCAGACCGGATCGAAAGAAATCAGACTGACCAGATCGATCGCCCAAAACAGATCAAGCTGATAAGATGACAAAGCATATCAGATCGGATCGAGGGTAAACAGACTGACCAGATCGATAGCTCAAAACAGAACAAGCTGATAAGGCATATCACATATCAGACAGGATCGATAGATATCAGACTGACTAGATCGAAGCTTCAGATCGATCTCAATCTTTATCAGATCAGAGCAGTCAAGGATGCATAAAGAGTGGCTCTTCAGTCCGAATCATTAACGGCTATTTATTGTAGCATTTAATGTCGCAATTAATGCTACAAGGGACCAAAGAAAGAAGATTACCATAAAAGGTAAGAAGACAAAGAAGAGCTTACTTGACAGTCGCCGAAAGCATGAACCAGAACGGCAAGTATCCTGAAGAAGAAGACTGTAGCTTACTCAGAGATTAAGCAGAGTCAAGAGTTGCACGTTAAGGGAAATAATGTCGTTGGTACATGCAACTATAAAAGGATGCAACAACAATACAGATAAATACACGACTCTCGCTGATCAATCAAAAAAACAGCACAAGCGTTCAAGCTCAGAATCTCTCGAGCTGAAATTATTCTTAAGCACGATTACATTGTAATATTTGATCATTTAGGATCACTGTGCGCATCTTGTGTATTCTGTATTGAAAAATAGAAGTGAGAAACAAATTGTAACTGTCAGACAGAGAGTGTCTGAACAGATCGAGTGACTAGAAGTTTGAGTCTGGTAGTGAGGTAAATCCAGCTGAATCGGGTTTGTACAACAGGATTGTATAAATCAAAGTCTTCTAGTAGAAACCTTCCTTAATTGGAAGAAGGGGAGACGTAGAAGGATTACACCACCTTCGAACTTCCAGAAACATATCTTGTGTCTTATCTTTCTGCACTCGTTCTTTCATTCAAGCCATCGAGCCGTTCTTACAAATATAAAAACAGACCGTTCCGCACTTATACATTCAGTGGTCTGTTCTATAAAAGAGTTGATTAAGAAACAGATTTCTTTCACTAATCCGAAAGAAATCACAATGGATTAAATTTTACAAGGAGTGTTCATTCACCCCCCCTCTAAACACTCCGGACCGATCCTAACAAAGTGTATGTGGATGATGTCCTGATTAAGAGCCGAAAAGTCGAGGACTTGGTCAAGGATATGGAAGAAGTCTTCAACACTTTAAGAAAATTTGGCATGAAGTTGAATCCCGCAAAATGCACTTTCGGGATTCGTAGTGGCATGTTTCTAGGGTACATGGTCACGGAAAGAGGTGTTGAAGCTAACCCGGAGAAAATCCGGGCCATACGAGAAATGAACCCTCCAAGGACACTAAATGAAGTGCAAAGGTTGGCAGGAAGAATAGCGGCACTGAGCCGATTTATATCCCGATCAGCTGATCGGAGCTTGCCTTTCTCCAAAGCATTAAGGCAGGGAGTCAAGTTCGAGTGGAATGACCAATGCCAAAAGGCCTTCGAGGATCTGAAAGATTATTTGGCTCAGTTACCTTTGATAAACAAGCCTGATCCTAAAGAAACGCTTCTCTTTTATTTATCGGTGGCCGAAGAAGTAATCAGTTCCGTGTTAGTCATACAAAGGTTAGGACAACAGCAGCCCGTATATTATGTCAGCCGAGCCCTGCAAGGAGCCGAGCAACGAAATCCTGAAATTGAGAAGTTGGCATTAGCTCTAGTCACCACAGCGAGAAGACTTCGGCCATACTTCCTGTCTCATCCTATCATGGTAATAACAAACACTCCTTTGGGTAGACTTTTATCCAAAGCCGAAATATCAGGGAGGATGGTAAAATGGGCCACCGAGCTGAGTGAGTTTGATAATACTTATCAACCCCGAACAACAATCAAAGCTCAAGCACTGTCAGATTTTCTAGTAGAAGTCACTCATACTCCGGAGGAAAAAGAGTGGAGTTTGTTTGTAGATGGATCATCTACCCGATTGGGAAGTGGAGCAGGTGTCATACTCATTAGTCCCGAAGGGGAAGAAATCAGAGTTGCCGTCCAGTTTGGGTTTCCTTCCTCAAACAATGAAGCTGAATTTGAAGCTATCATTTCAGGCTTCCGAATAGCATTGGATGCTGGAGCCAAGAGGATAAAAGCTTGTATGGATTCAATGCTGGTTGTTCATCAAGTGAATGGGGTATATAAGGTGAAAGAAGATAAGCTTAGAAAGTATGTGGAAAATGTGCGGGCAATGATGGCTCAATTTCAAGAGGTGGAATTAACGCAAATACCAAGGGAAGAGAATACTCGTACCGATAAATTAGCAAAATTGGCTAGTTCAGTACACGAATGGAAGAAC
This sequence comes from Haberlea rhodopensis, assembly GCA_907163345.1. Classification (NCBI taxonomy): domain Eukaryota; kingdom Viridiplantae; phylum Streptophyta; class Magnoliopsida; order Lamiales; family Gesneriaceae; genus Haberlea; species Haberlea rhodopensis. The sequence goes on along the minus strand of CAJQUN010000003.1, from coordinate 29,576,101 downwards.
AGGAATGTGCTCGTACAAGAGCTTTTGATCTCTCATATATCCATCAATAGCATCATGAATTTGGAGCCATGTATTATATCCGATTGGCGAGAGCATCTTATTAAATTTTTGAAGACAAAGATTATGCCTCCTGGCCCAAAGGAAGCTGCTAAAGTCAAAAGAATGTGGAACCGATTTGTGTTGATAGAAGGCAAGTTGTTCAAGAAAGGATTCTTAATTCCTTTTTTACAATGTGCCTCGAGGCAAGAATGGGAGCATTTATTAAAGGAGATTCATGAAGGATGTTGCGGAAATCATTTAGGGACTAACATGTTGTATCAGAAATCTATCCGAGCTGGGTACTATTGGCCGACGATGAGGGAATACGCTGAGGAAGTTGTGAAGAAATGCATTAATTGCCAAAGGCACGCAAATTTATCCCATCTACCTGCGGAAGTACTTAATAATAGCATCATTTCCTGTCCCTTTGACCAATGGGGAATGGATATTGTTGGACCATTTCCTCCCGCTACAGGGCAGAGAAAATTTCTCCTAGTAGCCGTTGAATATTTCACTAAATGGGTGGAAGCCGAACCATTGGCTAAAATAACAGAGAAAGAAGTCATCAGATTTTTATGGAGAAACATAGTATGCCGGTTCGGAATACCTCGAAGAATAATTTCCGACAATGGAAGACAGTTTCAGGGAGGAAGAATGCAAGAGTGGTGCAAAGATATGAAAATTAAACAAGTCTTCACTTCAGTCGCCTATCCTCAAGCAAATGGGCAAGCGGAAGTGATTAATCGGATTTTATTGCACGGGGTCAAGACAAGACTAGAAGGGGCTCGTGGGGAGTGGGTAAATGAATTACCAGGTGTCTTATGGGCTTATAGAACGACTCCTCGGGTATCTACAAGAGAGACTCCTTATAGCTTAGTATATGGATCTGAGGCCCTCATCCCAGTAGAAATTGGAGTGGAATCTCTTCGGGTACAAAGCTATAATCCCGATCAGAATGAAGAAAAAAGGAAGTTGGAGTTAGATGGGATTATGGAGCTGAGAGAAAAAGCCTTGGCTAAAGTGGAATTATATAAAATAAGGGTGACCAATGCTTACAATCGGAGGGTTCGCCCGAGGCTTTTCAGGTGGGAGATCTAGTGCTGCGAAGAATCAATCCTGCGGGGGAAGTAAAGAAGTTAGCACCCAAGTGGGAAGGCCCCTATAAAATAAAAGGGGTGATCGGAAGAGGAGCCTACATGCTGGAAGATCATGAAGGTCGGGAACTGGTGAGACCTTGGAACATTCATAATTTAAGAAAGTACTTTTTGTAATCTTTCAGTTATCATTGCTGTTCTCATATGTATTTCCTAATTAAATAAATTTCCTTTTATTAAGCAATGTTCGGTTTACTCGTTGTATCGGGATGTTTGGTCAACGTTTAAACTTAGAAACACCATCGTTTACTCGTTGGATCGGGATGTTTGGTCAACGTTTAAACTTAAAAATACCAAGTGATTATGCTCGGGGTAGCGAGCAATGTTCGGTTTACTCGTTGGATCGGGATGTTTGGTCAACGTTTAAACTTAAAAATACCATGTTATTGTGCTCGGGGTAGCGAGCTTATTTTTATTATTGTCCATTGTTGGCGGCTTAAATACAGGATCGGGATGTTTGGTCTGTATTTGAACCTAAAATGGGACTAAGTGATTATGCTCGGGGTAGCGAGCAATGTTCGGTTTACTCGTTGGATCGGGATGTTTGGTCAACGTTTAAACTTAAAAACACCATCGTTTACTCGTTGGATCGGGATGTTTGGTCAACGTTTAAACTTAGAAACACCATCGTTTACTCGTTGGATCGGGATGTTTGGTCAACGTTTAAACTTATAAACACCATCGTTTACTCGTTGGATCAGGATGTTTGGTCAACGTTTAAACTTAAAAATACCAAGTGATTGTGCTCGGGGTAGCGAGCTTATTTTTATTATTGTCCATTGTTGGCGGGTTAAATACAGGATCGGGATGTTTGGTCTGTATTTGAACCTAAAATGAGACTAAGTGATTATGCTCGGGGTAGCGAGCAATGTTCGGTTTACTCGTTGGATCGGGATGTTTGGTCAACGTTTAAACTTAAAAATACCATGTTATTGTGCTCGGGGTAGCGAGCTTATTTTATTATAGTCCATTGTTGGCGGGTTAAATACAGGATCGGGATGTTTGGTCTGTATTTGAACCTAAAATGGGACTAAGTGATTATGCTCGAGGTAGCGAGAAATGTTCGGTTTACTCGTTGGATCGGGATGTTTGGTCAATGTTTAAACTTAAAAATACCATGTTATTGTGCTCGGGGTAGCGAGCTTATGTTATTATAGTCCATTGTTGGCGGGTTAAATACAGGATCGGGAAGTTTGGTCTGTATTTGAACCTAAAATGGGACTAAGCGATTATGCTCGGGGTAGCGAGCAATGTTCGGTTTACTCGTTGGATCGGGATGTTTGGTCAACGTTTAAACTTAAAAATACCATGTTATTGTGCTCGGGGTAGCGAGCAATGTTCGTTTACTCGTTGGATCGGGATGTTTGGTCAACGTTTAAACTTAAAAATACCATCGTTTACTCGTTGGATCGGGATGTTTGGTCGACGTTTAAACTTAAATGTATCATGTTATTATGCTTGAGATGTTCTCTCTAAAGCCCGACCATATTTTATCTGCTCGGGATGTCTTTTCCCCGAGCTCGGTTATATTCATTATTTCGGGATATTTTCCAACCGAGCTTTATTTGCTTAAAATTTTGCTTGGTGGAGAGACTAGGTTGCACAAGATTGTAAGAAGACAAGGAGAGTCAGAATATCATTCCCAAAAGATTACAATTTTAAAAGTTAAAACAAGAGGGGTACGTCCCTAAATCTACAGCTGGAGGAACTCGTCGGGAACGGTATTCAGGGCCTCATCAACATTTATAAAGTCTGTTGAAGTTCCTTCAGGAGGATAGCCAGCGGCTTTAAATTGACGAACAGACGCTTCAAAGCCATAGTTAAGGAACTTGGCAGCGCGTTCGCCCAAAATATCGCCATACTCTTCAGACTTCATAAACTCTTCTTTCTTGATGAGCCAGGATTCTTCGATCTGAGCAGCCCGCGATAGTTTCTCCTGGTCAAGCTGTTCAGAAAGGGCTTTGTTCTCTTCAGCCCGCAATGACTTCTCCTGTGAAAGTTGCTCTAAGAGGGATTTATTCTCTTCAGTCACGGACCTGTACTGCCCGGATAAAGTGGTGTTAGCTTCCTCAAGGTCGGCTAATTTCTTGTGCGCTTCTTCGAGAGCCTCCACTGTCTTATCCAGAGTAGTAACATCAGCAGAGTATCGTTCCTCCAGTAACTTTATGGATTTCTTCATCTCCTCGCCGATACCTTCTAGTTGTTTGAGGTGTTTCTGATTCTCCCCATCTGAGGATCTCATAGATTGGAAGCGAGTCATAATCTCGCCGGCCATCAGATTGGTCTGCAAGAGAATAAATGAAATTAATATACCGAAGACAAAGAGTTTATCATATGGAAATGGATGTAAGTTACTTGAGTGAGGGAAGTGGAAAAATCATTTATCAAGTTGCTGAAGGCCAATCCTCCGAGGTATTTATGGTCGGGAGAATTGGCCCAATTGCAAATGATAGAGTGAGAACTTTTGGGGTCCGATTTTCTCAGAATGGGGACGTTGGGGGGATAAATCCAATCGGGTATATGATATCGGGAGGTTGGCCGAGAAGAGCTAGACCCACCGGGAGCAGGTTGAGAAACAGCTCGAGTCTGAAGAGGTGGACTAGCTCGGCGGGTAAGGGAGATTCGAGGAGAAGAAGTTTTCTTGGTAGGAGGAAGTTTAGAGGAAGAACATTGGCCCTCGGGGGCCGCCCTCTTCAATGATCGAGGAATCAAGGCTTCCGCCTTAGGTATTTCAATCACCTCTTCGGGAGGAGCAGGTATAACAGATGGGGGAGGAATTGTTCCAATGGTCGGTTTAGCAGCCTTCTCTTGTACGGTAATTTTCTTCAAGCTAGCAGCAATCTTGGCTTTCAGCATCTTGGTTTCTGCAAGAAAGAAACATCATAGCAATTATTCAAGTATGTTAAAAACGAAGTAAGCAAACAAAGCAAGATGATCGGTAAATACTCACCGAGGGGCATTTTTAGGGAAACACCCTTAGGACTAAGCTAGAACAAATACAGCAGTCCGTCGTCAATCAGCTCTCCAAGGTTAAAACACTGATCGCCAAGCTTACGACGAACCGATAGATATGTTTCTCCCTCAAGTAGCCCCTTGATCGACTTGCCCTTCGGTAAGTTTTCTTTCCACTCCATGGGACAATCCCAGGGTTGGAGTGGGCGACCAAAGAAGAAAAATCTTTTCCAATTTTTTATGGAAGATGGGTAATTTTTCAGAAAACCCATCCCTGTCCGAGAAGAAAAGTAAAAAAGCCCGATCTCCTTTCAATTTAATTGAAAGAAACAATGAAAGAGTTCGGGAGTCGGAGAAAAACCAAAAAAGGATAAGACTATGTAGAAACCCGCCAACAATCGATAACTGTTGGGGAATAACTGACTTAGATAGATGGCAAAATAGGAGGCAACATCTACAAAAAATGGAGGAATAGGAAAACGAAGTCCCCCTCGGAGTTGGTCTATGTAGAAGGGAAAATAACCCTCGGGAGACAGGTGGGGGCGAGATCCGGGAGGGGGTACAATAATAGATGTCCCCTCGGAAATCCCCCATTTAGTTTGGATACTGGATAGGTGCCGTTGTGATTTAATCCCTGATTCAAATATCTCAAACCAGGGAACGCGGGCTTTTATCAGGTCCTGCTCTGTCGCAGCCTGAAGCTCTTCTCTACGAGCATCGTGGGCTGACGACGAGCTGGAAGTCTCCTCACTATCAGAGGAAGAAGAATGTCGAGGAGAGGGACTCAGGGTACCCTCCTCCTCGAACATGTCTATAGTTTTCGAATAATCGTCAGAAGAAGACATACTCGATGAATGGAAAGAAAATAAGTATGAAAGAAAAGTTGGTCGGACGTCTAATGCTAGCTCGGAAGCAAATTGCAGTAAAGTAAGTTAATCGACGAAATGAGCGAGTATTTATAGTGGGGGGCCACTTGAACAGTCGTTGAATCGACACCGTTCAAAATAAATCCCATGAACGGTTATAGATGTGCCTCGGGAAACGAAACGTCGCAAGATTTTTTGAAATTTTTAGGCGGGAAAATTAGGCGGTAAAAATATCCCGAGCATATCAGGATTTTACCCGAAGACAATAAACCAAGATTTCACTACTTTCGTCTTGCTTTACTTTAGGGGGTGAGGTGATGTCACATGACATATTGACTTCCTCGGGTAAAATTCCCTCAAGAGCCAAACAAGTCATATACCGAACATAATGCACTGAGCAGATAGCACCGAGCAGGGTTTTGCCGAACAGCTGCTAAACCCTCCTCGATTTTCTGGTCAAAGATTAGCGGAAGACCCGGGAGTAACCAACAAATTAACCGGCGTGAATAAACGTGCAGTAATGGGGCGCGAATTTCTCGGACACGTTGGGCTCCAGTCAAGCCCCGATCAGAGGACATCGTGTTCCGGATCCACCGCGAGCCAATCACTAGGACCAGTCCTATAAATACCCGCAGATGTCATCATAGCAGGGGTTGGATTTTTCTGGGCAGAAAGACTCCGAAGAGAGCAAATTTATGTCTGTTCGATCTTTTTTGTTATTTCTCTAAATATTCGTGTAAGTCATTGAGCGATTATTTTTTTTGTGTCCAGAAAGTCTTGTAAATCATCAACATTTATAGTGAAGTTTTATACTGGACTAAGTCCCATGGTTTTTCTCTCAATTTGAGGGTTTTTCACGTAAAAAATCTTGGTGTGTTTATCGTTATTTTGCATTAACACTTTATTCTACCTTATAGTAAAGTCTCGAATCACATCAATATATAATAATAATAATAATAATAATAATAATAATATAGACAGACACTAACAGATGATGCCGACCTCAACTACAAAAATAAGATTTAATGCAAGGAATCAAGTTGAATCATACATTCAAGGGTCAAAAATTTTCAAGCCTACGTAACCAATGGGACCGAAGATAAACCTAACTTTATGTAGCTTTTTATTTAGTTCAACTTCATATACAACAGAGTATCCTCATTTATGACAACAAACACTTGGAAAAGACACAGGAAGAATGATGATGATGAAAAAATGAATACATGTCACCGTGAAAAGGATGGAATTTGCTCACAACCAAAGCGGAGGATAGGATTGAAACTGTCCTGCATCCTCCTTCCCATATTTGAACCAGAAGACCAACCTATGATGACGTGAGATGTTTCAAATGTTTGTGGTCTTTCTCAGGAGCCAAATACCCATATTTGTATTTTGTATATCTTCATGGTGGATGCATAGACCTTAGTAAATCAAAAGTGGCCCGTAATAAACACAACCTTGGACCTAACCACTTCTGTTATCCAGGTCCAATGGCTCTTATGATGCCTCCCGTTAACCTTTTCCCTCACTGGTTATTCAAACATCATCTCAAACCAATTAATGGCGCCAACCGACCGAATCTTTGCACGAAAGCAGACACCAATCGGATGAATCCCACCAAAAGTAGCTCCTCCCCCCATTTCAAGACAAAATAGTAGTCAACAGTACCCGTGTCTCTTTGAAACAAAACTTTAAGATTGAAAAGATTAGTGCCAATGGATATGACCTATTTTTACCTCAACAGACCCACCACTAAGAAACTCTTTCATGCTCCCGGGATAGATGGTCCTCTTCAATTCTTTGTAACAACTCCTCATAAACTTTCAACGAGTTGGATGTAAAACCCTCCATGGCCTCAAGAACATGTTGCAAACTTGCCTGCAGGCTTCCCCCTTTAGAGGTCTCACCCTGATACACAACATGCCCAGTTGATGCCATACCACTGTCATTCGGGGAATTTAGTAAAACCATCCTTTTGTCCAAAGCCAGAATCTCCTTTTGTATTTTCTGGTCTTCTTTATCCAGGCTCTTAATCTTTCTATCATCCTTGTTCACCAACATCCTTTGGCGCATTTCAGCCTTATCCCTGTCCCAAAGCTGAAGCACATTTGAGGCAAAGTCTCGCAAAGAACCAACCACTTCTTTTTCAGAAATCCTTTCCAGGGATTGCCACCACTGATTGCAAACAACAAACACCGGGGGGGCACCAATCCTACCTGGAGAAAATGGGACTATTCCATCAGCTGTTTCTTCAGGAACGTAGAGGAGACAATTCCTGAGCCAGCTATTTAAGGCTCGGACGAAGCCCTTTTGTGCATCAATCCAATGCGAGAACCTCAAGGTCCAATTAACCAGGTCACGTTCAAACTGACGAGTTGCTTCAAAATGAGCATCAGTAGAGTGCTTGCGAAATGCAATGGCATCTAACCGTTTGGCTTCTCCAACTGCTTGGCATTGATTACGATGGCATTCCAGCATGGACTTCCACATAGTAGTAAGCCTAGGATCACAAAATATATAAAAGATACATCATGAAAAAGGCATTAATTAAAAGCAATATGGTCAAGGCATACCAAAAAGTACTTCAAATAAGCATCTCAAAATCATCACATTTAGACATGTTGAACAATATATCCAAGTAAGAACAGTCTTCTAAATTCTAAATTCCTAATCGTCCCCCATCTGAAATTCCAGTATAATGCTTTAAAAATCTATTATGTCCTAGAATAACGCAAATCATAAATCATATAGCCGCAATCCTTGAATTTATATTGGAACTAGCATGGTCCATATAAGTGCCTCAAATGACAAAAACAAGCCAGACTGCTTAATTTTTCACTCTGAATACCATGAAATTCCATTCCAATCTCATGCAAATTGATGTCATAAGCCCTAATGCCCTTGGGCATCTCACACGATCCCCTTATCATACAACATAAACTCACCACGACCATGGACCTAATTCTGTATCAAGCAATGAAGGTGCTCCAATGAGGTTTATCCTGGCTGATATTTGTGTATCCAGTAAATTTTCACCAATCCAGATTAGCTAAGTATATGATAAAAATAAAAGAAAATAAGGGCTAACCGCCCAGTAAAAGAGATATAATGCGAAAAAATAATGACACGGTACTTGGACCAGTATAATTCATGATAGACAGTGTGTAAAACTAATTAAGATCAACCATACATACCCTTGAATGAAGTCATTTAGCTGCGGCCACAATTCTTCATCCCTCAGGTTATTTACCTTCACTGAGATCTTATCCACCACTTGAATAGCAATTCCAATCTTTGTGGCAAGACTCCTAACCAAATTTCTCGTCACATCAACTTTATGAGCCTCGGCACCTCTTTCATCCAAATGCTTCAGTTTTCTAGACTTGCGATCATGGAGAACCCTCATTTTCTCCTCAGCCTGTAAAAGCAGGAATATAAAAACGGCTACCAAATCTCATTAGGTAAAAGTATACAGCACGAATAGGATGCAGAAGAACCACAGGCACTCAAAGGGCCCTACATGCTACATTCTTTACATTATACTGCAGCTTAATATCCCTTTAAAATGAACCTCATGCAAAAATAGAAGATCTACTGAAGCACAACACATTAGTAATATAGGCTGGTGTGCTGCTACTATTTTTTACAAAAAAATAGAAGCATACTATAATTACATTCAAAAAGTATTGGCAATGTAACAATCACGGATTGTTTAATAAACTCCAAAGTTTATAAACTCTAATGTTCTCGTGCAGTCGTGCAACCAAAAAATATGGATGTGAAGTTAAAAGTAAATGACAGTAGCAAAAATGAGCCATCGCATTTAATTCTTGAATGATTTCTTAGAAAACGAGCCAAGTTGGGGGACGACAAACCATATTAGTCAGCACACATGGACAATCGAAGAGCACAGTTGTCCAAAACAGATTAATTTAAGAGAGGAGGTTGGCAAAGGGGAAAACAAGAAGGTAAAGAAGAAAGAAAGAGCATAGAGTTTATCCAAGCAATTAACAATGTACCTTCACTTCTTCGTACAGTTTCTTCTCCCAGAGGTACAGCTTATGTAAAGTAGAAGAAAGATTTCTAGACCTCGTCTCCACTTCTTGATCAGCATCTAAATGAGCAGGATCGGCCATATTAATCTCTGATCCTTTAGACGTTGAAGGTTGTGAGGATACCACAGGCAGATGCAACATCTTGGAAGTCACTGCCATATAAATATCCACAAATTTGAACATCAGAAAGGCATAAAATTTATCTTAAATCTCGTTTATAACAAGCATATCGCAACTTAATATTTCGCCAGAAAACGGGTTAATGCCACATAACTCATAGCTTTCAATCCAGTCAACAAAAGCAAGTGCGAGTCAAATATTAAATCCATAACTATTAGACATGCCTAGAGACAAATGATTCCCAGGTAACAATAAACAATGTTAAAAACCAAATGATGAAACTAAAATACACAACAAAAATCAGATCTTTTACCGTGATTGACACCATGCCTTCGTTTATACGGGAGCTTGCCAACCTCCAGAAATTTAGAAAGCTCACTTCCAGAATCTGAGGCGCGCTCAAACTGAAGTTGAATCTCTCTCACAACTTCCAAATCTCCTTTGAGCCCACCTCGAGGCTTGAATCCAGAAGCACTGTCCTGACCTTTTGACGTGTCATCAGCATTCACCACCTTATCCACCATATGCACCTCATATTCAACTGGATCTGTCTCCATTTCCGCTTTCTTCCTCGACCTGTACTGTAATTGGGCATCATTCGCCTCCTGCACGTCGGCTTCGGATACCACTGGCTTTGAGTGACTGCTTTTGCCGTTATCAACAAACCTCTGATGGCCATGAACTTCCTTTACTACCACATCATCCTCATCTTCCAAATCTGGAATCCCCTCTTCCTCCCTCACAACCCTCGAGTCTCGGCTCGAAGTGGTAGCCGGATAAAATTTTTCAAATCCCTCAAAAGGGTTCAAAAAATCCCAACCGGAGCTCCTCGGAGGTGATGGCGGTGGTTTAGAACTTGACGCCACTGCCTGCTGAGACGAAAATCCGCCACCATACGGCGCCGGTGTGGCAGAAGAAGCACCGTAAAACCCACCTCCAGCTCCGTAATTGGGGGTAACTTGGATGACCACTAGAATTATAATTAGTATAAGAAGAAGGGTTGGTATTTCGATTGCTATCATCCTGATAAGGATAGTAAGAAGAAGCGGAAACAGAAGAAGATTCACCCATGTGCAAAGTTTTTGGAGTCACGGGCCGTTGCGTATAGACAATAGATGGCGTCGCTTGATTTTTCATATAATTTATATGCATAAAACCCCCTACCCCACCCCCGCCAGCTGCAGCTCCTGGGAAATTGAAATTGATATTCTCGTAACCCGGCACGTATCCAGCGTAGGACTGCTGGTTGCGGACAGGCGAGCTAACTTGATTATTATGCAAGGAGTCGGTCTCCTCATCGTCGGAGTCGGAGTGGAAGTGCAGGTGGGAGCCGGAGTCGGAATCGGGGTCAGAGTGGGAGTGGAGGTGGTGGATATTCTCGGAAGAAGAAGAAGAGTGCCCATGAGGGTCTCCTTTTCTCTGCGGCGGAAGATTCAGCACCGGGGACGGTAGATAGTGGGCAGAAGAATCGAGATCTTGAATAAAAAAGGTGTGAAGAGACACACCCACCACCTTGAGGGATTGCAGGTAAGCAGCGTGGGCATCGGCAAGTGCGAAGCGGAGGCGGAGGGCCTCGTCAAGAAAAGCGCAGCGCTCCCGACACAGAGCCACGGCCGGGAGATCATCCAGCTTGGAAGTGGCGCAGCCCATGGGAAAACTGCTCAATCTCACATAAATTAATTTGCTATAGAAACAGGAATGAAAAATTGGACACGGCGGTGGCGGAGAGAAGTTGTTTGGAGCAAGGAATTTTGGGAAGAAAAAGGAATCCTCTTTGATAATTGGTGGCAGGTGGAAGAGAGAGAAAAATGGTGAAGGAAATGTATCGTGGACCGCCTATGACCTCTTGGAGATGAGTAATAGAAACATCCTCAGACGCTTCCAAATTTTATTATTGCTAGCGGAACCAAATGGAAATGCATGGTTGTTGGTTATGACGTATGAACATTCTAGAAATTATTCGATGAGATACTTTCAAGATTACAATATATATATATATATATATATATAATATACCTCGAATATATGTCGAACACACCATATTATGTATTCTTAATTTTATTTTATTTTTAAAAAGAACCGAACATGCATGTGTATTGTGTTTGACACAGAAATGATACTTTGCTAGCAACTGTATAATTTAAAAAGGTTTTGACTAAATGAATTTTGGATGTGTTTGTTAAACTTATACTAATTGATTTAAGGATAATTACATCCGTACCCCATTGACTTTAGCCTAATTGCAAAAACCTCCCATCGAGTTTGGAAAATTACAAACCTTTCATCTAGTGTAATCTAGTTAAAAAAATTAACAGAACTTGCAAAATGACATTTTTACCCATTTGTACATGGAATATATAATTTTAAAAACATTACATATACACTCCTTGTAGTATATGTGATATAAAATTATTAAAATATTACAGAAACAGACTTTATAGCATACTACACATGATAGTTACACCGACTATGGTGTAATAATATTTTTATTTATTTCAAAAAATTATTTTTAAATATCTTTAAACTATAAACTAGTTTTTATATTAATGATAATATTTTAAAATAACTAATTGTATTATTCTCATAATATCATATCCTTTTTTGGTAATTATAATCGCAAAAAGATCTTTAATATCAAACACATCAATATCCTTAACATATTTAAAATAAGTTTATCCAAATATTTTAACATCTTAATCTTAAAATAAGACTTCCAGCTTATGAACTATTACAAATAGTTTAACAAATATCTTATAGACAATTATATGTTTATATGTTGAATTTAAATTATATTAATTATATTTTAGGTCATGATCTTTAATTATAATCGATGTTTATCGATTTGGTTTATTCGATTTAGTGTAAAAATCAGTAAGTTCGGTTGCCTGAAAACAAATTCGGTCGGTTCAAATCGAATGCTCACCCTTAGTTGTTGAACTCGTTTTTGGGTAGTTTGTTTTCAATTTTATCTATTGAAAGTACGATGATTATATATTATAAAGTTTTATAGTATGTTTTAGTAAACCAATATTTATTTACGTCAATTTGGAAAATGGAATCAAACATATTGTTTTTTTAAATTTGACTTTAAATTCGATTTAATTAAAAATATTCCAAAATCTTGTTATTTATCACAAAAGTTTTTAACTGTTGTACATATATAAATTTTGATTTTTTTATCTTATGCATTGATATTTTACAAGACTGAATAAAATGTAATAAAAATTAAAATTATTAGAAAAATAAAAAGGTTTGAGTTTGTAGTAATTGTATTTGAAACAGACAATTTGAAATATAAAATAATGGTTTCATTACGATCACACCTCCTAAAAAATATCGTAATTACGAAGAGATCCTCTTCGAAAAATTGGGTCAAAATAGAGGTCAATATTGACCATGGGCAAAATGGGTTTTCATTAAACATTAGGGGTGGTTTATGTAACGACCATCTATTTTTTTAACGGAAAGATTTGTCTGTAATATTTAACCTAACTTGAGGGGCGATTTCTGTAATTTTTCAAACTATATGAGAGGTTTTTGTAATTATATCAAAGTTGAGGGGTGTAGATGTAATTATACATTGATTTAATATATATTTGGTGTTAATGTGTGTGATGCTATGGTGATTTCAGTGACATACATTTATTTATATGTTTTTGAATTTGGTAAAAATACTTTTGATGTTATCTTTTATTTGAACGTATTTGTTAAATCATATGTTAATTAAATAATATGTATATGGTGTTTGTATATTTGATACTGATGATTCTAGTGATATACATTTATTTATACGCTTCTTTAATTTGGTAAGAATATTTTATTACGTTTATGTTGTTTTAGAATTTAAGAAGTGTATATATATATATATATATATATATATATATATATATATATATATATAAAATGTGGACCGAGGACTAGTAAGACGTGGGAGGAGTCGTATGCGGAATTTGGTCGAAGAAAAAGAAGATTGAGTGGTGTAGCCATCACCAACCTAACCATTTGGTAACAACTTATTTTACCAAAATCCAATAAATGGTCAAAATAGCACTCATATTTTATTATTATTAGTAACCATTATACGCGTAGCGTGTAATCGATTATTTTATATAATATATTTTTTATAGTTACTCTATTATCCTCACACTTTATAATATAGTATAGTATAGATTACAGCAAATCTGAAATAATATATACATGATTTCACAAACTAATATGTGGTGGTAATTTCTTTTCTCAATTCATTTAAACAAAAGATCGCAATCAAATTATTTGACGCTATCATGTTTGACTCAAAAAAGGACGAAAGAAAAGGGTTTTTAGTGAAGTTGTTGGATTATTTTATATATATATATATATATATATATATATATATATATATATATATATATATATATATATATATATTATGTTGTATAAATAATAATAAAAAATATGTCAAGTGTCAATAATCAAATCCACTTAAAATAAATATTGTATATTGGATTCGGACAATGCTTCGATTATCGTATATTTATGTTGGAAAATGAGAGGCTAGATTACACCTTACTCAACCAAAGTCACATAAATATGTTGTTGAAATCCTAATATATATATTTTTGGTCAAATATGTTTAAAACCATTTTATTGTAATTTGATTTTATATGTCAAAATGTATATTAGAAAATTACAATGATTTTATTGATGTGATTTGAATTTTTTCAATGAGTGATATCCATTGATTTGTTAGATTGATTGTTGAGAAAATATATTTTTTAACTTAAATTAAAAAAGAAGTGATGAGAGTTGTCACCTTTTATTATTATTATTATATTATTATATAAATAATAATCGAATGAATGTGACAAAAGCGACGACCAGGCCGTTTTGATTTGCCATCTGCCGCAGCCATATGACAGCTAGTCGTGTGCGTCCTGCCGAAGCCTATACGAGGAATGAGACGGCGGTGATTAAACATTCGAAGAGCCGGATAAGAACGGAAGGAGCTATAAGAATGACAAAAGTATTCAGGATAAGATCGGTTGACAATCGACATTCGCGTCTTGAAACTTACAATCATCTTATCCTACTAAAAAAATTTGTGACAAAAACGAGAAATAAATTAAATAAAATAGGGCAAACTTTTCAATAAATGCATGATAAATGTATATTCTAGGTTTTGGGTGAAAAATGAGTAATTGAGTAGACCCCCACTCAATCGTCCTCTTCAAATAAAGGGAATACAAAGTACAAGCTGCGGTATTCTACAAAATCCCTAACCTATTCAACTGACTAATTTTAAATGACTTCACCTAATTAATCACATAGTAGTAGCAAGCTATTTTATGTTGAATTCTAACATTCACTTAATTGACCTTGTTACCTCATTAATTTGTTCTCCATATTATTTTGGAATCAAGTTATATGTATTATGACTTTCGAATCGAAGTTATATAGTAGAATTTGATCAAATAATGGTAGATGAGATGAAAATATGTGAAATATATAACAACGACAGTGGATTGATGTAGACTACATGAACCATCGAATGAAACAAGTGGATCGTGCATATATATCAGTCTTCTAGAAGAGCTTCTTCGATCAGAATATCCATGCTAATATCTTTGGACTCCAAATCTTTATATATAACTTCGAGTCATGTCTTCTTTGATCGTCCCCTCGCTCTCATAAGATGGACGAAATCCATGATCTGTACTCGATGAAATGTGAATTGTTGGGCATACTTCGTAAGTCGCCTCTATCTCCTGCGGCTTGAGCGTGAATCTACTAAACAAAACTCAAGTACTAACAACAACTAACCTATTGATAAACACCGAAAAATTTTGTTGTCAGTGAAAGAACATAGTAACTTTACATGCTAAGATTATGCATCAGTTAATTTGTTACACTCATCATTTTAAAATATTAAGTGATTGTCTCTTCAACTGATTTGGGAGTTCAAAAGATTTAAAAAGGTTCTTTAAATGGATACATTATATTCTTTACTTCTGTTAACGAAAACCTTTCAACCATCTTTTGGCTCAACTACTCTCGTGGCTTCTACCATTTTGAGTTACTCTTAAATAATGTTTATAGAGTTGAATAAGAAATAGCGTTATACACTGACCACCGTGATCAGCCCTGTAAATATGATTGTCACGGTTTCCCGCGAGTTAATAACCGTGATCAACCCTATAAATACCCACTGATAGGTTGGCTTTTTGAGGCAAGAAAAGACTCCAAAGAAGGCATATCAAAGTCTATTTGGTCTTTTCCTGTATTTTTCTATTATTCTTGTTTAAAAGATTGTTACATATTTCGTGTCAAAGTCATGTAACAGATCAATATTTATAGTGAAGAATTTATACTGGACAAGGTCCAGTGTTTTTTCCTTCATTCTTTGAGGGTTTTCTAGGTAAAAATTTTTGGTGTCTCTTATTAATTTTCTGTCACACATACTCTATACGAACACAGAAAATTTAAGATATATATATATATATATATATATATATATATATATATATATATATATATATATATATATATATATATATATATATATATATATATATATCAAGAAAGAATCTAAATCCAGGGTAGAGCTACACGTGAGAGCCAGGTCGTATTCAGGGAGGGTGAAGAAATGGGAATAAAAGTATATTCAGATCATGTGGTTTAGTAGTACTATTAAAAAATATTACAACCTGAAAATTTAGATTCCTATCACATAATTCATGTTTGTGTTTTATCATTACATAATTCATGTTTTAGTGAAGCGTATGTTTGGTAAATCACACAATATTGCATCTTACTTCACTCCCTTGCCCTTTTTTTTAGTCATCATCCTCGCACTTTAATACATTTTATATGTAAAAACAGATTTCAAGATTCGTCGTATAACTGAACCTAAAACTAGTTTTGATAGTATTATTTAATTTGATTTTGTACCGAAATAGTGACATAAAACCAGATATTGCTGATATGTCAGACATCCTATTATTACTTCGACTAAAATCTAATTAAGGTCAGTCAGTACCTTAGGAGCCATTCATCAATCAGCTCAACACATGGATTGCATACTCGATGGACCTCGTTGGTTAATGCAACCTATAAGCAACGGCGAACGTAGAAAAATTCGGAAGGGGGCAGAATTTTTAAATAAAAAAGATAGGGCAAAAAAAATTTTAGAGATCAAAAATAATTTTAAGGGGCCAAAATATAATTTTTGAGAGCTAAATGCTATTCTTTTGCCCCTCAAAAATTATATTGCAAATTGTAATTTTTGGGGGCGGAACAAACTATTGGATGTAAATGCAATTCTTTTGCTCCGCCCTTGCCCTTTTGTGCAATGTCTTTAAGGGTATAAAAAATTATTGGATGTGAATATTTATATTTAAGAGTTGCTACCCATAAGAAGTAATGTCTAGTGAGGTCAACCACATCGACAACAACACCCATTGGACATAGCAACAAATGAACCATTCTAGGTGGGCGGTGGATTTGTCTGTCCTTTTCGGTCCACTATATTAAATATAATTCTTTGAGTTTAGTTTTGGTCGTAGTTTTAAAAGTAAACGCTTTAAAACTCACGGTTTCAGATATCGAAGAATTTAATAATATCAATAAAAGAATAAACATAATCAAATCATTGAAATACTATCTCAATTTTGATTTTCATATATTTAGTTCCAAAAACGATTTGAAAAAAAAAAAAATTCCTTAACAACCGAAACTTAAGGGATAATCAAACTAGTTAAGTTTAATTATTTAATAATTATATTATAAAATATAATAAAAATATTGGTTTTTTGTTGAAAATAATAACAGGGTTTAAATTAAAGGTAAACTCACTTAAAATCCCTCTACCCAAACATAATTTTAACATTCCTCCATATTATTTAAGCTCTTTTCTATACTTCTTTTCTTTATTCCAACTCTCTACCAACTTCAAAAGACATAAAAGCTCTTACTTTAATTGCATAAAACTCCTTAAAGCTTTTAGGATTATTACAAAATACCCAAAATCTCATTTTGCTAATAAACAACTCCTAATAAGGGTACATAAATACAGGGCCCTTAATGAACATGTGATTCTTAAGTTCTGTCATCTCGAGAGAACCCAAGAGTGTACTTTGCAAAGGACTCACAGTTCATGATGAATTAAAAGCCCTAGAATTCCCTTATTATAAGAACATTTAAAATTAAATAACAAGCTCATCATGTTTCCATAAGACAATAAAAAAATTTCCAAACTGAAATATACCATTTTGATCATAACGGCACCGGGTGAGGTGGGTTGCAAAGCCACCAGTCAAAAAATTACAGCCCCGAACTGTTTTACGAATGGTTCCTTACCATCAAACCTCAGCCCCTCAAGCGAGGTTAGTCTGTAAGTTATCCGACTCCTTCAAAAACCGCACAATACAGCCCTAATTAGTTTTCTACCTTATGGCGTAATGTATAATAAATATATAAGAAATATTTAAAGAAATATGGGAGATAGATGAGCAACAGCCTTATTTTTATTTTGGAAATATTTATAATATATATTACATTAAAACGTCTCCTTTTGGGAGGAGACAACTTGTTTAGTCTCTCATATAGATGAGGCTTGACTCAAGAACACATAAAATAAAATACAGAACAATCTTATAAAGATTACAAAAGAAAGAAAGAAAGAAAATATTATCAAGCTATGAAAGTTGAAAGATTACAAAGGTTGGAGATTATAATTTTTATTCTATGAAATTTTCGATGTCCTTAGCTTCCTGAATGCCTTGATATTTATAGAAGTCTGGAGGTTGATGTGAAATCCGGACTTCAATTCTTGTTTATAATCGACGTAATTGCATGAGTCTTCTTTCTTGTTTGGTAATCTTGTGGTCCCTTCGACTTTCGGCCAAAAAGGCTATCCTACCATCTTGTTTTCTTTTGATAATGGTAGTGGTCAGAGTCACATGACTCTTGTCTCCCTGTAGTCCCTAGAAATTTGGCTTTTGCAGTCCGCGTGGGAATTTTTCACATTTTCCTGGTCCTGCTTTATCGTCTCTTTTCTGGTCCCATTTGACAGGGAATTCTTTCCCGAATAGTGACTCTTTCTGCTCTGGGCAGCTCATGCAGATATGGTTCTGCTATCTTCGCACATGAGCCATGTTGCAAAACTTCCGTCAAGTTTCTTTGGTCGTCGAAATCTTGTTATCCCACAATATTTGCATATTCTTCTCAAAGATTTCCTCGGTAAATTTTGTAGTGTGGCTTGTCATGGAGTTAACCATGAATGACCCATTCGCTGTTTTTTGAAAAAAATTGAACGGATACTTGACTTGTCCATCTCGATGAGACAGATCCATAATCCCCAAGCTCTTCTAGTAGTGATGTCGTCTTCTGTGAGAAGGAAACTAGTATTGTTCATTCGGGCGGTGGCTTTATTTTGTTCATCGCCTTCCAGTTAGGCCTTTGTAACTTCACGAAATGGAAGCTGGGATGAATGTCTTTTCCTGTAATTTCTGGTGCTGCAGTTAGGAATTTCAGCTCCAGAACATCTCATCGTCCAAGTGTATGATTATTTTGCCATGAGTCATACACTCCTTCGTAGATCCAATCCGGTAATTTTATGATTTTCGGAAAACTTGGTGTTGAGGTAAAGACTGAGGCTAGGCAGCCAAAATCAAACCACTCAAGAACACTTTCTGGTTTGACACAAGGATGCATCCACAATATTAGGTATTTTCCTGACCAGTCCGCTGTTATTTTTTTTCAGGAATTACACCCACTGTTGTATAGAGTTTCTCCCATGTTTTCTGATATTTCTGCAAATGGGAAGTCTGGGAAACATTAATATCGTTAGTATTAACCTTAGATTTGCCCGCCGATGGCCTAAGATTAATCTCTCCTTCTTTAACCCCTGAGGAGTTGGATTGGCTCGATTCTTCAGATATTTTAGATACATGAGAATCAATTTTTCCTTCTGTATCTTCCTTAAAGGATCAACACTAGGACTCTTAGTGGTGGTACTTGAATCCCCCACACCAGTTGATGAGCCCGGCTCTCAGAAACACGACTTTTGCTTCACCGCTGAAGCATCCCGTCGGAGGGGAATATAAAGACTATCCCATAAACAGGTGTGAGCCTGCATGGTAGCCTTCATAGCCTGTTGGACATTTGTGAGATCCATTTCCTGTACTTGACCCGCGACCTGGGAATTTATCACAAGGCCGTTGATCTGCTTGTCTAGCTCCTTCAGATTTTCTCTGAGGTGCTTTGATCTCGTTATGATGGAATTGGCTTCACTCGCTTCCATCTCTCGTCAAGAAATCTGCAAGAATATTTTTATCAGATTTCATAATGACAATATCATAATTATAATATTGACATTCAGCTTTTCATCTTAAAAGTCTAGCCTTTTCTGGTTTGGATTCAATTTTATTTTTCAAAAAAGACTTGACACTTGTATTATCTATTTTCAAGATAAATTTCTTTGCAAGTAAAAATATTGGCCATTTTTTAAAAACCTTTCGAACTGCAAAAAATTCCTTGTCGTTGATGTGACATCTGATAACTTCACTGCTGTCAAATAGACCGCTGCAATATCTGCATGACACTTCTCCATCTGGTGTGGCCTTCATAAGTACTGCATCCCACCAATGATCACTGGCATCTGTATATAATAAAAGTTCATCCTCGTCATTTGGGATTGCAAGCTTTGATAGGTGCCTGCAAACTTCCTTAAGCTGTTTGATAGCTTGTCTGTGATCTTCATTCCACTCGAACTTGACATTTTTTTTGAGTAATGGAATGAACACCTTTCTGTGATTAGCTAGGTTATTAATGAACATCCCACCAAAATTAACAATTTTCAGAAAACTCTGAAGTTGTTTCAAATCCTTGAGTCATCTGGATATCCTTGCACCTTTTCCACAATATAATTTTGCAAGATGATTCCAGATTCATCGATCTCAATTCCAAGGAATTCGATCTGTCTTGTAGCAATAACTGCATTCCTTTCGGAGAGCACTAATCCTTCCTTGTAACAAACATCTGAAAAGATTTTCAAATGTTTAAGATGTTCTTTCATGTTTCTTGACGACGAGGATATCATCAATGTACACAAACATGAAGCTGAAGTAATCTTTGAAAAGATTATCCATATTCCTTTGATATATCTGGAGAGCATTTGCCAATCCCATTGGCATGACATTCAAGATGTAGTGTCCTTGTGGCGTGGAGAATGTTGTAAACCTTTTGCTTGCTTCCTCCATCTTAATCTGTAGAATCCAGACTTACAATCGAACTTAGAAAACACTTTGGAATTCTTGATGCTATTTACCAAATGTTCTCTGCTTGCGATATAATATCCATCAAATTCCAAGATCTTGTTGACACCTTTGTAATTGATCACAATATTTGTTTTCCTCTTTTTATTTCTCCATGATTCCGTACGAGAAATCCTGGACTGTCGTATGGAGAAACACCTGCTGAGATTAACTTAAGGTTAAGATGTTCCTTTAAGTATCATCTGCATATCTTTTCGATCTTCCTGGTTCATGGGGACTGGTTTGTACCTCACGAACTCATACTCTGCTCCAGTTTTCACCTTCAAAGATGTTGTAAGCTTGTTTCTGTCCCACCATGCTATAGGATCCTCACTGTAGTTCCTCTGGATCTTCCTTTATACTTCCTCTAGAGTAATCTTGTAATACCCCGAAATGTTATATGATTATGTGCCATGATGATGATTTATGATATGTTTAAGGGTTGTGGTGTATTTAAATTGGGGGTTATATTTATGAGGTGATGTTATAATTTAGGGGGCATGTTGGGTGATTTAAAGGGATGTATTAATTAAATGAAGTTATAAAATATCGAGTGATGATATTTTAATACATCGTACTAAATACCGGGACATAATTAAACACCACATGACCACCCCAACCCTCACCACCCCACCCCCCAAAGTCGGCCACTCACTTGGCCACCACCATGCTCCCCACTTGCTTAACCCATGCCCAATCACCACCATGCCCCACTCTCCTCCCATTCCAATCAATTCCCCTCCTTCTCTCCTCCATTGTCGTCCCAAGCAAGCAGCTGTAGGCAAGGAAAGACTGGATTTATTAGGTGAAAAACCTTGAAAAAAAAGAGGAGCAAAAAGAGAGGGGTAAGTGGGTACCCTGTTTTCTGGGTTATTGGTTGAGTTTGGGTTTTGTTGAATGATTTTTATGCATGCTAAGTATAGGTTTGGGTGAAACCTTTTTATGAGTAATTACATGGAAGTAGTATGTAACTACTATCATGTTTGCTCGAGCATATTACATGTTTTATGTGGTAGATTTCTAGTTATGAAACTATGTGCTCGAAAATCTGGGCAAAGATGAACATACTCTGTTTTCTATAAAGGTTGGTTGAGGTCGAAGATTATGATGATGTTATGATGCAAGTTAGCATAGGTTTTGTTAAACCTTTGATTTAAGTACCTACATGGAAGTTTTATGAAGTTCTTAACATGTTTGTTTGAGCAAGTATGATGTGTTTTGAAGTAGAAATGAAGGTAGGAAATGAGGTACTCAAAAATCTGGGGAAGTCCCGATTTTTCAGAGCGCTCGATCGATTGAGAATTTGGTCCCGATCGATCGAGCGAGGCAGAAAGTTTAAGGCATGTTTTGAATTTCAGGTGCCGATCGATCGAAGGATTTCTCGATCGATCGGTGAAGCTCCTCGATCGATCGGTAAAATATTTCGATCGATCGATCGAGGCAGAGTGTTTGGGCACTGTTTGTGCACAGTTTCTCGATCGATCGAGACCTTGGGGCCGATCGATCGAGAGAGGCAGAATGTTGAAAATAAAATGATTTATTTTGTTAAGTTTATGGTAAGAGATGATATCGAGGCATCTAATATGGTATTATGTGGTCTTGTAGAACCATCCCAGGTACCAGCACAGTCAAGGAGATAAAGTCTATTGACTCCTCCTCCTTTTGAAAAGGTACGTAAGAGACGTACGGGTATCGGACGGTAAAACGCATCTCTACACTATGACTATGCATTTATCGCATGAATGTTTACGATGAAATGATGATGTTTATACGATGTTTATATAATGATGTGATACGATGTTTATTATGTGGTAAGATGCCACAGGGTAAGATGCCCATATGGTACGAGGCCATACGATTTTATTATGTGGTAAGATGCCACGGGGTAAGATGCCCATATGGTAAGAGGCCATACGATTTTATTATGTGGTAAGATGCCACGGGGTAAGATGCCCATATGGTAAGAGGCCATACGATATTATTATGTGGTAAGATGCCACGGAGTAAGATGCCCATATGGTAAGAGGCCATACGATATTATGATGTGGTAAGATGCCACAGGGTAAGATGCACATATGCATGAATATGAATCAGGGACAACAAAAAGAAGTTAATGAATAACCAGCATATTTACTTAACCAATATTTCATGCATTTACTATGATGTTTTTAAGATGTTAAGTAAGATTGTATATGCTCATGATGTGTTGTCCCTGTAGGTACACTTTTGGACTAAAGGACTAAGGGTCGGGTTGAGGCAGTGAGCTACGAGGAACACAGGAATGTATAGGATTCAAGTTATGAATAGTATCTACTCTAGGAGTAGTGTAAATCTAAATTGTGTCATTCTTTTGGGAATGTAATGAATTATTTTTGAAGTTTTGTATTTTGGCCTGTAATCCTGTTAGCTCATGTAACAACCGGAACCATAAGATGTTATCTAATGCATGATTAGTCCTTCTTATGTCACTATAACACTGTCAGGGTAGCGAGGCCCTACATTAGTGGTATCAGAGCAGTGGTTAGATAACCCGGGAATGAGTGAAGGGTAGCCTTAGCAATAAGTTGGCTAGGTGCTTACTTTTAAACATGTTTTATATGTATGTTGCATATGAAGTAGAAAATGATATGCTAACATGTTTAATTATCTAACGACGTACTTTATGAACTGCTTTTGGGTATTGTTGTTAACATTTGTGTTGCAGCATGGCAGCGAATATAGAAGTGGGTGACGTTATTAGTGTAAATGCAAGTGCTGAGCGTACAAACCCACTGCCACCGCCAGCCTTGGGCGAAGAGCCTTCTGAACAGCAATTATTACCCGGGGAGTTGAGCTTGGCTCAATTTATGATGTACCGACCCCCGATGTTCGAAGGAACTGAAACAGGGGAAAAGGCTGAGGAATGGCTAGAGAGGATTGAGCAGATATTTGTGGCATCGCCTTGTGCAAAGATGGCATGGATCAGATTAGCAGAATTTCAGCTGGCTAAGAAGGCACTGATGTGGTGGAAGACCACAGTGATAGAGCAAGAGGCTCAGGGTCAGGAGATCAATTGGAAACTATTCAGGACGCGGTTTCTGGCCCGTTATTTCTCAGCTGCTGCGAGACAGGCTAAAGAGGATGAGTTTACCAACCTCAAGCAAGGTACCATGCCTGTATCAGATTATGCTCTACATTACTGTTCCTTACTTCGGTATGTACCTCACATTGCTGCAAGCACTCAAGCGAAGATGAGGAACTTCATGAAGGGCTTGAGGCCGGAACTGTATGACAGGGTAATTACCTATGGCCCTGCCTGTTTTGATGATGCACTTTCACGAGCCGAGCTAGCCAAACTGGGAGTTGGCGCATATCCTGATGCAGTGCCACCTCCAGCACCCCCTCAGAAATCTACTTCTGACAATTTGAGGCCGAGGGGTGATCAGTTCAAACCAAGGGGGAACACAACGCCTTCAAGGTTCAGTGTTAAGAGACCCGAGAACCGTTGGAAAGGGAATCGTAGGAATGATGCCCCTACGGGGAGAGGACAGCCTCAGGGAGGCAGATTTGGAAGGGTCCAGTGCTATATTTGTGGGCAACCACATTCGTCAAAGGATTGTTCAGGATGTTATGTCTGTGGCGACAGAGGCCACTTTGCTCGACAGTGTCCCAATAGGGGAAGACAGCAGAACTCTGCGGAGAGGCCTGCAGACAGAGCAGTACAACACAGGCCACCATTTGTGCCAAGACAGTATGGAGGTCAGCCGACGGGGCCACCTCAGGGGCAGGTTTATGCTTTGACGAGGGAGCAGGCTACAGCGGCTCCGGAGGAGGTGATAGCGGGTACGTGTCTTTTATTTACGCACCCTGCTCTTATATTGATAGACACAGGTGCGTCACACTCTTTTGTGTCGACGAGTTTTGTGGAAATGCACCACATATGCACTTCTCTGTCCCCATGCCTCTTATGGTCTCGACACCCACTGGAAGAAGTTTGACTACAGATCAGATTGTTCTTGATGGCCTCATTTATTTTGAGGATAACGAGTTAAGGTCAGATTTGATTGTTCTGGGGATGTCAGACTTTGACTGTATTGTAGGCATTGATGTTCTGAACAGGTATCAGGCAGTCGTGAACTGCAGGCAGAGGACTGTCCGATTCAGGTCTGATATGGGAGTCCAGTGGACATTCTTTGGGGATGGTTCTCGTCCAAAGATTTCGTTGATATCTGCTGTCAAGATGGCACAGTTATTGGAACGAGGCCATACATGATATCTTATCTATGCTGTTGATATTACGGAAAAGAGGAAAGAGTTAGAGGTTGAGGATGTGCCCGTAGTGGCGGAGTTTTCTGATGTTTTTCCAGAGGAGATTCCAGGATTCCCACCGACGAGAGAGTTCGAATTTGGGATTGAGTTACTACCAGGGACGTCTGCCATTTCTCGTGCCCCATATAGGATGGCACCAGCAGAGCTAAGGGAGTTAAAGACTCAGTTGCAAGAGCTCCTTGATAAGGGCTACATACGCCCTAGCGTATCGCCCTGGGGTGCGCCTGTTCTGTTTGTTAAGAAGAAAGATGGATCGATGCGTCTATGCATTGACTATAGGCAACTGAATAAGACCACGGTAAAGAACAAGTATCCACTTCCGAGGATCGATGACTTGTTTGATCAGTTACAGGGTACGAGACTCTACAGTAAGATCGATCTGAGGTCGGGGGTACCATCAGATTCGAGTAAGGGAAGATGATGTTCAGAAGACAGCTTTCAGGACTAGATATGGGCACTATGAATTCTTAGTCATGCCTTTTGGGGTGACAAATGCCCCAGCTGTTTTCATGAGTCTGATGAACAGAGTGTTCCAGCCATTTTTGGATCAGTTCGTTATAGTCTTCATTGACGACATACTTATCTACTCCCGAACTGAAGAAGAACACGCGGAGCACTTGAGGACAGTACTCCAGATCCTCAGGGATCATCAGCTATATGCAAAGCTCAGTAAGTGCGAGTTCTGGTTGAGCAGCGTGGTATTCTTAGGCCATGTCATATCTAGCAGTGGGATATCTGTGGATCCCAGGAAGATTGAGGCTGTGATGGAGTGGGCTGCACCCACTTTTGTACCTGAGATACGGAGTTTTCTCGGTTTGGCAGGATATTACCGACGTTTCGTCGAGGGTTTTTCGAAGATCGCCAAACCCCTGACACAGCTGACTCAGAAGGGAGTCCCATTCTTTTGGTCTGAGGCTTGTGAGGAAAGTTTCCAAGAACTGAAGCGTCGCTTAACTACAGCGCCTGTGTTGGTAATTCCGTCTGAGAATAAGAGATTCGCCTTGTATACGGATGCATCACTACAGGGTTTGGGCTGTGTGTTGATGCAAGATAAGCACGTGGTGGCTTATGCTTCGAGGCAGTTGAAGTCTCATGAGACCAGATACCCAGTTCATGACTTGGAGCTGGCGGCTATCATCTTTGCCTTAAAGATTTGGCGGCATTATCTTTATGGTACTTTATTTACCATCTTTACGGACCATAAGAGCCTGAAGTTCTTATTCACTCAGGCAGAGTTGAATATGAGGCAAAGAAGGTGGATGGATTTACTCAAAGACTATGATTGTGAGATTGAGTACCATCCGGGTAAAGCGAACTTGATAGCAGACGCCTTAAGTCGGAAGGTGAAGAGTACTGCTGAGGATGCTATGAGTCTATCAGCTATGATGACTTCTTATTGGGATCTGGGCTATGATTTCGATATAGACACGTCGCCCGTGCGAGTGTCGACCTTATTGGCGGAGCCAGATATATTTGAGGCAATCAGGAAGGCCCAGAGGTCGGATAATGAGGTTCAAAGATGGACGTCATTGGTACTTAAAGGTCAGCCATCCAAGTTCAGAGTGGCTGAGGATGATTCTTTAAGACTGGGCAACCGATGGGTAGTCCCAGATGCACCAGAGTTACGTAGAGGAATATTGGAGCGATCTCACAGTAGTCGGTTCAGTATCCACCCAGGAGGAAGAAAGATGTATAAAGACCTATGCGGTCAATTCTGGTAGAGGCGCATGAAGCGTGATGTGACTGCCTTCATTAAAAGATGTTTGATCTGCCAGCAGGTAAAGGCAGAGAGACAGAGGCCTGGTGGCGAGCTGAAGAGCTTAGAGGTACCCGAGTGGAAGTGGGAGCATATCTCTATGGACTTTGTGACCCACTTGCCAAGGACGGCCTCGGGATTTGATGCGATCTGGGTGATCGTAGATAGGCTGACGAAGGTGGCTCACTTCATCCCTTACAATATGTCATATACATACTTGAAGATGGCCCAGATGTATATACGGGATGTGGTGAGGTTGCATGGTATTCCAGTCTCGATAGTGTCTGACAGAGACCCGAGGTTCACTTCACATTTCTGGGAGGGTCTCCAGACAGCTTTAGGCACAGAGGTGAGACTGAGTACGACCTATCACCCTCAGACAGACGGTCAGACAGAGCGTACCACTCAGACGCTCGAGGACATGTTGAGGGCATGTATTTTGGAGTTTGATACTCCGTGGCAGGATTCAGTGCCACTGGTGGAGTTCTCCTATAATAAAAGTTATCAGGCGAGCATTCAAATGGCTCCTTTTGAAGCTCTGTATGGATGACGATGTAGGTCACCGCTATATTGGGAGGACTTGACTAGCAAAGCGGTCGGAGGACCGGATATGATTAAGAACATGGAAGAAAAGATTAAGATGATACGCCAAAAGATGAAAGCGGTCCAGGATAGGCAAGCAGCCTATGCCAATAAGCGGCGACGATCGCTGGAGTTCCAGTTAGGAGACAGGGTCTTCTTAAAGATCTCGCCCTTCAGGGGTGTGGTTCGGTTTGGTATACGGGGAAAGTTATCTCCGAGGTATGTTGGGCCATATGAAGTTTTGCAGCGTATCGGTACTTTGGCCTACCGTTTGGCTCTACCGCCATCTTTATCTAGCATACACGATGTTTTCCATGTCTCTATGTTACGAAAGTATGAGCCAGACCTGTCTCATGTCTTACAGCCTACTGAAGTTCAGTTAGACTCAGATGTGTCCTACGTAGAACGACCAATCAGAATTCTGGATCGAGAGGATCGCAGACTACGAAGCAAAGTTATACCGATGGTCAAAGTTCAGTGGGATCGTCGGGGTGTCGAGGAGGCTACGTGGGAGACGGAACGGCATATGGTGCAGCACTATCCGGAACTATTCTCTGGTATGTTTTTATGTTTAGTTTCGATGTGGTGATGCATGTGGATTTCGAGGACGAAATCTTATAAGTAGGGGAGTAATGTATTACCCCGAAATGTTATATGATTATGTGCCATGATGATGATTTATGATATGTTTAAGGGTTGTGGTGTATTTAAATTGGGGGTTATATTTATGAGGTGATGTTATAATTTAGGGGGCATGTTGTGTGTTTTAAAGTGATGTATTAATTAAATGAAGTTATAAAATATCGAGTGAGGATATTTTAATACATCTTACTAAATACCGGGACACAATTAAACACCACATGACCACCCCAACCCTCACCACCCCACCCCCCCCCAAAGTCGGCCACTTGCCCCTTCCCACTTGGCCACCACCATGCTCCACACTTGCTTAACCCATGCCCAATCACCACCATGCCCCACTCTCCTCCCATTCCAATCAATTCCCCTCATTCTCTCCTCCATTGTCGTCCCAAGCAAGCAGCTGTAGGCAAGGAAAGGCTGGATTTATTAGGTGAAAAACCTTGAAAAAAAAGAGGAGCAAAAAGATAGGGGTAAGTGGGTACCATGTTTTCTGGGTTATTGGTTGAGTTTGGGTTTTGTTGAATGATTTTTATTCATGCTAAGTATTGGTTTGGGTGAAACCTTTTTATGAGTAATTACATGGAAGTATTATGTAACTACTAGCATGTTTGCTCGAGCATATTACATGTTTTATGTGGTAGATTTCTAGTTATGAAACTATGTACTCGAAAATCTGGGCAAAGATGAACATACTCTGTTTTCTATAAAGGTTGGTTGAGGTCGAAGATTATGATGATGTTATGATGCAAGTTAGCATAGGTTTTGTTAAACCTTTGATTTAAGTACCTACATGGAAGTTTTATGAAGTTCTTAACATGTTTGTTTGAGCAAGTATGATGTGTTTTGAAGTAGAAATGAAGGTAGGAAAGGAGGTACTCAAAACTCTGGGGAAGTCCCGATTTTTCAGAGCGCTCGATCGATCGAGAATTTGGTCCCGATCGATCGAGCGAGGCAGAAAGTTTAAGGCATGTTTTGAATTTCAGGTGCCGATCGATCGAAGGATTTCTCGATCGATCGGTGAAGCTCCTCGATCGATCGGTAAAATATTTCGATCGATCGATCGAGGCAGAGTGTTTGGGCACTGTTTGTGCACAGTTTCTCGATCGATCGAGACCTTGGGGCCGATCGATCGAGAGAGGCAGAATGTTGAAAATAAAATGATGATTTATTTTGTTAAGTTTATGGTATGAGATGATATCGAGGCATCTAATATGGTATTATGTGGTCTTGTAGAACCATCCCAGGTACCAGCACAGTCAAGGAGATAAAGTCTATTGACTCCTCATCCTTTTGAAAAGGTACGTAAGAGACGTACGGGCATCGGACGGTAAAACACATCTCTACACTATGACTATGCATTTATCGCATGGATGTTTACGATGAAATGATGATGTTTATACGATGTTTATATAATGATGTGATACGATGTTTATTATGTGGTAAGATGCCACAGGGTAAGATGCTCATATGGTAAGAGGCCATACGATTTTATTATGTGGTAAGATGCCACGGGGTAAGATGCCCATATGGTAAGAGGCCATATGATGTTATTATGTGGTAAGATGCCACGGGGTAAGATGCACATATGGTAAGAGGCCATACAATATTATGATGTGGTAAGATGCCACAGGGTAAGATGCCCATATGCATTAATATGAATCAGGGACAACAAAAAGAAGTTAATGAATAACCAGCATATTTACTTAACCAATATTTCATGCATTTACTACGATGTTTTTAAGATGTTAAGTAAGATTGTATATGCTCATGATGTGTTGTCCCTGTAGGTACACTTTTGGACTAAAGGACTAAGGGTCGGGTTGAGGCAGTGAGCTACGAGGAACACAGGAATGTATAGGATTCAAGTTATGACTAGTATCTACTCTAGGAGTAGTGTAAATCTAAATTTTGTCATTCTTTTGGAATGTAATGAATTATTTTTGAAGTTTTGTATTTTGGCCTGTAATCCTGTTAGCTCATGTAACAACCGGAACCA
Source organism: Haberlea rhodopensis (assembly GCA_907163345.1). Classification (NCBI taxonomy): domain Eukaryota; kingdom Viridiplantae; phylum Streptophyta; class Magnoliopsida; order Lamiales; family Gesneriaceae; genus Haberlea; species Haberlea rhodopensis. The sequence goes on along the minus strand of CAJQUN010000003.1, from coordinate 29,546,340 downwards.
TAAGATGTTATCTAATGCATGATTAGTCCTTCTTATGTCACTATAACACTGTCAGGGTAGCGAGGCCCTACAAATCTGCTCTTTGAGGGTAGCTTCAGGTTGGATGGCCTCCTCCGGTAATGCCTTTTTCGGTAAAGTAAGATGTCTGTAATAACTTCTTCTTCATCTTCATTCTGTTCTCTGAATGACATAACATTTATACCATCAAAGGTTATTTTTCGCTTTTGACCAGTTCCTTGTTGTCTAAGTTGAAGAATCGCTTGGCCAAATTTTCACTGATCCTTCATCTTTGAGTGTCGAAGTCTGCCTTCATCACCACGCTTGCTGCGAAAACGATTAGGAAATTTCCGGTGAAATGCTTCCCGTAGTCATTGGACAATGATCTTATAATCACAAAGGGTTGTGAAACTAAGCAGCCGTGTCTCGCTCTCTTGTGTAAACCGCTTGAACGTCTAAAGAAAATTGTTTCCTAGTAGCAGATCAGCGTTTGTATCATGGAAATAAATATGTTGAGTCTTGACTTTGTACCAGAGGTACCACCTGCTCCGTCGATTATGATTTCCGCCGACTGGACTCCTTCATTAAGAATAATAATCCATTTGGAAAAATCTCTTCCGGCAATGGCTGGTAATTTCTCACCAACTTCTTTAGGGAAGATGTCACGTTTGACAGTGCATATTCCAGCTTCTGAATCAAAATAAGATGCAAAATATTCTGCTCAATATTTCTCCTATAACATCCCAACTGAGATGTATATTGAAAATGGACTGGTGGTCATCTGATTTGATATCTCTTTCCTTCCACCGTGAATTATATTCCTTCTTGTAATCTTTCACAAGGTTTATGTTCCTCAAGAAACTCGATCCCAAGAATGAGTTGTTCTGGGATCATACATGCAGTTCCTTCAATTGCCAGATCATTTTCACCAATATGAAGCTTTCCTTGGTACTTGCCAACTGTTGGTTGCTGCAAATAATATAGGACATCACAAGGGAAGATATCATTATTCTCAGTGATATCGAAGATTATCTGCACTTCTCTCCAGCCTTCTGTGCATTTCAGCATTCCTGGTGTTTTGAATATATCAAGGATTTTCTGAATCTTGCTCGAGACTGCCTTCTGCTTTTCCCCGGGATAATTACTGATTAACCTATCATATTGGAAAGACATCCTTCTTGGTTCGATAATAAGGCTCCTGCTTCTGTTCAGGACAGGCTGGTCTTGTATCCTCATGTCGATCTGTCCAATTGTCGGAGTATCAATAATATCCAGCAACACTGCTTTAGCGAAATCTTCGAAGATTCTAGGGACTTTGATAAATTCTTTTCTAAAGAATACTTCTCAATGATGAGTATTCGAGAGTGCGTATGACACTTTGTAGGTGATCGAGTAAGGCATATTCCCTTCCTTCATCAAATCACTTCTTTTAAAATCTTGATGAAGAGTCAGAACCTTGTTGAAATCTCAATCTCCCAAATGGTATGCAATTTTAGGATAGATGTTGTAAGCCATCTTTCCAGCGTACAAATTTCCCGCAACTGCTCCCAAACAAGAATCTTTGAGGTTCGGGATTCTGTTGTCAAAGATTGCCAGATTGAGTGACGAATCAATTCTTTCCTTGAAAGTTGCCCTGATGATCACTCTAATGGCTCCAATATGAATCCATGAAAGTGTGTTAGCAACTTTTTTTTTACCTTGTTCTTAATCTCCTGGATTTCTCTGTAGGCGATTAACTGTATTTTAATTTTGTTTCTCGTGAACTCCATCGGGATAGCAAATTCATATGTTGTCACCTTATGGATAATTTGATGCTTCCTGCTTCGAAGACCAATCATATCCATGGCTTTTTCATTGCTCCAATTCTAAAATCATTACACATCTGCAGCTTTGGCTCTTCCTTCATGATACTCATAAGAGTTTTATGAGAAACAGTAGTATCAGAGAAAAATCCTGACGACTCTTCTCTGATCATGTGTTGAAGGAACTCACCTTAACTCTGATTCTGAACTTGATTCACCTCAATTATCATAATATATATCTTCTTCGTTGATGCTTTCATATGATGGAATATCATCAAATTGATACACCTGCATCAAATCCTGGAAATAAACAGCATCCTCGAACTCCTTAGTATGCTCAAACTGTCTTATTCCTTGGCTTTGGTTTTCTGGACAATCTGTAGAGATGTGTTCTCTTGCTCCGCATGTCCAAAAGTTACAATATTTGAAAATTTCATTTGCACGAGTATGAGTGCGTCTGAAAGTTCTTTTCATCGGTGCTCTGCTAGAACCCACTTGATTAGAACCCGTTGACAAGGTTCTACTTCTGGTTGGTCCTGATATTTGCCCTGATCTGTAACTACGATCTTTCTGCTTTGACCATAATTTCCTAGGTATCCATGAAGACCTAGTTCTTCTCGAGCTACTTCCTCGGGCATAAGGATGACTCCTATGTTTCTTCATCTTTTGCATTTGGGGGTAGTTTCCAACGATCGCAGTGATATCATTTCCCATACAGCAAAGATGAGCTGTTTTGTTGATTCCTTTTAGCTTCTTGTAATTCTTTTGGACTTTTGTTGATAGCACCACTCCACCAGCTTCATTTTAAGAAATGACATTCTCCTGGCCACCGTTTCAATCCCTTGTGGTGTATATTCCTGGATAAGCATTTCTCTCCATGGACTTGGTATCTTGGCAAAGAGCAGCTTGCTGCATCATTTTCCTGCATCTTTGCCTTCCATCTATACTCAATAAAGAGTTTGATGTACTCGTCTACATAACGTATATCATGTAGTTTCAGGCTAATTAGAGCTTGTCTATATTTTTTAGCCTTCTCTTCTTCCATTCCTTCGAAGTATCCCTACACCAATGAAACAGATTTTAAATAATTTTGCCATCTTGTCCATAATTTTGACTGATCATTCCAGACTCATTTTAAGGAGGAAAATGAATCCTTCTTTACTTAGATGAAGCGTTACTGCTGATATTCTCATTGCTGAAGCCCATTCATCAATAATAACTTCTCGATTTTTAAAATCCAAGATATCCATGTTGAGCATAAGTCCATATGGATGAATCGAATCTAACTGAGACTTTCCGTAAGGCGTTTGTTGTATATCTGGCATGCGGGAACGATTCATTGTTCCAACTGGGGGATCCAAAGCTGCTGAGGAAAAAACTCCAGGATGCGACATCCTTTGATCTCCTTCGGGTGGATTGTATGACCCGAAACTTTCTTGTAGTGGGGTTTTGGTTACTATTTAACGACTTGATTTGTCTTTAAGTCTACGAGATTTAATCCCGCAAATGAATCGACAAGATCACGTAGATCTTCCAGGTTGATTCTTTCCATTACTTTGTGGGAAGTATTGGTTCTCCTCGTAGTACTGCAGTCATTTTTTCAGTCTCTGTCATGGGTCTTTGGACCTCCTTGGCTTTTCCTTTTTGATGTAAAAGAGGTTATGTTCCATAGGATGGTGGTAACCATCATCCTTTCCTTCTCCCTAAAGAACTTGGTCTTGACTCCAACTCATTGACTCGGGTTTGAACATCTCGAAGGTTTTCCAGAATTTCCTTATGATGTTGAATCATAATCTCCATCTGTTTTTGAATCTGATGGACCTGTGCAGGGACATGGTATTGAAGATATCCATAACGCTGCATTGTCTTCTGGATTTATCTAAGATCTTGGGATATCTTAGAAGAATCCGTCTCGATGTCTCGAAAGGTTGGTTCTCCCATCCTATTTGTCTGTTCCGGATCCTGTTGAGTGGTTGGGATCTGGAATCATGTAGTTGTGCTCAGGGTGATCTCTCTCCTAAGCCTCGGTTAACTCGAATTGTAGCTTGAGGTTCATCATGTAAAGGTTCATCACCGCCTTCTCCTGTTCTTGATACTGGGATATGATAGCTGTGCTAGCACCAATCTCCAGTAGAATATTACACTTCTGGTTGAAGTATTTAGCTTCGGCCAGAGATCCTTGATTTATTTTCTTCCAATTTCTGGAAGTACCACCTGCATGACTTGCACCACGAACATTCGTTCGGATCCATAATATTTCTTGAATCGTCTCCTCCGTATATGTTACAAATTAATATTCAAGATGTTATTATAGTATTTCCATAATAAACATATGCTCTGATACCAATTTTTGAAGACGGGTCGCGAAGGAAAAGATTATTAGAAAAAATGGTAAAACTTTGTGTAAATTTGAAAAGCATGCAATTAATCACTTTTATCTTTGGAAGGGGTAAATTGGTGAAGTGTTGTAGGGTAGGGAGTTAGTATGAGATGAAAATATTGTTGGGGAGTTGGAATATAGAATAGTGGATAATATGAGTAAAGTTAAAGAAAATTTGGGTTTGGAGAGTTTTTATGAGTTTACCCTTAATTTCATCTATAGCATCAAGCATTTTTTTCTTTAATAGAAACATGTATTATATTAATAGGACATACTGATACGATGAAAAAACAAGGCAACAAACGCCCCAGGCACGATCCGCAAAAGAAGCGGTAATTAAATGAAGTTATCTATACAATATTATAATGTCTAAACCCCTTATAAAAACTAACTTGGTATGACCATTTTTACATTCCAAACTTACCCTTCTTTTCTTTTTAAAATTACCAATATCTAATTACATTCATGCCCTTACCAATTTAAAATATTACCATCACACTTGCTATCTATTTACCAATCAATTTACATTATGACATTCACAATCATACAAATTACCATCATACCTATTATATAAATTATCATATTATCCTAAAAAAAGTATTATATTCCAAAAAAAATTAAATATAAAATACTGTATAATCATTTTATAATTTAAATTAAAAAAACTAAAACCAAAATAAAAAACGACGTTACAAATCACAATAATTTACAAAAAAAAATGTATATGCACGCAAGACGTGCAGAATGAGACTAGTTTAATTTAAAACTTAGACTACTTTATCATTTTATATGATTTCAATTTGGGTTTTGGTTCTCGTTTTTTATTTTTAGAAACCATAATTTTAGTTACTCGTCCCTCATTTATCTTATCTAAATTGATTTTTCCACATCACTTCAATACCAGATATTGTTGCTGCGGCCGACATTTCATTGGCCTTATCTGAGATATTGTTGATATGTCTGACATTCCATCCGCAATTTATCTAAATTTGATGTCACGTATAATATTACGCATTTATTTTAATCTACTTATATCATTACTTATTTAAATTTGAACTTTATAATAGAAAACTATTTTTTTTTTTAAATAAAACATGGACTCAGTATTATATCTCCTTTTTCCATTATACAGAAACGATAATTGTACCTAAAAAAATATAGATAATGCAAGAGAACATTATAATAATTAATAATCATAAATTTTTCTTCTTACAAAATTCAATACTAACCTTGAGTTTTAGGTTTTAGCCAACTCATTAGATTTTAACCATATTATTTTTAACTTTATTATATTAAAATAAAAACATTGGTTTAATTTAATCACTTCAAATTATTTTTATTACATTTTGTTTAGTTATCAATGTTGACAGACTTACATGAGAAATTCATTGATTTGATTTATTGGAACTGCTTTCAGACGGAATTTATATTCAAGTTCGTATAATAAAAGGTGGATTATATATAAACCATCTAGCTTGAATAATTATGAATTCTTCTCTTTTAGTTTAAACAATAACGTCTAGTTCATATGTTATGTATTTTTATGTGGGGAGACATTTATTTTCCATTTATCTATTACAAATAAGAAGGAGTGAATTCATAATACAACACGGGCTCCATCTAGTATTGTTCAAATTAGAAGTCAAAAGTTATAATAAACTTATTTTGCGGATGAGATATTTGTAATTTTTCCTAATTAAATATAAGGCATTGTATGTGTGCCTCTATGACAAGCGTATAGTAAAAACCATCGAATTTTTATTTAGAGATTTCTCTAAAAAAGTATTTTAAAACTAAATTCAACCTTAATCTTAAAAATAAAATATGTAAAGAGAATTTAAAAATCGACCCATAAACTTTTATTTGGGTATCTAAACGTGTAGTTCTTTTTATTTAGGCAAAGAGTTAATGAAATTAAGTTGGGACTCAAGCTCAATTAGAAAAATGATACAAATGAATATTTTCAAAAATCATTAATATGTTAAAGTTTAAGTATAAATATCTGTATTTTTTTTCTTTTTAAAATCATTTAAACATTTTATATTATTATTATTATTACTATTATTATTATTATTATTTATTTATTTATTATTTTGGTGCCTTAGGCACACGCATTGTCTTTGATTTGTTATTTGCCTCTCTTTTCAGTAAGTGGGAGAATGTCCTGCCAATCAAATTGGACTAGGGATGGCAACGGGGCGGGTTTGGGATGGGTTTGGCCAATCTCAGGACCCGCCCCGCTACACATAAAACCCATACCCGCCCCGCAAACAATTTTTTTTTTATAAAAAAAAAAAATTTGGTAGAAATTCATTTTGAAACACAAAAATTGAGTTTTGAGATTGAATTTAATGTTTTCCTCTAGTAAATATTTATAATAAGCATCGTAAAACTATCTTTAAACTATCAAATATTTATTATTTAGTTTTTATTCCATTCAAAATTTTCAACTTCTTTACCATAAACACATGAATTTTGATATGAAATTAAACAATAACACATTATTGTACAATCAAAGAAGTGAAATGTATATTCAATATTAATTTTTTTAAAAAAAAAAATTAAAAATGCATAGCGGGGCGGGTTCGGCCAATCCCAGGACCCGCCCCGCCCCACTTCCAAACCCGGTTGAAGCGTGTTTGGACCCGCCCCGGCGGGTCGGGTTCAATACGGGTCCGGGTTTGGACCCGCCCCATTGCCATCCCTAAATTGGATACCCCTAATATGTATTTCCAAAAATATCCTTAACCTCAATTTAGAAAATATATATACACAAAATAGATAATATTATGCCACAACTTTCCATATAATAAATGGATTGTCCTAACCTCCAATAACAAAGTTATTTGCCTCTCTTTAAATGTTAACAAGCTAACCTCAAATAGCTAGTCACTCAAAAAACCCTAATCAATTTTCTCAACAAAAAAAACCCTAATTACTTGAAAATATATATATATATATATATTCAAAAACTCAAAAATGCCCTTCCCACACTTTTATTGAATTTTTTTTATTGTCACACATGTTTATTGGTCGTCACATCGTAATATTGGTTTCATTTTTTGAACTCCTCAAATCCACTTCTCACTCTTAACAACTCCCGCTTTTGTTAAAACCGCCAACGAAATTTTTTTGTCACACACAATTACGTTTGTTTCATCTCCACTATTTTAATTTCAAATCTAGAACAATATTTTTTTCGAGTTATAATGAACTGGATGAGGTTACATACACAACACGTGTGCGTCGACACTAGTGTGTGTATTTATATCAACCAATTTTTTTTTAAAAAAGGAGGAGAAGTAAACCCTCAATCTTTAGGTCCTTAGTCCTTAGTGCCAAAGTGAAATTGAAAGTAGATGCATGGAGTCAAAAAAGCAAGATCACTCTTCCCCATACATACGCTCTCACATTCATTCTTTCCATTCTATTTACATGTATAACTCTATTTGGCAACTTTGAAATCTACTTTCCCATACTTTAATGACTGTTTGATAAAAAGAATGCCCTGCTCACAACCAGCTACCACTTACCATGGCATGCATATGTTGTCCAGGGGCGGAGCCAAGATTCAAAATTAAGTTGGGTTAGTTAGGTCAGCTAGGGCTAAAGAATTATCACGATTTAGAATGTTGGGCTAAAAAACTAATTTTCAAAAATTAACACTATCTATGTATATATTATGCCTTGAATCCTTTATATTTTAAGGCCTTCTACCCATTATTCCCCTTTCCCAACTGGCATAAATATCATATTGGATGGCATTATATATACGTATAAGCAAAAAAGAAAGTGAGTGAAGATTATTTGATGGATTTAATATTATAAAGTGGAGTTGGAGTTTGACATATTTGTTAACATGTACACAAATTCCCATCCACTCGCACCCCATTTCCACTTGTTACTCCATACGTCTTGTGCTGTCAAATTAAAGATATAGGTAGCTTTTAACTCCAAAAGTCGAAAAAGAAAAGGTATATATACATATGTGACACAAATTTTATTCCAAAAGTAATCACCACATTATCAATCAATTAATCTCTATGTTACACGAAATTTTCCGGGTAAATACATAAAAACATCCCTGCAGTTTGGGTCTATTCCCGATTCAATCCCAAAAATTATCAGTGGCCTGATTTAGTCTCTAAAATTTTAAAAAAAATCTCAATTTAGTCTCCTTTGTTAAGTCGATCATAAGAAGCAAATAGAGAGAGACTGAATCAGGAATATTCTAAAACTTCATGAACTGGATTGAGAACAAAACAAGCTCGATTTAGTCCCTAAAGTTTTAAAAATTCCCTAATCAGTCCATCTTCATTTGTTTCTCACGGCCGACTTAAGGTCAAAGATTGAACCGAGAGTTTTAGGGACTAAACCAGGTCACTGATTTAGAGACTGAATCAAAAATTGACCCAAACTGTAGGGACGTTTTAATAATTATCCCAAATTTTCCGCTCATGAACTTATAGAAGGTACTACTTAGTGATAGATGTTTTGTTTGTAAAATAAAAAAATAGATTACGATACACTTCCAGTTCTAAACCGAAATCGAACCGTTTTGGAACGCATGACGGAAAAATAGTTTTGAGACCATAATTTTAGTTCTGGTTTTGGTTTATGGTTCTAGGAGAACCGATACTGGTCTAACACTAGATGATTTATACGTCAACTAACTATGCATGAATCCTTTATGGCCTGAAAAGTGCGTATTATTGTGAAACTTTGTATCAGTATTTTCTTGACCAATCTGTAAGAAGGTCATAATTAACCTCTCCCCCCACCACCCTTTACATTTGTGAAACTTTTAATTATGATGCTTTCATAGGAACGTGGGAAAGTTGATTCAAAAGGACAAATCTTGATACCCTTAAAATTTATGAATTGAATTTTAATATTTACAAGTAATATTACAACACATTTCTTACCAATAATATTTCATTCATTGACGAGGATATCCAACAAACAGGATGAGAGAAGGTGGGGACAGTCACCTCTTACGTAAATAAAATAATTTTATGATGTTTTTTCATAAATTTTATAAAAATGGGTATTTTGCATCCTAGTAAATTTTTTTTATCACCCTAGAGTCTTAGATGTTTAGATGAATTATCTATAGACACCTTCTAGTTTAAACAATTACAAATTTTACCATTCTAGTTTAAACAGTAACATCTCATTTCATACTATGTATTTTTATGTCAAATTCTAGAGGAGACAATTGTAATTTTTCCAATATCTATTGCAAACTAGATGGGTGATATTCCCTTTGTGATTGGTTCAGGGAACCGATTTGCTGCTTAGCTTGAGTCTATTGACTTATCTTTCTTGATATCTCTTTATATTCTGGTTTGAGTACCCATTGTACTCTAGTTATATCATTATCTTTTTAAAAAAAAAAACTAAAGTGCTAATATTGCAATGCAAATATTCTACATGGGGTTCACCCGTTATTGTTCAAACTAAATGTCAAAATTTGTAATAAATCTTTTCTATGGGAATATATTCGTAATGTGTGGTGAATCGGAAGCTAAGAGGCAGCCCTCATCCCAACGGTACCGTGCATCAAATGTAATAATTTTTTTCTATATTTAATTCGATATCGACGATATCTGACATCATAGGTTGAAAAATGAATGTATCATATTAAAACCAAATTTTGATGCATTAGATGACCAAGATTGTATTATTTTTGGAATACCTCCTAGTTTTAACGATACGATGACAACTAACGAGCAAGTTAATAAATGTTTTGTTGACCGATTATAAGAGCATTGCATGTGTTGCATTGAGTGTCTTCTTGCCATTTTTCATGCAATTCCAAAGTTACGAGGTACTTAGGCACTACTGCGTGTACATATTTATATGATTATATTTATGAAGTTTCTTGTCACAGCGTGAATTATTCTATGAAGAACAAAAGAAATGCATGTGAAAATATGCATTATATAGTGTACTATGGTCTTCTGCTTTATATGGACCAAGTCTTGTTATATACCAAAATATATGAATATGTATCTATGTGTGTTGATGTATGATATGACTCGATTCATAAAAAAAAATTCAACAAAACGGGTGGTTGATTAAAATAAGGCTTTTGATATTGACAGAGCAGCTTGCTGTCTGACCAATTTTGTTGAAATTCTATACCCATGTCTGGTTTTTTTTTTTTTTTTTCATTTTGAAAATTTGCACATGGGAGCACATGCCTTGGGTAAATTTGGGGTTTCAACAAAATTGCTCAGACAACAATATTTGCTGTTATGATAATATCAGAAGTCCTAAGGTAAGTCTTATTTTATTTTATTTTTCCTCCACTCATCTTAAGGATCCATCCGATGGTATATAATTGTGCTTGTAGTAGGATATGAATATATGTAGTTGTGTTTGATTTATTTATAACAACGTCCATGGATAATTAATTTGATTAATAATGAAGTAAAATATAATAATTAATAATATGCTTGGTGTAATTAATTTTGTGGGGTGTTTTTTTCAATGATATGGTAAAATTTAAATCTAAAAATAACTAATTTCACTAGAAATACATGATATCAAGGTTAGAGATGTTCCTATTGTGACAAAGAGACCATTGTTGATGTGTTTCTTTGGATAAATATCCCGAAGACATAATACCGAACACAGATACCCGAACATCATTAAACCCTGCTCAGATTTTTGGTAAAATAAATAGCGGAAGACCCGTGCATAACTGACAAATTAACGGGTGCGGACAAACGTGCATTGATGGCGCGTGGATTTCTCGGACATGTCTGAAATCCATGATGCCGTGATCGAAGGAGATCATGTTCTGGATTTCTCGCATACCACTCACTGGGATTAACTCTATAAATACATGCCTAGGGTCTCATTGTAAAAATGATTGGACTTTTGAGGAAAGAAAAGACTCCGAAGAGAGCACATTGAGTATGTTCAACGTTTTCCCATATTTTCCAATATTCTTGTTTAAAGCTTTGTTATTAGCATTTTGTATCCAAGTCCTGTAACACATACACTTTTATAGTGAATAATTTATACTTAACAAGATCCCGTGGTTTTTCCTTCATTTTTGAGGGTTTTCCAAGTAAAAAATTTAAGATCACATCATTTGTTAAATTCAAATTTAACCATGAGTAATTCTCCTTGATTTTTTTGTGCAACTAAATTGTATTTTAAAGTGGAATAATTATTTGGGAGAATTTAAATTTAAGTTGGCTTGTTTTGGTTAATCCCATAAGTAGTCAAATTTATGTATTAATCCAATAAGTCTGATGTTTTGTTATGGTCTTTTTCACAGGAGTGTTGACATGACTCAAGATATATTAGCAATATCCAACATTCATGTCGATAATTTTTGATTGCCACATCAGGAATACTTGGTACCATGTCAGTATTTCGATAAAAAAAATTAAAATAAAAAGTTTAAATAACCAACTTGTGAGACTAAAAACAAATTTTGATTACTTATAGGAACAAAAATCAAAATAGAACAATTATAAAATGAATTTTTCCTATTTCCCCTACTATTTTCCCCTCTATTTAGTTTTATATGTCTACTTCTCCTATTAGTCTCTCTCCTCCATCTTGTTCGACTTTTATCTGCGCTACTGTTTACCGTCCATTTTCTTCATTTCTTTGTTCCTTCTCATCCTCCTATATCTTCTCAAGTAGTAGGGTCTTAAATACCTTTCTTCGTTTTAAGCCGGTGAAAGCCTAAGTCCGGGTCCATTACTTCTTTTTTTTTAAATAAGGGAATGACAAAAGTTTTATTCCCACATCGTGGAACTCGACCACTAATCTTCCTTAAAAAAATGAAATTTAACCAAACCGACAAAGCTGGGAGCTCTATTACTCTTTCTTGACAATACGGGAGTGTAAGGATTTGAACTAAAGTCGGGAACTAAAATTGTTTGGAACAAATCAACATGAGAATATATATATTTATTTTTAAATAAAGGAATAATGAATGAAAAAGTCAAAATGAAATTTTATAAGAAAAAAATTTACTTTTATAAATTCAATCTCTTTTTCATGTGAATAAAAATTTTACCCACCAAATAAAAATATTATTGTTACGACCGATCAAGCCAAGCAACACATTAGTGTAGACTATTTTGTTGGTATCGTAACTCTTGGGATTGGTTTCGAGCCATTAAAATTTTCTAACATCACATCTCATCAAATGGAGCATTTTTGTTCCATCTTCTTTGCTTACTTCAAAATATAAAAGCACAGCTTATGCGTGGATCAAGAAACAGTAGTGGTTGGGCAACTTTGAATGGCGGAATATATATCCCGATTTAAGTATAGAAATAGACTGAATGCAAAATAAAATTTCAGAAGGGACGACTCTAGCACTAGTTGGTTGGTTGCTACTTGCTGCCTCTAAGGTACTGCCTTCAAATGTTGACAATCTTTGGATGAAAATATTCATATTCAATGGCTTGATGTGCTCCTAAAGACAGCATCAAACCAACCCCCAACACATACCCCTTCGGATTTTCCCAAATTTGACATGTTCACTAAATTGAGTTTTTTTTTCATTAGCAACCACATGAAAAATTACAAAATTGGTCATATACCGCAATTTTGATTCTGATCATGTATTTAATCGAATTTAGTTTTAGTGCAATAATTTGCTAAGTTTACAATACTTGTCCCTTTTTTGCTCGAATATTGATGTGACTCTGATCATTGTTGACGTGATTTTGGATATTATTAATGTAGCCGACGTCGCGTCAGGATCTCGCCCGACATAACGTTATGATCTTAGTGAAAATAACCAATTTGCAAAAGAAACAAATTTTAGAACAATCAAGACAAAAATCAACATTAAGTCAACTTACATGACCAAATTTGTTATTTCTTCCATCCATCCTTATCTGCATATTTTATTCAATTTAGTCAAAATGCTTATAACCTCCACTAAGTTGAACTAACAAAGAAACTTGTGGCACAAAGGGTTTCCAAATCATTTAAAATCACAACATTTTCACCATAATTTGCTGGCCTTCTGCTTGACTGATGAGGCACTCATGAAGCAAGTCTTTCAAGCTTTTCTAAACGTTACTGAATATAAGTAATCATGGGGTTGCCCATCTGTCTTCAGATCAAAACAAATAAATAAGAGAACAATCTTTAAAATATTTTCAATGCACCAATCATTCATTTCAACGGCACTCACACTTTTATTCAAATTCGATGCAGGAAAATCCCGATATATTACCTGTCAGTGAAAAAAAAAAAAGAAGTGGTGTTACTGTGATGACTGATGAGGCAATGATTCAAGGATTGATGAGGCAAATGGGTATTAAACAAGTGGGGAATGTTAATTGCTTCTATGTATCGGGAATATATATATATATATATATATATATATATATATATATATAGGTCAATAGAAGTATGTCAGACCCATTGAACTAAAGAATTTCCCAACGTTATTACACTGGGCAAGCCAACCCCATCCATCAGTGAGAGTCCAGATTCTTCTATTTTTAACCAAATTCAACACCTTTGGCACCAATTTAATTTGCGTAAGTCCTTTGTTTTTATCATTTTTTCAGAGGTCTTTGTTTTTATCATTGGCTCATTGCGTACTGTCAAATCAATTTGTCCTTTTGGTCATTTCCCTATACATTCGACAGTTTGTTAGCAACAACATGGGATCCAACCTAATAGTTTCTAGAGTTATGATGCGATGCGATAACCGAAAGTGAAATAAGATAAATATTTGATTTTTTTGGATCATTGAAATGTCGAATTTGGACGAAAATATAGTTTTTTTTTTGTGGTAATACGGTTACGTTTGATGTTGCCATGTTCTTAGGGTCAGATAAAATCATTGACTTGGAATATTTTAGATCAATAATTGATACATATCAGGATACTGATTTGAGGGTATAATAAAAATTTCGTAATAGGACAATTTAACAAAACAAGTTACTTCTCCGTGGTCTGATGCCGATTTAGGAAAATTTGTTTGTTTATACTTATAGATTTTATTGGCGATTATGTGTTAATCAATATTTTAATTGATTTATTATATTCTCCGCTACATAAAGTTTCCTCTATTGTGTCCTGCAATTCTTGAATTGGATCTTTTCTGTTTAAGTGAGAACCATGGCTCGCAAAATAGATCGTGGAATGGCCGAAACCATAACGAAAATGGTGACCGCCACGGTAAATTTTCAGGCTAAACAGATGTGTAATTATAACGATTATTTCATCTCTATCGCTGATCTGAACATCAATTCTGCTGTTTGGAATGGCGATTTCGCGGTCATCGCTGTAGTTGTGGAACATTTTTAAATATTCTTTCAATTTTTTCCAATTTTATTTTTATTTTTTTCATTAAATGTTTGACTAAATTATATAATTATTTTTAACTTTAATTTTTAAAAAAACTCCATAATAATAACCACAATCGTTCCGTAAAATATCAATGGAACTGAAATAACTGTCTCTGTTTGTGCCAATCCAATCGTTAGGGTATCCAAAAGGTAGTACCCTTAAGGACGCCCCCAACACAAGCGCTGAAAACCATAACAAAACTTCCTCTTGCTTTTTGTGTATCACACATTTGTGTTTAGTCATAAATCCCATCTAAATGATATTAACCAATATAATAAGCACCAAAGGCTGTGAATAGTGAACTGAGTCTAATTTCTAAAAGCGATGAACAGTGCCTTGCCAATTCTTCTGTTTTTTATTCATTATTTTCCTTTGTTAATTATTTATTTTCTCATTATGAACAGTAATCGATATTGGGCTTGTGGAAATGTGTTGGGTCTGTGGAAATAAAAAATGTCTGAGGCCCTTTTATTGATTCTGCTGTGGATTCAATTGGGCTAAGCTTTACTATTCATTACTATTGTAATGAATAATAATGAATAGTAAAATACTATTCATTTTTTTTTCCCAATTTTTTTTTTAATAAAATTCTTTTAGTAAAGTACTATTCATTTTTTTCCCAATTTTTTTTTTAATACAATTCTTTTTTGTTATTAAATATTGTTGATGCTTGTGTTTGGCCTGAACCGATTAGGAAAAAATATATCTTAATCGATGCACGCAACTTCAAATGTTATTTTTTCAGTTTATATAGTAAGATGAACATCATTTTTTTTAAAAAAAGATATAGTAGTCATTTGATTATTATTTTTGCCATTCAATTACCAAATAATATTCTTTTTTGTTTTTAAATATTGTTGGTGCTTGTGTTTGGCCTGAATCGATTAGGTAAAAATATATCTTAATCGATTTATGCACGCAACTTCATAGTAAGATGCACATCATTTTTTTAAAAAAAAGATAGAGTAGTCATTTGGTTATTTTTTTTGCCATTCAAGTACCATATAGTTGTTTTTTTAAAAAAAAATGTTAAAATCGGTCGTTCGAATTGTTATATTTTTCGATCAAATCAGGAAAAAATTGACCAACATGCTGGTACCCTGGCACCGCACGTTGTGCGGTGCCCAAAAAAAGCCAATATAATAAGCACCAAAGGCTGTGAATAGTGAACTGAGTCTAATTTCTAAAAGCGATGAACAGTGCCTTGCCAATTCTTCTGTTTTTTTTATTCATTATTTTCCTTTGTTAATTATTTATTTTCTCGTTATGAACAGTAATCGATATTGGGCTTGTGGAAATGTGTTGGGTCTGTGGAAATTAAAAATGTCTGAGGCCCTTTTATTGATTCTGCCGTGGATCCAATTGGGCTAAGCTTTACTATTCATTACTATTGTAATGAATAATAATGAATAGTAAAATACTATTCATTTTTTTTTCCCAATTTTTTTTTTTAATAAAATTCTTTTAGTAAAGTACTATTCATTTTTTTCCCAATTTTTTTTTTAATACAATTCTTTTTTGTTATTAAATATTGTTGATGCTTGTGTTTGGCCTGAACCGATTAGGAAAAAATATATCTTAATCGATGCACGCAACTTCAAATGTTATTTTTTCAGTTTATATAGTAAGATGAACATCATTTTTTTAAAAAAAAGATATAGTAGTCATTTGATTATTTTTTTTGCCATTCAATTACCAAATAATATTCTTTTTTTGTTTTTAAATATTGTTGGTGCTTGTGTTTGGCCTGAACCGATTAGGTAAAAATATATCTTAATCGATTTATGCACGCAACTTCATAGTAAGATGCACATCATTTTTTTTAAAAAAAAGATAGAGTAGTCATTTGGTTATTTTTTTTGCCATTCAAGTACCATATAGTTGTTTTTTTTAAAAAAAATGTTAAAATCGGTCGTTCGAATTGTTATATTTTTCGATCAAATCAGGAAAAAATTGACCAACATGCTGGTACCTGGTACCGCACGTTGTGCGGTGCCCAAAAAAAACTAGTATTATATAAAACAATTGAGCTGAGAGGAAATATTTTCTCAAGAAAGGGAACAAGAAATATGAACAACTTATGATTTATTTTGCGCTTTAGCACTATAAACATGTAAAATTGTATATAGTAATGGAAAGGAATGCATTCAAGAAATTTACAAACTTTGCCAGGTTAGAACTGTACAGCTCATTCGTCATCTTGCCTCAAAACTGTGCCGCTCCTTGAAGCTAGAACGACAAAGATCATATATATATATATATAGAAAATTTCTTCAGCCATTGATGGTTACGCTCCATAATCATCAAGAAATTCATGCTATCTCCAACTTCGATGCAAAACATAAATCCATTACCCTGTTATCAAAAATAGGTTATCGTCATGGTAGTTGTCTCCATTTAGCTGTCGGAAAACGTGTCATCCAAACATGGCTGTTCATGCTCTTAAGAATTTAAGAGAAACCCGGAAATTTTTTCAAAAGTTAGGCCACATTCTCTATCAAAGCCCGCCGGAATATTCGCCAAAACTCGAGTCCGGTGAGTCTTGCTCATCTTCCGACAGCAATTCATCTGTCACTTGACCATTATAACTCCCTGCTACACTTTTAATTCTATCATATTTACTGTTAACATTATCCCTTGCTTCAGAGTACTTTTCACAGATGCAAGACTGGGGGTTTTCGTGGAATACAACCCTTCCTGGCTTCACCTCATTAGGCTCTCCCATGAAACCAATCTGGGATTTTCTCACCTCCGAGGCGAACACTTCCCATTCCATGAGATATCGATCATGAAATAATCGAGATAGCTTTCTGGCGTTCGGGCGAATTGTTGGCTTGTGGCCAAAATATCTCCTGCAATAAATAAAAAAGACATTTATTATCGGAGGAATCACCGACCATAAGAAAAAAGAGTGATTATAAATTAATTACCTACTCCCGGCTAGTATTCTTGCCATATTTCCATTGTTATTTGCTACAAAAACATCACTTTCATCACAAACGATGAAGTCCAATGCAGCCATCCGAGAGGAATATGGCGAAAACTCTGCTAGCTCTTCCTCGCTTGCAAGACTCTCTTTTGTGTGAAAATTTGGGAACAGGGCTTTCAGAGGTGCCAGTGTTGCATTACCTCCGTATATTTCTCCCGACGCTACGTATATATGAACATCGTTCCCGAATCCTAATGCTCTCAACATCAGCCCAACTTCCTCAGGACTAAGAGGGCACTTTCCATTCCTTCGTTCCTTGTCGGGATTTTTCGTCTGCAAATTTCGTGCTAATGGTAATCTTATATACTGTGATCAAAACTTTTCTTAGTGTATATACAAAGGAAGCCCGACGTACATGTAAAGTAGGCCATCTCTTTCGTATCGCACCAAGTTCATTTATTTCTCTCTCTCCACCACCATAATAGCAACCAGAGAATGCCAGCATATCGGGTTCGTATCTGTCATGTTAAAAGCTTGCCAATTCTTAGCATGAAACCTCTTTCTCAAGAATATCAATCCTACATTGCAAATAAAGGTTTAGTTTAATATATACCTTAAATGCAGAGCAACAAAATGTTCGCTTTTCATTCTCATTCTTTCTGTCAGCTTCTTGCCCATCTCAAGAATCGGATCAGTATACCTCAAAGCATGGTAGTTAACTCTACATCTGAGTTTCTGTAAATCTAAGTCGAGCCGATTCGACAGCCTATAATCAAACTTCGTAAGCTGAACAGCCTGCACCTAAAGAGGCACACACAAGATATCAAGTGCTTCAGTGCTTGTATCACAACGAATAAAGAAAGGAAAATTTAACATATATACTCACATTCTTTTCATTAAACTTGGGCAAGATACGAGTCCGGTAGCATTCCGGATCACAATTCCTCGGAACACGCATAGTTACCACTTTGCCTACATTGTGTGGAAGTTGTTGTATAATTTTGACGTCCTTTGACAGAGATGTCTTAAACCAGGCTACATCAAAGATCTCAGAGAAGTTACTGCAGGGAAAAAATTATAAAGTCCGAGGGTCAGGAATATAATGCACCTTAATTTTTCAGGAATGCAAATGTTGAAAGAGTGAAATAATCAAGCAACCTGGTATCCTTCCAGAAAGATTTTTGGTCCAACATAGGAACAACCAGGTAGGCATTCAAGATATAGGCTGCAACCACAGCATCTGTTATCTGTGACCATAAGAGGTAAGATTTGAATTATCGAACATAAACCCAAGAGTTAATGCATTTGATTTATGAGACTTACCCCTGTTCTCTGTTGGTTTAAACCTCCACTCGTTTCGATCAACAAGTACCTATTAGGTTCCGTGTTCGTCTCGGAAGCTACAGTAGGTAATATACAGCTGAGGTCAGGATGGTTTCCGGAAAAAAAGACACTTAAAATGTATAAGCCCAAGCTTAAAAAACCACAACAATGGACATTCAGCGAGCGGCTGAAACTAAAATGATAAAAGTATTGGATAACACAGTGTTAGCTATCCATATTAAGCTGTTAAAAAGAGTTGAGATTTTTAATATATGTTGGAAATACGGTGATGTGATTCGAAAATGGCACAAAAATTGTTTAATCGGAAACTCAGATAATGCCGAGTTATACTTTATGTTTTTTTTTTAAAATAGATGTTTATGAACTCTCTGAGTATGAAAATGCGTATAAATATGCGATTGAATTAGGGATCAATCCGGACTCGGCCCAAAACATGACTGCTTAGCCCGGCCTGAAATCGGAACCGGGCTAACCGGTAACCGATCCGGATCCGGTAAGATACCGGAGAGGATCGGTGCTAAGGTTCCGGAACCGGAATCTTATTGGTTCCGCATCAAACGGATCCGGTTCCGGGCCGAACCAGAACCGAATCCGTTATCTTAAAAAAAATTGTTTTATATAAATATAATTGAGTTCATCTTAAAAGATAAATGTCAATTAGCTTAGTAGTTAGAGTTTCTTGCTCAAACGCACGAGGTCGCACGTTCAATCCCTGATCCGATAAGCATCCCTAGATTGAATGGATGAAATGAATTCTAAGATCTTGTTCTAATTTTCAAAAGTTGTGGCGATTTTTAGTGAATAGACAAAACCTTTCTGAATATGATCTAATCGATCGCAATATAGCTATCCATATTTCATCCATTCGTCAAGGTTCTACTAGTTTATGGTATGACTCTTCAATCTGCAATTTGGTTGTCCAAATTTGGAGCTAGGGACAATTTAGCTCATTTGGTATCGATAATAGACATTTCAACTCTTGTAGTTATAAATAAAAATTTTATCCCCCGTGGTATCCCTATTATGCTCTTTACTCCATGTGGTTTGTAAATAGACAGTGTACCCCGTTTTGATTTTCAAAATATGCAATTTACCCTATGTGATTTTCAAAACATAGCATACATGATGATCTGTTTTGCACCTATTCACATGCTACATGGGGTGAACAGCACAAACCACAAATGGATAAACTGGATATTTTCACAAATCACAGAGAAATAAACTGTCTATTTTGAAAACAACAACAGAGTAAACTGCATATTTTTAAACTAATCTATCTATTTTACACTTCTAAAGCTCAAAGCGAACTTTGCGTCGTGCATGAGTGCGGATTAGTCTCAGTCTCAATAGGGGAGGCCCAAATAGGAAGCTTTTGAAATCTTTGCCTTAGGCCCACTATTTACAAAAGGCCAAAAAAAAATTAATTTATTAATTAGGGGAAAGTTCAGGCCAATACCTAATGGTAAAACTTTGTTTATCCTAGTCCAGGAAAAAAACTTGCAATCATTTAAGTCAACTTTAGGTTAAAATGACAAAAGTGCCCTTAATAAGAAAATACGGCAATCTAAAAAAATTTCAATCTCTTACTTTCAGCATTTCGTTCGATTTCTCACCATTGCGATTCAAATCTCCTCGTAAATCTTTCTCGACAGTTACGGTTTACAGTTTTTTCTCTTCATCTCTTCGATTTTTCGTTTTATCATTTCGTTCCAGATTTTTTTTTTCAATTCCAGTATGTGCGTGTGTTTGTGTGTGTATGTGTGTAAGAGTGCATATATATAAATACATATATATATTTGAGGTTTTTTAGTTATTATGCATTAGTGACTATGCTTCTTTGCTCATTTTCAGAATTTACAGTCTGAAACTTGCAACGAAGAAGATGACCCAGCGAAAAATTAATTTGTGCACGAAATTATAAAAAATAACTGGTGCACGAAAATTATAAAAAATAACTGATGCACGAAAATTATTAACAGTAACTGGTGCACGAAAAGATTGAAAATCAGTAACTGATGCACTAAAAATTAGTAACTGATGCACGAAAATTAAAATCAGCTACTGATGCACGAAAATTGACACAAAGTTCGTGCACCAGTGTTGTATTTTCGTGCATCAGTGTTATATTTTCGTGCACCAATGTTATATTTTCGTGCACCAGTTACTTTTTATAATTTTCGTGCACCAGTTACTTTTTATCAGTAACTAATGCACTAAAAATTAGTATCTGATGCACGAAAATTAAAATCAGCTACTGATGCACGAAAATTTACACAAAAGTTCGTGCACCAGTGTTGTAGTTTCGTGCATCCGTGTTATACTTTCGTGCACCAATGTTATATTTTCGTGCACCAGTTACTTTTTATAATTTTCGTGCACCAATTACTTTTTATCATTTTCGTGCACCAGTTATTTTTTAATAATTTTCGTGCACTAGTTACTTTTTTATGATTTTCGTGCACCAGTTATTTTTTATGATTTTCGTGCACCAATGTTATATTTTCGTGCATCAGTTATTTTTTTTGTAATTTTTGTGCACCAATTATTTTTTATGATTCTCGTGCACCAAGGTTATATTTTCGTGCACCAGTTACTTTTTATAATTTTCGTGCACCAGTTGTTTTTTCTCTGGATCATCTTCGTTGCAACATCCTTCTGTCAAACTGTAAATTTTGGAAATGAGCAAACAAGCACGGATACCAATGCATACCTTACTTCTTCATCCATATGCATCAGTCAAAGCCATGAGAGATTTTTTTTAAAAAAAAAAACATACCAACAGACTTCTAATATCTATAATTTAGCATCGATATTCAAATCTATAATTCACATACACACACAATATACACACACACGATGAAATGCGCAGAGCAGATCCGAAAATTATATTGCAGAGTAATCGGATCTTCTTCGATTCAAAAAGATTCCAAATGCTACGAAAATTTAGATGCTTCGATTCAAACATATTTCATATACAGAACATTTTAGCAAATACTTTTTAGGGATGAGGCGACTAGATGAGACGACGAGGTGATGAAGAAAATAATGATCTGAGAATCGCCGAAAAATTTCAGCAGAAAATTTAAGGTGTGGGGCGACGGGATGAGGAAGAAAATAAAGATCTGAAATTAGGTTTAAGATGTTTTCAACTGAAGGATTTTTTGGTAACTAAAAAATACATTTTCAAACCAGTAGTTAAAAAATTGGACTTATGTGAATATAATTTTCTCCTAAGTGTATTTTTTGGTAATGAGTTTTTTTTTACAGATTTATTTGTAATAAGTTTCTGTAAACAGCACATATTTACAATTTCCCCTAAAAAGTCGGAGGCTCGCAAAGGTGATATTGTTCTATAATTTCATTTTTTATTAATAGCATTTTGTTCATCTACTATAATTTTGTATAGCTATTAAAATTATGGGTAAGAAGTATCATCTGGATATGAAATCTCAAGGAAAAAGGATAATAGAAAATTTAGTGCAATCTCAAAATGGAGCCCTAAATAAATTTTGTTATGCATAAAAATGGACAAACTTCAAATCAAGACGTAGTTGGTGAAGAATCAAGTAATATTGAATTTGGAGATTTAGAACGTGAAACTGTTGTAACACAGGGGCTGAAATTAAAAGAAAATAATGTTATAATACAAGAAAATGAAATTGAGAAAAATGTTGAGGAAACACTCGTAGATAGTCCAAAGGTCAATGTGATGAGTTGGATAAAGTGATTTCCATTTCTTATGATCCTGGCTTCTGGAAAGAAATTGATATAAACTTAAGAGATATATTAGTAGAAAAAGGTTCAATTAGGACTAATGATGTTGAATTCCCAAAGGACGAAAATAATAGACATTTTCCTAAAGAATATTATCTTTGTAGACTACCAAATGAAGAAAAATAAGATAGGAGCTGGTAGAGTGTTTTGTTTGTTGTAAGTTGTTTAACACAAAATACAGTGCAAGTCAATTAGTTAATGAGGGTTGCAGAGACTTGGAGAAATCTTAACATTAAATTGAAGACTCGTGAAGTATCAAATGAGCATTTAACCAATATGACTACATGGTTTGACTTGGAAAAGAGATTGTCAAAAAATATGACCATTGATAAAGGCATACAAGATCGAATTAACAAGGCGAAAGAACATTCTTGTGAGAATTATTGTTGTGGTCAAAACATTATCTAAAAATAATCTTGCTTTTCGTGGAAAGAAGGAGAAACTATATGATAATGGCTCTAACATGAAAGGTAACAAACACGGTGTGCAAAAAAGGGTTTTAGATGTAAATCCTAGAGCTTTTCTATACTCCTTGTGGTTGTCATAGTTTGAATTTAGTAATTTGTGATATGGCCAATTCATTTCTAAAGCAATATCCTTTTCTGGTGTATTACAACATATATATTCTTTATTTGCTTCTTTGACAAAAGATGGAAAATTTTTATTAGATTATGTTATTTTGACTCTTAAACCTTTGTCTCAAACACGATGTGAAAGTCGTATTGAAAGTATTAAAGCTCTAAAATTTCATGCTCCAAAAATTAGGGATGCTTTATTAGAATTAGCAAAATTTAGTGAAGATCCTAAAACACGGAGTGAAGCGAAATGCTTAGCTACATATGAGCTAGAAATTTTTGAATTTTTATTAGGAATGAACATTTGGTATGACATATTGGTTGCGGTTAATTCAGTTTGTAAGAGTTTACAGCTTGAAAATATGCGTATAAATCTTGCTATGGAGAAACTAAAGGGACTTATTTCTTAATTAAAAAATTATAGGGAAAATGGTTTTAACTGTGCTTTAGATTCATCTAAGCAAGTGGCAATGGAAATAGAAATAAAACCAATATTTCGTCAAAAGCGTACTATTCATCGAATGAAGCAATTTGATGAAAATGTTGATGAGTTTAAATCTACAGAGGAATCGTTCAAAATTGATTATTTTTATTATATAGTAGATCATTCTATCTCTTCAATGCATGCTAGATTTAATTATTTTCAAAATATGATGGTACATTTGGTTTTTTTATTTGGACTTGACAGATTAAATTCCTATATTAATTGTGATTTTGAAAAAAAATGTCTTGATCTTGAAATTTTTCTTAAGCATGATATATTATTTAGATTTATTTTCATATTTAAAAGTCTTAAAAGAAGTTGCAAATGTAGAAATTAAAGACCCAAATAAAATACTGAATTTAATAAAAGAACTTGATTGTTTTTCTAATTGTTTTATATCATATAAAATATTACTTACTATACAAGTTATGGTTGCATCTGCAGAAAGAAATTTTTCAAAACTAAAGATTATACAAAATTATTTACGAACTATGTCTCAAAATCGATTAGATGGATTAGCAATTCTAGAAATCGAAATGACTTATTGGCTAAACTTGAATACAAAAGTTTCATAAGTAATTTTGCATCAAAAAAGGCAAGAAGTAAGTTTTAATTTAATATTCGTCATTGTTTTTAGCTTTGATTACTTGTCTCTATTTCACCATTGGTTTTGTGTTGCAGGGGCATCATCACATCCTAAAACATTTAGGTCACTAGATTTTACGTCATTTGGACAAGATTTTGAGTCGGCTATGATTGGATGCTGGAAACCAAGTCTTTGGCATGATACCACAACCTTATAAATTAATATGACATTGTGAAGTTAGTACAACTCTTATTTTTTACGGTCTTTTATATGTATTTGCTGACTAATATTCGCTCATGAGATGATGTATGCTTGATGATTGATCTGATACAACACTTTCACCTCGGTTAGTAAAGACCACATTTTTATAACTTATCTAAGGTCTCAAAAAAGTTTGAGCCGCCCCCGAGTCTCAAGTGCGGGATCTTATGGTGCTATGCATCATCCATTCATAAAATAATAATAATAATATATATATAGTGACAATAAGGCTTTAGCCTTTTGATTGTCATCTGTTTCACAGTGTAAGATATCTCGTCTTAGAGTCCTCCATCTCCCCTAAATAATATATATATATATATATATATATATATATATATATATATATATATATATATATATATATATATATATTGAAACTCGACTTAAATATTTTTGTTATAACATTGAAACATCATATAAATAAGATTTAAGTCATTAAGTCATCATCTAAAATTGATTTTATGAAAGTAAATACACTAAATTCATTTACTTGTAATTTAAATTTCTTTAACTGATTTTTCATCTCTATTAAATGAAACCCACTTACAATATTGGTCGAATTGGCCAAACCAAATTTCCTACTATTTATTCTTTTGTTCTTCCTGTATGCATGAGTTCATAATGTATCGATGTCTCCCTAATATATAAACTAGTGGAGGAACAGTAGCTTACTTATAAAGTCATGGCTGGCGTTACTGCATCCGTAAAACAAACTGGATTGTTTTGAACTCCATAACTCACGGCCTATGCTTCCTCCATGCATCTACAATCATAAATCACAACAACAATAATTCCAGTATTACCAAACAATCCACCAAAAGTATAAAATAAAGAGATGATCGTCTTTAGATATTCACCGGAACTCGAGAAACATTGTCGCCCTCCACGATCATCTCAACGCTAATGATTCCATTATAAACCTTCACAAATAATAAATAAAACATCAGATATACAGAAAGTGAAACAACCAACAAAAAGAAAATCACAATGTTGACATACAGAGGTGTTGATCAAGCTTATATGGTGATGACGGTGGTTGGTGAAGAGGGTCGGAGACAGAAACGAAAGAAGTGCAAAAAGTAGCAGTAAACACCCTGTGGCGGCGGAGAGCAGAGGGAAAAGGTGGTGGTGCTTCCGCCTCCGGCGGCGGATGATTAACGTGTGTAAGACTTGCAATCCGATCAATGGTTCCTTCTGTTTCTTCATCTTCATGGCTGAGTACTGTTGGCGGAGATGTTAGAGAATATCAAAAACATGTAGAGGATTGTTGTTTGATCGATATTGATAGATGTATTATACGTGCGCCCAACGAGACAACATTAACTGAAACAAAGATAGAGTTTTAAAAATATGGTTAGTTGATATCAAGGAAGGAAGAACAAAATATTTAATATTTTTTTATTTATTAAAAAAATGGTGTATATATGATAGCGTGAAATCTTGGGTTTCAGCTATTGAAGTTTAATTTCATCTTATCTCAAAATTATTTTTATATTTATTTATAAATATACAAATAATATGAGTTGATTAGGCATATAATGATTAGTGAGTTACAATTTAAAAACAAATATTTATTATACACTTATGTTATTTATATGTGCTATAATTTATATTATTTAAATTATATTTCCTATATAAAATAATAATGTTGTATTTATAAAAGATGATTCGTATCATAAGAAAATGTTTAAAGGAGGGTTGTAGCTGAACAAACTGCTGGTGGGAAGATTAACCCATCTCATCTTACATACGACACAGTCCATATTAATATATTTCATATATATCTTCAAAAAACTATTATATATAATATAATAATAACTTTATTCTTTATTGGTTAACCTACAATGTATATATAATCTGTAAATTTTAAAAATGTCAAATAGAACATAATAAAAGTCTTTTTAATACTAATTCAAACTTTATGACTAATTAAATATAATCTTATAGTAATCAATTTTAATCATAAATAGTTTCATATAATTTTTTTTAACAAATTTATTCATAAAAAAAATGATTTTTTTATTTTTCAAATGTTATCACAAAGTCCCATATTCAAATATGACAACCCTTTTGATAAAATACAGTTTATGTGAGATTATAGTTGATTAGTCCTAAAAATTTGTGATTGATATTTATTAAATATAAGTTTTTTGAGATTATATTTATTAGTAATTTCTAGGATTAATATTGAAAAAACATATATGGGAATCTTTACCTGGCCAATTGATTTTAGTTGATCATTCCCTATTTTTTCAATGAATAAGACGTGCTACCCATTAAGTTGACATTACAAAAACAAGACTACCAACACCATGTTTTTTTTTTTCCTTTGAGCATACAATATATATATTATATTAATGAAGTCATTGGTACAAAAGATACATCGATCATCGGCAACCAACTAAAATAACACGCCTAGTAACATGCGAACAAAGATGTCTAAATGGTAAACACCACACAACAGAAGTACAAAGATATGACTAATAGAGAGCAAATGCCGCCATAGCTAAACCAAGTCCCCTCAAACCATGTACGGGAAAAAGTCGAAGATGAGAACTGTCTTCCAAGAACTGAAGGTACACAAACATTGAGATGAGAGACGAAAACTATGAATGACAATAACCGTGCAAACTCTCAATCCCAATTCCCAAACAGAAGCACGACCATCGAATAACTCAAGCAGTCAAGATCAATCCAGCACCCAATAGTGAAGCAGATCCGGTAAACCACCGACAGCAAACCAAAACTACATGTGCAAACCTACCAGACAACCCGCACGACTCGACTGTTGTGGAACTGAGAATCATTGCCAAACACAATATGTATACCAAATAGGGGTATGCACCCCAGTAGCCAAAGCCAGACGAATCGCAAGCAATGGATCATACAAACTGAACCACAACCAGGAAAACAAACGCAAGACTAGGGGTGTAAACGAACCGAATCGAGCCGAATATGCAGAAAAATTTAAGGTTCGACTTCGGCTCGAAATAGTTATATTCGAGCTCGAGTTCGATTCGAAGTTCGAATAGTTTCAAAAATTTGGCTCGAGTTCGGCTCGAATCAGAGTTCGAGTTTGAGTTCGGCTCGAAAAGGTTCGAACATGTTCGCGAACTATCCGAATTATTGCTCGTATCCGAAAGGTTCGAAATATATTTATTTAATATATATTTATATTATATTAATAAAATATTAAAGTTCGTGAGCGGCTCGCGAACTATCGAACAAGTTAATTTGGGCTCGAGTTCGACTCGAAAAAAAGTTCGAACATGTTCGAGTTTGGCTCGAATTCGAATCAAATATTTATCGAGCCGGCTCGAAAAGTTCGTGAACGTGTTCGATTCGTTTACACCCCTACGCAGGACACAACCAAAAACATAAACAAACATCTATGAACAGTAACACACATATACAAGATGACAAAGAGATACACAAGCTAGAAACCAGACGACAAAAGGATACACAAGTTAGAAACTCATAAAGTAGACAAAGATAAGTAAGGTTTACAAAAGGGGAGTTAACGCAAATAGTTATGCTCACGCAAAAGAATGTCTATTTGCTCCCAAGATCCAGACACTCACCGGATTGGAATTTGGAAGTAGGTGAATATTATGATCGATAACACGATGCGGTGGAAGTGTTGTAGGTTCTTTAAAAACATCATTAAAAGAGTCAAGAAGTGCAGAAAACGTATCAGGAAGCTTGTTTACCGTATTAGGGTCGCATGCAGGGACATCCACAGCCAGCAATTGAAAGCATTCTGATATGGCTGCCGTTTGTGAGAGACGTCTCAGTTGGTGAGAATGAACTTGCTCAATTTGTACCAATGGTTCACCCTGTAGGCGAACAACTCGGCCCTCCCAAGTAAATTCCATATAAAGCTCCTGATAATCTATACTGATACGCCCCAAAAGTTCGAGCCATTGAACCCCAAGAACCACATCTGCCCCTTGTAATTGAAGAACGTAAAAATCAATAGAAAATAATTCTGATCCAAGTTGGATTGGCACTTGTGGACAATATCCTTCACAGATTAGTGTATGGCCATTACCAACTAAAACTTTGAAATTTGGCGAAGGAATAATTGGAAGTTTCAGAAACTTTGCCACGCGATCTTGAATGAAATTATGAGTGCTTCCACCATCAATTAAAGCTTGGACAGACAACCCATTAATTAGAGCAGATAAACGCAACGTTCTTGGTGAGATATGTCCCGCCATGGCATGTAAACTGATTTCTGGAACATCCGTAGACTCAGGTGTAAATTCTGATGGAGGAGCCATATCATCTAAAATAACCTCCGCATCATCAACAATGAAACAATAAAGACGACCTTTACATTTGTGACCCGGTGTGTACTTGTCATCACAATTATAACAAAGACCTTTCTCACGTCTTGCCGCCATTTCGGTGGAAGATAGCCGTTTAATAATAGGCATATTATCAGGCTTGATGTTGGAGACATTAGAATGAGAAGGAGTTGGTAATAAAGGAGGTAATGTACCAGTACGTATATGCAAGGGTTGTCGATCCTGTTTTTGAAAGTTACCCCCCCAACGTGTAGCAGATTTGAGATCTAAATATTTGTCCTCATATAATCTAGCCATTCCCATTGCCTGCAGTAGAGTCCCCGGTTTATAAACCTGTATTTCGCGTCTTAAATCCGGCTGTAGACCCGCAACAAAACAACTAGTAATAACATGCTCCGGAACGCCATGAAGACGTGTGACTAAATGCTCAAATTTCTGTTGGTAATCTGACAAAGAGGAAGTTTGTATTAATTTACTCAATTTGCCAAAAGAATCCTCATAATCAGATGGTCCGAAGCGTTGTTGAACAGCAACCAAAAACTCCTGCCATGTAGGAATCAAGTGGTTCTTACTGACCCAATCATACCAGTCCAAAGCCATGCCATCCAAATGAAAAGAAGCTATTAACAAACGTTGGTGATCGGATGTGTTGTAGAAATCAAAATATCGCTGAATGCGAGAAATCCATGCCAAAGGATTGTCCCCAGAAAAACGTGGTACCTCCAATCGCATTGATTTATGCGTATTTGAATGATCCGTCGTTTGTTGTGGCCATGAATGAGTCTCAAATATATGAGGTGAAGATGGAGGCATATCTAAATTGAATGTGGTCGAACGTTTCAGAGATTGTTCCACCTTGGCATCTAATGTCTGTAAACCAAAAGAAATGTCTTTCATAGATGTCGTGATGTGCTCAATACTATTATTCTGGGTAGTAATCATTGTAGCCTGAGTGTCCTGCAATTTGTTAAACATCTCCTCCAAACGAGCCAAACGCGTTCCTTCCGCCATGAATTAACTGAATGCGAAAACTCAACGAGAGCACCAAATGTTAGCTTAGGCTTTGTTCGAGTCAAGCCAGACTCCAGATTCAGAATTGAAGGAAGAAGAAGATAGAATTTTTCTGAGAAAAGAAAACTGATCATTCACTAACTGTCCAAAAACTAACCTCTTACATTATTTATAATTAAAACTAACTACTTCAATCCACTAACCCATAACTGTCATGCCTATAACTTGCATACTTTCCTACCCTTTAACTTGCATACTTGACATACATGTCAATTACATAATAAACTAATATAATTAAACTAATACAAAGTCTTTTAAGTGATTTGGCAATCTTCTATTTCTTCTACTAACAGCTTCATTTTGCTCCTCTCTTGCATGAGTTGTATCACTTGTTTCCTCTTCTATTGTGCCTTCTTGTGCTGCCCCGTTTGTCGTAACAAAACCACAAGCCAAGAAAGAACCATGAACGAGGGGAAGAAAACCGAGAAAAAAGAGGAATGAAGAGCAACGGCGTGCAGAACCCTAACGAGAGTACGGAAGTTTTCAGCGACTTACGACTCCTTATCAAAGTACCAACACCATGTTTGTCTTTGAAACAAAGAAAATAAATAAATAAATAGGCACCCATGAAATTAATATTATGCTCATCAAATATACATTGTTTCAATATAAATTCCAAACTCCATTTTTGATCAAATTCATGATACTGTTGGCACTTTCATTATTAAACCAGTAACCGTGTGTATATTTTGTGTGGTATAAATAAGTTTTTTGTATTTAACATTTATTGGTATTAAGTAATTTTTATATAAAAAAATGTGGAGATACTATTAAAATTGAACTTTGAAGATACATTTTTATAAGATTTTTCGATAATTTGTTAGAATTATTTAACTAGTATAATTTTTTTAAATTTTATGATTTATTTAAATTTGAGATGATACAAACATTTTATAAATAAGCGCAAATAGTTAGTGTTGTGGTACAACAATTGTTCTTGATGTGTGATTGATCGAAACGTGGTGCTTGTGCTGCGGTACGATTTAAAAGATTTGAGTTGCACCGTTACCATCAACTATAACTTTTGGTAAAGCGACAAACGTTTGATCCTACAATTTGTATCAGAGCCAAGATCACGTGTTCGATTCCCATGAATTGCAAGGAGTGCAATTATTGGGAGGGGGATTGTTGGAGTACAATAATTGCCCTTGATGTGTGATCGATCGAAACGTGGTGCTTGTGCTGCTGTACGATTTAAAAGATTTGAGTTGCACCGTTAGCATCCGCTATATCTTTTGATAAAGCGGCAAACGATTGATCATACAGTTAGTCTACAACTACAAAGACAATTATTGCTTCTTGAATATCCCTCCCAATAATTACACAAATATATCTTATGAGAATCAAATGTATGATCTTGATTCTGATACCAATTAAAGAAGTTAATGTTTGTTTTCTTACTAAAAATTATATTGTGGATAATGGTGTAAACTAAATATTTTATTACATTATATAACAACCCAAACTCTAAGTTCGATCATTATCACAAATAATTATTATTTCCAAGATAGTAAAAAGACCATATACACAAAACTCTCGACCTAACATAAATAGTAGATTGCGTTATAATTGGGAAAATTGCAAGGAATTTTCATTTTTAGAAACACAATTCACTTAAGTATGGGGAAAAACAATAGTACAGAAAAATCCAAATTTTAAAAACTTGTATTCAAGTAGGTCCAATTGCAAAATTTCAAATCAATACCCCTCAATGGTTTGGTAAGTTGCATTCTACTCCCTAGACTTTTGTTTTGTTTACAAAGAAGCCCCTATATAATATTTAATTATCTTTTATATCCTTATGCTTATAAAAAAGTTGCATTTAACTTCGTCTTTTTACAAGTTTTCGTAATTTGCGATCCTTGGTGTAACACCCTTTTATTTTATTAAGAATGAAAATAATAAATAATAGTGATAAAAATACTAAGACAATAATAAATAATCATAATAAATAATAAGATATCAAATAATTAGGAGTTGGTATTGAATGGTTGACCATGACAAATGTCATCTTGCATGTAACATATCTGATCAAATTTTGCCTATAAATACACTCCAAATCCATCACTTTCAGCCATAAATTCGTCCAAAAATCCTTAGAAAAAATGGCAAAAAAATGTTAGAATATTAGGCCAAAAATAGGCCAAAATCCAAATAATTAACCAAAAACTCTCCAAAAATTCTGAAAATTTTACCCAACCTTCATTATCAACCCACAAACAAACGTATGTGGGTGGTGTAGCAAAATCATTAAGAAAAATAGCTAAATAAATTCTGAACCGTGAAGAACGCACAGGAAAATCTGCCCAGAAACATCACTTTGAGGTAGTATGTTCAGACCCGTGTTCTATACGATTATTTCCGTTTTAAGTCTTAGGAGCGAACTTAAACTTGTTTAAAATATGTTATAGTATATATTCACGTCGGCCGTTTGCCCAGAAAGTTGCCGGACGTACAGGTTTCCGGCGACCAAAGTACCCTACTTAATCATTCCGAAAAACCAGAATCTGGGCAAAATCGGCTGCGAATTTTAAAACCGTTTCTGAACAAAAGTTGTAGATAGTAGTGAGACGGTCATTCCCTGAAAATCTCAGCCGCGCGTGGCTCCTGAGCGATGGTCACGCGCCGGCAAGGCGGCGCGTGTCGTTCACGCGCCTCCACGACTTTGAATTTTCCGGTTGCCGAACGTTTCTGCACTAATCTTAGGCATTTCTGGAAAGTTTCATGATTTTTCGACTAAGGCTTGAATTATTATGAATTTTTAAAGTTTTATTCAAAATTACCCGGACAAATTTTATACAAAAATGATCTTTAAGAATGTTCACCATGTATTTGGGTCCCTAATCATTATAAATTACTTATATTATGTTTATAGGAATTTCCTTGACAACCGGGTTCAAAATCAAGTTAATCCAAGTAAAAATCGTAAGCTAGTAAGGTGAGGTGTACTACCGATTTCTTTCAAATTAGCCCTTTTGGCATTTGGCCTGGAACTCACATCATTTGTTTATTCATTATCGTACTTTTCATATATGTTGTCATATTGTGCATCACAACAGTTCATTGATCATATTGTCTACATACCTTGTTACATGTTCATCATTATTCTCTTCCTTCGAATGAATAAATGACTATTGGAGCCCTGGACAACAGAAATATGTTTGCATATTGTGTCCACTGGACAACGTGGCTTCGGCCCGGAAAGTGAGTCCAATGAACAACGGATGACAGTCCGGGTATATGGTTCATCTGAACAACGCGCACCGTTCTACGGTCCGGAGAATGGTTCACCTTGGCTCATAAATGAATGAATGTACGAATCATATCTGAATATGTGGGGAAAAGTGCTACACCTAACTGTCGGGTGGGAGCCACCTCTTTAGCCCACAATATTCACCCTAACGTCTTTAATCATTGTGGTTCATTGATAACTTCTTTAAATGCAGTGATATTTCTTTATTACATTACATGCCATATTGTTACATTGCATCATTGATAATTACAAATTACTAACCATTATTGTTCCCTCACTAAGTCCTTAAAGACTTAACCTCTGTTTTCCTTGTTATTTTGTGAGTTCCAGATACAGGAGAACCGGAGGCAGAACCGGAAGAAAATTAAAAAAAAAAATGATGAACATTTTGGCTTATCAGTATTTAGTACCTTATATTCTGTTGTTGCATCGAACCTTTTTCTTAGAAGTTGTTTTTGAATTGTACTTGTTAAAAAGCTTATATAAACGCTTCCGCTATCGTTAAGTAACATATTTACTATGCATAAGTAAAATCCTAAAAATTATATTTATATATATTTATGATTAGATTGTGGTACCAGATAAGGGATAAATTTATATATCCCGAGTCGGGTCCCACAAAGGTGGCTTCAGAGCCAGGTTTACATGGATCTAGGCACTAAAGTACATTATTTACATTTTTATGTTATATAACTTGTTTGTTTAACTTGTTTCACAGATGACTGCCCCGTATCACCCACCTGCAATGAATTTGGAAAACAAGATTACCTTTTTACAAAATGAAGTAACTGACTTGCGCAAAGAAATAGGGGTATTAACTGAAAGAAACAAGGCTGGAGAGCGTGAGTTGGGTCGGGTCTTGGAGGAAAGGGATAGACTAAGGTTCTATTTGATTGATATCCAGGAGTTCTATGATAGTCGGCTGAGGAGTTTGTTGAGTGGGTTACCTGCAGACTTGATACATACCACTATAGTTTCTGGTCGATATATGTTAGATGATGCTTTTCAGGCTCCACAGGAAAATTTCATACCCACTCCTATGTTTGAGGTAGGGGAGTCGAGTGCTCCAGCCTGTCGTCGCACTGCACGTATGTCCGTCACAAAAATAGACCCTACTAGGGATCCACTTAGATGGAATCAGTACGCAGATCCCCTGTTTCCTAATACAGTATATTCCTTTGACCCACTGATGGAGTATACTGATGACATGCTTCTTGATGAGTTTGAGTTAGCCCCGGGGATGGAGTTGGGAGAGTCTGCACTGAGTGGTGACATAGCAGTACCAGTGACCACCACTACCACAGTATCACCATCGACCTTGACAGCCAAGATAGGGACCCAGGTAGAAAAGGAATCAGAACCATCCGAGTTCACACCATCAGAGTCTGAGGAAGAATTACGTTTCACTGCACCACAGAGATCACATTCACAGCACCATGTTGTCTTGCTCTCTGATGATGAGGATTAGGATATCATAATCTATCACCATATCGTATCATTAAGAACCAAGTAGTTTAAATCGTCCTTTTTGGATAGGCTGACGATTATTTTGTTGGCATCATCATTCTTTTGTGTTTATTTTGTTTTTTGTAAATGATGATGTACTAACTAGTAGCTGATATTAAATGATTAACGAAATATATATATATATATATATATATATATATATATATATATATATATGTATGTAAATATGTATGATGAATATGAAAAATTATGCATATTAATAAAATATGCAATTTTGTGTATATTCAATAGCATTTTTCTTTGTCAATGGCATTTTACTTATGTTGTCTCGTAATTTTTATATCATAACTATGTGATAGGATGTCATCTTCACATGATAAATCTAGCACGGGAAATCACAATAATGAAAGGAATTCTCCTGAGGAAGTACGGAACCCAAGAGAAAACGACGAGCAAGAAGAACAACATCCTCGACAAGAGCTACCCAACAGGAATACGATGGAACTTTTACTACAGTTAATGCAATTCTGTCAGCAAAATCCACCACGAAATATTACGAGGAATGAGGAACCTTTAGACCGAGCACTGGAGCGATTTCTAAAGTTCCATCCACCTAAATTCCATGGAACCCCGAATGCTCATCATGCAGAGGAATGGCTGCTCAAAATTGAGAGAATTTTCACTGTTCTCAACTATTCAGATGAACAAAAGGTCAGTTTCGCTGTCTATCAATTTGAAGATGCAGCTCATCATTGGTGGAGAGTCATAGATCACCAATGGAGGAGAAATCAAACCCCGAGAACATGGGAAAATTTCGTTCGTACATTCGAGGAAAAATATGTTACGCAAGTGATACTGAATACCCGTGAACGGGAATTCATGGATTTGGTGCAAGGAAACCGTACAGTAGCAGAGTACGAGGCAGAATTTCATCGACTAATTCACTATGCTCCACATTATATGGATGATGAACTAAGAAAAACTAAAAAGTTCATCCAGGGATTAAATCTTGACATTCGTTGGGCCACATTGTCCACTGAGTCCACTAACTATGTTTCTGCAGTCAATCAAGCACTACGGGTTGAATCTGACATCAAATCATTGATCCAGAGAGAACAGAGGGATAAGAGGCCCTATAACCCCAATTTGGCTGAGATAAGCAACAAGAAGAGAAATTTTGGAAAAGAAAAGATTGGAGGACAAGTTGGACAGAAACCACAAAGAGATCCAGGAAACAATTACACTCAGAAGTGTAGTTATTGCAAACTTCCCAATCACAACGAAGCTAGTTGCTGGAGAAAGAATGGAAAATGCTTGATCTGTGGAAGTGAACAACATCGTATCCAAGATTGCCCGAAAAGAACTCAAAAGACCCCTCCGCCACAAAAATCTAAAATTCCAGCAAGAGCGTATGCCCTAATGGGAAATAAAGAAGTTGACCCCACTGCAGTGGTTGAAGGTACCATTACTTTACTTTCAAAAGTAGGGAAAGTTTTGTTTGACCCTGGAGCTACGCACTCCTTTGTTTCTCCTGCTTTTATCTGTGATTTATATCTGCCCTCAGAACAATTACCATATCATCTTGAGATTAGATTGCCGATAGGAATTAAGGTAATCACTGATACTGTCTATAAGAATTGCCCACTAAAATTCCACAATCGAGAACATTTAGCAGACTTGATCGAACTCCATATACATGATTATGATATAATATTGGGCATGGACTGGTTGTTCAAACATCAAGCCCATGTAAATTGCTATACAAAGGAATTAACTCTTCCAGACATCACTACACCAATCATCGAAGGTCCCAAAAAGCATATAGGACCAATGGAAATCGTATCTACATTAGAGATGAGGACAAATGAAAGATATGGAGAACTAGGATCTCTGGCATATCAGATCAACAAACCCAATGATCAAGTCAAGATTATAGAAATTCCTGTTGTCCGAGAATTTCAAGAAGTCTTTCCCGAAGAGATTACCTCTCTGCCCCCTCATAGGGAAACTGAATTCTCGATTGAGCTAACTCCTGGAGCCTTACCAAAATCAAAGACTCCATACAGAATGGGACCAGCTGAGTTAAAAGAACTAAAGACACAGCTGCAAGAATTAATCGAAAAGGGTTACATTCGACCTAGCACATCACCCTGGGGAGCTCCGGTACTATTTGTCAAAAAGAAAGATGGCACTTTGAGAATGTGCATCGATTATCGTGAACTTAACAATCTTACTGTCAAGAACAAGTACCCACTACCTCGAATCGATGAATTGTTTGATGCTTTACAAGGATCTGTAGTGTATTCCAAGATGGATCTCCGACAAGGGTATTACCAATTGAGAATCATGGAACATGACATTCCGAAAACGGCCTTTAATACTCGTTATGGGCACTACGAGTTTGTAGTAATGCCGTTCGGCCTGACTAATGCCCCAGCAGCATTCATGGACATGATGAATCGGATATTTCAACCATTTCTAGATAAATTCGTTGTAATCTTCATTGATGATATTCTGGTCTACTCAAAAAGTCGGGAGGAACACGTACATCACTTACGACTTGTCCTTCAGACTCTAAAAGAACATCAACTTTTTGCTAAATTTAGCAAGTGCGAATTTTGGTTAGAGAATGTGACATTTTTAGGACACGTCATTTCGGGAAAAGGACTTGAAGTGGATCCAACAAAGATAGAAGCTATCACCCAATGGAAACAACCGAAGAACATCACAGATGTACGTAGTTTTCTTGGATTAGCAGGATATTATCGAAGATTTATCAAGAATTTCTCAAAAATTGCTGCTCCATTGTCTCATTTAACCCGCAAAGACCATCCATTTATATGGAATGAGGAATGCGAGAAAAGTTTCCAACAGTTGAAGGAACTGCTGACACAGGCTCCAATTCTTACATTACCCGATGGAATAGATGGATATGTAGTCTATACCGATGCATCCAATGAGGGCCTCGGATGTGTGTTGATGCAAAAAGGCAAGGTCATCGCCTATGCATCTCGGAAATTAAAAAGTCATGAGCTTAATTATCCCACACATGATCTAGAATTGGGAGCTATAGTATTTGCTTTAGCCAAATGGAGACACTATCTGTACGGAGCAACTTTCGACATCTTTACCGACCACCAGAGCTTGAAATACTTGTTTACTCAAAAAGAGCTCAATATGAGACAACGAAGATGGATGGAATTTCTGGAAGATTATGATTGTTCCATACTCTACCATCCAGGAAAAGCCAATATGGTGGCAGATGCATTAAGCCGAAAAATTGGTCTCGCTCATGTGGATGTTAAGAAGACTAACATCATATCTAAGGAAAAGTTGCAGATTCGGTCTCATGGTCGCTTGGCAGGATTGAAGATCGAACCGGAATTTTATTCGCGCTTAAAGACAAATCAAGATTTGGATCCTGAGATTATAAAGATAAGAACATCAAAAGAAAACAAAGCCGATTTTACTACGAACTCCGTCGAAATATTGCTCTATAGAAATCGTATTTGTGTTCCTAACTCCATGAAGAAAGAAATCTTGGAAGAAGCTCATAAATCGCGATTCACCAATCATCCAGGAGGTTCCAAAATGTATAAGGATTTGAAAGAATATTTCTGGTGGAATGGAATGAAGCGAGATGTCGCTGATTTTGTAAAGCACTGCCTCTCATGCCAAATGATAAAAGCCGAGCACCAAAGGCCATCCGGACTTCTACAACCTTTACCCATACCAGAATGGAAATGGGATCAGGTCACCATGGACTTTGTAATTGGACTCCCAACACTACGAGGAGGTCATGATGGCATATGGGTGGTAGTAGATCGTCTCACCAAGTCAGCTCATTTTATACCTATCAGTCAAAAGTATGGCGTGGAAAAACTCGCAGAACTCTACCAAAAGGAGATCATCCGGCTACATGGAATCCCTACTACCATCGTCTCAGACCGAGATCCAAAATTTACATCTAGATTGTGGAAAAAACTACAGGAATGTCTCGGGACAAAGCTGAGTTTTAGCACGGCTGCTCACCCCCAGACTGACGGTCAGTCTGAGCGTACTATTCAAATTTTAGAAGACATGCTTCGTGCGTGCGTGCTAGATTCTGGATCAAATTGGGAGAAGCATTTACCACTCGTGGAGTTCGCCTATAATAACAGTTATCAAGCCACTATACAAATGGCTCCATATGAGGCATTATATGGGAGGAAATGTCGCTCTCCTCTCAATTGGGATGTGGAGGAATGGCGAAGCACTAAGGATGGAAAGAACCGAGCAATACCGCCGGACATCATACAAGAGGCCATTGATAAAGTGCAAACCATTAAACAAAGGATTCAAACAGCTCAAAGTCGGCAGAAGAGTTATGCGGATAAAAGACGAAAAAATTTGAAATTTGATGAAGGAGACCATGTGTTCCTGAAAGTATCGCCAAGAAAAGGAGTCAGGAGGGCTGGGAAGAAAGGTAAGCTGCAACCACGATTCCTAGGACCATTTGAGATAATTGAACGAATAGGTCCTGTAGCTTATCGATTAGCACTACCAGAAACTGTCATTGGAATACACAACGTCTTCCATGTGTCACAATTAAGGAAATGTCACATGGACGAGAAACAAGTGGTCGACTCCAATCAACTAACATTAGAACCAGATCTCTCGTACGAAGAACGACCTATTCAGATCATTGATCAGAAAATCATTGAACTCCGTTCCGGACCCATCCAATTGGTAAAGGTACTCTGGAGGAACCAAAGCATCGAAGAAGCTACATGGGAAAAAGAAGAAGATATTAGACATCAGTATCCCGAACTCTTCCAATGAAAACATTTGAATCTGGGGACCAGATTCTTTTAAGGAGGGGAGATTGTAACACCCTTTTATTTTATTAAGAATGAAAATAATAAATAATAGTGATAAAAATACTAAGACAATAATAAATAATCATAATAAATAATAAGATATCAAATAATTAGGAGTTGGTATTGAATGGTTGACCATGACAAATGTCATCTTGCATGTAACATATCTGATCAAATTTTGCCTATAAATACACTCCAAATCCATCACTTTCAGCCATAAATTCGTCCAAAAATCCTTAGAAAAATGGCAAAAAAATGTTAGAATATTAGGCCAAAAATAGGCCAAAATCCAAATAATTAACCAAAAACTCTCCAAAAATTCTGAAAATTTTACCCAACCTTCATTATCAACACACAAACAAACGTATGTGGGTGGTGTAGCAAAATCATTAAGAAAAATAGCTAAATAAATTCTGAACCGTGAAGAACGCACAGGAAAATCTGCCCAGAAACATCACTTTGAGGTAGTATGTTCAGACCCGTGTTCTATACGATTATTTCCGTTTTAAGTCTTAGGAGCGAACTTAAACTTGTTTAAAATATGTTATAGTATATATTCACGTCGGCCGTTTGCCCAGAAAGTTGCCGGACGTACAGGTTTCCGGCGACCAAAGTACCCTACTTAATCATTCCGAAAAACCAGAATCTGGGCAAAATCGGCTGCGAATTTTAAAAACCGTTTCTGAACAAAAGTTGTAGATAGTAGTGAGACGGTCATTCCCTGAAAATCTCAGCCGCGCGTGGCTCCTGAGCGATGGTCACGCGCCGGCAAGGCGGCGCGTGTCGTTCACGCGCCTCCACGACTTTGAATTTTCCGGTTGCCGAACGTTTCTGCACTAATCTTAGGCATTTCTGGAAAGTTTCATGATTTTTCGACTAAGGCTTGAATTATTATGAATTTTTAAAGTTTTATTCAAAATTACCCGGACAAATTTTATACAAAAATGATCTTTAAGAATGTTCACCATGTATTTGGGTCCCTAATCATTATAAATTACTTATATTATGTTTATAGGAATTTCCTTGACAACCGGGTTCAAAATCAAGTTAATCCAAGTAAAAATCGTAAGCTAGTAAGGTGAGGTGTACTACCGATTTCTTTCAAATTAGCCCTTTTGGCATTTGGCCTGGAACTTACATCATTTGTTTATTCATTATCGTACTTTTCATATATGTTGTCATATTGTGCATCACAACAGTTCATTGATCATATTGTCTACATACCTTGTTACATGTTCATCATTATTCTCTTCCTTCGAATGAATAAATGACTATTGGAGCCCTGGACAACAGAAATATGTTTGCATATTGTGTCCACTGGACAACGTGGCTTCGGCCCGGAAAGTGAGTCCAATGAACAACGGATGACAGTCCGGGTATATGGTTCATCTGAACAACGCGCACCGTTCTACGGTCCGGAGAATGGTTCACCTTGGCTCATAAATGAATGAATGTACGAATCATATCTGAATATGTGGGGAAAAGTGCTACACCTAACTGTCGGGTGGGAGCCACCTCTTTAGCCCACAATATTCACCCTAACGTCTTTAATCATTGTGGTTCATTGATAACTTCTTTAAATGCAGTGATATTTCTTTATTACATTACATGCCATATTGTTACATTGCATCATTGATAATTACAAATTACTAACCATTATTGTTCCCTCACTAAGTCCTTAAAGACTTAACCTCTGTTTTCCTTGTTATTTTGTGAGTTCCAGATACAGGAGAACCGGAGGCAGAACCGGAAGAAAATTAAAAAAAAAAATGATGAACATTTTGGCTTACCAGTATTTAGTACCTTATATTCTGTTGTTGCATCGAACCTTTTTCTTAGAAGTTGTTTTTGAATTGTACTTGTTAAAAAGCTTATATAAACGCTTCCGCTATCGTTAAGTAACATATTTACTATGCATAAGTAAAATCCTAAAAATTATATTTATATATATTTATGATTAGATTGTGGTACCAGATAAGGGATAAATTTATATATCCCGAGTCGGGTCCCACACTTGGTACAAAATAGTATCAGAACCTATGTTTATACTGGAAATATTATAGTAATATCTTGAATATTAATTTGTAACATATACGGAGGAGATGATTTAAGAAAAAATTATGGATCCGAACGTATGTTCGAGGTGCAACTCATACGGGTGGTACTTCCAGAAATTGGAAGAACTAAATCAAGGATATTTGGCTGAAGCTAAACACTTCAACCAGAAATAGAATATTCTACTAGAGATTGATGTAGCACTGCTAGCATATATCAGTATCAAGAACAAGAGAAGGTAGCGAGAAACCTTTATTGAATGATCCTCAAGCTACAATTCGAGTTAACCGAGGCCCAGGAGACAGATCATCATAAGCATAACCACATGATTCCAGGTCCCAACCTCTTAACAGGATCCGGACCAGACGAATAGGATATGTCACGCCCCGAGACCGGGGTCGATAATACCGGCGTTGATTTCAAATAACAACTTGAAATCAACAAGCCTCGTAATACAGAATTCAACTAAAACCAGTCTTTTTTCCATAAAATAAATATTTCTTATAGTTATCAGCGGAAGCTTCATAAATCAATGGCAACGGCTTCTTGAACAACATCAACTAAATCATTATCTCCAAACTGATTGATCTTCATCTTCAATTTCTTATTCGCTTCTATCTGGGGAGTGGATGTAAGGGGTGAGCGTTTTGGAAAATACTCAGCAAGTGGGGGACAATCGTATGCGACACAACATATAAATATAATAATTTTTCATAAACATGAATCAAAAATCAGAACAGAAACCGATATGAACAGAACAGAAACTGAACAGAATTTGCTCATCGGAGCCAGAACAGAACAGAAACTTCATATCAGAATCACATATCACATACTAAAGTAAGCACAATAAATCATCTAGTTTCCTCATGGTACTGATATCAGTTCTCTAGACATAACCCTCCTAGAGATGAGGTCAGAACATCGGATCACCCACGAATAAAGTGTCTGAACTTCCCAGAACAACGGTTAACCACTGTATCAGGTCAGAAAATGGTTATAATCCCACCGCATCTGGGTCAGAAACAGAATTCGGAATTCCTTACCAATGGATTTCAATATTTAAAGTGCTTCAGATTTCAAAGATCAGAATTTCATAATTTGAAAATAGTTCACATAACGATTGGATTTTAAAACACGTACTTATGATTTAAAAAACGAAAGAATGATTTTAACAAAAGCCCGCTTACCGATATCAGAAACGATTCTTGCGTGTTTCAAAGAATTTGGGTGGCGAAAACGTGATGGATTTCATCTTCTTTCCTTGCTGAAAACTTCACACATTTTAGTGTGTGCTAGTGTATGTTTCGAAAATTGTGTGAATTGTGAGAGATTTTTGAGTTGCATATTATGTAGAAGAGTCTTATATTTATAGGGCTTGAAATTCGAGAATCTCGATTCCTACGACTTCTGAAATTCAATCGTATCTTCCAAACTTATCTTTAGATTGTACTTTATCTTCGGATTTGGTTATATTTATATATCTAAAAGATTATCATAATATAATTCAATATTATATCTTGTCAAGATATTATATATATAATTCAATATTATCTATTATTTTTCAATATTATCTATACTTAGTATTTGGTTTGACCAAATAACATCAAATGGTTGGATTAACTTAAGGATTCTAATTTGACCAAAACTCTAGTTGTATAAATAATTAGTCATTGGTTTAGTTACAAGTCTACTATATTAAAGCGAATATGATTTATCTCATCAAGTGTTTTATTGGCTAGATATCAATGACATGATTACTAATTATCTAACAATACATTATTCTAGTTGATAAAATCTTCAATCATCTACACATTATTTTACTATCTATAAATTAAGATAAAATCTTAATTCTCTAATTATTTGTTTACATAAGTGTTTTAGAATCTATAAGATTGATTGATATCATGTAATTCAAATTAACTCTAATACAATTCAATATCATCTAAACACTAATTTATTGATCTAAATAAAAGAAAATTTGAATATTTTGGTTGACTAAAACTTTGGGTGAAAAATCGGGTTTTCACATTCCTCCCTCCTTATTGGAAGTTTCGTCCTCGAAACTTGACTTAGTTGACCTTCGAAAAGGTAATGGTATTTCTCTCGCATCTTTTCTTCTACATCCCATGTAGCTTATCTTTCCGTGTGGTTTGACCATTGAACTTTGATTTATGGAATGGTTATTTGCCTCAATACTTGACCCTTTGAATCCACGGTCCGAATGGAAATTTTCTCGTATTTCAGATTATCATTCGAATTCTTCATGACTTACAAAGAGGGATATAACTTTTAAAATATTTGCAGCAAGGGTTTGCGTAGGGGCACAACCGAGGGATAATACAATACGAGTTACGCTCGGAGAGAAAATTAAAAGTTTATTACTAAAATTGAGAGGTTAATGAAATCTTAATCAAATAAAATTATTACTAGAATATCAAAGAAATATTTCTTATCATTCTTATTAAAATTCTTCTAATTAATTAATTTATATATATATATATATATATTTTTCAAATTAGTATATTATTTCTCTATCTATTAACTACACATCATTATCACCTATGCCTAAATAGATGAGATTTTAGCAGACATGTCCAAACAAAAGTTTTTTTTTTATACTAAATAATTTATATTTTTAAAAGTTTAAGGCATAAAAAAAATTATACGCAGTAATTCATGATGTATGTTTAAGATTGAGATCGAGAGATAAAATCACATACGTGAGCACTTTGAATCGAAAGATTTAGAGTAACTAGGTTTTGAAGATTTATGCAATATCGGATTAGTAAATAAGTGAACGAGAGTTGCTTGTTCTAATTTGATATTAGTTTCTATACAGCTCGAGAGAGTGTATTGAATAATAACGAAAACCTTTCACCTTAAGAATCAATTGTTCGATAATTGCTTATTCAAACGAATCTTTAAAGATAACATAATTGAACAAAGAGTTAGATAAATTTCTCGAGCGAAATTCCTTTGCATATCCGGAAACCATTTATTTTATCTATTCTTGTTTTATTTGGGTCCTTTAGTTCTAGAGTTGCATTAGTTTAATCTACCCTCTTTTTAATCGTAGGCTAAATATAATTTTACTAGTTTTATTTGGTACTTATACGTTAGTCCCTGTGGATTCGACAACCCTTACTTTCATTTAACTATACTAAAACTTGA
The DNA here is from genome assembly GCA_907163345.1 of Haberlea rhodopensis. Lineage (NCBI taxonomy): Eukaryota > Viridiplantae > Streptophyta > Magnoliopsida > Lamiales > Gesneriaceae > Haberlea > Haberlea rhodopensis. Next base: position 29,501,672 of record CAJQUN010000003.1, on the reverse strand, counting down.
CACCGTGCACTTGAGATAGTATCGCGTCACACTCTGAACTCTTTTTTTTGTTTAAAAATAACGCGGTCAACTTCCTACAAAGTAATTGAAATAATCAACCATTGAAGATCTATGTGATCTTGCTGATTCGTTTGCGGATTGAATCTCGTAGACTTTAAAACAAATCAGGTTGGTGGAATTCCTAACCTTCCACCACAAGAGAGTTTCAAGTCAAACAATCCACCACCCGAAGGAGATAAAAGAATGCCCCACCAAGACAATTTTACTGCTGGACCAGACCTACACCAAACGCCTTACGAGAAATCTCAGTTAGATCCGATACATCCATATGGACTTATGCTCAATATGGATATCTTGGATTGTAAAAATAGAGAAGTTCTTATTGATGAATGAGCTTCAACAATGAGAATAGCAGCATGAACGCTTGATCACAACAAAGAAGGATTTGTATCACTCCTTAATATGAGTCTAGAAGGATCAGACAAAATTGCCTAGGAACTCGGAGACCCAGGAACCAAGGAAGAAGTTGTAGCCGGAGAGTCACTGAAAGAAATTGTGGACAAGATGGCAAAATTTTTTAAAATCTGTTTCATTGGAGTGGGTTACTTCGAAGGAATTGAGGAAGAGAAGACGAAAAAATATAGACAAGCTATATATAGCCTGGAACTACCTGATATATGTTATGTAGATGAGTACATTAAACTCTTCACAGAGTATAGATGGAAGGCAAAGATGATAGAAAAAGATGCAGCAGAACTGTTCTTTGCCAAAATACCGAGTTCATGGAGAGAAATGTTTATCCAGAAATATACACCACAAGCAATAGAGACGGTGTCCAGGAGAATGTCGTTTCTTAAAATGAAGCTTGTAGAGTGGTGCTATCAAGCGAAACTCCAACATAATTATAAAAGCTTAAAGGATTCAACAAAACAACTCATCTTTGTTGTACGGGGAATGATATCCATACAATCATCGGAAACTACCCCAAGAGGCGAAAGATGAAAAAGCACAGAGCTCATCCATATGCCCGAGGAAGTAATAACAGAGGAAATTAGTCTTCATGGAGGCCTAGAAAGTTCTGGTCAAAACAGAAAGCCGAAGTTACAGATCTGGGAAAGATCAGGGCCATCCAGGAGTAGAACCTTGTCAACGGGTTCTAATCAAGCAAGTTCCAGCAGAGCACCGACAAAGAGAACTTTCAAACGCACACATACTCATGTGAATGAGAGTTTCAAATATTGTAACTGCTGGACGTGCGGAGCAAGAGGACACATCTCTACAGATTGTCTAGAGAGCCAAAATCACGAAATGAAACAGTTCGAGCATACCAAGGAGTTCGAATATGTTGTTTATTTCCAGGATTTGGTGAAGGTATATCAATTTGAGGATATTCCCTCAGATGAAAGCATCTACGAAGAATAAATCTATTCTGATTATGGAGGTGAATCCAGTTCAGAGTCAGATTGAAGGAGAGTTCATTCAACACATGATCAAAGAAGAACCATTGGGGTTTTTCTCCCAAACCACTGTTTTCCATAAGACCCTTACGATGATCATGAAGGAAGAACCAAAGCTCAGATGTATGATGGATTTACAATTGGATCAATGGAAAAAGCCATGGATATGATTGGTCTTCGAAGCAGAAAGCATCAGATTATCCATAGGGTGACAACATGTGAATTTGCGATTCTGATGCATTTACAGGAAACCAAATTTAGATGCAGTTAATCCCCTACAGAGAAATTCAGGAGATTAAGAACAAGGTTAAAAGATAAGTTGTTAATACACTCTCATGGATTCATATTGGAGCCATTAGAGTTATCATCAAGGCGACTTTCAACGAAGAAATTGATTCGTCGCTTAATCTGGCGATATTTGACAAGAGAATCCCGAACCTTAAAAATTCTTGTTTGGGAGCAGTTGCAGGAAATTTGTATGCTGGAAATATGGTCTTCAACATCTATCACAGAATTGCATACAATTTGAGAGATCGAGATTTCAACAAGGTTTTTAATCTTCATCAGGACTTTAAGCGAAATGATTTGATGATAGAAGGGAGCAAACCTCGACCACCTATAAGTTGTCTTATGCGCTCTCGAATACTCATCATTCAGAAGTATTCTTGAGAAAAGAATTCATCGAACTCCCCAAAATCTTCGAAGATTTCGCCAAAGCTGTATTGCCGGATATTATTAATACCCCGACAATTGGCGAGATCGACATGGGATACAAGATCAGCCTGTTTTTAACAAAAGCAGGAGCCTTATGATCGAGCCAAGAAGGATGCCTTTTCAATAGGATAAGTTGATCAACAACTATCCCGGGGATAAACAAAAAGCTGTCTCGAGCAGGATTCAGAAGCTCCTGATGTATTCAAAACAACAGGAATGCTGAAAGAAGTGCAGATAATCTTTGACATTGAGAAGAACAATATCTTCATTTGCGATGTCCTATATTATTTTCAACAACCTACAGTTGGCAGGTATCAAGAAAACCTTAAAATTGGTGAAATTGATCTAACTATTGCACGGATTGCAGGTATGATCCCAGAACAGCTTATTCTTGGAATTGAGTTTCTTGAGGAACATAAACCTTGGGAAATATTACATGATGGAATGGAATTCACGGTGGACGGGAAAAGATACAGAATCTGATGACCACTAGTACATTCTCAATATACATCTCAGTCGGGATGTTATACGAGAAATATCGAGCAGAATATTTTGCAGCTTATATTGATTCAGGAGTTGGAATATGCACTGCCAAACACGACATCTTCCCTAAAGAAGTTGGTGAGAAATTACTAGTCATTGCCAGAAGAGATTTTTCCAAGCGGATTCTTGTTCTGAATGAAGGAGTCCAGGCAGCGGTAATAATAATCGGAGGAGCAGGCGTTACCCCCTAGTACAAAGTCAAGACTCCACCTATTTATTTCCATGATATATGAGCTGATATGTTGCTAGGAAATAATTTCCTACTGACATTCAAACGGTTCACTCAGGAGAACGAAACAAGGAGGCTTATTTTTCACAACCCTTTGTGATCATAAGATTATTGTGTAGAGACTAATGGAGGCCTTTCACAGGAAGTTCCCCATTAGTTTTCGCAGCAAGCGTGGTGATGAAGGAAAATTTTGACACCCAAATATGAAGGATCAATGGAATTTGGTGAACAATCCTTCAGTTTTGATAACAAGGTCCTAATAAAAATGATTCCCAAACTTTTGACTGGGTGGATTAATACGTCTTTCAGGTAACAGGATGAGGAAGAAATCACTCCAGAAACTCTGTTGTTACTAAAAAAAGGCATTACAGGACAAGATTCCACAACCTGAAGCTACCATCGAAGAGCAAATTACTCTAGAGGATGTGAAAAGGAAGATTCAGAGGAACTACAACGAGGATCCACTGGCATGGTGGAATAAAAATGAGCTCAAAGCTACTTTGAAGGTGAAAGCCAGAAAAGAAAATGAGCGTCAGATTCAGACTAATCCCCATGAATATGGAAGATCGGAGGGATATGCAGATAATACTTAAGGAACATCTTGACCTTAAGTTAATCTCAGCAGGTGTTTCTCCATATAGCAATCCGGGATTTCTTGTTCGGAATCATGGAGAAATCAAAAGAGGAAAGCCAAGATTAGTAATCAACTACAAAGGAATCAATTACATCTTGGATTTCGATGGATGCTTTATCCCAAGCAGAAAACATTTGGTAAACAACATCAAGAATGCCAAAGTATTTTCCAAGTTCGATTGTAAGTCTGGATTTTACCAGATTAAGATGGAGAAAGCAAGCAGAAAGTTAAATGTATTCTCTACACCACAAGGACATTATATCTGGAATGCCATGCCAATGGGATTGGCAAACGCTCCCCAAATATTCCAAAGGAAGATGTATAATCTTTTCAAGGATTACTTCAGTTTCATGTTCGTGTATATTGACTATATCCTCACGCGTCAAGAAACATGAAAGATCATCTTACACATTTGGAAATCTTTTCAGATGTTTGCTACAAGGAAGGATTAGTGCTGTCCGAAAGAAAGGTAGTATTTGCTAGACAAATCGAGTTTCTCGGGATCGAGATTGATGAATCTGGAATCATCCTTCAAAACCATATTGTTGAGAAGGTGCAAGGATATCCGGATGATCTTAAGGATTTAAAGCAACTTTAGAGTAATCTGGGAGTTGTTAATTTTGCTGGAATGTTCATTAACAACCTGGCAAACCACAGAAAGATGTTCAGTCTGTTACTCAAAAAGGATGTTAAATTCGAGTGGATGAAGACAATCGACAATGTCAAAGAGCTAAAAGAAGTTTGCAAGCAACTACCAAAGCTTGCAATTCCAAACGACGAGGATGAACTGGTGTTATACATGGATGCCAGTGATCATTGGTGGACAGCAGTTCTCATGAAGGCCACACCAGACAGAGAAATGTCATGCAGATACTGTAGCGGTCTCTTCACAGACACCGAAGCTATCCGGTGGAATATCAACGAGAAAGATCTTAGCAGTCCGAAAAGTCTTAAAACATGGTCATTATTTTTACTAGCAAAGAAATTTATCTTAAAAATAGATAATACAAGTGTTAAGTCATTTCTGAAAAATAAAATTTAATCAAAACCAGAAAAGGCTAGACTTTTAAGATGGCAAGCCGAATGTCAATATTATGATTATGATATTGTCATTATGAAATCTGGTAAAAATGTTCTCGCATATTTCTTAACACGAGATGGAGGGACGTATTGCTGATGATACCTTCAAGAGGCTGAGGCATCTCAGGGAAAACCTGGAGATCCTTGATCGAGATTTTGAGACTCTTTATCTCAATGCAGAGGTCGCAGGACGACTTCAACGAGCAGACCAGGAACTTGTTATTGATCACATACTAGCATTCTTTCGGGACCAAGAACGTTTGTTTGAAGTCTTGAAGGGGCCCATCCTCCAGGCTGCATCTTCAACGGTGCAAAAAAGAGTGTTTAGAGAACGAGATTCATCTAACCCGGAGACAAGGGATTCACATACCCCTGTCATGAGTGCTGCAAATGACGAATTCCTTGATGATGTACAAGTTGTAACGAATGTTGAGGGTCAAGTGTCATAACAATCTGAACCTTCAAGTCAACCCAACACCTGTGGGGTAAAAGATGGAGAGTTGAACCTTATGCCTGTGACTGTCAATTATAGGGTTCAAACTAATGATGATTTAGTTTATTCTCCTATGCAGGATTACCAACGCACTTGGGAAAAAATGATAACCAGACGGGGTATCAACCCAGATAAACTATTGTTGATATCTCCGAAAAATATCCGGGGTTAGGATGAAACCAGGCTACCATCCAAACGAAGTTCAGGAATTGTATAATTTCGGAGCTTTTGGTTTGGTTTATACTGTTGCGCCAGCATTCTCGAAAATCTCAAAATTATCCAAGTGGATAAGAGAATATGTTCACGAGACATGGGCCAATAATCCACATTTTGGCCAGATGAGATGCTTTGGAGTTGTATTTTTTCAGTGCTGCTTCAGAACCAACAAAGAAGGGTTTCATTGAAACTTTTCATTTTATCAAACTCAGACGACCAGACGGGAACACCTTAAAAAAATATAAAAACGGTGCTACCAGAGGACATACCAGTTTTGGCTGGGACTATCACATAAGATGAAGTTTCAACCAGACGTGCATGGGGTCTTTGGGTTTGTCTAACGGAAATGAACAAAGTCAAATACTCATTTAAGTTCATTCAGAATTCATTCGGAGGGAAAAGAAACTTACCGAAAATTCTGCAACATGGCACACATTGGCTGATGGATAGATCGAATATGCAAGCATGCCTGGAGCAAAAAAAACAAGAGTTCGGGAAATGATTCAGATCCAAACCCGATAGATCAGAGGCAGGAAAAGACAAAAGACCTGCTGACAAGAGAGCTCGTTTTCCTAAAGCTCGAGGACCACAAAAACCAATAATGCAAAGATTCCCCGACAAAAGAAAATGCATGGACCATAAAAAATAGTGTGGTAACTGTTCAAACACACTCGAACAAAAATAATGGATCATTCACGAGAAAAGTTGGCACACTCAGACATAGATGCCAGACCACGTGAAAGTTAAGGTGCACTCACTGGCACACTCAACAATTATCAAGATTTGGAATCCGAAGTTGAAGTCCGAATGCATGCCTATATAATGGGACTCATTCAGGAAGCTACATCGAAAATTCTCCATAGTTTTCTGAGATAAAAGTTGTAGTATCCAAGCTTTGTAATATTCAAGTTTCATAGCTTCGTAATAATTTCCTTATTTTCTTTTGTAATATTGTTCTATATTTCAGTTTAAGTGTTCTTGAGTCAAGCCTCGTCTATATGAGAGGCTAAACAAGTCTGTCTCCTCCCAAAAGAAGACATTTTAATGCAATAAATATTATAAGTATTTCTAGAATAAAATAAAGGTTGTTGCACATCTATCTACCAGATTTCTTTAAATCTTTCTTATATCTTACGCCCTAAAATAGGAAACGAATTAGAGCTGTGCTGTGCGGTTTCTGAAGGAGACGGATAACTTGCAGACTAACATCGCCCGAGGGGCTGAGGTTGGATGGTGATGAGCAATTCGTAAAACAGACTGGGGGCAGTAATTTTCCGACTGGTGGCTTTGCAACCCACCTCACCCGGTGCCTTTATGGTCAAAATGGTATATTTCAGTTTGTTAAAATTTTATTGTAATACGGACGCTTGATGTGCCTGTTATTTATTTTTAACATAATCTTCAAATCGGGTTTTGAATTGTAATTAGAAGAACGTTATATGAACTGTGAGTCCTTTGCAAAAATATGCTATTGGGTTCTTCCAGAGATGACAGAAACTGAAGAATTTCATGTTCATAAAATGCTACTGTTTGGTGAATATTAGGGTAAGAAGATGATGAATAATATATAGAGGCATATTAGTTTTTTAAATATTTTCTTAGGGTTAAGAATGTAATTTTATTAAAGGTTGGTTGGACCGCGTGACCACTTGGACCACATGGGGTTATTATTGTCATTTCAACCAAAAATGGACATAGATAAACTAATATTTTCTTGCGACAATATGATGAATTATTGTTCACGAAATAATACTGACATGAAATTTTCCATATATAATTATCTAGAGACGCATCTCTTGAGTATTTGGGCCCACTCATCCTATTTAGGCCTTTATCAATTGGGTCCATCTTAATTGGTTTGAACACAGTTTTCATTCATATATATATATATATATATATGACGAGCAGCAGCAGCAGACTGAAGGAGAAGAAAACAGTCCTCATCTCCAAATAAATTACCATCAGTCTCATTAATTATGCTGTGAATTGGGAAAATGAGCAAGCTGAGAGCATCGGCTTCCGAATTGGATTTGGATCACCCCAATATTGAAGATTACTTTCCATCTGGATCCATTGAAGAACCTCACGGAAAACTACGCCTGTAATTTTTTCCCTTTTTTGCCTCTCCTTACTCAGCTCTCATCTCTGTGTGCATCTGATGTTGTTATTTGGTTGTTTAGGCGTGATTTGTTGGATATTTCGCCGACATTATCTGAGGCAGCGGGTGCCATTGTTGATGTAAGTGTTTTCTCCCCACGAATTTCGAAGTAATTTATGGATTCCATGTTTCCATCTTTTTTATGTATCATCATCACTTTAGAGGTGCTCTAGGATTAGAATTTAGAGGCCGAGCTTTTTTTATTTGATTTTAATACATGCCCTGCTACATCCGATAAAGGATGCTACTCCAGTCGTACCCCATAATTCCCTTTTGGAAGTTAACACTCTGGACTTGGTACTTTTCACTGAAAAAAATTAATTTGTTTCATTTAGCGTTTCTTTTAGCTTAACATAACTCTCGGAAAAACTTGCTGCGATTATACTTTGTTGACTGGTTTCGCTCTTTCTACTTAGTCTATAACCATATTTTTTTATCAACAATCATTGAATTTGTACCTTGAGTTCTGTTGATGATTCGTCAGTTTGTGTCGAAGCTATTTTTCTTGCACATATGACATATTCTAGAGTTTCCTTTATTCCTTCTTGTTTTTAAGTCCCGTCTCAGTCTTGAGTCCCTTGAGAAAATGGTGTATTTATGTTCTATCTGTGATTTTACTCCTGGATAGGATACTTTCACAAGATGCTTCAAGTCAAATCCTCCAGAACCTTGGAATTGGAACGTATATTTGTTTCCTTTGTGGTGTTTGGGAGTTGTAGTCAGATATGGGTTGTTGTTCCCAGTAAGGTGAGCTTGTTTCCCATGAAAATAGTACTTGTTTAATAGAAACTTTTAGCTTTGTTCAGCATCAATATGTAGAATAAGCAACAGATAGCTCGCGGCTATCCCAAGCTTCTTGCTCTCCTGAATACTTATCTAAAGGGAGCCGCCTTCTCATTGGCCCATTTCCCCTTTTTGACTTGTAAATGGCTAGCTTTAAGATTCACTTTGCTTGGAGAAGAGAAAAAGGCGTATTTGAGTAATCATCGTTCAAATGGAGAATGGAAAGCATTCATTCGCAGAAAGAAGTTATTTAGGAAACATCCATTATTGCATAATCACAGTTCATTTAACGCAATTAAATGAAAGCAAGGAGCGAGTCCTAACTGTGAAAAGAATGAGTTAGGAAACTGTAACTATCTACAACAAGAGTTTTCAGAGAGAGTGATGCATCCTCTTTGACCAGGATCAATCACCTCTTTTATTTTGAGGCCATTCAGAATTTATTTTCACTTTTATAAACATTTATGTTCTTTTCAAAAAGCATTTCCTTCTAACTTTCTAAGCACTAATTTGGGGTTCAGAATTAGGCAATACCTTTTGGATGATTTTTTGGATCAATCTTATTATAAAGCTTATGCTTACCCTTAAAAGTTGTATGTTGTGACATTTCGGATTATAACAGAATGCTCTGCATCTGTATGTTAATATCTCTATTATGTGTGTAGTGCATCTGATTTGGTGCATACTCTGGTTTGTAGAGCTTCATAGCTGAAGCATTGATTAAAATGTGCACATTTGCAACACAAAATCATTTGTGACATCTTTTGTTTTTTTACTCTATGATGTCATTTATCTTGGACAAGTTAAGGATCCTATTCCTCTTTTACATTGAAAAAATTAATCAAGTGTTTTTATTCTGTGTTTGGTGGGTGGTGTGGTTCATTTGGTTCATTTTTATGAATTACAACCAGTCACACTGCATGTAGAAGTCGCATCAATTGTTTTGTTTCACACCATTATGATTGGAATTTGCATCTCTTTTATGGTCCACTTGTCCTAGCGATTCTAATGCATCATGATGCTTCATGAATTTCACATCAAATGCAGAGTAATTGTATTGACGGTTGGATGGATAATATTTCTATCGTGCTATTTTCCTGTCCATTTCCTGTTAAAAGGGTATGACAAACTGAGGAAATATTTAGAGGTGTGGCTGATTAAGTTTCCTTTTTGATTCATCTTGTTATAATATTAATGTTATTAATATACTGTACAATAACCTTAGATGTTAATACTTTTTAGGATCTAGAGTTTTATGAACATTTTCTTTGACTGTTCGTTCTTTACATGCGACTGGGTAAAAGAAATGTTCGTATTCCAATTTGGATCTGGTCAAATCATAATATCTGGAGTAGGGTAATAGGTAGAAAGACTAATTCATATCTCAGGACTTGGGGAAAGAAAGAAGGAAGAAAATAGATTGCCACGTTGGGAATAAAGAATGATCCCTTGGCAAACATATGGTCTCGCTATTTGTGAGTTTGGTCATTATTTATTTTTCTTTTTGCAGAAGATGTCGTATATTCCTTAGATCGGACTTCTGTAACTCACTAGTTGGTTATTTTCTATTCAGAGAAGTCTAGTGGAGCTCATTTGCAGCTTCTTTGTTGCATCATGGACTGGGGTTGTCAAGTATCATGGCCCTCGCCCCAGCATTCGACCTAAGCAGGTAAAACTTCGAGTACTAGTTTAAATCATCTATTTTTTATGGTTCATTAGTCAGTGTTCATCTTTATGCATGTGAATTTAAGTTCTTTTTTCACACAAGCATTTCAGGTGTTTGTAGCAAACCATACGTCCATGATTGATTTCATTGGTTTGGAACAAATGACTGCAGTAATCATGCAGAAGCATCCTGGTTGGGTTGGTAAGTGACTCATAAGCATATTAGCTGTTCAGGTCTCTAATCTTTTGGTTGTGAAACTTTCTGATTATTCTGTGCGTGAAAAGTTTGAAGAATCCAGATATTTAATTTAGGAATTTCAAATGTGCGTTATTTTGCTCCCTGACTTCTCAAAAATTGCCTATGTTCATGTTCTTTGTCATACATATGCCTTAATCGTTAGCTAGTAGAAGACTATTGGATATGTATGTGTATGTATGTAGCATACTACTCATGGTTGCGTTTAATGCGTTAAATTATCCCCGGTCAATCTTTGAGTTTTGATGATCAACAATACTTGATAAACTTGAATGAGTAATATGCATGAAATGTGAGTACAAATGACTCCCCCTTAACAATTGCATACACTATAAGTTAAACAAGTAAAGCATTAAACAAAAAACTCTCCCCCTCAAACCATGCATACACAAGCTCTCCCCCTTAAACTATGCATGTATTAAGGTTCAAGTTTATCACAAAATTCTCCCCCTTTTTGTGATAATCAAAAAGCAAAAAATTTAAATAAACATAGCTCAAATATGTTGACACATAGCTATATTTTAACAATTTTACACATGGTCCTCACCAAGCATGTAATGGCTATTAGATCAAATCAATTAGTGAAATACACATGCGTTTAAGGCACTCAACAATAAATTCTAAATGTTGCAATGTGTGCATATGTTCATGCATTCATGCCCAATAAACAATAAAATTATCAATGCATTATAACAAATCATATAATTGCATATTTTCACATAGCATATTCAAATTTGAATGCAAGGCATATCAAGATACTTACTATAAAAAGATAAGCATACATCATGCATTAACCAATTATGCTAAGGGGTATTCCATTTAACTACAATGAATATTGAGCTTCAATATTTATTGATCACAATTAATTTGTGCCAATGAAATTTGAATTGCTTTTCTAAAATGAATAAAGTAAATTTTACCCTCGATGACAAGAGTTCGTTCTTGTCATTGGTCCAATGCCTCGCGCCTCTTCTATAGTGGTGAATAATACAAACTCCTCCTTTGAGTTGCTTGGTCCTTCATCCTTCATTCCATTGTTGTCCCTACAAGACAAATTAACAATAGGAGGATCTTTGGTACCCATTTGATTTTTGGGTCCTTGAGGGTTAACTTTCAATGGCACTTTTGGAATCCATTTCCACCTCATATTAGGTTGGTATTGGATTCTAGCAAACCTACACTTATTCTTAGTGTGGCCATTTTTACAACAATAGTTGCAAGTAAGAGAATCATGCTTTGCTTTGGCTAACAAGCTAGAAAAAGTTTTTGATTTGCTTGAGTAGCCTAACCCGGCTTTGTCAAAGCTACAACGTTGTAAGCCAAGCAATTCACTCATCTTTTGACTACTTTCACTATATTTGCAAAAAGATATCTTTAAAGAATTTAATTCATTTTTCAATGAATTATTTTCTTCATCTTTCTTAGCAATCTCAAGTTTGAGTAATTTGTTACTCATCTTGGTTTTGCCAAGAGCATCAATAAGTTCATTATAAGACTCTAAAAGTTCATTAAATGAAGGTACCTCATCGTCGCTTTCATCTCCTTCATCTCCAAGCGCCATTAAACAAAGATTTGTGGCTTCTTCTTCATCGGAGTCGCTATCACTCCATGTGGCTATAAACGCCTTCTTCTTCCCTTTGTCCTCATTCTTCTTTCTAGGACATTTGTTAGCATAATGGCCTTTATCTTGACAATTATAACAAGTTACCTCATTTTTGGATTCTTGTTTGGTAGCATTAGAGGTCTTTGACTTGCTATGTTTGTTGAAGAACTTCTTGAACTTCTTTGTGAACAAGATCATCTCCTCATCATCATCATCTTCTTCATCATCGGAATGGTCTTTCCTTCCCACCAAGGCAATCCCATTTCTTTTGGATCTATCCTCCTCCTTTATTTCTCTTCTTGATGACACTTCAAGCTCATGGGCCACCAATGTGCCATGGAGCTCATCAAGATCATATGAGGCATTTTCACCTTTGTTTGACTCGATGATAGCCGTCCTCTTTGCGTCCCATTCTTTTGGCAAGGCTCTTAAGGCTCTCCTCAATATTTGCTTTGGAGGGTACTTCTCTCCAAGTTGAGCAAGCTCGTTGATAATTTGGGTGAGCCTCCTAAACATTGAATCCACCTCTTCTCCGGACTCCATCTCAAATGTCTCATATTTGAGTTGTAGAAGATCAATCTTGGTCTCCTTCACTTGATTTGTTCCTTCATGATTTGTTCCTTCATATCTAAAGCACAATGCAAAATATTAATAGCTTTAGCATTTTGAGATATTAAAATCATATCCGCTCTAGTGAAATCGTCCATTTCTTTGGGAACACTAATTCCCCCAACTTCCTTTAAAGGAATATGTGGACCTTTCACTATAATCTTCCATAGATCATAATCTACGGATTGGATGTATAGAGAAATTCTATTTTTCCAATAGCCGTAATTATCACCCGTGAAGAGCGGAGGGCGATTTGTCGATTGACCTTGAGCAAACTCATTTGCTAGATTAGCCATAAAAAGATTTTGATTTAAAACAAAAATCAAATGGCTCTGATACCACTTGTTGGAATCGAAGAGGGGGGTGAATGAGATTCCTTGGCTACTTTAGCGTTTTAAAATGAGTTTGAAAAATAAAAGAGTTTTGCGCTTTGCGGAAGCCTTTAGTCAATCGATAAATAAAAAGAATAAGTAAATAAATGCGTAATGAAAAATAAAGCAATAAAATACACAAAGATTTGTTATAGAAGTTCAGCGATGAATCGCCTACGTCTCATCTTCCCGGTTAGATAACCTCCAACCGAGGTTCCACTAAAACAATTGGTCTTGGCCTTGAGGGCTCCAAGTTAGCCACACAACAACTCTTCCCGAGTTTACAAAGCTCTTCCCGAGCACACTACTCTTCCCGAGTACACAACGCTCTTCCCGAGCACAATACTCTTCCCGAGTACACAAAGCTCTTCCCGAGCTACCAACACTATTCACGAGTCTTCTTGGCCTTAAGGGCTCCAAGAATAGCCACAACACATGCACCAACTTCACTTGTTGGCGACTTTACAATTTTCCAACTTGCTTTGGTGTTGGAGGACCTTTACAATAGATCAAATCAAAAACACCTTCACGTGCACTCACACGAAGAAAACAAGACTCTAACAAAGAAGAGAATTACAAACTTCAATACAACAACAATGTATGGAGATTGCAACACAATTTGAAATAGTAATTATCAAGACTTTGTAGAAGTTTGTAGGCTTGTTCCTTTTCTCCAAAATGCTCCAAAGCATCCATATTTATAGTGTAGGAGGCCCCCTAGGCTCCTACTAGCCGTTGCTACACAAAAGGCTGAAATCACTCATCGATCGCCTCAGCCATCGCCTCAGGCGATCTCCATCGCCGCGCTCCAACGGTCAGCATAAATCACGCATCGCCTCAGGCGATGTCCCCATCGCCTCAGGCGATCCAAATTAAATTCCAATACCGTAGCCTCAGCAGCCTAAAATCTTGCATCGCCTCAAACGAACTCCACATCGCCTCAGGCGTTCAGCGCATCGCCTCAGGCGTTCGTGCCATCGCGCCAGGCGATCTCCCCCTGCGCGCAGTCCTCGGCATCGCGTCAGTCGATGTGCGGGGCGAAGTGTCAAATGGTTGTCATCGCCTCAGGCGATGGTCATCATCGCCTGGAGCGATCTTCCTCGCATGCTCGCGTAGCCATCGCCTCTATCGATGTGCGTGGCGATGCCTCGCCTGGCACCCATCGCCTGGGGCGATGATCACCATCATCTGGGGCGATCCAGGCCAGAATATGCACACTCGATTTTCTTCATTCCAAACCACTTTTCATCACTTAATCTGCACACTAAGTAGATGCATTTGTATAACAAACACAAGTTTTGTTGATCATCAAAACTCAAAGATTGACCGGGGATAATTTAAGGCATTAAACGCAACCATGCGTTTAAGGCTCAACAGAAGATATAATTCATCTGTTATAAATTGATTTTTAGAACAAGGGTGTTATAGGAATAGCAAATGACTAATTAGATTAGGGTTTCATAAAAATGGACTTAGTTGAAAGAAGATTCCCACAAGATGTATTTAGTTGAAAAGAAAATATTTTGCTAGATTTAATTGAAACATATTTTCAAAAGTGGTACATATGTGTAATTCCTCTTCATAAGACTAGTGAATAAGTACAGTCTGTGTGTTACGGAACTGGACCAATGTGGAGGCCCATCTAGTTCCAAATTAAAAGTATGGCTAGCTATATTGACAGAGCACAGAGCAATTTTGAATTTCCAATTTTATCCCTCTAGTCAAGGACTTTTAAAATTCCTATAATTTCCTTATTTCTTGATTAATTAACCCCCATCTTTAAATATAGTAAATCGATATTCTAATATTGCTTTAAAAATAAAATCGGACCGATTGTTGAACCAAAAACCCGTTAACTAGATGAAAAGCTGGTCCGAGTTATTTAATTAACTAGTTTTTAGTTGACCCACAAAAAATCCAAATAAACTGCTGAGCTTTTGTTGAAACCGATAGAGCTGTCAAAAAGGGTCAACCCGATAATAATTAATTTATTAATGGGCGAGTCAACCTATTATCATTGGGTTTACCCTTTTTAACAACTCTATTGGTTTCAACAAAAGCGAGCAGTTTATTTAGAATTTTTATGGGTCATCTAACAACTAGTTAATTAAAAGACTCCTGTTCATGGGTTTCTGTGTTCAACCACCGGTCCAATCCGATGTTTAAAACTTCGATTAGAATATTGATTTACTATATTTAAAAATATTGTGCTTAATTAATCAAGAAATAAGGGTATCGTAGGAGTTTTAAAAATTAATTGCTTGATAATATTGATTTACAAGATAAATAATTCATTAGAACGAATGTTTAGAACTATAGTTTTTTGGTTAGTGTGTTATTTTTGTAAATTAACTCAATATTATCAGGATAGAACACCGTCAGTCTCGTAAGTCCTAATACAAGAAAAATAGTGGCTGTAATTTAAATCTTTTCACAGTTGAAGTTTACATAATTTGATTATATACTTTTAATGGTACACTTTTGATGTGTGAAAGTAGTTTGTCTAGTTCCTAACAGGTGATATGTAGTAATAGATGGTAGATAAATGTTGGAATATATTGTATTCCCCAAAATTACCCGTATGTTTCTCTTTTCTTTTTTATTTGTAGTCCCAAATAAATTCTGATAAGGATCTACCTATCACTATACAGGGAGGCATGTAACTATGTAAGTGAGCAAATTTGAATTCTGACTTAAGTTGACTTTTGCATTACTGTTTCGGTGTTTATGTTAGGGTGAGGGACATCATTTCTCTTCGAGCAGGTCTTAAAAAGGTGCCGAGAGATGGATATTTGAAATACTCTCACCCCAGCCCCAAGCATCGAGAGCGCAAGTAAGTTTTGATTTGTCTGATCTTTCCTTCAGCAGCATTGCTCCATAGTACAAATGTTACCAAACGCATTAAAATTTCTGGCCATGCCCTGGTGATATGGAATATATTGTTAAAATTAGTGGATTGGCTTTGGCTGATATATAATAGTTTTAAATATACAATGTTTCTCGTTTGTATCTGTACATTTTCAGGCAGCAGAGCTTAGCGGAATCACTGCTACGTCGGCTTGAAGATAAATAGTTTGTGATTTATGATGCTGTGTTACATTTGTTGTTGGATAGCTTTTGTAGCTAGTACGTGAGTACATAAATCGTGGCTTTTGTCAGGTGTCCTTATAGAACATGACATTCCTTTTTTTCTTGGTAATAAAAAACCAGAATACGAGTATACTTGGAGTGCCTAGTTGAGTAGAATTTCGAACTAGCTAATGATATAGCAAAGGCAAAAGTATCAAGACGAAAAAGAAAGTGCATACTGCTTACATCTTAAAATGTACCTCAAGTCTTTGTCAATAAAGTGCTCACACTAGGTTCTACATATTCAAAGAGCTCTCATTTATGGGCCGTCCATGTGCTATAAATCATACAAAGATATGGCTAAAATCTTAGTTTTCGTGCTTCAGAGTTGTACCCCGAAATGTCTTCTTAAACCACTTTGAACCTGGTTTTTAATGTCATGGGAAATGATACGCCAATCCTAAGCAAAATCGAAAACGAAAGAAATTTATTCCTTGGCAATTTGACAGGATATGCATGTCTTGTCCATAATGAATGGAAGTCTATCTTGATGAGAAATTTATTCTGATCACCTCCCTTACCGAAGTGTTAACCATGTTAAGGGTGTTACCATATATGCACTGCAAGTCAAAAGTTGGCCTATTGAGCGTTATGCACCCAAAGCCCATTAGTTACTTAATGACCCTATAAATATGTCATTCTAGTTTCTGAGAAACTAAGAGACTTCATTCACTTCCACTCAATACACTCACTCTCTGAGAATAGCCGTCATCACACTAGCACTGGTGTCGGACTTGTAGATCTGGCCAGGCTGATTGGACACGAGGATCACCGCAATCAGATTGATTTCGCTGTGAACGGTAATCTCTTTTCGTGCATTATATTTGATATATTTGCATGTTCTAATATATGAATCAGGCGTGATCGACCGTCCCCGGGTCAGATCTGTTTATTGTATTATTTCCGCTGCGTTTGGATCTGGCGCCAGGGTACGGAAACCCAACAGTGGTATCAGAGCCAGGTTGCGCTTTGATTTGTATATTTGATAATTAATTTTGTTAAATCGTTTCCTATCGATATTAATCATGTTTGAATTTCAGAAATTATATGATCCGGAAAATATAGAAAACACATTAAAAGTGTTTTAATGGAGACCCAAGGTTACTGTTCCGATCGCCACCATGGTCGGCTGACAGCCGCGGACCGGCGGCGGCGCACACGGCGGAGAAATGTTCTCTGCCGCCATGCGCGCCGAGGAGATGGTTGTTTCTGTGCGCAAATCGCGAACCAGAAACAGCCGCAGAGCAAGAATCGCGGAAGGGTTCCGTGACCAGGCTTGCGTGTATTCTTCTGGGTCTTGTTACAGACGGAAATCATGCGAGCATCTGCAACCAACTCGTCGGGGAAAGGTTCCTCGGCCAGACTTGCGCGAGTTTCTACAACCAGATTGTTGCAGACGGACAGCCGTACGCAGGACTCCTGAAATCGCAAGCAAGCCGCGCGAACATCCCTTGTAAAATTGTTGCAGGTGACGAAAACGAGGCATGATGTGCGACGTCAAGGGAGCAAGGGCGGCGGCGTGGGCTGGCGTGCAAGGGGGCTGCGCTAAACCCTAGCCAAACCCTAAACCCTAATTCGAATTTGGGGAGACGATGAACAGTGCTTTTCGGAAATTAAAAAAAAAACTTTTCATAAATCCGAAAATAGGGTAATTTTTGGGGTTGAAATTGCATCTTTTAATTTTTGGATCCAAATTGTTTAGAGTCCATAAATTTTTGGGTCATTTTAGATGTTTTTTCCGGATATTATGTTTGAAGCAATAAATCATAATCTTAATCAATTAAAAATATGATTTTTAATTTATTAAATATAAAATGGAGATTTTACAATTAGTTAAAAAAATAATTAATTGGAAATTGAATGAAAATGTTTCATTTAATTTGTTAATTTTATTTTTGGCTAATATTATGATTTGTAGGTAAAATAGTGATTTTACCAAGTAACTGAAAATCTAATTAATCGGAAATTAAATGAAAATGTTTCATTTAATTTGTTAATTTATTTTCGATTACCATTATGATTAAAATGTAAAATATTGATTTTTGCAAGTAACTGAAAATTTAATTAATTGGAAATTAAATGAAAATGTTTCATTTAGTTTGTTAATTTTATTTTCAATTAATATGATGGTTAAAAGATATTTACCAATTAATTGAAATTTAATTAATTAGAAATTAAATAAAATGGTTTTATTTAATTTTTAATTTTATTTTCAATTAATGATGCGATTACTGGGAAACGATAGAATAAATTAATTATTGTGTTCTAATTACATGTAATGTGATTAGTATAATTACATATGATGTAATTGTTTAGTTAATGTTTAATTACATATGTTGTGATTGCATGATCGATGATTACAGGCCTTGACCAATGTGTTTAGGTGAATGTTTAGGTTTTTCATGTTTCATTATAATAGTGATTTTGGTTATCAGGCCTGCGAGCCCGCTCTCTCTATTTTCTGATGTATCCCACCCAGGATTTGTATCCCTATTCTCTTGTTTGCATAATTTAAATGTAAAAACTTTAGAATTAGTGGGAGATCGAGATTGAAGATAGAGCATCAAGAATCAAGACATGTATAATGGAAGCAAAAATGTAATAGGATTGCATTACATACCTGCATCACCTTAGACAGACTTGTGATCCACGTATGGCTCACGTGGATCAATTAGGAAAAGGTCGTAATCGTCCATATTTAATTTTTATTATGCATGTGATGTATGATAAATGTTTGTTTGTGTGTTTTATTAGTATATATGATTGCATGAATAAAACATAGTTGCATGAATCCGGCAAACAAACAAACAAGCACATGATGAGATTTTAAAATTATAAAATCCCTCTTTTCAATATGATTCAAAACTTTTAATATCAAACTGATAAGGGGAGCTCAAAAGGGTTTGTTGCTTCCTGTCTTCCATCAACAGTTAAGCCATGAGACACTACTTGTGTCATATTGCCTTACTCACCCACATGGGGGCATCTGACATGGGAAAGCTGTGCGTTTAACTGCCACTTAATTAAGGGTGTGGTTATGTTAATCTTCTATATTACTCACCCACGTGGGGTCTTTTGGGCGTGACATTTCCATCCGTGGGATGGGTTAGTTTGACGTGAGAAGGCATAATTGTCCTGCCCACGTAGGGTTATGTCAATCGCGAGACAAATATATTGGGGGTTGCATATGGTGCAATTGTGATCTACCTTTAGTATCATGAAGCTGGTGGGCCCACGTCCGGGGTTTTCATTAGCTAGTTGGACTCCAAGCCCACTAAGAAAATATGATTTTCAGTTCATTTGTCATGAGGGTGATGAATTCGAAAAATTTAGTGGGAGCATTCAATAACTAAAGTCCATAGTTTTTGAATTAATTAATAATCAAACAGTTTGCTTATATTTTCTGTTTATTCTCATTATTGTGATTGCCGTGAATCCGATTACATCAAATCTCGATATAAACAAATTAACCATAAGGATTGGCTATTAATTTTAAAATAATGATTGCTTTTGAAAAGTTGCTATATACCCTTGGTGGGAGCCTCCTGTTGAAGTGTCTCCCGGTTCGTCTTATGAAGAGATTGCCACACTTGAGAAGTGGTGGGATGATGATCTCTCGGCTAGGTGCTATATGATAGCATCAATGTCACCAATGCGTTTCAACACAGATATGAGAAATTCGTTCACATTGCTGATATTTTCCAACACCTACAAATGTTGTTTGGTGAACGGACGTGATTACTGAGACTCACGACTTCAAAGAGCTATTTTCATTTCACATGCAAGATGGGGCTTCGGCCCAACCTCAAAAGACGAAAAAGGATATAGTAGCAACTAAGAAAGGAGAGGCATATATGTTTTCACTGCTGGTCACTGGCGCAAAATTGTAAGGAATACCTAGAC
This sequence comes from Haberlea rhodopensis, assembly GCA_907163345.1. NCBI lineage: Eukaryota > Viridiplantae > Streptophyta > Magnoliopsida > Lamiales > Gesneriaceae > Haberlea > Haberlea rhodopensis. The sequence continues at coordinate 29,481,829 of CAJQUN010000003.1, read as the reverse complement.
TAGAAGCGTTCTAGAAGGGTATGTTATATATTAAAATTAAATGTTTCTATTGGTTCTACTTCTTTGGTATATGATGCCAGTTGTGCTCACATTTTTGCAAAGAGTTGCATGTGATGTGAAGAAGTAGAGAGCCCTAGGAAGGTGAAACCTACCTGAGGCTAAGCATTGTAGCAAGAGTTGTTGCAAAGGCTATTTGAAATATTTATTTAATATAAAATCTTGAACTGGTTAGGAACTGGTTTGAGCAATTATTTATTTGTTCTAGATTTAATCATGAACATTGTTTCTATTTTGATAGAGAATGATATTCTTTTAAATATGCGAATGTGATTTGCAGTATTTTTAAGAATGCATGTTTTATTGAATCTGGTGGACTTATGAATGATTAGTATGATTATATTCAAAGAATATAAAAAGAATGATAACTTAAATCCAACATATATTTAGCATGTGCTGAATGTCCAATGAATTTGATTCATATGGACGTATGTGGAGCACTAAATGTTAGTGCAAGATGATGTTGAGTTATCGTAAAGAGAATGTGATTCTCTATGAGTAAATCTCTAAAGGTACATATTTGTTGAATATAATTCATACCAATGCAGTGACCAAAACTCCATATACGATATGGACTGAAAAACAATCCAAATTTTTATTTTGAGATTGTTCTGCTTATGTGAAGCAGCCAGTGGGAGATGAGTTGGATAGTTGATCCATCTTAGGTTATTTTGTGGAAATTATATTATCAATTGCAGGCAAAGAGTTTGTTTTGCAAGTACAATCTTTCTAGAGAAAATGTTTCTACTAGAAAGGATGACAAAATAATATAACTTGAAAGGGTTCAAGAACCACAAACCACTAGAAAAGTGAAAACGATGAAATTAATTTAGTTAATCACAACCTTTGATTTACACACACCAAGGAGATTTGAAAATGTTTCAAGAGTTTCTGATAAAATGAATCTACTCCTTGAAAGTAGTCAAGAAATAGACCATGGATGTGATCCTAGGACTTTCAAAGAGACGATGTTGGACATCGTTTCGGGATATTAGCAAGATGCTATGAAATTTGAAATAGACTACATGTACTCTAATAAGGTATGGGCCTTAGTAGATCCTCTTTGGGAATTGTTCCCGTTGGCTACATGGATTTACAAGTGAAAGCTTGGAGTGAATGGGAAGGTAGTGACCTTCAAAGCTTGACTGGTGAGAAATGGTTATTCTCATAGGCAAAGAGTTGTTTATGAGAAAATTTTCATCGGTTATGATGCTATAGTCTATTTGGATTTTATTAGTTATATCTTTATATTACGAATATGAGATATGACTAATAGATGTGGACACAACATTTCTCAATGGTGACATTGAGGTAGAAATGTAGCAGCCAAAGGTGTTTCACAACTTATGGGCGTGAGCAAAATGTTTGCAAACTTTAGAGGTCCATTTTTAGGCCTAAGAAGGCATCCCGAAGTTTGAACTTCCGTTTTGATAACATCATCAAAGTGTTTGTTTTGTTAAAAAAATCCGGAAGTGACATGTGTGTGAAAAAGGGTTAGTGGGAGCACGGTTACATTTGTGATGCTTTAAGTCGATTATATCATGCTCATTGTGAATGTTATTTGATTAATCAATTAAAGCATGATTATCTACTAATTTCACCATGTAAGATTGGGAGAAGCATCATACGTGCTTAGCATAAGGATCTATAGGGATAGATCTAAAGGATGCTTGAGATCTCTCAAATCTACGTACATAAACACTGTGCTAAAAGGGTTTAGCATAGAATAGTTGAAAAATGAGTTACTTCCCAATATGTCATAGTATTCATCTCTCGAGTCAATGGGTCTTAAAATTGACGAGGAGAGAGAAAAGATGACATTGGTACCTTATGTTTCGACTTTTAATAGCATAGTGTATGCTATGGTATGTACTTGGCCTGATGTATGTTCTTAGAGTAATGAGCAGACATCAGACAGATCCCGGTGAAGGTCACTGGAAAACTGTAAAAATAATCCTCAAGTTCTTATGAAGAACTTATGATATGTTCATGGTTTTTGGATCTGTAAGTGGAGAAATAAAAGTTGAAGGCTAAGCTGATGTTGGTTTTTAAATTGGATGTAGATGATACCATATCGATGTTCGGATTTGTATTTAAGCTCAATGATGGTGATATCTCTTGGAAACGTTCCAAGCAAGACACCACATTGGATTCCACCACTGAAGCTGAATACATTGCAGCATACGATGCACCAAAGAGGCGGTTTGGATATGAAATTTCATCCAAGAGTTGGGTGTAATTTCTAGCGGTTGACACAGTTCCTCTGTACTGTGACAACAATTGGGCTATTATGAATAGCCAAGATCTCATCAGTATCCAAACATATATTGAGAAAATACCATCTAATGAGAGAGATGGTAGACGCGATATTATTATCGAGAGAGTCGCTTCAGCAGAAAAATATAGTGAATCCACTAACAAAGCCTTTACAAAGATTGGTGTCTGTTAGACATCTTGGGAAGATGGTCTTAAGACACATGACTAGTTGGCTTTGGGAAAGTGAAAGATATTGTTGTTATACATGATTAAGTAAATCAATAGTTGATTGATTGTACTTGTAATCTTATTATGACAAATCTTTGTTTGAATATTAATATATATGGCACTTCTTCATCTGTTTACACATGCATCTTGATGTGTTGATGAAGTCCTTGAGATTGCTATAGTCCATAGAATGTGGTTACGCATATGATGGTGACCATGAAATACATTCTCGACTGTGATTTCTAAATGTTCCTGGTCGATGAGCCTTTGAGAATGGGATATCAATATATGCTCGTTAGAGACTGGTATTCATGATGTGTCTAGTGTAGTGCGCCGCGTTTCTCGGCGTTTGGCTTGGAGAAGTCAGCACACATGAATAGGTGCTCATTAGGAATGAGTTCACTGAACGACCCTACTCGGAATTCTATAAGTGGTTACCATTTGTCGAGTATAGAATTTCTAGTCATAGTTGTGCACCATTACTCCTCATGACCCGAGGCGTCATTGAGGTCTTGATAGATAGTTGTGTACTTTGATTTAATGACTGATCACATGTGGGTCATAAAGTCATTATTTTGGGTATTCAGTGATGCTGTCAGAGGCCTATGATTGTCGTTGGGGATTCACCACTGGTCTTGATGAACCAGGATGTCCTATGTGTTTTTCTATATATGATTCGAGGAATCTCTGGCCAGAGTGGGTAGTGCTTGTGAAAAAGAGTTTTTCATATACGTATACAAGGAATCATATAACGTGAAACAAATACATAGTTACTGAAATCATAAGGACCTCGATCGACCAATGCCCTAGATTCATTCGGGACATATTGAGTGAAAGGAATGTACGCACGCTAACTATGGCTGACAGGTTCTCGTACGTTGTTAGTCATTTGTATCTAGGTCTTCGTGAAGCGCGATTGCTAGGCGCTACCCACAATCGGTAGGTTGTTGTTGGAATTATATTTCGGCAATTGTCTATTAAAGGAGTTTAATTGACAATGGGGCATTCAGGGTAAGCCCAAAGAAGTTGTTTGACTTCTAAAATCACAAAGGTTGTGAGCCTACTTCTATGATACACTTGAGCCTCGCTGGGTCACAATCAATCGGCCATCGATCTATCGATGAGAATTGAGACTTAAATGTTAAGTGCTCAAGATTGTGTGATTGATATTCAAGATATGAGTTTAATAGCTCCTCACTTTACTGGAGTTTCTATGTTTGGAAAGGTTCCATCTATAGAAAGTTCTAAAATTAAAAGGTATGATATATTTATCTCATAACTATGTACGTCATTTGTACATCAAGTTATTCAATTGGATTGACCTACTTGGATTATGAGTTTAGTGCTCATGTGTTGGCTTTTGGGCAAGTGAGAGATTGTTAGCATATATGTCCTGCAAGCCAAAAGTTGGCCTATTGGGCTTTATGCACCCAAAGCCCATTAGTTACTTAATGACCCTATAAATATGTCATTCTAGTTTCTGAGAAACTAAGAGACTTCATTCACTTCCACTCAATACACTCACTCTCTGAGAATAGTCGGCATCACACTAGCACTGGTGCCGGACTTGTAGATTTGGTCAGGTTGATTGGACTCGAGGATCACCGCCATCAGATTGATTTCGCTGTGAACGGTAATCTCTTTTTGTGCATTATATTTGATATATTTGCATGTTCTAATATATGAATCAGGCGCGATCGACCGTCCCCGGGTCAGATCTATTTATTGTATTATTTTCGCTGCGTTTGGATCTGACGCCAGGGTACGGAAACCCAACAAAGGGACGGATTCAACAATTTCACTCTAGCGCAGGACATGATACATTAAAATGTACCTATAGTTTGAGTCTATTTCCGGTTCAATCCTAAAAGTATTCAGGACTCGGTTTATTCCCTAATTTTAAAACTTTTTTGGTTCAGTCCCAACATTAAGTCGTCCGTGAAAAGCAAAAGGAGATGGACTGACTCGTGAATATATCTAAAGTTTTAAACATGTTTCTGATGCAATCTCTCTACATTTGCTTCTTACAACCAACTTAACGTTGTGGACTGAATTGAAAAAAAATGTCTAAAACTTTATGGACTAAACCGGGTCATTGAAAATTTGACTTGACCGTGAATTGACTCAACCTAAAGGGACGTTTTATCCTATTTCTTTTCTTTTCTCTAGCATGTTCTCAAGTTTAAACTACTGGCCTTCCAGGAATATAAAACATTTTCAAATGGTGGCTAGTTTCGCCAACTTAGTGCTAACCGTTCCTTTTTTCTGTTTCAGCAGGTTTCTATTTCACACATATATATTTTTGTTCTTAGATCACGTTGCATACATTTGGACACGACCGATGTTCATTTGTACTTCGATTACTCATTGCTGGAAAGGGACTTCATAAACTGAAGGCGGGCCATCTTGTTTGGCTGAAAATGATCCATAGCCTCTGAGTATATAACAGGAGTCTTTGATTCAAATGAGACAAACCTTGTTTTTCTTAATGGAACAATCACCTCGAGAGGAGGGGCGAAACATTTAGTGGGCTAGGCTGGACTTCTGCCAGTCTAGCCCACTAAATATTTGTATGGAGTTCATCCTAGCCCACTAAATATTTGTATTAGTAATGTAGTTTTTATATAGATTACTTTCTTTTTGGGCTTTTATTTTGGAAACACAATATGAAAAATGCACTGTGCACATGTCAATGTTCTAACATTTATAGCATTTTTTATCTATGAACTTCTAAATGTCTAAACATTTTCCAACACTTAATTCCATATGTTTAAATAATCTACTTGGTATTTAACAATCATTATATCCATGATACTATGCGTTTTTACAAATGAGAAGATTTAAATAGAAAAGATCTCAAGAAATTGTTAATTGTTATAAAATAATAGTATTGTATTCTATAGAGAACAATTTAGAGAAAGAAATTTAGAGAGCTTTTCATTCTATCTTTCATTTAACTTTAAGCCTCTATTTATAGGCTATTATTGTAGTTACATGGGGTGGAATGTGAAGGTAAATGGACATCCAATATACATAAATATTACGTTTCACAACACTTTAATTAATACATGCATTAACACATGTATTTATGAACATATTTATAACACTCCCCCTTGGATGTCCACACACTGCCTCGTTAAAAACCTTACCAGGAAAACCCATTGGGAAAAAAAACATTGTTAAGGAAAAAAGAGTACAGTGTGAAATAATTCAATTTCTTGAGCTCATCATTTGACGTCTTTTAGTCGTCGCATTCCAATTTTGTGAACCAACTTTTAAATGATAAAGTCGGTAGAGACTTAATAAATAAATCTGCCAGATTGTCATTTGAACGAATTTGTTGAACATTGATTTCACCATTCTTTTGAAGATCATGAGTGAAAAAGAATTTTGGTGAAATGTGTTTCGTTCTATCACCTTTGACATATCATTCCTTCAATTGAGCGATGCATGCAGCATTATCTTCGAACAAAGTTGTAGAAATGTTTTTGTCCAAAAGCAAACCACATGTTCCTCGAATATGATAGATTACAGATCGTAACCAAACACATTCCCGACTTGCTTCATGGATCGCCAATAATTCAGCATGATTAGAAGAAGTGGCAGTTATGGTTTGTTTCATAGAACGTCAAGAAATAGTTGTACCACCACATGTGAATACATAACCCGTTTGTGACCGAGCATTATGAGGATCAGATAAATATCCAGCATCTGCATAACCTATGAGATCAAATTTGGGTGTCTTAAGATAATAAAGGCCCATATCCATCGTTCCTTGAAGATAACGAAATATATGTTTAACACCATTCCAATGTCTTCGTGTAGGTGAAAAACTATATATTGCTAGCAGATTCACAGCAAATGATATATCAGGGCGTGTATGACTAGCAAGATACATTAGTTCTCCAATAGCACTAAGATATGGCACTTCTGGGCCTAGTAGTTCTTCATTTTTTTCATGAGGTCGAAAAGGATCTTTGTGCACATCAAGTGATCTTACAACCATAGGTGTGCTTAGTGGATGTGCTTTATCCATATAGAATCGTTTAAGCATTTTTTATGTATAAGCAGACTGATGTAACAAGATGCCATTTTCTAAGTGCTCAATTTGCAAGCCTAGGCAAAATGTTGTTGTTCTAAGATCCTTCATTTCAAATTATTGCTTCAAATAATCCGTAGCTTTCTTGAGCTCCCCAGGAGTCCCAATAATATTTAAATCATCAACATATATTGCAATGATTGCAAACTTAGTTCCAGACCTCTTAATAAAAATGCATGGACAAATAGGATAATTCATATAGCCTTGTTTCATCAAGTATTCACCAAGACGATTATACAACATGCGTCCAGCTTGTTTCAAGCCATATAGCGATTTATACAATTTGATCGAGTAAAGTTCTCTAGAACCGTGGTCATGTCCCTTAGGTAATTTTAAACCTTCAGGGATTTTCATATAAATGTCAGTATCAAGTGAGCCATACAAATAGGCAGTAATAACATCCATAAGACGCATTTCAAGTCGTTCATTTGCTGCCAGATTAAGCAAATAACGAAAAGTTGTTGCATCCACAACAGGAGAATATGTCTCCTCATAATCAATACCAGGTCTTTAGGAAAAACCTTGTGCAACAAGTCGTGCCTTATACCGCACAATTTCATTTTTCTCATTTCATTTTCGCACAAAGACCCATTTATAGCCAACTGGTTGCACATCTTCAGGTGTGCGTATTACTGGTCCAAAAACTTTACGTTTTGCCATCGAATCCAACTGTTTGAATTGCATCTTTCCACCTTTCCCAATCGTTTCTAAGTCTGCATTCATCCACAGATTTTGGTTCATGATCCTCGTTCTCATTCATAATAGTAATTGTTGTAGTATATGCAAATTTATCATCAACATTAATTGTATATCGGTTCCATCTTTTCCCAGTCATGACATAATTTATTGAGATCTCATTATTATTAACGTTTTCAGGTACCTGAACTTCTTCTGGAAGTTTATTATTTGTCATGTCTGGAAACTCTTCAAGAGTTTTTGATTTTGAGATTCTTCTTGATTTTCAATTTCCTCGATTTTACTATCTTCATTATTAACTTCTTTTTGTTTTCGAGGATTTTTATCCTTAGAACCGGCTGGTCTACCACGTTTCATAGGCGCCTTTAATTTACTAATAATGGTAGAAGGTCCTTCAGGGACATTAATTCGAACCGGAGCATTAACAGCCGGTACATGTGACTTGGTCACACGCTTCAGGTCATAAAAAACATCTGGCAATTGATTCGCTAACTGTTGCAAATGAATTATCTTTTGAACTTCAAGTTCACATTGTCTTGTGCGAGGATCAAAATGAGATAATAACAATTCATTCCACATAATTTTATCAACCGACTGTTTATTTTCTCCCCCTAATGTTGGGACAAATGATTCATCAAAATGACAATCAGCAAAACGAGCCGTAAATAAATCTCCAGTTTTTGGCTCAAGATATTTTATTATAGAAGGTGATTCATACCCAACATATATGCCCAATCTCCTTTGAGGTCCCATCTTTGTGCTTTGTGATGGAGCAATTGGAACATAAACTGCACATCCAAAAATTCTAAGATGGGAAATGTTTGGTTCCTGACCAAAAACCAACTGTTGGGGAGAATATTCATGATAATTCGTTGGCCTTATGTGAATTAATGCAGTTGCATGCAAAATAGCATGTCCCCACGCAGATATTGGGAGTTTAGCTCTCATGAGCAATGGTCGTGCAATCAATTTAAGACACTTAATAAACGATTCTGCAAGACCGTTTTATGTATGAACATAAGCGACATGATGTTCAAAAATTATTCCAACAGACATACAGTAATCATTAAAAGATTGTGATGTAAATTCACCAGCATTATCAAGACGAATATTCTTGATAGTATAATCTGGAAAATGTGCTCGTAACCGAATTAACTCCGCAAGTAATTTTGCAAATGCCAAGTTGCGAGTTGACAATAAACATACATGTGACCATCTCGTTGATGCATCAATTAAAATCATAAAATATCGAAATGGTCCACAAGGTGGGTGAATAGGCCCACAAATATCTCCATGTATGCGTTCTAAAAATGCAGGAGATTCATTTTTAATTTTCATCGGTGACGGCCTTATGATTAACTTGCCTTGAGAACAAGCTACACATGAGAATTCATTGGATTGAAAAATCTTCTGGCTCTTCAAAGAATGACCACATGAATCCTCTAAAATTATTCTAATCATTATAGAACGGGATGACCCAACCGATCATGCCAAATGATAAAATCATTATGATCAGTAAACTTCTGGTTTACCGTTGCATATATTTCAATTGTAGTTATATATGTGTAGTATAATCCAGAGGAATAAGAAGGTAATTTTTCCAAAACAACTTTCTTTCCAAAGTTAATACTTGTAATATACAAGTATTCATTATTATCTTCACTTTCACTCTCAATACGATATCCATTTTTGCGAATATCTTTAAAGCTCAATAAGTTTCTTTGAGACTTTGAGCAAAATAAAGCATTATCAATGCAAAATTTTGTTTCTCCAGGCAAAATTATAGTTGCTCTTCCGGAGCCTTCAATTAATTTTGCATTACCAGATATGGTACTAACATGAGCTTTTTTCATTATTAGATATGAAAAATACTTCATATCCTTAAGTATAGAGTGTGTTGTTGCACTGTCTGCCAAACATAATTCTTTGTCAATGATCATTGGAACGTCCATTTTCTTCAAAAAAAATAAATTTTCAAAATGAGATTTTTCTTCTTCTTCTTCTGTTTATGATAAATAAAATATTTGTATAATAAAAGAAATATTAACAATAAAAATTTATTATAAAAATTTATTTGTAAACATAAAATGAAATATTTATTTGCAAACATAAAATGAAAATTCTTAGGCATTTCCATGACTAGTATCACCTTCAGGGTGATTGACAAAGAAATCAGCAACATCAAAAGAAGTAAAATCATTAAAACCATTGTCAACAAAATTATGGTCAAGATTAACATCTTTGCTATTGAAATTTGTCTCTATCATTTTCTCTTTTTCTTCAATGATTCTTGATAGAGATCAACAAGATGCTTTGGCGTACGACAAGTACGAGTCAAGTGGCCTTTCATGCCACAACGATAGCACTTATTTTCCTCCCTTTTATTTTGGTTTACATATTTCTCATCATTATGCTCCCACTTCTGGTGGTGTGCAATGTTTTTGATATGACCACCACGATTATTGTTGTAACGGTTATTGTTACTTTCCCACTTCTGGTGGTGCTTAATACTTTTGATATGGCCACCACGATTATTCTTGTAACGATTTCGACCATGACCACGACCTCGGCCTCGATTTTGTTCATTATTATATCGCATAGCTGTCGCATTTACTTCAGTAAATGGGCAGCACCAGTTGGACGAGCCTCGTGGTTTTTCAACAAAAAGCTGATTATTTTGTTCAGCAACAAGAAGACAAGAAATCAATTCAGAATATTTTTTGAAACCATTTTCACGATATTGCTGCTGCAGGAGCACATTCGATGCGTGAAAAAGTGGAGAATGTCTTCTCCAATAAATCCTCATCAATTACATTTTCCCCACATAATTTCAAACTTTGAACTGATTCGGAAAATTGCTGAATTATACTCACTTACAGTTTTAAAATCTTGCAAGCGTAAGAGCATCCACTCATAACGAGCCTGTGGAAGAATAACCATTTTTTTGGTGTTCATATCTTTCCTTCAAACTAGTCAACAAGGCAAAGGGATCCTTTACCGTCAAATATTCTGTTAACCCTTCATCAAGGTGGTGGCGGAGGAAGATCATTGATTTAGCCTTTTCTTGATTTGTTGCTATACTTTCTTCTTTTATGGTTTCTCCAAGACCATTTGCCTCTAGATGAATTTCAGCATCTAGTAGCCATGATAGATAATTCTTTCCAGTGATATCGAGAGCAACAAACTCGAGTTTTGCAAGATTAGTCATACTGTAATTAAAATCAAGAAAACAAATAAAACTTACAACACTTACACAAAGTTGGCTAGAGATTCGTGCTGATAACGTGTTATAAAATAATAGTATTGTATTCTATAGAGAACAATTTAGAGAGAGAAATTTAGAGAGCTTTTCATTCTATCTTTCATTTAACTTTAAGCCTCTATTTATAGGCTTAATATTGTAGTTATGGGGGTGGAATGTGGAAGGTAAATGGACATCCAATATACATAAATATTACGTTTCACAACACTTTAATTAATACATGCATTAACACATGTATTTATGAACATATTTATAACATTAATAAAATTGTTTTACTTGTGAATTAATTGCTCTTTTTTTTTTTACTTTGTGATTTAATTGTTTTCTTTATTTTTATAGTGAGGGTGCTTCACAATGAGCTTGTTTCGTATAAAAATGTAATGATTTGAATTTAGTTTAGCCCACCCTAATATAGAATCTTGGTTTCGTCCCTATTCGGAGGGATGTTTTTCATGACTCCGCGGATGCCATATTTTCAAAGTAGATGGGGGCGTGCATGGCATCCATAACCTACTCGACTATGCCCGTGACGAGTGGTCCAACGCCATTGCCGGGAATGAAGGTGATCGTGCATGGTGATCCATCCTTGGGTCTGGGCATATATGTAACTGATCGCATGTGGGTTGTGAATCGAGTGGAAAGGGATGCTTTAGAAAGGGGGGACTCGCCAGGACATATTTGGGATTTCACTAATTTGTATTACAATGAAAATCGAGTTAACTGATTATGGCGATGCTGCGACTGTTTCTGTTTCTACTTCACCAAGCAACGTACAATACAGAGGATGAGGAACGAAACAAAACGACGACTTTGTAGTATTTGAGCTAATCGTTGACTTTTATTTGGTCTTAACACTAGATGGGCTCAGTGAGAAAAATTATAATATGAGAGAAAATGAATGGGCCTGTACTTCTGAATCCGATCCAATGGGCTGTGAGTAATCTTTATGGGTGAACTTTAGGTCAGTACCAATTTTAAAAACTTTATTCTGTCCAGTCAGCAAAAAATCTTCAAATAACTTTAAGTCCATTTTTGTGAAATGATAAAAATTACATGAGATCTTCTCCTCCCCACCAGAACAATCATCGCCTTCTCTAAAAAAAATTGCAGCCTCAACTCACTGCCATCTCCATGGTTTCCCATCGTAAACTGCAGAGAAAGACTACTCCACGGAAACCTGAGGCGGCACCACAATCATCGTCACGTCCAAAGCGAGCTTCCTTCGCTTTTGCATCCCTCAATATTCGCGTGTCCGCAAGCTCTATTTCCTCTCTTTTTGTTCAATTTTCTTTCTCACGCTATTACAAAAAAGCTTCGGAAATTATGGAGACAAAATTCTTCTTCACCTCTGGTGGAGTTATTGATTATAATTATTTGGAATTTTGAAGTAAATTAAAAGAAAAGAACAAAAATCAATCGAGCACAAGGCCTCGATCGATCGAGCACGATAGGAAAATTATGTATGTTGGAATCAAGGGCTCGATCGATCGGCGCCTGTCTGTTGACAAAAAATGGTGTGTCTATTCATGTTGGTGTGCGTTTTTTTCCTTGATATGGTGCATCTAAATGGTGTCTTTTGGACACCTATGTTTAGTTTACTATAAATAAGACATTCCCCACTTGTTTAAACATACATTTTCGAAATCAACATCAGAATTAAGATAAAATTTAGAGCATTTAGTTTGTTCATCAAATTTCTTCTAATTGAGTGCTTTCAAACCTTGGTGGTTTGAGGGCTTGTGATTTGGAGTGCTCCTATCACAAGTCATAGTCGTTGTACCTTGGGAGAAAAATTGCCATAACAAACCGTTAGCAGCAAGGCGGGGCAATTTGTTTTAAGGACGAAGATTACAAATCTCGCCTCGACATAAACTTTGAAGCCATTGTTATTTTGTTACTACATTCCTAAGATACACAACAAAAGAGAGATACTGGACAACATTCTTAAGACAATATCGAAAACAAATGGCTTCTTCGAGTGCAACAACGACCCATGTTCATCATGGTGAAAGGCCTGAAAAGTTCAATGGGAAATACTTCAAGCGGTGGCAACAAAAGATGCTCTTTTACTTGACCATACTGAGTTTGGCAAGGTTCTTAACCGAAGAGGCTCCTACGGTCGAAGAAGGAGAGTCTGACACCCAAAAGAGGGCGGCACTTGATGTATGGAATCAAAACGACTTCCTATGCAAGAACTATATCCTAAATTGGTTAGACAATAAATTATATAACGTTTATTGTCTTGTGAAAACATCAAAGAACTTTGGGCATCGCTGGAAAAAAAGTACAAATCCGAGGATGCCGACATGAAGAAATTCATAGTTGGACAGTTCCTGGATTTCAAGATGGTTGATACCAAGCCTGTGATGGCGCAAGTGCAAGATCTACAAGTGATCTTGCATGACATTCATGCGGAGGGAATGAGTCTAAGTGATTTATTCCAAGTCGCCGCTATGATTGAAAAATTGTCTCATATGTGGAAGGACTTCAAGAACTATCTGAAACACAAAATGAAAATAGATGAGTCTTGAAGATCTTGTGGTTTGACTACGAATGAGGACAACAAGGTTTCCGAGAGGAAGACGAATAGATTTAAAAGCGAAAGTTTGACGGTATGTTCTCCAAAATTGGAAAGGCGAAGAAGTTCAAAGGTTACAAGTGTGGAAAACAAAATCACATGGCAAAGGATCGTCGTAACAAAGACATTCGTGGGAAAGCAAAAGATCAAGTCAATGTGACCGAACATGATCAGATCTCGGATGACTTGAATGATCTAATGTTAACCGATGTGATCTTTGAAGCTAACTTGGTGGACAATCCTATGGAATGGTTCATCGATTCCGGTGCAACCCGACATGTGTGCTCGGACAAAGCCATGTTCTCCACATACACTCCAATAAGTAGGCGCCAACTCTACATGGGAACTCCCCTACATCTCTAGTAGTTGGACTGGGGAATGTGGTTCTAAAGATTACTTCGGGAAAGGAATTGACTTTGATAGATGTCTTACATGTTCTTGACATCTGAAAGAACCTGATATCCGGATCGGCTCTAGCCAAGACGGGTTTTAGCCTAGTTTTAGAATATGGAAAAATTGCACTCTCCAAAAATGGAGTTTTTGTTGGAAATGGCTATATGGAGAAAAGCCTTTTCAAAATGAATGTAATGACGGTTATACCTCAATTTGAAAGCAATAAAGTGAATGATTCTACTTATTTGATTGAGTCTTGTAATTTATGGCATGATCGTTTGAGTCATGTGGATTATGGTTCACTTAACAAATTAATGAAGTTAAACTTATTGCCTCGAATGAATGTTAACTTGAAACATAAGTGTGAGACTTGTGTCGAGGCCAAGTTAACGAAACCGTCATTCAATTGAAAGAACTACGACACCTCTTGAAGTAATTCACACGGACCTATGTGATCTAAAGTTTTTGGAAACTAGAGGTAGAAAAAAGTACTTCATTACTTTTATTGATGATTGTACGAGATATTGTTACGTCTACTTGCTAAGAAGGCCTTGGAAATATTTAAACAATACAAGAATGAAGTTGAAAATCTACTTAGCAAAAAGATAAAGAATGTTCGAAGCGATAGAGGCGGAGAATATGGAACACCGTTGAAGAATTTTGCACTGAGTATGTCATTATTCACCAAACCACTGCCCCTATTCAACATAATCAAATGGTATTGCCGAACGTAAAAATCGTACTCGAAAAGAGATGATGAATGCTATGTTGATAAGTTCTGGATTACCACAAAACTGTGGGGGAAGCAATCATGTCGGACAACTACATTCTAAACAAAATACCACACAAAAGTAAGGATGAAACTCCTTATGAGTTATGAAAATGCCACAAACCTTCCTACAAATACTTGAAAGTGTTGGGGTGATTGGCTAAGATAGAAGTACCAAAACCAATACAAGTGAAAATTGGGCCTAAAACAATAGATTGTGTATTTATTTGTTATGCTAACAATAGTAGTGCATATCGATTTTTAGTACATAAATCTGAAACAAGTAATGTGCATGAAGGTACAATCATGGAATCAAGAAATATGTTATCTTTTGAAGAAATATTTCCCTACAAAATAAACAAGGAAATATGTCCTAAGAAAAAGAAATTTGAAGAAGCTATCGTGACTCAAAAGAAATTGAAAAGCCACGACGTAGCAAGATGACCAAAGTGGCTAAGACTTATGGTCCTGACTTCATGACATATATGTTGGACAATGAACCAAGATCGGTTAGTGACACATTATCTAGCCCTAATGCTCCTATGTGGAAAGAGGCTATTAATGGCAAAATAGAATCCATAATGCAAAACCACAAGTGGGAATTGGTAGACCTTCCAACTGGAAGTAAACCATTAGAATGCAAATGGATTCTTAAAAGGAAATATAACTCCGATTGTTCAATTGATAAGTACAATGAGAGACTCGTGGCAAAGGAATATAGACAAAAGGAATGCCTAGATTACTTTGATACATATTCACCAGTCACGAGAATTACGTCTATTAGGGTGATCAGTGTTATCGCTGCTCTAAACAATTTAGAGATACAATCAAATGATGTAAAAACAACATTTCTCAATGGGAAACTTGAGGAGGAAATTTATATGAAACAACCCGAGAGGTTTGTGGTTCTCGAACACGAGAAAAATGTGTATAGACTCGTTAAGTCATTGTATGGGCTTAAGCAAGCGCCGAAACAATGGCATGAAAAATTTGACAAAACAGTGTTGTCAAATGGTTTCAAAATGAACAAGTGTGACAAAAGCGTATATATGAAAAACACGCATAAAGCATATGTAATAGTATGCTTGTACGTTGATGATATGCTCATAGTGAGAAGCAACTTAGAAATCATCAACGCGGCAAACAAAATGTTAATAAAACATTTTGAAATGAAAGATATGGGTGAAGCTGATGTGATACTCGCGAATGACACGTCATCTGTAAAGACACCTTATGACCCGAATCTACATTTGGTTAAAAATAAAGGAGCCAATGTCATGCTCAAGGATAATTGTTAGTCTCATGTATCTCATGAACTGTACACGTCCTGATATTGCATATGTGGTTGGCAAACTAAGTAATTCACGAGCAATCCAAACAATGATAATTGAAAGACATTGATGATGGTACTTAAATATTTAAGATATACCATGAACTATGGATTGCACTATACAAGAAATCATGTTGTATTGGAAGGATACAGTGATGCAAAATTGGATATCGGACACCCAAGACTCCCAAGTCGACAAGTGGTTATGTGTTTACCATGGAGGGGCTACAATATCGTAGAAATCTACCAAGAAAACTTGTATTGCTAGATCCACTATGGAATCTGAATTCATAGCCTTGGATAAAGTGGGAGAAGAAGACAAATGACTTAGAAGTTTCTTGGAAGAAATTCCTTGTTGGGAAAAACTCGTGCCTGCAATTAAAATACATTGTGATAGCCAATATGCTATAGGAAGGGCACAGAGTAGCATGTTAATGTGTAAGGACCCTAGTTCCTTAAGTGCGGATTAAATGCATAATTAGAGCTAATATAAATGATCAGAGTAAAATAATCGTGTTGAGACTATGAGCCTTAAGAATTACATGCCAAAATGAGGACTATCAATGGATTAGTTACATTCCCAATCATATGAATGTTATCAATTATAGCTTTACACTACTCCTAGAGTAGATACTATACAAAATTAATCATGTCCTTCCTCTCTCAAAAGAATTCGTCACAAGCTCACCACCTCAACCCGCTTAGCCCTTCTTATCATGCCAAAAGTGTACCTACAAGGACAACCCCCAAACATGAGCAATAATATCATTCATATTCAACACAATATGAATATAAAGCGTAAATGCATAAATCACAATAAAACACTTCCTGTTTTCCCATGCATTTCAAAACGCTTACAGTTGGTTGTCCCTGTACCATAACTCATGAGTATAATCAATAGATTATTAATGGTCTACACATGTCATGACACAATACCATCTCATCAAATCAAATATCAATCACCAATCCCTAGTCTGTCCATCGCAATGTATTTTAATGCCCCTCGCTTATTTACATATAGGCGGCATAGAATAACCTCGCTTCAATGGACATGCGGCGCTCCCACCCCTCGCTTCACATTGAGCGGCAAATATTCTTTCCTCGCCCTATATGATAACACGCTCAAATGTGACATGCGGCGCTCCCACCCATCGCTTCACATTTAGCGGAAACAACCAAATAGCGGCAAGCATTAAAATCATCAAGGGATGACCACGACTCATGGGATGTGCACCAATAACCATCATATGCATATACAATTATCATGCATAATTCAACATGTATTTGCATCCACAATGCATAATCACATATATACTCGCATCCACAATGCATAACAATGAGTATACTAGATACATGTACCGTTGGGTGCCCGTACGTCCTCTACGTACCTTTCCAAAAAAGTAGGATGTGGTAGGACTTCAATTCCTTGGCTGTGTCGCCACTTGGGATGGTTCTACACATTCACACGAATCAATATTAGAACCCAATAATAGTCCGATACCAAAAATCCTACAATAAAATCCAAAAACACCATATTTTGTGACTCGCGATCGATCGCGGCAAAGGGCCGATCGATCGCGAGATCACACTGCCCGAACATAAATTTTTGTTCCTTCGGCGATCGATCGCCACATTTGGCGCGATCGATCGCCACCCTCGCCGATCGATCGCCCAACGTGGCGATCGATCGCCAAATGCTTCTGGAGCGTACTGCCTCTTCGCGATCGATCTCCAAAACGGGCGATCGATCGCCGAGCCCTGTATCGCGAAAAATCGCCATTAATGCTCCAAAAACTTCATTCCAACCCATTCCAACTCCCCTACCAACAAACCAACAACATCAAATATATAATAAACTTCCATAAACACTTTAAGCACCTCAAAAATCCAACATTCAACCAAAACCACAACAACCCAACACAAACCCATTTTAAAAACCCTTCAAAACCATACCAAACTTAAATAAAACATTACAAAATCAACAATGAGGTATCCATACCTCTTGGGGACTTCAAATCTCCCAATAAACTCCACAAATCAAGATTTTTGGAAGGATTTTCTTCACCCCTAAGCTCAAGAACGAAAATGAAGAGGGTAGGTTTGTGGAAAGTGATTTTGGGGGAAAATGAAAAGTGTTTTGGTAAAGGTGGGGGGTAAAGGTATTAAAACAAGTATAATTGTATCCCCACAACCAACATGGTGTATTAAACATCCCAACATGATATTTAAAAGGCATTTCACCAAAATGCACCATAATCACAATTAAACTCATGCTTTACAATTAATTGCTAACCATGGCAAATAAATCATGATAATAACAATTTTTCCAACATGCACAACATGCACCCTGAAATGCTCTCCTGGGTCACTTGATAGGGTTGAATATTACGCGTTTTTAGGCCATGATATGTATATGTTTTGGTGTTGATTCTTGGATTATTTTACGGTTCATGGTATATATTTCTATATTTCAGGAATCAATGTTGAAATACATAAAAGTAGAAGAAATGAACCAAAAATGATGAAAGAATGAATAAAGTTGAAGAAAAGAGGAAAAAACCAGAATCCAAGACACATGTTGCTCCTTTCTCCTCAAATTACTATATGTTCGAGCCATGTTTTGGAAATGTGGTCCATATAAAAGTTGTAGAACTTTCTCTTATCTTCGCGTGGACAGCTGATTCATCAAATTTGGAGTTCATATGAGAAAGTTATGGCCAAAATACGAAACTCGCCAGAAGCTGAAAAAAAGGCGAAGAAACATCATTGAATTAATTCAACAGGCGTAATTACGCCTACTTTGAGGCGTAACTACGCCTAGCCCACGGCTTTTGAAAATTTAAGTGGCGTAATTACGCCACTTTGGAGGCGTAATTACGCCTATCACGTGGGAAGCCAGATTTGTTGACACATCGACAGGCGTAACTACGTCACTTCAGAGGCGTCATTACGCCTGATGAATTTTGGAAATTTTGGACTGCTTTCCTTATTTGATGCACGGGATTTTTAAAAAGCAGGAGGGAGACCTACTCAAGAAAATAATCAGATTTTAACCTAGGAACCCAATCACCACAGCCTCCATCTCAGCCCCCCCTTTTCCTTCACAAACCACACGTAAAAACCTCCACCATAACCTCCATCTTTCTTCCATATATCACCATCACCAACCTTCATCAACCCTTCATCCTAGGATTTGGAACAACCCAACAAGGCGATAAAAAGAGACGATCGAGAAGGAAGCAAGAGAAGGAGCGAAGATCTACAACCGGAGTCGATGCTGGGAGTTTTTCTTTGTCTTTAATTCTTAGTTTTGATTTGTTTTGATTTAATATGTTGAACTAATTTTATTTATCGAGGCTAGGCGAATCCTTTGTTATGAACCTTCGATTTTATGATTTAATGATTGGATTCTTATAGTTCTTTGCGTATGTTTTATGTTCTTCATGCTTTTAGAGGAGTGATTACCTTTGAATGATGTTAGTATCATAATTGAGATCGAGAGATGATTTTATGATACGGAATTAATAATTCATACCATGGATTTAAGACCGAGATCGAGAGATGACGTCAAATACATGCGTGATAGCCATAGATTTTTATAATTGAAAGCTAGGAGTTTTCATGGATCTTATGCAACATTGAATTGTTAAATAAGTGAACGAGAGTTACTTACTGCAATTTGGTGTTAGGTTTAATATAGCTCGAGAGAGTGTATTAGATAAATTGGGAGAACTCGTCACCTTAGAAATATTTGAATATTCAATCGAGAATTGTAGGGAATTACATTGGTGAGCCAAAGTCTCGATAATCTTATCTTGTGGATTTTTCTCGTTTACTTTTATTGACTTGGTTGGATTAGAGTAGTTTAATTTAGTTTAGTTTAATTATCAATTTATTATCGTAGGTTAAATATAGTTAAAAGACATCTTATTTGGTACTTACTTGTTAGTCTCTGTGGGTTCGACAATCCGTATCTTCCTATCTATACTAAAACTTGACACCGTGCACTTGCGGTCTAAAATCGCTAGATTGGAATTAATTGTTTAAAATAAAAGCGATCAAGTTTTTGGCGCCGTTGCCGGGGACTAACTTTAGTAATATCATACGAGAAGCTTTGACTGTAATTTAACCATTTTTTTCTTCTTTGTATATATTTATATATATAAAAAAAAAACTATATTTAATTGTTTTATTTGTTTTCCTGCGAGGTACTTGTGATGCTTCATCAACAAGTCTTCACAAGATTTGCCCAACAATATTCAGAGCCGTTTTATGCAGCTTGGGGAAGATTCAATGAATTGGCAGACAGATTCCGGTATCACAACTTTTCGAACTATACTCTTCTGCAATATTTCTTCAAAGGTTTGGATGCACATACACGAGAATGGGTATTTAGCGGAGCACTGGTGACTGGGAATCCCCTGGTTGATAGAGATGAGGACATTGTGTTACACCTATTCAATGATATGGCGGACTTTGATTATCAATGGTATTGTGATCCTTCACTACAAGGATGGAGTCATCAATACCCACCGGAGCCTCACTACCCTATTGATACGCCACAACCATTTGAACATCGCGAAGAGAGGAGAGATAGTTCTGCAGATGTCACAACTCAGTTAGAGGATACCTTAGTGAGATTCATGGCATCAACTGAGAATAGTTTGGAGTGCCAAACCAACTCTATGCGTCACCTGGAGCAGCAAATGGTGGTCCTCATGGAAACAATTTCAACTAGCTACCAAGAGGAAGATATGAGGGCTACAAATCAAGAGGCTACAAATCGAGTTTGGTTATATGATGACGATCACTCAACCAACCAAGTTTGGGGGAGTGATCCTCCTAGTGTGGAAGATTCAAAGGAACTTGAGCCTCTTCAAGAGATTGAGCATACTTCAGAGATGTCATCCGAGGAGTTCCCATATGAAGATGAATCGAGTGTGATGTTGGAGAAGGAAGAGACTTGCGAAGATTCTGATTTAAGTCCATCGATGGAGACATGTTCTATGCCATATGTGGATCCATATTTTCCGTCGATGCCAACTTCACCGCACTACATCCTCCATATGAAGCCAAGTCGAGAATCATTCTCCCGTGCCTGCCATTTAAAGACGAATGTTGTTGGAGCGACGAGCTTACACTGTTACAATCTTGCCAATCTTGAGGGCATACTGAATGAAGACCCATTAGTGGTATCATACGATACTTACTATGGGCGGCAGCCGCTCTTTGATGGTTGCTTCTGATGGTCAAGCCGAAGACCAAAAATCAGCGCTTCTTGGGAGGCAACCCAAGCGTATCCTTTTGCTATTTAGTTTTGTTTATTTTTAGTTTTTACATTTAGTTTGTTTATCTCTCGTGTCGACTATTTTATTTGCATTCTTCTTTTGTTAGGTACTTGGTTGGAGCGATGAACCCCTACAACAGTGGAGCTTTCAAAAGCAAATCTTCCTCAACCCTCATGCAAGCGTCTTGATCAGGGGAGTTCACTTTTTCCCTTTTGATTCTTTTAAACATTGAGGGCAATGTTTGATTTAAGTTTGGGGGAGTAGTAGCTTGCATGCTTTACTTGTTTTAACCACATGTTGTGTGCTTAAATGACACTTGAATCGTCCGATTATTATGAGCTTAATTTTTTTTTTCTATGAGTTCAAACTTGAGAAAAGAATGAATTATAGTAGTGACTATTCAATGAGGATTTTGATCTCACTAAGCATATGAACTTGATTTGTGATTGGACTTGTACATGAATATCCTAATTTGAGTTAGTATGTCAAGAATGAGGAATACTTTGAGCACAATGGGTCATGATCTTGTGGATTGCATGTTGAATAGTGATAATTATTGTGAACTTGATGATTTGTCTTGAGCATCTTAGAGTTATCCTAGAACTTATTTGATGATGACACTTTGAGGTGAAATTTTATAGTTACAAACTCGACTTGGAAATGATCTAGGCGATCTTTGACACGTTTGAGCCTTTCAAGCTTACCTAGTCTATATCAATCCCTAGTGTCCAATTTGAGCTTTATTGAAAAAAGAATGGTATATGCATTGCATATAATTAGACCCCATTCGACATTCTTGGCAAACTCATTATACTTACCCTTATTTGAGCCTAAATGAAAAAAGTTATCTTTACCCTAAGGGAGTATATTGAATATCATTCGATGCACTTGAATTGTTATATCTTGATGAGCTTATAAAAAAAAAATATTGATGAATGAGAAAAAGAAAAGAAGAAAAAGAAAGAGCCTTGAAAAGAAAAAAAGAAACATATAAGACCCAAAGTGGCCAAGGCTATAAAAGAAAAAGAAGAGAAGCTCGATGTGTGCGAAAAATTTGAACTGTAAATGAATATACTCTCTTCTTTGCGCTTATCCTATCTTTTCTTTGAAGCCAACACCAAAGGCCTTACATTACAAGCTTAAAAAGTCCTTTTGATCCAAGTCTATGGAGTAACTATCATTAGTGGAGAAGTTGTTTGAAAATAGGCTTATAGGGTGCTTGATGATAATCTCGACTTTGAGTTGATTAGCATGATTTGATCTTGAATATGTGCATGAAACTTGAGATTGAAATTAGCACACACACACATTCCGATTTTGAGATATGTTGCTTGAATTAGGAGAAAACATGTCTTGTCAACTTTTGTATATGTGCATGAGATTTCTGAGAATAAGCAAGTCATGAAATAATTGTTTCAAATATCAATAATGAACTCTACCTTATGATTTTAATGCTTAATCGAGGACGATTAAGTGATAAGTTTGAGGGAGTTGATAGGGTTGAATATTACGCGTTTTTAGGCCATGATATGTATATGTTTTGGTGTTGATTCTTGGATTATTTTACGGTTTATGGTATATATTTCTGTTGCGCCTTAAAACGCTACAACTCTCATTCCTCTATTTTAAATAAAATTATCGTTTTTGTTTTGATGATTACAAAACCTATACATTTTGTACTAATGGTTTTTATTGAGTATGCAGCATAAATTATGATCAAAGTTGAAGATTATAATAGTATTGAAATGCCAAAGAAATTGTCTTTTGGAAGACACGGATCGCCCCAGGCGATGGGTGCCATCGCCCCAGGCGACGGGTGCCAGGCGAGGATCGCCACGCCCATCGACAGAGGCGATGGCTAGGCGAGCATGCGGGGCAGATCGCCCCAGGCGATGGTGACCATCGCCTGAGGCGATGGCAGCCACAGGGACTTCGCCCCCGCACATCGACTGAAGCGACGCCGAGGCAATGCGCGGGCACGCGCGCGGGGAGTTCGCCCGAGGCGATGGCACGAACGCCTGAGGCGATGGGCTGGAACGCCTGAGGCGATGTGGACTTCGCCCGAGGCGATGCAAATTTTGGACATGCTGAAGCTACGGCCTTGATTTTAGCCACTGATCGCCTGAGGCGATCCAGCGATCGCTCGAGGCGATCTGTGCATTTTTGACCGTTGGAACGCGGCGATGGGTGATCGCCTGAGGCGATGGCTGAGGCGATCCAGGAGTGATTTCAGCCTTTTGAAGTGCAACGGCTAGTAGAAGCCTTGGAGGCCTTCTACACTATAAATATGGATGCTTTGGAGCATTTTGAAGCTAAGGAACAAGTCTACAACTCATACAAAGTGTTGATCAATTGTTGGTTCAAATTATATCATACTCTCCATACATTGTTGTTGTATTGGAGCTTGTGATTGTTTTCATTTGTTGAGTCTTGTTGTCTTCGTGTGAGTACACCGTGAAGGTGTTTTTGTTGGTACAATTCATTGTAAAGGTCATCCAACACCAAAGCAAGTTGGAATATTGTAAAGACATCAACAAGTCTTGTTGGTGCAATTGTGTGGCTATCCTTGGAGCCCTTAAGGCCAAGAAGACTCGTGAAGAGTGTTGGTAGCTCGGGAAGAGCTTTGTATACTCGGGAAGAGTATTGTGCTCGGGAAGAGCTTGTGTACTCGGGAAGAGTAGTGTGCTCGGGAAGAGCGTTGTAACTCGGGAAGAGTTGTGTTGTGGCTTACTTGGAGCCCTCAAGGCCAAGAACATTTATTCTAGTCGAACCTCGGTTGGAGGTTATCTAACCGGGAAGAGGAGACGTAGGCGATTCATCGCCGAACTTCTATAACAAATATCCTTGTCTTTTATTGCTTTATTTTTCATTACGCATTTATTTATTTATTCTTTTTATTTATCGATTGACTAAAGGCTTCCGCAAAGCGCAAAATATTTTATTTTTACAAACTCATTTTAAAACGCTAAAGTAGCCAAGGAATCTCATTAACCCCCCCCCCCCCCCCCCCCCCCCCCCCTCTTCGATTCCAACAAGTGGTATCAGAGCCATTTGATTTTGTTTTAAATCAAAAATTTTATATGGCTAATCTAGCAAATGAGTTTGCTCAAGGTCAATCGACGAACCGCCCTCTGCTTTTCACGGGTGATAACTACGGTTATTGGAAGAATAGAATTTCTCTATACATCCAATCCGTAGATTATGATCTATGGAAAATCATAGTGAAAGGTCCACATATTCCTTTAAAGGAAGTTGGGGGAATTAGTGTTCCCAAAGATATGGACGATTTCACTAGAGCGGATATGATATTAATTTCACAAAATGCTAAAGCGATTAATATTTTGCATTGTGCTTTAGATATGAAGGAGTACAACCGGATCTCAATGTGCTCAACGGCAAAGGAAATTTGGGACAAATTGCAAATTTGTCATGAGGGCACTAATCAAGTAAAGGAGACCGAGATTGATCTATTGCAACTCAAGTATGAAACATTTGAGATGGATTCCGGAGAAGATGTGGATTCTATGTTTAGGAGGCTCACTCAAATCATAAATGAGCTTGCCCAACTTGGAGAGAAGTATCCTCCAAAGCAAATATGGAGGAGAGCACTAAGAGCCTTACCAAAGGAATGGGATGCCAAGAGGACGACCATCATCGAGTCAAACAAAGGAGAAAGTGCTTCCTATGATCTTGATGAGCTCCATGGCACATTGGTGACTCATGAGCTTGAAGTTGCCACAAGGAGAGAAGTAAAGGAGGAGGATAGATCCAAGAGAAATGGGATTGCCTTGGTTGGAAGGAAAGACCACTCCGATGATGAAGAAGATGATGATGATGAGGATATGGCATTGTTCACAAGAAAGTTCAAGAAGTTCTTCAACAAACATGGCAAGTCAAAGACCTCAAGTGCAACCAAACATGAATCCAAAAATGAGGTAACTTGCTATAATTGTCAAGAAAAAGGCCACTATGCTAACAAATGTCCTAGGAAGAAGAATGAGGACAAAGGCAAGAAGAAGGCTTTTATAGCTACATGGAGTGATAGCGACTCCGATGAAGAAGAAGCCACCAATCTTTGTTTAATGGCTCTTGGAGATGAAGGAGATGAAAGCGATGATGAGGTACCTTCTTTTGATGAACTTTTAGAATCTTATAATGATCTTATTGATGCTCTTGGCAAAACCAAGATGAGTAATAAACTACTCAAACTTGAGATTGCTAAGAAAGTTGAAGAAAATAATTCATTGAAAAATGAATTAGATTCTTTAAAGATATCATTTTGCAAATATAGTGAAAGTAGTCAAAAGATGAGTGAATTGCTTGGATTACAACGATGTAGCTTTGACAAAGCCGGGTTAGGCTTTTCAAACAAATCAAAATCTTTTTCAAGCTTGTTGGCCAAAGCAAAGCACAACTCTCCTACTTGTAACTATTGTTGTAAAAGTGGTCATACCAAAAATAAGTGTAGGTTTGCTAGAATCCAATACCAACCTAATAAAAGGTGGAAATGGATTCCAAAGGTGCCATTGAAAGTTAACCCCTTAGGACCCAAAAATCAAATGGGTACCAAAGTTCCTCCAATTGTAAATTTGTCTTGTAGGGACAAGAATGGAATGAAGGATGAAGGGCCAAGCAACTCAAAGGAGGAGTTTGTATTATTCACAACTATAGAAGAAGCACGAGGCATAGGACCAATGACAAGAACGCACTCTTGTCATCAAAGGTAAAATTTATTTTATACATTTTAAATGAGCAATTCAAAATTAATTGGCACAAATTAATTGTGACCAATAAATAATGAAGCTCAATATTGATTGGAGTAAAATGCATAACCCCTTAGCATGTGCACATATAAATTGTTTTATTGCATGATGTATGCCTATCCTTTTATAGTAAGTGCAATGAATTCTAATTTGAATATGTTATATGATATTATGTGATTAAGCATGCTATATTTGTTTAGGTGCTCTATCTTTGAAATAATGCTATCATGATCTTAATAAATTTATCAAATGATGATTTAAGAATTCTAATGTTTATTGGGCACAAATGCATGAAATTTTGGTAGAACATATGCACATTTTGCACATTTTGAATTCATTGTTGATCGCCTTAAAACGCATGTTTGTATTCCTCAAAATGAATTAATCTTATGCTTATTTGGGCTATTATATGCTTGATGAGGAACATGTATAAAATATGGCTATGTGTCAACATATATTTGTGATTTGTCTATTTAATTTTTGTACTTTTTGATTATCACAAAAAGGGGGATAATTGTGTGATAATCTTGAAGTTTACTTCATGCATAGTTTAAGGGGGAGAGCTTGTGTATGCATGGTTTGAGGGGGAGAGTTGTTTACTTTATGCTTTACTTGATTATTTTGTATGTGCTATACAATTGTTAAGGGGGAATCAAGTTTACTCACATTTAATTTCAAAAATGCATTTTGAAATCACCTTTTAAAAGTCACAAATTGTGAATTATTATGTTTTTGAGATTATGTGTTTAATTTTTGTTGTTAGATGGTTTAATGTTAGTTAGAATTATCAAAAATAATTTTTTGGTCCAAAAATTAGCTCAAAATGTTGCCAAACCATCGCCTCAGCATTCTGTGCGCAGTGTCTCGTCCGTGGCTCGCATCGCCTCAAACGATCGCAAGCATCGCCTCGGGCGTGGCTCGCATCGCCTCAGGCGATCGCAAGCATCGCCTCAGGCGTTCTCGATCGCCTCAGGCGTTCTCCAGATCGCCTCAGGCGATCTCGTTTTTTAAAGTCTGAAGGCTACGGCTTTTGCTCATTTTTTCAGCAACAATTCGTGTTTTTCACCCATAATTCGAGCTTTCTTCATCATTGTTATAATCGATCATCCTAAGCCTTTCCAAACCATCAATTTCACTTTCCAAACACCAAATCTTCCAATTCGAAATTTTTGCAAACCCTAACCCCATTTCTCAAAATCGAAACTTTACCTCAATTCCCTTAAATTTCTTGCAATATGTCTCGAAGCAACCGAGAAGAAGGAGAATCAAGCCGGAGGAGACGCTCTAATCGCTCCAATAGGAATTATACGGGTCCTCCACTTGTTGGTAAGCCAATTCCGGAAGACTATCTTACTCGCAAATTAATTCCGGGTTATATCTTTGATTTCGATTTCCTTAGGACTTCCCAGCTCCCAATTCTTGATTGGATTCAATTCCAACAATGGGAAAATTTTTTCAAACCCCCTAGAAAGAACGATTTTGTGTATCCATCCATGATTCATTCTTTCTATGCCAATCTTGAACTGTTTGAGGGTGATGGTGAGTTAACTATCAAAACCATCGTTTGTAATCGCCCAATTGAATTCAATAGCACTGATTTAGGAAATATTCTTCGCATTCCTTCGGAGGGTCCGGCTAAATTTGCTCTAGCTACTTGGCCTAATGATGGGGTATGTGATCCTGCCCAAGCCTTGTATCTCATATTTGGCGGAACCCCTCAATGTCCAAACCAATCCTTTCTTGTGAATTCCATCCCTACAAACTACCAAATCCTTCACAAGATTGTGATCACCTCGATAATCCCTCGGGATGGTGATCGTCTTAGGTTGAAATTCTCTGATGTATACTTGATGTATTACATCATTACAATGACCCCCTTCAACCTACCTAGATTCATTGTCCAAATCTTTAGGAACACCGCCCATAATCCTAAAAAGGTTATTCTCCCATTCGGCCGTGTCCTAACAAAGATTTTTCTTCATTTCAACCTTCCTTTTGATGACAATGAGAAACTCCCTATCAAGTCCAAAGACACCTTCAATCTAAGGTGTTTTTTGTTTAACAAAATTTCTTGGAATCCTTTCACCTCATGTTGGGTTAATGATCCGGGGAACCTACTTTCTGCTTTCAATCCTAAAGATCACCCCTCATTACCCATTGATAGGATGACTAGTGCCCAAAGGGTTCATTTTCCTTTCTTGATTGAACCAAATCTTGATGAGCCACCCATTCAGAATCAATCTCCATCTACCTTTGATGACATGATGAATATTGGGGCGGATATTCCAGCTCCTGATAGTCATCAACCTTCTTCTTCTTTTGAATTCAATCCAGACGCCTTTGCCTTTTTTACTTCTCAATTCCAAAGCCTTCGTGAGGATATGAACTCACAATTTCAATCCTTGAGAGTCGATATGAATTCTCAATTCCATTCCCTTCGAGATGATGTTGCGTCTCTTCGAGCTTACCAAGACTCCTCGAGAGAAGATTTGTCGTATTTACGACATGAAGTGGACGCTCTTCGTTCTCAGTTTTCCAGTGCTCACATGGACGAGGATCCTACTCACGGGAATGATGGTGATGGTGATGGTGATGGCGGCTTGGATTGAGTTGTCTTTGTTTTAGTTTTTTTTTAGATTTTATCATTTTGTAATTATTTGTAAGGATTAAATGGTTAAATGATGTTGGAAGGAATTTATTGTTTATGTTGATGGAGTTAAGTTGTTGATTGAATTTTAAGTTGATTGTGTATTACTTGGATGCATTTATGGTTTATTCATTTTTTAAAGGAAACTATGTCCATTTTTTTTAAAACTCCTTCACCTTTTTTATTCTCACAAAAAGGGGGAGAATGCATATGTAAACTTGTTATGTAAACTTGGTGCAAACTTGATTGATGAAATGCTATTTGCAACCTAATTGTTTTTACAACTTGTGGTACATTTTGTAAAGGTGATAAAAATGCACATTGGAACATTGTTTATCATTGCATTCATTAAGGGGGAGCTTAAACTCTCTATGCATTGCATTGTTTGCGCCTTAAAACGCTACAACTCTCATTCCTCTATTTTAAATAAAATTATCGTTTTTGTTTTGATGATTACAAAACCTATACATTTTGTACTAATGGTTTTTATTGAGTATGCAGCATAAATTATGAGCAAAGTTGAAGATTATAATAGTATTGAAATGCCAAAGAAATTGTCTTTTGGAAGACACGGATCGCCCCAGGCGATGGGTGCCATCGCCCCAGGCGACGGGTGCCAGGCGAGGATCGCCACGCCCATCGACAGAGGCGATGGCTAGGCGAGCATGCGGGGCAGATCGCCCCAGGCGATGGTGACCATCGCCTGAGGCGATGGCAGCCACAGGGACTTCGCCCCCGCACATCGACTGAAGCGACGCCGAGGCAATGCGCGGGCACGCGCGCGGGGAGTTCGCCCGAGGCGATGGCACGAACGCCTGAGGCGATGGGCTGGAACGCCTGAGGCGATGTGGACTTCGCCCGAGGCGATGCAAATTTTGGACATGCTGAAGCTACGGCCTTGATTTTAGCCACTGATCGCCTGAGGCGATCCAGCGATCGCTCGAGGCGATCTGTGCATTTTTGACCGTTGGAACGCGGCGATGGGTGATCGCCTGAGGCGATGGCTGAGGCGATCCAGGAGTGATTTCAGCCTTTTGAAGTGCAACGGCTAGTAGGAGCCTTGGAGGCCTTCTACACTATAAATATGGATGCTTTGGAGCATTTTGAAGCTAAGGAACAAGTCTACAACTCATACAAAGTGTTGATCAATTGTTGGTTCAAATTATATCATACTCTCCATACATTGTTGTTGTATTGGAGCTTGTGATTGTTTTCATTTGTTGAGTCTTGTTGTCTTCGTGTGAGTACACCGTGAAGGTGTTTTTGTTGGTACAATTCATTGTAAAGGTCATCCAACACCAAAGCAAGTTGGAATATTGTAAAGACATCAACAAGTCTTGTTGGTGCAATTGTGTGGCTATCCTTGGAGCCCTTAAGGCCAAGAAGACTCGTGAAGAGTGTTGGTAGCTCGGGAAGAGCTTTGTATACTCGGGAAGAGTATTGTGCTCGGGAAGAGCTTGTGTACTCGGGAAGAGTAGTGTGCTCGGGAAGAGCGTTGTAACTCGGGAAGAGTTGTGTTGTGGCTTACTTGGAGCCCTCAAGGCCAAGAACATTTATTCTAGTGGAACCTCGGTTGGAGGTTATCTAACCGGGAAGAGGAGACGTAGGCGATTCATCGCCGAACTTCTATAACAAATATCCTTGTCTTTTATTGCTTTATTTTTCATTACGCATTTATTTATTTATTCTTTTTATTTATCGATTGACTAAAGGCTTCCGCAAAGCGCAAAATATTTTATTTTTACAAACTCATTTTAAAACGCTAAAGTAGCCATGGAATCTCATTCACCCCCCCCCCCCCCCCCCCTCTTCGATTCCAACAATTTCTATATTTCAGGAATCAATGTTGAAATGCATAAAAGTAGAAGAAATGAACCAAAAATGATGAAAGAGTGAATAAAGTTGAAGAAAAGAGGAAAAAACCAGAATCCAAGACACATGTTGCTCCTTTCTCCTCAAATTACTATATGTTCGAGCCATGTTTTGGAAATGTGGTCCATATAAAAGTTGTAGAACTTTCTCTTATCTTCGCGTGGACAGCTGATTCATCAAATTTGGAGTTCATATGAGAAAGTTATGGCCAAAATACGAAACTCGCCAGAAGCTGAAAAAAGGCGAAGAAACATCATTGAATTAATTCAACAGGCGTAATTACGCCTACTTTGAGGCATAACTACGCCTAGCCCACGGCTTTTGAAAATTTAAGTGGCGTAATTACGCCACTTTGGAGGCGTAATTACGCCTATCACGCGGGAAGCCAGATTTGTTGACACATCGACAGGCGTAACTACGCCACTTCAGAGGCGTCATTACGCCTGATGAATTTTGGAAAGTTTGGACTGCTTTCCTTATTTGATGCCCGGGATTTTTAAAAAGCAGGAGGGAGACCTACTCAAGAAAATAATCAGATTTTAACCTAGGAACCCAATCACCACAGCCTCCATCTCAGCCCCCCTTTTCCTTCACAAACCACACGTAAAAACCTCCACCATAACCTCCATCTTTCTTCCATATATCACCATCACCAACCTTCATCAACCCTTCATCCTAGGATTTGGAACAACCCAACAAGGCGATAAAAAGAGACGATCGAGAAGGAAGCAAGAGAAGGAGCGAAGATCTACAACCGGAGTCGACGCTGGGAGTTTTTCTTTGTCTTTAATTCTTAGTTTTGATTTGTTTTGATTTAATATGTTGAACTAATTTTATTTATCGAGGCTAGACGAATCCTTTGTTATGAACCTTCGATTTTATGATTTAATGATTGAATTCTTATAGTTCTTTGCGTATGTTTTATGTTCTTCATGCTTTTAGAGGAGTGATTACCTTTGAATGATGTTAGTATCATAATTGAGATCGAGAGATGATTTTATGATACGGAATTAATAATTCATACCATGGATTTAAGACCGAGATCGAGAGATGACGTCAAATACATGCGTGATAGCCATAGATTTTTATAATTGAAAGCTACGAGTTTTCATGGATCTTATGCAACATTGAATTGTTAAATAAGTGAACGAGAGTTACTTACTGCAATTTGGTGTTAGGTTTAATATAGCTCGAGAGAGTGTATTAGATAAATTGGGAGAACTCGTCACCTTAGAAATATTTGAATATTCAATCGAGAATTGTAGGGAATTACATTGGTGAGCCAAAGTCTCGATAATCTTATCTTGTGGATTTTTCTCGTTTACTTTTATTGACTTGGTTGGATTAGAGTAGTTTAATTTAGTTTATTTTAATTATCAATTTATTATTGTAGGTTAAATATAGTTAAAAGACATCTTATTTGGTACTTACTTGTTAGTCTCTGTGGGTTCGACAATCCGTATCTTCCTATCTATACTAAAACTTGATACCGTGCACTTGCGGTCTAAAATCGCTAGATTGGAATTAATTGTTTAAAATAAAAGCGATCAAGTTTTTGGCGCCGTTGCCGGGGACTAACTTTAGTAATATCATACGAGAAGCTTTGACTGTAATTTAACCATTTTTTTCTTCTTTGTATATATTTATATATAAAAAAAAAACTATATTTAATTGTTTTATTTGTTTTCCTGCGAGGTACTTGTGATGCTTCATCAACAAGTCTTCACAAGATTTGCCCAACAATATTCAGAGCCGTTTTATGCAGCTTGGGGAAGATTCAATGAATTGGCAGACAGATTCCGGTATCACAACTTTTCGAACTATACTCTTCTGCAATATTTCTTCAAAGGTTTGGATGCACAGACACGAGAATGGGTATTTAGCGGAGCACTGGTGACTGGGAATCCCCTGGTTGATAGAGATGAGGACAGTGTGTTACACCTATTCAATGATATGGCGGACTTTGATTATCAATGGTATTGTGATCCTTCACTACAAGGATGGAGTCATCAATACCCACCGGAGCCTCACTACCCTATTGATACGCCACAACCATTTGAACATCGCGAAGAGAGGAGAGATAGTTCTGCAGATGTCACAACTCAGTTAGAGGATACCTTAGTGAGATTCATGGCATCAACTGAGAATAGTTTGGAGTGCCAAACCAACTCTATGCGTCACCTGGAGCAGCAAATGGCGGTCCTCATGGAAACAATTTCAACTAGCTACCAAGAGGAAGATATGAGGGCTACAAATCAAGAGGCTACAAATCGAGTTTGGTTATATGATGACGATCACTCAACCAACCAAGTTTGGGGGAGTGATCCTCCTAGTGTGGAAGATTCAAAGGAACTTGAGCCTCTTCAAGAGATTGAGCATACTTCAGAGATGTCATCCGAGGAGTTCCCATATGAAGATGAATCGAGTGTGATGTTGGAGAAGGAAGAGACTTGCGAAGATTCTGATTTAAGTCCATCGATGGAGACATGTTCTATGCCATATGTGGATCCATATTTTCCGTCGATGCCAACTTCACCGCACTACATCCTCCATATGAAGCCAAGTCGAGAATCATTCTCCCGTGCCTGCCATTTAAAGACGAATGTTGTTGGAGCGACGAGCTTACACTGTTACAATCTTGCCAATCTTGAGGGCATACTGAATGAAGACCCATTAGTGGTATCATACGATACTTACTATGGGCGGCAGCCGCTCTTTGATGGTTGCTTCTGATGGTCAAGCCGAAGACCAAAAATCAGCGCTTCTTGGGAGGCAACCCAAGCGTATCCTTTTGCTATTTAGTTTTGTTTATTTTTAGTTTTTACATTTAGTTTGTTTATCTCTCGTGTCGACTATTTTATTTGCATTCTTCTTTTGTTAGGTACTTGGTTGGAGCGATGAACCCCTACAACAGTGGAGCTTTCAAAAGCAAATCTTCCTCAACCCTCATGCAAGCTTCTTGATCAGGGGAGTTCACTTTTTCCCTTTTGATTCTTTTAAACATTGAGGGCAATGTTTGATTTAAGTTTGGGGGAGTAGTAGCTTGCATGCTTTACTTGTTTTAACCACATGTTGTGTGCTTAAATGACACTTGAATCGTCCGATTATTATGAGCTTAATTTTTTTTTTTTTATGAGTTCAAACTTGAGAAAAGAATGAATTATAGTAGTGACTATTCAATGAGGATTTTGATCTCACTAAGCATATGAACTTGATTTGTGATTGGACTTGTACATGAATATCCTAATTTGAGTTAGTATGTCAAGAATGAGGAATACTTTGAGCACAATGGGTCATGATCTTGTGGATTGCATGCTTTTGAAAATTTAAGTGGCGTAATTACGCCACTTTGGAGGCGTAATTACGCCTATCACGCGGGAAGCCAGATTTGTTGACACATAGACAGGCGTAACTACGCCACTTCAGAGGCGTCTTTACGCCTGATGAATTTTGGAAATTTTGGACTGCTTTCCTTTTTGATGCACGGGATTTTTAAAAAGCAGGAGGGAGACCTACTCAAGAAAATAATCAGATTTTAACCTGGGAACCCAATCACCACAGCCTCCATCTCAGCCCCCCCCTTTTCCTTCACAACCACACGTAAAAACCTCCACCATAACCTCCATCTTTCTTCCATATATCACCATCACCAACCTTCATCAACCCTTCATCCTAGGATTTGGAACAACCCAACAAGGCGATAAAAAGAGACGATCGAGAAGGAAGCAAGAGAAGGAGCGAAGATCTACAACCGGAGTCGACGCTGGGAGTTTTTCTTTGTCTTTAATTCTTTTTGATTTGTTTTGATTTAATATGTTGAACTAATTTTATTTATCGAGGCTAGGCGAATCCTTTGTTATGAACCTTCGCTTTTATGATTTAATGATTGAATTCTTATAGTTCTTTGCGTATGTTTTATGTTCTTCATGCTTTTAGAGGAGTGATTACCTTTGAATGATGTTAGTATCATAATTGAGATCGAGAGATGATTTTATGATACGGAATTAATAATTCATACCATGGATTTAAGACCGAGATCGAGATGACGTCAAATACATGCGTGATAGCCATAGATTTTTATAATTGAAAGCTAGGAGTTTTCATGGATCTTATGCAACATTGAATTGTTAAATAAGTGAACGAGAGTTACTTACTGCAATTTGGTGTTAGGTTTAATATAGCTCGAGAGAGTGTATTAGATAAATTGGGAGAACTCGTCACCTTAGAAATATTTGAATATTCAATCGAGAATTGTAGGGAATTACATTGGTGAGCCAAAGTCTCGATAATCTTATCTTGTGGATTTTTCTCGTTTACTTTTATTGACTTGGTTGGATTAGAGTAGTTTAATTTAGTTTAGTTTAATTATCAATTTATTATCGTAGGTTAAATATAGTTAAAAGACATCTTATTTGGTACTTACTTGTTAGTCTCTGTGGGTTCGACAATCCGTATCTTCCTATCTATACTAAAACTTGACACCGTGCACTTGCGGTCTAAAATCGCTAGATTGGAATTAATTGTTTAAAATAAAAGCGATCATCACTCTATCATGTGACTAAGCATTTCTATAAGATAAATAAATCCAACACATAATTAATTACCACCATAATTAATCATATAAACACAATTAATGCCTAAATTGCAGTTAATCATTTCGGGGATATCACAATACTCCCCTACTTATAAGATTTCGTCCTCGAAATCACATGCACTTACCCCAAAAGAAACTAAACATAATCACATACCAGAGAATAGTTCCGGGTAGTGCTGCACCATATGCCGCTCCGTCTCCCACGTAGCCTCCTCGACACCCCTGCGATCCCACTGAACCTTGATCATAGGTATCACTTTGTTCCGAAGTCTACGGCCTGCTCGATCCAGAATTCTAACAGGCCGTTCCACATAAGACACATCGGATTCTAACTGGACTTCGGAAGGCTGTAATACATGCGACGGATCCGGCTCATACTTCCGCAGCATAGACACATGAAACACATCATGTATACCAGATAAAGAAGGCGGCAAAGCCAGTCGGTAAGCTAAGGTGCCAATGCGCTGCAAAATCTCGTACGGTCCAACATACCTCGGAGACAGTTTCCCGCGCATCCCAAATCGCACAACGCCTCTGAAAGGCGAGATCTTCAAAAAGACCTTATCTCCCAACTGAAATTCCAACGGTCTCCGCCGTTTATTCGCATAAGTTGCCTGTCTGTCCTGGGCTGCTTTCATTTTCTGCCTTATCATCTTTATCTTCTCTTCCATCTCCCGAATCAACTCCGGTCCTCCGACCGATTTACGGTCCAAATCATCCCAACACAAGGGTGATCTACACCGTCTGCCATAAAGAGCTTCAAAAGGAGCCATCTGAATACTCGCCTGGTAGCTGTTATTATAAGAGAACTCTACCAAGGGTACCGAATCTTGCCAAGAAACATCGAACTCCAAAACACAAGCTCTCAACATTTCCTCGAGCGTCTGGATAGTACGCTCGGTCTGGCCATCCGTCTGAGGATGATATGCAGTGCTCAATCTAACTTCAGTTCCCATGGCTGACTGAAGACCCTCCCAAAAATGAGATGTGAATCGTGGATCTCGATCCGACACTATGGAAATGGGGATCCCATGCAATCTCACCACATCTCGAATATACAACTGTGCCATCCTCAAAAAGGTGAAAGTCATGCTATAGGGAATGAAATGAGCCACCTTAGTCAATCGATCCACAATCACCCAAATAGCATCAAAACCTGAAGCACTCCTCGGCAGGTGAGTCACGAAGTCCATGGAAATGTGTTCCCACTTCCACTTCGGTATCTCTAAGCTTCTCAACTCGCCGCCAGGTCTCTGTCTCTCTGCCTTAACCTGCTGGCAGATCAAACACCTCTTAACAAAAGTGACGACATCAGATTTCATCCTTTTCCACCAAAACTGACCACGCAGATCTTTATACATCTTCTTTCCGCCTGTGTGGATGCTAAGTCTGCTACTATTAGCTCGCTCCAAGACCCCTTTACGCAACTCCGGCGTACTCGGAACCACCCAACGGTTACCCAATCTCAGGGATCCGTCATCGGCCACTCTGAATTTCGTTGGCTGACCAAGATGTAATAAAGATAACCACCTCTGAACCTCATCATCTGACCTCTGAGCTCTCCTGATGTTGTCATTGATATCTGGCTCAGCTAACAAGGTCGATACATACACAGGTGATGCATCTATGTCAAAATCATAGCCCAGATGGCAATAGGAGGTCATCATAGCCGACAAATGGATGACATCCTCAGCAGAACTCCTCACTTTCCGGCTCAAGGCGTCTGCTGTCAAATTAGCCTTTCCAGGATGGTACTCAATCTCACAATCATAGTCTTTGAGTAAGTCCATCCACCTCCTCTGCCTCATGTTCAGCTCCGCCTGAGTGAATAAAAACTTGAGGCTCTTGTGATCCGTGTAAATGGTAAATGAAGTACCATACAAATAGTGTCTCCAAATCT
The DNA here is from genome assembly GCA_907163345.1 of Haberlea rhodopensis. Classification (NCBI taxonomy): domain Eukaryota; kingdom Viridiplantae; phylum Streptophyta; class Magnoliopsida; order Lamiales; family Gesneriaceae; genus Haberlea; species Haberlea rhodopensis. The sequence goes on along the minus strand of CAJQUN010000003.1, from coordinate 29,445,097 downwards.
TCAGGGCGAAGATGATAGCCGCCAATTCCAAGTCATGGACTGGGTATCTCGTCTCATGCGGCTTCAACTGCCTCGATGCATAAGCTACCACATGCTTATCTTGCATCAGTACACACCCAAGGCCCTGAAGTGATGCATCGGTATACAAAACAAATCTGGAGTTTTCCGTAGGAATCACTAACACTGGCGCCGTCGTCAAACGGTGCTTCAACTCCTGGAAGCTCTCCTCACAAGCTTCTGACCAAAAGAAAGGTACTCACTTCTGGGTCAACTGTGTCAACGGCTTGGCAATCTTCAAAAAGCCGTCGACGAAGCGTCGATAATAACCGGCCAAACCAAGGAAGCTCCGTATTTCAGGTACAGAAGTGGGTGCAGCCCACTCCATCACAGCTTCAATCTTCCTGGGATCCACTGATATTCCGCTACTCGATATGACATGCCCCAGAAATACTACACTGCTCAACCAAAACTCACACTTACTGAGCTTGGCATACAACTGGTGATCTCTGAGAATCTGGAGCACTGTCCTCAAGTGTTTCACGTGCTCTTCCTCGCTCCGGGAATAGATGAGAATGTCGTCGATGAACACGATGACGAACTGATCAAGATACGGCTGAAACATTCTGTTCATCAGACTCATAAAGACCGCTGGAGCATTCGTCACGCCGAACGGCATCACTAGGAACTCATAATGTCCATATCGAGTCCGGAATGCTGTCTTCTGTACATCTTCCTCCCTGACTCGAATCTGGTGATACCCGGACCTCAAATCAATCTTGCTATAAAGTCTGGTACCTTGCAACTGATCAAACAGATCATCAATCCTTGGGAGAGGATATTTGTTCTTTACTGTGGCTTTATTCAGTTGCCGGTAATCGATGCACAACCGCATCGAACCGTCCTTCTTCTTCACAAAGAGAACCGGTGTGCCCCATGGCGATACGCTCGGGCGTATATATCCCTTGTCAAGGAGCTCCTGCAACTGCTCCTTCAACTCTCTCAACTCTGCCGGTGCCATCCTGTAAGGTGCACGAGAGATAGCGGATGTCCCCGGTAACAACTCGATCCCAAACTCAACTTCTCTAGCCGGTGGGAATCCTGGGATCTCCTCTGGGAATACATCAGCAAATTCTGCTACCACTGGCACATCCTCAACTCTCAGTTCTTTATTCTTCCCAGACGTGTCCACGGCATAGATGAGATAGCCCGTGTGACCACGTTCCAATAGCTGAGTCATCTTGATCGCTGAAATCAACGGAATCTTCGCACGAGAACCGTTGCCATAAAAAGTCCACTGACTACCCAAATCAGGTCTGAACTTCACTGTTTTCTACTGGCAATCTACCACTGCCTGATATCTGTTCAGAATATCAATACCCACAATGCAGTCGAAGTCTGACATGCCCAACACGGTCAAGTCTGCCTTCAACTCGTTGCCCTCAAAATAAATGAGGCAATCTGCCATAAACTGATCAGCAACGACATTTCTTCCAGTGGGTGTCGAGACAAAGAGAGGCGTGGGTAGAGAAGACGTGCGCATATGGTGTCTCTCCACAAAGCCAACAGATACAAAAGAGTGGGAGGCACCTGTATCTATCAAAATAAAAGCAGGGTACGTAAATAAATGACACGTACCGGCGATCACCTCCTCTGGGGCTGCCTGAGCCTGCTCTCTGGTCAGCGCATACACCTATCCCTGGGACGGTCCCACTGTCTGACCTCCCGATGGTCGAGGCACAAACTGCTGCCTCTGGTGTACTGTCCTGTCATCAAATCTCGGCCTGTTGCCCTGAAACTCTGACTGTCCTCCCCGGGTGGGGCAATACCGAGAAATGTGGCCCATCTTGCCACAGCTATAACATGCAGGGCACTTATTCGAAGAATGTGGCCCTCCACAATTGTCGCACCTTGGCTCCCCCGATCTATTTCCCTGCGTAGACCCTCGGTTGGCGGACCAATTGCTCTTCTTGTTTTCCTGCTTCTGACCAAAGAATTTCTTCCCACCAAACCGTGAAGATGAAGAGGCACCACGAGGTTTAAATTGCTCTCCCCGGGGCCTCAAACTATCAATAGCTTGCCTCTGTTGTGGTACCTGTGGTGGCACAGCACTAGGATAAGCTCCTACTCCAATCTCGGCGAGCTCCGCTCTTGTGAGAGCATCATCAAAAGAAGTGGGGTTATTGGTGATAACCCAGTCAAAGAGCTCCGTCGCAACCCCTTCATAAAATTCCTAATCTTTGCGTGCCCATTGGTGGCAATGTGGGGGACATACCTCAGGAACGAAGAGTACTGCATGGCATAGTCTGACACTGTCATGTTCCCCTGTTTCAAACTTGCAAACTCATCCTCCTTCGTCTGTCTCGCCGCTGCGGAGAAGTACCGGTTCAGAAACTGGGTTCTGAAGAGTGTGCAATCAATCACAGCACCCTGTGCTCTCAGTTCCATTACCGTGCTCCTCCACCACATTAGAGGTTTCTTTGCCAACTGGAACTCTGCTAGCCTCAGCCAAGCTGTAACAGCACAAGGAGCCGATACAAATATCTGCTCAAGTCTTTCCAGCCACTCCTCAGCTTCCTCTCCTGATTCTGTTCCCTCAAACCGGGGCGGGTGGTAAGACAGAAACTGAGTCAAGCTAATCTCACCAGGTAGCAATAACTGAGCCACTAGTTCCATGCCTACTGCTGGTGGAGGTAGAGGGTTTGCCTGACCAATGCTAGCGTTCACGCTCCCAACATCGCCAACCTCTTCGTTAAGGTTCCCCGCATTCATAGCAGCCATGCTGTAACACAAAGGTTAACAACAATTCCAAAATAAATATATATGTTATGCCGTTAGATAACAGGAATGATAATAAGCATGTTACTATAACAGGATATACATCAATATGTACCACATGCATAAACATGCTTCAAATGTAAGCACCTAGCTAATCATGATAAGGCTACCCTTCTCTCGTTCCCGGGTTCTCTAACCACTGCTCTGATACCACTAATGTAAGGACCCTAGTTCCTTAAGTGCGATTAAAGGCATAATTAGAGCTAATATAAATTATCAGAGTAAAATAATCGTGTTGAGACTATGAGCCTTAAGAATTACATGCCAAAATGAGGACTATCAATGGATTAGTTACATTCCCAAATCATATGAATGTTATCAATTATAGCTTTACACTACTCCTAGAGTAGATACTATACAAAATTAATCCTGTCCTTCCTCTCTCAAAAGAATTCTTCACAAGCTCACCACCTCAACCCGCTTAGCCCTTCTTATCATGCCAAAAGTGTACCTACAAGGACAACCCCCAAACATGAGCAATAATATCATTCATATTCAACACAATATGAATATAAAGCGTAAATGCATAAATCACAATAAAACACTTCCTGTTTTCCCATGCATTTCAAAACGCTTACAGTTTGGTTGTCCCTGTACCATAACTCATGAGTATAATCAATAGATTATTTAATGGTCTACACATGTCATGACACAATACCATCTCATCAAATCAAATATCAATCACCAATCCCTAGTCTGTCCATCGCAATGTATTTTAATGCCCCTCGCTTATTTACATATAGGCGGCATAGAATAACCTCGCTTCAATGGACATGCGGCGCTCCCACCCCTCGCTTCACATTGAGCGGCAAATATTCTTTCCTCGCCCTATATGATAACACGCTCAAATGTGACATGCGGCGCTCCCACCCATCGCTTCACATTTAGCGGAAACAAACCAAATAGCGGCAAGCATTAAAATCATCAAGGGATGACCACGACTCATGGGATGTGCACCAATAACCATCATATGCATATACAATTATCATGCATAATTCAACATGTATTTGCATCCACAATGCATAATCACATATATACTCGCATCCACAATGCATAACAATGAGTATACTAGATACATGTACCGTTGGGTGCCCGTACGTCCTCTACGTACCTTTCCAAAAAAGTAGGATGTGGTAGGACTTCAATTACTTGGCTGTGTCGCCACCTGGGATGGTTCTATACATTCACACGAATCAATATTAGAACCCAGTAATAGTCCGATACCAAAAATCCTACAATAAAATCCAAAAACACCATATTTTGTGACTCGCGATCGATCGCGGCAAAGGGCCGATCGATTGCGAGATCACACTGCCCGAACATAAATTTTTGTTCCTTCGGCGATCGATCGCCACATTTGGCGCGATCGATCGCCACCCTCGCCGATCGATCGCTCAAACATGGCGATCGATCGCCAAATGCTTCTGGAGCGTACTGCCTCTTCGCGATCGATCGCCAAAAACGGGCGATCGATCGCCGAGCCCTGTATCGCGAAAAATCGCCATTAATGCTCCAAAACTTCATTCCAACCCATTCCAACTCCCCTACCAACAAACCAACAACATCAAATATATAATAAACTTCCATAAACACTTTAAGCACCTCAAAAATCCAACATTCAACCAAAACCACAACAACCCAACACAAACCCATTTTAAAACCCTTCAAAACCATACCAAACTTAAATAAAACATTACAAAATCAACAATGAGGTATCCATACCTCTTGGGGACTTCAAATCTCCCAATAAACTCCACAAATCAAGATTTTTGGAAGGATTTTCTTCACCCCTAAGCTCAAGAACGAAAATGAGGAGGGTAGGTTTGTGGAAAGTGATTTTGGGGGAAAATGAAAAGTGTTTTGGTAAAGGTGGGGGGTAAAGGTATTAAAACAAGTATAATTGTCTCCCCACAACTAACATGATGTATTAAACATCCCAACATGATATTTAAAAGGCATTTCACCAAAATGCACCATAATCACAATTAAACTCATGCTTTACAATTAATTGCTAACCATGGCAAATAAATCATGCTAATAACAATTTTTCCAACATGCACAACATGCACCCTGAAATGCTCTCCCGGGTCACTCTATCATGTGACTAAGCATTTCCATAAGATAAATAAATCCAACACATAATTAATTACCACCATAATTAATCATATAAACACAATTAATGCCTAAATTGCAGTTAATCATTTCGGGGATATCACATAATGGTAAGTCTAGATATATACGCCGTAGACACAATACTATTAAACAGTTGATCTCAAATGACATTATGTCCGTTGACTACATGAAGTCAAAAGAAAATATTACGGATCCACTTACAAAAGGCTTACCTAGAGATCAAGTATATAGTTTATCGAGCGGAATAAGATTAAAGTCCTATAATCAAAATCTTGTAGTTGATACCCAACCTATGTGACTGGAGATCCCAATGTCTAGGTTCAAAAGGGACAACCAAACTACTAGATTGTATAAACACATTGGAAAATTAAGCTCCGACCCATTCCAATGATAAGGGGTGTAGCCTGCCAAAAGGGTATGAGGATAGGCAAAAGGGCTTTAATGATTCCTAAGACATATTAGGATATGTTGGAGTATAGCGGGATAATCTTTTAAGAGATCACCTATGTAAGTGCGAAGTGTGGCCGCTTCAAAGAATGCAAAGCACTTATGAAACCAAGCGTGGTCCACGGCGGAAACGGATACAACCGTAAGAAACCGATACGAATGTTAGAATTGTTATGGTGTGGGTTCAATTGTCTTTGTTTACACCAACGACCAGATAGTTCAAGACTATAAGTTCACTATTAGCTCAAGTAAATCCGATTGAATACTACTACAGAAGATTCAAAGCCGCAAGCTATCTCTCCAGATGCCATAATAATTCGTTGAAAGCACTCAATTGCATACATGCATTAATTTATTTCATGTGAAGGATTGTTGGAATTTTGAAGTAAATTAAAAGAGAAGAAAAAAAAAAGTAGGCGCTCGATCGGTCGAGCATGACAGGAAAATTCCATCTATTGGAATCAAGGGCTCGATCGATCAAGCACCAGGCGCCGATCGATCGAGCCATGTGTCTGTTGACAAGAATGTTGTGTCCATTAATGCTGGGGTGTGTTTTTTCCTTTATAGGGTGCATCTAAATGGTATCTTTTGAACACCTATCTTTGGTTACTAGAAATAAGACATTCCCCACTTGTTTAAACATACATTTTCAAAATCAACATCAAAATTAAGATCAAATCAAGGGCATTTAGTTTGTTCATCAAATTTCTTCTTATTGAGTGCTTTCAAACCTTGGTGGTTTGAGGACTTGTGATTTCGAGTGCTCCTATCACAAGTCATAATTGTTGTATTTTGGGAGACAAATTGCCATATCAAACCGTTAGCACCAAGGCGGGACAATATTGTCTTAAGAACGGAGATTACAAATCTCTCATCGACATAAACTTTGAAGCCATTGTTATTTTGTTACTACATTCCTAAGATACACAACGAAAGAGAGATACTGGACAACAATTATAACCAAAGGTACATCCTATTTCTAATCGATGTCGGACAATATTTCTCTATGGGAGATTGATCAGAAACTTACATTAACGATTTTAAGAAATACAGGCCATGCACTTATCAAAACACAACAATTTATCCTTTTTGTTCAACCTAATAAAAATAATGGTGCACTTAATTTAAAAAAAGATGGTGCACTTAATTTTAAAAAGTGCATTGCATGCATGTACCGATAGACTCATGCAGTGCACTTATCAAAACACAACAATTTGTCCTTTTGTTCAATCTAATTAAAATGATGGTTCATTTAATTTTAAAATGGTGGTACAATTGTAATAAATGTATCGCTTGAGTCTACAGGTGCACATATCCTACGTACACCACTAGACTCATGCGATACACTTTTCAAAACACAATAATTTGTCCTTTTTTCAATCTATTTAAAATGGCGGTGCAATAAATTTTAACAAGGTGATATACTTTACCTTTTGAAAAGATGATCCACATAATTTTAACAATTAAATTATATTGGTGTAAGCAATTAAACTAAGCTGGTGCATGCAATTATACTAGGTGCACACAACTAGTACACTTAATTGAAAATGTAGCGGTGCACATAATTTAATATTGTTGGTATACTTAATTTAAAGTCTAGCGGTTCACTTAATTTATTGTTATATGTGCACATAATTCAATGTCTATCGGTGCAAACAATTGCACTACATTGGTGCATGCAATTACAATATGCATGTGCAATTAATTGAATTCTACCGTTGTACTTAATTCAATATTGGTGCACAAATTTAAGTCTAACGATGCACTTAATTTAAAGTCTACTTATGCACTTAATTTAATATTATTAGTACACCTTTAATTTAAAGTCAACGGTGCTCGTAATTATACTACATTAGTGCATGCAAAGGGGGTGTGAATGTTGAATTATACAAGTGAATTTAAAACAAAGTTATTAACTAATAAGCAAAACTAAAAATAAGTGAATTAAATAATGAGAAAGACGATTCTTGGCTTTCGGTCGACTTAACCTTGAAACTATGAATTCAATCATCAGTTCTCACAAAAGATTAAATTTTTATTTGAATATTTATCATTGGAGATTCAACTTTTATCTCGCCTTATGCTAAGTTAAAATAGTCCACGCGTTCTAAGTTAACCGTACTGATTAATCAATCAAAACAACAGCAATTAAGATTAATATTGGAGATAGCTTTCAAAACTAGTAAGAACGATAAAACTTAGACAACATTATCCAATCGTCTATGTTTAATCAGCGTATTCCCTAAGAATTTAACAAAACCAACAGCAGGAAATCGTCAATCTTAGTTCGCAACAGTGTTTACTTATTTTCACACTTTTTCAGCTAGTGATCGATCTCTACAATATGGCGATTGGTCATTGTCCTGGCGATTGATCTAGATTATGGAGACCGGTCTGTATCTGGCGATTGATCTCTATTTTTCTGGCGTTCGATCTCTGTCTATGCTCTTTTTTCACTTTTCTTGATTTACTTTGATTATTTATCATCTCTAATGCATTTCTCGATCATGATTCATCATTATTAGCTCGATTTCTTCGATTCCACCTACATTCACACAAATATGCGATTAGGTAAAATATACATCAAACTATCAATTAAAACACACCTAATCATTAACAATTAAGTCCACTACATGTGACTATTTATAGCCAAATCAAACTACCCCATACTTAAACTTTACTCGACCTCCTATATTGCATCGATACTCCAAAAAATTTAACGGTCAAGAATCGGATACTTCTGGGATACGGATACGCGCGGATACGGCACCAATATGTATCGGATACGCCACGTGGCGTATCTGGGGACAAAAAGTAAGTTTTTATTTCGGATACGTTTCGCATACGGTCAAGATACGCCGCTGACCGTATCCGACACGGTTAGATACGGGAACTTTCGGAATTTTTTTTAAAAAATAGGGTTGAAACTGTAATTAAAATTAAATTATTTAACTAAATCTCTATTTCCTAACCACTTTAATGTGTTTATGTCGATTATATGCTTGAAATTTTTAGATGTCCTGGATTAATAAAATTTACCGTATCCGGACGTATCGTATCCTACAAATTTTGAAAATCCCATGCAGTCGTACCCGTATCTGTGTATCCACGTATCCACGTATCCGTATCCGTGCAACATAGTCGACCCCAAGTAAATCAGACCAAAAACTAAAATCTTTTTGTGGCTCATAGGTTTACAATAAACAAACTTGTCCTCACTTTAGTGCCTCAACAATTTTAAACATGCACAGTAATGAAAGGCGCTAAAAAACTAACAATGGAACAGTTCAATCCCTAGGCATCTCATACTCAACAAAGTAGCGAACATGCGTGTGTGGTCATAAACAAATGTTATGCACATATTATAGATCCAATTAATATAACCCACAGTAGTTTAAGTTGTACACTAACACAAGTATAAGCTCACTTGCACACTCTTCTCCACTATCTTAGCCACTTTTAAACACAAATCAAGTATGTATTTATTAGCTTGTAGTTTGGCTTAGATATTGGCTTATGAAAAAAGGGCAAGATGTATCAAACAAGAGAGTATAATGATCTGCACACTAAAAAGCTTCCCTTCTTGCATGAGTTTTTTTCAAACCTTATTCTTTTGAATGGTTTATTTCACTCATTTTTCTCTTTTGTGTCTTGGCTCCCATTGCAGTCATATTTTTCTATATTTTCTCAAGGTATCTTATTTTCTTTCATGCATATCATTCTTTTGACAATGAAGCTATCAAAATATATGAATCATGATAACATAAGTGCATGTGAATGAAACCCATCATACTCCCTTCAAAGGTATGGATTGATATCACATTTAGGCTCATTAAGGAAGATGATAAGCTAGTTAAATAATGTTAAATGAGGGTTGTTTGTATGCCTAACACACAACCATTCTTTTGCATTAAAGCTCAAAAAGGGACACTATGGATAATTTTGTTTACATGGTCAGTTTGAAAGGCTCAAACGCATCAAAATTGCCTATATCATTTTCATGCTCGTAAGTATTCTAGATATACGCATAAAAAAATATGTAGTTAAGTTCTAGCATGTATCAGATACTTCCAAAGCTATCAAAAAGTTCACATCATCTTCAATACGCTATGCATAATTCATAAGCCATGACAATTTTGTGCGCAAAATATTCAACTTGAGAGTTCGGAGTGTTCCCAGGTTAGCAATTCAGCTATTTTCAAAAGTATGCATCCTATCATTTGGTAGCATCATGGGCTAGTAATTCAAAAGTATGTGTTCATATAAACTATGAGCTCAATTTTTTTTCAGATTTTTCAAAATTTTTTTTACTTTTGTATTAAAGAAAGCAATAATCTAACTATTAATCCCTTCTCCATACTTAAATATTATATTGTCCCCAATGTAAGTCCAAATTGCAAGAGAAGATAAAAGAAACTAAGAAAGCAATAAAAGCAAAAGAAAACTAACTCACATTGGGTTGCCTCCCAACCATCGTCTCTGTTTAACGTCGGTGGCTCGACGTCAATCCATAGAGCATGGTGGTTCATGTGAGGTTATTCTATCCTTCCTTCTCAACCTTAGTATTTTCTTGATATCTCAAAACTTAGGCTTGTTCGCTTTGCACTCCTTAGAGATGTCTATCTCATGGCTTGTTCTTCCTCCTTCTTTTGGTGACTTATTTGGTCGATCAGGAGGGTGTCTCAGTGCAAACGCAGGCTCCTGCACATGAGAAGTAAGAGGATAATCAATATCAAGAGTAGATAAAACAACAGGTGTATGAAAAACATCATTAAGACTCGACTGCATACCTCCTTTGTCAATTAGGCTTTCAGTAGCCATTTCAAATCATACAAATCATCAACTTCAAAATCATATTGTGACAAGTTTTTAGTGATGTCAATGGTGTGTTCGTGAGTTTTAATGCTTCCTATCAATGGTTTGTTAGAGGCAGAGTTAGATATCCGACTCATTGTAGTATTCATAGTGTAATTTTTGAAAAGTTTATATAATTTGACATTTTTTAAAATTGTTTTATTTTTAAATTATTCGAATAGCAAAATAATAATAAATTATTAAAACAACTTTTATAAAACGGAATTTTTTTAAAAAAATTCGTAATTGAAAAAAAAATCCATTGAATTCACCGTACAATTTAACTGTCAGTGTTAATTCATAGTGTATTTTTTGAACATATTATTTAATTTAACATTTTATATAATTATTTTATTTTTAAATTATTCAAATTAAAAAATAATAATAAATTATTAAAACACTTTTTATAAAATGGAATTTTTTTTAAAAATAATTCATAACAAAAAAAATCAATTGAAGTGGGGGGGTCAACTTTTTCAAAAAATCTTGAACTCGCCATCTGAAGTGGCACTTAAACCGTCATTTAGAGTGACGGTTTATAATAGTTTTGTAAATGGTTTATCGTAATTATTTTTTTTTTTAATAATATTTTAAAAAATAAGGCCATATATCCAGGTTTTGCTTTGATTAATCTTATCATATCATTGGATGCTTTTGTGTTTTCCTTTTTTGAATATCGATGACTAATTGTACATGTGGCACCTTCAGATTTTTTTTCATATTGTTAAGTGAAAACGTGTAAAATGGTGGGAGAGTGGTGGAATTGTGGGGAAAATTTGTATGTATTAGTGTATTGGATGATCCAAGAAGTACTAGGACCAATAATTAAATTCCTTCAAGCACAAAATGATATAGTCTGGTCAATAAGTCTTCTCTCAGGCTTTTTTCCTAATCTAAATTCACCCCTCAGTTTACTTGAAAACTTAATTAGTTTCGACGGATGCAAGCACATTTATTATGTTTGCACTCAAATTTTTTTTTTGTCCTTTCCATTACGAGAGAGCTACGGACGCTATCCTTCGTATGATTTGGTAAATCATATGTTGATGCAGTAGATTGTAAGCTACGCCAACCAAGTAAATCGTGTTTGGCAAATTTGGTGAGACATGTTCAGACCGTAAAAATATTGATAGGGAGAAATGTTCAGACCGTGAAAATATTATCCTGAGCTCTCACCGTGCTCCACCAACTCAGATTTTAGTCTTATGTGTAGGACCTAAGATATGCGTCCTGTTTTACATTTTTCTTCAATTTATATCCAAATAATTGACATGTAATATTGATACAACTTTAGTCTAGCGGTTAAAAATGCAGAAAGAGAAGCGGTCCACCCATAGATTTTCTTGTCCATGAAAATCTATGAAAAAGGATAAAGAAAGCAGAAGATAGTGAGAAAATGAATAATAAGCTCTGCTAGTGTCTTCCCTTGCCCTGGTCCGCTACCGTGCATGCATGTGAAGACGCGTCGAATATGCCCATACCGAAACCGCGTGGCCCAGATGTTTTCTATTCACCACCTCATGTAGAATAACCCACCAAAATCGAAGTACACTCTACAAGTCTACCCTGAATTCTTAGCCTTAAATTCCGCAAACAGCGAGCGAAAATACAGGAAAAATCTTGGAGCGTCACGGTTAAAAGTGAGCAGATTAAAGCATGGTTATGGCTTTTAGAATTTAGAAGTCGAGAGAAAATTAAAGCAGCAACATAGCATTCCCTTGGCTCCAACCATTACAAATATCAGAGTTGATTTGCAGTAATTTGCCAAACTTTGATGGAATTCGAAGGGGCTGGGATTAAAGATAAGAAGAGCAGTGTATTGGGTTGTTCGAGGGGGGAGGGGAATATGGTGAATCAAATGGTACAGATGATTGAGAATATGGGATCATATGGGGGGTTCAGAAAAACACAGATGAAGGAGTGTTTGAACTTGGTGAGGAGGCTGAGGCTTCTGACCCCTCTTTTGGAAGATCTCGATTTTGACGAGGCATTATGTTATTTGGGTAGTTTGAATGAAGCATTGTTGGCTGCTAAGAAATTGCTCAAGACTTGTATATCTGGAAGCAAGATTTTCCTTGTCAGAATCCTCTTCTCTCTCTCTATATGAGTGTGCCTGTGTGTGCAAGTTAGATTAAGAGTTTCATTAGATAATCTTTTGATATTATTATTTTTTATTTGATCCCATATCAGGCCATGGAGGGTGAGGCAGTATTGAGCAGATTTCACGCTGTTTATGATAAGATAAACCATGCACTGAATGATATGTCATATGAGAAACTTGGGATCTCCGAAGAAGTTAGAGAGCAAGTAATTGACTCTACAAGATATTTTTTTTATAGTTTGTTATCTTAATGTGTTTCATAAATTTGAGGATAATATGTATTGTCATTATTTGATTTGTTGGATTTGTCAGGTTGAGCTAATGCATATGCAACTGAAGCGAGCTAAAAGGAGGGCAGAAACACAGGATATTGAGCTTGCAATGGATTTGATGATTGTATTTTCAGGAAACGACGACCGTAATGTAGATGGTGCGATAATAGAGAGGCTAGCCAAGAAGTTGGACTTGCATACTGTAGAAGATCTCAAAGCAGAAACCACGGCTGTGAGAAAGCTAGTTAAGGCCAAAGGGTCAGTTAATTCAGAGAGCATCCAACAGGTTGTGGATTTGCTTAAGAGATTTAAACAAATAGCTGGAACTGATGAAGATAACGGTGTTCTTGATGGGTCTGTGTCGTCGAGATGTTTAGAGAGATGCAAATCTTCGCTTATCCCTCATGAATTCCTCTGCGCAATCAGTCTCGAGATTATGGCAGATCCTGTTATCATTGCAACTGGCCAGGTTATTCCTAATCACCACGAGATATTGAGTATTAAATTATATGTTTATATGTTATGTTTGATCATATGCTTCCTTATTTTCTCAGACTTATGAGCGAGAAAGCATACAGGAGTGGTTGAGTTCAGGACACAGAACATGCCCAAAAACAGGCCAGAAGTTGAATTACTTGACACTGGCTCCAAATTTGGCCCTCCAAAACCTTATTCTACAATGGTGCGAAAAGAACGGCTACGATCTCCCCAAAAAGGAAGTATGTGACGAACCCGACATTGCGTCTTCACCACTTGCCGAGGAAATCTCTTCATTGGTCCAAAACTTATATTCCCCGCACGTAAACGTACAGAGGGATGCTATTTTCAGAATTCGCGTCCTGTCCAAAGAGAGTCCCGACAGTAGAGTTTTGTTTGCAAACAGTGGAGGGATCCCCCCCTTGATTTCAATCTTGTCATCATCATCGTACGCAGATGATTCCGAAACCCAACAACACATTGTAACTGCTCTATTAAACTTGTCACTTAATGAGTCAAACAAGAGACTCATAGCAAGAGAAAGGGCCATTCCTGCTATAGTCAAAGTCCTGATGGGTGGAACACAAGAGGCTAAAGAAAATTCAGCAGCTGCATTGTTTAGTTTATCGGTTCTTGATGAGAACAAGATTATTGTCGGATGCTCGAATGGTATTTCACCTCTTGTGGATCTCTTGAGAAGCGGGACGAACAGAGGGAAAAAGGATGCGGCAACTGCACTGTTTAGCCTGATAATCGACCAATCAAACCGAACAAGAGCAATAAAGGCGGGTATAATACCACCGTTGCTTCATATACTTGAAGATAAGAGCTTGGACATGGTTGATGAATCGCTCTCCATCTTGTTGCTTATCGTGTCACACCCGGAAGGAAGGAATGAGATTGGAAAACAACCGTTTATCCGAACTCTGGTTGAAATAGTCAGATATGGGACACCTAAAAACAAAGAATGCGCTGCAGCTGTTATACTGGAGCTCGGTTCGAATAATTCATCGTGTCTACTAGGAGCATTGCAGTATGGGGTGTACGAGCATTTGATAGAGATGACTAGATGTGGCACGAACCGAGCTCGTAGAAAAGCACATTCTCTGCTGCACCTCATAAGTAAAAATGAGCACATACCCTTTGTTCCAATACCAAAATCAAAAGTTCATGTATAAAATATTACTTTGGTCTATAAACCCGTGTTCATCCTTTGGACACAATCCATGGATCCATCCTGCATTCATCCATTTCAACTCACTTCCTGGTATTGTTATATGATTATATAATACCATGTATTCATATGGTGGTTGTATCTTCGGCAAAGGATTACTCACTTTTGTACCATGTAAAATGACTCGTCTTTTGGGTGTAGAAAGTTATCATGTCTAATATCAAGTTTCAGGATAGGCGCATATGTGGCTTTGCTGAAACTTATAAATGGCGATGGTGATATAACACAAATTTTTTAAACCATATTGCAACCACGAACTTTTCAATGACTTTTACGGGTTATTTATTTAAATAACCTCAATTTTAAAAAATATTTACCAAATAATCTAAAATATAAAAATTGTCCAAGACACGCCTACTTCACTTTTTTTTATTTTTTTGTTTTTTTTAAATAAAAAACAAATTTAAAATAAAAATATATACAAGTCTAATATTTTGTATAGACTTGGTTTGCGCACAACTCATAAATCAACTCAATATGACTAGTTTAAATTGACTGATGTATTATTTTATGTTTTTTTTTCTTTAAATTAGTTTGTTTTGAGTTGGTGTATAAGTTGAACACAAATCATGTATATAAAAGCATTTTCGGCTGTAGGGGTGATGCCTGTTTTGAAGACACTGACCCAATTAAAATGGTGCTGTTGGTTGGAGATTTCCTAATTCTTGAATTGAATAAAAATATAAAACACCATAAAATCATTTCTCGGCATGGCCGTCGCGAAATATTTGTAAAAAATTTCAACATAAAATTTATATAATTACATCGTCACATTCTTCGTAACAATTGATGATGTGAAATACATATGATTCCACTTCAAACCAACGAACAGATGCAGCATCCCCGTAACGAGGCATTACTCTAATTCGAAAAAGATAATTTAGAGTAATGCCTCGTTATGATGATGCTGCATCCGTTCGTTGGTTTGAAGTGAAATCATGTGCTGTGTTTCACATCATCAATTGTTACGAGGAATGTGACGAGGTAATTATATAAATTTTATGTTGAAATTTTTTACAAATATTCCGCGACGGCAATGGCGGGAAATGCTTTATGGTGGTTTATATTTTTATTTAATTCAAGAATTAATAAATCTCCAACCAGCAGCACTATTTTAACTGGATCAGTGCCTTCAAACATGCGCCATCCCCTGCAGCCGAAAATGCTTTTATATATCTGGTTTGCGTTCAACTTATACACAAACTCAAAACAAACTTATTTAAAAAAAAACATAAAATAATGCATCAGTCTGTTTGAAGACTGATTATATTGAATTGATTTATGAGTTATGCGGAAACCAAGTCCATACAAATATTGGACTTGTATATATTTTTATTTAAAAAATAATAATTAAAAAAAAGTGAAGTTGGCGCGGCCAACTTTTTGGAAGTTGGCCACGCCAACTTGATTGACATCTTCTACTGAAAACGCCAATCAGTTGGCGTTTTAGGTCATTTTATTAAATTTTTATATTTTAGATTATTTTGTAAATATTTTTTAAATTGAGGTTATTTAAATAAATAACCCGACTTTTACCCGATAATTATTGATACTACGATTTCATATCAATAATTACACTAACTTATATCAATGACATGATCGAAGATTTACAGTTT
The DNA here is from genome assembly GCA_907163345.1 of Haberlea rhodopensis. Lineage (NCBI taxonomy): Eukaryota > Viridiplantae > Streptophyta > Magnoliopsida > Lamiales > Gesneriaceae > Haberlea > Haberlea rhodopensis. Next base: position 29,429,128 of record CAJQUN010000003.1, on the reverse strand, counting down.
TACCAAAAAATATTAAACTTGTCGTGATGATATTAATAGAATATTTATTCTGGTGAGACATTTTAAATTTTATATATTCATTTTGTCTGTATCTTAAATTTTATATATTCATACCAGTCTGATACAGACAAAATTAACAAAATTGAATTATTATTTTGCATTTAATCTATTACTATATTATAAAGAGGGAGTATGCTAAAGAAACCACTTGACCTCTTGATATGGTTATTTAATTACCAAAATACCCATAAATCTTTTATTAATCACAAATAGTATGTCAACATGCAAAATTGACTGAAATATCCCTGAAACTTTTAATAATTGCAATTGACCGTAATATATTATATTTTTAATATGAATAAAATATGACAAGTTAAAATATGGCATGATCGTGGGCAGATCATACCCCGCATATTTATTATTATTATTATTAATTTCTTTATTATTGTTATAATAATAATTATTATTATATAGAGATGTCAAACGGAGCGGACGACAATTGGTACGACAAATCATGCCTCGTAGATTTATTATTATTATTATTATTATTAATATTATAATTATTTTGTCGAGCAGGACAACCCATTACAAATATGTGTATTCCGCGTCAATGTTTTCTTAACTGGGCCAGACATAAAACCCGTATCCTTATTAGATATAGATTTGATTGATTTAACGATAATAATAATAATCATAATCATAAGTAATATAATTATAATAATAATAATAATAATTACAATAATAATTATTATGACAATAATAAAAATTATTATTATAATAAATATTATTATTATAGCAATAATAATAAAAATAATAATATTTTGTGGGGTATGATCTGTCCATAATTATAGCCCGACAAGATGGTAACGAAACGTCATCAAGATATATATTTGGAATGAGTTGTACCACTCAGCAAGACTCAAACACAATTATTATTATTATTATTATAACATATATAACAATAATAATATATACAAATATATATATATATATAGATAAGTATATTATATTTAAAATTTAAAAAATGCAAAATTATTATAACATATATAACAATAATAATATATACAAATACATATATATATATATATATATATAGATAAGTATATTATATTTAAAATTTTAAAAATGCAAAATTTCAAAAAAAAAAATTGAAATCGTTTCTTCTAGAAACGAATTATCGTAAACCAAATATTTTCTGCGGTATTTTCATAATTTGTTTTTTTTTTTTTTGCTATATTCTGAAAATTTAGACCACTAGTCGCTGTTGTGAAATGACGTCTTTATCCTCCACGCGCAAGAGTTTCGATGAACTTTCCGACTAAAGGTCAACCAAAGTAACCTTCTCTCTACCCGATCAAATCATCAAATTCACCTCCTCGGTATGCATCATCCCCCCCCCCCCCCCCCCCCCCCCCCTCTCTGTATGTATATGCATATATTATATATCATTGATTTGATCCCAATCACAATCTGATTTGCTAAACTTGAAATCGTTGCAATCGATTTAGCATCTCTGACCCTTCTTATTAGGGTTTTGAATTAGGGATCTAGCTTGTCGAGAAAAATCCAATGGGTACAGAGGGAGAGACAGGCGTCGGCGTTGTTGGAGGGGAAGAGGTGACTATTAACATCCGATGCTCCAACGGCTCTAAATTTTCGGTGCGAACGGCTCTCCAATCCACGGTGGGGGAGTTCAAAGGTTTATTGGCGCGGGAATGCGATGTCCCTGCGGAACAGCAACGGCTGATTTACAAAGGTCGGATCTTGAAGGACGACCAAGCCCTCGTCAGCTATGGTATGTTATTCTAACTCGCTACAATATTATTGTTGTAGAACTTCCTCTACAGTATTAATGACGATTAAATTTAGTGTTTTGAGGTTTTGGATTGGGGAGTCACGTACACTTGAATAAATTATACTTTGTTCGTGGTACCTATGTTGATATGCCGTCATGCCTGGGTTTGATGACTAGATTGTTGACATTAGTTTTTTGTGATTGTTTGCATATTCAGCCAAATAAATAGATGTGGGAATATGATTTTGAAATTCAAATTAGTCATTCCTGGAATCCCCAAAGTTTGGGTTGGAATTAGTTATGAACTTTCCGAAAACACAAGCTCGGTATCGAGTGACTGGAAAACGATGCACAAATGAAGGGGAATTCAGATATGCTAACGAATTCATAATGCATGCTAAGAAATGCATCTAATTACTGGAAATATATTGGGTGGTCAAATTAGGACATTTTTAGTTGACTATTGGTATAACATTGCAGTAAAATGGGAATCTATTTTGTGTTACCTTTCCCATGATGGTTGAACCATTTGATTTTCAATTTCACATATTGTTCATTGAAGTCTTTCGAGAAGCAGATAAATATTCACTTTTAATAACTACCAATAGAGATCCTCATTAAAAGTGTAAGAGTTATGTCGGCTGAAAGAAAAAGGAGATGTTCCATATATTGAAATTTGAAAGCAATGTGCTCGTTTGGTGCCTGTTCTCACTTTTCTCCTTTTTAAAGACAACAAAAGCTAAAACATTGTTAGTCACTTTTTCTTCCTTCAATATTTTAGGATAAAATCTTTGAGCCACATCATTTACTTGTAAAATAATGATTTCAATATTGCTCAATCCTTTTTTCTTTGCTGTTTATTACGCAGCATTAATTGTAATTTAACTCGTCAACTTCGGAATGTATATCTGAATGTCAACGAAAATATATCTTTCCAATTACCTCATTTATATCTTGTATTCCTCAAAAATCTGAGTTGAACGAGGTGCGTTCAACCAAGCACTGTCAAAGTCTTTTCCCCTCAGACTGCCAAGTAGTTTTTTTTATGATATTGATGCTGCTAACATTCGTCTTTATATATAGCGTAAGGGGTTCGTTCTTTTCTTAAATAGATTTGCAGGCAGATCACACTGTCCATATGGTTCGTGGTTCTGCACCTTCTGCAGCACCTCCCTCTCCTGTTCCTCCCAGTGCTACCCCCAATAATGGGAACGCTGGGTTTACTGATGGCGGTGCTTCATTGTTTCCTGGGCTTGGTTTAGGGACAATTGGTGGCACAGGGGCATCTGGAATTTTTGGAACTGGACTTCCTGAGTTTGAACAGTTGCAGCAACAGCTAACTCAGAACCCAAACATGATGAGGGAGATAATGAACACCCCCGCGATCCAAAGCCTTATGAACAACCCTGAGGTTATGCGCAGCTTAATTACGAGTAACCCTCAAATGCGTGAGATCATGGACCAGAATCCAGAACTTTCTCACATTCTTAATGATCCCAGTATCCTTAGGCAAACACTTGAAGCTGCACGGAATCCAGAGTTAATGCGTGAGATGATGCGGAACACTGACAGAGCCATGAGTAATATTGAATCTTCTCCCGAAGGATTTAATATGCTCAGGCGCATGTATGAAAATGTCCAAGAACCATTTTTAAACGCAGCAACAATGGGTGGTGGCACTGGAACTGATGTGGCATCAAATCCATTTGCAACTCTGTTGAGGAATCAAGGTGCTGCTCAAAACCGCGAGGGGTCTGATTCTGCAGCCACTGGTCCTGAAATGACCACAGGAACCACAATTCCAAACAGTAATCCGCTTCCCAACCCCTGGGGTAATTCTGGTGAGATAATAATTGATTAAATCTTAAAAGCTTATGCTTGCAATTTTATTTTACTTTGTAAAATTCTTTTGACTTTAATCTCCTTGGTAGAATAGCTATATATAGGCAAGGGTAACATTTGTTTCCAATATGTATACTTTTTAATGTTTTTATTTAACTGCTGTGCTCTTTAGCTGTTTCTCAAGTTTTAGTAAGCTTTTCAAGTCCATTTTCTTAATTTTCTAGTAATCTAGTTACTGATCTGGAAAACGTGAACTAAAATGGTTCTCCGTTTCTCTCCTTTCCCTATTCAATAAAATTATCTGCTTTCTGTTCTTTGGTTCCCCTTCAATGTCTTGCCAACATATGGTTATCATACATTTTTCTGATCTAGCTGAGTTGGCGTTCACCTTGCACGTCATGTGGTTTTCTCGGATGGTGGTTTTTGTATTCGTTTAGTTTTGGTAATGTTTTGTCATTTCGTGATTTACATGCTCAACCACTTGAAGAAGGGAAGCTTATAGAGCCTTCCTATTTGGTTGAGTAGGAACTGTTCAATAAATTTCTTATTTTGGGTCGCAATAGATTTTTTTCCCTCTCTAATTAGCGTCATACTGTAGCTTCTCTCTGCTTTCAAGGAGCTCTCTAACTGAGCTTCCAATGTGATATTTTAGGCGGTTCCCAATCAAATAATGCTACAAGAACTAATCCACCTGGTGATGCCAGATTACCCCCTATTGCTGGGGTGAGAGGGCTTGGCATTCCTGGATTGGAGCAAATGGGCATGCCAGATCCCTCTTTATTCAGTCAAATATTGCAGAATCCGGCTGTGACACAGATGATGCAAAATTTGCTTTCTAATCCTCAGCAAATGGATCAAGTACAACCACTTATTCTGTAATAAATTGATTAACTTTACTTGCTGCTACTTTTTCATGAGCTACAACTTGATTGCAGATCCTAGGCTTAAATCCTCAACTTCGCAGCATGCTTGATATGAACCCTCAGTTGAGAGAAATGATGCAGAACCCTGAGATTGCTCGTGAATTGACCTCTCCTGAAATGATGCAGGTATGCCTCTATGCTTTTACTTTGTTCTCTGCAGACAGATTTATTTTCTTTCAATTAAGATAACCATAGTTATTAAGGGCGGAATGTGTACCAAGGCGCCAAGGAATCTTCCAAGGCGCAATGCATATGCCAGTCAAAGATTAGACTTAAATCATTGGTTGATTGGTTAGTTATAAACTTGTATCTTGTTCAGTTAATAAAATGAACTGTATTTGGGTTAGTCGGTTATATACATGAACAATCAAAGTTCAATACTGATAAGAGATACATTTTTAACTCATTCTGCATTCTGGAATGATGAAGATACAGGTCTTCTTCCTCTCATTCTTTGATACTGGTTATGTTTGTTAATAAAAGATGAGGCACATTCGAGGATAAAAAATTATATACAGCAAGCAATTCTGAATCAACTTCAAACATAAGGCATAAACAATAAACTTTAACCTTAAAACTAATATTTAGTAATAAACTATAAGGTATAAATCCCAAAATAGGAATTTAAGCAACCAAATTAAGATTATTAGATTTAGCGATAAATATTTGGTCTAAAATCAAATTTGCAGCCAATGAAAAACTATAAATAATAAACTAATAAGTTTAGTCAATAGAGTAGTAAAATTTTTTCTAAAGATCTACAAATAAATATGAAAAGAAGTGAAAGAAAATAGCAAAAAACCACCCCAAAAAGCCTAAAAATGCTAAATAAAATGCTGGAGTTGTCGTAGGATAGGTTCTGATTGGAGGGTGGTAACAGATTGTGGGCTACTATTCGAAGCAGTTAATTATTCAAAACCTAAATATAACAAAACATTAAATAGGATAGTCGAAGAGTGCCTTGAGCCTGAACTAAGGGGCGCCTGACTTGATAAATCAAGTGCCTCCTAAATATTAGTGTGCCTGAGGCGTTTTCAGACACACTGGCTTGGGCCTGATGAGCCCCACACTCTGTGAACCCCTTTAGCAACACTGGGGTCCTTTTTCTGGTAGGGCTGTTGTAGTTCAACAACACGGCACACTGAATTCGAATTCTGTTTTATCAGTTTAGTTGGAGCAATAACGATGACTTGTTCTTGAAGTGATATGATTACTTGTAAATGTATTGGAGTTTTTAAGCAGATCTATAGTGATTCATTTTATAATTGATAGATTGAACCAGATCAGATATTAGCATATTATGCACTTCTGGATGTGGTGCTGACCTGACATGTAAACCAACAACTGTATAATAAAGCCATGTAAAAATTGAAGAATTATGTGGTTGGGCATTATTTTTAGTCAATACTCTCAAATTATTATGACGTTTTTGCGTTATGCTGTTTGGTGACGAATATGCTATATACAACTAAATCTGTGAGGGCCCGGTCCTAATCATACGTTTAATTAACACACGATTGTTATATTAACGTAAACAGCGGAAGATTATTTAAGTTATCAAAACGTGGCCCATTTTTTTTTTTTTTTTTATTTATACATATAATAAGTAAATACTTAAAATAAGTATTTCTAATTTGCATCCCACACACGACCATCAATAAAGTTTAGAAATACGAAGATACGTTAGCATACAAAATACTCGGGGCATCCCCCGGAGAATAGTATAGTTTTTTTTTTATTTAAAAGTTCGTCAAAACCATACTGGGAAAATGACTCAACAAAAAGGACAAGAACTCGTGCTCACGGAGCCCTAGCACTCCTGGATGCTTCCTCCTGAGCATCCGGCATCAGTCCACCTGCAATACCTGTCATGTCCATCCAACAAAGACATGACAGCCCCCCGCGAAGGGGGTCAGAACCCCAGTACGAGAAACAGATAAAATCACAGTGTATGTCAAATAACATGCGATGTATGCCGTGCATGAATGCAAATGCACATGAAGGGTATCAAATCTCGAATATCCCTGTCTCAAGGGTCCAAAGGAAAAATCATCAATCACTCATCAGTGCTCGAGCAGGATGTGACACGCTCCGCGCTCCGATCTATCTCTCAGTCGAGCCATCGGCGGTCCATCATCCTCGTGTCTGGGCGACGTCGGCACGCTCGTCGCTCCGGCATCCCTCAGCTCACTCTCACTCCTGCCGAGCCAACGGCTGCCCATCATCCCCAGACACGCATCACTCATACCAAGAAAAGATATAGGTACCAAGAACGAATCAATAGGCTCAACATGACATGCTCAATGTCCATGCGTGTCAATGCATCATGCAATATCATAATCTCATGTGATGCACCTCAAATCTCATGTCATCATATATCATGCAGTCAATGTACCATGTAATTCACATACTGCAAATCAACTTATCACATAGTCACATAAGGAGCAAGTAATGACAAGTAAATCATACCCGGGAACATCACATGTCTTTGCCAGACATTGTGATAAAACCCGTTTTCTACGTACCTCGGACCAGTAATAATTTACCGAGTGCTCCAAAATAGTCCCGAAATTATTTAACCTGGTCATAAATACTACAAAATTATCACTAAGTGTTTAAATGACACAAAAGCTAAAATAAGTTTTTAAAGGTGTTTTCCTACTGATTTTTCCTTCAAAATCAGACTGACCAGTTTTAGTAGAAAATTCATAATAAAATCATATGACTTCCAAATGACCCGATTCCAGTGCTCAAAGTTCCAAAACTCAAAGGACTTCATTTTCTTGTCTAATAGTGTCGGGCTAATTCTTCCAGTAAAAGTAGTTAAAACACTAAATACCCAGCTTTTGAAATTCTGTTTTCAATCTCGAGCAGTGTTTGTAAAATCGCCATAACTTTTTCATTTTAAAACTAAAATGGGTAATTCCAGTGGCAAACGACAGAAAACCCAAACTACTAAAATAGTTATTTCTGGAGAGTTTTCGAAATTCCTAGCCGAAAATGCTCAGGAACTCGGACAACACTCTGCATAACATTTTCGCCCACATGCAGAACATGATTTGCACACATAAAGTATAAAATTCATATTTAATTGAAAATAAGTCCAAAATAAGTCATTCTTTTTTTTAAATTCAAGAGAATGAAATTATCTACAAGGTCATGTAAAAATCGACAACAGAATCGAAATTAAACTTTGTCAAAAGTTCGGAATTCTACACTGCATGTGCATTTCCAGCACATGCAGAGTTGAATCTGGCATAGTTTAGTAAAATGGGCGTAACTCACTCAAATCAATTCCAAATGATCCCAAATTTCAGCCACAGAACAACAACTCAAATATCTACAACTTTTATTTGAGGCTCACAGTAAGATTCCGAAGTTAGGGTAGTCGAAAATACAGAGCCATATACTGCATGCAACCATAGTTTCTGCTGAAACTCATGGCAGTATGAGTTTCACCTCTTTATTCATAAACATAACTCTAAAATCGACCCAACCAGCATAAAATCGAAGATTACAGTATAAAAGGGAATGATATACCTCCCAAGCTTTCAAAAATACCCAAAGCCTTGAAGCTCTTCTAAAATCCTATCCAATTCCTAACTTGCATGCAAGATTTGAGCATGTTTTAATGGAGGAAAAGGAGGTGGAGCTTTTCGAATTTAATGGAGGAAGGAGGAGAGGAATGCTTGCTTGTGGGAGTGATAGAGATGATGGAATGTCTGAATGAAGAGCACAAGCAAATCTCAACCATAAATAAAGGAAAATAGGCGTGGGGTACTAGGCAACATTTTGGAATTTTTTAATCAATTTTTATCCCACTATGTCCAAGTGTCCCAAGATGGTGTTTTGATGGTGGTTTGGGCATAGCATGGCCGAAAACCACATGCCAAAATAATAATTTTGATGTATTTTATCTTTATTATAAATAGGTGTTGTGATCCGGAACACCTCAACTCGAAAACCCAACTTAAAAATCACACGGGTTTGCTTAATCGTTAAATAACCGATTTAATTTCAACGGGGTCTTACAAAATCATATTGGTATTTCATTACTTACAGTCATGGGGCGGGCTCGGGGGGTGTTTGGACCCAAGAATTGGGTGTGAGGCAACAGGAGGTCGGCTGAGGAGGGGGGTGAAATGATCTTTTGATTTTTCTTTCTGGTGGTGGTGGTGTATTTTTAGAAATTTTACCGAAAAAATTAAATATTTGGATGGAGACTCCTCACCCCACTCCCTATCCACAGTTTAGTGTACAAGTCTTTCAGTTATTTATCAGTGCTAACTTTCTGTATCATTGCCTATGTTGATAATTTCCACGATAAGCATCAATTCATCTCTATAAGATGCTAGGTCAATTCAGGATTTTAACTCATGCTTAGCCAGTTGGTTCTTCATATCGGCTGTTGGCATAATTTTGGATAAGATCTGTTGTAAATTGTTCAGTTTTACAGCTGGAGAATAATTATATATGGTATATGAGTTTCAATATAGGTTCTAAGACTGTTCGTGTTCCTTTTTTTTTTACTGTCTTTTTTTGTCTCAGCAAATGATGGCTTTGCAGCAACAACTCTCTCAACTTAGTCGGCAGCAATCCACCCCGTAAGCAGAAACTTCTGCTTTTTGGCTTATTTCTGTTTTATGTTATTTCAATTTAAATTATTGAGGACTTGGATCTAGTCGTCTGCTTAAAACATTTATCAATGCAACTGTCCTTAGATGTGAGTTGTTTTTTAATGTTTTCTGCTGTTTATGGCTATTGCCTTTATTCAGTCAAATATAATAAAAAAAATTGGCTCCTGCTCAGTCATGCAATGTTTAGACTCCCACTTAAATGTTAATAAGAGATCTAGTAGGTTCCGTCATCCTTAAATACAGAAAATTCTTTTGTTACTTCTGCTTTGTCCTACCTAGTGTTTGCTTTTGGGACATTTCTGATACTGAGATACAAACCAAATATTGTTTTTCAGTATGAACTTAGAAATTACTTGTAACATTACCTGTCTATATTTCAGGGAAGGAGCTCAGACCAATCAGGGTACAGGTACGAACAAATTTAGAATATTTTTTAGATGTTCTTACGCCAATCCTTATTTTTTGTGTTGCAAAATGCAGGAAACCAAAACAATATGGGTCTGGATATGCTGATGAACATGCTTGGTGGATTTGGAGCTGGTGGTTTGAATGTTCCAAACACAAACAATCCTAATGGTGAAACTCTCTTACCAGCTTTGGTTTGTTATTATGTACGTGTTTCCCGATCAAAATCATAGGTTTCTCTTGGTTGTTTCTGTAGTGCCCCCAGAAGAACTGTACGCGACGCAGCTATCACAGCTTCAAGATATGGGTTTTTGCGATAGGGAGGAAAACATCAGAGCGCTCCGAGCTACATCAGGGAATGTTCACGCTGCTGTGGAACGACTTTTGGGGAACACAGCTCAATAGTGTTGTAACTTTGTTGTCTACATTGTTTGTTTGAGACCTGGGGATTATTATGCATATAGTATTTGGTTATGGACCATGTACTTTTTCCCACAGCTATTACTTCATACCAGGCCACTATTTGATAATTCGTGTTACTGAGTTGGAAATTAAACTATGATTTCTTTCACATATTTAATCTTCTAATATTTAGTAATAAATATAATTTCATTATGATGAGGTTAATGATGTTTTAATTATGTAATTATGATTGTTATGAAAAGCTCTTATTTTAAATTTAATTAGCTAAGTACAGTATTTGAGTTTTACACTTAGGTCATCTCTAAACTATTATACTATTAATTAGTGAAGATGTGTATTTGAGAATTTTTTTTTTAAAGAAAGGAAAATACAAAAGATTTTTATTTTAATAAGGCATTTTAGGAATAATAAATTGATATGATTTTTGCACCAAACAGTCTCGATGACCTTCAAATTGTAATCTAAATACAATATTATCATAATATTCTTAATCATTTTATTTTTATCAAATAAATATATTTTTTGAATTATTATATTTATAATTGTATTATGGAATTATGGATATTCTTCTTTTTAAATTTTCATATAAGATAAGTATATCTAAAATAAACATTTTAATCATACTACCCATAACAATGTAATTAATTTTATGCTTTTATTTGTATAATAGTAATAATAATAATTACTGCCATTATTCTGATTATTGTAAATGCTAATAAAAATATTTTTATCATTTAATAATTTTAAAAATTCTCATTCACTTACTTAATTACTAGTGTATAAAGATAAAATGATGTTAATAGTGGAATTAGAGAATTGTTGATGAAAATTGATAATAAGGAAAATTACTATACATAAAAAGAAAATATTTTATTTTCTTAAACCCTATCCCATCGACAAAACACAAGGACAAGACACCAAGAGTTTTGTTGAAAAATACTTGCATGACCCTGTTCGTGGACAAACTCAATATGAACCTTGTTTGTGTTTCATTTATGGACAAATCAATATAATTTGTATGTTAATTTATGTATTTTTTTATTTAAAAATGTGTTATGTTTTAATACTGAGTTGGTGTATAAAAAAGGTCAACAATTGCCACCGCTTGAACACACCAAAAGGTCATAGCATTTAACAAAAAAAATAGTTCATTTATTCAGATAATTTGAGATTATTGTCTAATGTTCTACGTTGCCTTTCATGCTATTTTTTGTTGTTTTGTAATTTTGGTTGAACATTTTTTGTTTAAATACTTAATTTTTTCGCTTTTGCAATTATTATTATTTTGTCTTAAGTCGTGGAATAATATTTGACAATGGATTTTTGTTAAAAATGATGGACACTAAATTAGGTATTATTAATAACGAGATTAATTTTTAAAAATATTGTTTGTGAATACGAGTATTGTTATCAAAATTTCAATATTTTATTATTTTGTATTATTTACTGTTTTCGGTGCTTAATAGTAGTACTGTTATTTGTTTGCAACCCAATTAGTTGATATTGACTTCTACTATTGATTTTTTGTAAACGAGAAGTCCTACTTAATAGTAAGAAACTGAACAATATATTAATAAGGGTGGAATGCGTCATATTTTTTAACTATTCATCCACTTATCACCAAGGAAAATCTAGACATTATGTTGAGGGGGGCAAAAAATAATATCATAAAAATGGGAGAAATAAAATAATTTAATGGGAGGCAAATTACAATTTTTGAGGGTCAAAATGTAATTTTAAGGGGCAAAATATAATTTTTTATAAGCCTTTACTGTATTTGTCCATATTTCGTTCATTGTGCTAAACGGTGTCTTGCTAATTTAGTATATATGTTATTCATTATAGTATATTAAATTTATTATATATTTGATGTATTAATTTTTATTTTTATTTTTGAAAAATGCATCAAGTTTTTAGTAATAATTTTTTTTATAGAAAAACTTGTGCCAACACAACCGTAGGAGGCGAGGGGAAAGCGTTAGGAAAGGAAAGAGAACATGAGGAAGTGGTGTTGCGATTACCGGTACCTCCTCCTCTTCGCGGCCGTCCCCTTCATCTACATCCAGGTCAAACATCGCTAAACCCCTTTACTTTGATTTTGATTTCTGTTCAGAAAAGCTAGGATATAGCATGATTGCTTATTCTCATGCTGATCTGCACCTATTACCAGGAATTACACTTACTCATATTTTGCCACTTGCTGATGTATGAAGTTGTTGTCTTTTGATACGGATGCTCACGTGGATTGTGGATTCTTCATTTTTTCAGTTGCTTGATTCCAATAGCAAAGGCTAATGTTGCTTATTTTAAGTAATTACTGACATGATTGACTTGGCTTCTGTCCCCGCAGATGCGTCTTTTTACTGCTCAATCAGAGTATGCTGATCGCCTTGCTGATGCTGTACGTTCTCCTCTTTTTTGATTTGGCATCCATGTTCAATCAATTCTAGAAAAACTACAAATAGTATTTCAAAGGTTCATTTGATATCCCACTTGGCCAATTGAGATGGGTTTAAAGATTCTGATGTAGATACTCAATATCGAATGCCTAGTTTTCCCAGACTATAACGCATTCTTTGCTTACCTTCTCTTCTTGATTGTGGAGCTACTGTTCAATCTGGAACTTAAACAATTCATTTGGATTGAATATTTTGCTGAGCAGTGAAAGATGTACTGCATTGTATTTTTCTTTTACAACCTCATCATAAATAAATATTTTTCAGGTTCGAATAAAGAAAACTTGTCTTTTGACAGCAATGGTTATATGTATATTGTCATGATAAAGTTTGGGTGGCATTGTTGATTTGCTATACAAAGAGGGAAAGATATGGTGTTAATTAGTTCCAATTTGTAGGAGTTGTATTATAAAATGTAATTATAGGTTGTTTAAAACAAAAAAATTGAAGAGAGTAATTTTTTTAGACTTTCTAGATGACTTTTTGTATCTACAAACTAATTAGATGCTAGCTTTTGAATTATGCCTATTTCTTTTGTAATGTCTATACCTTGGATTTGACATGCTTTATTAATTAAGGATTCAATATACGATATTTAGTCAATATAAGAATTTTTGGACAGCCATTCTGTTGTAACTTTCCGGTAGTAACAAAATTAGATTGGTCCCAAAGTACAGTGATAGGGAGGGTTTACTGCATAATGAATAAAAATTAATCAGAGTATGCCTAGAAATAATAATACAAAAATGCATATTGTTTACCACAGGCATTCTATTACATTTTCTTTAAACCAAACAATGAAACAAGTTTACTTTGTTTCCTTGAATGGATTCATGGTTAATACAGCCTAATTATTTTGCTTATTCGTCAATGAGTTACATGCTTTAAAAATTATCACTATCTCTAGCATGTCATCATACAAAAGGTCACATGTATATCATAGGAAATACTGCACCTAACATGCACGATGTTGATGACAGATTGAGTCAGAAAATCAGTGTACCAGACAGACACGACTGTTAATTGATCAGATTAGTCAGCAACAAGGACGAATTCTTGCTCTTGAAGGTGCTTTATCATTTACGCTTCTTTTCCTGATGGCTGGTTTTAAGCAAATGCATTGCAATATCTTGCTGCTAAATCCATAGATTTTAATGGTCTTCCTGCCGTTAACTGGAAGATTAAGAAAGGATCCACTCAGTATAGAAACATCATAGAGACCCATTAGCGAGGTTTGGGATCAATAGTCAATACAATAGGAACTGCCTATATTAATGATATACGACAGACATCTCATGATATGAGATAAATTGTTTATGTAACAGGGAAAAGCAAAATTACTGATCAGCTTTATGTATAATCTTTCATAACTATGCCAGTCAAGGATGACAAAGCAGCTCGTCTGTTTCACTGCTGTTTTTTCCTTATTTTTTTCCTGTTCTCATCTCTGGATAAGGAAGTTCATATTTTTTTTTATAATGGATGATGTAATGTTTATTGTCGAGAAAACTTTAGTGTCATCTTTGACATGCTACAATTTCAGAAGAAAGGAACCGTCAAGATAAGGAATGTGGACAGTTGAGAGCACTTGTTCAAGATCTTGAAAGTATGTTTACGCGTTCCTTCCTTTATTTCTCTTTATCACCTAGTTAATTACTTTCTTGCAGTGCACGTGAAGAGTTAGTTCAGCATATGTCTATGATTAGTCCTTTGTCTAGCTTCCCGGTACTTGTGTAGCAAGTGTAATGTCTTCCGAATCTTCCCCATCTTGTACTTCTGCATGGTTCTAGGGCAAGTAGGATAATAATACAAACTGCAACTTTGGTACTTCAACTTGATTGGCTCAATATGTAGGTTCTTACCTTTTTTATTCACCTTTTATTTATTATCTTATATTGCATGTTGGACCTTATTTCCTTTTGTTTCCCACGATCAATGGCTGCAGTTGTTAACCATGTGATTGTTTCTCTATCCAATTTTAGGGAAGGGTATCAAGAAATTGGTTGGTGATTCACAGGTTTGTAGAAAATATTTATTTCTTTGTGGTGTTATTTGTTATTTTCTTGAACTTTTATTTATCGAACATGTTACTTATTTAACAGGTTCCTGTAGCAGCTGTTGTGATTATGGCTTGTAACCGTGCCGATTACCTTGAAAGAACTATTGAATCTATTCTAAAGTGTGATGTGTTTCCTTGCTTCTTTTTTGGCGCTTTGTGTTGCTATCGCAACACTTCTAGCAGTCTGCTGACATTTTTAATTTTTTTCGTTTTTTTTCCTTACTAGGTATCAAATTCGCGTGGCATCAAGATATCCTCTCTTCGTATCTCAGGTACCTAAAAATGAGACATCCGTTTGGATTTTTTTCCCCCGAGAACAAGGGGCCACTTTACAGATGCAAATTATACTTGCATTCTTTTTTGGCAGGATGGGTCAGATCCTCTCGTTAAGAAGAAGGCTTTGAGTTATGACCAGCTAACCTACATGCAGGCACTTGGTTTTCTTTCTATTTTTTCCGTTCTAAAATTATTTCTTACTCAGCTTGAGTACCTGCTAAATTCATTGGAATGGATTGAATTACGTTTTAAGTTCTTAAAATTTTATTCCTGGTTCTTGTTGAACTACAACAGTTCTAATATACTTTTATGTGCAGCATTTGGATTATGAACCAGTGCATACAGAAAGGCCTGGGGAGTTGATTGCTTACTACAAGATTGCACGTAAAGTTTTTCGTTCATTTGTTTCTTGTTCTCAGCCTTCCTTTCTGTTTGAGGATAGGTACTCTTGCTGACATATTTATATTGTTTGAGTTCAGGCCACTATAAATGGGCACTGGATAAGTTGTTCTCTGAACACAAGTTTAACAAAGTAATCATTCTTGAAGGTTCCTGTTCTCTTTATTCTGTTTTTCTTTTTTTTTCTTTTTTTTCTTTCGTTTTCCTTTTTGCCTCTGGTTCTTTCTTTCAGTGAATATACCGTCATTTGCAGACGATATGGAAATCGCTCCTGATTTCTTTGACTATTTTGAGGCTGGAGCTGCTCTCCTTGACCATGACAAGTGAGTTGTTCTCTCCTAGATATGATAAATTATATTTACATAGACAATTTGACATCTTATGTCAATTACTAATTGGGAGTTGATGACATGCATCATTGATAGATCTATCATGGCGATTTCTTCATGGAATGATAATGGACAAAAGAAGTTTGTACACGATCCTTGTAAGTTCCTATATTTTCATATCAATCTGCTAAATTTCTATAAAAATGTTCCTCAGGTAGAGCTAGTATGTTCATTTTACTAATAGAATTGTTCTATGTGACGTTGTCAATCACAGTGTTTCTGATCTTTGAAGTTGCTTGTCATGATTGTTCCTTGAGAAAACTTGGTTGGATTCAAAGTCTTTATTTTTGTAGTCAGTCTGGTAGGTTGGTTCTTTCGATCACTTCCACGCCCCGTGGGTGGTGCTGAGTATTATTTCTCATGATGAATGATAATTCCTTTGTTTGTAACATGACTACTTCTGTTTCTTCCCCTTTAACTCCCTTTTTCCCTGTTTGTTTTCCGTTGGTGTATTCTAAATTGGTTATAGGGTTCTGATTTCTTTCATTGAATCTTTTGGGTTATTGGATGGAATAAGTGCACCCGATATGCCATATATTAGTTATATCTATTTGCTAAATTTTTTAAATTATTATATAGATGATAACCCTGTGATTTTGGTGTTAACATTAAATTTTGGATTACTGGTGAAAGGTTCACTACATTTTTGTGAGGCAGGCTCTCTGAAGTCCTGTATGCTATACTGGTTATCTTTGATCGTTCACCAGATTTGTTTTGCCACAGATTCATTTCATATATCTTTTCTTGTAGTCCCATCTATGAATTTCTTGATTAGATGAATGAGGTTTCTATCTCTGATCATTTTGCTACTCATTATCCATGCTACCAATTTTATTTCACATTTTTTCTGCTGATATTAGATATGCTATTACTATTTATGTTGTGTGCTAAATTAATTCTTATTTATTAAACTGTTTGAAATGAGATTTTTGTTATATATGTTGAATTCAAATTTGGGAATTTGGCAATCAGCGGATGACCAAATGCAAGGCTTCCACTATATTTTTGGTCTACAAACCTATTTGGTCAAAATTAGTGACCGTGCTGTATTGTTTTCATATCTCTTGCAGATGTTCTTTATCGCTCAGATTTTTTTCCTGGTCTTGGATGGATGCTCTCTAGATCCATATGGGATGAATTGTCTCCTAAATGGCCAAAGGCATATCCTTCAGACGTATTAATAGTTGTCAAATTTGACATCAGAATCTAAAATTGATTTATCTCCATGTACTTGTTTCAGATTTTTGTCTCTATGGTATCTTTTACTTTAGCCTTATGCATTTTCTTGACCAAACAATCACTTACTGGGATGACTGGTTGCGACTGAAAGAGAATCGTAGAGGACGTCAATTCATTCGCCCAGAAGTGTGCAGAACTTATAACTTTGGGGAGCATGTAAGAATTTGAAGTTAGTCTTTAAACTGCTTTGCATACCTAAATGAGATAGCCATCTAGTTATTGTAATAGCATAAATATTTTTTTCCCATTTTTAAATATACTTGTGTCTCTATCTTCGTCTCATTCCCTTGTATGTGGTTTCCATTTACGAGAGACTACGAGACATGACTAGGGCATGATATATCAAGCTCTAGGTGTGACTTCAAAGTTCTTTTTTAGGCGAGAGTAGTTACTTTGATTGATATGTCCATCTTGGTACATATTTTGACTAAAATTCAAAATTACATGAATGATACTCGTTTTTTTGGAGATTTGTGTCGTGGAAAACAATTCTCACCTTTTTTTGGGTTGTTAAAAGGAAAGGTTGGTCAACTATATTCAACCTGAAATTTTAGCCTCATTTTTTGCTTTAGGAACCATCGTCTTTCTCCGACCCAAGTCTTATATTGACTTCATGAACCTATATAGCATGTTGGGAATTGTTCTTTTAGTCTAACTTTCTCTTACCAGGCCTCCTACGTTTTTTTTTTGCATAGGGTTCCAGTATGGGGCAGTTTTTCAAACAATATCTTCAACCTATCAAACTGAATGATGTCCAGGTACGTAACTAGTTTTGTTTATATTACTTGCTCACCTTGTGCTAGCCTTCATCTTGAAACTTCTCTACTTATCTCAAAGGTTGATTGGAAATCAATGGACCTCAGCTTCTTGGAGGAGGTAAAGTCTTGCATATATATAAGTGAAATATATGCCATGCAACTACGATGTGAAAATGGATATAAGTAGTGTATCAAGATACTGACATTATATCTATCTTTATAGGACAAGTATGAGAAGTACTTTACTGACCTACTTAAAAAAGCAACTCCTATGCATGGAACTGATGCTATTCTTAAGGCACATAACATTAATGGTGATGTACGTGTCTTTTACGGAGACCAATCAGATTTTGAACTCATCGCTAGACAGTTTGGCATTTTTGAAGAATGGAAGGTAAAAGTTGTTCTTTTGTAGTTCTCTTTCTTTCGCAATAGTGGTGACTTTCTTTCTTCGCATGTCCAATGTAGAATATGCAGCTACTTGGCTTCGATTTGTTGTAGTCGATGTAACAGAGGTAGTACCATTTGGCTCATTTTAAACTGTCACTTAACGAGGTTTATATACGTAATCCAGGATGGTGTCCCAAGAACAGCATATAAAGGAGTAGTTGTTATCCGTTATCATCCACCAAGGCGCGTATTCCTAGTCGGCCCAGATTCTCTCCAACAATTTGGAATCAGATAGACGTAAGGCAAAGCGATGTCTGTAAGTTTATTAGGAACTTGACGGAACCAATTGCCTCATGCCGATGGCAAGTTGTATTGGCCATTTCTATATATGTTTCAAGTTCTTGCTAATGCCATCAACATAAATTCACAAGTTTTCCCGATTTATAATGATACATTTCAATAAATTGTGGTCCGTGGGATTTCTGTTTTCGACCTTTTAACATGTTTCACAGAAAGTAGAGGTGCTGTTGTCCAAATTTTAAGCTGTGTGTTTGTTCAGTAGACTTCTGCTGACCGACTATTTGGACAGATGACTATGCCCCTTTAATAATAAGAACAATAATAAGCTATTAATGTTAAACAAACAATTGTGATCGCAACAATTCTTTGTCGCTCAATTACGCATATAATGGCATGCTTCTCTGTAATAACCACCGGAGAACAGGACATAACGAAAGGGCGAATGTTGGTTAATGGATAACTCAATTTTACATCTTTATGAGCTTTAAATTAGCTTTGAAAACATTTATTTTTATACTTTTTTCATATAATAAGTTTAATAATTTCGGGATTACATGTATAATGTTTTAATGAAATTAAAATATTATTATTATTACATAGAGAAAATGCACAAATATTCTTGAGTTCACCAACACGTTCACAAGAAATCTCCTGAACCCAAATTGAGTTTTAACTCGTAAAGTTTGATGGACTCGAAGTCGATCTCAATATTTAATAACTAAACTCGATCCATTTACATCTTCTATGATCTTGTGAATTCAAATAGTTATAATTTGTAAGGTTTGATGAACTCACACTCGATATTTAATAACTAAACTTGATTCATTTAACCAGTTAGTTTGAAAAATGATCGTAGTAAAAAAAAAAAAAAAATTGGTTTGCGAACCCAAATGATCTTGTGTTGAGCATGGTATGACAGATGTTTTCCTTGAAGATATTATCAAAGAAGTAGATCAAGATGATGTAAGTCCCTTAGCATCATGGCCTGCCTTGGTTCCTTTGTTGAGAATGTGGTATACTGCAAGTCTGAAATGTTGCATGTAAGTATACAACTTAGCTGTATATGTATTCATCCCTTATCAGCTCGTACTCTGGCTTCAAAGTTTTTCAAGAAATTCAATCGACTTATGTTGGAAACTAATTCATTATTGAAAGATTTGATTTTATACGATAGTAAAGAATTTTGTGATGATATTGTGATATTGTAGCAATCCCAAGTTATCTAAGTTTAAAACCCTAGTTATATTGTTTCCTTATCTTGATAAGGAAAGTTGGTTATGAATCTTGTATATATAATCGTGTATATTTATGTGTAAATCAATAAGAGTTTTTGATTCTCCACGTGGTATCAGAGCCTAAATTTCGTTCATAATCCCTACTAGTCTTCATCGAGGAAATTTTTTTCTTCGCCATTCATCGCCGATAAAATTTCTTCGGCCTTCATTGCTGCATTTTTTTCCATTTTCGATTGTCTTTCACACAACCCACGCAATGCAATATGCCATCCACAATTTCTTCTGATTCCACTTCGGAGACTATTGCACTTACACCATCGGTCGGTGATTTCCAAAATATCCAGCCACTTCATCGACTAACAGGGCCAAACTATCTTAAATGCTCCCAAGTTGTCCGCACATATTTGAAGGGCAAAGGAAAACTGAGTCATCTCCTTGGCATAGAACCACCAGAAACTGATGCTAAGTTCAATGCGTGGGATGAAGCGGACTCCATGATCATATCCTGGTTATGGAGTGCGGTGAGCCCTGAGATAAGCGATACATGCATGTTCTTGTCCACATCCAAAGAAATATGGGATGCTATTCGACAGAAATGCTCTAAATCCTGTGATACAACATAGATTAATGAGATCAAGACCAAAACAGGCGCAACAAAACAAGGCATCAATCTGTCACTGAATATGCAAACAAACACTGTTGAATCTGTGGCAAGAATTAGACCATTACCGTTGCATTGAGATGAAGTGTTCCTCTGACGCCGCTCTTCTGAAGGATTTCATTGCAAGGGATTCGGTCTACGACTTCCTTGCAGGCCTCAATGCTGAGATTGACCAAGTATGAGTCCAGATTCTTGGAAAGGATGAGATACCATCTTTGAATGAAACTACATCCTTAATACGCGCAGAAGAAAGTCGTAGAGGAATTATGCTTGACCCACAACATGTTGAAAGGTCTGCTATGATGACAAAACGGGATTCCCATACCCCACCACTGCCAGTGAATGGTCCATTGACCCATCGCGATCTAATGGACGTGGACTAGACAACAAGGATACTCTTTATTGCACCTACTGTAAGAAGACTAGACATACAAGGGAAAAGTGTGGGAAACTACATGGAAAGCCACCTAGCCAAGAGGGGGTGTAGAAGCTACCAATCCAAGCTTAAGGGTCAAGCTTATCTACGTAACACATCCACTGAAACCTCACAGCAACATAAAACCCCAATCACATTGATTTCAACAAGGATGAAATCGAGAAGTTGCTGACCTTGTTAAACTCGCTGGAAAAAACCAACTGCCTCTTACGCTCTTGCTCTTTCAGGTAAGTCTCCATCGTCTTATGGATTACATGTCTTAGATAATGTTTTTAGGGATTTATGGGTGATTGAATCTAACCATATGACCAATTCCCCTTCATACTTTTTCACCTACACCCCTTGCCCAAGTAACAGGAAAATCACAGTGGCTGATGGTACACTTCTCACCGTCTCTGGCATCGACAACATCAAAATTAGTCCCACTCCTGCATAACGTCTTACATGTCCCTAAATTACCCACAAACCTTATTTCCATACATAAATTAACTCATTACCTGCACTGTAATGTTGTTTTCCTTCCATCTCAATGTGTTTTTGAGGACCATGTTTCGGGGAAGAAGATTGGACTTGCTAAGGAAAAAGGTGGCCTCTACTATTTTGATGTTCCAAGAGCCTTCACCATCAATACATCAGTTTTATCTCTCCTTTCATATTAAATAAAGATAATATTTAGCTTTTTCATTTTCGTTTAGGGCATCCATCACTTGACATTTTGAAAACTATGTTTTCAGGAATTAATATTGTTGGTTTTCTCTGTGATGTTTGTGAATTGGCAAAACATAAACATGTCTATTTTCCTCTCGTTAATAAATGTAGCTCAATTCCATTATACTTGATACATAGTGATGTTTGAGTCCATCCACGTTGCCAAATTTATCTGGCTCATGATGGTTTGTCTCGTTTCTTGATGATTGCAATAGAATGTCTTTGATTTTTCTCTTTAAACAAAAATCAGAGGTGGGAGGTGTACTACAATCCTTTCATATTATAATTCAGCCAATTTGAAGTTAAAATTTAAAGATTTCGCACTGACAATGCAAAAGATTATTTTAATCAAACTCTATCACAATTTTTTCAACGAGAAGGGATTATCCATGAACCATCTTATGTTCACACACCGCAACAAAATGGGGTGACCGAGAGAAAAAATGGGCAATTACTAGCCACTACTCGGGCCCTACTCTTTCATCACCATGTTCCCAAACACTATTAGGGTAAGGCCCTTCTCACAGCCACCCACATCATAAACCGACTGCCCTCTCTTGTGTTGGGTTTCCACTCACCAATACAGACAATTTCCGGTCACTACCCAGAGCTCAAAACCACTGATAAACTCACCCCTCGAGTCTTTGGTTGCATCGCCTTCGTACATATTCACAATCATCATAGAGGAAACTTGGATCCTCGAGCTATTAAAAACATCTTCATCGATTACTCTCCTACCCAAAAAGGCTACAAGTATGATTTATTTCATTTTTAGAAGAAACATGATATTTATTGAGGTTTACTATTATTTTTTTAACATGTTATTATGTATTGAGGCTTTAAAATATTCTGTATGGTTTATTACATGCAATTTATCATATTTTAACAGTCAGTAGATAGTATATTGATGTAGTCGTAAGCAGTACTCCCATGATTTGGAAATGTGTTAGAAATGCTTAAATTTTTTGCGTTGCGAGGGGCTGGAGCTGTTGTGCCTGTTAGATCTTATTTGTTCTATTCAGGAGGTTTTGACCTTCCTATTACTTTATTTGATGGGTTACGTAAAGTTATTGAATAGATGTTCTCATATGAGGCGAACTAGGCTACAATAACAACAATAATTAAGTTTTTAATCTCAATGGATTGTGGTAGACAATAATAGAAAGAATATGTCAGGTCGCGCTTCTCTAAAAGTTTCTTTCGGTCAGAATATCATTGATATCTTTGGTCTCCAAATCTGTATATAAGTTCGAGCCATGGCGTTGGGAGCGAACTATGCTGAACAGCTTAAATATTAGCATGAGAGATGCCTCGGGAGCTCTTTAAATTCATAATCTAACGCCTCTTTTACAGGCAATTGCCTGCTTTTCTACCATGTTACTTTCTTACTTTACGAGGACATTATATATAATTAATGAATATAATAAGAAATGCACGTAGCAACTGAATTAATATGGAAATTCTTTTTTACTAATGAAATCGTTTACCGTGAAACTTGTATTGTCCATTGGAGTTTGTTGAAGAAGTAAGTAAAGCATGTTACGCACTTCGCTTGTTTTATATGATGAAGAGATTACTATCCTATCAGTCTTTCATTACTTGAAATTCATATAATTATAATTATATGCTGCTATAGCTACAATGTTCATCTTCTATCATCGTCGTATAATAATAAATCTAATGTTGTGGTATACTTAGTTTCCGATCTATCTAACTAAGGGGTATTATACCATATAGAACAGCTGGTCGAGGAGGTATCAACAATCAGCAGTATCTGGGAATTCTGTGGCCTGCAGTCTATTTCTTTGTAATAAATTGAGTTAATACTGAAGTTTTACTTTTAGATAGCAAGGAATACTCCTATATGTTGATGGAAGATTCCTTTATTTGTGTTGATGATTTGATGACAGTGTTTTCAAAACCGGAATGAACATAAAATCGATACCCTTACTTGTTACAGATTTGATCGGTTGGTTTAACCGATGATGACGTCAATATATATATATATATATATATATATATATATGTGTGTGTGTGTGTGTGTGTCATAGTTTTAAGTTGTTCATAATAAAAAAAGTACCATTACACCAATATAATATATCTAACTTCAAACAATCACATCAAACTAAATGTCCAATATAAATGAAAGCCAAAAAAATATATAAAAGACAACAAGCCATGTCCAAAAAGAATAATATGTCAAAATCAGAGAAAATATTTTAAAAATATGAAATGACCCATCTTCTACAATTTACGACATGCTAAACCTATTTATATAATATAAAAGGCACACATTGTGGAATTATATGGATTTGCTGATAAGACATACATAAAATATTATTTTATAATTATTTCAATAACAATAATTATAGATATAATTACATCCCTTCGACTTTGACGTAATTACAGAAACCTCCTCTATGGTTTGAAAATTACAGAAACCTCCAATCAAGTTAGGTTAAACATTACGGACAAGTCATGTCGTTAGTAAAATAGATGGCCGCTACATAAACCTCCCCTAAATTTTAATGAAAACCCTAAATTGCATCTGCTCAACTTTGACCTCCATATCCGAATTCAACTAACTTGAGCTTCAATAGCTCGTGTTCTTGAAATCATTGCAACGAGAGATTATATCGAGTTCAGTTTTTAAACCAAGCGAAAGACACTCGACATAACCCGATCTATAACCGAGTAACCATTTGAAAATCATTTTAAAGTTATGCAAGTAAATATGTAAAAACAGTTTGGTTAAAACATTTTATCAAACACTTAGTGAGCTACACTTTGGTGTTTTGACAAGCACAGAAAATGCTTCACATTGCTAATCAAAACAGTAAGGTAAATAAATGCAATAAAGTAAATAACACAAGTATTTGTTTCGGAAGTTCGAAGCACAAATGCTTCTACGTCTCCCCTTCTTCCATCTCATGGAATGATACTAGGGCTGCTTACCGGGCCGGGTCAAACCGGACCCTGCCCGGATTCGGACCGTTAAGTCCGGTCCGAAACCGGAACCGGACTTAACGGTTCCGGTTCGCCCCGGACCAGTTTCTACCGGTTAGAAACCGGTCCGGGGCAGTCCCGAAGAACCAAACCGGTAGGACCGCCGGTTCCGGTCCTACCGGTCCGGTTCCGGTTCCCAAACCGGAACCGGTAGATTTAAAAAAAATAAATAAATAAAAAAAAAATAAAAATTGAAGAAGGCAACGTTAACATTTGTTAACGTTGCCTTCAACGTTAACAATGTTAACGTTGGCAACGGCTCTTAGCCGTTGCCAACGTTAACTTTTTATTTTTATTTTTTTAAAAATTTTTAATAAAAAAAATATATATATAAATAGGGGATGTTGTGTTGTGTATTGTTTCATAACAATTCTTGTAACGAAAATTACTTCACTCTCATATTTTTCTCTCAATTGTGCTATTTACAATTTACTTATAGTCTTATATCATAATGGCATCTTCATCTAGCAGTGGTGCTGGTCGTAGCCGGGGTCGTAGTCGGGGTCTCGTTCCGGGTCGTCTATCACTGAGTTCATCTTCTGCAATGAATTTGCCTGTGCCAATTCCTGAGTTAAATGAAAGTTATGATTTTTTTGCTGACCTCGATGTTGGTGGTTGTTCTATGAATGTCGAACCACAACAACCCCAACAACCTGCCGAACCTGTTGCTGCCCAAGCCCAAGAAAGACAACATGTGGAGTCATCCGGAGCCACTACAGCAGCAAGTAGACTACCTACTCGTGCCAAAAGAAGTAAGATATGGGATCACTTTGAACTCGGTCAAAAAGAAGGTACTAATGAATCTGTTGCAATATGTAAATTATGTAAGATCCAGTATTCATATAAAGCCGATGGTTCCAGTGGAGGCACCGGAACATTTAAAAAACACTTAGTAAAAAAATATAATTTTGATGAGACAACATTACAACCATTAAGTCGAGAAGCAACACAAGCACAAATTAATATTCTTACTGGCACGAATTTTATTTTAACTGCTGAAATTAATCGTAGGTCACTTGTTAGATATGTGATCATATGTGAACTACCTTTTATACAAGCTGAACGTGCTGGTTTTATTGAATTTGCTTCGTCTATACAACCCATGTTTAAACATATATCCAGGCACACACTAAAAAGAAATTGTATGGACGTATTTGTTGAATATAGAAATACATTGTTTCAACATCTTTCTAGTTTGCCTTGTAGGGTTAGCTTAACAACCGATATTTGGACAAATGTAAATTCAGATTCATATCTTGTTGTCACTTGTCATTGGATTGATGATAATTGGTGTATGCAAAAACGGATTTTGTCTTTAGATGAGTTAGATTGTGCACATACTGGTTATGTAATTGCTAAATATGTATTCAACACTTGTAGACATTATGGAATTCAGGATAAGGTATTTTCAATCACATTAGACAATGCTGCGAATAACAATGCTGCGATGCGTGATTTAAAGACCTATCTTAAACCAATGTTTGATGGTATTTTTTTTCATGTTAGATGTGCATGTCATGTGATTAATTTGGCTGTTAAAGTTGGTTATGAGGACAATCCTCAGCATGTATTGACAAAATGAAATACTGCGCTAAATGGTTACGCACGAGCCGTGTTAAGCGTGATTGGAAACAATTGTGTTTATCTAATGGTTTAAAGCATCTTCTTTTTCCATCACCAATAGAAACTAGGTGGAATTCGTTGTACAATTTGTTGCATGCTATGTTACCTTACAAAGATATTTTAACTCCATTTTATAATTCATATCAAATGCCTGATAGCGATGAAAGTATTTATTTGACTGATGAGGATTGGGAATTTGTTGAAAATTGTGTATCATTGTTAGGTACTTTCAAAGAAGCGACAGAACGTTTCTCTGGTGTTACTTATCCAACTTCCATTTATTTTATTCCTTTAGTATTTAACATGTTTGATAAATTTATAGAATTTAGAGATGACTATGACTTGCATGCTTTTGTTAGTGCAATGGAAACTAAATTTATAAAGTATTGGGAACAAATCCCACCCGTGCACTGCATCGCAACATTGCTAGATCCTAGTCAATGTTTAACTTCATTTGAGATATTTTTTGAATATTATGCTAAATTTTTGGGGAAGGTTGTTGACGATCAAAAGACGTCTACAATGCAATCTCTCCAAAATATGTTTCAATTGTATTATAATCAACAGGCAAGTGAATCATCGCAACAAAGGCCTGTTGAAGAACAACCCCAAGCTCAATCTAAAGGTGGGGCAATCAATTTGCTTAGACTGCTGGACAGGAAAAAACTTAAGGGAAAAGGACCTTCTACTAGCACGTCGACTGAGTTGCAAATTTATCTGAATTATCAATTTCTAACCGAAGACAACTTCGACGTCTTACAATGGTGGAAGTCCAATGCAGCACAATTCCCTATCTTAGCCAAAATGGCTAGAGACGTGTATGTTGTACAAGCTTCAAGCGTCGCTTCTGAATCGGCATTCTCAACATGCGGCCGTATTATTGGAGACTAAAGAAGTAGTCTATCAGCTGATTCGTTATGCATGCTCACGTTACTTAAAGATTGGTTTGAAGCAGAATGCAAAAATTGAAGAGATGGGACGGTTGACGAATTCGTAAATCATTATGACGAGCAAGAAGAAGAGATAGCCAAAACAATACTTATCAATTATGAAGACTGCTAAGTACTAAATTGTAATATTTTTTTATTTAGATTTTCAATTGTCATGTCTTTATAATTATTTGTATGCTAGAAGTATTTAAACACATAGACATGTTTAAATAACCCATAAAAATTGTTAAATTTCTAAACCCTTTAAAAATTACCACTTTATTTAGATTTTTTTTTTTTTTAAATGAGGTGTAACTACGCCACTTTGGAGGCGTAGTTACGCCTCTTAAAAAAAACCCGTAGCTTAGGCGTAGCTACGCCTGAATGGGACGTAGCTACGCCTCATTAAAAAAAAAAAATACGAAAATCCGTTAAGGATCCGAACCAAACCGGAACCGGTTGGAACCGGAACCGGTTCGATCCGGTTCCTTAACGGACCGGACCGGTTCCGCCCATAACGGGTCCGGAACCGGCCGGTTCCGGACCGGACCGGTTCCAACCGGTAAGCAACCCTAAATGATACACTAGAAGATTTGATTTACACTTTTCAGTATACAACCTACTTAGGCTAATATCACACAGATAGTCTAACCCCCTAACTCATAGAGAATCACAAATATCATGTTCTTTAATGTTTCACATGGAAAGATCTCAACGAGTTGTGATAAATCACCAACTGCTACAATGATATACATTCTTCTATTTTAGCTCACAAATACAATTAATAGAGTGAATACAAATGCATAAATGATTTCATAAAATATGATATAGCAAGGTAAGTGGTACCAAAAGGTTTGGAAATGCTCTTCATTTAGCAGATTTTATCTTTGAAGTTCTCAATTTGAATCCCAAGTGGGTTTGCTTTGAAATTCTTGGATTGATATTCAATCAGCTGTTTTTGAGCTTCCAAATCATGTATATATAGCCCACAAATAATGATATATACGTTAGATACAAGAATATAGCCGTTGGGAGAGTTTTGGTAAGTTTCCCGAGCTTCGGTCATATTCTGTTTTCTGGGCTGTTTTTGGAAGTGTGTTGTTTGCTCCGGTAGGGTAGTCTACTGGTCGAGTCAATTGTTCGACGTCTACTGATAGAGTTTACTTGTAGTGTCTACTTGGTAGTATCTACTTCTCAAGTGCTTCAGCAAGGTAGTCTACTTGCAACCCTGCTGGTCGAGTCCGTTGGTCGATGTATACCTGTTGAGTCTATTGAAGCTTCGAGGTCTGCTGGTCGAAGGCCTACCGCTCAAGGTCGAAGTCTACTGCCAACCTTGCTGTTCAAAGTCTGTTGTTATGTTATCTTGCTTTTGGCTCTTAATTAATTGATTTATGGGCAAAGTAATCAATATGAGGTTGTAGTCATTTCTCTTAGCTTTCCATGGAATCAAGAATCACTCAATTTCGAGTTCACTTGAGAGAGTTATGCTCGAAATACAAGGCGATACTCCTGCTGTTAGTCTGCTGATTGTAGCAGCAGAACTCGAAATTTGCGGATGATTTTTCTACATCTTAGGATCCGATTAAGGCTTCGACTTTTGAAGATAACTTGTACATCTTTGTCTTAAAATTCCAATCCATGCTGAATCAATCCATTCTAATAAGCAATCTGAGAGTTATGGCAAATATACTACAACTGCTACAATCTCTCCGCTTGCTGTTTCAGCTTTACACCAGCAGACTCTTGCAGACATGTTTTCGTCATGTAAACCTTCGAATCAGGTCTGCTGGCATGAAATACGACTTGTAGTAAATTGAGTTGGCTATCCAACCCATTTCGAAGCAGACCGTTTTGA
Organism: Haberlea rhodopensis; assembly: GCA_907163345.1. Classification (NCBI taxonomy): domain Eukaryota; kingdom Viridiplantae; phylum Streptophyta; class Magnoliopsida; order Lamiales; family Gesneriaceae; genus Haberlea; species Haberlea rhodopensis. Next base: position 29,400,384 of record CAJQUN010000003.1, on the reverse strand, counting down.
TGTCCGAGATATTATGATCAATTTAGTCAGAAGCACTCGGGGTCTATTGGATGTTGAGTTCTCATTTAAGCATCATAGCTTCAAGTCATCAACAATTCATCAAGCTCTAAATATCATCTATGAACTGAAACACTTGATGAAATACATTAGCAACATAATAACCAGTTTTATTAACATCAAAATCAAGATTATTCGGGTTCCCAAAAACCCAACAAACCTCAATTTTGACCTAAATTTTTAGAGGGGTGTGTTAGTAATTATTGTATTTTTAGGGTGTGATCGTAATAAAATCATTATTTTATATTTCGAATTGTTCAAGTATAATTATTACTTACTCAAACCTTTTTTATTTCCTAATAATTTTAATTTTTTATCAGTTTTATTCAATCTTGTAAAATATCAATACATAAATTTTGTTAGAAATAACGATATTTTGTAATATTTTGAATTAAATCAAATTAAAAGTCAAATTAAAGAATAATATGTTCGATTGCCATTTTCGAAATTGACGTCAATAAATATTGATTGCCAAAAGATACTGTAAAAACTAGATAAGATATAAGAATCGTACATTCAATAAATGATTTAAAATGTAAATATATATGATTAATAATTTGGGAAACGAGATAAAAATCTAAGCTTTGAAAAAAAACTACCCAAACACGAGTTCAACCAGGGGTGAGCATTCGGTCAAAATTAGGGGTGCTTATCTGGCCGGGTCAATTCGGACTCGGCCCATTACCGAACCGGTTAGCCCGATTCGAAACAATCGTGCTAACCGGTTCCGAATCGCCCTGGAACCGGTAAAAAATAGGTTCGGGCGGTTCCATGCATTCAAACCAGTAGCACCACCGGTTCCGATGCTACCGGATCGATTCCGATTCTGAAACCAGAAAGTGTATTTTTTAAAAAAAATAAATAAATAATAAAAACAAATGCCAGCAACGCAACGACTATAAAGTCGTTGCCTTGCTGAACGTTTGGCAATGGCTTTAGCGATGATATTTTAACTCCATTTTATAATTTATTTCAAATGCCTGATGGCGATGAAAATATTTAGTAGACTGATGAGGATTGGGAATTTGTTGAAATTTGTGTATTATTGTTAGGCACTTTCAAAGAAGCGACGGTACGCTTCTCCAGTGTTACTTATCCAACTTCCGTTTATTTTCTTCCTTTAGTATTTAACATGCTTGATAAGTTTATAGAATTTAGAGATGACTATGACTTGCATGCTTTTGTTAGTGCAATTAAAACTAAATTTATAAAGTATTGGAAAACAAATGCCACACGTGCATTGTATTGCAACATTGCTAGATCCTATTCAATGTTTATCTTCATTTGAGATATTTTTTGAATATTATGCTACATTTTTGGGGAAGGTTATTGACGATCAAAAGACGTCTACAATGCAATCTCTCCAAAATATGTTTCAATTGTATTATAATCAATAGGCAAGTGAATCATCGCAACAAAGGGTTGTTGAAGACAACCCAAAGCTCAATCTAAAGGTGGGGCATCAATTTACTTTGGATGTTGGATAGGAAAAAACTTAAGGAAAAAAGACCTTCTAACTAGCACGTCCACTGAGTTGCAAATTTATCTGAATTATCAATTTCTAACGGAAGACAACTTCGACGTCTTACAATGTTGAAAGACAAATGCAGCACAATTCCCTATCTTAGCCAAAATGGCTAGAGACGTGTATGCAGTACAAGCTTCAAGTGTCGCTTCTGAATCGACATTCTCAACATGTGGCTGAATTATTGGAGAATACAGAAGTAATCTATCTGATGATTCGTACATGCTCACATTACTTAAAGATTGGTTTGAAGCAGAATGTAAGAATATGAGAAATGTGGGCGGTTGACGAATTCGTAAATCATTATGACGAGCAAGAAGAAGATAACGCCAAAACAATACTTATCAATTATGAAGAGTGCTAAATAGTAATATTTTTTTATTTAGATTTTCAGTTGCTATATATTTACAATTATTTGTATATATTCATATTATGAAATGAAGAAGAAATATATTGAATTTGTGATGAATATTGGGGAAACATTTACAACATAAAAAAAATAAAAAATTTCAAAAAATTTAAAAAGAGTTCGAAAATAAAAACAAATTCAAAAAAAAAAAAACGAACCGGATCGAATCGATCCGGGACTGGTTGAAATCGGAACCGGATCCGATCTGGTTCCTTAACGGATCGGACTGGTTCCGTGCTTAAAGAATCTGGAACCGGCCGATTCCGGACTAGTTCGATCCGTTAAGCACCCATTGTCAACATCGAAACGAATTTGTAAAAATCGAACTGATCGAATTTATTTTTCAGCCAACCGGACTGAATTATTTTTACATTATCGAACAACCCGATTCGATAAAACATCGATTGTCATTAAAGATCATGGCCTAAAATATATCTTTTAAATTCAACATATAAATATATAATTGTCTAAAAGATATTTGGCTAAACTCATTTTAAACAGCTCATAAGTTGTGAAGTCTTATTTTTAACAATAAGATGTTAAAATATTTGGATAAACTTATTTTAAATATGTTAAAGATGTTGATGTGTTTGATATTACAAGATCTTTTAATCATCACAATTATTAAAAAAGATATGATACTATGAGAATAATATAATTAATTAATTTTGAACGTAATTTTTATATAGTTAGTTTTAAAATGTTATCATTAATATAAAAACTAGTTTATGGTTAAAGTATTTAATAAATAATTTTTTGAAATAAATAAAAATAATACGATATAATAAGGGGTGTAACTGTAATGTATAATACACTATAGGGGTGTATATGTAATGTTTTGATAATTTTATATTACATATAGTATATGAGTTGTATCTGTAATGTTGTTATAATTTTGTATTACATATACAAGAGGGCAAAAACATCATTTCGCGAGTTCTGTTAATCGTTTTTGACGGCGTTACACTAGATGGTAAGTCTTTAATATTTCAAAGTTGAGGGTATATTTCTGTAGATGTAATTATCCCATAATTATATATGATATTTTTTAGCTCTAAAAATTTGGCTTATAATTTTAACAATAAAAGGAAAATGAAGGAACCGGCCGGTTCGTCGGTCAGCCGGTTTTGGACTAATTCAACCCTGTTCACATCAGTTGCTTTAGAGGGACAACTGGATCGGACCAAACGCCAGTCACCGACAGTCCGGTTTTCAAAACAATGTTTGATGCATTATTTGATAGAATGCTGGGTAAATCTCTCAAGTATGCTCAAAATATCAATATTTTCAAGACTTGTTGCAATGGAGATAGACTGAACTTTGGAGACAACTTGAGGTATTGGTGTATGAAATGGTTCTACTACAAGTTTCCCAAGTCAAAATAAAGCCTACTAAGTAGGCAGTTAAACACTCACATTTTTCTCAGGTACGTGTGTTGGTGATAGGAGCATTTATTTGTCCCAATGCGCTGGTCTAGTAAACTAAAAGGGGCGGCAGCAATTTAAGACTTAAATTACATTGGAGAAAATAATCTCCCAAAAGTCCCATAAAGTAGTGGTTATTAATTGACTTACTTGGATTAAGCATTTGCCTACTTACATCGATGACTTAATTAGGTATAAATTGTCAATTTGGTAGAACCATTTAGATCATGAATTAAGGGTCGTTCATATTGATCTTGTAGTTTTCTATTAAGTCTACGATGGGAAAAGATTTTAAAAAATGGTAAAAATCGGACAGCCCTTAACGTTTACCCCTTCTAGCACTTTACCACATAACCTTTCAAAATGTGTATTTAACCCCTGAACAATTTTAAATAGTGCACTTAATCCCCTAAACAATATTCAGGAATAATTTTCTCGAATATTCTAGCTGTAAATTCTCTCACATGAGTCGTACATGTCACGGTCGTGGGTATGCATGTCTTTTCATGTATTTTTTGCAGGAACTTTACGAGTATACCAATCAAAAAATACATGAAAATGAATTTTACGAGTATACCAATGATCGATGAATTTTACTCGTAAAATTCCTGCATAAAATACATGAAAAGACATACATACTCTCGATCGTGGCATGTGAGAGAATTTGCAGCCAGAATATTCGGAAAAATTGTTCTCGAATATGGTTTATGTGGTTAAGTGCACTGCTTAAAATTATTCAGGAAGTTAAATACATGCTTTGAAAGATTATGGTGTGAAGTACTAAAGGAAGTGAACGTTGGGGGCTGTCCGCTTTTTTACACTTTAAAAAATTATCTTAAATTTTTGATTTTATCTGGTTCATTCGCAATAGAGTCGAGTCTCGGGTAAGAGGAGTGTGTGATAACTGATAAGAGATTGAAAGAAAGAAAAAAATAAAGGCAATTTGACTTAAAATTTTACAATTCCCTCATATCATTCAATAGACTAAATGAGCAAATGAGATAGATGGAATAGAACCAAAGTGGAATATTGCTGAAAATATGAACCAAATACGTCCATTTTATCTCGCATATCAAGTGCCCCCGAACCACGCGAAATGGTCGCATATTGCATGGCTTATTAACTTTGCTTGAGGTTACCTATTATTCATCGGCGGTATGACTCCATTACACAGAGCCCTCCTTGCAACTCACTTAAAGGATGCCGCAACGTTTCGAAGGAAATTTTTTCATAATCTAGAGATTTCTTTTAAATATATTTATAGTGTATTTTCTAAAATAGTAAAGTATTAATCAAGGAAAGACGGGCCACGTACAATTCGAGGGTCATACCCTACATATTATGGTACTAATCATAATATTGAGTTGTGGTCTAAATCACATAGTCTGAAGGGCTCTATAGCATGATATACCTTATTAGATATTTAAATTAGTACACAGGTTACTGAAGTTGACTCAATTAGTACATATTCGACGGACATAAGTTAAATTATACATGAAATATCATTTGCGCCTTGACGAGACATTGTAAAAATTGATATATTTTAACATTTATTTAATAAATTAATTATATTTTGTCCACCCAACTTGGATTTTGCTGAATTCACCTTCTCACACCACCATCAACTATATCCCTTTCACACTTAATATTTCTAATTATTCAACACAACTAATAAATTTCTTTTAGTTTTCATTAAAACTACAACTATAAGAAGAAGCCAAAGATTGAATATATAATTAAAATATATTAATTTACATGAAAATAAAAATTATGAAAATTTTAAAAACCTTAAATAGATTGCCATAACTAAGAAAATCTTAACTAATAATTTATTTAAGTAATCGAACTATTGATTTCAGTGACAAAATACCTAATAAGTGAAAGTTGAAAATACTATTATTTTTCCACTTTACCTATAGTTTATACTTTTATTTTACTATTTGTTAAGATAAATCAGTTAAATGCATACTTTTTAATATGATAAATAAATTAAATATTTGAGACAAAAATGTTTAAAATTAGTATATGTTATAATCGAAGATAAATTAAGAGAAAAGAGTCAAAAAAAAAAAAGCAACCAATTTAAAATTTAAATTATAAGGTTAAATTTAAAATGAATATGTTAGATAAAATAATAATTGATAAGTTTTTATTTCTTAATGAAAATTTACCTTTCAAGTATTTAGCAACAGATATAATTCCTGAATAGAGAACGATCGAAACATGAAATTTAAACGGATTTGAGAGATTATTATCATTAGCTATAAGATTCTATATATTATATTTTAACTATAAGATGCTTCTGAATTAGTGTTTAAATTGCCATGAAATATAGAAATCATTTTCCCCTAGATTAGTTGACAATTACCGCTGACTTTATTGCCGGAACAAGCGAATTTGCTTGCCGTGTTTCACATTTGCTCAGTCAAAAGGGTATCACCATTTTTTTCAAACAACAGCAGAGCAGCAGCAACGACACTAGAAGCGGAATACGACAGTGATAGAGCGAGTTGTAATTTTTATTTATGATCCAAACACGTAAATTAAAAGAAATTTATTGTATATTATGCTAGAAAATGGGGTTAGGATCTAACTCCATGGATCGTATAATTATTGAAACTGACCCATGTTACCGATCTGCTTCCGGCACCAAACAATTTGCCTACTAGCATGGGAAATATCGAGAGTTCGAGAAAAAGGTAGAAATAATAAATAGGATGGCAGTCTTTGATGCCGAGAGCGATTGGATGCGGCGGGGGGCTCGTGGCTGCAAGCCGCCTCCCCGAAAGGAAGAGGGGGGGGTTTATTGCACAAAAACGCCGGGACGCAGGCTCCCGACAAACAGCTCTGCCATCACGTGGAAAAGAACGACCGAGTCAACTACGGAGGTCGGTCTCTCTCTGTAAGCGCTTCGCTTTTTCCTGATTTATTGAACAGGTGCCAGATCAACAATTCTTCGGTAAAGTGCTAAAAGGTATCCTTTAGGATACCATTCTTGTTCCCGCAACGCACGTAAATGTGTGGGACAGAGGGCTCGTGGTACCTGCTGCCCAAAAAAAGGGACCTCAGAAAAGAAAAATCAATTTTCCAATCGAGAGGGCTTGGGGGTCTTAAAAATGGTTCGGGTATGGTTATTGGATGGAGTACGAATGCCTTGGTGTGTTGCACATTGGGAAACTATAAGTTATGTTAGCTCTTTATAAGATACATGTGTTACTACACTCATTGTTAATTGGTTTTGAGTTGGAATCCATGTAGTCTTAAGATGTTATTAGAGCATGTTTTTCTTGTGATTGGCATGTTCAACGTCACCCGCGTTATCAATCCATGCGTTTGATTTTATATAATGTCACAAGTGAATGAGAGTGTTGAGAGTTGTCTCACGTTGGGAACTAGAAGCTATACTAACTCTTTGGGCGCCTGAAACAGTATTAAATTAAAAGTGATGCAACAGTAGGTATCATATGTTCAAAATTATAGAAAATTGTCTTTTTGTGTTTGTTCCATTCCACCGAATGTGAGCCGGTAGACCTTTTGAAGCATGTGTCCTTTTCTGGTATACACTATTATCACCTTTTCAACAATGGTAGCCCAACATCAAATTTAACAATTCTTTGGTCGACACGATATTATAAAGATATTTATAAAGTGAGAGACACTAGAGTATTTTAGGAATTAACCGAATTTTGTTTCCTCCTCTTAAATAAAAAGAAAAGAAAAACCCATATATATATGTATATATATATATATATATGTATATATTATTTTTCGACAATGGTTGTCCAACATGAACATGAAGTTTAATGATTCTCCAAGTATCCTACTTAAATTTAAAAAAATTTAAAAACATCAAATATATATTTGTTTTACATAAATAATATTATATTTATACCACATATATAATGTGTGAGACTCTTATTAATCCGACTATATGACACTAAATGAATTTTATAAAAATGCCCCTATCAATTTACCAAAGTTAAAAATTTTATTTAGTAAAAAAATGGCATAAATGTTTTTCAGTAATTTATAATATCACTATTATATCTCATCTACTTTCTTGAAAAATAACATATTATTTAAATAATAATTATAAACTATAACAAAATAATCATGTATATTTTTAAATAATTATATGTCATTATATATCATTTTATATAAAAATTAACTAGATTTCAAAAGTTTTTATAAGCGAAAAACCAATTATACTGAAAATTCTTGCATATATTGGGTGTGAGCTCTGATACATGCACCCACACACACATATATATATATATGTGTGTGTGTGTGTGGGGGGGGGTGACTGTATGCACCGGGGTCCATTAGGTTCCGTCCCTCGGCGTTAGATTCAAAACAACGGAAATATAATAAACAGATCTGACCCGGGGACGGACTATCGCGCCTGATTCATATAGAAACATGCATAAATCGAATATAAATGCACGAAAAAATGGATTACCGATAAACAGCGAAATCAATATGTATGCTGTGATCCCTCGAGTCTGATCAACCTGATCAGGTCTACAAGCTCGCACATGTGCTAGTGTGATGTCGATTTTTCTATGAGAAGTGAATTAATCGGAATAGTTAAACCTAAAGAATGGCTGTCATATTTATAGTTGTCCAATTAGGGTTAATTTAGCCCAACAAGCCAACCATTAACTTATTGGTTGGTGTATGTACCGAGGTCCACAATTATATAAACTTGCTTTTGTAATATGCACACAATATTCGGTCCGCCCAAGTATTTTCATGTTAATGTAATAGACGTGTTCTGAGCACCAATATTATTATTATTATTACTATTTATTTAGTTGTTTTTTTTTAACTGGTGTGATGGAAGGGATCCACAAAGCGGATTTTACTTAGATTGGGTAGGTACAAACACAACTGCAATGTGTACTCCATCAACCCTATAAATTCATTCCTCACCACCACCACTGCAATTCACCACTCCGACTTCTTCCATCTCTCTAGCCTTTTCCCTTTTCTTCATTCGCTGAGAAAGGGTGAAAAGGTGGATGCTTGATCCAATTGCCTTACATATTTTTATACATCGAGAAGAAATTTCGATTGTAATTTGATTTTCTTTTTGTGGGTGGTGGAAAGGAAATGGAGGCTCGTCAGCGGACAATCAAGGGTGGCGTAAACCAGCTGCAGATTCAAACAAATGATAAAGATTCGAAAGCGGCGAAGGCCACCGATGCTCTTCCGCTCCCTATGTATCTGACCAACACTGTATTCTTTGCTCTCTTTTTCTCCGTAGTTTATTATCTGCTTCTACGCTGGCGCGAGAAGATCAGAAACTCCACGCCTCTCCATGTGGTCACCCTCTCCGAGATCGCGGCCATCGTCACGTTCGTAGCCTCCTTCATTTATCTCCTCGGGTTCTTCGGCATCGGCTTTGTGCAGTCCCTTCTCATTCCTCGCGCTTCCCACGACGACATTTTGGATGAAGACGATTTTGATCTTCGGGTGCTCAAGGATGATTCTCGTGCCGCTCCTTGTGGATTGGCCGAGCATTGCAAGATTAGTGATCCTCAATTGCCTTCTAGCACACCTGAGGAGGACGAGGAGATAATCAAGTCTGTGGTGGAGGGCAAGACCCCGTCTTACTCTCTGGAATCCAAGCTGGGTGATTGCCTCCGAGCCGCTGCCATTCGCCGAGAAGCTTTGCAACGCACCACGGGAAAATCCCTCGCGGGGATGCCTCTGGAGGGCTTTGATTATGATTCCATACTGGGCCAGTGCTGTGAAATGCCTGTCGGTTACGTTCAGATCCCTGTTGGCATAGCTGGGCCGCTCTTGTTGGACGGAAGGGAGTACACGGTTCCAATGGCCACAACGGAGGGTTGCCTGGTGGCCAGCACCAACCGAGGTTGCAAGGCCATCTATGCCTCAGGTGGTGCCACCAGCGTACTTTTGAAGGATGGCATGACCAGGGCTCCCGTGGTTAGATTCGGCACTGCGAAGCGGGCTGCTGAGTTGAAGTTCTTCCTCGAGAACTCCCACAATTTCGAGGCGTTGTCCCTTGTTTTCAATAGTTCCAGCCGATTTGCTCGGCTCCAGAGCATCAAGTGTGCAATTGCTGGCAAGAATCTGTACGTCAGATTCACCTGCGGCACAGGGGATGCCATGGGAATGAACATGGTCTCCAAAGGAGTGCAGAACGTCATGGACTTCCTCGGCAATGACTTTCCAGACATGGATGTTATTGGCATATCTGGTAATTTTTATCACTTGAAAGAATCCACCCTGCTTTTTTTTTTTAGTCACCATCGGAGACTAATTCATCATGTTATGGTAACTGAACAGGAAACTACTGTTCCGACAAGAAACCGGCTGCAGTCAATTGGATTGAAGGCCGGGGCAAGTCAGTTGTTTGTGAGTGTATTATCAAGGAAGAGGTAGTGAAGAAGGTTCTCAAGACCGATGTTGCTTCCTTGGTGGAGCTCAATATGCTCAAGAACCTCGTTGGTTCTGCCATGGCTGGAGCTCTGGGTGGCTTCAATGCTCATGCCAGCAATATTGTGTCTGCTATCTACATAGCCACGGGCCAAGATCCTGCCCAAAATATCGAAAGTTCACACTGCATCACCATGATGGAAGCAGTCAATGATGGAAGGGACCTTCATATCTCTGTTACGATGCCTTCTATTGAGGTAACTTCACTCTCCTATTTCATGGTGGATCATGTGGCTGTCGTTGGCTAGACATGCGTCCAAAACTAGCTATCTTGGAAGGGCCTACTATATCTATTAGAATTCATGATTTCATATATAGGATTATAACATAATCTATAAACTTATGTCCACATCGGTCCCCTCCAGAGAAATCTTTCCCATAATATATGGATCACATTTACTAATCCGATGATATTCTTTTGTCGGCTAGTGCTTTACGGTAGCACCAATATTAAGCGATTAAATCGGAATAGATTTCAAACAACTAGCTTCCTTCACAATTTCCCAATGGCATCATAACCAAATATTATGTTTGATTGATGACCATTGTGCTTGCATTAATATCTTCGTCATGTTCCTTTATAGGTTGGCACGGTTGGTGGTGGGACTCAATTGGCATCTCAGTCGGCCTGCCTGAACCTGCTTGGAGTAAAGGGAGCCAGCAAGGAGGCTCCAGGATCAAACTCCAGGTTGCTAGCTACCATTGTGGCTGGTGCAGTACTTGCTGGGGAGCTGTCTCTCATGTCAGCCATTGCTGCTGGCCAACTCGTGAAGAGCCATATGAAATACAACAGGTCAAGTAAAGATGTGTCCAAGATGTAACTTCTGGGTAGCATAAACAATAATGATGTTCACCCATGTTGGGAACGCACTCCTTTTCGTTTTGCATTTTCTTATACTTGCAACAAGCAAATGGTATATGGTGGAAGTTTTTGTATATTATATACACAGGGGAATACTAGTACTAGAAAGAAGAAAAAAACAAAGGCTTCATCTACTTTTCTATTTCTACTGGCTCTCATTATTATTTTTTTTTTTTCAATTTTATAGTGAATTCCAAAAGATTGTTGTTTGATTGTTTTCCATTTTAATAAACAGAATTTACTTCATTATTTGTAGTTTTTCCCAAGCTTAGGAGCATCTTGTCGTATGACCTGCTGACACATCAAACCTTTGGATACGGGCACATCAACATTTGTATGATATTGATAAATGTTCAATTTAGATAGCAAACACCCCACCATCATATTAGGACGATGTGTGGCCTCTCTTCCATTTCTGGAAATAAAAACAAGCATAAGAATCTCATTTTATATCATGCTTCTAATATTTACAAGTATTTAATATCATTGATCTAATCTAGCATAAAAGAAGGTAACGTTGAAGCTTTTGTAGAGAAGGTAGTCGAGGAAGTTAATTGGACGCCAAGAGATGATCCCGATACCACCTGGAACAAAATGGTCCGTGGCATTAAGATGGTAGCTACAGAGCTTCTTGGTGAGTCAAGAGGATATGCTCTACCAGGTAAGGACGCATCATGTTGGAATGAAGACGTAAATAAGGCTATCCAAATCAAGAGAGACGCTTACGGAGAGCTGAAGAAGAACAATGGGGCCACATTCGAAAGATATAAGCTTGCCAAAAAAGAAGCGAAGACAGCGGTTCGAGATGATAGAGCTAAAGTCTACAAAGAAGTGTACGATAAATTGGATACCAAGGAGGCAGAAAAAGATATCTACAGGATTGCCCGAGCGAGGGAGAGGAAGACAAGAGACTTATGTGCAGTGAAATGCATAAAAGATGAGAACCATAAAGTCTTGGTTCGAGATGAAGACATCAAAACAAGATGGAAGAATTATTTTAACAGCTTGTTCAACGGTGGCTTTGGCCAATATTTAGGTGATCTTAACATCCATCAATATGATGTAAACCGTGAATTTACTCACAAAATTAGAGAATCTGAGGTTAAAGAAGCTTTGAACAAAATGAAAGCACGAAGAGCAGTTGGTCCTGATGGAATCCCTATTGAAGTATGGAGATGTTTAGGACCGACGGTGATAAAGTGGCTAACAGATATATTTAACAAGATTTGGAGGAGTAACAAAATTCCAAATGAATGGAGAAAGAGTACTCGCATCCCTATCTATAAGAATAAGGGTGACATTCAGAGTTGCACCAACTATCGTGGTATAAAACTCATGTGTCATACAATGAAGCTTTGGGAGAGGATAATTGAATGTCGTTTAAGGAGGGAGGTTAAGATATCGGATAACCAATTTGGGTTCATGCTAGGACGGTCAACCACTGAAGCTATCCATTTACTTCGTCAACTTGTCGAGCGCTATCGTGAGAGGAGTAAAGATCTGCATATGATCTTTATAGACTTGGAGAAGGCCTATGATAAAGTACCAAGGGAGATATTATGGTGGGCTTTGATGAAGAAAAAAGTTCACATCAAGTATGTCAATATAATCAAGGACATGTACGACGAAGTAGCATCCAATGTGAGAACGTGCAGTTGGGTGACAAGTGAGCTCTCGATCACTATTGGATTGCATCAAGGGTCTGCGTTGAGCCCTTTCCTGTTCGCCCTAGTGCTGGATGAGATAACAAAAGACATACAAACTGAATTACCTTGGAACATACTTTTTGCTGACGATGTTGTGTTAATCGATGAGACAATGGCATGGGTAAATGCCAAATTGGAGTTATGGAGAGAGACTTTGGAATCCAAGGGTTTTAGATTAAGTATGTCTAAAACGAAATATATGGAGTGTAGATTTAGTGGTCGTTCCTTTCGGAATTCCGGTGTTGTAGCACTCGGTGGTCAAGAGGTATCGATAACCAGCAAGTTTCGATACCTAGGTTCAGTTATCCAAAAGGATTGAGAGATTGACAACGACGTTAACCACATGATTAAGGCTGGCTGGTTGAAATGGAGAAACGCCACCAGAGTTCTATGCGATCGTAATATCCCGCTGAAATTGAAGGGAAAGTTTTATAGAACCGCCGTTAGACCCGCAATGTTGTATGGGACGGAATGTTGGGCACCCAAGAGGAATCACCTCCAAAAGATGAGTGTGACAGAGATTTGTATGCTTCGTTGGATGTGCGGTAAAATCAGAAAAGATAAAATAAGGAATGAAGATATTCGAGCTGAAGTAGGTGTAGCTTGTGTAGAAGAGAAGATGCAAGAAAGCCACTTACGCTGGTTTGGTCATGTTCGACGTAGGCCCAGCAGTGCACCTGTGCGTCGAGTGGAGTCCATGGATTTCGGCCAGTTCACGAGAGCGAGAGGACGACCGAAGAAGACATGGCTCGATATTATACGCAAAGATTTGGAGTGCAAGTGGATTACATAAGATATGTTGACTGATAGAAGCGTTTGGAGAAGACTGGCGCATGTGTCCGACCACCCGACTTGATTCTCTCTATTGTTCATGTAGCCTACCACAATTCATTGGGATTAAAAGCTTAGTTGTTGTTGTTGATCTAATCTAGCATATTTTTACATAAATTCACATATTTATAATAAAAATCATTTTCTTCAAAAATTTAGATAATATTTTCAAATATGATTTCCACGCATTTCATTAGATACTAACATGAACCCAAATATATAGGGTTTGTTAAATATTATAACCTAAATTTTAAAAAAAATTTACAAAATAACCTAAGATAGGAGAAGATCACAAAATGACTCAATATGTCAATCCAATTGGCGTGCTCAAATGAAAACGCCAATTCAGTTTGGCGGGTCCAACTTTAAACCAAATTGGCGTGTCCAATAAGTTGGACACGCCAACTTCAAATCTAACTTTCCTTTTTTTTTTTCTAAATAAAAAAAACAAATAAATTTAAAATAAAAAAATATGATACAAATATAGTAATAACAAATTCTTTTTTCTATAACTAAAAAAGTTGTAAATTTTAAAAACAATTCTTTAAAAGCTTTTTTTTTAAAAAAAATTTAATTAATTTTCCCATGTCCACTGCGTGTCGAATTATATTTAAATTAAATGTCGGACACGCTACATGCCGTGACACACCGAGTTGTATCCGTGTCTGTGTCCGTGTCTGCGGAGTGTCCGACACTGTATTGAATGATTTCTTGGAGTGCAGGCAACATAGAATTAGAGTAATGCCTCGGTACATGGATACTGCATCCGTTCGTTGGTTTGAAGTGGAGCCATGTGCTATGTTTCACATCATCAATTGTTATGAGGAATGTGATGATATAATTATATAAATTTTTATGTTGAAAAAATTTAAAAATGTTCCGCGACAGTCATTCCGGAATTTGGAGCGGTGATTTTGCGGCCCTGAATAGCCGTCGCTGAACGAGGCATTACTTTAATTCTATGTTGCACCGGCACTCCAAAAAAACATACAATGCAGTGTCGGATACTCCGCGGACATGGACACGGTAGGATACGGGTGCGACACGGATTCTGACACGCCATGTGGCGTGCCCGACATTTATTTAAAAAAAATTCCGACACACCGTGAACACGAGAAAATTACTTTTTTTAAAAAAGATTTTAAATAAATATTTTTAAAAAATTACAACTTTTTTTAATTATAGAAAATAGAATTTGTTATGATTTTATTGTAATTTTAAATTTATTTGTTTTTTTTATTTTAAATAAAAAGTGAAAGTTAGATTTGAAGTTGGTGTGTCCAATTTATTAGACAAGCCAATTTGGTTGGCTGGTCCAACTTTGGCGTTTTTATTTGAACACACAAATTCGATTGGCGTGTTTGGTCATTTTATGAACTTCTTCTATTTTAGGTTATTTTGTAATTTTTTAAAAAAACTTAGGTTATAATATTAGAAAACCCAAATACATATATGTACATGTGTATATATTTATATATAAGTTACGTTACACATATTCCGTAAACAGTGAAAACGGAACCAAGCAGTGCATCTTTAGTTCATATTTTCAAATTGAAGACATCTGGCAAGTGAGGTAAGTATTAGTTAAAAAAGAAGAGGAAAAATGAATTCAATACAATCTAGAGCCTATTCTTGTCACGCTCACATTCGAAATGTATATCAATTGACAAGAATTATGTTTTCAGATGGTCTGATTATTGTACACTTTTACGGTTTGATCAACAAATTCTGTTTGTATTATATTTGTAGAAAAGTGCCCTGAACATGCTTGATAGAATGTATAAAATAAGACTTCAATGGTTTCTCTAACTTTCTCACTTGATGTTCAGTTTTTTCAGGCTTCTATTTCATTGAAATTCTTCTTTGATGAATTATCTTCTACATATAAATTCAGAGAGTTATGATCAATTGAGAACCTAAATTTCGGTTCGGTTCGGTTCAAAACGAACCTATGAACTCCCCTACAGATTATCCCATATGTTATTCAAAATAGACATATTATTCCTTTATGGTATTAGTTAGGTGTAATTTACCCTACCCCTCAAGTATACAATTGACCTTTTTAGAGTAAACTGTCTAACATGAGGCTAATTTGTTATTTTAAAAACCAAATGTGGTTCGTTAAGGCTGCTTAGTTATGAATTTATGATGTTTAAGTGAGTGTAATACACAATTTGCTTCTTTTCGTTCGACTTTTGCCCGAATGGGGGATCGAGTTATTGAAGGGGATTGTATCAATTCTGGTAAGCTACACATTATTCTGGAGTCATTTAATGACTTTATACACAAATGGGTCTCCTCATTAAGAGCAAAAATTATGGAGAAGATTAATATGGTTAAATTTGGTTATCAATTTTGTTCGCTCAATATAATATTATGAATGTTATTTAGGGGGGTGTATTCAATAATAATTTTTGGTGACTTTTAATGATTTTTTTTAAATGATAGACTTTTGTGAAGTTGATAGATTTGTATTGACTTTTATAGAGTTCCAGAGAGTTATAAAAAGATTTTCATTGACTTCATTGTAGACTTGTATTGACTTTTAATTACTTTTTTAAATGATAGACTTTTGTGGAGATAGATTTATATGGACTTTTATTATATTACATATAACTATAAAAGATTTTTATAAACTCTAGTAATTTTTTTTTTTATAGAATTCTATTACAAGATTTTATACTTTCAAAGGATTTTGTAGATTTAGAATTTTTTTTTCAAAAAATACTAAATCAATTAAATATTAATATTTTTTTCATAAAAACTCAATGCGGCGAAAATATTTTAATAAAATATTTTGAAATATATTTCACATAATTAATTAAATTATGTAAGTAAAATTAAATTTTTTATACTATGATTATAAAAGAAATGTTTTGTGTGATAGAATGTAACATTAAATTAGTATATATATTTAATAAATTTATTATAATTGTATAGATATATTAAGATCCTTAATCGTGATTTTTGTTCGAAATTATGTGTTGCTCATTGATCTACTACCTTTCAAAAATAAATTACCAAACATGTGAAAATTTACGATTCAAACATTGATACCACCAAAATTATTGTAAAAAAAAAATACTATATCAAGATAAAATAAGAATTATATAAGTTTTTTTATATCAACTTTTTAAAATGATATTGTTTGTGGAAAAACATAAGTGAAGGTGTAAGCCTAAAAATTCATTGTTATTGGAGTAAAGAAATAATTATATGTGTTACATTTGTATTTTTCAATTAAAAGTCTATTCAAATCTCTAGGTTGAATGGAGGAGAATTGTTTACATTTTAGAGTTGTACCTATAGCTTCAAGGTTTGTATTTAAAAGAATTCAATGGAGTCATTAAAAGTCTGTTGACATTTGGATACCTTTCGACTTTTATAGAGTTTTTAAAAGTCATGTTTGAATAATACATGACTTTTAAAAACTCTATAAAAGTCTATTTTGAATACCGGTAGACTTATATAAAGTACATAAAAGTTTAGATTGAATACCAGTAGACTTTTATATAGTATATAAAAGTCTAGATTGAATACATCTAGACTTTTAAAATCCACAAAAGTCATTAAAAGTTTGGATTGGATACACCCCCTTAGACATCTTGTACTAGCCATTGTGGCTAGAGGCGGACCCACTTGCAATGTGGGTGGGGTCCACATTTTTTAAAAAACAACTTACATTATTTAGGAAAAAAATTAGTGCTAATTTTGAAAAATTTATGTTTTAGCCTCATCTTTTAAAAGATATTGTCTGTTAGCAACCTCACGTAAATTTTCATCCTGGCTTCGCCCATTGTTTTGGCTACTTTTAGCTAATATATTGTATGGTTTATGTTTAAAATAATAATAATAATAATAATAATAATTAGTTTCTATTTTAAAATTTTTGATAAAAGAAGATTTTGGTCATCAACGACAACCGAAACATGGAAGAAGAATCTAAGTTCCCGTTGTCCTACCTTGGATGTGCCATCAACAGTCGATCAACGCCTAAAACCATTAACCAGAGCAACAATGGCGATCATAACCGACAAACCTGAGTCTCCAAAGCCTCTACTTAGGATGTCCAACAGAAGCCCCGAGCCTAAGCCAGAGTCACCGCGGCCAACACCGCCAACATCCACACACACTTCTTCCAAATCCGTCACCCCTTCCAGGAACCCATTTCAGTTCTGGTTCTATCTCACCCTTTTGACCTCGCTCGTTATTCTATTCTGCATCATTCTCTCTTCTCTATCCTCTCAAGATCCCAAGACTTGGTTCCTCGGTAGGGCCCCATTCTTTTTAATCTCACGTTAGCATGCAATTACTACATTTAATTACGATCAATAATCGAGCAATAATATTCTGGCTAATTTTTTTTAAAAAAACAAATATTAACCAGGCACACTGGGGCCCTCCTAAAACCAAAACTGACCACTTGATGATGTGTAAATATATTTGAGCCAGAATTTATTTAAATCAAACAACAAACAGACAGCATCTCGACTATAAATATCAGATCCAATATCACAATCCTTAAGCAAATGATGACAGGCCCACTATCACCAAAGTAAATACTTTCCATCATAAATAAAATTTGACAAACCTGATCGAGATGCTAATCAATATCACATAAACACAAACATAAACACAAACATATAATCTCTTAAAAGATAAACATAAACATATAATCTCTGAAACCTATTGGACATCAAAAGTATATTCTTCAAGTAATATCAAACACTAGAAACTAGTGGGCTCTACCCTATATCCCGTCGTCAGTCTAACTCTGACCCCGTCCACTAGTACCAATCCTGTCACCTGAAAACAAAACCCATAAAAGGGTGAGCTAACGCACAATACGTTCTTATCAAAATACCAACAGAAATTATACAGATCGTAAACATCTCATCAATATAACTCAACAGTTTAACAAATAATAATACATTGTTCTGTTACCTCGGAACTAATCCTGTCAAACAAGACAACAATAATATAATATAAAAAAACGATGTCCCATATTTCATCATATCATCTCATCATCTATATATGAAATGCATCGCAATGCATTCACTATCATTAGACCAGATATATCATCCACTGGCCTACATCAAGGACTCGTCAGTCCAGGACTCGTTAGTCCATATCATCCGTATGTATGATATCAGGACCAGAAACTTCATCCACTGGCCCATTTTCCTGGACTCATCAGTCCACATCAACCACATCTATACATCTATCCAATCATTCAACATATACCATAATATCATTATTATATCTCAACTCATCAATTCATCACATATTTTCAAATATTCTCATTTAATAATATTCGATCAGTACGTTTACTCAATGACAATTTACTGCTCTTATTAAGACAGAACGTACCTGAATGGGGGAATGAAATGAGTACAATATTAGACTTCCAACCAAACTTTTGCTGCTATCATATGATCATATCATTAACAAATACATATTTCCAAAAATCAATACTAAACTCGTTAACCCACAATTGATGTTTGCCAAATTTAATAACCAACTACTTTCTATTATTCAACATTTTATTTTGTTCGGATCCAATTTTTTTTCCAAGTTCAATCCAATTTCAATGTTTCTACACTTTTCAGCAACTATCATAGTATAATAAATTCAGAAAATTAAGTTTGATTAATCATATCATATTTTTATTCATTTATTTACATAGTCTTAAACTTTGATCGCAATACAAAATTGTTAGTCGTCATGAGAATCCTTCATTGTATTATTTTCACTATCCATTTCAGTTATCGGTTAATTACTCTAGAAAATGCAAATCATTTATATAATGGAACCAAATAAAAATGTCAAGTGGATTGACTAGTTTAAGGTATAGTGTACACAAAACAATACACTATATTTAATCCATGTTTACTAGTTTAACTAAAGCTATTTGGATGTTTGTCGATCATCCAAGTGACCATTATTTATTTACTAAAATTACATCACCCAGAATGTCAACAAGACACCCCAGAGTCTACATCCACTTTGACAAAATTCAAAATTAAATATATTCTCACGCCTTCAGGATTTGACTTTATTTAATATTAAACTTAGCATATACTATCACTTTAAAAGTTCATATTTCATCAGATATAATTTTCAAACTCCAGACATTCTTTCATCTAAGGTTTTATTAAGGTTTAAAAAAAAATAGAATCTTACTTTGTTTCAGAAATTAGCATCTAGAATCAATATCAGTATTTCAAACAAATGGTAGATCACTATAAAATAACACAAAATTAAGTGAGTTAATCGTGTGGACCGTGAGAACCCATTTCAAGTGCTAATTTCTGCTAAATGCTAGAGTCAAGCCCCATAACTACAAGCTTCTTAAATAACCAATGGAAAACTCACCTTGTTAAACAGTTCAAAAGCTTCAATTTCTCAACTGATTAAATTTTTTGCCTTATTCTGGAGTCTAATGTTTTTAAAATAAAGTGTAGAAACGGTGGGTCTCCCTTCTTCTCGTTTTGTTCTTTCTACTTCCCAATTCCTATGTAATGACTCATCTTTGTTTTGTTTTCTTATTTGTGAGGCACGTGTATACCCATGTCAATTTAGCACCAATCTTTTTCGGGTTATTTAATAATTTAACCCGAAAAAAAAATTTATTTAATAAAATAACCTTAAAATTTTTTTTTTATCAAAATGACCGAAGTCGCCATCTCAGTTGGCGACTTCAGTACAATTTTTTTTTTTACTGAAAAGTCACCATCTCAGATGGCGACGTCAATATAAAATTAATTTTTTTTGAAGTCGCCATCTGAGATGGCGACTTCAATATAATTTTTTTTTTAATATGGAAGTCGCCATCTCAGATGGCGACTTCCATATATATATATATATATATTTATATATATACATATATATATTATTTATTTATATAGAGGTTGCCATATCAAATATCATCTTTCATATATATGACAACTTCTATATATGTTAAGTAATTATATCAATTATGGAAGACTAAATAAAATCTATTTTTAATATAAGTATATGTTTATATAATTTGGACATAAAAATATTAATTTACGGAGTATTAGATAATTTTACACTTTCTTATTCTCTTTTTCTTTTTGTTTTGGGATGCAATTTCGTTGTCTACTTATTCAATATTATACAAAGATTTAAAAAAATACATATTTCAACTTTCACAAAAGGATCGTGCATTCCTATGATGCACGGACGCTGATAGGACGACACTGACACGACACGATTCACTTTATACTATGTAAACTAATTTTTTTAATAATAATAATAATAATATCATATTATTTCTTTAAAATAATAATAATAATAATACCATATTATACTAATATAATAAATTAATTAATTAATAATAACATTTATAAAAGCTAGTTAAAATAATAATATTAATGATAAATCACGATAAAAAAAATATATAATGGAAGTGGGATGGACAATGTTATTAAATTATATCTATTGTTTTTTTTTTAGTATAATATGATATTTAATTTGAATTAATATAGTTTGTTATCTATTATTATTTTCAGTTTTTTTATAAGGAAGTCGTCATATGAGATTCAAATTTATAAGCATATTATTATTATAACTATCAGTTTTTTATAAGGAAGTCGTCATCTGATATTCAAATTCATAATAGATAATAATAATAATAATAATAATAATAATGTGTATTTTATAAATTACTAAAACAGTGATAGTTATAATAATAATAATAATAGATAACACACTATATTAATTCAAATTTAATATCAGTGTCGCCCTATCAGTGTCCGTGCATCATAGGAATGCACGATCCTTTTGTGAAAGTTGAAATATGTATTATTTTAAATCTTTGTATAATATTTAATAAGTAGACAACGAAATTGCATCCCAAAACAAAAAGAAAAAGAGTATAAGAAAGTGTAAAATTATCTAAAACTCCGTAAATTAATTTTTTTATGTTCAAATTATATAAACATACACTAATATTAAACATATATTTTATTTAGCCTTCCATAATTGATATAATTACTTAACATATATAGAAGTTGTCATATATATGGAAGATGATATTTGATATGGCAACTTCTATATAAATAAATAATATATATATGTATATATATATAAATATATATATATATGGAAGTCGCCATCTGAGATGGCGACTTCCATATGAAAAAAAAAATTTATATTGAAGTCGCCATCTCAGATGGCGACTTAAAAAAAAATTAATTTTATATTGAAATCGCCATCTGAGATGGCGACTTCGGTATAAAAAAAAAAAATTTAGGTTATTTTGTTAAATAAATTTTTTTTTGGGTTAAATTATTAAAAAACCCAATCTTTTTCTCTATCCATTTTATTTTACTTGATTTAATTACGAAAGACATTTATAATTAATTTTTCTATTGGTTCTACTTTTTGGTATATGATACCAATTATGCTCACAACTTTGCAAAGAGTTGCAGATATTGAGAAGAAGTAGAAATATCTAGGAATGTGAAACTACCGAGGTTAAGCACTGTAGCAAGAGTTGCTACAAATGCTATTTGAGACATTTCTTTGATATAAAAGTGTTAAACTGGTTTATAATTACTTTTGAACGATTGTTTATTTGTTTCATATTCAATGTAAACTGTTAGTTCCGGACCTTATCGATGAGATTTTAAAGATGACAAAACATATCAGACCGGATCGAGAGAAATCAGACTGACCAGATCGATCGCTCAAAACAGATCAAGCTGATGAGGCATATTACATATCAGACCGGATCGATAGAAAACAGACTGACTAGATCGAAGCTTCAGATCGATCTCAACCTATATCAGATCAGAGCAGTCAAGGATGAATAAAGATTGGTTCTTCAGTCCGAATCATTAACGGCTATTTATTGAAGCATTTAATGTCGCAATTAATGCTGAAGAAGACCTTAGACTGAAGATTACCATAAAAGGTAAGAAGACAAAGAAGAGCTTACCTGACAGTCGCCGAAAGCATGAACCAGAATGGCAAGTAGCTTAAAGAAGAAAACTGTAGCTTACTCAGAGTATAAGCAGAGTCAAAAGTTGCACATTAAGGGAATAATGTCGTTGGTACATGCAACTATAAAAGGATGCATCAGAAGATCTCAAGCAGACTCTCGCTGATCAATCGAAAAACGCACAAGAAAGTAAAACAGCACAAGCTTACAAGCTCAGAAGCTATCGAGCTGAAATTCTTCTTAAGCATGAATACATTGTAATATTTGATCATTCAGGATCACTGTGTGCATAGACAGAAGTCTATCTTGTGTATTCTGTATTGAAAGATAGAAGTGAGAAATTATTGTAACTGTCAGACAGAGTGTGTCTGAACAGATCGAGTGACTAGGAGTTTCAGTCTGGTAGTGAGGTAAATCCAGCTGAATCGGGTTTGTACAACAGGATTGTATAAATCAAAGTCTTCTAGTGAAACCTTCCTTAATTGGAAGAAGGGGAGACGTAGAAGGATTACACCAACTTCGAACTTCCAGAAACATATTCTGTGTCTTATCATTCTGTACTCGTTCTGTTATTCAAAGCCATCGAGCCGTCCTTACTAATTTGAGAACAGACCGTTCCGCACTAAAACATTCAGTGGTCTGTTCTGCAAAAGAGTTGATTAAGAAACAGATTTCGTCTCACTAATCCGAACGAAATCACAAGGGATTAATTTTTAATAGGAGTGTTCATTCACCCCCCCTCTAAACACTCCGGACCGATCCTAACAAGTGGTATCAGAGCAGGTCATCTTAATCAGCACAAAGACACTCGAGCTGATGGCATCATTCAACAAAATTCCTATGTTCTCAAAAGAAGACTATGATGATTGGAGAATCAGAATGCAAGCTCATCTGGCAGCACAGGATGACGATATGTGGTTCGTCATCACTGATGGACCAATGAAGATTCTGAAAGTCAATACAACAGCCTCCATTACTGGTGGTGAACCCCAAATGGTCGAGAAGGATAGATCCCTCTGGACTAATGAAGAAAGAAAGAAAGCAAACCTCGACAACGTTGCCAAAGACATCTTGTTCAAAACATTGGACAAGAACATGTTCAGTAAAATCAAAATGTGCTCTACTGCCAAAGAAATTTGGGAGAAGATAGCACATCTATGTGAAGGGAACGACCAGACTAAGGAAAACAAGCTGACTGTTGCTTTTCAAAGATTTGAGAGCATAAAAATGAAGATTGGAGAAACTCTAAATGAGTTTGATGAAAGAGTCACTGGTATAATCAATGAACTAAATGGTATGGGCAAGGAATACTCAAACAGAGAGATCGCTCTGAAAGTTATGAGAGCCCTGCCAAAAGAATGGGATGTTAAGACCATTGCAATGAGGGAGTCCAAAGATCTGAACAAGGTTGAACTTCATGATCTGTTTGCAGATCTTAAAGCATATGAGTTCGAACTGATCAGCAGAGGTGAAGCAGAGCCATTCATCTCTCAACCAAACAAAACAGTGGCAGCCATTCCAGAGCAGACCGCCCCCACAACAGATCGATCTATCGAACAGATAAGTAATGATGCTATGTCATTATTTATCAAGAAATTTGGTAAATTCATGTCTAAAAATAAGAGGAACTTTAAACCCTCTCATCATTATAAATCAAGAAAGGACGATGCTGTTAATGATCAGGCTTGCTACAATTGTGGTAAGACCGGATATTTTATTGCAGATTGCACCAGACCGAAGAAAGAAGAACGTAAAGAGAAGCATCGTGATGACAGGAAAAAGAAGCACTACAAAGACCGCGAAAATCATGGAAAGTCCCAAAAGGTCCTAGTAGCAGAAGAAGGAAACAGCAAATGGGCTCAGACTGATTCAGACTCAGAAAGCTCTGAATATTCTTCCAGCGAAAGCGAAGAAGATCAATGTCTAATGGCAGACGAAGAGATGAGTCAAACATACGAGGTATTCGATCTTGACTCAAATGAATTTACACGAGAAGAGCTCATGTCCGTACTGCAAGACATGGCTAATGATTATAGACACTTAGCTGAATCATTTGAGAAAAGTAAAGCTAAAGCCAATGATCAAATGGATGAGCACAACAAACCAAGCTACTCTGAGCTGGGTGAGTGCAAAAATCTACAGATCGAGCTGAATAAGCTAAAAATCTCTTATGATCAGCACCATGAAGAAAATAAGAGAATTAGCACACAAAATGCTAAGCTTTCTCATATCTTCAAATCATGGACAAAATCCAGAAGATCATTGGAAGAATTGCAAGAGGTACAAAGAAATGTCGGTGATGTTATAGGCATAGGCTTTGATATCAAAGACTGCACCAAAGATGAATCTGAATTGTTGCTGGTAAAGAACAAAATCAAACAAATGACATTTGTTAAATCCAGCGCAGTATATGAAAATGAAGCACCTACAATTCAAACGGGAGTCTCTTTCATGAATCAAGGTTTCAGAAAAGGGATTGGATATGTTAACCAAGCCAAAGAAAAGGCACCAGCAAGCTTTGCGTCTTTCAGACCAAATCCAAAGGTGCAAAATCTAAGGCAAGGGAGACCATCCAATTACTATAATTCAAAACCAGTTCAACGAAGATATAGACTACCCTATGAGAATCAAAGGTTTCCTTATCACACACAACATCGAAACAGATCAGCTCACAGCACACCAGACACACACAAGCCATTAAAGCTGATACAGGTGTGGGTTCCCAAAGGGCTAATCCGTTCTGGACCCAAGTATGATTGGGTACCAACAATAATCTTGTTTGATGACAGGTACCAAAGAAACTTGCATTAGACTGGTACTTGGACAGTGGGTGTTCTCGTCACATGACTGGAAACATCGAGCTGCTGTCTGAAGTCAAAGAATGTACTGGACCCAAAATCATATTCGGGGATAACTCAAAGGGTAAGACCGTGGGCAAGGGTAAGATTGTCCATGGTAACATTATTATCAATGATGTGCTGTTAGTTGAAAATCTTTGCTATAATCTGATTAGTATAAGTCAACTATGTGATAATGGTTATGCTGTAGAATTTCACAAACACACTTGCACTGTTAAATCGTCAGACGGTATGACCATGCTTGTAGGAATCAGGAATGAAAATACATATAAGATTAACTGAAATTTTGCTCAACCTGATAATCATACTTGCTTCATCGCTAATAATGACAATAAACACTGGCTATGGCATAAACGCTTGAATCATATCAATTTTAAGACTATTTCTAGCATGTGTAAACATGATTTAGTTGTCGGTCTGCCCAAGATCGACTTTGCTAAGGATAAGATCTGCGAAGCTTGCCAAATGGGCAAACAGATCAGATCATCCTTCAAAAACAAGAATGCCAAATCCTCATCCCGTTATTTAGAACTATTGCATATGGACTTGTTTGGTCCTATACCAATAACAAGTTTAGGGGAATGCGGTATACTCTTGTTGTTATTGATGATTACTCATGATTTACTTGGACTATATTTTTGAGCAATAAAGATCAGACCGGTCCGAAATTGATCAAGCTGCTGAAACGCACTCAGAATGAGAAATCATCCAGCATAGACATGATTCGAAGTGACAAAGGCACTGAGTTTTCAAATCAGAATCTTGAATCCTTTCTAGAAGATCATGGAATTAAGCATGAATTTTCAGCCGCCCGAACTCCCCAACAAAATGGAGTTGCAGAACGAAGAAACAGAACGCTTAAAGAGGCAGCAAGGACAATGCTTGCTGATTCTGGAATCTCGCAAAAGTTCTGGGCAGAAGCTGTAAATACTGCATGCTACACTCAAAATCGGTCTATGATTAACAAGAAGTTGAATCTCACTCCATATGAGATATGGACTGGTAACAGACCGTCTATCTCTCACCTTCACGTATTTGGCTGCAAATGCTTCGTTCACAACAGTGGTAAGAATCATCTTACAACATTTGAAGCTAAGTCAGATAATGGAATATTCTTAGGATACTCATCAACTAGCAAAGCTTATCGAGTTTTCAATAATCGCACCTTAACTGTAGAAGAATCAGTTCATGTAGTTTTTGATGAATCTTTATGTATTGAGGGTAACAAGGAATCAATTCAAAATCAGATGGAAAATATCCATCTCGAAGCTAACAGTGATGATGAGATTGTAGCTAACAGGTCAAGAGACAATCCACCGGAACCTGAAGTACCAGACAGATCGGATCAGGGCAATGAAGCTTCTTCAGATCGAGCCGATCCGGATAATTCAAACTCTCATATCAAAGAAGATGCTGATCATGTTGCTACTATTCATCCGTCTGGACCAGACAATCCAGAATCGAGTTATCGATGGACTAAGAGGCATCCACCTAATCTAGTGATTGGAAGTCCCTCTGCACCGATTAGAACCAGAGGACAGATGATGGATGAATTCACTCATGCTGCCTTCATCTCAACTCTGGAACCTAAGAAGATCGATGAAGCTTTGACTGACTTCAACTGGATTAAGGTCATGCAAGAAAAACTTAATCAATTCGAACAAAATCAAGTTTGAAGTCTAACCCCCAGGCCAAGCGATCTGCCTGTTATTGGAACCAGATGGGTTTTCAGAAACAAGCTGGACGCAGATGGAACTGTGGTTAGAAACAAGGCCAGACTGGTGGCACAAGGATTCCGACAAGAAGAAGGAATTGACTTCGATGAATCCTTTGCACCAGTCGCCAGACTTGAAGCCATCCGAATCTTTCTTGCATATGCTGCCTTTAAAGACTTCAAGGTATATCAAATGGATGTCAAGAGTGCCTTTCTTAATGGTAAGCTTCAGGAGGAAGTCTACATTGAGCAACCTCCTGGATTTCAGAACCACTCATTTCCTAATCATGTATATCTACTGAATAAAGCAGTATATGGTCTGAAACAAGCTCCAAGAGCCTGGCATGACACTCTATCTCAATTTCTGCTGAACCATGATTTTCAGATCGGCTCAGTAGATAAAACTCTCTTTAAATTTATTAAGGGGCAACATACCCTGTTGGTTCAGATTTATGTTGATGATATAATTTTTGGGTCAACTAACCCCAAATTATGCGAGAAATTCTCTAAGTTAATGCAGGGACAGTTTAAGATGAGCATGCTGGGAGAACTTTCATTCTTTTTGGGTCTTCAAGTCAAACAGCTCAGCAATGGTATTTTCATCAACCAAACCAAGTATACCAAAGAGCTTCTTAAGAGATTCGGAATGGAAACATGCTCAACTGCATCAACTCCAATGAGTCCTACAATCAAGTTAGACAAAGACGAAGGGGGAACGGCAGTCGAAGTATCTATGTATCGCGGACTGATCGGATCGCTCTTGTATCTTACAGCGAGCCGGCCTGATATTATGTTCTCAGTCTGTATGTGCGCCAGATTTCAGTCAGAACCAAAGCAATCACATTTTATTGCTGCTAAGCGTATTCTGAAATACTTAAAAGGATCTCAGAACGTTGGTCTTTGGTACTCCAAAGATTCAAACTTCAGCTTGATCGGATATTCAGACGCAGACTACGCTGGCTGTAAGATTGATCGTAAAAGCACCAGTGGAACATGTCAATTTCTATGTGAAAGATTGATTTATTGGTTCAGTAAGAAGCAAACATCTATTGCCACATCTACAGCTGAAGCAGAATAACTTGCCGCTGGAAGCTGTTGCGCTCAAATGCTCTGGATTCAACACCAGCTCAAAGACTATGGCATTCAAGCTGTTGAATCTCCAATATTTTGTGACAACACAAGTGCAATCGCCATAACGTATAATCCAGTTTTTCACTCTCGAACCAAGCATATTGATATACGGCATCATTTTATTCGAGACCATGTTGGCAAAAAGGAGATTCGGATCGAGCATATTTCAACAGATCAGCAGGCATCATATATCTTCACCAAACCACTTCCCGAGGCTAAGTTTAATTATTTCCGTCAAATTCTTGGTTTAATAGACTTAACTTGATGATTTAATAGTTTTATTCTTTTTCTTTTAAAGATTGTATGCTGGCACAGATCGATAATACAATGTTCACAAAGACACAGACCGGTCCGAACTTTCAGACCGATCTATGTCAAATCTGATGTTATCCCATGATCTGTCTGGTCAACAAATCTTTAAATAAAATAATTGTTTAAAACAGCCCGGACTGATCGCAAATTTTAACCACTTTGTCTCTCTTTTATCCTGACCGTTTATTTTGAATTATTTTACTATCAGTTATCGAGATAAAGACAGGTGTTCTCTCTCTCATATTTAGCGGGCTGTACATCTCACCTTCATTCACTCTTTACCAATTACCGCCGTCTGCTCTCTAACTCTTTATTTCCTTTAATCTCTTCATATTTCCATTACACTCAAATGGCCACTATTACTCACAACTCTCTCTCCGTTGAGTTTGATGATATATACAGGGCTGAAGATTCAGAGATGGTCTCTATTTTCCGAGCTTTGGAATCGTCTGGATTAAGAAACTTTCTGGAGTGTGGCACGGTTGTTTACGAGTCAGAGATTCGCGAACTATTCGCCAATGTTGTATCTCAGAAGTCTCTCATCTCCACCACCGTAAAGGGAAAATAATTTGAAATCTCTCCGTCGACGCTGGCAAAGACTTTTGGTCTTCCCAACTCCGGACTGACTGAGTTTGGCCAGATTCCTCAAGCTTCTCTCACAGCTCTTCAGGGGAAAGTATCTATCTTTGGCCACCGCCTGCAGCCTTCATTCAAGAAGAAGGAAATGCTATTTCATTTCCAGGTGTTATGCGAGATCGTTGGTAAACCTTTATTGGGAAAAGCCGGAAGTTTTGACGCCGTCACTGCCGAGAAGTTCAGGGCCATGGCTGCTATTGTTTCTGGACAGAAGATGAACTGGTCCGTAATTCTATTTGGAGTCTTGTTGGAAACAGTGATTGCCTCCAAACAGGCCGTCTGCTTTGCTGTTCCTCTCAGCAAGCTACTGGAGACTTTGGACATAAAGCTGGGGAAGCAGTCTGCTCTAAGTCCCTTCAAAATTCTCAACTCCAAAGGGCTAGCACTACTGAAGTCCAAGAGTGCTCCACCCACCCCTACCGATCTGGTGGCTGTCAAGATTGAGAAAGGAGAAGAACAGGCTGTTGCTTGAAAACCCCGGGTCAAGCGCAAATTGACCATTCAGACTGACTCCGAGGAAACTCAGTCTGCTCCTACACCTCCAGCCAAGCCCCTTCCAAAAAAGCCAAGAACCCAGATTACCAAGCCAATCAAAACCTTACCTCTCAAAACCCTACCCATATTGCCTCCAACAAAAGTCACCCCCAACCTACAACCCAAATTTCAACCGCTTCAACCACTGCACCAAAAGTAACCATCCGAGTCCCCTCTGTCATCCCCGTGGTCAAAGGGATTGTTATCACTGAGTTGGGAGACTATACCCAATCAGGGGTCAAATCTCCATCTTCCACAGGCAAGGGCAAAGCCATTCTCATTGAACCCCTCTCTTCCAAACCCAAATCTGCAGCGCAAACAGCCATCGACATCTCTATGGAGGATGTTGATGAGAAGGTGAAGGCGCTTGTTGTAGTTTTTGATGAGTATGTCGAATACAGAACAATCAACCACATTGGGATGTTCTTTGGCAAACTGAAACGCCTGCAGAAAATGGAAGAAGAAGTCCTCAAGGGAACAGAGACTGATGATGTTCGCATTGCTGTGCAGCACAAAGATCTCTTTAAGGCAAATCAGAGATTCCGACTGGCGAATTTGCTTTTGGATGCTAAGAAAGCAAACTTCGATCCGAATGTTCCAACTGCCAAAGATGATGGTGCTGTCATCGCTCAATTGGAAATGGATATCCATGCTCTCCACTTAGCTGTCCGATTTCAACGGTAGAAGCTCAGCATATCCACTCCAGTACCCAGCCCGGATCATCCATCTGCAAGCAAGAGTCTGACAGACCCTTTCATAGAGGTTGTTCCCTCTGGAGCAGCAGACCAGACAGCAGATCAGACAGCAGAGCAGCCAATGATTAATGCTCTGTCTGCTACAGAAGATGAACCCTTGAATGTTTTATTGGACTCTCCAACAAAGTCTATTCCTCTGGGATCATCAGTCTCCCATGTTCAAATCAGTCCAACCGCAGCACTTACAACAGTTGGTGCACCAGAGTTCGTCGATCCGGATCTGGTGGTGTCCACCGTTGTTGCAGCTCTCCAGATTGAGGAGCCTTCCAGACCCAGCACTCCTCCAGTTCAAACAGATGAAGATATAGCTTTCATAGAAGAATTCTCTTCGGATTTGGTCACCTTGATCCGGTCCGAAAGTCGCCAAGCTGCTATGTCTTCACTCATACCCATTGCTGCAGACGCTGATCAAGCCTTGTCGTCATCAGATCACTCTCCAAGCCAACATTCTGATGCACCTCCATCCCTGGCAAGGACCCTTCAGCTCCTCTCCGACAACTGTCTGTCTCTCTCTCAGCGTGTTATAGAGGTTCATCAAGGCCAGAGGGTTACATCCTTGGACTTTGATTCTTTTAAAGAGAAGATGACAGCCAGTATCAGCATCCTTCAGCGAGGAATGAATGATCTGTTCCCTCAGCAAGCTACTTATAAGAACAGCCTGAGAAAAGAGCAGATCGAGCTGGCCACTGAAGTCAGAGCATCCGTCGCCAATTCCCTTCGCGTTCAAAACACTCGTCTTGACGCTATCAGCGCTCAGCTAGCACAAATTGTTGATTTTCTCCAAGAGATTGCTGCTGACAAAAAGGGGGAAAAGAGAAAAGACTTCAAGCCGCATCCGCCTCAGTCTTCTAAAAAATAGAATTATCAGACTGTCTGTATATAGGATTTTTGGTGATCAATAAAACAATCCTTTTTCGTTAAGTCCTTGTTCATTTATTTTGAACAAAAATATATAAAAGGCTTAATCGATCCGAAATTCAACTTAATCATGTTCATTTATTTTGAACAAGAAGAAGTAATCGATCCGAAAGTATACGCTTCAGAGTTCTTAAAAGTCTGGATAAAAAGATTTAGAAGCTAGGTTTTGTCATCATCAAAAGGGGGAATTTGTTAGTTCCGGACCTTATCGATGAGATTTTAAAGATGACAAAACATATCAGACCGGATCGAGAGAAATCAGACTGACCAGATCGATCGCTCAAAACAGATCAAGCTGATGAGGCATATTACATATCAGACGGGATCGATAGAAAACAGACTGACTAGATCGAAGCTTCAGATCGATCTCAACCTATATCAGATCAGAGCAGTCAAGGATGAATAAAGATTGGTTCTTCAGTCTGAATCATTAACGGCTATTTATTGAAGCATTTAATGTCGCAATTAATGCTGAAAAAGACCTTAGACTGAAGATTACCATAAAAGGTAGGAAGACAAAGAAGAGCTTACCTGACAGTCGCCGAAAGCATGAACCAGAATGGCAAGTAGCTTAAAGAAGAAGACTGTAGCTTACTCAGAGTATAAGCAGAGTCAAAAGTTGCACATTAAGGGAGTAATGTCGTTGGTACATGCAACTATAAAAGGATGCATCAGAAGATCTCAAGCAGACTCTCGCTGATCAATCGAAAAACGCACAAGAAAGCAAAACGGCACAAGCTTACAAGCTCAGAAGCTCTCGAGCTGAAATTCTTCTTAAGCACGAATACATTGTAATATTTGATCATTTAGGATCACTGTGTGCATAGACAGAAGTCTATCTTGTGTATTCTGTATTGAAAGATAGAAGTGAGAAATTATTGTAACTGTCAGACAAAGTGTGTCTGAACAGATCGAGTGACTAGGAGTTTCAGTCTGGTAGTGAGGTAAATCCAGCTGAATCGGGTTGTACAATAGGATTGTATAAATCAAAGTCTTCTAGTGGAAACTTTTCTTAATTGGAAGAAGGGGAGACGTAGAAGGATTACACCACCTTCGAACTTCCAGAAACATATTCCGCGTCTTATCATTCTGTACTCGTTCTGTTATTCAAAGCCATCGAGCCGTTCTTACTAATTTGAGAACAGACCGTTCCGCACTAAAACATTCAGTGGTCTGTTATGCAAAAGAGTTGATTAAGAAACAGATTTCGTCGCACTAATCCGAACGAAATCACAAGGGATTAATTTTTAATAGGAGTGTTCATTCACCCCCCCTCTAAACACTCCGGGCCGATCCTAACATAAACATTTTTCCTATTTTGATAGAGAATGATATTCTTTTAACTTTGCGAATGTGATTTGCAATATTTTAAGAATGCATGTTTTATTGAATCTGGTAAACTTATTAACGATTAGTATGATTTTGTTCAAAGAATATAAAAGTGATGATAACTTAACCCCACATATATTTGACATGTCTTGATGGTTCTTTGAATTTGATTCATGTGGACATATGTGAAGCACTAAATGTTAGTGCAATGAGATGTTAAATTATCTTAAAGAGAATGTGATTCTCTCACAGTCTCTAAAGTTACACATTTGTTGAACATACTTCATACCAATGCAGTGATCAAAACTTCATATACGATATGGACTGAAAAATAATCAAAATATAGATTTGAGGTTGTCCTGCCTTATATGAAGCAGCCAGTGGGAGAAAGGTTGGATAGTTTATACATCTTATGCTATTTTGTAGACATTTATACTATCAGTTGGAGACAAAGTGTTTGTTTCGTAAGTGAAATCTTTCTAGATAAAATGTTTCTATTAGAAATGGATGATAATATGATATAACTTGAAAGGGTTCAAGAACCACAAAACACTGGAAACATGAAAACAATGAAATTAATTGAGCCAATCATGACATTTGTCCTACACATATCAAGGAGATTTGAAAGTGTTTCAAGATTTCCTGATAGATTTACTCCTAGAAAGTAGTCAAGATTATATTGACCATGGATGTGATCGTAGGACTTTTGATGAGAGGATGTTGGACATCTATTTGGGACATTGGCAAAATGCCATGAGATTTGAAATAGACTTCATGTACTCTGATATGGTATGGACCTTAGTATATCATTTCGAGGGAATTGTTCACATTGGCTACGAATGGATCTACAAGCAAAAGTGTTGGAACCGAAGAGGGGGGGGTGAATGAGGTTCCTTGGCTACTTAGCGTTTTAAAATGAATTTGCAAAAAGTCGAGTTTGCGCTCGGAAGACTTCAAGTCAATCGATAAATAAACAATATGAAGAAATAAATAAATGCGTAATATAAATAAAGCAATAAAGAACACGAGAATTTGTTATAGAAGTTCGGCGATGAATCGCCTACGTCTCCTCTTCCCGGCTAGAAAACGTCGAACCGAGGTTCCACTAGAACAACTTTGATCTTGGCCTTAAGGGCTCCAAGTTAGCCACAACACACTCTTCCCGAGTAACACACTCTTCACGAGTCTTCTTGGCCTTAAAGGCTCCAAGAATAGCCACACACAAACTCTTCCCGAGTTACCCACACTCTTCACTAGTCTTCTTGGCCTTAAGGGCTCCAAGGATAGCCACACACTTGCACCAACTTCACTTGTTGATGTCTTATACAATTTCCAACTTGCGTCGGTGTTGGAGGACCTTACAATAAATCAAATAACACATTCACGGTGTAACAACACGAAGAATCAAAAGTTCTCTCACAAGAAATAAATTACAAACTCCAATACAACATAAATGCATGAAGTTTGCAATGCTAGAATGATTTAGATGGAGCAAATCTTTCTTGTAGTGTACCCTCTTGTTTCTTGTCTTCAAATTGATCCAAAACATCCATATTTATAGTGTAGAAGGCTCTCAAGGCTCCTTCTAGCCGTTGCTACACATAAGGCTTGAATCACTCCAAGATCGCCTCGCACATCGCCTCGGGCAATCACCATCGCCACGTTCTAACGGTTGAAATCTTTCACACATCGCCTCAGGCGATTGTCACCAAAAATCAATGCCGTAGCTTTAGATGATCATAAATTTTCATCGCCTCAAACGAAGTCTCCATCACCTCAAACGAACCATGCATCGCCTCAGGCGATCTAGCCATCGTCTCAGGCGATCTCTCAATGCGCGTGGTCCTCCGCGTCACTTCAGTTGATGGGCGTGGCGATGTCTCCCTTGGCTGCCATCGCCTGGGGCGATGATCACCATCGCTGGGGCGATCCGCCCAATCCTTGCATATTTTGATTTCCTTCAAACAATCCACTTTTCAACCATTTAAACATGTACACTAAGTAGACACATTAGTATAACAAACACAAGTTTTATTGATCATCAAAACTCATAAATAATTCAGAGATAAATTAAGCATTAAACTCAACAATGTGTTTAATGCTCAACAATCTCCCCCTTTTGATGATCACAAAACCTGATAAACTTGTAAATGAAATATGAGTAAACAAGACTCCCCCTTAACAAATGCATAGCACATACAAGTTTTACCAATTACAGCATAATACAAAAACTCTCCCCCTCAAACCATGCATGTATTAAGCTTCAAGTTTATCACAAAATTCTACCCCTTTTGTGATAATCAAAAAACACAAAGTTCTAATAAACATATCACAATATGTTGACACATAGCCATATTTTAACAATTAACACATGTTCCTCATCAAGCATGTAGTCATAACAATCATAAGATTAAAAGGCAATCCTCAAATACGTACTTTGGTCTGACGGCATTTAGAGGAAGACAAACATGCGTTTAAGGCTTTAAACAATAATGAATTCTAAATGTGCAAAGTGTGCATATGTTCCATAAAGAATTCAAGCAATCGTGCCCAATAAACATTAAATAGCTCAACGCATCATTATAAACAATTGATAAGTTAATGAGAGTAAAACCATTGAGGCCATAGAAACAATAAAGTTAAATGAAAATCTTAAGCCATATTTCTATGATCCAAGATTGAGCATCTAAACAATTAAAGCATGCTTTATCACATTTAATTATATTGCACATTTCATATTCAAAGTGGATTCATGGCACAAGATATTTACCATAATGAGTTAAGCATAAATCATGCATTAAAACAATTTAAATATACATATGCTAATGGGAAATACATTTTACTATCAATGAATATTGAGCTTCATTATTTACTGGTCACAATTAATTTGTGACAATGAAATTTTGAAATTGCTCTTATTAAATATAATTAGCTCCCCCCTAAATATGATATCATAATAATGTACATAAAATTCAATTTCCCAAAGATCACCTTCAAAGTAATTGAATTTCACCACATAATTATAATATTCAATTCAAAGAATATTAACCAAGCAAAAAGAGCTAATTATGCTACTATGATGTTCAAAATAAATTTACCTTGGATGATACGAATGAGTTCATATCACCGGTCATTTACCTCGTGCTTCCTCTATTGTGGTGCATAAGATGATTTCCTCCCTTGAGGTGCTAGTTCCTTCATCACATCTCCCTTTGTTGTTCCTCAAAACAAGTTAACAATTGGAGGATCTTTGGTACCCATTTTATTTTTGGGTCCTTGCGAGTTAGCTTTCATCGATGCATTTGGAATACATTTCCACCATTTGTTTGGTTGGTATTGATTTTTAACAAATCTACATTTGTTTCTTATATGACCAACCTTGCAACAATAAGTGCAAGTAGGGGAATTATGCTTAGCTTTAGCCAACAAGTTTGAAAAAGTTTTAGAGTCCGGCTTTATCGACGTTATATCGCTGCAAGCCAAGCAATTCTTCCAATTTTAAGCTACTTTCACTAAACTTGCAAAAGGATTTCTTCAATGAACTTAATTCATTTATAATGAATTGTTTTCTTCATCTATCTTGGCTAACTCAAGTTTGAGCAATTTGTTACTCATCTTGTTTTGCCAAGAACATCAATTAACTCATTATATGTTTCTAATAACTCATCAAAAGATGGTACATCATCGTCACTTTCCTCTTCTTCGTCATTTGCATCATCTTTGGCCATGAGACAAAGGTTTGTTGCTTCTTTTTCATCGGAGTCACTATCACTCCATGTGGCCATTAAAGCTTTCTTCTTCCCTTTATCCTCATCCTTCTTCCTAGGACATTCATTAGCATAATGACATTTATATTGACAATTATAACATGTTACCTCTTGTTTGGAATCATGTTTGGTGGCACCGGAGGTCTTTGGCTTGTTGTATTTGTTGTAGAATTTCTTGAACTTTCTTGTGAACAAGATCATCTCTTCATCATCTTCATCATCAGATTGTTCTTTCCTCCCGACCAAGGCTATCCCCTTTCTTATGGATCCATCTTCCTCCTTTAATCCCTTCCGGGTTGACACTTCAAGCTCATGAGTCACTAAGATTCCATGGAGTTCATCAAGATCATATGATGCACTATCTCCTTTGTTGGATTCAATGATAGCCGTCCTCTTGGCATCACATTCTTGTGGTAAGGCTCTAAGGGCTCTTCTCCATATTTTCTTTGGAGGATACTTTTCTCCAAGTTGGGCAAGCTCATTGATGATTTGAGTGAGCCTTCTAAACATTGAGTCAACATTTTCTCCGGACTCCATCTCAAATATTTCATATTTGATTTGTAGTAGATCTATCTTTGTCTCCTTTATTTGATTGGTTCCCTCATGACAAATTTGAAGTTTGTCCCAAATCTCCTTGGCGGTTGAGCACATCGAAATCCGGTTGTACTCCTTCATATCTAAAGCACAATGCAAAATATTAATAGATTTAGCATTTGAGAAATTAAAATCATATCTGCCCTTGTAAAGTCGTCCATTTCTTTGGGAACATTCCTTCCCTCAACTTCCTTTAAAGGAATATGTGGACCTTTTACTATTATCTTCCATAGGTCATAATCTACGGATTGAATATATGGAGAAATTCTATTCTCCAATATCCGTAGTTATCTCCCGTGAAGAGCGAGGTCGATTGACCTTGAGCAAACTCATTTGCTAGATTAGCCATATAAAAATTTTGATTTAAAACAAAAATCAAATGGCTCTGATACCACTTGTTGGAACCGAAGAGGGGGTGAATGAGGTTCCTTAGCTACATAAGCATTTTAAAATGAATTTGCAAAAAGTCGAGTTTGCGCTGCGGAAGACTTCAAGTCAATCGATAAATAAACAATATGAAGAAATAAATAATGCGTAATATAAATAAAGCAATAAAGAACACGAGAATTTGTTATATAAGTTCGGCGATGAATCGCCTACGTCTCCTCTTCCCGGCTAGAAAACGTCCAACCGAGGTTCCACTAGAACAACTTTGATCTTGGCCTTAAGGGCTCCAAGTTAGCCACAACACACTCTTCCCGAGTAACACACTCTTCACGAGTCTTCTTGGCCTTAAGGGCTCCAAGGATAGCCACATACAAACTCTTCCCGAGTTACCCACACTCTTCACGAGTCTTCTTGGCCTTAAGGGCTCCAAGGATAGCCACACACTTGCACCAACTTCACTTGTTGATGTCTTATACAATTTCCAACTTGCGTCGGTGTTGGAGGACCTTACAATAAATCAAATAACACCTTCACGGTATAACAACACGAAGAATCAAAAGTTCTCTCACAAGAAAAAAATTACAAACTCCAATACAACACAAATGTATGAAGTTTGCAATGCTAGAACGATTTAGATTGAGCAAAGCTTTCTTGTAGTGTACCCTCTTGTTTCTTGTCTTCAAATTGATCCAAAACATCCATATTTATAGTGTAGAAGGCTCCCAAGGCTCCTACTAGCCGTTGCTACACATAAGGCTTGAATCACTCCAAGATCGCCTCAGACATCGCCTCGGGCGATCACCATCGCCACGTTCTAACGGTCGAAATCTTTCACACATCGCCTCAGGCGATGTACTGATCACCTCAGGCGATCGTCACCAAAAATCAATGCCGTAGCTTTAGATGATCATAAATTTTCATCGCCTCAAACGAAGTCTCCATCGCCTCAAACAAACATGCATCGCCTCAAGCGATCTCTCCATGCGCGCGGTCCTCGGCGTCGCTTCAGTCGATGGGCGTGGCAATGTCTCCCTTGGATGCCATCGCTTGGGGCGATGATCACCATCGCCTGGGGCGATCCGCCAAGTCCTTGCATATTTTGATTTCCTTCAAATAATCCACTTTTCAACCATTTAAACATGTACACTAAGTAGACACATTAGTATAACAAACACAAATTTTGTTGATCATCAAAACTCATAAATAATTTGGAGATAAATTAAGCATTAAATTCAACAATGCGTTTAAGGCTCAACAAAAAGCTTGGAGTATATGGGAACGTAGCGACCTTCGAAGCTTAACTGGTGGTAAGAGGTTATTCCCATAAGCAAAGAGTTGTCTATGAGGAACTTTTCATCAGTTATGATGCTATAGTCTGTTTGGATTTTATTATTTATATCTTTATATTATGAATATGAGATATGACAGGTGATTGTGAACACAACATTTCTCAATTGTGACATTGAGGTAAAAATGTAACAGCCAAAGTTGTTCACAACTTCTGGGAGTAAGCAAAATGTTTGCAAACTCCAGAGGTCCATTTATAGGCCTAAGAAGGCATCCCGAAGTTAGAACATCCATTTTGATAACATTAGCAAAGTGTTTGGTTTTGTTAAAAATCCGGAAGTGACATGTGTGTACAAAAGGGTTTGTGGGAGCGCGGTTACATTTGTAGTGCTTTAAATCGATTATATCATACTCATTGTGAATGAAATTGGATTAATCAATTAAAGCATGATTATCTACTAATTTCTCCTTGAAAGATTTGAGAGAAGCATCTCATATGCTTTGCATAAAGATCTATAGGGATGGATCTATGATGAAGCTTGAGTTCTCTCAATCTACATACATAAACACTGTGATAAAATGTTTAGCATGGAATAGTCGAAAACTAATTACTTCCCAATATGTTATAGTATTCATCTCTCGAGGTCAATAAGTCATAATATTGATGAGGAGAGAGAAATATGATAATGGTACCTTATGTTTCGACTATTAATAGCATAATGTATGCTATGTTATGTACTCGGCTTGATGTGGAATATGCTTTTAGCATAATGAGCAGACGTCAGACAGATCTCGGTGAAGGTCATTGGAAAACTGTGAAAATAATCCTCAAGTATTTATGAAGAACTTATGATATCTTCATGATTTTTGGATCTGTTAGTGAAGAAATAAAAGTTGAATGCTAAGTTGATGCTATTTTTCAGTCGAATGTAGGTGATTCAAAATCGATTTCGGATTTGTATTTAAGCTGAATATTAGTATTGCCTCTTGGAAATGTTCCAAGCAAGATACCACATCGGATTCCACCACTGAAGCTGAAATGCATTGCAGCATATGATGCAGCAAAAAAACAGTTTGGATATGAAATTGCATCCAAGAAATGTGTATAATTTCTAGTGCGATTGACACAGTCCATGTGTACTGTGACAACATTTGAGCTATTACGAATAGCCAAGATCTCATCAGAATCCAAACAGAATCCAAACATATATTGAGAAAATATCATCTAATGAGATAGATGATATATGTGACATCATTATCGAGAGAGTTGCTTCAACAGAAAATTATAGCAAATCCACTGGCAAAGCGTTTACGACCATTTATGTCTATCAGACATCTTGGGAAAATGGTATTGAGACCAAAATGAGTAGTTGGCTTTGGGAAAGTGAAAGATATTGTTGTCATATGTGATTTAAGTAAATCAATAGTTGCTTGATTGTACTTGTAATCTTATTATGACAAATCTTTGTTTGAATATTAATATATATGTCACTTCTTCAACTGTTTACCCATGCATCATGATGCATTAATGAAGTCATTGAGATTGCTATAGTCTATATGATGTGGTTACTCATATGATGGTGACCATGTAATACATTCTCGACTACGATTTCTAAATGTTCATGGTCGATGAGCCTTCGAGGATGGGATATCGATATATGCTCAATAGATACTGGTATTCATGATGTGTCTAGTGTAGTGCACGTGTTTCATCAACGTTCGCTTGGAGAAGTCATCAAACATGAATAGGTGCTCATTAGGAATGAGTTCAAATGAACGACCCTACTCTGAATTCTGTAAGTGTTTACCATTTGTCGAGTATATAATTCCTAGTCATAGTTGTACACCATTACTCCTCATGACCCAAGACGTTATTGAGGTCTTGACAGATAATTGTATACTTTGATTTAATGACTGATCACATGTTGGTCATAAAGTTGTTATTTTGGGTATTCAGGAATGTTGTCAGAGACCTATGATTGTCGTTGGGGATTCACCACTAGTCTTGATGAACCCTGATGTCCTATGTGTTTTTCTGTATATGATTCGAGGAATCTCTGGCCAGAGTGAGTAGTGCTTGTAAGAAATGTGTTTTCATATACGCACACAATGAATTATATACGTGAAACAAATAGATAGTTATTGAACTCATAAGGGGTCTCGGCCAATCAATGCCCTAGATTCAATCGGGGCATATTGAGTGAAATGAATGCACTGCACGTTAACTATGACTGACAGGTTCTCGTACGTTGCTAGTCATTTGTATCTATGTCTTCATAAAGTGCAGATGCTAAGCGTTACCCATGATCGGTAGGTTATTGCTGGAATTATATTTCTGCCAGTGTCTATTAAAATAGTTTAATTGATATGACAATGTGTATTTCAGGGTAAGCCCTTGCTTGACTTCTAAAATCACAACGGTTGTGATCCTACTGCTATGATACACTTGAGTCTCGTTGGGTCACAATCAACATGTCGTCGATCTGTCGATGAGAATTGAGACTTAAATGTTAGTGCTCAAATTGTGTGATTTAGAAGAGATGAATTTAATATTTGAAAGCTCCTAACTTTAGTGGAGTTTCTATTTTTGAAA
Organism: Haberlea rhodopensis; assembly: GCA_907163345.1. NCBI lineage: Eukaryota > Viridiplantae > Streptophyta > Magnoliopsida > Lamiales > Gesneriaceae > Haberlea > Haberlea rhodopensis. Next base: position 29,359,322 of record CAJQUN010000003.1, on the reverse strand, counting down.
ATGTTGCATTTATAGAAAGTTCTAAACTTAAAACGTTTGACATATTTATGTATCATAATTATGTACATTGGTAGTAAATCAAGTTATTCAATTGGATTGAGTTGCTTGTATTACGCGTTTGTAGTTTTATGTTGGCTTTGTGGTAAGTGTGAGATTGTTAGCATAAATATCCTGCAAGCCAAATGTTGTCCCGATGGGCTTTATGAACACTAGCCTAATTAGCTGCATTACAACTATAAATATGTTAGTCATATCTAGGGTTATTGCGAACCTATATCTCCAATCAATTCACTTTATCTTATAAAAGTTCATACCAAACTACCGATGCTGAGCTTGTAGATATGGCCAGGTTGATTGGACTTGAGAGATCACCGCTATCGAATTTACATCGGTGAATGGTAATCTCTTTTTCGTGCATTTATATTTTATATTTGCATGTTTAATATATGAATCAAGCGTCATCGAACCATCATCGAGTTCTGTTTATGTTATTTTTCGTTGTGTTTAGATCTGATGCTAGGAGGGAAACCCAACACCCCCACCACCACCCCAATCTTCATCTCCACTATTCCAGTGGTCGCAGCATCAAGATACAAACAACCCTAATCACCCCCAACTTGAAGTCTTTTCCATTCAGCAGGGACCCACTAACTTGGATAGCCATGTTCTGATTGTACATGGCATAGGCTTCAGCTCTTTTGCTTGTCGCAAAGTTATTAAGTTTTTAGGTCTTAGAAATGTCCACGCCATGGCTCTTGATCTTCCGGGCTCAGGGTTGTCGGATAAATCTTATGTTGTGGTCGAGGAGAATGTGGGCGGGAATGATTTTTCGGCAGAATGTGGACGGTTTATATGGAGATAAAGGAGAAGGACCTGTTCTGGGGATTTGATCAGCTTGTTGAGCAAGGTATGTGAATTTTGAGGAGAATGATATTCTGTTTCAAAGAAAGAGAGGATTAAGTATATTAAATTAGGTGGTGGAGAAATGGGTAGGGTGTTTGGCGAGGTGGTGGATTCGATGGGATTAGCCCCTGTGGACTTGGTTTGCACGTTTCTGCATTTGGGTTGAGTGCCAATTGGGTTTCGTAAAAGCGAGGATTAATTAGAAATTTATAATTGTTGTGGTTCTTGTCTTCTTGATGGTGTGCCAAGCGGAACAACATGGCCACTTTGGACTTTGGAAATGCCTTGGTGAGGCAAATAGTGTTGCGGTTTAAGTTCGTGTTTGAGACAGTTCTTGCAATGTGTTGTATGAAGTCAGGTGATGCACCAGAGGTTGAGGCACATATGATTCTATTGAAGGGTATAAATGGGGGAAGAGCAGTTGTTGGTATGGGGAAGAAGCTGAATTTTAGCTTTGATTTGTCTGAATGGAGCAGCCTAAAAACAACAACAACAACAACAACAAAGCCTTTAATCCCAATGAATTGGGGTGACTATATGAACAATGGAGAGAATCAAGTCGGGTCGGACACATGCTCAGTCTTCTCCAAACGCTTAATCGGTCAACATATCTTCTGTAATCCCCTTGCACTCCAAGTCTTTGCGTATAACTTCGAGCAATGTCTTCTTCGGTCGTCCTTTCGCTCTCGTGAACTGGCCAAAATCCATGGACTCCACTCGATGCACAGGTGCACTGCTGGGCCTACATCGAACATGACCAAACCAACGTAAGCGGTTTTCTTGCATCTTCTCTTCCATACAAGCTACGCCTACTTCAGCTCGAATATCTCCGTTCCTTATTTTATATCTTCTGGTCTTACCGCACCTCCAACGAAGCATACATATCTCTGCCACACTCATATTTTGGATGTGATTCCTCTTGAGTGCCCATCATTCCATCTCATACAACATTGCGGGTCTAACAACAGTTCTATAAAACTTTTCTTTCAATTTCAACGGGATTTTACTATCGCATAGAACTCCGATGACGTTTCTCCATTTCAATCAGCCAGCCTGAATCATGTGGTTAACGTTATTGTTAATCTCTCCATCATTTTGGATAACTGAACCTAGATATCGAAATTTGCTGCTCATCGATACCTCTTGACCACCGAGTGCTACTACACCGGAATCCCGAAAAGAACGATGACTAAAGTAGGCGCCATAATAGATTGATTTGGTCTCGTGGGTGGTCTGACTTATGGATGACTAAGGGCCGCCATATTGCTGATACCATTCCTCAGGCTACACTTGTCAAACATTCTGGAGGACGATGGACCCAGGTGAGAGTCCGGTATACATGCTTTAATTAATTTCACTGGCGTAAAATTCCTCCAATAGTTTGTTTCCTTGTGAATCTTTGGGGTATAGTGCATTGACAAGCTTGTTGTTCCATTATTTTATGATATGAAATTGCTAGTGATCACAGTTATTTAAAGTGTGGCATTGAATTTGCGATTGATTTTTGGGTAACATTTTGGAGGACAAAACAGAACCGGAACAGATTTCCTGGAACAAATAGATTACGTGATGCATCTAGCAGTATACATTGGGAGTGCACACTAATGAACATATTCTATGTTGTCTCACTAAATTTTACCTTAGGAGTTGAAATCTTTGATGAAATCAGCTTGTATTCTTCACCAAAATTGTCACCCTCTTGGCAGACGGTAGGACAAAACAGACAATGGTGAACTTTTCTTATGTTCTGTCACTTAATTTTTGTTCTGCCTTAAAAAAAATTAGTGAAATTGGCACGGATTCCCCACCAAAATACTCAGCCTCTTGAAAAACATCATCATGTGCTTGTGCATGTACCTCAAAGCCTGGACAACTTAAGAACAAAGACACCAGTTTTTTAATATTTGTCGACTTTCCCTTTCCATGGTAATTCTTGCATAATTCATGCTAACTGGTTGAAGAAACCTCACCTTCATGCAAAATGATGCTTCACAAGCATTTATGCGACACTGATTTCAAATGTTATTTTGTTCTAGAATGTTGAAAAGGATTAACTTAGTATAAGACTAACATAATTTTACTAGTATGTTTTGGCACCGTGCAAGGCACGGTGCCAGGGACAAACTTACTGGGCAAGCACTATCGTCCCGTAATAAAATAATACTCGACTGCAACAATAAAAAACGAAAATGGGTATGCTCACCTAGCAGTAGGTTGAAGCTGAGGGCTCTTCTCCAACTTGGACAACAATTCAATCAACGTATCCGGCTTACTAATGGTATATTCAAATGTATCATCTCTCTTCAACTGTTTCAAACCTTTAACCAAAATATAATGGCGTAGAAGTTGGCCATGCAAGTTCAATATTAAAATAACTCTAGATCATATATTAAAGGATGATAGCAATGACTGTAACTACAAACAAACAAGTGCATCAAGACATAAGATTGTTAGTTCTTAGCAGGGGCCAAGATATCCCAAAAAGAAAATTATCAGATAAAAGTGCATCACCGCAGTAGGCGATATCCTATAGCGCATCAAAAGGTTTACTCTAACAGACAGCAAAACTAAACAAAAGTCGTCTTCAAGAGTTTTCAAAATGATAATGGTTCATTATAGAGCAAACATGTGTTCGGTATGTCATGGTAGGAGATGACATGCATAGCTAGTCAAATTGCTTGGCTTTAATGATTCTTCCCCTTGCAGACTTTTTTGTTTTGGTCACTTCGTAGGCATCATCTGCATTGGGCAAGGCATCAAAATCTTTAACGGTTATAGGAAAAGCCCAGAAAAAAAAACAATATGATGTATGATAGATGGACAGAATGAAAAATAACCTTCGATGGGACTGTCAGCTTGGTCGAGCGTCTGAGCATCTTGGAGGTTGTCTTCTGAGTCGTCATCATCAGTGATGACGCGATGCAAGAACCTCTTCCGTGTTTGTTTTTTGTGAGCGCGCCCAACTACATAAGAATTTCTTTGGGTTACATAGATAGGGCCACTTTTCATCGTAATAGCTTTTTATGCCAAAGAAACATAGAATTAAGTAGGTTATTTATCGGTGATGTCGAAGCTAAATTCAGCTGGACTGCGAGGAAGATTACCTTTTTCTGACTTCACGAGTAGAGGCTTGTCGGTTTTTTCCGATCGACTAAATTTTCTCCAGTTGTGGGTCGAACATGTGCATTTGTTAATAGGACACGAGCATTGTTTGGATGGACGAGATCTAGAAATACACATACACAACATTGTAATATATTTCCAAGTAATATGTGAGCGATATTGTGTATGTATGAATTTTAAAGGAAGACAAATATTTGAAAGGTGGTAACCTAAAAGAGGCATACCGTCATCAGAAGAAACAATGTCATGTAAATCGATGGTCGGCAGCTCGGGTTCCTCAAATGACACAACACCTGTAATATATGAAGAACACCGTTTTGTTGCAATGTTATTTCTAGCCACTTGTCCAACTAAGAAGTGCCACTATAATTAAAATCAAGACAATTTGGTAGCAACCACTCACTTGGATCATACGCCAGACTGTCTTCCCCAACCTTGTTTTTCCCCTTTTTGATAAGGCGTCTCCGAACCGAAACAGCCCCTATGTAAAACATTCAAGGCAAATTTAATAAACCCGTCGATTACATATTGGGATGCTATTGTATTTCTTTTTTTCCTAGTATAAAAGGACAACCTATCTCACAAACATCCGCTGTTTTTCCCGTCTCAACGCCTGTAGGCTCATTGGGTGGTGGCGTTATTGCCAATCCGAAATCGAGCTTCCTTTTGTTGATCTTGCGCCCTCTGGGAAAGCATATAAAACATTTTGTGTAGAATAGAACGAGACCAACATGTATTGAACAAATGGCCAACAAGACAAACGTACCTTGTAATTCTTGGGTGGAAGCCATAGTAGTAGACAAGTATTTAATGGGGCTTGGTGTTGGCGGTAGGGCAGGCCTTGCAAGGTTGTCCACATATTCCAGAGCTAGTAAGCTATACACGATGATTTCTTTGGCATTGCGCCCGCTAAATAGGCTCGAGCGTATCTTCATGAATACTTCGTGATCCTTTAAGCCCTGTCTAACAAGAGCAACTGGAGGTGCCCCGTCCTGAGGAAGGAAGCACATGTTGGATAATTCAACATTCTGCTGAAAGATTCAATAAAGTAAAGGACCAGCAAGCTTTACTGATATGACCTGCAAAGTTTTGTTGTAGAAATCTTCCGCAGACATTCCAATGATTAGGTCTCCTTCTTTGCCAAACACCGTGACATCGAGTGAGCCAGTACGATCAGAAACTTTGAGGCAGAATCGAAATCTACAAGTAAAAAAGTAACCCATGAAAAACGCCGAAAGACAATGATATAATGAAAAAATGTGAAGCTAAAACCTCGGTGGCAATTAGTACCTGGGTTTTGCTATCTTTTTTGCATTACATGTCTTACAAGTGAAAACAGAATTGTAGTCGGCGTTAATTCCACAGCGGCATTCTTCACATCCCATGTAAACAAAGCTTTGGGACGCGTCGTCCAAGCAAGCTTTGACCCTGATATTATATCTGCCCGGCTGAGAAATGGAAACCGTAAGAGAAGAATATCCATTGAGCATACAAAAAGGAGATTAGGCGCAGATCTTGGATGTTTTTTAAAACCTTTTCAAGTTGAAGCACTTCAGAGACAGTGTTGATCGGTAAGGGTTGTCCTCCTTTGACATTGATCTTCTCCTCGAAAAATCCACCCCTTTCCACGACATCGTCAATGAGAAGTTTTTCCTTGGTCCGCCTATGAAAAGAAAATGGAGCCATGGGAAATTTAATATATTATAAACACACGAAGCGTGTTATTGTAATGTAAATATGTAAGAAATGGGTGACAGGATCATTACCAAGTCTGTAGGTCAGAGAAGCATTCATTGTCCATCTGTTCAAGAACAACTGAAGATGAAGTCGAGCTAAGATACAAACCTACAAATGATAGTTCATTGATTATGTAAGGAAATAGAATAACAATCGTAAGACGCAACATAAATTATAAGTTCGAAAATCAAATAGTAGGGAGTTAACCGTAGTATCCTTTCACCAGAAAATTGAGGAGGGTGAGGGCAGGCCGCTTGTAGCAGTCATCTAAAATGGCAAACAGTTGCGGAGTAACAGCGTCTCCCCATAGAGTAACGACAAATGGGGTAAATCTAGCAAGATATAAAGTCGATAAACTGAACATGCTTGGGAGTAAGCTAAAATTAAGAGCAAAACCTATAACGGAAGAAAAACTTACCGTGGGTCAATCGCCGCATATTCATGCAGAACTTGTGTCTGGCTCTGCGTAGTAATTTTCCTGGGGGCCCTTTTCGCAATGATCACGCATACGGTACCTAATCAGAGGGGGTTAGTCGTCGAGGGGATTGAGGAGATTACTATTAATCACTGTGTTGCCCGAAAGTCATATCCGAAAACACGTCGACCACTTACTAATCAGTTTTTTTGACTCCAAGTACGCAATAAATTTTTCAGACCCGATGAAACTTGGGCGAAATGAGGATGGAGAAATGGCGCCATCAACAACAGGTACGACCGAAGTATGTGAGGTGATAGTCCATTGGTATGGACTACTAACCAGGTCGTTCTTGTACATATCTTTTACTTTGGTGACCTGAGCATTTGAGATCGTATATGTCTTCGATTCTTCCAGAGAATATTTGTATAAGTCAACATCAGTCTTGAAAATTATGGCCTCCACCGTGTCACCCTAGCACAAAACACCAGGCAAAGCAATAAATATATGACTGTCATCAATAAGCATGAAAAGTGACATGAATTACTTGAAAGAATTACCGTTTCGTCAGCAAGAATCATCTTTTGGTATTTCGTTGGCGAGAATATCGCGGTTTTCACCCCAAGCTTGCTCACGACACGTACCTTCGCTGACCATCTATTTGTCTCGGTAGTTATTGATCTAATAGGCATTATATTTTCACCCATTTTCGACCTGTCGTTAAATAAGACTGAAGCAATCGTGGATGGGTGGTGCAATACTTCCACACAAACAGGGGTGCCGATATTGAAGCGGTGCCGATATTGAATGGGGCAAAAACATAAAGCACAAGAAATATGTAATGCTCAGCACATGAGATGGCCCGAAACAATGCAAGCGCAAGCTTGTAAAAAGTTTGTAAAGGGCAAATAAGTTGTAAATCAAGGTTGGCGACCCCCCCTCCACCCTCCCCTTCCGACCAAAAAAAACATGCATGTATTGAGTTAATTTTGTGCGCGTAAGGTACCCATCTTCACATGGCGGCATTTAGAATCTCTTTGTAAACAACATTCTTAGTTTGACAGTGTGTGGTAAAGATTGCAGTTGATGGTTTGATCAAGACTTTGACGGAGCTACTACATCTGACCCTAGAAAGTGCGACATATAGTTGACCATGTGAGAAGACAGGTTGGGGCAAGCAAATCCCAACCTTATCAAGTGTTTGCCCTTGGGCCTTGTTAATACTCATCGCGAAACAAAGGCGTATAGGGAATTGATGTCGCTTAAAAGGTATGGGACATCTAAGATTATCAGAAGTTTCCAATGGTATCCTCGGGATGAAGACAAATTTTCCGGTGTACTCGCCAGACGCTATGACAGACCCAATAACTTTTTTTCCCAAATCACGGCAGATGAGACGTGTGCCATTGCATAGGCCTTCAGATGGATTAATATTGCGCAGTAGCATGATAGGGCTATTTTTTTTCAAGCGAAGCACATGAGGAGGCAAACCTGGTGCAGAGACCCCATTTAAGAAATCTTGGTATTGGCATTGTTGGTGTACGTTTTTTGTTATGTCAACGCTGATATATTCGACAATTTCTCCGGGAAATTTGTCAATCATGGCATTGTTTATGCTCTCCATGCAATCATTCTTGGGTGTTAGTATAGCTCTGTCGATAACCGAGAAAGGATCCTTATAAACATCATCGAAGGAAGGAAAAACTGCGCTGATGAGATAGTCTAGTGGCTCGTCGCAATCGACGTATGGCAAGCACATATTTGTTGGCAATGTGATTTCATCTTTGAGATTTAGTGGTTCTGTTCCATCGCCGATGCGTAATAAGAGCTCTGTAAAAAATGGGTCTTCTCGGGCGCGCATATTCTGGAGTAGGTGGATTTTTTGAACCTTAGGCCACAAAGGGGAATTGACAAGGCATGAATCGACCGCATCTTCACGGGATCCACCGACTACAACTGGGATTGTCTGCCTGAAATCTCCACCAAAAACAATTGTCTTGCCTCCAAATAATTGTGGATTATCCGTAAGATCGCGCAATAAAACATCCAAAGCTTCAATACATCTTCGGTTGGCCATTGAAGCCTCGTCCCAAATAATTAGCTTTGCCGATAGAATAAGCTGTGCATGGAAGCTTTGTTTTTTTATTGCGCAAGAGATTGATTGGTCAACTATGGTCGGAAGTTTGAATCGTGAATGGGCAGTCCGGCCACCAGGCAGTAGCGAGGCTGCAACGCCTGAAGATGCAACTGAGAGGGCAACACCACGGGTCTTCCTGACAATAGCCAGCAACGTGCGATATAGGAAAGTTTTCCCTGATCCCCCGGGGCCATCGATGAAAAAAGCACCCCCATTTGGGTCATCGACACACGCCATTATAGAATCAAAGGCCTCTTGTTGTCTTGAATTTAGCTTGTGCACAGCGTTCAATTCCTCCTCAGTCACGGAGATGCTAAGCTCATTCTCGTAATCTTTGTTCCGCATCTCGACCTCATTAACCCAAGTCTTAAACGGCACGAGATTGAAATCATCCACGGTTTTACCTATCGATTGGAGGAAGACATCAATCGAGCGTAGAGCACGATCGAATGCAACATGTTCCTGGCGATCGAAAGTCGATAAGAAATCCTCAGAAAGGTGTAGTTTAAATTCTTCCCAAAGGGTGGCAGGGTTTGAAGGAAGGTTGTAAACAAGGATAGTTGCAAATAAACGGCGCAATGTATATGGGACTTGATAAGTTGACGCCTCTTCTATGGACGCGCGAATGTCGTTATCTGCATCAAGTAGCCCACGTTGCATTGCAGCCTCCCGGAAGTTTGGGAAGAGTACACCGTTGTGGGTCCTCAAATATTCAAATGAAGTGGGTGCCCTGACATGACTCAACAACAACCTCAAATAGTATCGTTCGGTCTCGACGGGGCTCACCGTCACAAGTCGCCCAAGGGTAGTGCCACGATTACGATAAGACCATTCCTTGTGTGTAGTCTTCCAGACAAAGTGCTTAGGGAATTCACGATAAAGCAAGTCCATGGCGCGTACGTCTGAATGCGTCGCATTCATCAAGAAGAACTGTGTCAATTGGGTTTTCGAATTGTTGGGGTTCGACAAGATGTTGTCTAAGGTTCGGGCAGCATGAAAAAAGATATAATGAGAATTCGGGAGATGAACATGAAGCTGAATAACAGCGGGGCTCATCTCGTAAAGTGTATAACCATAAATGCGCAACATAGCCTCTGGAGCACAAAGCCAACGTGCAGATTGGAAGTCATGTATCTCGTCCATGTTGTCTGGCGCAGCATTGGCAACTACATTGTAAGCAACTTTGTCGTTCCCTTTACACACATATTTATACAGGTACTTAACGACCTTGACATCTGCACAGATCTCAACATTAATGTGGCTGTCGAATTTCGCAAGTAGGTAAGGATTGTATGGAATTACCCAGCGATTGTCCAATAGCTTCCTCCTGGCGAGGACTATTCGGTTATTGTCTCGGCGTCTGTACGCAGGGTAAGAGTCAGTGCGATGTGAAGTTGACTGAACGAATTCTCTTGGGTAGTGGTTTTTGCAAGATCCCCCCCTCATGCAGACGTTTGTTGGGTTTAACTCCCCACAAGGACCATGCAACATGTGTTTGGAAACACATGAGTGAAGATGAGGATCAGTTGAAGGGTCGGGGATTTCGGCGGTGACGAATCGATCATAGGCATCAACGGAAGTAACTTTGTATTTGTTTTTCAAAATAACGAGCCAATGCACGTGAGGCAGACCTCTTTTTTGAAACTCGACAACATACAAGTAGGCAGCTACTTTCCCAAAGATTTGTTTATCCACGATCTCGTCCTTCAATTCTTCGTTCTTTGCTCGGAAGACCCTCGCAAGTAAATCAGCGTGATTATGTGCATGTTCGCCAGGCAGAAGTTCGTCTTGTATCTCTAACCAATTTGGGTTGCACGTCATTGTTATGAAAAAATCAGGCCGCCCGAACGTTGTGACTAAGGCAAGCGCATTCATGTAGCGCCGCCGGAGATCCCTGGGACCGCCTAAGAACGAAGCTGGTAGTACTGTGCGTAGCCCGATGGACCTGCCATAGGAAATTCCATCACATGCCATACTATCAACAATACCTTGAAAAGACTCTGATCGGATATCGCTTTGCGCCTGTGCTTTACGGAAGTAATCTAATCGCTGGGTCTCAATTTTTACGTACATGTCGATTTGATATTGCTGAATAAGACGCCCCGTGCGCAGTATGTTGGTGATGTCGTCACGGCGCAGTTGAAATCTGTAACAATAGAATTCTCGGGCGGCAACATTTCTTCGATTATCCCGATTGCGATCCAAATCTGGAAGAGAAATGTGCAATATGTTTAGAACAATTTAAACAACAAAGTTACACATGAACGGAAATAGGTTAAGCGAAGGGGAATGGGTAAATAAAGAAAGACTTACTTGCTTGCTCAGCGATCAGTAGGGACGAACCGGAAATGTGTTGGTCTGGCAGGAGCGAAGATAGATCCTCACCAGGCGCCAATAGACCTGGATCGAATGCATGAGAAGTAGAGCGTTCTTTTAGGATTCCAGTGTGCCAACCAGGCTCTCCGTATGGAAACAACAACGGATATTGAAGAGGGTCGTAACAACCATAATAGTAGTGAATGAATTGTGTGCCATCTGATTTTGTGTACACACGTACGTCATGTGGACGTTCTGAAGGAGCATCAGTTAACTCATTCCAAATTGCCCCGATGTGGTCAACAACATGCAAATTGTACACCCTATGATCTAAAGACGGATCGGCACGCAACACAATCTTGTATGAGGTCAGGTCAGGCATATCCCTCAAGCTCCTAAAGAAATTTGCATATGGGTTGAGTTTCATGATGTCAATGATGAATGCTATTAATTTAGCATCCAAATCTCCCGACTGGGACAACCTATTATCGATTTCATTCTCCGTTCCGTAAAAGTACAGCTGCAGCTGGCGGCCACACCCCTCAGTAGGAACCAGGTCCCGTATGAAATGGTAAATGCCGCCCTGAACTTTGAATGTGTAAATCCCTTTGTTCCCCCGGCACAATTCATGATCGTAATATATTCCTATGGAAGTAAAGGCTGAAGAGTTGTTGTATGTGCGACAACGTTGTCGGAAATGGTCGGCAAGATGTGACGAAGTTGTAGTGTAGAGTTGCCACAAGGACAACGGCATTCTCGTGGGGATAAGGTTGACACTGCCGTTCGCGCAACAGAAACCAGGTGGCTCCCTGTAGAAACGACGAGCGCCGCAATGCTCGCAATCAGCAGCTGAAGGCAAGATCCACGCTTTAGTCGGGAGAAGACGAATCCTGTCGAGATACCTAAGAATTCGTTGTCGTCTGGTTAAAAGCATATCATTGGCATCGTCTGTTCAGGAGTTGAGGGAGAAGACAGTAAAAGTTAGCAACTTAGCGTTAGAAGCATAAACATGTATAAAATAAATTTGTGGGGCAAAATCAAAGTATAAGAGACAGTGAAGTTTGGCCGGGTAGTCAAACCTGCAGCAGGGCACCGACGAGACTTGATGTGGCAGAACTTGACGGGGATGGTGCAGTTCTCCTTTGCCGAAACTGGGCCGGTGTTCGGGGCGATGCGGACGAGCCTGAAATAACGAGTTGGAAAAAAAGCGGGAGGACAATAAAACCAATTAGCCAAGAGAGAAATATACCTAGCAAAGGCAGAGTATGGCTCGTACGGCGGGGAGTTGAGTTAGCACGACCTTCCTGAGTGCTATGGATGTCCCTTGGACCCACTTCTGACATTTTGAGGCAGCAACAAAGATGCGGACGAATGGTTTCTGCGGGGCCTAAAGAGACATGGTGGGGAGGAAAACATGAGAACATTTTTGTAGACCAAGTTTTGAGGAAGGCGGACAAAGTAGAGAGGGCAGCGATCCAGCAGCTGGGGGAGTCAAACGAGCCCGAAATAAAAGAAGAGTGCCAGAATGGATGGGCGCAGGGCAAGAGACAAAACCAGGAAAAACGACGTGAGAGACGTTGAAGAATGCGTGGGGGCGGAGGAAGATATGACATGATTCATGTGAGGTGATTGAGCACTTATGTTTTACTTTTGTATGTTTTTTATTATTATTATTATTATTATTAATTTTTTCAAGTTGTTCGATCACTCAATAAATCGCGGACCATGAGGATTTGTCGACGAGCACGACGTCTATGATCTAACCATAATACATAAATAATTTAAATAAATATTTTTTGATTTATTTATTTGTAAAATGACAAATGCATATTACAGACAAAAAACATATAAATAAAGACTAAACTATGGTACTAAACAACTTGTAGCAAATAAAAAAGTTCACATATCTATCATATGCATGTTACACATATAGTATATGCAAAACAGCCTGCTCGGAGCCAAAATACGGTATACACCATAGAAGCAACCGTTGGCATTAAAGCTCGAAAGTTTAAGCCTTTCGAATATGTATATTAGACATGGTATATTCAAAACATCTATTTCGAGTATAACTTACAAAATGAACCATCGCAATATAAACAAAGTACACGTGGACGAACAGAAACTTGGACAACTTTTGGAAATTTCAGAAACTTAATCACATCCGAGAACAAAACAAAATATAATGAACATTTTTTTTTATATATATATCTTTTAGGAAGAAAGTGAGGTGATATGTAAGGCCTACATGATAAGTAGCTGGATATTTAAACTGGGTATTTCAAGACCAAAATGATGAGAAGCCATCTTCAACCACATTACTGAAAGTATCTATCATCACTTGCAAAACAGCATATCATTAAATGTGAGACATCCAGTGCAAATGCAAGGCGTGCGATACAAATATATATCTGCAGCAGTTGGTTAAAGCCACATGATGGGTATTACATAGACACATCATACTAATAAGCAACTCTAAGGGTCAAATGTGTAAAAGAATGTTTCATTTTTTTAAAAACAACACTCATAATGAAGCCACCGAACGATATATCAACTAATATCATAAGCACAGATTGTAACACCCTATGGCTTCATTATGAGTTACAGCAGTTTCAACACTCACAATGAAGCCACGAAACAGGGATATGATGATCCCTTTTTTCAAAAGGATGTTAGTTTTTTAAAATACTATATCACACTAATTAGCAAGCTACTTAAAAAAAGTTCCAACATGGAAACATAGGATCGAAAAGGAAACCAACTTTGAAAGCCATAATCAAAACTGGATAAACTGGATTGAGGTTTTTTTTTAAAAAAAATTGATCAATCCACCGAAAGCTGGCCTCAAAAGTACAGACCTCAAGAATTTACCTCTACACATAAAAGTGCTGGTTTTCCTCAAAATAGGGATCTGAAGACAACATCTTAAACAAAAAACATCTAAGATTTTAACAATACATATGGAAGAAGACTAATAACTCAAATTAAATTCTGCAATCCCAAGCTTCCCAAGGTTGGCCGAGAGCATCAAGCTATCAATGTAGCGATAAACTCTAGCACACAAGCACAACCTTCAACCACAAGAACTGCACACACATGCGAGGCAAGGAAACGACACCTTCCAAGCCACACACTGAAAACATCACATACCCAACAGCCCAAAAACCCAAAACCCCACCGAAAAACAAACGGCAAGCAAAACCAGAGTGGAAAACAGAAATTGTAACGCATATCTTGAAAACTGGAACCCATATTTAAACCCAGAAGCAGAACAAATATGCAGCAAGCATGGAAACCAGGGAGGAAATAATGGTCAGTAGAACTAACCTGAGAAGGATAGCTGAGCAAGAAACAGCAAAACCCTTAAATAAGAAAAGCCACACAAAAATCGACAAGAAGCAACATAATTTATAGAAGGAGAAAATGGCTCTCAAACCAGGGAACGAGGTGATGCCGGCGAGACCAAATGATGGCACGCCCCATCATTCAAATACCTGCAACGAAAAGAGATAAGGCAGGAAAAGAAGGGAAATCCGGGAATCGACATGGACCGGTGGGTAATAACAGACGGCGCCCTCTTGTCCGCAAGAAAGCCCACAACCATCACCTACGAACGTAATCTGATAAACCTATGACAACACGTCCATCCGGTACAGGCGGCGAGTTGCAGCCCATCACCACCGACGACGACGATCTCCTCGGCTGGCGGCGCTCAGAGCAAAGCTGTCGAAAACGAAAAGGGCTTGGAATCAGCAATTTGTTTATTATTCTTCAAAGGGCCGTGTATCGGGTGTCAAGGAAACTCAACCCTCCCACAAGCCCAATACATTCCCACAAGCCCAACATCTATTGACAAGGAGGAAAAAAAAACCAATTCCCAGAAGCCCAACAAAGATAATGAATTTAAAAGACTTTAAAAACAATTTCCAAGCCACTGTTCATCGAATTGGTCAAAGCAGACCCAGATTACTGTTCATACACCTTGGCCATTATTATATTGGTTAATATGTATATCGACACAGATAGCAAAATGATTTTTTTTTTTTCTAAAATAGAATTTGGTCCAGCTTGTTGCTATTTTGTATGTCGACCAATCTTTTCAGGGGATTGTAGCTTAAAATCTCGTTGATTGATTGATTAATCAATACTTGTGTTATTTGGCTGGTATCTGGTTAAGTAAAAAAAAAAAAGTCACTACTTATAGCAACTCAGCATAAGATTAGGACCTCGGTTACTAGCTAGAAGACCTTCAGTCATGGACTTCTTGAACATGGTTTGAGTAAAATTCCCAGTCATGGAAGATGATTTCTTCTCCTTCCTCAATATTTTCGTCGTCAGTTCCTCCTGACTTTTGCTTCCCATCCGATTCCACATTAAGCAAGGTAAACTGATTAGGTATGTGTCCTATCTTGAAATTTGTATTGACAATACTAAGCTACGCCTTCTTCTCCCCTGGATCAGAAACCTTCACCTGGGGCGAGCCTTGGATTTAGATCCTTTAATTGTCAATAGGATGGTTTAGTGGCTCAATGGCGTAAGTGTTTGAAGGAAAGAAATGTTTTTTTGTATATTTTTCATATTTTTATGGGTGACATAACATTGGTTTTTAACCAATGCTGCACCACTTCTCGATCTTTCAAACGCGTCTCAGGCTTAGTAACTGCGAATAGTAATTGCAATATTTGTTGTCATGAATTGGAGTTTAAATATCAAAACTTCAAGATTATACACCATGGTTGATGAATGCATTCCATTGCATTTGTGCTTGCCTGTTAATTGTTTTGGTAAGTTTATTTAAGCCTAGTCAAGAGGAGCGGGAAATTTCTTGAATGTGTTTTTTTTATTTATCATACTTTCAACTTGGGTTGTGGTAGGAGGCCATTGCTGATGTTTCTTTTGAAGGAACAATATGGTGGTTACCTTATTCGTCTTAAGCTCCACAAGGATCTCGTTGGCGTCGTTGCGGCGGGATGGAAAATCTAAAAATGATAGGAACAAGTTCGAGTCGATGCTCTTAAGAAGATTTTGCTCCTCACACGGTGCTCCCGGAAAATGGCAATCTTCTCTCAAGATACAACGACTATGGTTGTGATAGTAGCACTTCAAAGCACAAGTCTAACAACCACAAACGTTGCGAACTCTCTTTTTCTCAAGAACAAGATATGAACATGAATGCAATTGCGATGATCTTGCTTCTTTCGATCTCTAATGTGTTGTTCATATGAATAACATGTATATAAATTCAATAGGGATGTGCTGTATGTATATTAGTTGTATGTATATTAGTCCAATGGACATTACCAAAATACATAATCTGGAGGAGATTTTTTGAAAAGTTGTATCCACACGTCACGAGATGCCAAGCGATAATGAAAAAGTGCATTAGGCGTCCTAGAGCCTAAAACACTGCCTAGAAAATTCCAGGTAACACATGGGGCCCTCTAGCGCCTCCCCTGCTGCTTGGAATTTTCCAGGCAGCATAATGGTGCCCGAATTTTTCGTTTTCATCACTTTTTCATACATTCAAACTTTTCTCGTTTCTTTATCGCTTAATTTTCAAGTCATTAAGTCGTGTCTTTATTGCTTAATTTTCAATTTATTAAGTTGTTTAATATCAATTCATTAAGTCTTAATCTCTAATTTTCTTAATTTCAATTCATTAAGCCTTATAATTTCCAACACAATATGCCGAAGAGGTAGCTGAAAGTGTTCTAGGGTTTGTTTCCTCTCTACCAAAACAGACTAACAACTTGTGCAAGAGCCGATCCCCCGAACACATACAAAAAGACGGTTAATGAAGCTGAAAGAACCGATCACCACCATGGCCATGGTGGATTTATGGAGAAAGCATATGGCCTTCATCATGGATGGTGCATGTGATTTCGTTTTATCCATATGTGAACATGGAGGGAATACAGACAGGATCATTGCATCACCGGTGAAAGGGTAGTCTTTCTTGAGTAACTGGAGAGAAGAAAAATTGGCAAAATTTCATTTGTTTGATCTTTTTATTGCTTTGGAAATTATCATGTCTCCTTCAAAACCCAATGTAAATTTATTCTTGCTAGTGTAATGCCGATGATAGTTTGAAAAACGATATTGATCAAATAATTTTTTTTTATTCGCGACGTTCTTTAAAAATATTTTGCATTCTTTTAGTGACAATTGAAAAGCTTGAAAAATTGAGGAATTATTTTTTATGTTTGGATAAAACTTAAGCTGATTTTTAAATTTATATTTCCACCAAATTTATACATGTTAAAACTTTTAAGTGATTTTATCCAATAATTTATACATATATAATTGAGTTTATATTTTTTTTATATATTATTTTAAACACACAATATTCGAATTAAATAGAAATATGATATAACGAATCGAATAGTTTCAAAAGCTATAACGTACAAAGAGCATGAATAGTTGCATCTTATTATAATTATTTAAAACCAAAAATTAATGGATGGATTCAAACTCGAGCCGTTCCTACTATCAACATATGATCAAATCTACGAACTTCATAGGTTGGAGAAGAAATAAAAATCTAAAAGTCACCCATACCACCCATATCACCCATGGCGTCACCATATCCATCACCATACCCCGACGAATCCCCAAAATCCGACGCCATATCTCCAATAAGCAATCCCCCGAGCAATCCAGCACCTAATCCCATCCCCATTCCCCCCATTCCCCCCATCCTATTCTTCCGCGGGTTTTGTCCCGGCGGATATGCACCGTATCCGCCAGGGTATCCATACCCCGGCGGCGGACCCTGATGCCCATACGCACCCTGAGGCGGATATCCAGGATAGGCTGAGCCAGAATGTTGCTGCGGAGGATACCCCATTCCCTGATAAGGCTGCGACGCCCCAGCACCATGCGACGCCGGATAAGCCATCATGGGCTCCTCCGTGTGCTTTTTCGCCTCCGGTTGCTGCGTGAATTTTTCCCCGAAACTGTAGGAGATCTTCAGCGAGCCTTTGGGTTTTCCTGAGGAAGTGCGCACCTGGTGCTCGACAACCTTGTCTCCGGATGAATTGTTCTTGTAAAGGTCATCAATAGGAATTGTAACAGATCCAATCTCTTTATCGCGGCCGATTTTGCTGTCCGCCTTGATCTGAAAGAGAAGAGAAAGGCCCGGCTTCGTGAGGTACGGCTCGTCGATGATGAACTCCATGCGATGATTCCATTTGGGGTTGGTTCCGCAATCCTTGTCCACAAACGTTTTCTTCTTCGATTTGGAATACCCGTCGATGGACACCACGGCGTAAACGTCCATCTTCGAGAACAGACCCTTGTCCTTTAAGCCTTCAGCCGATATGACGGTCATGTTTAACGGCCGATACTCCATCGCGATTCTTGAAACTTCACAGGCTAAAACTGAGACGGAGATCGGAGCTGTGGATTGATCAGGTTTTGCGAAGTGGGAATGATGAAATTGACAAAAAGGGTTATTTGATTCTGCTGGAATATCAGAGGAAGATAAAATTGTTGCTTTGCGGTTGTGAAGAATATTGTTTTATGATGAAATGGAGAGTCGTGCGGTGTCTGTATATATACAGTAGAGAAGGTTGATAAACCGACTCATGAACAAGCAAGGAAATAGAAGATTATAAGTATTTAATTATTATTGAATATTCTAAATTATTGAATATTATTTTATATGTCATTAATTCTTATATGATAGAGCAACTTAATATGTTTTAATTTTGGTGTGCTGTTGATTAGTGTATAGATTTTGCCACAATCGGCCACGAAGTGACACCTGTGGACAGGTCTCGAGCTTAAAGATTCAACACCTTGCATATTTTTTTTCAATTGATTTTTTAACTCTTTTTTCGGGATTAATTACAAATATTATGTAATATGATAATATTATAAGTGACAATATTTTAAGAATTTAGTATATTAAGATAAAATAAAATTATTAAAAGTCTCAAAGATATTTCGGTCATTTTTCATGTTGACATACTATTTGTGATTAATAAAAGATTTATGAGCATTTTTGTAATTGTACAGTCATATCAAGAGGCCAAGTAGTTTCTCTAACATGATCTCTCTTTATAATATAATAATAATAATAAAAGCTTCTAGGATAGGTGTTAATAGTTCTAATTTACAAGCTATGTTAGCTCTTTATAACATAAATTATATACTCCACTTATTATCAATTATTTTGAGTTAGAATCACATTTATTTTTAGCAATAGACACTACTACAACATAATATAATGGGTAATATTTCAATCAAATACACAAATAAATTTATCAGAAAGATAATAAATATGATTATGTTTTACTCTATAAGATTTTTTGTCAAATTCGAGAATATGGTGAGCAGATTGTAATTGTCAACAGCTTGCGTATAACATCTTTAGTTCCTTATTCCTTTCAGATTTGTTTATTATTCACTTTCAAATTTTTTTCCCGTGATTCTTCACAATTAGGGTTTTTTCTCGTAAAAAAATTGCTTTTATTTTATATTTAAGCTACAATAAACACAATTTTTTTTTGTGCATAAAACAATATATATTTTGATGAAATGATTTCAAACACAAACACCCATAAAATATCTGCTTAGTGATTTTTATGTACGCTATTTTCCAAACATTCATAAACATTGTTCTGTATGTAAAAAACAAAAAAAATAATCTAGTATGCTTTAGGCCTGTCCCCAGGTAGTGGTAGACGTCGTGTCAGGTATTTTGGGTTCACAATTTTAGGTCGATACCCAAAAATTTCGATTAGTTTTTTACTATCCGAATTCGGGCTGTATCAGATATTGAAAATATAATATATATATATATATATATTTAAATATTAAATATAAATATATAATATATTTTAAAAATATATATTATTTGCATATATATATATATATATAAGTTCCAATTGGATAGTGGTTTTAAAACCCGATGCCAACTCATTAGGATACTTGAATTTTTTTATAATACCCGATCAGGTCAGGTATCTAATACCATATCTGATCGGATCGGGTAGGATCTAAGTCGCATAATCCTCCTACCTCCCTCCAGGCACTGGCGCCGGGACGTGAACTGGCGAACTCGATGCGCGTGCGGCACATTAAGGCTACTTAAGAATTTCTAGTTCGCGCTTTAAGAATTTCTAGTTCGCGCACTAAGTTTTATAATTCGCGTACTAAGATTTCCTAATTCGCGCACTAAGATTTCCTACTTCGCGCATTAAGATTTACTAAGTCGCGCACTAAGTTACTAAGTCTTGTTAATTCTTCGATTTTTTTTTTGTAATTATAAAAAAAATTCTTTGATTTTGGGTTTAGATGAATTCTTATGGTTTCTAGGTATTTCAGGTTGGTAAGAAAATGATATTATATGGTAAATAGATAGATAATGAATCATGAAAAGACATAATAACATATGAAAGATAAAAATATGTGATAAAAGAAAGTATGATAAATCTGTGATTTTGTAACATTTTTGCGGAGTAAATAATAATAAATTTGATATCTTAATTTTTTGCATGAAAATTAATAGAATGAACTTTATAAATAAAACTTTTATTTTTATTGAGTTAATTTAAATGTTTATATTAGTCATTTCATAAAGTAATAATATAAGTCTCCGAAAATAATATGAGTCATTTTTAATAAATTCATACTATTACCAAACATGTTGAAATAAATATGAACAATTTGGTTTCATTTTTCAAATCGTTATTTTATCTTAAAATAAAACAAAACTTTAATACTTCATTTCTATTTCTACAATATATTTTTCGGAGAATTATTACTAGACAAACGATCAAATACAAAATTCAAATTACGTTATATCACTGGCTATAATATTTTTGCAAAGCTGCAAATGTTAGATTCTTCAATAAAGTCTAATTTAATGCTTTTTAAGAATGGTAAAGCTGCAAACACCAAAGTTGTTAAGAACTTCATATTGTAAATTTGTAAATAATATAATAATGATGTGAGTTTGTTAAATATGATGTATATTATGTGTTTAACTTCATTTTCACCAGTGTGTAAATATATATATTTATTTATTTATTAAATTTTTATAATCGGATTAAGGCGCACCCGCACTCAATTTTTTTGTAAATTGACGCACTCAGGCATCCGCATCCGCATCCGCTCCCGCGTCAGACTTATGTGACTTAGGGTAGGATATGGTATCTAATACCCGTTTTAAAATGCTCACTCCCAGTTCCAACCATTGAAATAACATCTATATATTACATTCTTTGAAATTTACTCAAAAAAATGTCATTTATCTATATGGTGGATAGGGGTGATCAAAAGTTTGGTTTAACATAACTAACCGACTGAACCGAATTATTTCGGAAGTTTGGTTCGGTTAATTCGAAAGTTCGGTTTTAATTTTAAAAAATATCGGTTAATCGATATTTGTATATTTTTTTAAAAAGAATTAGTATTTTTTCAATTTTTATTTTTTTTAAAAAAATATTGGTTAATGGTGACCGGCCTAATTAACCGATATTTCGATCGGTTCGATTAAATCGGTTATTAAAAAATTCGGTTAAATTATCGATTATAAAAAATAAATTTCAGTTATGTCAGTTAAAAAAATTCGGGGACCGATTACACAGACCTACGTGTGGGTGACACTTGGCTGGGGTAAAACGCAATTGGAGTAGGGGTACGTGTGGGGACTCAAAGTTAAAGTCCGCGTTCACCACACGCTACTCGTATCCCCTTTCTTTCCTTTCACTTTATCCTTCTGAAAAAGCAAAGTCACGATTACATTAAATTAAATAATATAAAAAGTATACTTTATATTGGATATTATGATTTTTATCCGATATGCTTAGAGTTCCCTGGGCCCATGTTTCATCTGGGCCAATTGATGTTGGTGTTTGAGAAAAGGCTATTTCAGGGGGCTATATTGTTTAGCAGCTAATGAAAGGCCTTGGGCAGCCCATATTATTTCATGAGGCCAGTAACATATCTAGTGGGCCAAATGACGCATCCCTGGATCAGACTGCCTTTGATTAAGGGGAAAATTTCGGGCCGGTATCATTAGGTAAAAGGTTTTTCGATCCAGTCATCCAATAAAAAGTTCTTTCAATTAAGTCCATTTTTGATTACAATGACCAAACTAACCCCACTTACGAAAATATTCTACACCGTATAAAATAATTTTTACATGCACCGCATGAGTCAATCTTTACATGCACCGCTCAATTTTACATGAGTACTTTTACATGCACCGAGTGAGAATTTTACATGCACCGCATTAGTAATTTTACATGTATCCCATTACTCAATTTTACATGCATCGCATGAGTAATATGCACCGATAGATTATGCATATTAAACTATCTCATATGTTTCTATCGGTGCATGTAAATCACATGCACCGATAGACACAGATGATACAAGTCCACCTCAGGAAAAAAAAATACATCAAGGCATGCATTTGAGTCTATCGGTGCATGTGATTTAGATCCACGATAGACTCTACTGGTGTTATCTCTACCGGTGCATGTCAATCACATGCACCGATAGATTATGCATATTAAACTATCTCGTATGTTTCTATCGGTGCATGTAAATCACATGCACCGATACACACAGATGGTAACAAGTCCACCGCAGGAAAAAAAACTACCTCAATGCATGCATATGAGACTATCGGTGCATGTAATTTACATGCGCCGATAGACTCAATTGATGCATGAAATTACATGCATCGACAGATTCAGTCGGTGCATGTAAAAATTAAATAATCAAAATCAAATAAAGCCAGTCGGTGCATGTAAAAATTAAATAATCAAAATCAAATAAAGCGTTGTACCACCAAATCGTTCTTGTATCAAATGACTGATCCAACAATATAAGCAATGGCAATGCAAACCGAATGCACGAATTGGAAAGAAATTCAAAACAACGAGAATGAGGATAAATGAATAATTTCCTCAATTTTTTTAGATTCACGTTTTCTGCCCAAAATTGAGCGTTCAACTTAAGAAAATTAATCCAAAATTCAACGAAAAAGAATTCAATGATTTTAGAAAATCACGATCGAAGAACGCGAGGCTAGAACAACTGAAATTCGATCAGAAGTTAGTCGCTAAAACAGAATTAAGCAAACACCCAGAGAATTAGAAACAATTCACTGTGATGGAACAAGGAATCAGCAACAATCACAACACAAATTGTAAATACGATCACACAACACAACCTAATAAAGTGATTCCAAATGAAATTATTTCAATTTGTTCGAAGAATCCTTTGCAGAATTGCGGAAAACAAAAATCAGAAACAAATCAGAAGCTTCAGAGGGCAACGCGATGGTGGAAAGTAGGCAAAGGCTTGGGGATGAAGGTGTAGAGCAAGGGTATTTTAATCATAATTAATGGACTAATTATATTAGGGTTTGATAAAATGGACTTATTGAAATAAATTTTCTAAAAGGTGTATTTAGTTGAAAGAAGATTTTTTGGGGTGATTTAGTTGAAAGATTTTTTAAAAAGTGTACCTTCTTGTAATTTCCTCTTGATTAAGCCTTCATGGTTAGGCTAAAAATAATATAGAAAAATTCTGGCCGTTACGGATTGACTAAACATATTTCAGCTCAATCCAACAAAAAAACTTAATTTTAAATAAGTTCATTTTCTGTTGAAATGACCCGAATAAACTGGCACACATCCTCTTCATCTTCAACGCAAGTCTTCTCTTTGTGTTGTTTTTTAACCCAACTTTTCTACCTCGATTCAACATGGCGGCGGTGGCGGGGTTTTCTGGCCATTCTTCTTCGCGAGAGCAGGCTTCGAACACGACGGTGGCGGCTAGGGTTTATGTCGCTTTTCGCTTGGCCAGTAATGCGGGGTGAAGTCGTTTTGAGCAGCAAATTTGGGCCTAAGATCTGTGCGATCGAAAGCAAGGTGGTGCAAGTCTGAAGAAAAAAGGGGATACTTGAGGGGGAGAAAGCGAGATATGTGCGATTGAAAGCAAAGTTAGAATATTGACTTGCTATTATTTACATGACTCCAGGCAAGTTTTGACTGAGGGGATATCGGCAGCATTCCAACGGGATGCTGCCGATTCTGTTTTCGTGTTGTTTTTTAAAATTCGAAGAGAATTTTTTCTTTTGAGGAGTGGCTAAGTAAGAGATTTATAAAGTGGAAAGTGAGTGTGGAGGAAGTCTGAGGAGACTACATGTCGGCAGAATTCTGGCTATTGCTAATATGGCTTTTTGGAGCTTTAATTTGTTTAGGTTTTTGTTGCCTGCGTTTCTCCCTAAGGCTTTCAAGATTTACTACAATAGTCGAAAGATTAAGGATTTAAATTTGAATCCGATGTTGTGTGCATGCTACGGACATGATTATACCAAAACTTTTAGGTAGAATATGTGAGAGACTAGGTGGTGGTGCACGTGCACCGCTATAATCAAGTGATGCAAGTATCAAATTCATGTAATTGATGTGCGTCTAAATATAATCTGTATGAGACACCTTTGAATTGAGTCCTCCCAAATTTTCTTGTTTTTTTCTTTTTATTAAATTGACTTAGAAAGTATTTATATTTTCGTCAATCTTTTTTTAAGTTTTTGAATCGAATATCAAATTGGAACACCATTGGCTGATGACACCAATCTCACATGTGCCATTAAACCCGGAGAAAACTTTGTTTACAGATTCGTACGTGGAGTATGTTTGCCGTGTTTATAACAATTCATCAGGTAAATTCATTGTTTACGATGAAATTGCTGCTCGGTTTGTAACAGTATCTTTTTTTCAAATTTGCTACAAAAAGTTTCTTTAACTAAGTAGACATTTTGATAAACATACAATATGTATCAGAATTGAAATAATAATTCAATGTTAATTGAAGCACAAAGTACCCATAAAAACATAAAAAAACGTCCAAAAAATGTTGAAGGAAGAAGAAGGGAAAGTCTAGCATTGTCTTTCCACCATGCCAAAACATCAAAAGTTTCTAATTCTTGTTCACTGAAATTTATGACTTGGTTTAGATATAACTGAAGCTCGGTAAATGAAGATGTATTAGAACTAGAACTAGAAGATGCGGAAGTAGTGTCTTGTCTTCTTCTTAACATTATCCACACAGAACATTTACCACTACTACCACCACTACTACAACTTTCTCTTATTGGAATTGGTCTAGAATTATGTAACTAATCATATAAAGCAAACAAACATTTATTAATGCGCTCTTTCTCTTGATTAATATTAACATTTTCATAAGTCATGTTGGCGTAATAAGGTTCTATTATAATTTCTACACTATATAATTTTAATCTAGGATCCATGATTGAGGCCAAACAATTCAACATAGGAATAATTTTCCAATATTTTTTAAATTTATATTCAATTGGTTCAACAATTCCTGTAAAAAATGGATCACATCTATCTAATGAAAAACATTCACTAATTTCATAAATTTTATTCCAAAATATTGAAGAAGTTGGATAATAACAGCCTGATATTGAAGAAGTTGGATAATAACGGATAAAATATTTCCTCAACACACACCTCTATATAACAACCATACACAAAAAAATTTAACAACAAAAAAAAGCCGTTGAACGACTATTTTATTTATCGTTGGTGCTTCGGCGATCGATCGCCAGTTATGTGTCGATCGATCTCCAAGCACCTTTCGTTGTGCGTAACTTACGACATTGCGCTATCGATCGGCAATTACTGCCGATCAATCGCGACAATTTTTTTTATTTTTAAAAGTACAACATGGCCCATGTCCCTGGCCGTGCCTTGCACGGCACGACTACTGTAGCAAAACGTCGTGTCGTGTCGCTTTGTGACTTGCTGTGCCTCGTGTCGTCCGCTCCATTTGACAATGGATGTCCAGATCTTTGGTGGTTGTGGAAAGTCAAATCGCAATTTTAATTAAGTTCCTTGTTTATTTGATAATTCGGGTGTTAACGGGTCTCGAACTCGAGATCTGTCTTAATTTGGGACACAATGTGCCATTCGGGCTAGATGTGCGTGACAATTAAGTACCTTTTCAAGGTGTCTAAACGATGAAATTTTAAAAGTAAGTTAAGATATACAAACCAAAAATGTAAATACATTGATTCTTTTGATTATATATTGAATTATATGAACGAATTTTTTTCGCTCTATTATATAAAATCTTTTCTACATCATCCATCACACAACGGAGTAAATAAAGTGACATTAATTTTTATTTATATAAATTTATGCAATTCATGAAATAATTAAATATAGTAGGCATAAGTTTATTTAGGGCGTGTTTCGGGAGTTTACTATTTAAAATACAGAAAGATCATTAGGATAAATTTGTAGTAAGAAGATAAAATCATAAATTAAAATCAAATATTATTAATAATTTTTGAAATATAAATAAGACGATATAGGGAAATAGTTCACACGATTTAAGTAAATTAAAGCAAAAATCCAAATGTTAGGTAAAAAAGTTAATACATGCATTAAGATCATCAATGTCCTTTCAAAATCTTTGTGGTGCCTACACTTAAAAGTAAATCCATAATAGTATACTCTTTATATATCTATAAATGAAATATATATTCTATTACGTGTGATCGCAGACGAAAGTGCTCTTTACTGTCAATATCATAACACTAGACTCATTGGCCCCCACGTGATGCAATTTATCAGGTCTACCTGTCATTTAGTGCCACTGTATAAGAAAATAAAGTTATATATCTATTTATAGCTATAACTTTTGGTCTAGTGATAGAAGCTTGATTCCAACTGCTTACATGTGATATAATATTTTATGAATATAAGTATTATAAAATTACATTCCGTTGGTTGCCATATAATATTTTTATTTTGGGTGTGCTCTGGAAGTTAATCAAACTATTTATTTAAAAAGGCACCTTAACTGACTTCCACCACTAGCCGGAATGAGATGCATTGTAACTGACTAAAGCCACACTAGGTTTTTATCCTCGCTTAGCCGGAAAGATGCTAGAGGGAAGTAGACTAAAAAGATAGGATGAAATAAAAATCATTTACCCCTATGATATTCTATCCCCGAAAGAAAGCCTATCCCCAAAAGAAAGAGCTTGTAGATCGTGAAGTTAACCAACAAGGGAAGGAACAAGGAACTGAAAGAAAGCAAAGAAGGGACATTCGGTATAAAAAAGAGTAGTTGTTTGCTGAGATAACATGCTTAGATGTCACCAAATTAGTTAATCATAGAGATACCCCGTAGATGTTTGAAGTCAGAAGGAACGGATAGAGATGATTTTCATAGTCACAATGTGTCTTTATTCTTTTGATTCGACTTGTCAACTGATCCTACAAGGGCAAGGGTTTGTCTAGATTTTAGCTGGAATGTGGGCAATTGATGTATTAAAATAAGATCCCAGGAGAAAGTGATTTAGGAAGCTTCAAAGCAATTAGTTAAACGTTTAAAATAATCTTTGTGGTGACCCAACGAATTCATAACAGTTTAATTGCTTCTATGCCACCAAGGGGATCAAAATTGTTTCTATAATCTTGATGTCCATCCTAGCCAAACCTATCATGCATATTTTAGAATTTAAAAAATATAGTTGAATGGTGACACAATAGTTTTTAATTCATATGATATGTAATTACGTGGATTGGCATCATCCACGTCGTGGTGCTTGGTGATTCAACCTCTGTCCATTAACAGTGCATGGATCACCCTAGACAGACCTATGATCGATGCAATGGTTCATGAGGATCTATGAATGTTGTAATTATCCATGTTTATGTTATTACATATACGATGCATGTAAATGTTTGTTTGGCGCAAACCGTGTAAGATATTTGTTATGTAAATTGCAGTTGTAATTCATAATCGAGAACAAATATTAAATAAAAATAATTGAAACAACCCAAGTTTTATGGAAGTAGAGTGTTGCACAACCAATATATATTGTATTTTGACAGCAAGATTAGCACTCGAGCATTGAGTTTGGCTCGTTGGGCTTATCCAATCGACCATAGAAAAATGTGGGTAAGGTTAAGGTTTTAACAACTCATTTGAAAGTGGTCGATTTAGACAGTTTGGGGTTATGAGTTGAAGTGGATTGGGATGAGCTGGCTCGGGTTAGCATGTCATTTATTTAAAAGAGTTGTGTCAGGATCGATTCCGGGGGTGGGTTGCCAATCCACACCGAGTTCAACCAACTTGAGCTTCAATAGCTCGTGTTCTTGAATTAATGCACCGAGAGATTATATCGAGTTCGATTACAAAATCGAGCGGAAGACACTCGACATAACCCGCTCTAAAACCGATTAAACATTTGAAAGACATTTTAAAGATATGCAATTACAGTAAATAAACAAGCATTTGTTTATGGAAGTTCGAAGGTGGTGTAATCCTTCTACGTCTCCCCTTCTTCCACCCCATGGAATGATTCCACTAGAAAACTTTGATTTATACAATCCCGTTGTAAAAACCCGATCCAGTTGGGAATGCCCCATCCAACTAGAACTCCTAGCAACTCAACTATGTATGTTCTTTAATGTCTCACATACAAAGACCTCTCATCGGTTGTGATAAATCATCAACCGTTACAATGATATTCACTCATCTATTAAGCTCACAAATACAATGAATAGAGTGAATATATATGGCACATATGATCTCTAACTAGATCTGATATAGCAAGGTAAGTGGTGCCAAAGATTTGGTGAGTGCTCTTCATTTAGCAACTTTTGTCTTTGAAGTTCCCCAATTGAATCCCAAGTGGGTTTGCTTTGGAAGGCTTGGATTGATCTTCAATCAGATGTTATTGAGCTTCCAAATCATGTATATATAGCCCCAAGTAATGATATATACATTAGACACAAGAATATGCCCGTTGGAGAAGGTTCTGCACGATTCCCGAGCTTGCAACAGTCATATTCTGGTTTCTGGGCTCTTTGTATTTCGGACCGGATTGGCCGGATCAGCTTGGGCAGATCAGTCTGGCCGGATCAGCATGGTAGATCAGTCTGGCAGATCAGCACGGGCAGATCAGTCTGGTCCGGATCAGCATGGGCAGATCAGTCTGGTCCGGATCAGTCTGGACAATCAGCTTGATACAAAAACAGATTGATAAACTTTCTCTTTGATCTGTTGCTTGTAACTATTCATTCTTTGATTTATGGGCAAAGTGATCCACATGAAATTTGTAGCCCTTTCTCTTAGCTTTCCACGGAATCAAGAATCGCTCGATTTCGAGTTCGTATGAGAGAGTTATGATCGAAATACGAGGCGATGCTCCTGCTGTCTGTTTGCTGGATGCAGCAGCACATGGCGTGATTTGCAGAACTTTTTGGCCATCTTAACGTCCGATTCAGTCTTTTACTTCCAAAGATGACTTGTATATCTTTGTCTTAGCTTTCCAACCCATACTGAATCGTTCCGTTCCAATGAGCGAGCTGAGAGTTATGGCCACCAGACTGACAGTTGCTTGCTGAAACAGCTTGTTGTTTCTTCGCGGTTCAGCTCGATCTTGCAGGCGTCTTTTCTCCTTGATAACATTTGAACTAGCCGATCTGTTGTGAAATATGATTTTTAGTATTTTAAGTTGGCTGTTCAATCTCTTTGGAAGCACGTCATTTCGATATCCGAGCTATTAGATATGATCGAAACAATCCGCTCTGCCAGAATTTCAGACTAGGTCCAGCTTGATATTTTCAAGCTACTTCTTTGTAATTCATCAAGCTCTTAATTATGATCTATGAACTGCACACTTGATGAAATATGTTAGCAACACAATAACAAGTTTTTTTAACATCAAAACCAAGATTATTCTGGTTTTCAAAACCCAACAAGTTGGTTGAACATAAATTTGTACCTATTCTTTAGCCGTTCGTTCACTCACCGTTGCTCTAAATCATCCCAAGTACCCCAAGCCTCTGCACTCATCACTAAACCTGTTAAAACAGATTGGACCCGTCGGATTGGCCTCACCCTACCCACCAAAAAGATGGGTTGGACCAAGAAATCTTTAGGCGGGCCTAAACAGGTCAGCCTTTTGGATTGGCAGGTTGGACGTGTTGGCCCGCGGGTTGACAAGTTGACTCACATGTTGGATTTTAGTTAATTTATAATAAAATTTTGATTAATTAATTAAAATATAATTTGTTAATAATTTTAATTCATTAAAATATAATAAAATATTTATTTATTTATTTTTATTTTTTGCGACCCACCTTGAGTTGTGTTGGGGTTTTCCAACCCACTTGTAGGTGGACCCAACCAATTTGGACCTTGGTTGGGTGCGCAAGCTCGTTATGATCTAGCTTGTCCATTTTGACAGCTCAACTATTCACTAATGATCGTCGCTGGCTCCAACATCGTCGCTCCAAAGCTGCCACTCGACGACGCTTCCCTTCGACCCTCTATATCTAAGCTTTTTTTTGTTTCATCTCGGCATTACTCACGTATGTGTTATGCTTGTTGCCATTTTTGTTCCATCAAACATATAGAAAAATCTTTAAAATAATATAAAGAAAACTTTTGGCTGATTATTTAGCAAAAACTTGAAATGAATTTTTTTTAAAATTTTTGATGGGTTCCGCCTAACCCTCAACCTAAGATGGGTTGATGTTTTTACATCCCATCAAAAAACTCATTTGATGATTGGCTGTGGCCGGTCGGTGCGGGCTAATAAGACTAGTTAACGCTAAATCGAACGACAGTACTACTTGTATCTAATTGACAAAAGATAAATATACGTAACGAGAACCTGGTTTAGCATAAATGAGACTTCATTCCATATAAAATTCAAATTAAATTTCTTGCAAGATCTTCAAAATCTTTATCCATCTAATTTCATAATTAGTTCTTTAGTCATATATAAATAAATTTCTTCGATTAAAAAAAAAAAAACTCCACGTTCTATTTGTACCACGATCAGTATACTTTGAGACAAGTACAAAATTATATCATCGATAAATACATTTAGAAGGTATTATGATTTATAAGTATATGATTAATAAGGTAACTTTCAAAAGTAGTCGCAAGATTAATTTAAAAACTTTCCTTAATTAACAAATTACCTTACATAAAACAATATCAGATGGAAAAATATGCAAGATTATTTATTTAAGATTACGTAATCCAAACCAAATCAAGAAACCACGTTTCCTATAGATTTCCCAAACCAACTCTAATTCTGCATCAATATGGAAACTTTCAATTTAAACTATCTTAATTAATAAAAAAACCAACAAATATCATGATCAACAGAAGATTATTAGGAATCAAGATACGTATATTTATATTCCAAAGATAAATCAATTTTGCATTCAACAATATTTTTATTTCCTCGTTTCTTCAATCAAGAAACATCTCATAGCCATGTCTTGGCTTCTTCTTCTTGATTGTGGTCCTCATCGTCATCCACCTGTTCCGGCAATTCGCAACTGGCCAGCAATGTTCGCCACGGCCCCGTCGGTTCCTATTTCTTCACAAACCATGCATCAACAAACTACTGCTGCGCAGGATGTCGGCGTCGATCTGAATAGGTTACGAGAGGAAACAGCATCGAGTTACTTGAAGACGAGGAGAAGCGAACAAGAAGAGAACATCTGTGTGGTGTGCCAACATGCTTTGTGCGGAGAAGACGAGTCGGTCGTCATTCTCGATTGCTGCCACGAGTATCATGCGGATTGCATCAAACGTTGGATACGAGAAAAGAATGCTTGTCCACTATGTAAGGCGACGGTGCTGCCTGAATGTTGATGATGCTAGTTTGTTTAGCGAAATTTGTAGTAATGCTTTGATAGATTCGATAATAGTAGCATTTTGTCCAGTTTATATGATCTTCTAGAAACATCATGATTTTGTATTGTCTTGGACGTCTGATTAGTTCATAGATGGAGTACACATCGGGTATATACAAGTATTGCATATACTTTCAGCTGAACTTTTTTAAAAAAATTCCCAAGTTTTTGATTTTTTAATTAAAAACTTTTCCAAAATTTTCCTAATTATCTAATTGTTTTTTTATTTTAAATTTTAAAAAATTTCATGATAATAACAACGACTGTTCCATGAAAAATCATTGGAACCTGGAACAACAATCTTCGTCACGCTTTTCGTGACCATGTTGATGAACTATGATTACACCTGGGCACCAGAAACTGAATAGATATCAAAGAAATCAGATTTCAAGGTTATGGATTGATAGGTGGACCTTGATGACATAAGAGTGTGACAAGTAAGCTACCACAAAATTGGGGTTATTTAAAAAAATAACCCAAAAAAAAATATTTTTAACAAAATAACCCAATTTAAAAATTGTTAACAAAGTAACCTGAGACGCCAACTCAATTGGCGTCTCCATTAGGAGAAGCCAACTCAGTTGGCGTCTCCAACTTTTTTTTTTTTTTTTTTTTTAATGTTGGAGACGCCAACTGAGTTGGCGTCTCCAACAAATAATTTTTTTTTTAACATATGTTGGAGGCGCCAACTGAGTTGGCGCCTCCAACATATGTTTTTTTTTTATTTTTTTTATTTTTTTATTTATTATTATTATTATTATTATTATTAAAAACCAACCAAAATTCAATGTAGTGTTCAACGTCAATCACTATCTCAAAAACTATTATTGATAATACAAATATTTTCTCAAATATATAATGTATTGTGAACTATCGGTTGAGTCCAATCATTATCTCATATTCAAAATTCAAATAATAACGTTATCATGAGTTAGAATACTCACTTTGACCATTTAAAATTTTGAATCACATTCAAATAAGTATAAAATACTATCTTTTGATCTGAACAAAGATTAATATGTGTCCCACTTGGAGGTGTAGTTGAAGTTAGAGGTGTAAATGAATCGAATCGAGCCGAATATGAAATTTTTTTTAAGATTCAAATTCGGCTTGAAATAGTTATATTCGAACTCGGGTTTGATTCAAAGTTCGAATAGTTTTAAAAATTTGGCGCGAGTTCGGTTCGAAAAGATTCTAGCATGTTCGCGAGCTATTTGAACCATTACTCGAGAATAAATACCCGAAATGTTCAAAATATATTTATTTAATATATATTTATATTAATAAAATATTAAAGTTCGCGAGCGGCTCGGAATGGCGCTCGCGGAATACGAGTACGAGTTTAGACCCTTCTCATTGACATCCCTAAATTTTATGTTTAAAAAATTTAATAATGTTCCGCGACGGCCATTCAGTACTGCAAATTTTTTTAGAATTTGATAATAAAAAAATTGTTTAAATAGATCGCGAACATGCTCGAATCTTTTCGAACCGAACTCGCGCCAAATTTTAAAACTATTCGAATTTTGAATCAAACCCGGGTTCGAATATAACTATTTCAAGCCGAATTCGAATCTTAAAAAAAATTTCATATTCGGCTCGATTCGATTCATTTACACCTCTAACTTCAACTACACCTCCAAGTGGGACACATATTAATCTTTGTTCAGATCAAAAGATAGTATTTTATACTTATTCGAATGTGATTCAAAATTTTAAATGGTCAAAGTGAGTATTCTAACTCATGATAACGTTATTATTTGAATTTTGAAAATGAGATAATGATTGGACTCAACCGACAGTTCACAATACATTATATATTTGAGAAAATATTTGTATTATCAATAATAGTTTTTGAGATAGTGATTGACGTTGAACACTACATTGAATTTTGGTTAGTTTTTAATAATAATAATAATAATTTAAAAAATAAAAAAAATAAAAAAAAACACATGTTGGAGGCGCCAACTCCAACATATGTTAAAAAAAAATTATTTGTTGGAGACGCCAACTCAGTTGGCGTCTCCAACATTAAAAAAAAAAAAAAAAAAAAAAAGTAGGAGACGCCAACTGAGTTGGCGTCTCAGGTTACTTTGTTACAATTTTTAAATTGGGTTATTTTGTTAAAAATATTTTTTTTTGGGTTATTTTTTTAAATAACTCCACAAAATTGATTAAAATTAATTATTGAAGAATATTAAAGGATTAGAACATATATTTTACTGTAAATTGTAAATTTTTTACAGAATTTATACCATAATATATTAACATTAACTTTTAAGGTAAATTATAATTTGAAAACAATGCACGCATATTATTATATATTTTAGTAATTATTTTTTATTAAGTTTTATCTTTTCTTATCAAAATACCCTAAGGATGTATTTGGGAGGAGAGATTTGAAGCCATAGATTCCAAATCCTTGATTTTAAATCCATTTAATAGTTTGTATGAATTTATAAGTTCTTAGGGAAAACAATTGACTAAATTTATATAAATAAAGATTTTTGGAAGGGTTTCGCTCCACCTTTATGCTTCAACTCGAAAATAAGGGGGAAAGGGTTTGTGGGAAGTGATTTGGGGAAAGTGAGGTAAAGGTAGGGTGGGGTTGGGGTATAAAGGGGTTGGGTTAATTAATTAAAATGCATTCCACAATCCCATGGTGTATAAAACACCCCAACATGATATTTTTAAAAGCATTAATCCAAAATGCACCAAAATATCAATTAAACTCATGATTTCCAATTAATTGCTACCCATGGCAAATAAATCATGCTAATACCATTTCCCCAACATGCACACCATGCACCCTGAAATGCCCTCCTCGGTCACTCTATCATGTGACTAAGCATTTCAATAAGATAAATAATTCCAACACGTAATTAATTACCCCATAATTAATCATATAAAGACAATTAATGCTCAAATTGTAATTAATCATTTCGGGGATATCACACAAATATTTATTAATCTGCTCTCATTCCCTTCAAAATGTCCAACTTCTTTAACATGAACACATGCGTTTTGATATAAATTAAATAATGATACTTTATTGTTCAAACAAAGAAGTGAAATGTATATACAATATTAAAAAAAATTATTTTAAAAATTAAAAATACATAGCGGGGCGGGTCCGGGGCGAGTTCGGCCAATCCAAGGACCCGTCCTGCCCCGCTTCCAAACCCGATTGAAGCGGGTCTAGAACCACCCATGTGGGACAGGTTTAATGTGGGTCCGGGTCTGAAACCGTCTCATTGCCATCCCTAGTCTTTCTTGAATTAAAAATGTTTGGGATATTAACTTTTGGCATAAAGTAGCGTTACCTTATGAAATGATGCCATATATATATATATATATATATATATATATATATATATATATATATATATATATATCGAAGAAAAAGATAAGGAGAAATTTGTTAGTGGGCTTCATCGCTAGGCCTAAATTATAGAAGTGGGCAGAACTATGAGAATATCTTAGGTGCTATGGATTGGTTTCATGAGATACTCGTGTAAGATATTTGTTTTATAAATTGCAGTTGTAATTCATAATCGAGAACAAATATTAAATAAAAATAATTGAAACAACCCAAGTTTTATGGAAGTAAAGTGTTGCACAGCCAGTAGTTATTGTATTCTGACAGCAAGATTAGCACTCGAGCATTAGAGCTAGAGCTATCAAATTGAGTTTGGCTCGTTGGACTTGTCCAATCGACCATAGAAAAGTGGGTAAGGTTAAGGTTTTAACAACACATTTGAAAGTGGTCGATTTAGACAATTTGGGGTTATGAGTTGAAGTGATTGGGATGAGCTGGCTCTGGTTAGCATGTCATTTATTTAAAAGAATTGGTTGAACATAAATTTGTACCTATTCTTTAGCCGTTCGTTCACTCACCGTTGCTCTAAATCATCCCAAGAACCCCAAGCCTCTGCACTCATCACTAGACCTGTTAGACCCATCGGATTAGCCTTACCCTACCCACCAAAAAGATGGGTTGGACCAAGAATTCTTTAGGTGGGCCTAAACAGATCAGCCTTTTGGATTGACGGGTTGGACGTGTTGGCCCGCGGGTTGACAAGTTGACTCATGTGTTGGATTTTAGTTAATTTATAATAAAATTTGGATTAATTAATTAAAATATAATTTGTTAATAATTTTAATTCATTAAAATATAATAAAATATTATTTATTTATTTTTATTTTCTGCGACCCGCCTTGAGTTGTTGTGGGGTTTTCCAACCCGCCTGTAGGTGGACCCAACCAATTTGGACCTTGGTTGGGTGCGCAAGCTCGTTTGGGTCTAGCTTGTCCATTTTGACAGCTCAACTATTCACTAATGCTTGTCGCTGGCTCCAACATCGTCGCTCCAAAGCTGCCTCTCGACGACGCTTCCCTTTGACCCTCTATATCTAAGCTTTTTTTTGTTTCATCTCGGCATTACTCTAGTATGTGTTATGCTTGTTGGCATTTTTGATCCATCAAACATATAGAAAAGTCTTTAAAATAATATAAAAGAAAATTTTTGGCTGATTATTTAGCAAAAACTTGAAATAAATATCCGTAACTAGAACCTGGTTTAGCATAAATGAGACTTCATTCCATATAAAATTCAAATTAAATTTCTTGCAAGATCTTCAAAATCTTTATCCATCTAATTTCATAATTAGTTCTTTAGTCATATATAAATAAATTTATTCGATTAAAAAAAAAAACTCCACGTTCTATTTGTACCACGATCAGTATACTTTGAGACGAGTACAAAATTATATCATCGATAAATACATTTAGAAGGTATTATGATTAATAAGTATATGATTAATAAGGTAACTTTCAAAAGTAGTCGCAAGATTAATTTAAAAACTTTCCTTAATTAACAAATTACCTTACATAAAACAATATCAGATGGAAAAATATGCAAGATTATTTATTTAAGATTACGTAATCCAAACCAAATCGAGAAACCACGTTTCCTAAAGATTTCCCAAACCAACTCTAATTCTGCATCAATATGGAAACTTTCAATTTAAACTATCTTAATTAATAAAAAAACCAACAAATATCATGATCAACAGAAGATTATTAGGAATCAAGATACGTATATTTATATTCCAAAGATAAATCAATTTTGCATTCAACAATATTTTTATTTCCTCGTTTCTTCAATCAAGAAACATCTCATAGCCATGGCTAGGGTTCTTCATCTTGATTGTGGTCCTCGTCGTCATCCACCTGTTCCGGCAACTCGCAACTGGCCAGCAATGTTCGCCACGGCCCCGTCGATTCCTATTTCTTCACAAACCATGCATCAACAAACTACTGCTGCGCAGGATGTCGGCGTCGATCTGAATAGGTTACGAGAGGAAACAGCATCGAGTTACTTGAAGACGAGGAGAAGCGAACAAGAAGACAACATCTGTGTGGTGTGCCAACATGATTTGTGCGGAGAAGACGAGTCGGTCGTCATTCTCGATTGCGGCCACGAGTATCATGCGGATTGCATCAAACGTTGGATACGAGAAAAGAATGCTTGTCCACTATGTAAGGCGACGGTGCTGCCTGAATGTTGATGATGCTAGTTTGTTTAGCGAAATTTGTAGTAATGCTTTGATAGATTCGATAATAGTAGCATTTTGTCCAGTTTATATGATCTTCAAGAAACATCATGATTTTGTATTGTCTTGGACGTCTGATTAGTTCATAGATGGAGTACACATCGGGTTCATACAAGTATTGCATATACTTTCAACGATTTTTAATAGCTTGGATATGCCCAATATATTTGTGTATAATTTTGTCTTCAATAAAATTGTAACTTACTTTAATTTATTAGTATAATATTTTCTTTTGGTCAATTGGTAAATAAAATTAATTGTATTGGTATGAGTGTAAAGCTCAATCAGATGTAGAACTATCAGCATGCACTTGGTGCGACGAACATAAGTTAGAATAAACTTGCGGACTTTACGACTTAGGACAGCTGTAGCAACATTTGAGTTTCACCATGGTAATCCTTCAAAAGACTTATCAATTGAATGAAAACTCTGACAAGGCTAAAACCCATAAAAAAATAAAAGAAACATTTCAATAGATATGTAAATGTATATTGCTCTTTGTTACATACATAATTAAATAATAATAACATGGTTTAATAATACTGAACAAATAATATTTTATGTGATAATCATAATATTTTTTTTTGAAATAATCGTTTTCGTCCTATTGTTAAGGCCTTTTCCGATTCAGTCAATCTTCTTTCTTGTATACTAAAATTATACCTAATGTTTGACAAATTCCCGGATGTTATGTTCCCAACTTCTCAAACATTAGGGATAGTACAAAAGAAATAAGAGGGACTGAACTTGGAAAATGCCTGAGCTATAGTGATGAAAATGGATAGTTTACGTAATATTTTACATCCAAGGGGCACTTTAAATTTGGTAATATGGGATCCATTTTCCTATAGAACACACATATCTCAGTTAAATTTGAATCAGTGCATCTAACATTAGTCTATTGACCTTATGGTAGCATAAACTCACATTTTAAGTAACTTTCGTCAACAAAAGCATAATTCAAAGCTTGTTGTTTTACTGACCTGAGAGTTTCATTAGAAGTACCGGACGAGAGGTGTTTCACTCCTGCCCGATCTTCTTCTGGCTCCATTATGGTTGAGTCAAAAGTTTTCTGGAATGCTGTTGAAATCGTGAAAACTATATATATATATATATATATATATATAAATATAAATAAAATTTACCATATCTAGACGTATCATATACTATAAATTAAAAAAATCCCGTTCAATTGTATCCGTATCTGCATATCCACGTATTCATATATCCGTATCCATGCAACATAGAGTGTCACTAACTAGTAAGTATAAGATTGAGTAAAATGACTTTAATCAACTAACTAAATTTAAATTGAGTTATGTGAACTTTAATCCAACAAACAAATTTAACTACAATAAAGAAAGTATTTGACTGAGTTTAGTGTTTGATTGAGTCTCTAAGTTCTAATAAAGTATTTAGTAAAAAGTAAAAGAAAAAAAGAATTTATAGAAAATTAAAATAAGCTATTTTGAAAAAAGTTGGAGGACCTGACTTATTTTTTAAAATCTTATTCAATATTTAGAAAATAAAAAATATATCTATAATTTTTATTATATCATTATCATGTGACAAATTTCGATAACATAATTCCAAAAAATGTCCAAAAAATTTATTTATATTATTTTCGTATCGTCGTGATTTTTTTTTTTAAAATTATGATAATACAAAAATATTTTAATATCAATGTATTAAATAAATTTAAATTTCATTATCTTTATCTTTATCTTTTCCAAATATTTTGATAAATTATTATTAAAATAAAAAAATTATCTTAAAATAACTTATAAAATAGCCATACACTATATTAATTAACTTTTATAGTTAAATAAATGATTTTTGTTTGATCATGATTTCAAAATATAATTTTTTAATTTTTAATATTTGTTTTCTCTTTATTTTTTATATATATTTGAAAATTCATTTATAAAAAAATCTTAAATTAAAAAAAAAAAATTGAGTAAGTTTATTTTTTTTTTATCATCAAAAGTCTTTTTCTACCAAATTCATTATCATATTCGACAAAGGACGATCGAATCAAAATCATGTTTTCCGCAACTCTTCAGCGACACACCCCAAAGAAATAACAAATGGAGTTGAAGAAGATGAAGTACAATCGCAATTTCTTCTTGTTGCTCACAGTTAGCAATTTTATGTTACAGGGAGCATATGGTGATTGGTGTTTTCTTCTTCTTCTTCTCTATCTTGTAACAATTGGGTTTATAGTTTGGCTCGTTGCTACTTTTTCGGAATTTATTTTTGTGGGCATTTAGTATGCTTTATCACTTATTAACAGCTGTTCCTGTAGCAATTTTGTTTGGTTGTGTTATTTGTTATTAAGGATTAAAATTGTTTTAAGCTTTATTTGGTTAGAAAGATATATTTGTTGTCAAATATAAAAAAAAAAATTTATTTTGGGGCTAATGATCTCTTCTTTATTTGGGGCTTCTTTTAGACGGAAGCAGTGATATTTATGCCCTGTCATGTTCTTATTTGAACAATTGATGGTTGTATGTGTCGTGGGAATGAGGTTTCGATTATGCAATTTCAGCAAAGTTTAAGCTTTCGAGCAGTTAGGATCATGATTGTTTGATTGAATCATAGTTCAGACCACCTGGGAAGCAGGAAATATGATTGTTTGATTTAAAGTTGGTGCTTTTTTATTCTCGACGCTTGTTAATTTTTGTTCCTCCTTTTATATCGTTCTTTTCATCTCTTTTCTTTTTCTTGTTTGTATTCGCCTAAGTTTTTGCATTATCTTTTATTTTTCCTTATTCGATTTTTAAAAATTTGTAAATGGTACTGTTCAGAAGGTTTTTTGGACATGAACTCAACTTTTTTGTGCTTTTCAAAATCGGTTAAGAAGGCATTGTGCTTAGCATTAGTAAATGTGATGCCCTTTGTAGTTTCCACCTTACATCTTGTCCTGGCAGTAGTTTCTATGATATTTTTCTATGCTTTGTCTTCAAGTCGTAATTAATAATGTATACCACTTGTTGCCGAAGAGAATCTATCATCTCTGTATGCATTGCATGTGCTGATTCTTCTGTTTAGGAGTTGAGTCTGGAATCAACTCTTTAATTTGTTTACAATTTTCCCAATCGCTAAGAAATTCCTCAGATATAGGCCCTGAAATAAAGTCACACTAGCCTACCCCAATTCATTGAGATTAAAGATTTAGTTGTTGTTGTTTTGAGATTAAAGACTTAGTTGTTGTTGTTGTAGTTGGCATGAACCAAGTAGTACGCCCCTCGTTTTGATGACTAAGGTATCTGGGAAAGATTACAATCCAGAGACATATTAGCTTATTAACTTCACTATTCAGTCTTCCATATTCATTGTTGCGAGATTACAAGTTGATAAATAATTAAACTAAGATTGAAATTCTATTGAGTTTATATAAATGTTATTATGAAGTAGTTATGAATTCGCGTGGACATTTTTGTAAATTCTCTGCAAAAATGGTTTGCTTTATTTATTTTTCATTATATACAATCAGGTTTGAGTACCTAGGTGCAAAAGATGTCTTCGGACATAGGTGCAAGGCGCAAGATGAGGCAGATATTATACATATCTGTTAACAGGGTGAATCAAAGAAATTTGCTCAATGTTTTTAAGAAGTGGCTTAGATGTTCTTGAAAGCAGAATTTTTTTTAGTCTTCTATGCCTTAAGATTTAATTAATTGCATGCGTAATATCATATAGGTAAATTCATTTTGCTCAAAGAATGCACATTTCAGAAAACCGTGCAAACTATGACTGTTTTTTTGAGATGTAAAATATGGTAAATCATTA
The DNA here is from genome assembly GCA_907163345.1 of Haberlea rhodopensis. NCBI lineage: Eukaryota > Viridiplantae > Streptophyta > Magnoliopsida > Lamiales > Gesneriaceae > Haberlea > Haberlea rhodopensis. The sequence goes on along the minus strand of CAJQUN010000003.1, from coordinate 29,318,552 downwards.
ATTCAGCCTTTTAGCGCTCAATCACAGAATTTCATGAACTTTACAACATAATTCTGGAATTTTCAAATTCAATCATGTCTTTCAATAGATGTTGGAAGGAAATAAAAGTGGTTCAATATTTATCTAGTAACTGAGAAGAATGAAGAATGAGAGTTGAGAGAAGAAAGAGTGAGGAAACAAAGTATTAATGAAGAGTGCAAAGAAAGAGAAGAGAAAAGGAGGAAAAAAGAAAAAAAAATAGAGACGATAGGGAGTGGGGATTTGTGGCACACATCAACAACAAGTAGCAATATGTTTTAATTAATATGATTAGAAATGTACCTTGAAAGGCCGATATGTTCTAATGATTAGATTTTTGAGAATTTATCTTTAAAATCAGAAGCTATAGGTAAAAGGGGATAGAATCAAGATGCCTTTCTTGATGAAGTCAGAAAATAACCTTGGGGACTAAAACTATCTGTGTTCTTTTTATGTTTTGGCAAGTATTATGAATCCTGAGCGACACAATTAAAGTGTCATCATCACATACATTATGTTCCATATGAATAGAACTCTATCTATGATAATTAATTTCAGTGCACTGAGTTATTTGTGGTGTGAAAGCTATCGAAAACTTTTCATCTGCACATAAATACATCTTGACCTTTAAATATTAATGATAAATGCAGGTAAAACTAGTGAAGTTTGCATTTCTCAGGGTGGTCGGTTTCCCCAATTTGCAAATGAGGGTAAACCACCAAGAAAAGCAAGCAAGGGCCATAAGGATATGACTCTCTGCCGGGTTTTCCGCAAAAGGAGTTGCTGTGATTTAACACATACTCATCCTGCTTTATTATCCATTAGGAGGCTTGCTTCATCTGGGGAAGCAACCCAAGATTGCTTGCAATTATGGGAATTCTTGGAATGTTCTATATGTGATCCACGGGTTGGTGTGCAGCCTGGGCCTCCTTGTGTATGTGCTTCTTTTTGTAATAGAGTGTATGAAGCATGCTCAACAGCATACTTTTCTATGGATGTAAAGACACAGGTTTGTTGTACTCTATTTATCTGATCTTCAAAATTTTCTCATATTTTAATACATTATAAATTATGGAGATGCTCTGATAAGGTTAATATGATTGTGCTTTTGGTGTGTGAGATTTATCTAATGTGGGCATACCTCTTTGGATGTAGATGCAAGTTTCTTTAAAATTTAATATAACAAGTGAGAGTATGAGAGTATTGGCTTGCTGTTCATTGTTTTGGACTTAATGTTGAATAGATTTGCCTTGCTGACACTGGACTGAAGAGCTTCCTAAGTTATAGAAATTTACTGCTCAAGCGTTTGCATGTATTACCTTAGTGAGACGTAGCAGATTTTATAGCTCATTGGAAAATTACATTGCAGGTCTTAGCACCATGTGGATCAGGTGACTTTGTTTGTGGTAAAGCTTCTGAATGGGTTTCTAATGGAACAGAGTTCTGCCAAGCCTCAGGTTTCTCTGTCAGTTCATTTGACGATTCTGAAGAAACATCATGCTACGGCGGGAGGGGTGGTATGGATTATATTGCTAATTCGTGGAGGACGTCGCATTCCGAAGTTGTACATGGAGATCAAAATACTGGGGTCCTAGAATATTTGAGGCAGTGGATGACTAATATGCCGGTTAATGAAAGAGTTTCTTGGGCTATTGGAGGGATGGTTCTTACAGCTGGACTTTTGTTTGCAAGGTCAGGCAATTTTTTTGCATATTGTAAAAATCAGTATTTTATTTGTATTTTAAATGTGGTCCATATAAATGCGAAGCCAATATTGAAAAATCTGCAAACGATGACTGGACCTACCATTCATTCTTTTAGTCATTTTTTTTGTTTACTACCCTTGAAGCATCTCTAATCTCTTTCGTTAGACTAACTTGGTGTCTGTTTTGATTATTTTAATAATGGAGTTGGAAATTCCTTTTAGGCAAGAGCAAGAAATGAAGAAGCTAAAGAAATTTGAGATGATTTAGGAAATTGGCTGGTGTAGCGCAGGACTATATTTATGGCTTGTCCATTTGAAATACTGGATGAAAACCAACCTCGATCATAAATTTATTTTATTTTCCTAAAATTGATGGATAAGATTTATGGAATTTTGATTTTAATAAATTCAATTTTTTCACATGATATTACACCAGTTGAAGGCTTTACATCCTTGGTAAATATATTCACCGGCTTACTAAACTGGTTTAATGGAGAATGCAGTAAAAGGAAGAACCACAATCAACGTCAGAAGCAAATAGCTATTCAACGCAGGGCAAAGAAACTGGGAACAAAGATAAATTCTCTCTCTCTCGTTAGTCAAGAAAACAGAAGAGGATCTGGAAGATGAATCAGGGCCTATCTGCAGAGAATTTCAGTGCTTAAATGTTTTCAGGTTTGCCACTCAATTAATCATCAAAAGATTCATTTTCTTATCCTTTACCTTCAGCACAAAGTTACTAGCTTTATATTAGTAATTTACCTTATGAGAATTATTTTTGTGATAAATTAAAGAATATAGTTTAGAATCAGTTTTGGTATTATTTATGATATATCTTTGACATGATTTAATATGAATTAGTAATAGAAAATATTCATATTTATCTAATAAATCTTCAACTATTCGAAGAGACGATGATTGCATTCTAAAAAATTAAGAAATATTAATAATAGTTGTGGCTCATTATCTAGCGAGTGTAAATTTTATAGTTGAATCACAGAAACCTTAGGTTGTATTTGGATTGATGGATTTGGAGTTAAAGCAAACAATATAAAGAGTTTGATATCTAGAATCAGAATATGATTTGATTGCCTCACATGTAGTCCAACCCTGCAATGAATAAATGTCCATATATTGTAAGAACATCTCTAACCTTAGGACTGAGAAATTATGTCCTATACCGGCATTGTTGCTATAACCATAGCGTTCACACCATCCAATGACTCAAACTACATGAGAAGTAACACTCCCCATCTAAGATAGAATTTTCCCTTAGGACTAGACCCGTCCTAATAAATGGCAAGAGTTATACTCTTAATTCAAGAAAATGGATGGAATAAACGAAAGTTCCATTTATGCAACGTAAGATTTTCTCTTGCCATCCAGTTATAGCTGATGGATTTTTAGGAACTCCATATGAGGATTGTTTTGGTCGGTATAGTGGAAAATGAACCATTCGTTCTATGGTTAAATTAGAACTTAATTTTTTATTCTTTTATAAATAGATGACATGCAAGGCATGAACATGAAGGATTTAAGCCTTATTTATTTTTTTAAATTGCATATTGATCGGTTAGATGAGCTATTTTTAAGAATTAGTTTTCAATATTTGAAGGTTATATTGAATTATTTTATTTTATCTTATTAATTTTGTCTTTAATACGACAATTATCAGTTATATAAGAACCAATACAGTTTATTTGATACAAAATCTATTATTTAGTTGCATATAAAAATAAGTAACGCTATGAAATTTTTTCTTTTAGTTTTCAACTAAAATTTCTTAGGCACTAAGTTTAGAACGTTTTATTATAGATTTAAAAATTAACTCTATATCTAATTTAAAAATCATTATTTTAGAAAGATCATTAAGGTTTTCGTAAATATTTAAAATTCAAATTCCTTGAGGTTGCATTTGGATGGAAGGATTTGATTCGGAGTAAAGGATTTGGAAATTAATCATTTGAAATTCTTGAATTTGAAATGATATGTAGTATATTGTAATTTCAAATCCTTCCAAAATGCAAATTGAGATATTAAAGAAAAAAGAAGAAATTTGAAATACTTACTTCATATTCTACACAAACATAAATGATGAATTTGAGTGGCGAAATTGAAATATATTCATTTCAAATTATTCAATCCAAACATAACCTCATTGAATCATTTCTAAACAAGAAACGAAATCTGTAAATTTTTTTTTTTTAAATTTCTACCAAACATGCAAAAGGAACTGGAATTCCTAATCCAATTTTATTTAATTTTCAAATACAACCTCAAATAATGCCCACTCCGGAACTTCATTGATTTGGTATAATTCTTAAACTCATGGAAGAGGAACTTAAAAAATATTTGTATGGTACGAGGACATTGCACTCATCAATTGACAATCATGTAGTGGTGGAATCAGAAATTTTGCGTCAGAAGAGTATAATCATTTTTATGAGTATAATAAATAAAACTACAAAAATCTTTAAGTAGTGCCCACTCCAAGACTTCATTGATTTGTTATAGTTTTTCAACTCAAGTTAGTTCTCTTGTAAACAACTTCGTTGCTAGTATTTACATATGAGCTCATACTGGTTGATCGTTGGCATCCATGTGATGCCTCAATCTTCAGAGTCAGGTTTTATGTGTGTGTTTTGAGCCTACTTAGTATAAAATTTAATCATAAATACAAAAATTTAGATATCTAATAAGAATGCAAGCTAGGTCTTTGATAAAATGTCTATTAGATAAAATGGGACAAAATAGGATGGTTTAGCTTACTTGAATGAATTTCTAGGTTCATGCCTCATCAAGGTGAGTGCTAAATGACTATATACCTTAAATGAGGGTAATATAAAATGTTCAAGATGTGTGCTAAATGACTATATACCTTAAACGAGGGTATATACCGTTTATACAAATATGATCTCATGTATACTTAATGGCGACTCCTTAGATCAATCATATGTAAAAACATAGTATTAGATAGTATTATATAAGTATTTAAGTAAGGAGTGGGAGTCCTTATGTTGCACATTTGCTGGCACATCTGGTGAAGTCACAAAGCCGATTCTGGGAAAATTTAAATATAACAGTTTTTGAGAATGTATTTCATGTTCACCAAGTAATGCTAAATCACATCCTATAACTTACAGCAATCTTGAAATTCCCATTTATGTATAATGCACGAGTAGAGAGGTGAAGAGCGCCAATTATAATTTAAAAGTAACGTTCGAAATTGGAAATATTATAAAAATAAATTACAAAACCAATCAATAATTGAGATTATCAACATCTGTTTTAATAACTACTTACATAGCGTATGCAATACGCATAAAAAGCAAACCCGGTGCACGAAGCTCTCATTATGTACCGGGTCTGGGAAGGGGGTCAGATCACTTTGAACCAAATGTGTTTAGTCTTCCCTTGCACTGCAAGATGCTTTCACGACTCGATCTCGTGAACTCTATGTCATATGTCACCAATTTTATCGTTGTGCCAATGTTCACCCTTAACATATTAGCATATGCAATACATATATATGTTATTTGATCTAAAATCTTGGTCCTCCGTGGTATTAATCGATAAAAACCAATAGTCATGAATTGTTTTTATATAGGAGCAAGTTCCCCACACGATGATGGATATTTTTCTCCTCTTGTTTGTTCTGCAGTTTAGGCGCTCTCTGACTGCCAGGTTTGTGCTTCTAATTTGTCCCATCAGATAGCAAGAATGACACATAATTTGAGTCACTAATAGGGACATGGTATATTTTAAAATTGTGAATTATGTAATCTTGTAACGTTTTCCATTAGATTTTGGTTTTCCAAATAGATAGTTTACATCACTGTTGTTTGAAAATAGACAGTTTACCCCCTGTTATTTTTAAAATATGCAGTTTACCCCATTTTATTTGAAATTATGTAGTTTACCTTCCTGTAGTTTGTGAAAATATGCAAAACACATTTTGTGTATGACATGTTATGGAGGCAGTGAGCTATGTTTTGTAAACCCCAATAAATAAAATATCTATTAACGATACTATATGGGGATAAATTATCACTAGTTTATTTAATCTTCATAAATAATCTAAAATTTCAAATTCTGATATTTTATTCACATAGGTGTAGAATTTCAGTGTCTTGTCATCTAGGACAAACATTCTCCATTCCTTTTTATTTGTTCTGACAGCCAGGTGTACGCAACGACAAATGTAATGCTGAGATGAGAAAGTAGTGAAAGTAGACGTGTCGCGGGAACCATAATCGTCGCATAAACAAATTCGAAGAGGACATGTAAAATTTAATGAGTCATTGGAATGATGATTTGAAAAGATAAAATTGTATTGTTTTCAAAAAATTATGTCAAATAATAATACCATGATTGGTTCTTTATTATGATGGGAAAATGTTTTAAAAGAGAATTTTTTTGTGATGAAAGTCTGAAATCAAAAGTCATTACTTACAAGACTCCCCACCATCCCGAGGAACAGTTTGCACGAAATCTTGGAACTTATAACATGAAACTCCTGCGCGCATTTTTACTAATCTCCCTCTTCCTCCCCGCCCTATCTGCCACCGCTTCCGCCGCCTCTCCTGCAAGTCCCTCCATGTCACCAAACGCTACATATTTCATCCGCACGAGCTGCAACACCACACGATACCCAGTGCGCTGCTACAACACTCTAGCCGGTTATTCCAGCACAGTACATGAAGACCCAGCTTCGCTAGCCCGTGCAGCCATCTTCGTGAGCTTCTTCAAGACCAGAGGCATAGCTCTTTACGTCGGCAATCTCTCCCATGAATCCGGAGCCAGAGCCAGAGAAGGAGATGACCCTCGTGCCTTGGCTGCCATTCGTGACTGCTTCACTCTTCTGAGCGATGCTGTGGAGCAATTACGTGGTTCTCTCAGGCAGATGGTTGTCCTCAATGCCAGCAGCGAGGAGATGAAGCACGGGATGAGCAATGTGAAAACTAAGATGAGCGCTGCCCTGACAAATGAGAATACTTGTACAGATGGATTCGAAGAGATGGGAGATGACCCGCCGGTGAAAGTCGACGTCTGTTATCGGATGGTGGAAGTGAAGGAGGTGACGAGCAATGCATTGGCCCTGTTGAATAATTTTGTCAAAAAGTTGTGGCCTTCCAGTTATTTAAGATTTGATGGTCAGTCATGAGAATTTTACTCGAATATATATCAACTTTTACATTTTGATCCGTCCTCAAAAGTTATGCATGTTCATGATTTTCTTTAATCAAATGACAATTTAAAACTCCGCCATGATTGGTCCCAAGTCGGGGTAAAAAATGAAGTTTGCTTAGCCAATCGAAGTAAAAACATCGACAAATTTCTTATCTCACATAAAAAGAAAGACGTAATTTTTGATTGAACGAGTATAAGTAAAAATTATGGTAATGTATAGTATTAGATATACGAACATATGATCGTGCTCTTCCAATATAATGTGTGTAATATGTGTTCAAAACGTTATGTTACTACACAAACAAAATTAAAGGCAATTTTCTCTGGGCTCTTAGTACAATTATTGTAAGTCTATAATATTATCTAAAATCATGTAAATGTACAATTAGAAAATTATGTTACGAACTATTTTTTACACCCTTAACATAAATTTTAAATTCGCTTTTGTATATGCCTGGTTGAGTAGCCTAGCAATAAGGGTCCAAAAATAACTTAAACTTTGATAACCATGGCTAGTTTTCAGCATTGTAATTTGTTGTAAATATGTGGAGATCAATCATTCAAAATTATAGCACAATCAGGGGCGGTCCAGAAAAAAAATTTAGGGGGCAAATTTTTTTTATAACACTACAGGGTATAAAAAAAAATTTTGGGGGTAAAAAAAAATTTATTTTCTAAAAAATGAGGGTAAATTTTTTTCCCCGCCTTCCCTACCACCTCCTTGGGTCCATCCCTGAATACACTGCCATAAGTTTTTGAATGTATGTATGTAGGCACAACAATTTATGCAAGAAGAAATTTAAGTAACAGTTTGATAGATTATATAGTCTATCCTAGTTTTGAAAAAATATATATATTTTTTGAACAGAAAGATGTATAATATTAATCGAAGAAACAGATACAACGACTATCCAGCCACAAAACAATCAATAACAGTTACAAATACAGGTGTCTAATATTGACACAAACTAATACATAACTAGTAATGGGCGGACAAAAAGTTGAGATGGTAGCATGAATCACTGTAGTTGCATAATACCTTGACTAGGAGCCCACTGAAGCCAATTCAGGTCCCTTCAAACCATGCAGTTCAGGGTATGGTTGGGCAAGAAAACTGTCTTCCAACAAATCTAAAGGTACAAGTAATGTGATGCGTGGAAATGTATTACGTGAATTATTGAAATGATTAAGAAAATTATGAATTTGAATTAGTGAGATGAATATTGTTGAAATTTAATTCTTGAGCATGGTAGTGTGGATTCGTAGAATGGAATCGGTATAAATAATTTTGGGTTAAATTATAATGTGGATCAAAGTCTAGGAACTAACTTGCAAATTGACTAACTTGCAAATTGATAACAATTTTATCCTCCGCCTTTACACACATAAACACACACAAGAAAACCCTTTCATTTCATCGACGTCTTCTCTTGTGAAGGGGATTTATTGGCTTCAATTATTACATCTAATTCTTCACAGGGTTAGTATGAATATGAAGATTCATTGCTTTCTAGCTAGTTATTGGGTTGATATCTTGTTTATCTCCCTTTTATGATGTGTTTAGGAAAGGTTGGGGAAGGGGGTTGAATTGATGTTGATGAAATGAATTTGTGATTTGCTAATTATTTGCATATTGTGGAGGTTGAATGGTGTTAAAAATGGAGTTTTCGAAAACAACATCGACCGATCGATCGGTAAAATACGAAGGGAAGGTGAAATTTATGGCGTATATCGATCGATCGGTAAGACTCGAGCAATCGATCGGTAGCAACTTATCGATCGATCGATAAAGTGCGAAGCGAGAGAACTATTTTTCGGGGCTACCGATCGATACCGTTCGATCTGTAGAGTTAAAATGTTGAAAAAATTAATTTGTGTTGTGATGTCAATGAATTCATTGTCCGGGTATTTTAAATAGTATTTTTATCATGATCGATGATTATATCATGATGATGAACATGTAATTAAGTGTTAAGCTATGTGCACATAAATCTTAAAAATGTGTTAATTGAATATCGAGAGCATGCACAAGCCTAAGGACACCGAGGAAGGTGATCTAACAGTATCTCGGACAATAAGGTTCGTAGTAACGTACGAACAGGTATGCAATGAAGTAATTCTATGATCATGCATATATGTGATGTAAATTCTGAACTATGATATATAAATATACGGTATTGGAGCATGTGAGTTTGGTTTAATGCTTGAGATATGGTGAATATATAATTGTACATAATCCGAGTATTGTGTTGAGTTATTGACGGTAAATGGCTTAGTTGTTGTTTGAACTGTTGTAATTTAAAGCGGGGTCAAAGTGCCGCTATTATATTCATAGTGTGGACAAAGTGCCACTATTATAGTCACAGTCGGGACATATCATGTTGTAATTTAAACCGGTGTCAAAGTGCCACTATGATATTCATATTGGGGACAAAGTGCCACTATTATAGTCACAGTATGGACAAAGTGTCGATGTAATTTTAAGCGGGGTCAAAGTGCCGCTATTCATAGCGAGGACAAAGTGTCATTATTATAGTCACAGTGGGGACAAAGTCTCACTGTTGTAAATTAAAACGAGGTCAAAGTGCCGCTTTCAAAATCATAGTGGGGCCAAAGTGCTACTATTATAACCACGATGGGGGACAAAGTGCCATTGAGCGGGGACGAAGTGTCGATGTTATAAACGAAACGTGAAATGTCGTATTTATTGTAGCGATTTGAGTAACGTATTGTTAGAATATTGATTTATCTTAACGTTGAGCATCATGTTCGAAATAATAATAGTAAACTTGATAATTATAGATTTGTCGAATATTGAAATAGGAGTAGCCAGTAAAGCTTGTAATGGTTCAGGTTCATTCACGAGTACTTCTGTTAGATTTTTGATAATCTTATTTTATTTTATTGCATTACAATTCCGTTTATTGATATGATCTTGATTATTGTTTTATGAGTAGTGTTACAATTGTGATTATCGTGTTGGAAAATGTTCACCCTGTGTGGGAGCTGTTTCTTTTAAAATAGGTAAAGCAGGTACAACATTATTTGAGGAAGTAAGCTCGAGTCTCTTGAGATCCTACTGTTTCGACAGTGTTAGATAAACTCATTTATCTTCTGCTCGTCTGCGAGTAGTGTAATGCATGTATATGGATTGTAAGAACGTCTCGAAATTTCTCCTTATGTTTAAGGGTTTGATGTATCCTATTTTTGGGAGATAACGTGCATTATAGAATTGTGTATATGTGATTGAGTTTTGCCTGGAAATGATATTGACGGGGAGACGCTGTCGAAATTTTTACAAAGTCACACTATAAAGGTGAAGTATGAATTGAAAATTTAAAAAGAATAAATTTTCACATTATATGACGTCATAAATGCATTATTCACGAGGTTAGACGATAGAGCACTACAAGTAAGGAAAAACGAGAAGCATAAACTAATAAAAGATAAATAACCAAGCAAACTCTCGTATCCAAAGTCCTCATTGAGATCCAACCACCAAGGAACAACCATGTATGGCGCCCAAAACCTAAGTATCAAGTAGCCAAATCCAAGTGATGCCTCAACAGTTAAAAAAACCAAATAACATCCACAAAATAATAAAAAAAGTGGCACACAGATAACCAAAGATAGACACCACAAGATAACAAACCAAACCCAAAATGGACAAAAGCCAGAACAGACGCCGAACAAGGTAGTCAACACCATTCCAAAAAAAACCACCTGAACCAGAGAAAACCAACAACACATAGACAAAATACACACAAAAACCAACTAGATGACTATGGAGTAGATTGGCGAAGAGATGCTCCCACCCATAGTCGAAACTGAACGAGTCAAACAACAAAAACATAGTAGTATATAAAAGGATATAGATATAGTAAAAACAACGTGCATAGCTGTGATGCCCCGAAATTAATTAATTGCAAGTAAGGCATTAATTATGTTTATATGATGTATCATGTGTTGATGGATTTATGTGTTGGGTATTAAGATGTTAACATGATTTAATTGTGTTAATTATTAAATATGAGGAGGATGTGATTTTAGATGAAGTTTGGAGCATTCTTGTAAAATGCCTTTAAAATACTATGTTGGAGCATTTTATACATCATGTTAAGTTTGGGGTACAATTTTTAATTAAGTTAAAGTAACCCCTTTTTAAATCCTCTACCCATCACTTTAACCCCTTTACCTTTCACTTTATTAAAATCCCCAAATCACTTCCCAAACCCCAAACCCTACCCATTTTCGAGTTCCACCAAAAGAGGAGAAGAAAAGTTCCACAAAAACTTTGTTTGTGTGATCTTTGCTAGGATTTGGAGCCTACAAGAGGTATGGAACCATTCCTATAAGTTTTATGATGTTTGGTGTTGAAATGGGTTAAGTTTTTGATGTTTTATGTGGGTTTGTTTGGGTATGTGTTGTTTATGGTTGGGGTATGTTTTTTGAAGTGTTTTATGTTGGTTTTAGTGGGTTATGATGTTATTGAAGTTGTTAAGAAGTTTGGTTTTGGGTGGCTTGAGGAAGAGCTTGAAAAATGAGCATCAATGGCGAAATTTCGGAGCACAGCACTCGGCGATCGATCGCCCGTTCTTGGCGATCGATCGCGAGCCTCCAGTGCCCGCCAGTAGCATTTGGCGATCGATCGCCACTCTTGGGCGATCGATCGGCGAGGCTGGCGATCGATCGCGCCAAAAGTGGCGATCGATCGCCAAGAAAAGAATTTTTGCCCCTCGTCCAGTGCGATCTCGCGATCGATCGCGAGCTGTAAAAAAAATGGATTTTTGATATTTATGTGGGATTTTTGGATATTGGACTATATTTAGCTTCTAATATCAATTTGTATGGTTATGTAGAACCGTCCCAGGTACCCACGACTTCAAGGAGATAAAGTCTACGATTTCTCCTTCTTTTGGAATTAAGGTACGTAAGAGACGTACGAGCATCGGACGGTAAACCATACCCTTACATATTATGATGATGTTTAAGATGATGTTTACGATAATGATGTTTAAGATGATGTTTACGATGATGATGTTTAAGATGATGTTATGATGATGATGTCTATGATGATATTTACGATGATGATGCTTATGATAATGTTACGATGATGATGTTATGATGATGATGTTTATGAGGACGTCTATGATGACGAAGTTTATGATAAGGTCATACTACGTGTATGATTGGGTAAGACGCCCATGTGGTAGGATGCCACCCAAAGTATGTGAGTGGGTAAGATGCCCCCGTGGTAAGATGCCACGCAATGTTTATGATATGGTAAGACGTCATATGATTGGGTAAGATGCCTACGTGGTAAGATGCCACACGATGATTATGACGTGGTAAGATGCCACACGATGATTATGACATGGTAAGATGCCACACGATGATTATGATATGGTAAGATGCCACACAATGGGGTAAGACGCCCTAATATATGAATAAGAGTCAGGGATAACAAAGGAAGTCGAAGGACGACCAATTACCTTTACTTAACTAAGATGTTATGCATTATTGTATGCTTTTATATAATGTTAAGTAAATATGTGTATGCTCACGATGTGTTATCCCTGTAGGTACACTTTTGGACCAAGGGCCTAGGGTCGGGTTGAGGAAGTGAGCTAAAGGGAGCATGATGAATGTAGGATGCAGGATTTTGATAGTCTCTACTCTAGGAGTAGTGTAAAACTATAGCTATAACATTCATTAATGGGAATGTAATTAAATAGCTTTTGGAAATTTTATTTTGGCCTGTAATCTCCTTAGCTCAAGCTACAACCGGAACCCTTAAGAGGTTATAAATGCATGTTCTGTCCAATTTATGTGTACTAATTGACATTAAGGTAGGAAGACCCTACATTAGTGGTATCAGAGCAGTGGTTAGATAACCCGGGAATGAGTGAAGGGTAGCCGTAGCAATAAGTTAGCTAGGTGCTTACCTTCGAGCATGTTTTGTGCATAAGTTGCATATGAAGTATATGATGTTATGCTAACATGTTTTGTTTATCTAACGAAGTATTATACGAACTGCTTTTGGATCTTGTTGTTAATCCTTGTGTTGCAGTATGGCAGCAAATGTGGAGGTAGGTGACGCAGTGAGCGTCAATGCAAGCGCGGGGCGTACGAATCCCCTACCCCCGCCAGCTTTTGATGATGAACCGGCCGAACAACAGTTGTTGCCAGGGGAGCTAAGCTTAACTCAGTTTCTTGCTTACCGACCCCCAACCTTTGAAGGAACCGAAACGGGGGAACGAGCTGAGGAATGGTTAGAAAGAATAGAGTAGATCTTTGTGGCAGCCCCATGTGCGAAGACAGCATGGATACGGTTAGCAGAGTTCCAGTTGGCCAAGAAGGCGCTGATGTGGTGGAAGACCACCGTGGTAGAGCAAGAGGCTCAAGGTCATGAAGTTAACTGGAAAATGTTTCGAACTCGCTTTCTGAACCGTTATTTCTCGGCTGCAGCACGACAGGCTAAGGAAGATGAATTCACTCACCTCAAGCAAGGTAATATGTCAGTATCAGATTATGCTCTTCAGTTTTGCTCCTTGCTCAGATATGTGCCTCACATTGCCACGAGCACGCAAGCAAAGATGAGGAATTTCATGAAAGGTTTGAGGCCGCAGCTATACGACAGGGTGATCACTTATGGCCCTACTTGTTTTGATGATGCACTCTCACGGGCCGAGCTGGCCGAACTAGGAGTGGGTGCATACCCTGATGTTGTACCATCGTAGGCACCCTCTCAGAAATCCACTCCGGATAATTTGAAGCCAAAGAGTGATCAATTCAAGTCAAGGGGGAACTCATCGGCGTCAAGGTTCAGTGGTAAGAGGTCTGACAATAGATGGAAGGGGAACCGTAGGGGTGATGCCCCATCTGGAAGGGGGCAGTCTCAGGGAGACAGATCCGGGAAGATCCAATGCACTCTTTGTGGGCAACCACATCTGACGAAGGATTGTATAGGGTGCTATGTTTGTGGCGACAAGGGCCACTTTGCTAGACAGTGTCCCAACAGGGGAAGTCAACAGGGTTCTGCGGGGAGGCCTGCGGATAGGACAGCACAGCACAGACCCCCATTTGTGCCGCGTCAGCATGGAGGTCAGCCCATGGGGCCACCTCAAGGACAAGTCTATGCACTGACAAGGGAGCAGGCTTCAGCGGCTCCGGAGGAGGTTATAGCGGGTACGTGTCTTTTATTTACGCACCCTGCTTTTATATTGATTGACACAGGTGCGTCACACTCTTTTGTGTCAACAAGTTTTGTGGAAAGACACCACATATGCACTTCTCCGTCGCCCACGCCTCTTATAGTCTCGACCCCCGCTGGAAGAAGTATGATTACTGATCGGATCGTCTACAATGGCCTCATTTATTTTGAGGATAAAGAACTAAGATCAGATTTGATTGTTCTGGGAATGTCAAATTTTGACTGCATTCTGGGCATCAACGTTCTGAATAGGTATCAGGCAGTTGTGAACTGCAGGCAGAGGACAGTACGGTTCAAATCCGATATGGGAATTCCATGGACGTTCTATGGGGATTGTTCTCGCTCAAAGATTCCATTGATATCTGCTGTCAAGATGGCACAGTTATTGGAAAGAGGCCACACAGGATATCTCATATATGCCGTTGATGTTACGGAAAAGAAAGAAGAAGTAAAAGTTGAGGATGTGCCCGTAGTGGCGGAATTTCCCGATGTCTTTCCGGAGGAGATTCCCGGATTCCCACCGACGAGAGAGGTCGAGTTTGGGATTGAATTATTACCAGGGACGTCGGCCATTTCTCGTGCCCCTTATAGGATGGCACCAGCGGAGCTAAGGGAATTAAAGATTCAGTTGCAAGAGCTCCTTGATAAAGGCTATATACGCCCTAGCGTATCGCCCTGGGGAGCACCAGTTTTATTTGTAAAGAAGAAAGATGGTTCGATGCGTTTGTGCATCGATTACAGACAACTGAACAAAGCTACGGTGAAGAATAAGTACCCACTCCTGAGGATCGATGATTTGTTTGATCAGTTGCAGGGTACGAGGCTCTACAGTAAGATCGATCTGAGGTCGGGGTACCATCAGATCCGGGTAAGAGAAGAGGATGTCCAGAAGACAGCCTTCAGGACTAGGTATGGGCACTATGAATTCCTAGTCATGCCTTTTGGGGTGACAAATGCCCCGGCTGTTTTCATGAGTTTGATGAACAAGGTGTTCCAGCCATTTTTGGACCAATTCGTCATAGTTTTCATTGACGATATACTCATCTACTCTCGGACCGAAGAAGATCATGTACGGCACTTGAGGACAGTACTTCAGATCCTCAGGGATCATCAGTTGTATGCAAAGCTTAGCAAGTGCGAGTTCTGGTTGGACAGCGTGGTATTCCTAGGCCATGTCATATCTAGCCAAGGGATATCTGTGGATCCCAGGAAGATTGAAGCTGTGATGGAATGGGCAGCACCCACTTCTGTACCCGAGATACGGAGTTTTCTTGGCTTAGCAGGTTATTACCGACGTTTTGTCGAGGGATTTTCTAAGATCGCTAAGCCATTGACACAGCTGACTCAGAAAGGAGTCCCATTCTTTTGGTCCGAAGCTTGTGAGGAAAGCTTCCAAGAATTGAAGCGTCGTTTGACGACAGCGCCAGTGTTGGTGATTCCGTCTGAGGATAAGAGGTTTACCTTGTACACGGATGCATCATTGCAGCGTGTGGGCTGCGTATTGATGCAAGACAGACAAGTGGTAGCCTATGCTTCGAGACAGTTGAAGCCTCATGAGACCAGGTACCCAGTCCATGATCTGGAACTGGCGGCTATCATTTTCGCCTTGAAGATTTGGCGTCATTATCTTTATGGTACTACGTTTACCATCTTTACGGACCATAAGAGCCTAAAGTTTCTATTCACTCAGGCTGAACTGAATATGCGTCAAAGAAGATGGATGGATTTGCTCAAGGATTATGACTGTGAAATTGAGTACCATCCTGGTAAAGCAAATTTGATAGCAGACGCCTTAAGTCGGAAGGTGAAGAGCACTGCTGAGGATGTTATGTGTTTATCAGCTTTGATGACTTCCTATTGCCATCTGGGCTATGACTTCGATGTAGACACGTCGCCGGTGCGAGTGTCGACCTTATTGGCCGAGCCAGACGTATTTGAGGCTATCAGGAAAGCCCAGAGGTCGGATGATGAAGTGCAGAGATGGTCATCGATAGCACTTCGAGGTCAGCCAACAAAGTTTAGAGTGGCTGAAGATGATTCACTAAGACTGGGCAACCGATGGGTAGTCCCAGATACACCAGAGTTACGTAAAGGAATTTTGGAACGGGCTCATAGTAGCCGATTCAGTATCCACCCCGGAGGAAGAAAGATGTACAAGGACCTAAGTGGTCAATTCTGGTGGAGACGCATGAAGCGTGATGTGATCAGTTTTGTTAAGAGATGTTTAATCTGCCAACAAGTAAAGGCAGAAAGGCAGAGGCCTGGTGGCGAGCTGAAGAGCTTGGAGATACCTAGGTGGAAGTGGGAGCATATATCTATGGACTTCGTGACCCACTTGCCAAGGTCGGCCTCTGGATTTGATGCGATCTGGGTGATCGTGGATAGGCTGACGAAGGTGGCTCATTTCATCCCTTACAGTATGACTTTCACGTATCTAAAGATGGCCCAATTATATGTACGGGATGTAGTGAGGTTGCATGGGGTTCCAGTCTCGATCGTGTCTGACAGAGACCCAAGGTTCACTTCTCATTTCTGGGAGGGTCTCCAGACAGCTTTGGGCACCGAGGTGAGACTGAGTACAACTTATCACCCTCAGACTGATGGCCAAACGGAGCGTACTATACAGGCGCTCGAAGATATGCTGAGGGCATGTGTTTTGGAGTTTGATACTCCGTGGCAAGAATCTATACCACTGGTAGAGTTCTCCTATAATAACAGCTATCAGGCGAGCATTCAAATGGCCCCTTTTGAAGCTCTTTACGGACGACGATGTAGGTCACCGCTGTATTGGGAGGACTTGACGAGTAAAGCGGTCGGAGGACCGGATATGATTAAAGACATGGAGGAAAAGATTAAGATGATACGCTTAAAGATGAAAGCGGCCCAAGATAGGCAAGCAGCCTATGCAAATAAGCGGCGACGGCCGCTAGAATTTCAAGTGGGAGACAAGGTCTTCTTGAAAATCTCACCCTTCAGGGGTGTTGTTCGATTTGGTATGCGGGGGAAGTTATCCCCGAGGTATGTTGGACCGTATGAGGTATTACAGCGTATCGGCACTTTAGCTTACCGATTGGCTCTACCGCCGTCTTTATCTGGGATTCATGATGTTTTCCATGTTTCTATGCTACGGAAGTATGAGCCAGACCCGTCTCATGTTTTACAGCCTACTGAAGTGCAGTTAGACTCGGATGTATCCTACGTTGAACGACCAGTCAGAATTCTGGATCGTGAGGATCGCAGACTACGAAGCAAAGTTATACCGATGGTCAAAGTTCAGTGGGATCGTCGGGGTGTCGAGGAGGCTACGTGGGAGACGGAGCGGCATATGATGCAGCATTACCCCGAACTATTTTCTGGTATGATTTATGTTTAGTTTCTTTTGGGTAAGTGCATGCGATTTCGAGGACGAAATCTTGTAAGTAGGGGAGTAATGTGATGCCCCGCAATTAATTAATTGCAAGTAAGGCATTGATTATGTTTATATGATGTATCATGTGTTGATGGATTTATGTGTTGGGTATTAAGATGTTAACATGATTTAATTGTGTTAATTATTAAATATGAGGAGGATGTGATTTTAGATGAAGTTTGGAGCATTCTTGTAAAATGCCTTTAAAATACTATGTTGGAGCATTTTATACATCATGTTAAGTTTGGGGTACAATTTTTAATTAAGTTAAAGTAACCCCTTTTTAAATCATCTACCCATCACTTTAACCCCTTTACCTTTCACTTTATTAAAATCCCCAAATCACTTCCCAAACCCCAAACCCTACCCATTTTCGAGTTCCACCAAAAGAGGAGAAGAAAAGTTCCACAAAAACTTTGTTTGTGTGATCTTTGCTAGGATTTGGAGCCTACAAGAGGTATGGAACCATTCCTATAAGTTTTATGATGTTTGGTGTTGAAATGGGTTAAGTTTTTGATGTTTTATGTGGGTTTGTTTGGGTATGTGTTGTTTATGGTTGGGGTATGTTTTTTGAAGTGTTTTATGTTGGTTTTAGTGGGTTATGATGTTATTGAAGTTGTTAAGAAGTTATCTCGCGATCGATCGCGCCTGGGCAGCGATCGATCGCGAGCTGTAAAAAAAATGGATTTTTGATATTTATGTGGGATTTTTGGATATTGGACTATATTTAGCTTCTAATATCAATTTGTATGGTTATGTAGAACCGTCCCAGGTACCCACGACTTCAAGGAGATAAAGTCTACGATTTCTCCTTCTTTTGGAATTAAGGTACGTAAGAGACGTACGAGCATCGGACGGCAAACCATACCCTTACATATTATGATGATGTTTAAGATGATGTTTACGATAATGATGTTTAAGATGATGTTTACGATGATGATGTTTAAGATGATGTTATGATGATGATGTCTATGATGATATTTACGATGATGATGCTTATGATAATGTTACGATGATGATGTTATGATGATGATGTTTATGAGGACGTCTATGATGACGAAGTTTATGATAAGGTCATACTACGTGTATGATTGGGTAAGACGCCCATGTGGTAGGATGCCACCCAAAGTATGTGAGTGGGTAAGATGCCCCCGTGGTAAGATGCCACGCAATGTTTATGATATGGTAAGACGTCATATGATTGGGTAAGATGCCCACGTGGTAAGATGCCACACGATGATTATGACGTGGTAAGATGCCACACGATGATTATGACATGGTAAGATGCCACACGATGATTATGATATGGTAAGATGCCACACAATGGGGTAAGACGCCCTAATATATGAATAAGAGTCAGGGATAACAAAGGAAGTCGAAGGACGACCAATTACCTTTACTTAACTAAGATGTTATGCATTATTGTATGCTTTTATATAATGTTAAGTAAATATGTGTATGCTCACGATGTGTTATCCCTGTAGGTACACTTTTGGACCAAGGGCCTAGGGTCGGGTTGAGGAAGTGAGCTAAAGGGAGCATGATGAATGCAGGATGCAGGATTTTGATAGTCTCTACTCTAGGAGTAGTGTAAAACTATAGCTATAACATTCATTAATGGGAATGTAATTAAATAGCTTTTGGAAATTTTATTTTGGCCTGTAATCTCCTTAGCTCAAGCTACAACCGGAACCCTTAAGAGGTTATAAATGCATGTTCAGTCCAATTTATGTGTACTAATTGACATTAAGGTAGGAAGACCCTACATTAGCAACTACCGCCGCTGAAAGGAAAACCGCTGGAACAAGAAAAAGATCTGCCTGCTTGGAGCAAGATAAAACAAAGAGGTCTCGAAGCCGACGTATATGGACAGATCGTCATTTTCCGACTAGATCTAGGGAGATAACAAGTATCTCCTCAATGGGGAAAAGAAGGCAGAAAAGCACCATGGACCTCGAATCACCGCCATAAGCAAATGAAAAGCCAAAGCACCAGCCAAAAGAAACCGACGAGAATTGAATAGAGGCAATAGCAAAACTAAAGAGTCAAAAAATGTGAGAGATCGTGAAAACGTATCCACGAAGGCACACAATAAGACTCTCATGAAAATATTTTCATAGCATATATTGTTGTTGTGGTGATTAGTCCTGGCAAATACACATTTATGTGGCTACTTTGTATTCTAAGACTCTTGTTGGATTGACGCAAATCACAATTTCTGTTAACCAATTATTGTTGAAGCATTTGAGTATTGGGGCTCTTGACCATGGGTGACTCAGGTGGTAAAGCCACTCAAATATTTGTTTTAGGCGTCCAATTTAAACAAGGCTCCCGACTTAGGTTTTATTAATGCATTCTATATTTGAATTATTTTAAAATATTATGTTATATTTGGTTTTTTATTTGATTTTAACATATTAAATTCATATATTGATTATGATTTGGAAAAAAAATATCTTGTGCATATTGATACTGATGATTTAAATTTATTTTCGAGGTTAAAAGTTCTATAAGATGTTGCAAATTTAGAAATTAATGACACAATTGAAATACTAAATTTAATAAAAGAATTGGGAACACAGAACTGCATGCTACTTTACTTGTTATGCCGTTAAAAGATTTTGATGTAATTTTGGGTATGGACTGGTTAACTGAATATCATGCAAATTTGGATTGTTTTACCAAAGAAATAATGTTGAAACTTACTAATCAGAACTATATAGTAGTTAAAGGAGAAAGGAAAATATTGCCTACATGTGTAGTATCTGCATCTACGGCATTCCGACTGATCAAGGGTGGTTGTGAAGCATATTTAGCTCACATTATAGATATCAGATTATGTGGTTTAAAACTTGAAGATGTTCCAGTGATTAGATAATATCCAGATGTATTTTCAGATGATTTACCGGGATTACACAAGATAGAGACAACGAGTTTACCATAGAATTGCCAGTAGGTACTGCGCCAATTTATATTTCCCCTTATAGAATGACACCCGTTGAATTAGAAGAATTAAAACTCAGTTACAAGAACTACTTGATAAATGATTCATTAGACTGGATGTTTCACCATTGGGATCACCAGTGTTATTTGTTAAAAAGAAGGATGGCACATTGAGATTATGCATCGATTATCGACAGTTGAATCGAGTGACTGTAAAGAATAATATACACTGCCCATAATAGATGATTTATTTGATCAGTTACAAAATGCTAGAGTCTTTTCTAAGATTGTTCTGAGATCAGGGTATCATCAATTAAAAATTGTAAAGACTGATATTTCAAAAACTGCTTTCAGGACCAGGTATGTCCACTATGGATTTTTAGTAATGCCTTTTGTTTTGACAAATGCACCATCTGCATTTATGGCATTGATGAATGATGTGTTTAGACCATACCTAGATAGATTTGTGATTGTCTTAATTGATGATATTATGATATACTCTAAATCTGTGAAGAACATGAACAACAACTGAGAATTGTGCTACAAACGTTGCGTGAGAAACAATTGTATGCAATACTTAGCAAATGTTAATTTTGGTTAGATCAAGTTGTCTTTTTGGGACATGTTGTTCGTAGTGATAGTGTTAAAGTGGATCCACTGAAAATTGAAGCAGTAACTAAATGGGAGAACCCAAAAAATGATGCAGAAGTTCGTAGTTTTCTTGGTTTAGTCGGGTACTACAGTAGATTTGCTGAAAACTTCTCTCTTATTGCTACTCCGTTAGCGAAATTATTGCGAAAAGGTATACCTTTCAAATGGTTAGATGAATGTCAAAAGAGCTTTGATGAACTAAAAGAACGACTTACAACTCCTCTAGTATGGACAATTCTCTCAGGTACCGATGGTTTTGTTATTTACAGTGATGCTTCGTATCAGGGTTTGTGATGTGTTTTAATGCAATAGTGTGAAGTTATAGCTTATGCTTCTCGACAATTGAAACCATATGAGATGTCTTATCCTACACATGGTCTTGAGCTTGTTGCAGTTATTTTTGCTTTTAAGATAGAGACATTACTTATATGGTACTACATTTCAAATCTTTACTGAACATGAGTCTAAAATATCTATTGAGTCAGAAAGAATTGAATATGCGACAATGAAGATGGCTTGAATTGTTGAAAGATTATGATTGCACTATTGAGTATCACCCTGGAAAGGCAAATGTTGTTGCTGATGCTTTGAGCAGAAAATCATATGGCATTGTTTCTTGTCTTTCAGTAATTATGTGCCATATTTGTTAGACTTGAGAAAGATGAATATTGCTTTGAATGTCAATGAGACTGGCATTTTATATGCTTCGTTTTGTATCCGACCTGTGATGACTGAAAGACTGAAGAATGCTCAGTTTCGTGATGAGAAACTAATCATTAATGCAGAAAAAGTGAAAAAGTAGAGTACATCGTTTGTGATCAACGATGATGGTAGTTTGTCAATCAATAATTGACTTTGTGTTCCGAATGTGAATGGCCTAAGCATGAAATAATGGAGGAAGCATACATTGCACCTTATGCTGTGCACTCTGGTAGCACAAAGATGTATCAAAACTTTGAAAACTCATTATTGGTGGCCTAGAATGAAGAAGGATTTGGCCGAGTATATATCGAAATGTTTAACTTGCCAACAGGTTAAAGCCGAACATCAAGCACCGGTTGGTAAATTACATACATTACTGATTCCAGTTTGCAAATGTGAACGTATAACAATGGATTTTGTTTATGGTTTACCTGCAACACTGAAGAAGAATAATATAGTTTGGGTGATTGTTGATCGATTGACAAAATCAGCCCACTTCTTACCATTCAAATGGGGATCTACACTTGAAAGTTTATCAAAAAGGCATGTAAATGAAATTGTTAGATTACATGGTCTTCCTTTATCTATTATATCAGATACGTCAAGATTTGGGGTAGTTTGCAACAAGTAACTAGGTACTAAATTACATTTTAGTACATCATTTCATCCTCAAACAGATGGACAATCAGAAAGAACGATTCATACTTTAGAAGAGATGCTTCGATCATGTGTTAATGATTTTAAAGGTTCATGGAATGATTATATTGCTTTGATGGGATTCGCTTACAATAATCAATATCATAGCAGTATTGGCATAGCACCATATGAAGCCTTACATGGTAAGAAATGTAGAAGTCCAATATACTGGGAGGAAGAAGGAATGTCAATATTAGAAGGTCCAGATCTTGTTCAAGAGACAGTTGAAATGATAAACATAGTGAAAGCTCGATTGAAAGCTGCACAAGATCGACAAAAGAGTTATGTTGATCAACATAGACGAGAAATGGATTATCAAGTTGGTGAGAAGGTATTCCTTCGTGTCTCTCATTGGAAAATGTATTTTCAGATTTGGAAAGAAAGGAAAAATGAATCCTCGCTATATCGGCCATATGCAATACTTGCTAAAGTGGGACCGCTAGGTTATAGACTTGCTTTGCCACATGACTTGTCCCAAATTCATAATGTGTTCAATGTTAGTATAATTCGGAGATATAGATCAGATCCATCTCATATTCTTCAAAATGAACCGACTGAAATTTCTGAAAATTTAAGTTATGTTGAAGAATCAGTTAAGATATTAGAATATAAGAACAAACAGTTAAGGAATAGAGTAATTCATATGGTAAAGGTTCTACGGAAGAAACATTCTGAACGTGAAGCTACGTGGGAAACAAAAGAACACATGAGTAAACACCATCCGTGGTTATTTCCTGACACGGGTACAAATTTCGAGAATGAATTTTTTTTAAATGACGTAATAATTGTAACGACCCGAAACTTTTACATGATCATGCATAAGCATTATAGCATATATGAAAGCATTGTAGACAATAAATTCTACATATACCCATATAAGTAATGAAATGAGTTATACTTTAGGTTGCATGAGTGATACCTTGAAAAAAGGTGTACCTTGTGCTATATGATTTGTACAGTAATTAGTCATATTATGATTGGTCTTTTTGGAGGTAGTAGAAACATTGAATTCACTTGATTTTTTACCCATTTATAGCTGCATAATCAGACAAAGACACACTTATTACACCTTTACACACACACATCACATGAAGAACAAAGAAAAGAAAAGGAAAGGAGAAATATAATTTTGTGCTCCATCTTGATTGTTCTTGAACTAGCTATTGAAAAGGATGTAGTTTATATAAATTTCCTTATGAATTATTAGATGATACTTGCATATAGGATTTGTAGTCTTACATGTGTATGTTAGGAAAAACAGAAAAGAAAGAACATGAGTTATTATAAGAAATCTGCTAAAAACAGAACTCTTATGTTCTAGTGTTTCGTGTTTTTGGAACTCCTAGACTTTGATTTAGATATTGATGTTTAAATGAAAGTCGTAGTATGTTAGTTATCTTTAATATGATAGCAAATTCAAGTAATTTGGAATTATATTGCATGAGTTATGCCAATTTTACCAAACTGTGTACAAGTTGACATTTAAAGTTAAATGATTTTTGAAACCTGATGTTCTTGGCTAATTTTGTCAATGAAGATGATTGAGTTAACTTAAGCACTTCAAAGATGAATTGTATAGGTTTGAGTTATCTTTGACTTGAGACAAATTGGGACTCGTTTGAAGTTCATATGAATTAGTTAAGAATCTTACAAAAAAAAAGTGTCAAAGCTGAAAAATGCAGAAGTTCATGATTTTCCACTAAAACAATTATGCTCCTTTAGAGATCGATCGCCTCCCCTTATGAGATCGATCTCTCAAGCAAAAGTTTTGGGAAAATGGTTTTCTTTGATGATTTAAATCATGGGAAGCCTAGTATGATGGACTATGAAAACGTGTTAAATGTAAATGCTAGATGATTTATTAATATGTTTGAGATAAATTGTATTTATAGGTCATAAATTCGAACAAGCTACAGATAAAACGAACTAAAAGAGTTCTTCGAGATACGTGTATCGTTTGTGAGTATATCCTTATAGCTTGGAATTTAACTTTATATAAATTTGTGATTTGTGATATATAAGTACCTTGAATATGTTAATGATTGGGATGAGTGCACTAAGGCGTGCAAGAACTAATTTGAGGTCTTAAATGTACATGTTGGGACGTGATGCTATACTATTTATTTGATGTTATCATTCTTTTTACCGTTATGTTACGATGTTATACATGTGATTATGACATGTGCATTCATAAGAGATTAAACATCATAGGGATTCTACAGTACAGAGTGCCAATGCCATTAACGTGATCACGAATTAGTTGGTCCATAACAGAATAATAATACGACATACATGTGCATCATTCGTTTATACGAATCCCGTGAATTGATTTACAGATTATGATGAATCATGTGATTATAAACATGTGCTTATGTGGATATGAATTATATGCTCTTGTGATGTTGAATACTACATTAGTTTAATATGCTCATCGAGTTTGCAACTCACACAAATGCAAATATTGTTTTTCAGTTGATCGTGAATAGATCTACAGTCTTGTGAAGTAATGGAACCAAGGTCGGCCGACTGACTCTAGTCCTTCTCCATCATCTCATTATTTGCATATATTGTATAGTGTTTTGGTTGGATTGTGAGGGGTATAACATTGGTTATTTTGTGGTATATATATGTGTATATGCCTTGTAACTTATAGTATTGTAAATGTCTTGCTTATATGATATAAAATTGAGGAAAGCGTTTGCCTCTCGCTAAAAAGAAAAATTTAAGTTATCAAAGTATAAATTTAGCTGTCATTAAATATTATTATGTTATATACATAATGTTTACGTGTTATGTGCAAGGGGTGTGACAGTAGCAACATAAACTTCGCAACACTGGATTACACAAGGGAATAATTAAAGCAAATGCGACAAACAAGCCCATTGCACGGACCGATGACTGTAATACTAAATGTTATGTTGGTTCACGTGCTTTGGGATACAGTGCTTATCTGCGTAAATTCTTCGCTGTAACAATGGGAGTAGAAAATGACAGAATAAGTCGAGGCTAGTTTTCAGCACTATCTCTCTATGAAGATTTTGTCCCGCTCATGGAATATGACAATCTTCTTCTAAGATATGACTTATGATTGTGATAGTTGCACTATAAATCACAAGCCTCACAACTACAAATGTTCCTAACTTTCTTCTTCAAGTACACGATATGAAAATAATGAAAAATGCATTTTGATCTTGTTTCTCTCTCAATATATTATGTTGATTTGAATATCATGTAAAATTCATCCCAATGAGGAAGTTCTATTTATAGAAACATGAAGACATGACCAAAATACGCATTTTTATCACACCATTTCGTGAAAAACATGCACCCATCCACCGAAAGGGTCTTGTGACCCTTCGCGGTGGTGGGGTGCCCCAGCATTGCCCCTTCTTCCTGGAAATCGTATCAGGCAGAACAGAGGGCGCTGCCCCTTCTGCTCGGAATTTTTTTGTCTTCTCCTTGTTTTCGAATGAGGCTCCAATATGGAAGGCATCAGTGGTTGAAAAGTTATATTCATGGTTGAAAAGTTCCAATCTGATAGATGAGACATTATATTTATACACAGTTAGCATATTGATAATAAGTTTCTATGGAGAATTATGGGTAAATCACGTGGTTCCAGTATGGAAGGCATCAGTGGGGGCATTAACTATAACTATAACACTATTGATGGCTCAGAGGGACTTGCCAACGAAGTCGTGTTATGGAACAGCGCTTTTAGTGCTACCAGCATTGTAGCAAGGTGGTGCTATATTATAATGATGATGGTGATGATGATGGTGTCTAATTTTTATTTTTTTTTATTTTTTGAACGAGTTATGGTGATTTTGTAAACTTTTTTTGGCACTGACTGGACTCAAACCCGAGTAATACCAGAAAAATTTCTGAACTTTGTTCCCACTAATTGCAATGCATGTTATTCTATTCATAAATTCCATTAATTCGATTACTAGCATATTATGTTCTCTACACAAAAGAAATAAGCATTAAATAAGAGATTAGTATGGAGTAAACTGGTTTACATTAATCAAATATATACGAGAAAGGGATGTCAGATAATGAATTTTAATTTGTAAGTTGGTTTAAATATGATTTAGGTCTTCTAATTCTTTCTTTTTTTTCATGGTGCTGATATGATGTTGGGTATGGTAAGCAATATCTGATATCATATCTGTTGGGAAAACGATTTCTAAGTTTTGGTGATTACAAACACCTACTGGATATTAAAGATCAACCGGATGCTAAAGACCTACCGGATATTAAAGTCTCACCGGGTAAAGCCATCAACCGGATAGAGACATCAACTGGAAGAAGACATCAACCGGATGAAGTCATCAACCGGATAAAGTCATCAACCGGATGAAGTCATCAACCGGATGAAGTCATCAACTGGATGAAGACATCAACCGGATGAAGTCATCAACTGGATAAAGTCATCAACCGGATGAAGACATCAACTGGATAGATACCAACCGGACAAGCTATCAACTGATAAAGACACTAACCGGATGAAGACATCAACTGGATAGATACCAACCGGACAAGCTATCAACTGATAAAGACACTAACCGGATGAAGACATCAACTGGATAGATACCAACCGGACAAGACATCAACCGGATGAAGACATCAACTGGATAGATACCAACCGGACAAGACATCAACTGGAAGAAGACATCAACTGGATAAAGTTATCAACTGGTAAAGACATCAACCGGATGAAGACATCAACCGGGTGAAGATATAAACTGGATAAATATCAACTGCAAAGTCTCTCACTGAACAAGGACATCAACTGGTCTTAAGAGGATGAACGACCAGTTGAACAAAGAAACCAGCAGAAGTCTAAGCAACAAGACAAAGTAAGTACAACATTCTCTGACAAAGGTACAACAGAGCGGCGCACCCTGCTATATCTCCGCCACCATTACCGTCAGAGTGAAAAGAGCCGTTGTTTTCCAAAATAGGAAAGAAGACAACAGGTATTTGGAAAGCTAATCCATTCCATATACAAAAAGGCTACCGTTGGACAACAAAACCTATAAATACGTCCAAACAGAGAATGAAGAAGTGCTGAGCAACTTTCAAACTAAGAGAAATACTTCAAAGCAAGAAAGCTATACGACTGATATTTCAAACGTTCAGCAAAGAGCAGACAAACCGCAAAACTGAATCTGTGAAAGATTATTTTCAATTGAAGTCTGCTGCTCAGAAACTCTCAAAGCTAGAAAGTTTTATTCTGTAGAGAGTGTTGTAAAATCACTTGTATCCAAAAGATAAGAAGAGTGTGATTGCTAGGAGTTTAGGCCAAGTGTGTTAGTGCCTAAGGAGGTTGTATACTGTAAAGTGTAAACCAAGTCTTCTAGTGAATCCTTCCTGCAAAGGAAGAAGGGGAGACGTAGAAGCGTTGTGCTTCGAACTTCCAGAAACAACTCTCGTGTTATTCGTTTACTGCTTTATTACTTCAGTTTTATTCCTCACAAGTTTTGTAGACGTCTTCCGCACTATAATAAGTGTCTACTGACTTGCCTGTTATTGAGAAGCAACTGTAACACTTAACAGTTTACAGTTAACCAGAAAAGAAATCGAAATTATATCTAGTGTTTATTCAACCCCCCCCCTTCTAAACACTACCCCGATCCTAACAAGTGGTATCAGAGCTTAGGTCTTCTCAATCTTGAGAAATTACCATTCACCAAAACTGATGGCCTCATTCAGCAAAATTCCAATGTTCAAGAAAGACGAATATGATGACTGGAGGATCCGCATGCAAGCACATCTAAGTGCTCAAGATGATGATATGTGGTATGTGATCACCGAAGGACCGTTGAAAATCATGAAAGTCAATACAGCTGCTTCTATCACAAGTGGTGATCCACAAATGGTAGAAAAGGAAAGATCTCAATGGTCAAATGAAGACAAGAAAAAAGCAAATCTAGACAATGTTGCTAAAGATATTTTGTTCAAAACTTTGGACAAAAATATGTTTAACAAAATCAAAATGTGCCCAACAGCCAAAGAAATCTGGGAGAAGATTGCTCAACTCTGTGAAGGAAATGATCAAACCAAAGAGAACAAGCTTACTGTGGCTTTGCAGAAGTTTGAGCATATCAAAATGATAAATGGAGAAACTCTCAATGAGTACGATGAAAGAGTGACTGGTATAGTAAATGAACTAAGCAGTCTGGGTAAGGAGTTACCCAACAGAGAAGTCACTCTCAAAGTAATGAGAGGTCTACCAAGAGAATGGGATGTCAAGACCATTGCTATGAGAGAATCGAAGGATATCAACAAGATAGATCTACATGATTTGTTTGCTGATTTAAAAGCCTATGAATTCGAATTAGGCATTCGGGTTGAAGATGAACCAAGTTCAAGTCAACCAACAAAAGCTCTCACTGCATCTGAGTCTCTGCCTACTCCTACTGAAATAACTCCAGAGAAGATGTGTAACGATGCTATGGCAATGTTCGTAAAGAAATTTGGAAAATTCATGAAGAAGAACCAGAGACCTTATCAATCATATCCTCGAAGGCAAAGCTCCAAAGGAAATTCAAAGAAGAAGAGCGAGTATGCTTCAACTGTCTCAAACCAGGGCACTTTATCGCAGACTGTCCTAAACCCAAAAAGGATGATCACAAAAGAGGATCCAAGGATTACAGAAAATCCAAGGAAACCAGAAGAACATCCAAACGGGACAGAGATCAAAAGGTTTTAGTGGCAGAAGATAGTAAGAGCAAATGGGCTGATTCTGAATCAGAATCAGAGGAGTCAAATAGCTCATCCAGCGAGAGTGAAGACGAAGAAGTCCACTGCTTAATGGCGAATGATGAAAATGAGGTACATGAAACCAACCTATCTGAATTTACACATCATGAACTCACCAATGCATTGCAGGACATGATAAATGAGTATCAGACGCTATACGAATCTTTTGAAAGCTATAAGACTGAGCACTCAATTCCAACTAAAACGCTTGAAAACAAACTTGATTGTGAACAATCAAGGGAGTTGAATTGCTTAAGGGAAGCAGCCAGTCGCCTAGTGAAAGAAAGAGATGAAGCCAAGTGTGCGTACCAGAAACTCAGCAAACTGGTTAGCACTTGGAATGCGTCGACTACCAGAAAGGATGAAATGCTTGAGTCTATAAGGCTTGCTGGTGATTTAACTGGCATAGGCTTTAATAGCAATGACAGCAGATCATCTGGTAATGAGCCTCAACTGTGTCTAACAAAAGGCAAGGTTCAATCAATGAACTTTGTAAGATCTAGCACAGTATATGACCCATATGAACTGGTCAAAGAACCTGTTAAAGCAACACTCATCAAAGAACAGGTACAGCACAGAGGTATCGGTTATGTAGAACCACTCAAAGAGGCTAAACCAAGGCAAAAGTTCAGAAATGAACTTAAAACCACTGGTCGAGCAGCTAGAGAGGTTAAACCCAACTGGTACTACAACTGTAAACCTGTTCAGAAGAGGTATATGCTAAATAACAGGAACTACAAACCAAAAGCGCATGCATACACATATTATCACACTCCAAAGCTAAAATCATCACCTACATGTATAAATGCACACACATTTCAGAACACACACCGACCTAAGTCATTCAGGGTCATACAAGTGTGGGTTCCGAAAGGACTAATCCTACCAGGACCCAAGTAGGATTGGGTACCAATCAGTCTATCGCGTTAATTGCAGGAAACTAGAATGCATCCAGTTCGGAGCTCAGAATGGTTCCTAGACAGCGGGTGCTCTAGACATATGACAGGGAATGCAAGCTTATTGTCTGAACTAGTGGACTCCACTGGACCCAGAATAACGTTTGGAGATAACGCGAAAGGTAGAACCGTAGGTAAGGGTAAGATTATCTACGGTAACCTCATCATTAAAGATATTCTCTTAGTTGAAAATCTATGCTATAATTTGATTAGCATAAGTCAATTATGTGACAATGGTCATTCCGTAGAATTCAATCAGCATTCATGCATAATTAAATCTACTGATGGCAATGTATTACTTATAGGAAGAAGGCATGATAACACATATAAAATTGATTGGAATCTTAATCAGCCTACTTCCTTTACTTGCTTAGCTGCCCAGAATTCTTCCAAAAATTGGCTTTGGCACAAACGGTTGAGTCACTTAAATTTTAAAACTATTGCTAGTCTGCGTAAACTTGATCTAGTTGTTGGACTGCCTCAAATTGAGTTCTCAAAGGACAAGATCTGTGCAGCATGCCAACTCGGTAAGCAAATCAGATCCTCCTTTAAGAACAAAGGGAGTAAATCTTCTTCTCGGTGCCTAGAGTTGCTGCATATGGATCTGTTTGGTCCTATACCAGTAACAAGTCTAGGGGGAATGAAGTACACCCTAGTGTTAATAGACGATTACACTCGTTTCACGTGGGTCTTGTTCCTAAGTGGTAAAGATCAGGCTACTCCAAAGCTGATCAAATTACTGAAAAGACTCCAAAATGAGAAATCGTGTGGGATAGATAAAATTCGCAGTGATAAAGGTACTGAGTTCACCAATCAATCACTCGAATCATATCTAGATGACCTTGGCATTAAACACGAATACTCTGCAGCTAGAACTCCTCAACAAAATGGAGTTGCTGAGCGTAGGAACCGCACTTTGAAAGAAGCTGCGCGAACTATGCTCGCGGAATCAGAAATATCACAGAAATTTTGGGCAGAAGCTGTCAACACAGCATGTTATACGCAGAACAGATCGATGATTAATAAGCGAGCAAATAAAACCCCTTATGAGATCTGGAATGGCAGTAAGCCAAATATTTCTTATTTCCATGTGTTTGGTTGCAAATGTTTTATTCACAACAATGGAAAGACTCATCTCACCGCCTTTGATGCCAAATCTGATGCTGGAATATTTCTTGGCTATTCTACAGTTAGTAAGGCATTCAGAGTATTTAATAATAGAACTCTTAATGTAGAAGAATCAGTGCATGTAAAATTTGATGAACCTACTGACTGTACACTATCCGATATACAAATAAACAACTTGAGTAATCGACTGGAAAGCACTTATATTGACGAAAATGTTGATGATGAGATTGATTACAGAAGCAGGGCTGACTGCTCCTTAGAACCAGAAATCCCTGAAGCTCAAGCAGAGGAGTCTGCTGGCCAACAAGCACTGCAGCCAGCCATCAATGAAACAGTGGCATCCACCTCTACTGCAGTTGAAGGAACCAATGAGAAAGATGGGTCAATCAGAATCTCTGATTTACCTACCCACATCCAGTCAACTGAAGAACTCAACCCACTAGGACCTTCGCTCCGGTGGAAGAAGGATCATCCACCCGAGCAGGTCATCGGTAACCCTCTTGCTCCTCTACGCACCAGAGGACAAATGATTAACGAATTTCTTCATGCTGCATTCATATCTCATATAGAACCTAAGAAGATTGATGAAGCTATATTAGACCCAAGTTGGGTAGAAGCAATGCAGGAAGAACTAAACCAGTTTGAGCGAAACAGAGTATGGTATCTAGTACCACGACCA
Source organism: Haberlea rhodopensis (assembly GCA_907163345.1). NCBI lineage: Eukaryota > Viridiplantae > Streptophyta > Magnoliopsida > Lamiales > Gesneriaceae > Haberlea > Haberlea rhodopensis. Next base: position 29,286,494 of record CAJQUN010000003.1, on the reverse strand, counting down.
CAGCATCACACTGTAATTGGCACCAAATGGGTATTTAGAAATAAATTAGACGAAAATGGAACAGTAATTAGAAATAAAGCAAGATTAGTTGCACAGGGCTACAGACAGGAAGAAGGCATTGATTTCGATGAAACCTTTGCCCCTGTAGCACGATTAGAAGCAATTCGCATATTTCTTGCATTTGCTGCATTTAAAGACTTAAAGTCTATCAGATGGATGTTAAGAGTGCATTTCTTAACGGCAAACTCCAGGAAGAAGTTTATGTTGAACAACCTCGTGGATTTGAAAACCATCAGCAGCCATCTCATGTTTTCCGACTGAATAAAGCTCTGTATGGTCTAAAGCAAGCTCCCCGTGCCTGGTATGAAACTTTATCAAAATATTTGACAGAGCACAACTTTGTTATTGGCACGGTGGACAAGACCCTTTTTAAATTTACAAAGGGAGATCATACGTTGCTAGTTCAAATATATGTTGATGATATTATCTTCGGGAGTACTAACCCAAAACTGTGCGAAAGATTTTCTAAAATCATGCAGGAACAATTCGAGATGAGCATGATGGGAGAGTTATCATTTTTCTTAGGATTGCAAGTCAAGCAATCTAGTGAAGGAATTCTGATAAATCAGTCCAAGTACACCAAAGAGCTACTGAAGAAATATGGAATGAGTACCAGCTCAGCTGCTGCTACACCAATGAGCTCATCTGCCAAACTCGACTTGGATAATTCAGGAATACCAGTCGAAGTTACAATGTATCGAGGCATGATCGGATCTTTACTATACTTGACAGCCAGCAGACCCGATATTATGTTTGCAGTATGTATGTGCGCCCGGTTTCAAGCAAATCCCAAGCAGTCGCACTTCACTGCTGTCAAGAGGATCCTAAAATACTTAAAAGGAACCGAGAATGTTGGTCTATGGTATCCAAGAGACTCAACTTTTAATCTCATTGGATACTCAGATGCTGACTATGCTGGATGTAAAATTGACAGGAAAAGCACCAGTGGATATTGTCAATTTCTTGGTGATCGGTTAATATCATGGGGATGCAAGAAACAGACATCCATCGCAACCTCCACTGCAGAGGCAGAGTACCTTGCTGCTGGAAGCTGCTGTGCCCAACTGCTCTGGATTCAGCAACAACTCAGAGACTATGGAATTGAGTCCACAGAGGCTCCTATTTTCTGTGACAATACGTCTGCCATTGCCATTACATACAATCCAGTTCTTCATACTCGTACTAAACATATTGACATTCGTCATCATTTCATCAGAGATCATGTTATGAAGAAGGAAATACGGCTGGAGTACATTTCCACAGAACAACAGGCAGCAGACATCTTCACAAAACCCCTACCGGACGCTAAGTTTTCTTACTTTCGAAATATTCTTGGTTTAATTGAAATTACTTCTTGATTATTTTGATTGGGTAATGGATTCAGGGGGAATTTGTTAGTTTAGTTGCATTCATTTAGGGGGAATTTCTGTTTTAATTGTATCATGGTTATTTAAGCTAAGCTGGTAATACAAATGGTCAACTGCAGTGGGGGTATTCGTACCAGTAGAACTCTGCATCCAGTAGATGTTTTCCTACCAGTCGAACCCCACATACCAGTTGATGTTACCAAATATGCTTTGACAAAAATAACCCTCGATACTAATTAACCTAATGAACGTCGGAATTCAAAATTACTTTTGTATAAAATAAATTATTTCACTCCCGCCTAAATCCTGTCCTTTTATTTTTGGTTAAAATCTTTCTAATCGTTAGATGATTGCCACGTATACATGTGTCCGCTCATCTACAGTACGACGTTACATATACTTCCTTTTTCACCGCCTTTAGTTTTTCTCTTCTCTTCATCTTCTCCAAACATCTTACTGCTACAATCGTTTCTTTCAGAAAATTTCCTTTAACAGATTGCTGCTGCTTCTTCACCTAAATCATTCAAAATGACAAAGACTGTTCAACCGAGTTTTATCACAAATGCTGTTCACGTCGACTTTAACTCCATATACACTTCATCTGATGAGGAAACAAAGGATTTAATTCAAAAGCTGGATTCCTCAGGGCTATTAGTGATCCTAAGCCAGGCTCCCTCATTTTACCAGGATGAACTACAAGAATTCTTTGCCACAGCAACTGTTGTGGATGACACCGTTGTGGCATCCATCTCTGGGCAGTCAGTCACCATCACTCAACCAGAGTTTGCCACTCATCTATGCCTACCCTCCACTGGACTCTCTGACTTTTCGACTATTCCGGCAGACCTGAGAGAAGAGATGCGGCTCACAGTGTCGGACTCTGACCATCGTATTCAACGACCTCCCTTCAGGAAGGTATTAATGAAGAGCCACTATCGACAACTGGCAGACATCATCTCAAAGGGGATCCTCTGTAAGGCAGGATCATTTGATATAATTACCCCTGAGAAGTTTGACGTCATGAGCGCCATATGCAAAGGGTTGGAGATCAACTGGTCAGCTGTACTATTTCAAATACTGACTAGTCTCGTCGTATCTGGCAAAGGTCAATCCGGTTTTGCTCTCCCTCTAAGCAGTCTATTTGAGAGCAAACACATCAAGACAGGAGCTCTCTCTCATCTTCATCCAGGGAGACTCATCACTCACAAGTACCTTCAGCTTCATCGCCAACGAAGTGGCAGAGAAGGTGGAGCCACAAAGCGCCGTTTGACTCAAGTCATTAGTGACTCGGAACAGACTGTCTCTGAATCCGCTGAGTCTCCTCCTCCTCCTCCTCCTCCTAAGAAGCCAAGGACCAGAAAAATTGCTCCTCTAGTTGCCCGTCAGAGAGACACTGCCACATCTGACACTATCTCCTCTGCCGGACCTACAGGTGTTCTTTCTGACAGAGAACCCAGCCCTGTCATCCCTTCAACTGGGGAACCCACTGCTGTATTAGCCATGGTGTCTGCTCCATTAATAGACACCCCTTCAGCTCAGGTGAGCTCTCAGCAGGCCCCAGGCTCCATCAGCTTCAGGACACCCAAGTCTACGTGTCCTTACTGTCATCCCAAGGCCACTCCAGCTAACAAAGGAAAATCTCTTATTGCTCCAGTGTCCACTCCTGTTGCATTCGAGATTCAAATGGTCATGGATGCAGTTAACGCCCAACTGGAACCCCAACTGGAGATTTTTGATCGTTGGGTAAAGGCTCGAGTACAGGTTCGCTTTGATGATATCGACCCAATTCTGGCTCAGGCAAAGCAAGATGAAAACAAAATCCTGACCTATCTTCAAATCCCCGAACCTGAGAAAAGTTTGAAGCTGCGTGATGTCTTTAGGATTATGAACTATGTGGGCGGACTCCAAGATCTTGTTACATCCCGCGTTCAAATGTTTGATGGCCATTCAAGAACAGCGAATCATGATCGAGCAGTTCTAAACGCTCTAGGCCTCAAGCTGGAAATGGCTGAGCTTGCTCTTCATGATCTTCGCATATCCACTGGGATTCATTCATGCTCCTCTTCTGAAATTATTGCAAGCCCTGATCAGCCAGATCTACAAATGGCTATTGCAAATTTAGAGGTTGTCCCTCCTACTGTGGAGCTTACTTCTACTGCTTTGGAGACCTCTCCTACTGGAGCAAACGCCACACCAACAACTTTGGAGGCAGCATCCTCTGCTCCCAGCTCTCCACATGATCAACAGCCCCACCAAATGATTGTTGATCACACCAATGTCGATTCAGTTATTCAGAATGTGGTTCAGCTGGTCACCATCTCCTCTGCAAATAATGAACCAAGTGAATCCTCTCATTCCAATGATCATACTCAAGCGTCTGCTGCTGGGATTGATCAAGACAATGCTGAACTGGATGCTCAGCATGTGGAAGAAACTGGAACTATGGATATAGCTATCTCCGCTTCAACTGCGGCCCCTCTTATTGACGCTACTACTTTGCCATCCACTGCAGTCGTCATTGCTCCTCCCAATGCGTTTGCCCCTGCTGCTGATATCCCGATGCTTGCCGGCGATCCGTCCATGGATCAGGAACTATCCGAGGGTTTCTTTGTCTTCACAAACCCTCTGGACGAGCCACCAAACATCGCTGCCCAGCTAGCTCATCTCTCCACCGCTATTACAGCACTGACCCATGATGTTCATAAGCTTAAGCAGGAAGAGAGGGCTGCAACACTTGTTTTAGGAACTTTTCAGCAGCAAACGGACTCTAAATTTCAGCAAGTCTACGCTGACCTAAGTAGTTTAACTACTACTGTCACTAGACTTCAAACCTTTGCTGAGAATGCGGTTGCAGAAGCAGTTTCTCATATTGGCCAGGCGCGTCTTCAGATCAATCAGAACAATGAATCTCTTCATACTGCCACCTCAATGGCTCTTGGAGAAAAGATTGACGACGCCAAAAAGATTTTGACTGATCAATTGGCCACCATGCAAGCAGCGTTTGCATCTCAAATTCAAGATATCTGCAACAGTCTGCCTGCTGCTCCTAAAATTATCCGCAGGCTGCCTGAACCCAGTCGAACTGCTCCCTCTTCTCAGAGAGCGTCAAGTTCAGCTGCTCATTCATCCCCTGCAACTGGAGCACTCCCTCAGTCCAGACCCACTGCTCAACAAAGATCTCGAAGTCCGCGCCAACCGCCTACCGAAAAACGCGACTATACCAAACATTGGTTAGGGCGCAAATAGTATCACTTTCTGACTCACTCTTACTTACTCCTATTTACTTACTGTGTTAAATTGACTGTCTCTCTGTATTCACTATTTAACATAAATGCATTCACATTTATTGCTACCTTGTTTTTCCTATAAATAGAGGTTCTTGTTTGATCACATAACACACATTCACTCATCATGCTTACTTTTAAGTTATTTCTCATTCCCTGGTTTTCTGTTAGATCCTTTCCTGCTTCATGGGTTTATTACTTATCTAAATCAACCCCTCATGGGTTGATTACTTATCTAACCCAGCTCTGATAAGCTTCAGCGCTTTGATCCTGTTCTGGTGCTCCTCATCAGTCAGGAACTACTAACAGCAGATGCCTGGGTGCTGATGACAAAAAGGGGGAAGATAGAGATAGAGTATTCTCAACAGAGATAGAATATTTTTATTAGGTGATTCCATAAAAACTAAAGGAGCTGCCTGATGAATATTCATATGACTCTTCCTCTTCCCGACATTCTCTCTGAAACAAGGTGGATCGAGCTCTTCCTCTCCGCAACTAAGTGAATCGAAGCCCTCCGGTCTACTTTGTTTAATTAAAGAGATATTTGTCATGTATCATCTATTTTATGTAAAACTAGACTTGTCTTAGACTCTATTCAAAGTGTAAGAATTCATCTTATATAAAGATGAATCTCTCTCAATTGTCCAGTTTGATTACAACTTGTAATCTGCTTATATTTAATGAAAATTTCTTTTTCATGATGTCTTCAAGCATTTTCAGGACTTTTATCTTATTTACTCTAGTAGGAAATCGATTACTGCTTAGTTTTGTCATCACCAAAAAGGGGGAAATTGTTGGGAAAACGATTTCTAAGTTTTGGTGATTACAAACACCTACTGGATATTAAAGATCAACCGGATGCTAAAGACCTACCGGATATTAAAGTCTCACCGGGTAAAGCCATCAACCGGATAGAGACATCAACTGGAAGAAGACATCAACCGGATGAAGTCATCAACCGGATAAAGTCATCAACCGGATGAAGTCATCAACCGGATGAAGTCATCAACTGGATGAAGACATCAACCGGATGAAGTCATCAACTGGATAAAGTCATCAACCGGATGAAGACATCAACTGGATAGATACCAACCGGACAAGCTATCAACTGATAAAGACACTAACCGGATGAAGACATCAACTGGATAGATACCAACCGGACAAGCTATCAACTGATAAAGACACTAACCGGATGAAGACATCAACTGGATAGATACCAACCGGACAAGACATCAACCGGATGAAGACATCAACTGGATAGATACCAACCGGACAAGACATCAACTGGAAGAAGACATCAACTGGATAAAGTTATCAACTGGTAAAGACATCAACCGGATGAAGACATCAACCGGGTGAAGATATAAACTGGATAAATATCAACTGCAAAGTCTCTCACTGAACAAGGACATCAACTGGTCTTAAGAGGATGAACGACCAGTTGAACAAAGAAACCAGCAGAAGTCTAAGCAACAAGACAAAGTAAGTACAACATTCTCTGACAAAGGTACAACAGAGCGGCGCACCCTGCTATATCTCCGCCACCATTACCGTCAGAGTGAAAAGAGCCGTTGTTTTCCAAAATAGGAAAGAAGACAACAGGTATTTGGAAAGCTAATCCATTCCATATACAAAAAGGCTACCGTTGGACAACAAAACCTATAAATACGTCCAAACAGAGAATGAAGAAGTGCTGAGCAACTTTCAAACTAAGAGAAATACTTCAAAGCAAGAAAGCTATACGACTGATATTTCAAACGTTCAGCAAAGAGCAGACAAACCGCAAAACTGAATCTGTGAAAGATTATTTTCAATTGAAGTCTGCTGCTCAGAAACTCTCAAAGCTAGAAAGTTTTATTCTGTAGAGAGTGTTGTAAAATCACTTGTATCCAAAAGATAAGAAGAGTGTGATTGCTAGGAGTTTAGGCCAAGTGTGTTAGTGCCTAAGGAGGTTGTATACTGTAAAGTGTAAACCAAGTCTTCTAGTGAATCCTTCCTGCAAAGGAAGAAGGGGAGACGTAGAAGCGTTGTGCTTCGAACTTCCAGAAACAACTCTCGTGTTATTCGTTTACTGCTTTATTACTTCAGTTTTATTCCTCACAAGTTTTGTAGACGTCTTCCGCACTATAATAAGTGTCTACTGACTTGCCTGTTATTGAGAAGCAACTGTAACACTTAACAGTTTACAGTTAACCAGAAAAGAAATCGAAATTATATCTAGTGTTTATTCAACCCCCCCCCCCCCTTCTAAACACTACCCCGATCCTAACAATATCGATGTCATATCAGCAAATTTTATCATTGTGCCATTATTTCGATAAAAAAAGGACTCAAAGTGTAAAAGATGTCAAGTTATTGCATTAAGACCTAATTTTACACAAGCTTATACAAATATTTTAGCTATATTTTCTATGCATGAATTGTAATCAGAATTATAATTATAAAGAATAAAGAAATTGCAAAGCCCTTAGATATGAAAAGCCACCTTTGTTGAGGGAAAATACTTGTATGGAATCGTTTGGGTTCCATTTACAGACCACCTTAATATGATTGATATAAAATGATTGGTATATTAATTTATGTATTTATTATTTAAAAGATATTATGTTTTAATATTGAGTTGATGTATAATTGTGCTTAAACCGGGTGTATAAAAATATTTCAAATAGTGAGTGGGTTTCGGTAGGGCCTAACAATGAGTTGAGTTACATTTGGAGAGATCGAGAGGAAATTGTGGACTTTGAAAATCAAGTAAATAGAGGAAATTGAGGAATTTATCACTTTCAAAACAACTTTTCAACTAAATCTGGCAAAAAAACAATGGTGCATATAAATTCTCTTTTGAAGAAACTTAATTCATCTAGGTCCAATTTTTGAACTTAAGGATATTGACATCTTTTTTTGGGACCAAAATGCCCTTAAAATCAAAAAAAATCAAAAAACACATGTTCTTCACCACATTCTTCAGCTCATCCCTTCCACCACCATCATTACCGCCACTACGGAAGCTCTCACCTCCGTCATCGCCGGCCGCTACGGAAGCTCCCACCTCCGCCGTCGCCGCCACGCTTTTGTTCCCGCGCATCTTCTTCACCGGTGCATCAAGATCTGCAAAAATTTTAGAACTGTAAATTCAGGAATTTTTCTATATCCTAGCAGATCGTGAACTTTCAATTGATTTTTTCTATGATTGGATTGATTATAGTGTGATGTACGTTCATATACAACTGTAATACACAATTTGATTCTGTTCCTTTGATAAATTTGAAACCCTAATTGCTCGAATTTTTTATTTATTTTTGTAATACGATCTGTATATATGTTGTAATGGTGGATTAAGAAGAAAAGGATTTGAAGACGGCATTGAGGTTATGTTAATTTATGTATTTATTATTTAAAAGATATTATGTTTTAATATTGAGTTGATGTATAATTGATGCTCAAACCGGGTGTAGAAAAATATTTCAAATGGTGAGTGGGTTTTGGTAGGGCCTAACAATGAGTTGAGTACATTTGGAGAGATCGAGAGGAAATTGTGGACCTTGAAAATAAAGTAAATATTGCATTGTTTGAAGTTAAGTGGGTTGGTATTTTATCATTAGTAGTCATATCAGCTGGTCGACATAGCCAAGTCTCCACCTTCATGAATCATCCCAAGTTCGAAAAATCCAACTAGGCATTTAAAAAACCTATAAAATTTTAATATACCATTTTAAATGCAGCATGATTACAAAGAATAAAATTACGAACTTTTGTCATTGAAAATTGAGAAATTTGAGAATCTAAACTTACAATTTTTCATATTTTTTTTGAAATTTTTAAGCACTTAAATCCTCTCATTTCCTCATAGCAAAATCTAGAATTAACATTCTTAGATGTAAGTTCAGAACATCGGTTCACCCACTAAATAAGGGTTTGAAATCATAAAATAATTGTTTTCCGTTGTATCATGGCAGATTAATGGTTATCACCCACCACATCGAAGTCAGATAGCGATTTTGATATTGAAAAATAATATCTCTGGATCTATTTGTAAACCAGATATATACGAATTTAAGATGAAAAACAAATTTATCTCATTATTGATTAAATACAAGTTCTTAAAATATGTATGATACAAATATAAATAGATATTAATTTGATGAATTTTTTAAATGTTTCTTAAACTAATATACTAATGTTGCAATAGTATTATAATGTCATGTCATTGTCACTAACTAATGACAATTAGTTAATAATTATTCTTAAAAGCTTAATTAGGTGATGCTGTCATATGAAGACAACTCAATTTTTTCCTTAAATTGAACATGAAAAAGGTTCAAATCTAGTATAATCTTATCCCCAATCTACGTACTTTTACCTCAAAATTCCATGTTAGTGATTAAGGGTCCCAATAAGATTTCATGAATGCTACTTCTAAATATCCACAAAGCCATTTCCTAATTGAAAATTCTCCATTCCCAAATCTCACATTCCAAATCTTTATTAGAATGCCTTTTCTTATACTAAATAATATTCTATGAGTCTCTAATGACTTAAAAAAATTATTAGAAATAAAAATATAAGTCATGTGATATGTAATTAATGGATATGCAAATGATGGAGTAAAAGTCATGTGACCAAATAAAGGTTACATCACCAATGATAGTACTTAATCTAAAAACAAGTATCTAAATTGCCCCATTAATAAAATATAAACTTTATCATTATAATGATTAATCAATATAAATTTCTATGTTTTATTAATCACACTATATCCTTCTAATTGGTTGGGTTGATGCTACCACTGAAGGCATCACCCTTAAAGACATCTCAACCATACATAGCTCATATATGGTTAGATGCCCTCGATACTACTCACAACAACTCAACAATTCAAATTCAAGAAACACTAAGGGATTCAGAAACGTGATTAATGTCGAAGGACCTTGTCCCAGTTGGTACCGTACTCATTTGAGTGCTGTGAGGTTTCAAGTTGGAGACCTCCCAGTGTAATTTATCCCCCTAAAATTATATTTTGACCATTTTAGAATTTTTTTTACCTCTTTTTTATGTTATTATTATTTTATCTTCCTAAACAATATTTCTAAATTTGCCCCTGCCTCCCACACCCTTCTCCACCCCATCCACAAAATAATGTAGGATTGTAGTAAAAAAAAAAGAAAAAAGAAACGTTAATAGTTTAAATAATATCTTATGTAAAATTTAATTTTTGGGTGGAGGAATGATGATTAAAAAGTGAAGTGAATTTCATTGGGAAAATGATACACGTGATATAAAATTCAAGTGACTAGATTGCATTGTTTGATAATATGAATTGACAAGCAATAATGGATAGAGATTTTAAAGATGATGACCAAAGTTATGAGTCTTTCCTGACCCTACAAAGATTGTGCCTTCGTTTCACAAACAGCCGACTTGTTATAATATTACATAGTTGTAGGGACGACAAAATTTTTTTTATTTTTTTTAAATCCATCCAATGAATGTAATCGCCTAAGTATAAAATTTCTCTCTCTTTTTAGAAAATTCCAATAGTACTAATACATAATACAAAGCTTACTAATTGGCATAATGGTAGGTTAAGTCGGAACTGAATCACAAGATCGAGAACTGAAGTGAGCAGGGATCACTAGAGCCAGCCCAAGTCCCCTCAAACCATTTTGTCCAGGATATGGTCGAACAATAGGTCTGCATCCCAAGATATCTGAAGGAACAATGAAGGAACATGGATTTTTAATTTCAGATCAATTAAACTTATCAAAATATCATTGTTTAGTTTACACCCATTAATTTAAACCGATCAAGTTTCTGCCTAGTTTCTAAACATGACAATATGGGGCTGAAATATAACATATTTTGTATCATAGAATTAACAAATCATAGTTCGTTGAATGAATAATCAATTTGTATTTACCGATTAATTAAGTTGTACACACACTCGAGATTTTGTTTTATTATTGAATTTGGATTATTTGGGTGTAACCAGGGACCATATTCTTCTTGTCACGCTGCCACCATCGAAAAAGTGAATGAACTTGCAAAGTTTTTCTTATTTTTCCTCAAGAAAGTGCGACGAATCCAAAGTCCCTATCATACCTATCAGAGCAATCATCGATCAAAGCAAAAGCAATGATTATTCATGGCTTCATTGGGTAGCCGAGTTACTAAAGTAGGTGAGTACGGAGCCTTTGGTCACGAGTTCAATTCCAACGACCAACATTTTCTGGTCGAGTCTGTCATACTGGGCTTGCCTAGTGCAGTTTACCTGACTCACATGGTTTGCAGGCTATTGATCATCCCGATGGTTTATCGACTACCACACCCAAATGATAGCGACTTCCGGTTTCCATCATTAAAAAAATTAAAAGTAATGATTATTCACAACATTAGTCAAAAATTTGACGACCCCATTTTTTTTATTGGATCAAATTACCTATTCCCCTTGTGCGCATGCAGCTTAAAGCCCCCCCCCCCCCAAGCCCCACCATGAAAATAAATAATACAAAAGATTCTGGGCAATATTCAAACAAGTTTGAACCAAAAACTCACGTGCTTAATTTTTTTTATCCTCCATCTTTTTGGGTTCATATGAGCTTGTAATATCATGGTTCATGAATGTGGTGTATAAACGAGATAAGATAAAAACCCAACTAGATCGGCTGATGTCAAGAATCAACTTGAAATAAAAGTTTTGAGCTTTTAAACTTTACTAATTATTATGTATAATATCCATTTAATCAGAATGAGTGGCCAATATTACGAGCTAGACCGAATCAGAAATATCCTTGTTAGTCACTCTCTCCTCAGAATCCCCACATAGACATTTATTTATCGAGAGTGGTTCAATGAAGTAGTAATATAGTAGCAAACCATAGATTTGATATTACAATTCACTTATATAATTCTCTCAAGCACAAATACTCAATAGTTCACAAAGCAAAATCCAAGGGGCCACATCAAACCATGGATTATCTCTGAAGCTAGAAATAGGATGTGGGTGTCCAACGTGAGGATGAACCAGAGGCAAATGTCATCCACCTCAGGATTAGTCGAGCAAAATCCGGGATACCATGATTATCCCCAAAAAAAGGACTTGGGTTAGAATGGTGCATTAATATTTCAATGAAAATATATTTTATCTAGCTTTGAGGAAAAAAAATAATCGATACAAAATAATTTTTATGAGATTATATTTGATAAAAATAACACATACATGTAGGTCAAGTTATTTATTAGAACAGCCGCCATATGATTGATTGTGTATTTTATTCTGAAAAATAACTACTGCTTCTCTCCCTTTAATTAATTATTTTTCCCCACTTTTTCAGAAGTCCGCCAACCTCATGCATAGGTGCTTCGCTATATATATAATAACCCGCAGCCACTCAGGTGCTTCATAAACCATAACAGTGAAAAAAGGCTTAAGCTTAACCAATTCCAGTTCAAGAAAAAACAAGAAATAAGCAAGAAAAGTGTTCTTTCATACAAAAATGGGTGAGAGCGACTGGAATAATGTTTGGAAATAACAAAGAAGATGGGTATGGAGGAAATTTTACGACCAATCACTATTCACCTGAGTTTATCAATCTGCAGGTTCTTTTTTAATTATTTTTAGTACTCACATATTTGAAGGAATTTATTAATCAATAATCATAAATCTCGAAAACCATTTTTCTTTGGAATGGAGATCTCTGTAAGTTGGCGAAATCGCTTTTGTATTTTGGCCCTTGTGCTTCATGTTTTGTGTGTGTGATCAGGTAGAATCTAGCCTTCTTGTCGTTGCGTAAAATTGTATGATTTTAAGTATAAGATTTTCATTAGAAAAAAAAGTGTAATATATAAATTTGAGGGGCGAAGCTGCCCCTCCTACGGACCTATTTTCGCCCCTGTGTGATCAATGTTTTGCTTGCATGGCTGATATTTTTCGGGGGGGGGCATGGCACCAAATTTATATATTGATGATTGTTTATACTTTAAATAGAAAAGTTCGAATTTTTTTTTTCATAATCGAATTTCCGGACTCACCGACAGAGAACGATACGAGTGAGGTGAGCCTTGGCGCAACTGTAAAGTTGTTGCCATGTGACATGGAGAGCACGGGTTTGAGTTGTGGAAACAGCTTCTTGCTGAACGTACATTAGACCCAATGGCACGTCCCCTCCCAATCCCCATCTATAATGGGTGCACCGTGTTTGCCCCTTTTACCGACTATAGAATCACAACCTTATTAGGTTGTGGTAATATTTGCATTTTATCTCTACATACAAAGTCCCATAAAATCTTGAACTTTTTATGTTTTATTTTTAATGTAGAAAGAATGGTACTGTGAAAGCAGTTCACGGTCGAGTCCTCTTGGGTTGAAACTAAAGAAATCAGAATCTTTACTTGATTTAGTCCATGAGATGTTTGGGAAAAAGCAAGAAGATATCTCCACTCATGAAAATCATCAGAACTCCATACGTAACAAGCCTAAAACCTGTACTAACGATTCGGGATACCAGAAGGCTTCAAATTTTCAAGCAGCTGTGATAATCATCGGATCTTGGAAGGTACCAATATCCCTGTTTTTTTAAAAAAAATAATTTCTTCTTCATAAATCTGAGATATATACATGAAATGTGGACAGAAGCTTAGCAGGCGTGCAGGAGACTTGACAACCAAGATTTACTATGCCAAACGTAAACTTGTTTGGGAGGTTTTAGAAGGAGCATTGAAGAGTAAGATGGAAGTAGAATGGTCTCAAATTACAGCCATCAGGGCCTCTATGCCCGATAACAGTTTTGGGATTTTGGAGATAGAGGTAAAAATCAACCTATTTTTTGCATAATAAAAATATATACATTTTAATATAAATTAGTTTTCATAAATTTTATTTAAAATTACAATAATGTTATGTAATATTAATTTATATAATTATTCTGTTCTTATTGTAAGAGAAACTTATAGTGATCTTTTTCACGAAAAATCAAAGAGATAATATGGTATTAAAGCGTTCATGCTCAATATATAGTATAAATAACTTGACCCCGAGCATATGATAATAAACATGGTTCATTCATACCATAATTTTGGGTTATTGGCAACGAACTCTATCATGATTTTGCAAATAGACATGATTTTGCAAATAGACAGATTATAACCCCGTACTTTGAAAAATGCAGTTTACCCTGTAGTTTCAAAATAAATAGTTTACCCCATGTAGTTTGAAAACATGGGTTTATCTATATAATTTGTGAATATGTGCAAAAAACTATCTTCGTGTATACTATTGTTTGCAAACCAAACGAGGGTAAAGTACATATTTTAAAAACCACATGGGATAAGATGTCATGTGCGGTAAAATACTTATTTACAAAACACAATACCACGTGAAGTAAATTGTTTACTAGCTCTATAATTTATGAATGTAAAACAAATTTCTTAATGTGACTAATATTGTGTATGCAGTTGAGTAATCCACCTTCGTTTTATCGAGAAACCAGTCCTCGGCCAAAAAAGCACACACTTTGGCACCAGATATCTGATTTCACAGGAGGTCAAGCTTCCAATTACAGGTATCCCACCATTACTTCATTATTTAATCTCATAAGTTAACAAAACAAAAAGTTCAAAAACACACCCAACGTGACTCAGATCACAGTAACTATATATTTATTGTATGTGTTCGTTCCTCTGCAGGAGGCATTTGGTAATATTCCCTCCCGGAATCCTCAACAAACACTACGAGAATCTTTTGCAATACAATCCATCATTATTTGCTTTAAGTCTGAAACCATTCCCGAGTTCACAGAGTCCTCTCTTCGACCCACCTGCACATCAGGACTCGGGTTTTTCTTTGAATTGCAACGGATATGAATCTCAATGTTACCCCCATAGAAACTATCCTGTAACAACAAAAGAAGTTTTTCTTAGATCAACTCAAGACTCAACTGTATCAGGTATTGGTCATATCAGTAAATTGAAGTTATGATGTCCGAGCTTTTCTCTTAACACATCAAATATACGGTTACAGATACTTATCAGCCTTACTATCTACCTGTTACTCAAAATCCAACAACTTGGAATCAAGGGCCAGAAATTTATATGGTAAATGGCAGCATTCAAGGGCCCTATGCAATGAATTTGGTGGCGCAAGGCAACAAGACTTTTACTTCTCAAAACTATTACTCAGACATGAGGGAGTTAATTGATATTGACAAACATTGCCTAGGGGCTCCTCAAAATTATCAACTGGAGCCATTGTTGCATACTTCTCATGGCCTGCTAAATGCAGATTTCAATAGCAGCAATTTGGTGGACACAGAAATGAATTACCAAATTAATGATAATGATCAAAGCATGCAGAATGCAAATGGAAATGGTGCCATTTCAGGCGGCTATGTTTGCCTAAATAATAAGATCGAGTGGGTGCCCCATCAATTCCAACGAGAGAACTATGATAGCTACAACGGAGAATTACTGCACACTCAATCCATTCAGTTCAGCTAATGGAGATTTCTTGGATTTTGTGTTCCGATAAAGTTAGGATTCATGCTAGGATATTAATAGACTAAGTGTGAATATATATTATGCATCACTAACCCTTTTCCGAATTGGGTTTTTGTTTCATTGTTCATTTCAAGATAGGATGAGCTTGTTTCTTTTAATGCAAATGTAATGCTGCTCCTATTGCATGGGGATAAGCTAAGGATTCTAATTGTTTACGTTCTGAACTTCTTGAAGTAAAAGGAACTTTATGCAGTTCTTTCAATAACTGATAATAGTAAGGTGCACAAAACTAGACTCACGATAGTTTAAATGGAACCACCCTTAAAACATCACGAATCAGTATGTACCCAACCAAAACACTCTTACCACTTTTTATACAATAGCCAACACCGTTTTTCACATCCACAAATGGGACTTGTGAGAAAGTCACTATAATTGGTAACAGAGTTGCTGTAAATTCAAAACAAACTTAGTGTTGGCAACATGGAATATCTTTTGAGGTGATTTTATCAATTTAATGAGAACAACGGTTAACACCAAAGTAAAGTATTGCTGATACCAAGAAATTTTAACTCCAAATTATAGTGGTTAAAAAAAGTTCGGTTTAAATGAACTAACTGACCTAATTGAATTAGTTCGGAAATTTGGCTAGGTTGATTCGGAAGTTCGGCTTTAATTTATAAAAATATTGGCTAAATCGGTTTGGTTTCGGTTTTAATTCTAAACATATTGGTTAACCAATTTTTTTTATTTTCTCTCTCTATTTTTAATTTTTTTAAAGAAAATTGGTCCGATATTTTAATCGGTTTTATAAAAAAAAGTTTGTTTTGGTTGAAAAATAATTCGGTTTTATCGGCTAAAAAATTCCCGGTGAGTTGCTAACGGACCTGACCGAGTGCTCACCCCTACCAAATTCTCAGTAGTAGCAGCAAATGGTCCAGAATACAAGACTGAGAAATATTCTAGAAACAATCTCCTACACAGACAAGCCAAAATTTTTCAGCATTTGAGTTGTTATCACGGTCATAAAATGAGACGAGAACAAGACCTTTCTTAAGCGATTCATCCACTGTTCTAGAAGATAAACCTAAACATCAATAGGTAAGCTAGCAGCGAGAAAGATTAAAAAACTAAAATGAGGAAAATTATCTACCATACGCACACGAATGAAACATAATTTACCTTTTCATTCTATGTATGCACACGAAGCTCATTGACCATTGATGTAATTGCCATGTTCACCACTCTGGCTGTGAGTTAAAAGAATCAACCAGTAAACACATATTTAAACTACTTGATTGGGGCCATGCGTAAACTAGAAAGTGGAGAGATAGAAGAAAGAATAGAAAAGAAGAATGTACCAGAATGATGGAAGGAGGAGCTCAATGTCCACATATCAGTTTGATGAACTATTTAGATGATAAAAGGAAACATGGACAGTGGTGGCCAAAAACTTAACTGATCCTAAGAGCTACTACGAGGAAGATAGGATAACTCCATGTGCTAGTCTGCTTCGCCAAACCTCATTGTTGCAGGCCTTTTCTCGGGAACTCCCAATTATTTAACCAAGATTAAGATCAAACCAAGTTGTTATAAAGGTGCCCATCTATGTCCGGAATAAAACCCTTTTCCACCATTTCCTCCTTTAAGATATCATAGGTTGTCCGATTTGGAACCAATCCTTTCTCCAACATCTCATTAAGAAATCTGTTTGCTTCTTCCAGCTTGCCATTCCGACAGAAATCCTTGATCAACACATTATATGTCACAACATTTGGCCGCCTGCCTTCTTTTTCCATTCTTTTCATCATAGTCAATGCTGCTCTACGGTTTCCTTGGCGGGAATAACCAGCCACCAAAGCATTGTATGTCACATGAGTGGGGTTCAACCCCTTTTGAGACATCTCATCAAGAAGCCTAACTCCATTCCTGGTTTGTCCTATCTTGCACATTGCATTTATTCTTATGTTATAGGTGACTACATCAGCTTTCAAGCCCTTTTTCTCCATTTCGTACAGAAGCTTATTTGCTTCTTCAATATTTCCTCCACGAAAATAACCACCGATTAAGCTATTATAGGTTGCAATATTAGGAAATATCATTCTCTCTAACATCATATTGCATATAAATGATGTTTCTTCCACTTTGCCAGCTTTGCAGTAGGCATCAATCAGAGTATTAAATGTCAGTACATTGACTACAATCCCTTTCTTCACAATCTCATCAAAGAATTCTCTAGTTTCCTTCAACATTTGTTTTTTAGCAAACCCATTAATTATTGCATTATAAGTTGCAATATTTGGCTCCAATCCTGATTTTACCATGTCTTCTTTCAATGCCATTGCCTCATCAGTTTTTCCACTGATGCATAATCCATTAATCAGTGTATTATATGTGATCGCACTTGGCTTCAAACCTTGTTCTTTCAATTCCTTAAACAGTTTAATACCCGAAACCACATTACCATCCTTGCAAAAGCCATCGATGAGAATATTATACGTGATCACATTGGGGAGGACCTTACTCTCCATCATCTCCTTAAACAGCATATTGGCTTTATACAATTTCCCTATCCCACCCCTCTTACAGTACCCGTCAATCAAGGTATTATAAGTGATCACATTTGGTACTAGCTTCCGAACCTTCATATCCTCCACCATGTCACTTGCTTTGTTCAACTTACCTGCCTTGCACAACCCATTAATAACAGTGTTAAATGTGATCAGATTCAACTCAATTCTTCTCCTGATCATCTCCTTGTACACAAATTCCAAGCTCCCTATTCTACACTCCTTAGCCAACATACCGAGCAATGAGTTACATGAAAGCACCGAAAACTTAAACCCATAATCACCTGCCCTCTTAAAAGAGTCCAAGGCCAAGTCAATCTTCATGTTGTTTACATAAGATGACATCAATATATCAAAAATGATATGGTTAGCACATACATTATCACTAAAAGTTAGAAGGGCATGACAAAATAAAGAAATTGGGGGAGCTTTTTCACGTTCCACTGATTTATGCAGTAAACATCGAATCTTTGGATACTTTCCCTCATTTGCTAGAGAAATAAAGTGCTTGACGGTGTTTTCAAGGGAGATGGCCTGGAAATTACAATGGAATATACAAATGAAAACAACATTGTTAGAGAATATAGAAGAAAAAAATTGCTAATTCGGAAAGAATACGAAAATTGTCTTCAAAAACTACCAAAGCAGCACAGAAAAAAAAAAGAGACTAAAAATCCATCTACTTTCACCAACAAACCTTCCAAGTTACAGGTTTCCTATAGAGAATGATTTATTTACTTCTTTTTTAATGCTCATTCACACATTGACAAAACTCAAGGTTTAACAACAAGGATTTAAGTTTTACCTGTTAAAACTGTCTCAACACAAAGAAAAACTAAATAAAAATACTAATATATTATCAAGAACCCAATTACTACTTATAAATGACACAAAACTACATTTGGAAAAAAATTACCATTGCGTAATTTTCGGATTTTATTTTAATAGCAGATGAAGAATTAGGCCCCATCGAATCTCCATCCGAGGACCGCCTAGCCTCCGGGTTAAGCCCATCGAAGCAGAGAAACCTCCGGAAACTTTGAGGTACACTACCAGTTTGATCTTGCAGATTTTTTACCGATAGAGGCAGGGGCCTATGGCGGCGGAAGGGGATGCCGAAGGCAATCAACATGGGTAAAACTCAGCGAGCTTCCCGTAAACTATTACGTGAATTTTGGCTTTTTAGCTTAAATTAATTTTTAAAAATAGCAAGTTTCAAAAAAATCCTTAATTTTTCTTTTTAATAAATAGCATTTCGCTTTGCACTAAAAAACTGAGACGAAATCTCAAAACCTAACAAGCGAATAGCACCACCTCAAAGATCTTCAGCTCGACCCAGTGAAGTCACCATGATGATCAAACATTTAGACTCTATGCACGTCTCTGATTGGTAATGCTCATCTTTTTCAGATTGTAAATATAGAGATATTGACATATTTCAGTTCTAACAAAATTAATTCTATTTTTTTTTTCAAATGGCATCAAAACCCGAGGCACTCCTCGGCAAGTGGGTCACAAAGTCCATAGAAATGTGCTCCCACTTCCACTTTGGTATGTCCAAGCTTTTCAACTCACCATCAGGTCTCTGCCTCTCTGCCTTAACTGCTGGCAGAGCAAGCACCTCTTAACAAAAGCGACGACATCACGCTTCATTCTTTTCGATGGCTGTCCAAGATGTACTAGTGATGACCATCTCTGAATCTCATCATCTACCTTCTGAGTTCTCCGGATATTCTCATAAATATCTGGCTCCGCTAATAAGGTCGATACACGTACCGGCGATGTATCCACATCAAAATCATAGCCCAGATGGCAATAAGAAGTCATCATAGCCGATAAACACATGGCGTCCTCAGCAGTACTCTTCACCTTCCGACTCAAGGCGTCTGCTGTCAAGTTTGCTTTTCCAGGATGGTACTCTATCTCACAGTCATAGTCCTTGAGTAAATTCATCTATCTCCTCTGCCGCATATTCAACTCCGCCTGAGTAAACAAGAACTTCAGGCTCTTATGATCTGTATAAATGGTAAACGACGTACCATATAAGTAATGCCTCCAGATCTTCAGGGCAAAAATAATAGCCGCCAACTCCAAATCATGGACTGGATATCTAGTCTCATGCGGCTTCAACTGCCTCGAAGCATAAGCTACCACATGCTTATCTTGCATCAATACACATCCAAGGCCCTGAAGCGATGCATCGGTATAAAGAACAAACCTAGTGTTCTCCGTAGGAACCACCAACACAGGCGCCGTCGTCAACCGGTGTTTCAACTCTTGGAAGCTTTCCTCACAAGCCTCAGACCAAAAGAATGGTACTCCCTTTTGGGTCAACTGTGTCAACGGTTTGGCAATCTTTGAAAATCCCTCGACGAAGCGTCGATAATAACCGGCCAAACCAAGGAAGCTTCGTATGTTGGGCACAGAAGTGGGTGCAGCCCATTCCATCACAGCCTCAATCTTCCTGGTATCCACCGATATCCCACTGCTAGATATGACATGCCCCAGAAACACTAAACTGCTCAACCAAAACTCGCACTTGCTGAGCTTAGCAAACAACTTATGATCTCTGAGGATCTGGAGCACTGTCCTCAAGTGTTTCACGTGCTCTTCCTCGCTCCGGGAGTAGATGAGTATGTCGTCAATAACACAATGACGAACTGATCCAGATAGGGTTGGAACACCCTGTTCATCAAACTCATAAAGACAGCTGGGGCGTTCATCACACCGAACGGCATCACTAGGAACTCATAGTGCCCATATCGCGTCCGAAATGCTGTCTTCTGCACATCCTCATCTCTGACCCGAATCTGGTGGTACCCGGATCTCAAATCAATCTTGCTATACAGCTTTGTGCCTTGCAACTGATCAAACAAGTCGTCAATCCTTGGGAGAGGATACTTGTTCTTCACCGTGGCCTTATTCAGTTGCCGGTAATCGATGCACAACCGCATCGAACCATCCTTCTCCTTCACAAAGAGAACCGGTGCGCCACATGGCGATACACTAGGGCGTATATATCATTTGTCAAGGAGTTCCTGCAATTGCTCCTTCAATTCCCTTAACTCCGCTGGTGCCATCCTGTAAGGGGCACGAGAGATAGCGGATGTCCCCGGTAATAACTCAATCCCAAACTCGATTTCTCTAGCCGGTGGGAATCCTGGGATCTCATCCGGGAACATATCAGCAAACTCTGCTACCACGGGTACATCCTCCACCCTCAATTCTTTATTCTTTCCCGTCGTGTCCACGGCATAGATAAGATAGCCCGTGTGACCACGCTCCAACAACTGGGACATTTTGACCGCCGAAATCAACGGAATCTTCACACGAGAACCGTTGCCATAGAAAATCCACTGAATCCCCAAATCAGATCTGAACTGTACTGTTCTCTGCCGACAATCTACCACTACCTTATATCAGTTCAGAATGTCGATGCCCACTATGCAATCAAAGTCCGACATGCCCAACACGATCAAGTCTGCCTTCAACTCGTTGCCCTCAAAATAAATGAGGCAATCCGCAAGAAACTGATCGGTAATAACATTTCTTCCGGTGGGTGTCGAGACCATGAGAGGCATGGGTAACGAAGACGTACGCATATGGTGTCTCTCCACAAAGCCAACAGACACAAAAGAGTGGGAGGCACATGTATCTATCAAAATAAAACCAGGGTACGTAAATAAATGGCACGTAGCGGCGATCACCTCCTCCGGGGCTGCCTGGGCCTGCCCACTATCTGACCTCCCGATGGTCGAGGCATAATCTGCTGCCTCTGATGCACTGTCCTGTCCTCAAATCTCGGCATGTTCCCTTGGAAATCTGACTGTCCTCCCCGAGTGGGGCAATACCGAGAGATGTGGCCCATCTTACCACAACTGTAACAAGCAGGGCAATTGATCGAAGAATGTGGCCCTCCACAGTTGTCACATCTAGTTTCTCCCGCTCTATTAACTTGCATAGGCCCCCGGTTGGCCGATAGATTGCTCTTCTTGTTCTCTTGCTTTCGGTTAAAAGATTTCTTTCCGCTGAACCGAGAGGATGAAGAAGCACCACAAGGCTTAAATGACTCTCCTCGGGGCCTCAAGCTATCAGTAACTTGCCTCTGTTGTGGTACGTGTGGGGGTACAGCATTAGGATAGGCCCCAACTCCGATCTCCGCAAGTTCTGCTCTAGTAAGAGCATCATCGAAAGAAGAGGGGTTGTTGGTGATAACCCGGTCAAATAACTCCAGCCGTAACCCCTTCAAAAAGTGTCTCATCTTTGCATGTCCGCTTGTGGCAATATGAGGGACATACCTCAGCAATGAAGAATAGTGCATAGCATAGTCTGATACTGTCATGCCTCCTTGCTTCAAGTTTGTGAACTCATCTTCCTTCATCTGTCTCGCAGCCGCAGAAAAATACCGATTCAGAAATCGGGTTCTGAAGAGAGTCCAATCAATTAACATACCTTGAGCCCTCAGTTCCATCACAATGGTCTTCCACCACATGGAAGGTTTCTTTGCTAGCTGGAACTCTGCCAACCTCAGCCATGCCGTCCTAGCACAAGAAGCGGACACAAAAATCTGTTCCAGTCTCTCCAGCCATTCCTCAGCCTCTTCCCCTGTCTCTGTCCCCTCAAACCGGGGCGGGTGGAAGGTCAGAAAGTCAAACTAAGCTCACCAGGTAGCAACAACTGAGCAACCGGTTCCACACCCACAGCCGGTGGAGGTAAAGGATTTGTCTGACCAACTAGCATTCACACTTCTTACATCACCTACCTCTTCATTGAGGTTCCCCAAGTTTATGGCCGCCATACTGTAACACAAGGGTTAACAACAATTCCAAAACAATACATATGCAATACCGTTAGATAACATAAGCAACAATAAGCATGTTAGTATAACAATATATACATCAATATGCACCACATGCATAAACATGCCCAAGTATAAACGCCTAGCCAACCGTTTGCTAAGGCTACCATTCGCTCAATCCCGGGTTCTCTAACCACTGCTCTGATACATGTTATGGTCAGGGTAGTCCTACCTTCAAGGTCAGAATACCCAACACTCCGGGCTCCCGTCTTGCCAATCAACGAGGGTGCTCACCAGCTTTGACAATCTCAGACCTCTCACACCTAAGAATATGTTGACCAAGTCTCCGTTGAACTGACACCCAGAGATTTCAGGGAGTGGGGTAATTCGTGGCCTGAGTGGTCAGCCGACGTTCTCTGAAATTTCAGGAGTCGTGTGGATCATGGCCTTACTGGTCCAAGCTGCACATCTGCAAGGTACCACCTATAAATAGCAGGCTCATTCAGGATTTTGAGATATGCATTTTCTCCTATATACATTAACATACAACATACGCTACTTTACAGATTTCTTCCCGATCTCCCATCACCTGACTTAAGCGTCGGAGGGGACCCGCAGGAAAAATCTTTCGACCCCCTTCTAACACTTGTTCGTTGAAGAAGATAAAAAGATAGGCATAACAACCTCTAGTTGATACTAACAGTTCATCACTCTTTTTAGGAGTATCACTAATTATTGTTTGGATGGTTCCAATCATACTAGCATTAAGAAATTCAGGTTGTTGACATGCGTAAATCAGTTCATTTTGAGATAATTATGTGTTAATAGTGATTTTATGTTAATGTTGTAGCATTCACAATTCTCCAAAAGATAAACATTCTTATGTGCAATTTCTGTCGTTTCGAAACCCGTGCATGTGAATTGTGCAGTTTCTGTTGTTTCGATTACCTCGATCTTACATTGCACTCATATCATTCATTACAGTACATGTTTTTATTTTGGTCCTTTCATAATGGGTTATTACTCATTTTATGTATGGATGGTAATCAGGACAACATGACATTAATAATCATAATCGAGGAGCATGGAAATAAAGTCAGTTCATATATTGTGTCATGTATACTGATGTGATTCGTGATTTTCGAATATAAGGTAGAATAAAGTGTTAATGAAAAATAACGATAAACACACCAAGATTTTTACGTGGAAAACCCTCAAATTGAGAGAAAAACCACGGGACCTAGTCCAGTATAAAACTTCACTATAAACGTTGATGATTTACAAGACTCTCTAGACACAAATAACAATCGCTCAATGACTTACACGAATATTTTAGAGAAATAACAGAAAATACCGAACATACATAAATTTGCTCTCTTCAGAGTCTTTTTGCCCAGAAAAAATCCAACCTTTACTATGATGACATCCGCGGGTATTTATAGGACTGTTCCCAGTGATTGGCTCGCGGGGGATCCGGAACACGATGTCCTCTGATCGTGGCTTAACTGGAGCCCAATATGTCCGAGAAATCCGCGCCCCATTACTGCACGTTTATTCACGCCGGTTGATTTGTTGGTTATTCCCGGGTTTTTCGCTAATCTTTGATCAGAAAACCGAGGAGGGTTTAGCAATTGTTCTGTTCGGTGTCTTTATGTTCGGTAAAACCCTGCTCGGTGATATCTGTTCGGTGTATGACTTGTTCGGCGCTTGAGAGGATTTTACCCGAGGAAGTCAATATGTCATATGACATCACCTCACCCCCCTAAAGTAAAGCAAGACGAGCCTTTTGAAGTCTTGTTTTATTGTCTTCGGGTAAAATCCTAAACTTAACCTGCTCGGGACATTTTTGCCGCCTTTTTTCCCACCCAAAAATTTTCAAATGCCGCGCGACGTTTTGTTTCCCGAGGCACCTTTATGACCGTCCATTCCCTTATTTTTGGACGGTGAAGATTAAATGACTGTTCATATGGTCCCCGCTATAAATACCCATCCTTTTTCTTCATTTGTCCTTACTTTGCTGCATTTTGCTTCCGAGCTAGCACCAGACGATCGAACAACTTTCCCCAGCCGTCCTTTTTTAATCACCAAGTATGGTTTCTTCCTCCGCCGACTCTTCATTTCAGGCGATAGATATGTTCAACGAGGGGGACGCTCTTAGCCCCTCTCCTCAACCCTCTTCCTCTTCTTCTGATAGTGACAGAACTCTAAGCTCCTCTGCCGCGTCTGCTGCTCGCATACAGGAGCAGAGACTTGCTACAGAGCGAGATTTGGTTAAAGCCCGCGTTCCCTGGTTCGAGATCTTCGAGTCTGAGGTCAAATTGACTCAGCACCTCATCAATATCCGAACTAAATGTTGGATTTCCGAGGGGACTTCTATTATTGCTCCCCCTTATGGATCTCGTCATCACTTACCCCCTAAGGGGTATTTTCCTTTTTATGTAGACCAGCTCCGAGGAGGCCTTCGTTTTCCTATCCCTCATTTCTTTATTGAAGTAGCCTCCTACTTCTATGTTTTCCTTAGTCAATTATTTCCCAATAGTTATCGACTATTAGCATGCTTTTTCATAGTACTTTCTTATCTGGGTTTTACCCCTACTCCTGAACTTTTTCATTGTTTTTTCAACTGAACAAGAAAGAGATCGGGCTCTTTTACTTTTCCTCCCGGACAGGGGTTGGCTTCCTTAAAAAATACCCCTCGTCCATAAAAAACTGGAAAAACTCTTACTTTTTTGTCCGTCCGCTCCAACCTTGGGATTTCCCTTTGGAGTGGAGGGAAAATCTCCCGAGGGGTAAGTCAATCAAGGGTCATCTTGAGGAGGAACCGTATTTGTCGGTTCGTCGTGCACTTGGCGATCAGTGTTTGAACTTGATGAAGCTGATTGACGACGGACTGCTATACTTGTTCCAGTTGAGCCCCAAGGGTGTATCCTTGAAAATGCCCCTCGGTGAGTGTTTTTCAAGCAATCTTCTTCGTTTTACTTTCGACTTATCATGTTCGGACTAATATTTCTCTGCTCTTTTCAGTAGCAAAAATGATGAAGGCTAGGATGGCCGAGAAGCTGAAGGAGAAGAGCCAGAAAGGTCAAACTTCTAAGGCTGCTACTACTTCTGCCCCTCCCCCGTCCGTCGAGATTTTGACCCCTCCCGAGGAGAGGGCTTCTCCTGAGGGGACTCAAGCCCTTCATCGTCGGAAGAGGGCTACTCCCGAAGGTCCAAGTTCTTCGCCCCAAGCACCTCCCAATAAGAAAACTTCTTCTTCCCTTATCCCTTCCGAACCTCGAGCCTCCTCTCAACCCGCTCTCGGTGTTTCTCGGCCTACCTCGAGATACCATATCCCTTCGTGGACGTACTCACCCACTGTTCCCCTACTGAAAAAACCCGATCCCAAAGCCTCCCACTCCATTTTGTGCTACACCCCCAACTCAGCTGATCGAAAGTACCTCAGGGAACTGGCTTTCAGCAACTTGGTGAACGATTTCTCATCCTCTTTTACTCAGGTAAATGCTTTTACCCATTAATCTGTTTCGCTTGTCTTTTTACAATACCTTCATTTTGCTACTTTATATATGCTCTGACGCAGGCCCACATGATGGCGGGTGAACTTCTCACTCGTTTTCATTCAGTTCGATTGGCTGATGGACAGAACCAGAAGCGCATCAGGCAGTTAGAGGGTATGGGTGAGGAGCTGAAGAAAACAGTGAGCCTCCTGGAGGAGCGGCACTTGGCCCTGGTATCAGCTCGGGATAAGGCGGAGCAGGCCCTGGAAGAGGAGCGGACAAA
Organism: Haberlea rhodopensis; assembly: GCA_907163345.1. Taxonomy (NCBI): domain Eukaryota; kingdom Viridiplantae; phylum Streptophyta; class Magnoliopsida; order Lamiales; family Gesneriaceae; genus Haberlea; species Haberlea rhodopensis. Next base: position 29,260,144 of record CAJQUN010000003.1, on the reverse strand, counting down.
ATCCGCCGATCTGGAAGGTGCTAACTCTACTTTGTCAGAGCAGTATAAATCCCTGGCTGAGCAACTTGCTCAAGAGAAATCTTCCATTACTGCTCGTGTGGAAGAACTCTGGCTCTCGAGGAAAGCTTAATTTTTTAAGTCTCTGGAGTACAGCAACATGGTGGCTGACCGTGCTTACAAGTTTTTTGATCATGGCTTTGAAGCATGCGTCAGCCAATTTGGATCTCAAGGCTACCCTCCCGAAGGAGCTTCAAAAGATTTCCTTGATGTAAGTGCTGCTCTGGAAAACCTCCCCGAGGAGCTTTTTAACCCGTAGAGCTTTTACCATTTTTTGTATTTCTTTTTCGTTCATTAATAAAACTATTTACTTGTTATTCGAAACAAGCTTGCTACCCCGAGCACCAACACTTAGGCAATTTTAGGTTTAAAACGTGAACCAAACATCCCGATCCCACGAGTAACAACAAAAATTCCGAACAAAGCTCGCTACCCCGAGCACAAACACTTAGGCAATTTTAGGTTTAAAACGTGGAACCAAACATCCCGATCCCACGAGTAAACGACTAAAATTCCGAACAAAGCTCGCTACCCCGAGCACAAACACTTAGGCAATTTTAGGTTTAAAACGTGGACCAAACATCCCGATCCCACGAGTAAACGACTAAAATTCCGAACAAAGCTCGCTACCCCGAGCACAAACACTTAGGCAATTTTAGGTTTAAAACGTGGACCAAACATCCCGATCCCACGAGTAAACGACTAAAATTCCGAACAAAGCTCGCTACCCCGAGCACAAACACTTAGGCAACTTTAGGTTTAAACGTGGACCAAACATCCCGATCCCATGAGTAAACGACTAAAATTCCGAACAAAGCTCGCTACCCCCGAGCACAAACACTTGGGCAATTTTAGGTTTAAAACGTGGACCAAACATCCCGATCCCACGAGTAAACCGATGATAATTTAATGTTTAAACGTGGACCAAACATCCCGATCCCACGAGTAAACCGATGATAATTTAATGTTTAAACGTGAACCAAACATCCCGATCCCACGAGTAAACCGATGATATTTTAATGTTTAAACGTGGACCAAACATCCCGATCCCACGAGTAAACCGATGATAATTTAATGTTTAAACGTGGACCAAACATCCCGATCCCACGAGTAAACCGATGATAATTTAATGTTTAAACGTGGACCAAACATCCCGATCCCACGAGTAAACCGATGATATTTTAATGTTTAAACGTGGACCAAACATCCCGATCCCACGAGTAAACCGATGATAATTTAATGTTTAAACGTGGACCAAACATCCCCATCCCACGAGTAAATCATTAGAATTCCGAACAAACTCGATGAATCAAATACTTTCATTTTATTACTACTGAATTCATAAAATAAATAAAAAAGAAAGATTACACAAAATATTTCTTCAAGTTATGAATGTTCCAAGGTCTTACCAACTTCCGACCTTCATGATCCTCCAGCCTGTAGGCTCCTCTTCCGATCACTTCCTTGATTTTGTAAGGGCCTTCCCATTTGGGTGCCAACTTTTTTACCTCACCAGCAGGATTTGTTCTTCGTAACACTAAATCCCCAACTTGAAATGTTCTTGGTCGAACCCTTCGGTTATAGGCATTGGTAATCCTTACTTTATATAGCTCTGTTCTTGCTACAGCTTGTTCTCTTAGCTGATCAATCTCATCTAACTCTTGCATTCTCTTACCCTCGTTCTGCTCTGGATCATAACATTGTACGCGAAGAGATTCAACCCCAATTTCCGCTGGAATGAGGGCCTCCGAACCGTATACCAGACTATACGGAGTGTTGGAATCGAAGAGGGGGGGAATGAGATTCCTTGGCTACTTTAGCGTTTTAAAATGAGTTTGTAAAAATAAAATATTTTGCGCTTGCGGAAGCCTTTAGTCAATCGATAAATGCAAAGAATATAAATAAATAAATGCGTAAAGGAAATAAAGCAATAAATAACAAAAGGATTTGTTATAGAAGTTCGGCGATGAATCGCCTACGTCTCCTCTTCCCGGTTAGATAACCTCCAACCGAGGTTCCACTAGAACAATAGATCTTGGCCTTGAGGGCTCCAAGTTAGCCACACAACAACTCTTCCCGAGTTTACAACGCTCTTCCCTACTCTTCCCGAGTACACAACGCTCTTCCCGAGCACAATACCCTTCACGAGTATACAAAGCTCTTCCCGAGCTACCAACACTCTTCACGAGTCTTCTTGGCCTTAAGGGCTCCAGGATAGCCACACACTTGCACCAACTAGACTTGTTGATGACTTTACAATTTTCCAACTTGCTTTGGTGTTGGAGGACCTTTACAAGAAATCAAACCAAAAGCACCTTCACGGTGTACTCACACGAAGAAACAAGACTCTAAGAAAGATAAGAATTACAAGCTCCAATACAACAACAATGTATGGAGATTGCAATGCAAATTCAAATAATAATTATCAAGACTTTGTGGAAGTTTGTAGGCTTGTTCCTTAGCTTCAAAATGCTCCAAAGCATCCATATTTATAGTGTAGAAGGCCCCCTAGGCTCCTACTAGCCGTTGCTAAACAAAAGGCTTGAATCACTCATCGATCGCCTCGGACATCGCCTCGGGCGATCACCATCGCCTCGCCCCAACGGTCAGCAAAAATCACGGATCGCCTCAGGCGATCAAGAGCAAAAATTAAGGCAGTAGCTTCAGCATGTCCAAATTTTGCATCGCCTCAAATGAACTCCACATCACCTCAGGCGTTCCAGCCCATCGCCTCAGGCGTTCAGCCCATCGCCTCGGGCGATCTTCCCTGCGTGCATGCCCGCGCCATCCCTCGGCGTCGCTTCAGTCGATGTGCGGGAGCGAAGTCCCTGTGGCTGCCATCGCCTCAGGCGTTGGTCATCATCGCCTGGGGCGATCTTCCTCGCATGCTCGCCTGGCCATCGCCTCTGTCGATGGGCGTGGAGATCCTTGCCTGGCACCCATCGCCTGGGGCGATGGCACTCATCGCCTGGGGCGATCCAGGCCAGAATATGCACACTTGATTTTCTTCAATCCAAACCACTTTTCATCACTTAATCTGCACACTAAGTAGATGCATTATTATAACAAACACAAGTTTTATTGATCATCAAAACTCAAAGATTGACCGGGGATAATTTAACGCATTAAATGCAACCATGCGTTTAAGGCTCAACAATCTCCCCCTTTTTGATGATCACAAAACTTGATAAACTTGAATAAGTAATATGCATGTAATGTGAGTAAAAATAACTCTCCCTTAACAATTGCATAACACATACAAGATTAAACCAAGTAATGCATAAAACAAACAACTCTCCCCCTCAAACCATGCATACATAAGCTCTCCCCCTTAAACTATGCATGTATTGAGGTTCAAGTTTATCACAAAATTCTCCCCCTTTTTGTGATAATCAAAAAGCATAAAATTTAAATAAGCATTACTCAAATATGTTGACACAAAGCCATATTTTAACAATTTTACACATGGTCCTCACCAAGCATGTAATAGCCATTAGATTAAATCAATTAGAGGGAAACACATGCGTTTAAGGCACTCAACAATAAATTCTAAATGTTGCAATGTGTGCATATGTTCATGCATTCATACCCAATAAACAATAAAATTATCAAAGCATTATAACGCATCATATAATTGCACATTTTCACATAGCATATTCAAATTTGAATACAAAGCATATCAAGCTACTTACTATAAAAGATAAGCATGCATCATGCATTAAACAAATTATGCTAAGGGGTTATGCATTTTACTCCAATGAATATTGAGCTTCAATATTTATTGATTACAATTGATTTGTGCCAATGAATTTTTGAATTGCTCTTTTAAAATGAATCAAATAAATTTTACCCTTGATGACAAGAGTTCGTTCTTGTCATAGGTCCAACGCCTCTCGCCTCTTCTATGGTGGTGAATAGAATAAACTCCTCGTTTGAGTTGCTTGGTCCTTCATCCTCCAATCCATGGTTGTCCCTACAAGACAAATTAACAATAGAAGGATCATTGGTACCCATTTGATTTTTGGGTCCTTGTGGGTTAACTTTCAATGGCACTTTTGGAATCCATTTACACCTCTTATTAGGTTGATATTGGATTCTAGCATACCTACATTTGTTCTTGGTATGACCATTTTTGCAACAATAATTACAAGTAGTAGAGTCATGCTTTGCTTTGGCCAACAAGCTAGAAAAGGATTTTGATTTGCTTGAGTAGCCTAACCCGGCTTTGTCAAAGCTACAACGTTGTAAGCCAAGCAATTCATTCATCTTTAAACTACTATCACTAAACTTGGCAAGAGAAGTCTTTAAATCAAGCACTTGGTTTTTCAAAATAATATTTTCTTTTTCCTTCTTGTCCAAGTCTAGCTTAAGCACTTTGTTGCTCTTCTTGGTTTTACCAAGACAATCAATGAGTTCATTATAAGCATCTAATAATTCATCATAAGATGGTACCTCATTGTCGCTTTCATCTCCTTCATCTTCATCTCCAAGAGCCATTAAACAAAGATTGGTGGCTTCTTCTTCATCGGAGTCGCTATCACTCCATGTGGCTATGAACGTCTTCTTCTTCCCTTTGTCCTCATTCTTCTTCCTAGGACATTTGTTAGCATAGTGGCCTTTTTCTTGACAATTATAGCAAGTTACCTCATTTTTGGATTCATGTTTGGTTGCACTTGAGTTCTTTGACTTGCCATGTTTGTTGAAGAACTTCTTGAACTTTCTTGTGAACAATGTCATTTCCTCATCATCATCATCTTCTTCATCATCGGAGTGGTCTTTCCTTCCAACCAAAGCGATCCCATTTCTTTTAGATCTATCATCTTCTTTTACTTCTCTCCTTGTGGCAACTTGAAGCTCATGGGTCACCAATGTGCCATGGAGCTCATCAAGATCATAAGATGCGTTCTCCCCTTTGTTGGACTCGATGATGGCCGTCCTTTTTGCATCCCATTCCTTAGGCAAGGCTCTTAGGGCTCTCCTCCATATTTGCTTTGGAGGGTACTTCTCTCCAAGTTGGGCAAGCTCATTGATAATTAGGGTGAGCCTCCTAAACATTGAATCCACTTCTTCTCCGGACTCCATCTCGAATGTCTCATATTTGAGTTGTAGGAGATCTATCTTTGTCTCCTTTACTTGGTTGGTTCCTTCATGACAAATTTGTAATTTGTCCCATATCTCCTTAGCCGTTGAGCACATCGAGATCCGGTTGTACTCCTTCATATCTAGGGCACAATGCAAAATATTAATAGCTTTAGCATTTTGTGATATTAAAATCATATCCGCTCTAGTGAAATCGTCCATTTCTTTGGGAACATTAATTCCCCCAACTTCCTTTAAAGGAATATGTGGACCTTTCACAATGATTTTCCATAGATCATAATCTACGGATTGGATGTATAGAGAAATTCTATTCTTCCAATAACCGTAGTTATCACCCGTGAAAATCGGAGGGCGATTCGTCGATTGACCTTGAGCAAACTCATTTGCTAGATTAGCCATAAAAAGATTTTGATTTAAAAACAAAAATCAAATGGCTCTGATACCACTTGTTGGAATCGAAGAGGGGGTGAATGAGATTCCTTGGCTACTTTAGCGTTTTAAAATGAGTTTGTAAAAATAAAATATTTTGCGCTTGCGGAAGCCTTTAGTCAATCGATAAATGCAAAGAATAAAAATAAATAAATGCGTAAAGGAAATAAAGCAATAAATAACAGAAGGATTTGTTATAGAAGTTCGGCGATGAATCGCCTACGTCTCCTCTTCCCGGTTAGATAACCTCCAACCGAGGTTCCACTAGAACAATAGATCTTGGCCTTGAGGGCTCCAAGTTAGCCACACAACAACTCTTCCCGAGTTTACAACGCTCTTCCCGAGCACACTACTCTTCCCGAGTACACAACGCTCTTCCCGAGCACAATACCCTTCACGAGTATACAAAGCTCTTCCCGAGCTACCAACACTCTTCACGAGTCTTCTTGGCCTTAAGGGCTCCAAGGATAGCCACACACTTGCACCAACTAGACTTGTTGATGACTTTACAATTTTCCAACTTGCTTTGGTGTTGGAGGACCTTTACAAGAAATCAAACCAAAAGCACCTTCACGGTGTACTCACACGAAGAAACAAGACTCTAAGAAAGATAAGAATTACAAGCTCCAATACAACAACAATGTATGGAGATTGCAATGCAAATTCAAATAATAATTATCAAGACTTTGTTGAAGTTTGTAGGCTTGTTCCTTAGCTTCAAAATGCTCCAAAGCATCCATATTTATAGTGTAGAAGGCCCCCTAGGCTCCTACTAGCCGTTGCTAAACAAAAGGCTTGAATCACTCCTCGATCGCCTCGGACATCGCCTCGGGCGATCACCATCGCCTCGCCCCAACGGTCAGCAAAAATCACGGATCGCCTCAGGCGATCGGTGGATCGCCCCAGGCGATCAAGAGCAAAAATTAAGGCCGTAGCTTCAGCATGTCCAAATTTTGCATCGCCTCAAACGAACTCCACATCGCCTCAGGCGTTTTAGCCCATCGCCTCAGGCGTTCAGCCCATCGCCTCGGGCGATCTTCCCTGCGTGCATGCCCGCGCCATCCCTCGGCGTCGCTTCAGTCGATGTGCGGGAGCGAAGTCCCTGTGGCTGCCATCGCCTCAGGCGTTGGTCATCATCGCCTGGGGCGATCTTCCTCGCATGCTCGCCTGGCCATCGCCTCTGTCGATGGGCGTGGCGATCCTTGCCTGGCACCCATCGCCTGGGGCGATGGCACTCATCGCCTAGGGCGATCCAGGCCAGAATATGCACACTTGATTTTCTTCAATCCAAACCACTTTTCATCACTTAATCTGCACACTAAGTAGATGCATTAGTATAACAAACACAAGTTTTGTTGATCATCAAAACTCAAAGATTGACCGGGGATAATTTAACGCATTAAACGCAACCATGCGTTTAAGGCTCAACACGGAGTTTCCCCTGTAGATACCCGAGGAGTTGTTCGGTAAGCCCACAAGACTCCAGGTAGTTTTTACCCATTCTCCTTGGGCCCCTTCCAGCTTCGTCTTAATCCCATGTAATAGAATACGGTTAATAACTTCGACTTGCCCATTTGACTGTGGATAGGCTACTGATGTGAATACTTGCTTGATTTTCATATCCTCGCACCACTCCTGTAGTTTCTTTCCCTGAAATTGCCTTCCATTATCCGAAATAATTCTCCTCGGTATTCCGAACCGACATACTATGCTTCTCCATAAGAATCTGATGATTTCCTCCTCAGTTATTTTTGCTAGAGGCTCAGCTTCCACCTATTTAGTAAAGTACTCAACTGCTACTGGGAGGAATTTTCTTTGCCCCGTGGCAAGAGGAAAAGGTCCGACGATGTCCATCCCTCATTGATCGAAAGGACATGAAGTAATACTGCTATTTAGAACCTCTGTGGGTATATGAGATAAATTTGCATGTTTCTGGCAATTGTTACATTTTTTAACAATTTCTTCGGCATTTTCTCTCATACTGGGCCAATTGTATCCTGCCCGAAGGGCTTTCTGATATAAGATATTACTTCCCGAATGATTCCCACAACAGCCTTCGTGAATCTCCTTTAGCAAATATTCTCCTCCTTGTACTGATGTGCATTGCAAGAAGGAAGCTGAAAATCCCCTTTTGAACAATTTACCTTCTGCTAACACAAAATGCCTCTCCATTCTCTTCACCCGAGCAGCTTCCTTTGGATCTAATGGCAACACCCTATTTTTCAAGAATTTGATGATATGCTCTCGCCAATCGGATATGATACAAGGCTCCAAATTCATTATACTGTTGACAGCTATGTGCGAGACCAAAAGATCTTGTACCAGCACTTTCCGGTTCTTCCACTCATGAATGGAACTGGCCAACTTTGCGAGTGAATCTGCTCGGTTATTATCTTCTCGTGGTATTTGCTTCAATTCTACTTCCTGGAACTGAGTCATTAATACTTGAGCCTTCTCCACATATTTTTTCAACTTTTCTTCTTTCACCTTGTACACCCCATTTACCTGCTGCACGACCAGCATTGAATCCATGAACACTTTTACTTTCCGAGCTCCGGCGTCTAATGCTACTCGTAAACCTGAGAGGAGAGCTTCGAATTCGGCTTCATTGTTTGAAGAATGAAAACCGAACTGAATAGCTATGACAATTTCCTCTCCTTCTGGACTGATCAGTATAATTCTTGTACCACTTCCTATTTGAGTAGATGAGCCATCTACAAATAAGCTCCAATCTTTTTCTTCGCGAGAATGAGTTACTTCAACCAAGAAATCAGATAAGGCCTGAGCTTTGATGGTAGTCCGAGGCTGATAAGAAATATCGAACTCACTCAATTCTGTGGCCCATTTCACCATCCTTCCTGAAATTTCAGCTTTTGACAAGAGCCTTCCTAAGGGAGTGCTCGTTACCACCATGATAGGGTGAGATAAAAAATACGGCCGAAGCCTTCTTGCCGTGATCACCAGAGCCAAAGCTAATTTTTCAATTTCAGGTTATCTTTGTTCGGCTCCTTGCAAAGCTCGACTGACATAATATACCGGTTGCTGCTGCCCTAATTTCTCTTGAATTAACACCGAGCTGACAACTTCCTCGGTTACCGACAAGTAGACGAGGAGGGTCTCTTTGTGCTCATGTTTATTCATTAAGGGTAACTGAGCTAAATATTCTTTCAAGTCTTCGAAAGCCTTCTGACACTGATCATCCCACTCGAACTGCATTCCTCGCCTTAATGCTTTAAAGAAAGGCAAACTCATATCAGCCGATCTAGATATGAATCGACTAAGCGCTGTTATTCTTCCTGCTAACCTTTGTACTTCGTTCAAGGTCCGAGGAGGGTTCATTTCTCGGATTGCTCGGATTTTCTCAGGGTTAGCTTCCACACCTCTCTCTGTCACCATGTACCCCAAGAATTTTCCACTATGAATTCCGAAGGTACATTTGGCTGGATTTAATTTCATGCCAAATCTTCTCAAAGTGGCAAAGACTTCCTCCATATCTTCTATCAGATTTTGGGCCTTCTTGCTTTTGATCAGGACGTCATCAACATAAACCTCCACGTTCCGTCCTATTTAATCTCTGAACATCTTATCCATCAGTCTCTGATAAGTAGCCCCAGCATTTTTCAATCCGAAGGGCATTACGACATAGCAAAAAGTTCATCCCGCTGTAACAAAGCTAACCTTGGACTGATCCTCGCGGGCTAAGGGGATTTGATGGTATCCCTGATAAGCATCCATAAGACATAACAGCTCATGTCCCGCAGTTGAATCCACTAATTGATCAATCCTCGGCAATGGATAACAATCTTTGGGACACGCTTTGTTCACGTCCCGCAAATCTACACACATCCTCCACTTGTCTCCTGCTTTAGGTACTAGAACCACATTTGAGAGCCATGTAGGGAAACTAATCTCCCGTATATAGCCTGCCTTCAGCTACTCCTCTACTTGTTTAGCTATGACGACATCCTTCTCGGGTCCGAAATGCATTCTCTTCTGCTTAATTGCCCGAGCACTCGGGTCCACATTTAGATGATGCTCAGCAATCTCAGGTTTTACCCCAATTAAATCAGAGGTATTCCAAGCGAACACATCCATGTTATCTATTAAGCACTCAGTCACCCTTTTCCTCAATTCTGGATCCAACTTGGATCCAATGCGAGTAGTTTTCGCCGGGTGACCTAACTCGATACTCATAAATTCCTCCTCGGGGACTATCCGCTCCTCCGCATCAGGCTGTCCATGTTTCCTCTTATTATTTCCTCACTCCCCTTCTTCTCTATTATTTCCCTTGTCTTGCTTTAACTCTTGCACATAGCATTTTCTTGATGAACTCTGACTTCCTCTTACGTGTCCCACTTCCTCTCCTACTGGGAATTTTATCTTCAAGTGGTAAGTAGAAGCAACCGCTTCGAAGGCCGTTAATGCCGGCCGACCCAATATTATATTATAGGAGGAAGGTGCATCGACTATGGGGAAGGTGATCATCTTCGTCTTTGTCTTGGACTCCTCTCCTAATGTGACGGGTAAAGACACTTGTCCTATAGGACTTATGACTTCTCCGGTAAACTCATGCAAAGAAGTATTCACTTTTTGTACAGCTATACTTCCCAATTCCATCTGTTTCAAAGTATTAAGGAAGAGCACATCTGTCGAGCTGCCTGTATCGACGAAGATTCTTTGCACATTGTAGTTGGCCACTGTGGCTGAAATAACCAATGCATCCTCGTGGGGAAAATAAATCCCTTGTAAATCTGCAGGTCCGAAAACTATAGAAGGACTCTCCTGAATATGACTTGGATTAATGGATAACACTTCGAGTCTTTGAGCATAACTTTTCCTTGCTCGGTTAGAATCTCCACATGATGTTCCTCCCGAAATCATATGTATAGTTCCTCGGTTAGGAACATTGCTCACGGTTCTTTCCCTGGTAACTTGATTTCCTCCCTCCACTCTTTCCCCTCGTACTGCCCAAGGAACTGGCTGAAGTGCTCCTCTCCCTAGATTAACATTATTCCAAGGGAAAGGAGCACTGTTCCTCAGGTCATCGTCAGCTCCTCGCCTTACACCCATTCTTCCATCATGAACGCTCCCTCCTCGGGTGCTTCCTCCTCGGAATACTCCTCGTCCATAAGGTCCCCCTCGACCCCGCTTCGATATAATTTGATTCATGGCTACCTCCCGATAAGATCTCATCGGTAGGTATTGATCAAAGTTCCTCTTAGGCTGTTCCAGTGGCCTCTCCTTCCTATTGACTTCACCACCATTTTTTATTTCCTTCTTCTGTTTCATTCTCTGTGCTTCCTCCAAATTAATATATTTAGAGGCACGCCCTAGTAATTCATCATAATCCGATGGTGGCTTCTTAGCCAACGATCTGAACAGATCCCCCTCCCTCAACCCTTGGGTGAAAGCACTGGCTAGTATTTCGGACGTCACATGCGGAACATCAAGGCATGCTTGATTGAATCTTTTCAGAAAATCCCGCAGGGACTCTTTATCCATCTGCCTGAGACCGAACAAACTCAAGGCTGTTCTCTTGCAACTTCTACTGCTCGCGAATTGATGAAGGAACAACGAGCTGAATTTAGGAAAGGAATCCACTATTCCTGATGGTAATTGATTGAACCACGATTGAGCAGCGCCGGTTAGAGTAGTCAAGAACACTCTACATTTCACCCCATCTGACAGCTGATGAAGGAGTGAAGCATTCTCAAATCGAGACAAATATTCTTCTGGATCCGTTCTACCATCATAATTCCCCACACTTAAAGTTCTGAAATTAAGAGGCAGAGGATCATCAATGACTTGAGGAGTGAATGGGGTGCTCCTTCTTGCCGAATTAATACGACCTTCCATTTTATTGCGCATTTTTTGTAACTCCTCCTTTAAATCCTCCATTTGATGGTGCAAAGCCCTATCTATTTCATCATTTGAATGATTAGGAAAATCTTTCAATTCTTCAGCCTCCTCCTCCGACTTCTTTATAGAGGCTGAGTCTTCCTCCTCTTCCTTATTTTCTTCCTGACAGGGGGGGGTGGGGGGGGGGGTCATAAATTGTTTCATAACTTCTCCGACAGTTTTAGCAATCATCTCAGTCAAATGTTCCATGGGTATTCCTCCGGTGGGTAATACTCGTGAAACATTCTGCGATGATCCAGCCTCCCCTGCTCCTTTTGGTTATGGGCATGAACGTGGGGGGGGGGGGGGGGGGGGGGGGGGGGGGGGGGGGTCATTGATTTATTCCTCCCCGACATTGGCTCTCGCCCTTTGCTATAACCATTTCGCCTTGGATTCTTAATGAAATATCCTTGCTTCAACGTCTTTACTCTTTTTGTTCCCACAGACGGCGCCAATGATGTGATTCGTGATTTTCGAATATAAGGTAGAATAAAGTGTTAATAAAAAATAACGATAAACACACCAAGATTTTTTACATGGAAAACCCTCAAATTGAGAGAAAAACCACGGGACCTAGTCCAGTATAAAACTTCACTATAAACGTTGATGATTTACAAGACTCTCTAGACACAAATAACAATCGCTCAATGACTTACACAAATATTTTAGAGAAATAACAGAACAGACATAAATTTGCTCTCTTCGGAGTCTTTTTGCCCAGAAAAAATCCAACCTTTACTATGATGACATCCGCGGGTATTTATAGGACTGTTCCCAGTGATTGGCTCGCGGGGGATCCGAAACACGATGTCCTCTGATCGTGGCTTAACTGGAGCCCAATATGTCCGAGAAATCCGCGCCCCATTACTGCACGTTTATTCACGCCGGTTGATTTGTTGGTTATTCCCGGGTTTTTCGCTAATCTTTGACCAGAAAATCGAGGAGGGTTTAGCAGCTGTTCTGTTCGGTGTCTTTATGTTCGGTAAAACCCTGCTCGGTGTTATCTGTTCGGTGTATGACTTGTTCGGCGCTTGAGAGGATTTTACCCGAGGAAGTCAATATGTCATATGACATCATATACTGATGGTGTTCTCAACGTGGTGGAAGAAATTGCATATGACTTTCTTGGATTACATTGAAAACATTTCCGTGTAATATATATACTCGAACTCTGATAAAAACTGAGTTGTATAGGCATCGTCATCCTTATTCATCTTATAAAGTAATGTTTTCCGTTGTATATGATTAACCATTAATATTTAAATATTACATGTTAATTACATGTAAGAGTCGAGGGCCTCACATGTGCCATGTCCAAGTGAATATAATAACCAAAACTCTATTTAAATCAAATTATTTCTTGAAAATCGAGTAGGCCAGGTTTTTCAAGAAAATCAAATTGAACAAATCAGTTAATGTCGAAAGATTTACCTACACAATCAATATTAAAAAATAAACAAATACTAGAAAAATCGAAAGAACTAATTTTTTTCCAAAATAAAATATATATTTATTTACTCATTTCGTCATACAATAAAATATATTCATTCAAAATCATCACTCACCTGATATATATCTAAACCGACATATAAAATGTGTTGGTTTAGGCGACCGATCCCAGGCCTGGGCGACCGATGCCAAGGCTGATCGGTCGCCCCAAGCAAGGCTGGGCGACATCGGGACATGATTTGAATTTCTTGTAATTATAGGTTAAGCATTTGATATTATGGTCTGAATAAAAATTGAAGAACTATGTGTTAGCTTCGATTTGGCACTAGACTCAACCAATTTGGAGTTTATATAAAAATGTTATGCTATTTTGTGTACATTCTGGAAATCCATGTTGCACGATTTCAGAAACCCGAGCGTATTTTCTAAATTTCTACATTAAGATGAGTGACCTAGCTTAAACACTTAAAATATGAGTTGTAGTATATTGAGTTATCTTGCATTTTCCACTAAAATCAAGTGATTTGGATTTCGTATGCAAAAGTTATGAATTTTCTACCAAAAATTGTCAAGCTGAAAATTTCAATTTCTCTGTTCGGCCTATGCATCTTGTTTCGGCTCATTTTACATTAGGTAAAATGTTGGGTTAATGAAACGTTATGGGCTAATTACCAAGGATATGTAGACTGCAATTTTGAATCGGTTAATAGATAAAATGTTCGGGTTAATGAAAATTGCACTGTCGTCCCCCCTTCTCTCTCGGTCACCCGCCCATCCTTCAGTCGCCCCTTGGACTGCCCCTTGGCTTTATCGCGGAATCGACTCACATCGAGTACGAAAGGCTTAAGAAAGTTCTCAAAAGTTGCAAGCAATGTAGGATATCAATGATTATTTTGAAAACAACGGGCGAAGACGATATGTCTCTATGTTGTCAATACGAGTCTCGTATCCTCCGGTGAAAATGGTTCAAATTTTTTTGGATAAATTTACCTCGCACGAAACTCTTGTGTTAAACAAAAGGTAAAAACATCATCTCTTTTTTTAAAAAAAATAAATCCCACATGAAACTCCTACATGTTAAATAACTAGGCAAAAATGGTCCTATTTTTTTAAACCCTGCACGAAACCTCCTTTCATTTACAACTAACATAATTTATTTAATATACGTAACAATATATAGAGGTTTAATGAAAAGAGAAGTGATTTTTTTTTTGGCCTATTTTCAGGGTGCTTCGTGTATTTTATTATAACACTGAGGAATTTTGTGTAATTTAACCGTGCCTCTTTTATTAAAATAAATGGTCTTTTATCTTTTGAGGGTAAAGGGTTAGCTATACTTATATTACATTAGTTGGAAAACGCTTCATTAAATTGTTTCAAGTATGAACGTATTTATCTCTTACTTGAATTTATGAGATGGGATGAAAAAGTGATGATGAAATATACGAAGTATTTTTAGATGCCAATAGATATGACAGGTTTTTTTATACGAGAGATATCGTTTGAAGTTAGGGAGATGATAAATATAAGTAAATAAAATTATAAGATGATAAATAATATGGTGTGATAATTGATATGGTGTTTGGTATGATTTTAAAATGGTGGATTAATTTTATTGTTTGTTGTAACGTGAATTGAATTAGTGTTTAGAATGGGGTTGAATAAACACTAGCTCAAATTGTATTTTCTTCGAGTTATAATAGACTGTTAAGTACTGCAGTATGCTCTCAAATTAAAGCAATGCAGTAGACAACTAATAGATAGCGCGGAAGGTGTCTACTAGGCTTGTGAAAAATAAACTGAGGGCATAAACAAAATATCAGTAGAATAAAGAGTAGAAAGTAAAAGACACAGAGATACTTTCTGGAAGTTTGAAGTACAAACGCTTCTAAGTCTCCCCTTCTTCCTTTGCAGAATGATACACTACAAGATTTGGTTTACACTTTTCAGCATACAACCTACTTAGACTAATTCCACACAGATAGCATAAACTCCTAGCTCACACACAATCACAAAGATTAACTCACTTCATAACTAAGTCTGAGTATTACAATGTTATACTTGACACTCTCTCAAAAGATATATAACTTGGTTTTATGTTAGAGTGTACTTGAGCAGTAGACTTGAAAACTATGATCCTCAAGATCTCGTTGAAGGCTTGGTTACTGCTCTTGTAAAGCTTCAGAATGCTATAATAAAGTGCTTTAGAAGATTGAACTCTTTTGTATTTGCTTGATCATAAATATGATAGAGATTTCTAGAGTTTCTTGAATCTTAGAGTTGATGTATTATAGACTAAAAAGTCTGACGGCAACTTGTCTTCAAATGGAAAGAATCGCATAAAATCAGCTTCCTGATTTACGTCCAAATTCCTTTTATCTTATTCCCAAATCCGTTAACAACTGCTAATTTATTATGACGCGATTTGTGGCGCTGATATAGTAGTGTGGCGCTCAATGTACTATTGTCAGAATGAACTATGTTATGCTTTTTGCCTTGTTGCAATCTACGTCTTCTGACTCTTCTTCAGTTTCTGACTCTTCTTCAGTGACTTAGTCTGCTCGACTGAAGTCAGCTGATGTCTTCAAGTAAGGGTTACTCTTTAAGTCTTTATTTTAGTAGACATCTTGTAAGTCTTCTGATTACTCGGTATATTTCTACTCTTCTTATATCGTCAAGTATACTTCTAATATTCTGATATTGTCCAGTAGAGTCTAGTCGTTTGATATCTTCTCTTTAAGTCTTTTCAGTAGATGTATTTTAAGTCTTATGATATTACTCGGTAGGCTTCTACTCTTCTTCAAGTTCTTATGATATTACTCGGTAGGCTTCTACTTTTCTTCAAGTAGACTTCTGGTCTTCTGATATCGTTCAGTAGAGTCTACTCGTCTGATATCGTCCAGTAGACTCTCATAAGATTTTTGGCTTCTTGACTTGGTAGAATCTTGGAGTAATAGACTCTTCAATCAGTAGATTCTTGTTATCATCAAAACATAAAAATATATTCAAACATAACGTTAAAATACTATCATTAACTAGTTGACGAAATTTCAACTTTTTTGAATTAAATTGTAGGAAGCAAGTTGAAATTTTTTATGGTAATTTCAAATTTTATAATAGTAAAAAAAACTGAAAAGATCATCATTTTGATACAAAGATGTAATAAAATGCGATGAATATGATAGGATAACTTTTTTGACAAAAGGAGAGTACGCGTTGATTTCGGATTTAGCAGAAGCTCAAGAATCAAAGCAACTATATGTATGGACTATAGATAGACAAACCACAGAGAGAGAATCAATGAAGAGAGGTGAAGACATCGTTTGCTTAGCTTCACAGATATTATTATTGCGCTTTGAAGTTCGTTAATGCTATGTTAACTCCGAATTTATCATATTCCCTTTGACCGAATCGATTTAGTTTAAACTTTTCCTAGAAAGAAACATTGGCTGAAAATCTGTTTTTTTCCCCCCAAAATAATTCTTGATTATTAAGTTGGAAAATTACAATTTCTTACTACCAAAACTAATTTTATAATAAAATGACCGTACTCCTGGTAATTATATTGAAGCACATAATTGGTTGAAGATCACGAGGCGTTTCGAATAAAAGAGGGTTTAAGAATAAATTTATATAATTAAAAATTTAATTATAATAAAAACTAAATGACAATTTTCAGACAAAAAAATATACTATAATAAAATAACTATTACAGTAAACAAGAGGTAATTTAAGAAGAAAACAATAAATTGTTTGACCAAATGGACGTTTTTGTACGAAGATTTTCTTAAATTGGTTTATTAGTTAAGATCTTATTTCACAGATTTTTCGAATATAAACTTTTATAAAGTGATTTTTATTAGTGAATTTTTCAGATGATATTAGGACAAAATACTCTCATTTCCTATATATCAGGTAAAACAGATGATGGTAAAACCGGGGTATTTTTTGTAAAATCAGAGTAGGAAATGGGACAAAATAAGCCCAACAGGTACAACAGGAAATGGGAATGCCAAAATCCTAATTTCAATTGATTATTAGTTTGCAATTCATGTGCCATTGTTTCAATCCCGGAGATAAGGTGTGGAGTTTTCTGGTTCTTTTGCAACGCTACCAACTGAAGAAGTAAAAACAAAAACAAAAAAAAAAGAAAAGAATTATTAGAATTATGGATGAATAAGACTACAACAACGCACCATTAAAGGGGAAGGAAAGCCCATTACAGTTGCATTGTTAAAAGACGATGCGGAAGAACCTCTGCAAAATGATGCTATAAATCCCAGTAAAGAGAGAGCGATTATGACCGTAATCCCCATACTAGAACAATACCTCCTAAATCACTTTTTAGATGATGATCCGAAGCCGCCAAATCCCATCATAGCTGCAATATCAGGGTCTACCTCGGGTTCCTCCTCTGCTGTTTTCTCTTTCTGAATAAGGAATTTGGATAAACAATTAGTGATCGTAATATGGTGGACTATTTAAGAAAATTATACCGGAAGTAACAAAAGTTAGACTGAGTACCAACCTTTTTCTCTTTCTTTTTCTCTCTTTTTAGGCGCTTTCTTTCCTCCTCTTCTTGCTGTTGTTTCAGGATTCTATCATCAAAATCTAAAATGAAAAAGTCAGAGCGTGCTATAAGCAAGTCACTCATCATCAAAGGCTACCAAGTAAGACTAAAAGTCAGGCGTAACAGACGCATGAGCAAATGTCAACCGTGTGAGAAAGGAAATGTCAAGTACATGTTCAACCTCTAAAATGGTTCTGAAAATCGGCAGTATAAATAGAATAAAGGTTGTGTATCAGAATGATTCTAAATACACTCCACACTCATCCAATACAGGTTAAGAACAGAAATATCAATCGGTAACAGCAATATACCACCATTGACTAATGACAATACCGAAGTTTACTCAAACCTTCTTATCAGAATGAAGGTGCTATTTCCTGTTTTTTTTTTTTACATACATACTAGGTACAAAGGGTTCGTTGGAAAAAAAAAAGAATCAATCTCAATAATAGGATGTGTGAATAGTTATAACAATGTTAAAGAGATTCAGATTACTTCTTATCAATTGTATTATTTTGTCGCCTGATTAGTAGGATCTCAGTTGATATCGGAAATTCATCTCAAGCCCATAAAGAAGATTCAACTCTGATAGATGGAAGAAATATCATCTATCTGTTTTATGGAACTTTGTAGCTGATGGCCTAATACTTCTCGTTTTTCATGGATGTTGGTAGGGGTGAGCAAACGGTCGGTTAAACCGAACTTTTCGACCGAACCGAATAATTTTGAAAGTTCGGTTCGGTTAGTTCGGTAGTTCGGTTATTTTTTTAAAAAACATCGGTTAAATCGGTTAAATCGGTTTCGGTTATGGTTTTAGTTTTTAAAAGTTCGGTTAACCGAATAAACCGATTAAGATTGTTTAAAGTAAAAAAATTGAATTTGGGCCACCATCCATGCTACTGGGCCTGTTTACAAAATTTGGATTATGCTTGATTAATGATTTCTCTCGGTCCATAACCATAACCCATTCAACCAATCAACCCTAACTCATATGAGGAAAATT
Organism: Haberlea rhodopensis; assembly: GCA_907163345.1. NCBI lineage: Eukaryota > Viridiplantae > Streptophyta > Magnoliopsida > Lamiales > Gesneriaceae > Haberlea > Haberlea rhodopensis. Next base: position 29,241,638 of record CAJQUN010000003.1, on the reverse strand, counting down.
GAAATGCAATGAGGGATCAGTGGAATGAAGCGAGAATAGGTGAAGCCGTGAAGCCATCTTCGATCTCCGCTGAAGCCCAGATCTGAGTTCACATCACCGACGTTTATTTGCCGGAGAAGCAGCTGGAGGTGGACATTGGTACTGTGCAGCAAAGGTAATCGGATAGATGACAAGTTCCAATTTTTATTGCCCATATATTTTCTTACTTATAAATCCTTTTCTAACCTACTACCTTACGTTTCTTTCAATTTGTGATCATGATGATGACAATACTAATCTCTTTTGGGAATTAGAAAAGGGCACGCACGCAAGAATGATTATGACAGTACTAATCTCCTTGATCTAGAAGGCTAATATGTTGGGTGTGCTCTTCTCTTGTGTTTGGCAATGTATATACATTCTGGAAGTCGATCTGGATTTGTGTTTTTGTTGTGTTTGTTTCGAGTAAGTGAATTTTTTGAAGATTTCTTGTTGAATCACACCCCATCATTGGTTTTGAATTTTTTTAGAGAAAAATTCGGTTATATCGGTTATCAACCGATATAACCGATATTTTTATCGGTTTCGGTTACATCGGTTATTATGAAAAAAAGTTCGGTTCGGTTAGTCCAATCAGAAGTTCGGTTTATCGGTTATAGCAAAGTTCGGTTCGGTTATTAACCGAACCGACCGATTGCACACCCCTAGATGTTGGCAGTATCGACTTTATTTAGCAACATCGATTTTATTTAGCAAATAGGCCACCCTACTACTATTCCCCAGTGGCCCCAAATTTTTCAGAAAAGGATCCTTAAAAGATGTGATACCCTTAACAATAAGAAGAGACCAAAACTTGCATAAGGTTTTATTCTAATGATGTATCATGTTGGAAGGTTATATTAGTCAATGTACGAAGGAACCTGAATTATCAGTAATCTACCCCAAAAAACAAACATCATATTATTTTCTTGATCCGTCTTTATTACTTCAAAATTATCACTGAATTTATCTACCACGTTGTTATCCAATAACCTCAACCAATAGTGCTCCAAGTGTGAAAAATACGTCATTCATATCAAAATAGAAATATAGACTCTAAATTTGGGACAGATTAATTTAACCCTCTCATTCTAAGTCATACCTTGCTCTGAAAACTCTCCAGTATCTTTCCGCTTTTTGAGAACTTCAAACCGCTGCTGGACCTGTTCACCAAGGAATATAAAAACTATATACAGTCGCACAGCAAATATAGTTATGTGGTCAGAGATTGGTAATTATTATGTGATACGTTCAGAATTTCCTTTCTCGGGCGTTAAATAGACATTATTTGCAGGTAACTGGATCATCTAAGAAGCATGGGATCAAGGATTTTCAAGGCGCTCATGTGTTTGAACTTCTGTGGAATGCGGTTATCAGAACATGAACACTTGTTTCAACAAGCAGTGCTAAAAAAGGTCCTTTGTTTCAACAAATTACTGCACATCTTTTAGCCCATCATGATGCATGTATATTGATGATCAAAGTACAATCACGCCATAAGAATCGGGATAAAAATATCATACATAATAATGCAATCAGTTGATGAATAACCTAAAAAAGAAGGATCAATAGTAAAAAAAACATTCAAGGCCAACCTGCTCTAGAGTCGCCCTTTCAGACCGCATAGACATACCCAACGCTCGTTGATCTAAGAAAAAGAATAAATAAAAGAATACCAGTAATTATAAATCACAGCAGATAAAGCAGAAACCAATCATATTGTACATTACAGAAGACATACGCTTCTTTCCATTTATGTGATCCAAGTAGTTTGCAGAATCTTTTACTACACATTCACAAACTGAGCAAAAGTATCCAGCCTGAAATAAAAATAATTAAGTTATGGGCTGATACAACAGTTAAACTGAATTAAACAGAAAATTTATATGTATACAAAAAAAATTCTTCGCACCTTTTCAGAAGATTGAATTAACAAACTCGGACAAACAAATTAACAAATATAATAAGAAATGGACAGCGAAAAATGATTTCATTGACGGAAACATTTAGAACCACATAAATGAAGAATTTATCTCAATTATCAATTTTATTGGAAATTGTGCCCATGAGCCCAACTTCATTCTGCCTTATGTAGCCCACAAAGATAAATCAGTGCCAAAAAGAAATAACTAGGTTCGCCTGAGAAATAATTAATCCATTCATAAGTTGCAAATTGCAACTTAATGATAGCACCCCAAACAAATTGATCCTCTGAAGATGACTCCTTCATGAATTGGACGACTTAAACATTATGTTTTTAAAAATATAACGACCCCAATTCCATGGGAATTCATTCAGTAAATGAAAATGCAAGTTGTATCCCAATGGAATCTCAAAAGCTGGAGTCCTACTCTCAGCATATACAAGAAGGCAACCTTCATTCAATATTCATTTAAAGTTGCACCACTTTCACATAAATTAGGGAAAATCCGCATGAATTCTACCACAGAACAATATTAACACAACAAAACGCAATAAAAGAACCAATCAATAGCCACCTGCTGACTTAGAGGTGCAATGGGCGTCACGACCTGCAAAAACAATAAGTAAAACCATGCATCAATATATACATCCGTTTTCACATGCTAAAAGATTCGCAATTTTCTAATGAAGACAAGGAAAAAGCATAACAAAAGGAGAGAGCAAACTTGAAATATGGGGGAAATCAAACTCTATCAAGCTAAACTTTCATAATTTATTTACATTGGCACGCGTATTCTTCTCTAATAAGATAAAATTCATCATAAAAGGTGAAAGAAGAATAGTAACATATAATAACATAATAATATCAGTAGTATTATCAATGAGTAAAGAAAAATGTGAACTTTCTACACCTGTTATGATAAAGAGCACTTGATCATGACATTACTATTATTTTAAATCACTTCAAATGTATCAACTCCAAAGTGGTATTAGTTTAGAATAAAGAACAAAGGCAAACACTTAAATGACATTATAATTGTTCTATGAAATGAACCAGTTTTATGTTTAGTTGTGGCAATTGATGCATTGGCATCACATCAGATTTGTTTAAGGGGTCTGTATGATTTGTTTAGCCAAAAAAAATCTATTCAAGGAATGAGAATACTGCGTTAGCAAAACGATCACATATTCGGAATTTGAGGCCCAACAGAAATCTAGTTTGTTGTTTTACAATCATAGACATGATGAACAACCGTGCCATTTGATTTTGATTTTCAGGAACCAATATTTCCTAAATTCACATCCCAAAGTTCCAACATTTGCTCCACACTTATTATTTATGCATTAGAGAAACAATTGAAATTGATTGTGACACTAAGAAGAGTAAGAATCTCAATATACAGAAGAAACGCTAACCTGGGTCTTTCCCAGGCGTGATTCGAGGTCCACTTCATAATCTCTGTGCTTCAAAGGTTTCCGCTGGACTATGGGACCCCGTGCTGCGTGAAAGTAACCAATACAAAATGTCGAGCTTTAACACAACCGACTAACCCAATATATTATTTTTATTGACACAACTAAGCATAAAAAACATCCAAATAACCACAAAAACTAAACCCTTACATTTGGCCTTTCCCTTCTGAGCCTCCTGCACAGAATAACGTGAATAAACAAATCACCATCATCAAGTGGAGGGAAAAACAAGAAGCATATTAAAAAGTGCAATATCAATTAAGTTAATGATAATGAACAGGCGAAACCTTTTCTTCACGCTCGCGAGCTCGTTGTAGATACTCCTCTTTATCGAATTTTCTTCTAAAAGTGTTGTCAATACCAGCAGCCTACACGTAAAGTACCAACCCGTCAGCTCAAAATATTTACATGAAATGATAATTTAAGCATAACTGATGAATCATGGATATACAAGAGCGTCGGACTCACGACGTTGCCGGATTGAGCCATTATGCAGTTGAAAACTTGTAATTACACAAAATTTGCAGTAGATTGAAATTGAATGGAGCTATGAACAGAATCAAATTAGGGCGAAAGAAACGACGGGCTGAAACTTGGGATTATGATTTAGGGAATTGGGCAAGACCGGAAGAGTCGTGACTCGTGAGCAGACCCTAGTTTACGAACTGAGATTTCATATACCCATGGTCAGTGCTACAGGTTCTATCGGTTCGATGTCGTGACTCGTGAGACAGACCCTAGTTTACGAACTGAGATTTCATATAGCCATGGTCAGGTTCTATTGGTTCGATTGATTAAACCACTATTGAGATTTCATATAGCCATGGTTAGTGTTAATCGATTCGACTGGTGATGATGTCAGCATTATGTAATAATATATTTTAATTTTTGTAAAATATATATATCATGTATTTGTTATAGTTTCAAGTTGTTCACGATAAAAAAATATCATTAACCAACATAACATGTCAAACTCAAAAATCAGATCAAAACCAAATGTCCAACATAAAAAAAACCCAAAAAAAACAATGTCCCAAAATTATAAAAAAATATTTAAAAAATTATGAAATAATTCACATCTTTTATAATTTACGAGAAACTAATCATGTTTATATATAATATATAAGATATCTTTACGTAATTATATAGATTTTTTGATAAAGACGTATATAAAATATTATTTTGTAATTATTTCAATAACAATAAATTATATGTAATACATTTTTGTTAATTATGATTTATAATTTTAATAAAAATATAAAAAATTAAAATTTTAAAAAAAGAAAGAAAAATGAAGGAAATGGTCGGTTCAACTGTTGACAGATTCACTGGTTGAACCGATTTTTTACCCGATAATCTGGTTTCCATCGATTTTTTAGTGGTGTGGTTTTAGATGGTCAACCGGACAGAACCAAGCACCGGTTAAACCATTTGAACCGACAGATCCGATCCGATTTCAAAACACTGGTCATGGTGGTAATTGAGTCAAAGCGATGGCGAAAGGGACCTAAATTCTCTTTATTAATATTAGTAATTATTGGTTGTTCAAAAAACAAATATTAGTAATTATTGGTACACAATGTTTGTAGGATAGATTAAAATTTAATGGATTGTGAATTCCTCATAAATAAATGTCATGTTTCTTAGGTATGAAGGCGACCATAGTGCAGTCTGTAAAAGCCCTTGCCGAATTTATTAACAGTGAAGGAGGTAAAACTTTCTGGTTGTTACTCATTATACCACCCACTACAAATGTGTATTATTGTCAGTTCGATGATCATTCATCATTTTCATACTAAAATAGATTAGTTTATGCACATCACATTGTATATATGGTATAAACATATTCTAGGCTGTAAATGTTGCGCCTTAAAACTCTACAACTCTCATTCCTCTATTTTAAATAAAATTATCGATTTTTATTTTGATGATTACAAAACCTATGTTTTTTTGTACTAATGATTTGTATTGAGTATCCAACATAAGTTATGATCAAATTAAGCATAATAAAGATTGACAAAGTGTTGAAATGTCAAGAGAAGATAATTTTTTGATAAAACGGATCGCCCCAGGCGATGAGTGCCATCGCCCCTGGCGATGGGTGCCAGGCGAGGCATCGCCACGCCCATCGACAGAGGCGATGGCGAGGCGAGAATGCTACGAAGATCGCTCCATGTGATGGCAACCATTCGAGACTTTGCCCCGCACATCGACTGAGGCGACGCCGAGGACCGTGCGCATGGATAGATCGCCCGAGGCGATGGCTGGAACGCCTGAGGCTATTCCTGGATCGTTTGAGGCGATGTGTAGTTCGTTTGAGGCGATGAAATTTTTTGTTCATTTGAGGCTACGGCATTTATTTTCGCCTGAGGCGATCCACACAATGCCTGAGGCGATCCGAGCAATTTCGTGACCGTTGGAACGCGGCGATGGTGATCGCCCGAGGCGATCATGGAGTGATTTCAGCCTTATGTGTAGCAACGACTAGTAGGAGCCTTGGGGGCCTTCTACACTATAAATATGGATGTTTTGGATCATTTTGAAGACAAGAAACAATAGTATAAACTACAAGAAAGTTGGGTGCAATCAAAATCATTCTAGCATTGCAAACTTCATACATTTTTGTTGTATTGGAGTTTGTAATTTATTTCTTGTGTGTCATCTTTTGATTCTTCGTGTTGGTACACCGTGAAATGTGTTATTTGATTATTGTAAAGGTCCTCCAATACCGACGCAAGTTAGAAAAGTGTATAAGTCGCCGATAAATGAAGTTGGTGCAAGGTTGTAGCTATCCTTGGAACCCTTAAGGCCAAGAAGAAGTTGTTCTAGTGGAACCTCGGTTGGACGTTTTCTAGCCGGGAAGAGGAGACGTAGGCGATTCATCGCCGAACTTCTATAACAAATTCTCGTGTTCCTTTTTGCTTTATTTATATTACGCATTTACATTATTTTATTATATTGTTTATTGTTCGATTGACAACCAGTCTTCCGCAGCGCAAACTCGATTTTTGCAAATTCATTTTAAAACGCTAGAGTAGCCAAGGAACCTCATTCACCCCCCCCCCCCCCCCCTCTTAGGTTCCAACAAGTGGTATCAGAGCCATTTGATTTTTGTTTTAAATCAAAAAATTTCTATGGGTAATCTAGCAAATGAGTTTGCTCAAGGTCAATCGACAAATCGCCCTCCGCTCTTCACGGGTGATAATTACGGGTATTGGAAAAATAGAATTTCTCTATACATCCAATTCGTAGATTATGGCCTTTGGAAGATCATTGTGAAAGGTCAAAATATTCCTTTAAACGAAGTTGGGGGAATAAGTGTTCCCAAAGAAATGTACGATTTTACAATAGCGGGCATGATTTTAATTTCTCAAAATGCTAAAGCTATTAATATTTTATATTGTGCTTTAGATATGAAGGAGTACAACCGGATCTCGATGTACTCAACCGCAAAGGAAATTTGGGACAAATTGCAAATTTGTCATGAGGGCACTAATTAAGTGAAGGAGACCAAGATTGATCTATTGCAACTCAAGTATGAAACTTTTGAGATGGAGTCGGGAGAAAATATTGATTCAATGTTTAGAAGGCTCACTCAAATCATCAGTGGGCTTGCCCAACTTGGAGAAAAGTATCCTCCAAAGCATATATGGAGAAGAGCCTTTAGAGCCCTACCACAAGAATGGGATGTAAAGAGGACGGCCATCATTGAATCCAACAAAGGAGATAGTGCATCATATGATATTGATGAACTTCATGGTACCTTGGTTATCCATGAGCTTGAGATGTCAACCCGGAAGGAAATGAAGAAGCAGGAAGAAAAAGCAAAAGGCAGGGGGATTGCCTTGGTTGGAAAGAAAGCACAATCCGATGACGAAGATGATGAGGAAATGGCATTGTTCACAAGGAAGTTCAAGAAGTTCTACCGGAAATACAACAAGCCAAAAACCTCCGAATCCAACAAGAATTCTACCAAACGAGAGATAACTTGTTATAAGTGTCAATAAAATGGTCATTATGCTAATGAATGTCCAAGTAGAAGGCGGATAAGGGAAAGAAGAAAGCTTTAATGGCCACATGGAGTGATAGTGACTCCGATGAAGAAGTAGCAAACCTTTGTCTAATGGCTCTTGGAGATGAAGATAAAGAGGATGATGATGAGGTACCATCTTATGATGAATTATTATAGGCTTATAATGAACTTATTGATGTTCTTGGTAAAACTAAAAAGAGTAATAAATTGTTAAAGTTGGACTTGGCTAAAAAGGAAGAAGAAAATATCACTTTGAAAAATGAACTACTTGATTTGAAGAAATCATTTGGGAAGTTTAATGATAGTGGTTTAATGCTTCATGAATTGCTTGGCTTGCAAAGATATAGCTTTGATAAAGCCGGATTAGGCTTCTCAAGCAAATCAAAAACATTTCCAAGCTTGTTGGCCAAAGCCAAGCAAAATCCCCCTATTTGCACCTATTGTTGTAAGGTTGGTCATGTTAGAAATAAATGTATATTTTTCAAAAATCAATACCAACCAAACAAGAGGTGGAAGTGGATTCATAAATCCCCCATTGTTACTAACCAACATGGACCCAAAGAACAATTGGGTACCAAAGGTCCAAATATTAAAAATTTGTTTTGTAGGGAGGAACAAGTAAGAGGTCCAATTCTTGGTATCTCGATAGTGGATGCTCAAGACATATGACTGGTGACAAGAACTTGTTCTTGTCACTAAAAGCTAAAAGTGGAGTAAGTGTCACCTTTGGAGACAATAGCAAAGGAATCATTGAAGGCATTGGCTCAATTGGTAACTCTAACTCTACTATTATTGATGATGTACTTATGTCAAAGGACTTAAGCATAATCTTCTTAGCATAAGTCAATTATGTGATAAAGGTTATGAAGTCTCATTTGCATCACTTCATTGCACCGTATCATACACACATGACAAATCCATTAAATTCATTGGTTATAGAAGTGAGAATGTGTACAAGGTTGATTTGGATAATCTTTCTTCTCAAAATGTAAAATGCCTTGTAACATTGAATGATAACAAAAATGTGTTATGGCATAGACGACTTGGTCATGTTGGATTGAGCACCATTGGTAAAATTCAAAAACTTGATCTCGTTGGATTGCCTAACCTTGATTTACAAGTTGATTCCATTTGTGATGCTTGTCAACTAGGAAAGCATACTAGAGAATCTTTCAAAAATAAAAATGTTATCTCCACTTCTATGCCACTTGAATTGCTTCATTTAGACTTGTGTGGTCCTTCAAGAACAACTAGTCTAGGTGGAAAATCTTATGCATTTGTCATTGTGGATGATTTCTCTAGATTCACTTGGACATTGTTCTTAGCCCATAAAAGTGATGCCTTTGAGAGTTTCAAAATATTTGCAAAAAGAGTTGAGAATGAGAAAACTCTTTCAATAAAAAGTATCCGTAGTGACCACGGAACCGAATTTGAGAATGAAAATTTTATAAACTTTTGTGATGACAAAGGCATTGGTCACAACTTTTATTGTCCTAGGACACCTCAACAAAATGGTGTTGTTGAAAGGAAGAATAGGACATTAGTGGAAATTGCACTTACTATGCTATGTGAATATTCACTTCCAAAATATTTTTGGGCCGAGGCAATGAGCACCGCATGTTATATAATTAATCGTTCATCAATAAGGCCAATTCTCAAGTAGACTCCATATGAATTATGGAGGGGGAGAAAGCCTAACATTTCTTACTTCAAGGCATTTGGTTCAAAGTGCTTCATTCACAACAATGGTAAGGATAACCTTGGTAAGTTTGATGCCAAATCGAATGAAGGTATATTTCTTGGTTATTCTAATACTAGTAAGGCATATAGAGTGTTTAATAAACGTAATCTTATTGTTGAGGAATCTATTCATGTTATATTTGATGAGACTAACCCTCGAGTATCGAGAATTTCTCTTGATTGTGATGATGAAGAATTACTTGAGCAAAGGATAGAGTCAACCACCCTTGAGGACTTTAGTGGTGACAAAGAAGAACAAAGAATGAAGTCAAGTAATTCCAAAGATGATGGGGAACTTCCAAAGGATTGGAAAACCACCAAGGATCATCCCATGGATCTTATTATCGGTAGTCCATCAAAAGGGGTAAAAACTTGATCCTCATATATCAATATTTGTAATAATCTTGCTTTCATTTCTCACATAGAGCCTAAGGACATTAATGATGCATTGCTTGATGATTCTTGGATCTTGGCTATGCAAGAGGAACTAAATCAATGCAAAAGAAATAAAGTTTTGAATCTTGTACCTAGGCCTTCGAACTACACTATTATTGGAACAAAATGGGTATTTAGAAATAAAATGGATGAACATGTGACGATTATTCGAAACAAGGCTATGTTGGTAGCTAAAGGTTATGGCCAAGAAGAGGGCATAGATTTTGATGAAACATATGCACCCGTTGCTCGCTTAGAATCCATTCGCGTGTTTCTTGCTTTTGCTTGCTTTAAAAATTTTAAGCTCTTTCAAATGGATGTCAAGAGTGCCTTCTTAAATGGTGATTTGAAAGAAGAGGTGTATGTTGATCAACCACCCGGCTTTGAGGATCCACATTTTCCCGACCATGTTTTTAAACTTGATAAAGCTTTATATGGTTTGAAACAAGCTCCTAGAGCTTGGTATGAAAAACTATCTTCATTCTTAACCAAGAATGGCTTTACAAGATGAAAAGTGGATATTACTTTGTTTACCTTAATTAAGGGAAATGATTTGCTTGTTGTTCAAATATATGCTGATGATATCATATTTGGTGCTACTAATGAATCTTTGTGCAATGAGTTTTCTAAATTGATGCAAGATAATTTTGAAATGAGCATGATGGGAGAACTCAACTACTTTCTTGGATTGCAAATCAAACAATGCAAAGATGGAATCTTTATAAGTCAAGGAAAGTATGTCAAAGATATGCTAAAGAAATTTGGAATGGATAATACGAAGATTGCATCAACACCAATAAGCTCATCAACCAAGCTTGACAAGGATGAACAAGGTAAACCAATTTGTCAAAAGCTTTATAGGAGTATGATTGGCTCTTTGCTTTATTTAACGGCTAATAGGCCGGATATCATGTTTAGTGTATGTTTATGTGCTAGATTTCAATCATCACCAAAAGAATCACACTTGTTCGCCTTAAAACGCATTTTTAAATATCTTACAAAAACTCCAAATCTCGACTTGTGGTATTCTAGAAACTCTTTCTTTGATTTGAAAGCTTACTCTGATGCCGATTTTGGAGGATATAAGGTGGATAGGAAAAACACTAGTGGTACTTGTGATATCCCCGAAATGATTATGTGCATTTGAACATTTATTATTTTTTATGAGGATTATGGTGTTAAATTATGGAGTTGATTTATTTATATTGGATGCATTTCAGGGTGCATGTGATATATGTTGGGAATTTGGGTTATGTCATGATTATTTTTGGGTGGGTGTTATTCGTTTTGGTGAAGCATGTTTAATTGGAATTTGAAGTATTTTATTGATTAAATACTATAAAATATCATGTGAGGATATTTTAATACATCATGCTAAATACCGGGACCAAAACATAACACATCACCTAACCCACCACCCAACCACCCCCCAACCCATGCTGCCACAAGCAGCCCATACCCCCACTTGCCCTCTCCTTTCACTCAACCTCTATCACTCATTTCTCCCCCAATCTTTTCCCATTTTTCGTCCAGCATCAGCAGCTAAGAAGGAGGAAGATATTGGTAAATTTTATTGCTTGGAACCTTTCCAAAAATTGGAGCACAAGAGGGTGAGGAACCATATCTTGCTTTGGGTAAATTTTGGTTAAGTTTGGGTTTGGTTATGATGATATGATGCATGCTAGCTTATGTTTTGTTGAACCTTCGATTTAAGTACTTTCATGGTGTTATTATGTAGTTCCTAGCATGTTTGTTTGGGCATGTTGTATGTCTTATGTGTTAGATTGGATGGCTTGAAAGTAGGTGCTCGAAAATCTGGAAATCGCGAAGGAAAACAGAGCGACCGATCGATCATTGATGAACACTGATCGAACGGTGCAATGCCGTAGCATTAAATTTTAATTCCAGGTTCTTACCGATCGATCGGTGGAAGTAACGATTGATCGGTGAAAGCTAGCGATCGATCGGTTGATTTATACTGATCGATCGGTAAAAGCCGTAGCATTTATGTTTAATTCGAAGTTATCACCGATCGATCGGTGATGAGGACCGATCGATCGGTAGTGTCCTGATTTTGAAAAATGTAGAAATTGTTTAATTTTGTTATGGGATTATAATGAGGCATCTAATATTGTGTAGTATACTTGTGTAGAGCCATCACAGGTAGCCACACAACGCAGGGGATAAAGCCCTGCAACTGAAGATATTTTGGAAAGGTACGTAAGCGACGTACGGGCACCCAACGGTAACGTGTATTATGTGTTTGTCGACTTGACATACGATCAATGCAAGTTTGTGCATTATGAGTACGATACATGTTGTTATGCATTGTTGTTGCATATGTATGTTGTGGAACTTTGGTGTGTATTCCACGAGTCACGGTTATCACAGTGATGATTTTAATGCTTACCGCTATTATACCGCTAAAAATGTGGAGCGAGGGGTGTAGGTATGCTTGCACATGGAGGCGAGGTTTACCATACGAAGCAAGGATATAAATACCGCTTGTATGAAGAAGCGATGGAGGGGAGGACCGCTTGTTCTAAAGTTATGAAGCGATGGGCATTAAAATACACTGATGATAAAATGACTAAGGATTGAAGTAAAGATTTAAGAAGTGAAGTTATGTCATGACATTTATTTAAAGAAACCATAATATCATATATTGATTTGATTATGAGTTATGGTACAGGGACAACCAAAATGGGCGTTTTAAATGCATTGGAAGTCAAGAAGTATCATATGCCTATGATTTATGCATTTATGCTTTACATTCATATTATGTTGAATATGAACTATGATGTGCTCATGTGTTGGGGGTTGTCTTTGTAGGTGCTTTTGACATGGAGAACCAGGGTTGGGGTTGATACGCTGAGCTGTAAGGAGTGCTACAGGATTAGCAGAACAGAAATTCCTTTTTGTATAGTTCCTACAAAGTGTAGAGTAAAGCTATAGTTTAGTACCCTTTTGTTAGGAATATGTATAATTCCTTTTTGAACTTTTGATACTGTAATCTCTTAAGCTCAGGATTATCAACACGGCCTAATACTCTGATTTATGAATGATTAGTTCTCTTAATTGCACCTTAGAATCTTGTTTAGATAACGGGGTCTCACATTTAGTGGTATCAGAGCCAGGTTGACAACCAGGGAACGAGTAAAGGGTAGCCTTTAGAAACAAGTTGGCTAGGTATTCATTGGTGGGCATGTTTATGCATATGGTGCATATTTTTGTATAAGTTGTTATACCAACATGCTTTTGAATATGATTACTCTTGTTATCTAATGGCTTATATTATGAACTGCTTGTGGTATTGTTGTTAACCCTTATGTTACAGCATGGCGGCTATTAATCCGGAGAACCTCAACGAAGAGGTGGGAGATGTGGACAGTATAAATGCTAGTATTGCTCAGACGAATCCTTTACCGCCACCTGCTGTGGGCATGGAGCCCAGTGCACAGACATTGCTACCAGGGGAACTCAGTCTGACTCAGTTTTTGAGCTACCATCCGCCGCTCTTTGAGGGAAATGAGTCCGGGGAAGCAGCTGAGGAGTGGCTGGAAGGACTGGAGCAGATATTTATATCAGCACCCTGTGAACGGACTGCCTGGCTGAGGTTGGCAGAGTTTCAGTTGGCGAAGAAGTCTTCCATGTGGTGGAAGACAACAGTTATGGAGCTGAGGGCTCAGGGTATGACAGTAGATTGGACTGTGTTCAGGACCTGGTTCCTTAAACGGTATTTCTCTGCCGCTGCCAGACAAGTAAAAGAAGACGAGTTCACCAACCTGAAGCAGGGCAGCATGACTGTATCAGATTATGCCATGCAGTATTCTTCACTGCTAAGGTATGTGCCTCACATCGCTGTAAATGGTCATGCCAAGATGAGGAATTTTCTGAAGGGACTGAGGCCAGAGTTATTTGACCGGGTTATCTCTAACAACCCCAGCTCATTCGATGATGCCCTAACTAGAGCAGAACTGGCAGAGATTGTGGTTAGTGTGTACAAGGAAGTTGTACCCCCTTTCGTACCATCACAGAGACCGGTTGTTGACAGCCTTAGGCCACGAGGAGACCAGTTTAAGCCTCGTGGGGCTTCTTCATCTTCTAGATTTGGTGGGAAGAAATTTCAGAATCAGAAGCAAGGCAATCGGGGACCAGCACAGGGAAATAGAACAGAAGGGAACAAGTGTGACAACTGTGGAGGATTTCATTTGACACGTGACTGTCGAGGCTGTTATGTTTGTGGCAGGGTGGGCCACCTGGATCGGGTTTGCCCCAATCGGGGAAGTCAGGCAGACTCTGGACCGAATAAGCCAAGATTTGACGCCAGGATGGCACCACAGAGACAGCAGTTTGCACCTCGACCACAGTGAGGTCAGGCGGCAGGACCGCCGCAGGGTCAAGTATATGCATTGACGCGTGAGCAGGCAGAGGCAACCCTAGAGGAGGTGATTGCTGGTACGTGCTACTTACTTATGTACCCTGCATTTATTTTGGTAGATACATGTGCTTCTCATTCTTTCATATCTTCTGCTTTTGTGGAGAAACACCATATGTGCTCGAATCTGTTACCCACGCCTCTTATGGTCTCGACACCCACGGGAAAGCATGTGATTGCGGATCGACAGTTATCTGATTGCCTCATTTATTTTGAGGGCAATGATCTGAGGGCTGATTGATTTTGTTGGATATGGCAGATTTTGACTGTATTGTCGGTATTGATGTGTTGAGCAGATACCAGGCCGTGGTTGATTGCCGACAGAGGATGGTGCGTTTTCTGTCTGATCAGGGGTTTCAGTGGACCTTCTATGGGGACGGCTCTCGTCCAAAGATTCCGTTGATTTCAGCAGTTAAGATGTCGCGGTTGTTGGAACGAGGTCACACATGCTATCTTATTTATGCCGTGGACGTATCAGAGAAAAGGAAGAGTCGAGGATCGAGGATATACCAGTAGTTGCAAAATTCACCGATGTGTTTCCGGATGAGATTCCAGGATTTCTGCCGATCAGAGATGTGGAGTTTGATATTGAGTTACTGCTAGGGACATCTGCTGTTTCCCGTGCCCCTTATAGGATGGCACCGGCAGAGCTGAGGGATCTGAAAGTGCAGTTGCAGGAGCTCCTCGACAAAGGATACATTCGCCCAAGTGTATCACCATGGGGTGCACCAGTCTTGTTCGTAATGAAAAAGGATGGTTCGATGCGTCTGTGCATCGATTACCGTCAAATGAATAAAGTGACGATTAAGAACAAGTACCCCCTTCCGAGGATTGATGACTTATTTGATTAGCTTCAGGGCACGGAGCTTTACTCGAAGATTGACTTGAGGTCAGGCTATCACCAGATACGAGTTAGAGCTGATGACGTTCGAAAGACAGCCTTTCGAACTCGGTAGGGGCACTACGAGTTCTTAGTGATGCCGTTCGGGGTGACGAATGCCCCGGCTGTCTTCATGAGCCTGATGAACAGAGTGTTTCAAAAGTATCTTGATCAGTTCGTGATGGTGTTTATTGACGACATTCTGGTTTATTCAAGAAGTAAGGAGGAGCATGCCAATCATTTGAGGACGGAGCTTCAGATCCTCAGAGATCATCAGTTGTACGCCAAACTCAGCAAGTGTGAGTTCTGGCTGAACAACGTAGCATTTCTGGGTCATATTATCTCTAGTGAGGGGAATCAGTAGATCCCAGGAAGATAGAGGCAGTTATGGACTGGTCTGCGCCGACTACAGTTCCTGAGATCCAAAGTTTTCTTGGTTTGGCTGGGTATTATCGACGCTTTGTCGAAGGATTTTCAAAGATTGCCAAGCCACTGACGCAGCTAACTCAAATGGGAGTTCCATTCTTTTGGTCGGAAGCCTGTGAGCAGAGCTTCCAGGAGTTGAAGAACAGATTGACTTCAGCGCCAGTATTGGTGATTCCCAGGGAGAACAAGGGGTTCGCTCTCTATACTGACGCATCGCTGGGTTTAGGATGCGTACTGATGCAATAAGCACGTTGTGGCTTACGCTTCGAGACAATTGAAGCCACACAAGACGAGGTATCAAGTCCATGATTTGGAGCTAGCAGCTATAGTGTTTGCCTTGAAGATATGGCGACACTACTTATACGGTACCTCATTCACCATCTTCACTGATCACAAGAGCCTGAAGTTCTTGTTTACACAGGCTGAGCTGAATATGAGACAGAGGAGATGGATGGACCTATTGAAGGATTATGACTGTGAAATCGAATACCATCCGGGAAGAGCAAATTTGACAGCCGACGCTTTGAGTCGGAAATTGAAGAACACAGCAGAGGACGTCATGTGTTTGTCAGCTATGATGGCTTCCTACTGCCAGTTGGGATTTGATTATGATGTGTCTGCTTCACCGGTACAGGTATTGACTTTATTAGCTGAGCCATACATTTATGAACACATCCGGAATGCTCAGGGGGCAGACGAAGAGGTTCAGAGATGGTTGTCATTGGTTCGTCTGGGTCAGTCGTCGAAGTTCAGGACGACTGAGGATGGTTTCTTGAGACTGGGCGACAGATGGGTGGTCCCGAATGCGCCAGAGTTGCGTTGGGGAATATTACAGCGGGCTCATTGGGAAATGCATTTCAGGGTGCATGTGATATATGTTGGGAATTTGGGTTATGGCATGATTATTTTGGGATGGGTGTTATTCGTTTTGGTGAAGCATGTTTAATTGGAATTTGAAGTATTTTATTGATTAAATACTATAAAATATCATGTGAGGATATTTTAATACATCATGCTAAATACCGGGACCAAAACATAACACATCACCTAACCCACCACCCAACCACCCCCCAACCCATGCTGCCACAAGCAGCCCATACCCCCACTTGCCCTCTCCTTTCACTCAACCTCTATCACTCATTTCTCCCCCAATCTTTTCCCATTTTTCGTCCAGCATCAGCAGCTAAGAAGGAGGAAGAGATTGGTAAATTTTATTGCTTGGAACCTTTCCAAAAATTGGAGCAAAAGAGGGTGAGGAACCATATCTTGCTTTGGGTAAATTTTGGTTAAGTTTGGGTTTGGTTATGATGATATGATGCATGCTAGCTTAGGTTTTGTTGAACCTTCGATTTAAGTACTTTCATGGTTTTATTATGAAGTTCCTAGCATGTTTGTTTCGGCATGTTGTATGTCTTATGTGTTAGATTGGATGGCTTGAAAGTAGGTGCTCGAAAATCTGGAAATCGCGAAGGAAAACAGAGCGACCGCTCGATCGCTGATGAACACCGATCGATCGGTGCAATGTCGTAGCATTAAATTTTAATTCCAGGTTCTTACCGATCGATCGGTGGAAGTACGATCGATCGGTGAAAGCTAGCGATCTATCGGTTGATTTATACCGATCGATCGGTAAAAGCCGTAGCATTTATGTTTAATTCGAAGTTATCACCGATCGATCGGTGATGAGGACCGATCGATCGGTAGTGTCCTGATTTTGAAAAATGTAGAAATTGTTTAATTTTGTTATGGGATTATAATGAGGCATCTAATATTGTGTTGTATACTTGTGTAGAGCCATCACAGGTAGCCACACAACGCAGGGGATAAAGCCCTGCAACTGACGATATTTTGGAAAGGTACGTAAGCGACGTACGTGCACCCAACGGTAACGTGTATTATGTGTTTGTCGACTTGACATACGATAAATGCAAGTTTGTGCATTATGAGTACGATACATGTTGTTATGCATTGTTGTTGCATATGTATGTGTGGAACTTTTGGTGTGTATTCCACGAGTCACGGTTATCACAGTGATGATTTTAATGCTTACCGCTAAAAATGTGGAGCGAGGGGTGTAGGTCCGCTTGCACATGGAGGCGAGGTTTACCATACGAAGCGAGGATAGAAATACCGCTTGTATGAAGAAGCGAGGGAGGGGAGGACCGCTTGTTCTAAAGTTATGAAGCGAGGGGCATTAAAATACACTGATGATAAACTGACTAAGGATTGAAGTAAAGATTTAAGAAGTTAAGTTATTTCATGACATTTATTTAAAGAAACCATAATAGCATATATTGATTTGATTATGATTTATGGTACAGGGACAACCAAAATGGGCGTTTTAAATGCATTGGAAGTCAGGAAGTATCATATGCCTATGATTTATGCATTTATGCTTTACATTCATATTATGTTGAATATGAACTATGATGTGCTCATGTGTTGGGGGTTGTCTTTGTAGGTGCTTTTGATATGGAGAACCAGGGTTGGGGTTGAGACGCTGAGCTGTAAGGAGTGCTACAGGATTAGCAGAACAGAAATTCCTTTTTGTATAGTTTCTACAAAGTGTAGAGTAAAGCTATAGTTTAGTACCATTTTGTTATGAATATGTATAATTCCTTTTTGAACTTTTGGTACTGTAATCTCTTAAGCTCAGGATTATCAACACGACCTAATACTCTGATTTATGAATGATTAGTTCTCTTAATTGCACCTTAGAATCTTGTTTAGATAACGGGGTCTCACAATACTTGTTTCTTTCTCGGTAATAGCTTGGTATCTTGGTTTTCCAAAAAGCAAAATTGTGTTGCACTCTCAACAACCGAAGCCGAATATATGGCCGCCGGTAATTGTTGTGCACAAATCTTGTGGATGAAAAGCCAATTACTTGATTATGGGCTAGATGTATCAAAAGTTCCAATTTTTTGTGACAACATTAGCACCATATGTTTATCTAAAAATCCAATTCAACATTCTCGGACTAAGCATATCGATATAAGGCACCATTTCATTCGTGACCATATCGAACAAAATGATGTTGAATTATTTTATGTTAATACCAAGGATCAAATCGCCGATTTTTTTACAAAACCACTAGACGAGAACACTTTTATTTTTCTTCGTGGTGAATTGGGTATGATTGAACTTTGAGCATGTTTGCATACCTTAAGAAATGATATCATATTTAGGGGGAGCTACTCTACTTCATCATTTGCATAGAGCAATTGTAAAATTCATTTAGATAAATTAATTATGTTTAATGAATTTTATAGCTCAACATTTATTTTCAAAAGTGCATCTTGAAATCACCTTTAAAAGTCACAAATTGTGAATAATTGTGTTTTTGAGATTGTGATTTATTTTTGTTGTTAGATGGTATAGTGGAAGATAGTTTAATCAAAAATAATTTTTTGGTCTAAAAATTGGCTCAAAATCTGGCCAAACCATCGCCTCAGCATTCTGTGCGCAGCGCCTCGTCCGTGGCTCGCATCGCCTCAAACGATGGCTCGCATCGCCTCGGGCGTTCTGCGATCGTCTCAGGCGTTCTCAAATTTTAAAATCTGAAAGCTACGGCTTTTTGCTCATTTTTCTGCACCTTTTCGTGTTTTTCATCCATAATTCGAGCAACCTTCATAATTATAATCTCCGATCAATCCTAAGCTTTTCCCAACCATCAATTTCATTTTCTAAACACCAATTCCTCCAATTGGAAATTTTGCAACCCTAACCCCAATTTTCCAAAAACCCAAATTTGTCTCAATTCTCTCCAAATTCTTGCTAAAATGTCTAGAAGCAACCGAGAAGAAGGAGAATCAATCCGAAGGAGACGTTCTAATCGATCTACTAGCATTATACGGGTCCTTCTCTTGATGATAAGCCAATTCCCGAAGATTATCTTTCGTAAATTATATCCGGGCTATGTGTTTGATTTTGAGTTCCTTAGAACTTCCCAGCTCCCTATTCTTGATTGGATTCAATTCCAACATTGGGAAATTTTTTTCAAACCTCTAGAAAGAATGATTTTTTTTGTATCCATCCATGATTCATTCATTCTATGCTAATCTTGAATTGTTTGAGGGAGATGGTGAATTAACTATCAAAACCATTGTTTGCAACCGCCGCATTGAATTCACTAGTACCGAATTGGGGAACATTCTTCGCATTCCTTCGGAGGGTCCAGCTAAATTTGCTCTAGCTACTTGGCCTAATGATGGGTATGCGATCCTGCCCAAGCTTTGTATCTAATTTTTGGCGGCACTCCCCAATGTCCAAACCAATCTTTTCTTGTGAATTCTATTCCTACGGTCTACCAAGTATTGCACAAGATAGTGATCACCTCGATGATCCCTCGGGATGGTGATCGTCTTAGATTGAAATTCTCTGATGTATACTTGATGTATTACATCATTACCATGACCCCCTTCAATATACCAAGATTCATTGTCCAAATCTTTAAGAACACAGCCCATTATCCCAAAAAGGTAATTCTCCCTTTCGGCCGTGTCTTAACCAAGATTTTTCTTCACTTCAATCTTCCTTTTAATGACAATAAAAAAATCATATCAAGCCTAAGGACACCTTCAATCTTAGGTGTTTCCTTTTTAACAAAATTTCTTGGAACCCTTTCACTTCTTGTTGGGTTAATGATCCGGGGAACTTGCTCTCAGCTTTCAATCCTAAAGATCATCCCTCATTACCCATTAATAGGATGACTAGTGCTCAAAGACTCCACTTTCCTTTCTTGATTGAACCAAACAACGAGGAGCAACCAATTCCACATCAATCTCCCTCCAATTTTGATGATATGATGAATATTGGGGCAGATATTCCGGCTCCTGATAGTCATCAAACAAATTCTTCATTTGAATTCAATCAAGATACCTTTGCATTCTTCACCTCTCAATTCCAAACCCTTCGTGATGATATGAACTCTCAATTTCAATCCTTGACAGTAGATGTAAATTCTCAATTCCAATCACTTCGAGATGATGTTGCGTCTCTTCGGGCTTACCAAGACTCTTCTAGAGAAGATTTGTCGTATTTACGACATGAGGTGGACGCTCTTCGATCTCAGTTTCCAGTGCCCACATGGACGAGGATCCTAATCACGGGAATCATGATGGTGGTGGCATGGATTGAGTTGTATTTTTTTTAGTGTTTTTTTAGATTTTATCATTTTTGGAATTGTTTGTAAGGATTAAATTGTTTAATTGATGTCGGACTAGTTTATTGTATACGTTGAATGGATATTGAGTTGATTTTGTATTGCTTGTTGATGGCTCTTTGGTTTATTCAATTTATAAAGGAAACTCTGTCCAATTTTCTTAACAATCCTATACCTTTTTTATTCTCACAAAAAGGGGGAGAATGAATGTGTAAACTTGAATTGTTGATATGCTATTTGCAACTTGTGTAAACTTGAATTGTTGGAATGCTATTTGCAACCTATTTGTTTTTACAACTTGTGACACATTTTTAAAAGGTGATAAAAATGCGCATTGAAACATTATTTATCATTGCATTCATTAAGGGGGAGTTTAAACTCTCTATGCATTGCATTGTTATAAGTTTACTTTTCTTTAAAGTTTACCAGGTTTTGTGATCATCAAAAAGGGGGAGATTGTTGCGCCTTAACGCTACAACTCTCATTCCTATATTTTAAATAAAATTATCGATTTTTGTTTTGATGATTACAAAACCTATGTTTTTTTGTACATGATTTGTGTTGAGTATGCAGCATAAGTTATGATCAAATTAAGCATTATGAAGATTCGAAGTGTTGAAATTCCAAGAGAATATAATTTTTTTTGAAAAAACAGATCGCCCCAGGTGATGAGTGCCATCGCCCCTGGCGATTGGTGTCAGGCGAGGCATCGCCACGCCCATCGACAGAGGCGATGGCGAGGCGAGCATGCTACGAAGATCGCTCCAGGCGATGACCATTCGAGACTTTGCCTCGCACATCGACTGAGGCGACGCCGAGGACCGCGCGCATGGATAGATCACCCGAGGCGATGGCTGGAACGCCTGAGGCGATTCCTGGATCGTTTGAGGCGATGTGTAGTTCGTTTGAGGCGATGAAATTTTTTTTTTCATTTGAGGCTACGGCATTTATTTTCGGTGGTGATCGCCTGAGGCGATCTACACAACGCCTGAGGCGATCCGAGCAATTTTGTGACCGTTGGAACGCGGCGATGGTGATCGCCCGAGGCAATGTCCGAGGCGATCATGGAGTGATTTCAGCCTTATGTGTAGCAACGGCTAGTAGGAGCCTTGGGGGCCTTCTACACTATAAATATGGATGTTTTGGATCATTTTGAAGACAAGAAACAAGAGTATAAACTACAAGAAAGTTGTGTACAATCAAAATCATTCTATCATTGCAAACTTCATACATTTTTGTTGTATTGGAGTTTGTAATTTATTTCTTGTGTGTCATCTTTTGATTCTTCGTGTTGGTACACCGTGAAGGTGTTATTTGATTATTGTAAAGGTCCTCCAACACCGACGCAAGTTGGATAAGTGTATAAGTCGCCGACAAGTGAAGTTGGTACAAGGTTGTGGCTATCCTTGGAGCCCTTAAGGCCAAGAAGAAGTTGTTCTAGTGGAACCTCGGTTGGACGTTTTCTAGCCGGGAAGAGGAGACGTAGGCGATTCATCGCCGAACTTCTATAACAAATTCTCGTGTTCCTTTTTGCTTTATTTATATTACGCATTTACATTATTTTATTATATTGTTTATTGTTCGATTGACAACTAGTCTTCCGCAGCGCAAACTCGATTTTTGCAAATTCATTTTAAAACGCTAAAGTAGCCAAGGAACCTCATTCACCCCCCCATCTGAGGTTCCAACAGTAAACAATACTTTCCATAGATAGGAGCTTCATCAAAGGACATGACTGTTGTAATATGTACTTATATAAAGAAATGAATGAGAGAACAAAACCATTCAGTGCAAATTACTATAATTGTTGACATGGTATCACAACCAACACTTTGATAATATTTTTTTCGACTCTTGGAGCACTTATGTGGTTCAAAAATTGTGGATTTGCACTTCGTGCGTATGGATCTGTCTTCTTCGTACGCGACCTGTCTTTGGATTTGATCTCGATCAATCGTCTGCTCTTTGTTAGCATCCCTGGATTTCTTCTCGTTGCGTTGTGGTTTCGCACGATCTGTGGTTTTTTTTCCGTATGATCTGGATTTTCCTCGTTCAGATCTCTTAATTTGGTCTATATGTATCCGATTCTTTGGTGATTTAGAATTTGGGCATCACGTTTATCAGCACATTCTTCAGGGATTCATCGCGATGGAAGTTTTTTTTTTCTTGGGCTTTGGTTCGATGGACTTTTTTTGGGCTTTGAATTGCTCACTGTGGGTGGATTTATTTTGGGTTCCCCAATTCGTTTTAATTATTGTAGCATTTGATTGGCTTCTTGTCTTGATTTGGTTTCCTTTTATAATCATGACCCGTACTGCATCATGACTACCGATATTTTTTCTATTAAATTCAATGGGAAAAACTATGTTGCATGGGAATTTCAATTTCAGATGTTCCTCAAGGGGAAGAAACTTTGGGGCCGCATTACTGACTCTACTGTTGCGCCTACCACGGACAAAGATTGGCCAAATGGGAGACTAATGATGCTCGAATCATCTCTTGGATTCTTGGCGCGACCGATGCCCATATGGTGCACAATCTGCACCGCTTTAACACCTCAAAGGCAATGTGAGACTATTTTAAGCGGATCTATTATCAAGACAATACAACCTGGTGAGTTCAACTAGAATTGAAGATTGCAATTATTCACATGGAAATCTGACTATGGAACAATATTACTCTCGGTTTTCTCAATTTGTGGACTGAATATACGGACACTATATATGCGCATATGTCCAAAGAGGCTCTTTCTGTCATTAATGAGGTTCATGCAGTTAGTCAACATGATCAATTCCTCATGAAACTCCGCCCTGAATACGAGACTACTAGGGCTGGTTTCTTGAACCGAGATCCTATTCCATCCTTGGATGTGTGTGTTTGGAGAGCTTGTTGTTAAACAACAGATTAAACATTCAAAATCTGAAAATAAATAAAAACAAAGTTATAGAAATATTAAAGATGCTAGGCATTGACTACTTACTTCGTTGCGTCTTCTCTCTTCCGATCCGTCTTGCTCTTCAATGGCTTGAGGCTTGAATGAAGGTGGAGGCTTTTTTCTAGGTTATAAATTTGATCAAAAGTCTCTTAAATTCGTGCATCTCATCCTTATATAGTGGGGGAAGAATTCCCATCCTTTGGACACAAAATCTTCAAAAAGGAAATAAAATCTCGAATTTTCTGTGCATGGCGATCGATCGCGAAGTCCTTGCATCGATCGCGATCATTCGCCGGCTAAACCAATTTTTGTTTTCAGCCTACGTCTCTCGGTGATCGATCGGAATTCTCGCTGATCGATCTCCGAGAATTAAACTTTGTTGCCCAAGTCACATCAAATGGCGATCGATCGGGACTCTGGTGAAGAACGATTGCCGCTACAATTTTCTTCCAAATCGAGATTTTGGTCTTTCTTTCAATATGTTCGCTCGGTTTAGTTCTTTTCCATCCTTTTTAGCTCATTCTCTCCACTTTCATGCATTTCATCCTTTATTCCCGCAACATTCAAAAACAACACGAAAAAGAATAATATCATCCAAGAACATAATAGAATGCATCAAAATTCATAGCAATATAATTGTAAAAATCACACTTATCACTTGTGCGCGAAGAACAACGTTTGGCCACTCATGCTGCTCTCGGTTCCTCTATGACAAATTCTAAGATTGTCAACATTGTCTATGATGTCCATGGAAAACCACAAGGAAAGAGTTCCCCTCAATGTTACAGCTGCAAGGGTTTCAGCCATATTGGTAGAAATTGCAATAAGAAGTTTTGCAATTACTGTAAACAAAAGGATCTCATCATTGCTGAATGTCCTATACGTCCTCGGAATCGGTGTGCTAAAGCCTTTCATGCAGCTGCTGCACCGTCAGCTTCAGATTCTTCTTCTGCCAGCACGCAACCTCTTACACCTGATATGGTTCAACAAATGATTATTTCAACATTCTCTGCTCTTGGGCTTCAAGGCAGCTTGGTTTGTAGATTCTGGGGCATCGAACCATATGACTGGTTCCTCTAATTATTTGAGCAAAATTCGCAAATATATTGATAATCAACATATTCAGATAGTAATGGCCATAATCTTCCGATTACAGATGTCGATGATATTAATTCTTCGTTTAATGATGTATTTATATCTCTTGGGTTGTCTATGAGTTTGATCTTTGTTGGTCAATTGGTTGACAAGAATTACAATGTGCATTTCTCACATAATGATTGTCTTGTGCAGGATCAGGTGATCGCTATTATTTTAAACAGTATTTTCCAGTGTAGCGATTATGTACCGCAAGTGCACGGTGTCAAGTTTTAGTATAATAATATGAAAAGTACGAGTGTCGAACCCACGAGGACTAGGAAATAATTACCAAATTCAACTACTTTAACTATATTTAGCCTACGAAAAATGGTTATGATTATTAAACTAAATTGACTAATTAACTCAATATTCAACCCAAACAAACAGTAGTGAATAAGAATAGAATCAATAGAGACAATTATCAAGACTTTGGCTCACCCATGTAATCCCCCATAATTCGCCTAATAGTTAATAATTAAATTCAAACGTTCTAAGGTGACGAGTTTTCTTAATGCACTTGTTATACCTTGGTCCGGCTATAACAAATCTAATACTAACGTCGCAATAAGCCACTCTTGTATCCTTATTGAACAAACAATATTGAATGTTGATCTATGAAAACCACTAGCCTTCGATTTTAGTAATTTTATTGCTATCACACGTGTATTTGACTTTATCTCTCGATCTCAGTCTGAAATCCACGGCATAAATTACTATCGTATTGCAATATCATATGGTCAATTCAATCGCAAAAAATTATCATTCAAATGTGATCAATCCTTCAAAAGCATAAATCACAATATATTATGCACAAATATATGTAAGAATCAATCAAAAACCTTAAATTGAATTATGGGTTCATACAAGGATCATGTAATCTTGACAACAA
The DNA here is from genome assembly GCA_907163345.1 of Haberlea rhodopensis. Taxonomy (NCBI): domain Eukaryota; kingdom Viridiplantae; phylum Streptophyta; class Magnoliopsida; order Lamiales; family Gesneriaceae; genus Haberlea; species Haberlea rhodopensis. Next base: position 29,216,147 of record CAJQUN010000003.1, on the reverse strand, counting down.
ACTTAGCCAACAACTGTCAACAATAATAATGCATAAAAGTGTATTGCACAAATCTAAACATCATAAAGTGTATTGCACAAATCTAAACATCAAAATTTGATAAAAATATAGAACAAAAGTTAGAAATACGAAAGTAACGAGAGGCGTTGACTCCTTGCGTTGCTCTGTCGTCCCGACTCTTCCGATGCGTCTTCTTCTTCAATGTTTTATGGTGTATGGATGATTGAAGAGGATGAAGAGTGATGGAGGCATATTGTGTAGGGTAGAATTATGAGCCAAAAGTCCATATTTTAGTCCAATATAATTCCTTAAATAGTGGTGGAGGAGTTTCATCAAATTTGGACACAAAATAATCAAGAAAGAAATCAAATCTCGAGTTTATCGGGTCTGGCGATCGATCGGTAAACTCTGCGATCGATCGCTTGAGTATACTGTTTCGAGGCGATCGATCGGTACAAAATGACGATCGATCGCCTGAAAATTCCGATCTCATAATTTTCAATAATTGCGATTTCGTCCATTCTTTTCCGTGTTTGCTCGGTTTAGTCCATTTTCATCATTTAAGCTTATTTCCTCCACTTTATGCATTTGGACCTAGATTCCTGAAATATACAAATATATACCAAAACGCGTAATATCGTCCAAGAATCACTACAAAAACGTCTCTAATCTTATATCAAATTAAGTGTAAAAATCACACTTATCATCAGGTAACGGGGAAGGTGATAGTGAAGGGGCTTAAAGTTGGACACTCGTTTCCTCTTCAGTTTACTATTTCACCTACTTTATCTATGTCTTGCTTTACTGTTTTAAATAAGCCTTCTAGTTGGCATAAACGTTTGGGTCAACCCAATAATGTTGTTTTATTACATTTAATGAAACATGGTTTTCTGGGGAACACGCCTTCAAGTTCGAATCCTTCATTTACTTGATTGCTCTACTTGCAAACTTGGGAAAAGTAAGATTTTACCATTGCCACATCATGGTAGTCATACTCATGCTTCGAATCGACCGGTTTCAGATCCGGTAATGCCAGAACCAGTCCGATCCAGTAAGGAACCGGATCGGATCCGGTTCTGGTCCCAACCAGTTACGGGTCAATCCAGTATTTTTGCTTTCTTTTATTATTATTTTTCTTCAACAGTTGCCAATTTCGGTTCGAACGGATAGCACTAGAACCAGTGGGCTCTACCGATCCCGATCCGAGGAACCGCTCCTGAACCGGTAAGGAACCGATATTACTACCGGTTCCGGAGCAGTTTGGAACCGGTTAGCCATGTACCGGTTCCGGAGCGGTTCGAAATCGGTTAGCCAGGTTCTGAACCGGGCTAACGGGTTCGGTTCCGGGCTGAGTCCAGATTGACCCGACCCGTTAAGCAACCCTATATTAGCGTAAGAGAGAATATTTCTCAGAGTATAAAGATGGATTGACCCATCTTTTCCTTATATCTAAGTCAAGATTGCCATTCTTATTTCATTTTTTCGTTAGAGAATGTATATAAAAGTCGAGTAATCCAACAAAATTTGAAAAAGAACGAGGTAATGGAGACAAGAACAGCATTTTACGCTAGAAAAAAAACGATAAGGATAAGAATCGAGAGACAGCACGATGATAAGTACATCGTCATCTTCTTTATCAAGGCGTCTGCGAACGAGAACGAAAACGAAAACGAAATACACCACCAAGTCTCCCATTTCCTTCAACTAATTCTACACACAAACATAAATTACATTTTATTGCTACAAATTATTTCACTACGTGTTTAGAAACTCGGACATAATGGCCATGGCTATTTTGCTGGGTCCACGAGCATAGCAGCACCCACAGATGACCCTTATAGAATATCATCAAGTATCATAGATAACAGTATTCCTTGAACGAACTCACATCTCTTCGTCTTCTCTTCTTTATCTTCGATCGACAATGGATGTTCTTGGACCTTTCTGCAAAATGTAATCCAACAAATATCATCATCCAGAAGTACTATATCATTATATTACATTCTAATAAAATATGTTTTAAGAAAAAAACAATTCACACGATCACAACAATACAAACCTTCGACGAAGATTTTGATATCATTCACCAGACAAAATACTTACATGATTTGATTGCTAAGGCAAATTCTGCCTACTTTAAAAAAATGAAACCACAAATATAATTTTTCCCTAAAAGTACTTTCAAAAACTAGTTTCCTGCGTAAAGAACTCCCAGAAAAATAGGAAACAAAACCCAACATACCTTAAACTACTCATTGACAACAGTGGCAATATCGCTAGTAACTATTTAACTACTTAAACCATATACAGTTAGTAAATGAGGCTATCAACATATATTTTCATCTTTCAGGCTGCAGAATATTGCTAGAGTCCAATAGGAATATAGCTACAAAAGGGTATGCTCCAAGCATAATACAGGACATTTTAAAGATCCTGAAAATTTTCAAAGGATCTAAAAACTCTTGCCTTTGAAAAGATCTTTTTTTTATGGTAATGGTAGCAATGATGGTGACTCTGGCTATTATTTTGTTTCGATTTTTGATAAATCAGAGTACTTACACAATAAAAATTTAGTATGTGACTCCATTTTTTGCCATCAAGTTTCCGATCATTAAGCTTAGCCTTAGTGAGTAGCAAAACTGAATACTAGCCATTAAGGAGGACAAAAGGATTTAGCGATTTCAAATCTTCTACCATGTGGAGTTTCGCTTATATGAAATAGCATGTAGTTTAACTAGCTAAGAATATCATGTACTACAATGGAGTTTATCGTCATTATCACTAACTTCTGGGTTAGAGACAAGGATAGCGAACCAAACGATTCGCTTTTCAAACGATTCTAGTTTATTCATAAAGATAATTACTAAATTTTTTACTCATCTCTCAAGCATGGTAGCAGAACAACTAATAAATTGTAGAGACAGTTGCTGCAAAGAACGAGTATGCATCAAGAAATCAGTATCAATGCCTAAGAATCTTAAAAGGAAACTATGGTGCACCAACCATTAAATTCAAATGCCTGTTAAATTTCACAGAGGCTATAAGCTCAAAACAAGACCAAGTAAAATTCAGAAACTCGATCATCAATGTCTTACAAAAACTATCAAGTTGACTTAGCCCTACTTTAACGTTAAATTGGACTTTGAACCATCCTACAAACGAAATAGGAACTAAATCGAAAAGTATTAATCCCAATGGGCTGGTTCTAGTCTAAACTAGTTCATAAACTTTCCAAACAAAACCAGCACTCGGAAGGAAGATGGTTGAAAACAGCCTAAAGAGCTCCCAGGTAACTTAAGAAAATCGTTTTGCAGAGCTAAATAACGCCATTAGAAATCACTAACGTCGTGTCACATTTTCCCAAATTAGATGGAGAAGGAAAGACTAAAACCTTAAAGTGGAACAAATATAAAAGTGGATCAGATTATTTCGGTAAACATTGATAACTCAATGATTACATGTGATGAACTAAGAGAAAGGTAATGGAACTGCCTCTTAAACAATAAATATACAGTAACATAAAATGAACAATCTAAATTTTATTTTAAAAAAAGGAGAAATCCGAGTTCAATGCTCGGGAATGTCAAGAATATTATATTCTTAAAGGCTATTCAAATGTTTCATCAATTCACCATAAGGTCAATAACGACATGCCACTTGATGACACAGAGCCAAAATGGAAGTTCACATAATGAACTGAAATATTACCTTTCTGAAATGCTATCAGTTGTGCTTTTGGCGACTGATACTGCCTCAGTTGACGTGTTAGATGGAACACATTCAAAATCTTGAACCATTGGCAAAATAAATGACGACAATAGTGGGTCTGGGGCTGCATTGCTAGAAAACACCGAGGCCGACCCTCCAAAAAGGGACTGCAAATTACCTTCTTTCAGTTCCCTCCTCAACAAAGAAAAGGTTGAATAGGAACCAGATTTTCGTGATTTCCTCTTGCGCTGCATGTAATCTCCAGTCAAGGAAATGAACGTAGATGTTCATGTCATCATAGAATATACTGTTCATGCGAAAATATAAGTTGATCTTGTACATGCAACACTTCCTATCGGGGCGAAACAAGGATTTCACAGTCATGTGGGCTAAAATTAAATTTAAATTATAATTTTTTATGTGAAAAAAATAATTAATATGAAAAGTAATGCGTCAAGATACATGAAAATATTATATATCATAATTGATAATATATCAATCAAGTACACAAATGTAAGTCAAAAAAATAAGAAATATACAAAGTGTTGTAAAAACAATCAAACAAAATTTGACGCCTTTGGTGCTAAATAAAAATAATAGGTTATTGAGGATTTTGAGAACCCACAACCAAAAAATATACTCGTTAAATACATCTACTTTATTTCAATTTCATCATAATCTGAAATATTTCAATCTTAACAGGTAATAGACAACTCTAAACAATATATTCAACTATTCTATTACAATTTGTTTTGTCTAATGTAAGATATTTGGTTTGACAAATAACTTTAAATTTTAAGAATATTAGAAAATGATAGAATACTTGGTTATTGAATTACTTTCATAATAGTACATTTTTCTTTAAAAAGTGAGCAATAAATAAAAAAAAGAACTTAGAATAACAAGTGAATTTTTTATTTTTCTTTGGATTACCTATAGGGTTTTGGGCTACTATGTGATTATTAAACATCCAATGGACTGGACTTTCTTAAAATAAACAAAATAAATTGCTAATGCGCCAAATTATTATTATTAAATTTAGTGGGCTAACATTTAATAAGCTAGATTGGTCACATATATAAAATAAAAATTTTAATAGGCATCCCAAGCTAGCCCACTAAATGTTTCAACCCTGATTCCTAAGCTTCGGGAAGTCAATGCCACATTTTTTTCATGCAAAGAATAACATAAGTCTCAAGTGGCAAGATAGATAATAAGCTTATGTAAACAAAATATTCACAGAATCAAAATACAGAGAAACAACATTGATGCAATTCGATGAATGGGAGGAAAGCTAATTGGGAACAAGTTAATAATCTAAGAAATAGCAAAGTAAAAGAAAGGATATCTTAAAGATATTTCCATGTTGCAATGTTATATGCGCTACCATGTCAACACCAACCCTCACGGAGCAAACCGGACACACCTGCAGAAAGAATACCTACTTTAACAGTACATCACAAAGAAACATCCGAATAATTATCATTTAATATCATATTTTTGCAAACAAAAAAATTAATATAACAAATGCTTAAGAGACTTTTTGTTCTCAAAATAGTTGCATCTAATGAGAGCCCACAAACAAAATCTTTCCAGGAGTAGCGTATTAAAGATAACTCAAAGAAGATAAACATAAATATTGGTATGGTCCCTCAATTATGAGCATATGACGCCATCTCTGCATATCATGAAACAAGTCTGATTAATCATTTCCGATACTTTGTGGAGCTAAAAAAATTATCATTTAATAAGAGCTAGCTAGTTGAGTATCAGGAAGCAACACATATAAGTGTAGCAGGAACTTTGTTACTAATGGGCCAACTTATATTTTTAAAACTGTACTCATATAGTAATCAGAAAAGCAGAAGAAAATGTTACCCCATTGTTGGTCTCTACTGGATGCTCATCATCGATATGGCAACAGAGTCCCAAAATGTCGAAATATTCTGAACAGAAAGGGCAAATATACTCTTCCCTTATATCATCATCCGCCTCGAGTTCCTCGAAACCCATAAGCATTTCTGTATCAAAATTATCCAACTTCAGCCCTGCCATAACATCCACACACAGAGAAAGCCCATAAAAAATCTATGTAAAGACGTAAACAAAGATTTGGTAGTAAATCAATCCCATATAAGAGAACCTCTTAGGTTATAATACAAAGCTATGAACAGAAATAATCTATAAAATTCAACTTTCAAAGAATACATTCAATAGAAATGTTAACAAGCCCCAAGTAAATGCCAGTTTTCAACACAAATATGTGGTGCCCGAAAACCGAACTGCACTGAAGGATGCAATTGACTTTGAATCCAATACTCAAACAGAGAGCTAACTTTTCAAGAAAAAAGTATTCTTACTAACCCTAAGTAAAATTATTCAATTTTTATCGTACGTATACACTACCTTGGATTTAAATCATTATAAAAATGCAACCTTCACCGAAAGATTCATCAATTTAACAAATTCAAAGAAGCCCGGATGGATATTAAACGTTCCAGAGAAAAAGTGAAATAATAAGATCAAGCACTCACCAGATCGAGATTGAAGAGCTGATTTATAGCTCTTGGTAGCAGAAGACAGACGAGCAGCCCAAGAATTAGAATCCATGGCTTTCCTGTTTCCACTTAAAATACAGACTGAAAGCGGTCCTGGAAATCTGAGCTTTTTCCTACCAAGAGCTGATTCAAAGCAATAAACGGTTTGCCTGATTCGTGAAACTTGGGCCTCAATATTCTTGATTTGGGTATTTTCTGAAGAAGTGAACGAGTTTTGGTGCTGCTGCTGCTGAGAAAACGAGTGAAACCGAAGAGGGTTGCCTAGTCTGGGTGAGCAATTGATAATTTGATATCCTCGGGAAGGAAGAATATAAGCTGATTTCTACGATACTTTTAGGACAGTGAATTGGGTCGGGTTGGCAGGAGTACGAGGACAGCCACAATCCATTTCCGGTAATAAGATGCTAATATAAGATCATACCCTCGTCACATAAAAGGGACCAAATTTATTTTGGAAATATGGAGTCCATTTTTTACGTGAATCATTTGAATCATTGATATAATGTATCAGGAGATTGCTTTTATGCTAGCAGAAAGTTACTACCTTTTAGAGCCATGCTGGATATTCTGACTCCAGCATCTCATTCTCGATTGGTGCGTGCATGGACTATATTTCACGCACGCATTGCGTGTATATAGTCGATTTTTTTGTATATATATTACCTTTTTTTATGAAAAATTAGGAACATCATTTAAATGCTGATGAATATTTTGCAAGTTTTGGGTGCCTTGTTATTATTTTATTAATTAAAAAAATCATGGCAATTACTTCAATAGAGTAAGGGAGAGTGGTTATTAAACAACAGAGTACTAGTGCTACTATGCACATACTTGTGTTTCTTTTATACAATTAATTTTCATAAAAAAACTGAATTTTAAGAAAAACTAGAATCATAGTGAAAATATATAATTTTTATGATATTTCATAAGTTTAGTGTGGTTTATAATTATTTTATATAAAATACAAATATAATGACAATTATTTTTATTGATAGGGGCAGCATTGTAATTTAACTTAAATATTTACCATGATACGAAAATATCAGTCTCGTATGTTCAGGTGCTTAATAGAGTATCGAGATATAGAGAATAATTTAGACGAAAGTCATGAAAGATTTTTTTTGAGACTGATAAATCTTAAAAAAGAATATTTATTGTTCAGTCACTTGATATTATATATATATTTTTAGGTTTTTTTATTGTTACATTGAACTCGATTAATCTAGAATTGAATCAGATCAAACTCATTATAAATATCAAATTCAAATCCAAAATCTTAAGTAAGGAAACTGAACTCGTCAATGTTCGGACCAATAAATGGTAATTATTTAAGGGAAAATTACGGGCCGGTACACTTTGGTGAAACATAATCTATCCTAGTCCAGCGAAAAAACATTAGTTGACATAAGTCCATTCTAGGTGGAAATGACCAGAATAACCCCATGTGGTCCATGTGGTCCAAGCGGTCCACATGGTCCAACCAATCTTTAATAAATTTGCATTCTTAGCCCTAGAAAATGTTTAAAGAACAAAATATGTCACAATATACTATTCATCATCGTTTTCATCCTAATATTTATCGAACATAAACATTATATGAACATGAGATCCTTCAGTTTCTGTCATCTCGAGATGAATCCCAAGAGCATACTTTTGCAAAGGACTCACGGTTTATATAACGTTCGTCTAATTATAATTCAACCCGATTTGAAGATCATGTTAAAAATAAATAAAAGGCCCAACATGCTTCCGTATTACAATAAAATTTTAGCAAACTGAAAAATACCATTTTGACCATAACGGCACCGGGTGAGGTGGGTCGCAACTTCCACCAGTCGAAAACTTACTGCCTCCAGACTATTTTACGAATGGCTCCTCACCATCCAACCTCAGCACACGGGCGAGGTTAGTCTGCCAGTTATCCGACTCCTTCAGAAACCGCACAGCACAGCCCTAATTCGTTTCCTACCTTAGGGCGTAAGGTATATTCAAGATATAAAAAAGATTTAAAGAAATCTGGGAGATAGCTGGGCAACAGCCTTATTTTTATTCTGGAATACTTATAACATCTATTACATTAAAACGTCTCCTTTTGGGAGGAGACGGACTTGTTTAGCCTCTCATATAGATGAGGCTTGACTCAAGAACACATAAACTTAAAACCAACAGAACAATATTACAAATGTTTACAAAAGAAATAAAAGAAAGAAAGATTATCAAGCTACGAAAGTTGAAATATTACAAAGCTTGGAGACTCTAAATTTATTTCTCAGAAAACTATGGAGAATTTTCGATGTCCTTAGCTTCCTGAATGAGTGCCCTTATATAGGCATAAATCCGGACTTCAAATGCGGATTCCAAATCTTGATAATTGTTGAGGGCGCCTGTGAGTGCGCCTTAACTTTCACGTGGTCTGGCATCTTTGTCCGGTTGTGCCAACTTTTCTCGTGAGTGGTCCATTATTTTTTGTCTGAGTGCGTTTGAACAGTATCCGCACTAACGTCTAATGGTCCACCTCTTTTCCTTTGTCGGGGAATCTTTACATTAGTGGTTTTTGTGGTCCCCGAGCTTTAGGAAAACGGGCTCTCTTGTCAGCAGGTCTTTTGTCTTTTCCTGCTTCTGATCTGTCGGGTTTGGATCGGAATCCTTTCCCGAACTCTGGTTCTTTCTGCTCCGGGCATGCTAGGCAGATATGATCAATCCATCGGCCAATGTGTGCCATGTTGCAGAATTTCCGGTAAGTCTCCTTTCCTGCCGGAATCTTGTTCTCCCAAAGAATTCTTCTCTTTGTTTCAAAGAGTTCTTCGGCAAATCTCGTGGAGGTTCCTGTCATGGAATTCAGCAAGAAAGTTCCATTGGCTGAATTCTGAAAGAACTTGAATGTGTATTTGACTTTGTCCATTTCAGTTAGACAAACCCAAAGACCCCATGCTCGTCTGGTTGAAACTTCATCATCTGTGATAGTTCCCGCCAAAATTGGCGCCATTTTTATATTTTTCAGGGCGTTTCCATCTGGTCTTCTCAGCTTGATAAAATGAAAAGCTTCAATGAAGCCTTTCTTTGCTGGTTCTGGAGCAGCACTGAAAAAATACAACTCCAAGATATCACCTCTGGCCAAATGTGGATTATTGGCCCAAGTCTCGTATACAGCTTCTCTGATCCATTTTGCTAATTTCGAAATTTCAGAGAAGGCTGGTGCCACAGTATAAACCGAAGCTAGAGCTCCGAAATTATACCATTCCTGAACATCATTTGGATGGCTGCCTGGTTTCATCCAAACTCTCGGATATTTTCCGGAGATATCAACTATTGATTTTTCTGGGTTGATACCTCGCCTGGTAATTAGTTTCTCCCAAGTGCGCTGGTAATCCTGCATAGGTGAAGAAACTAAATCGTCATTAGTTTGAACCTTAGACTTGCCAGTCATTGGCCTAAGATTCAACTCTCCCTCTTTTACCCCAGAGGTGCTGGGTTGACTTGAAGGTTCAGATTGTGATGACACCTGACCTTCAACATTCGCTTCAGCTTGTACATCCTCAAGGAATGCATCATCTGAAGCACTCGTGACAGGGGTACTTGAATCCCTTGCCTCCGGGTTAGATGAGCCCCGTTCTCTAAACACTTCTTTTTGCACTATTGAAGGTGCTGCCTGAAGTATAGGCCCTTTCAAGACTTCAAACAACCGTTCGTGGTCCCGAAAGCATGCTCGTATATGATCAGTAACAAGTTCCTGATCTGCTCGTTGAAGTCGTCCCGCGACCTCTGCATTGAGACAAAGAGTCCCAAAATCTCGTTCCAGGATCTCCAGGTTTTCCCTGAGATTCCTAACTCGCTTGAGGGTATCGCTAGCAATGTGTCCCTCCATCTCGTGTTAAGAAATCTGCAAGAATATTTTTATCAGATTTCACAATGACAATATCATAATCATAATATTGGCATTCAGCTTGCCATCTTAAAAGTCTAGCCTTTTCTGGTTTTGATTCAATTTTATTTTTTAAAAAGGCTTTGACACTTGTATTATCTATTTTCAAGATAAATTTCTTTGCAAGTAGGAAAAGTGGCCATTTCTTAAAAGCCTTTCGAACAGCAAAGAACTCTTTCTCGTTGATGTGCCATCTGATAACTTCGTTGTTATCGAATAGCCCACTGCAATATCTGCATGGCACTTCTCCTTCAGGTGTAATTTTCATGAGAACTGCCGCCCACCAATGATCACTGGCATCTGTGTATAATACCAGTTCATCCTCGTCGTTTGGTATTGCAAGCTTTGGTAGTTGCCTGCAAACCTCCTTTAGCTGTTTGACAGCTTGTCTATGATCGTCATTCCACTCAAATTTAACATCCTTTTTGAGTAGCGGACTGAACACCTTCCTGTGGTTTGCCAGATTGTTGATAAACATCCCAGCGAAATTAACAACCCCTAAAAAACTCTGAAGTTGTTTTAAATCCTTGAAGTCATCCGGATATCCTTGTACTTTTTCAACAATATGATTTTGCAGGATGATTCCAGATTCATCGATCTCAATTCCAAGGAACTCGATCTGTCTTGTAGCAATTACTGCTTTCTTTTCGGAAAGCACCAATCCTTCTTTGTAACAAACGTCTGAAAAGATTTCCAGATGTTTAAGATGTTCTTTCATGTTTTTTGACGCTATGAGGATGTCGTCAATGTACACGAACATGAAGCTGAAGTAATCTTTGAAAAGATTATCCATCTTCCTCTGATATATCTGGGGAGCATTTGCTAATCCCATTGGCATGACATTCCAAAAATAATGTCCTTGTGGTGTGGAGAATGCGGTGAACTTTCTGCTTGCTTCCTCCATTTTAATCTGGTGGAACCCAGACTTGCAATCGAATTTAGAAAACACTTTGGCATTCTTGATACTACCAAATGTTCTCTGCTTGGGATAAAATATCCATCGAACTCCAAGATTTCGTTGATCCCTTTATAGTTGATCACCAATCTCGGCTTTCCTCGTTTAATTTCTCCATGATTTCTTACCAGAAATCCTGGGCTGCTGTATGGAGAAATACCTGCTGAGATTAACTTAAGGTCAAGATGCTCCTTAAGTATGATCTGCATATCCTTCCGATCTTCCTGGTTCATGGGGATCGGTCTGTACCTAACAAACTCATTTTCTTTTCCAGTTTTCACCTTCAAAGTAGCTCTGAGCTCATTTTTGTTCCACCATGCAAGTGGATCCTCGTTGTAGTTCCTACAAATCTTCCTTTTTACATCCTCTAGAGTGATTCTCTCTTCGAGGGTAGATTCAGGTTGTAGAACTTCTTCTCGTAAAGCATTTTTCAGTAGCAACAGAGTTTCTGGAGTTACTCTTTCCTCATCCTGCTCTCTGAAAGACATGATATTAACCCAGTCAAAAGTTTGTGAATCCCTTTCACTAGGACCTTGTTGTCGGAACTGAAGAATTGCCTCTCCAAATTTCCGCTGATCTTTCATCTTTGGGTGTCGAAGTTTTCCTTCATCACCACGCTTGTTGCGAAAACGAATAGGGAATTTTCTGTGAAACGCTTCCCGTAATCGTTGTACCAGAATCTTATGATCACATAGAGTTGTGAAAATAAGTCTTCTCGTTTCATTCTCTTGAGTGAATGTCTTGAACGTCTGTAGGAAATTGTTTCCTAACAGCATATCTGCACCTGTATCATGGAAATATATAGGTGGAGTTTTGACTTTGTACCATGGGGTACCGCCTGCTCCGCCGAGAATTATTTCCGCTCCTTGGACTCCTTCATTAAGAATAAGGATCCGTTTGGAAAAGTCTCTTCCGGCAATGGCTGGTAATTTCTCACCAATGTGTTTGGGGAAGATTTCTCGCCTGGCAGTGCATATTCCAGCTCCTGAGTCAATGTAGGCTGCAAAATATTCTGCCCGGTACTTCTCATATAACATCCCAATAGAGATGTATATTGAGAATGGACTGGTGGTCATCGAATTCGGTATCGCTTTCCGTCGATTGTGAATTCCATTCCATCTTGCAATCTTTCCCAAGGTTTATGTTCCTCGAGAAATTCAATCCCTAGAATAAGCTGTTCTGGGATCCGTCCGGCAATGCCTTCAATTGTGAGGTCAATTTCACCAATTTGAAGGTTTCCTTGAAATTTTCCAACTGTGGGTTGTTGCAAATAATATAGAACATCGCAGGGGAAGATATTATTCTTCTCGGTGATGTCGAAAATTATCTGCACTTCTCGCCAGCCTTCTGGGCACTTCAGTTTTCCTATTGTTGTGAAAACATCAGGAATTTTCTGAATTCTGCTTGAGGCTGCCTTCTGCTTTTCCTTTGGATAGTTGCTGATTAACCTATCCTGTTGGAAAGACATCCTTCTTGGCTCGATCATAAGACTCCTGCTTCTGTTGAGAACAGGTTGATCTTGTATCCTCATGTCGATCTCTCCTATTGTCGGAGTATCAATGATGTCCGGCAATACTGCTTTGGCGAAGTCTTCGAAGATTCTGGGGACTTCGATGAATTCCTTTCTCAAGAATACCTCGGAATGATGAGTATTCGAGAGTGTGTATGACACCTTGTAGGTGATCGAGTAAGGTCTGTTCCCTTCTTTCATCAAATCTTCTCTTTTAAAATCTTGATGAAGAGTGAGAACTTTGTTGAAGTCTCGATCTCCTAAATTGTATGCAATCCTCGGATAGATGTTGAAGGCCATCTTTCCTGCATACAGATTTCCTGCCACTGCTCCCAAACAAGAATCTTTGAGGTTCGGGATTCTTTTGTCAAAGATTGCCAGGTTGAGGGGCGAATCAATTCCTTCTTTGAAAGTTGCCTTGATGATTACTCTAATGGCTCCAATATGAATCCATGAGAGCGTGTTCGCAACTTCTCTTTTGACCTTGTTCTTAATCTCCTGGATTTCTTTGTAGGGGATTAACTGCATCTCAATTTGGTTTCCCGTGAATTCCATTGGGATCGCAAATTCACCTGTTGTCACCCTATGGATAATCTGATGCTTTCTGCTACGAAGACCAATCATATCCATGGCTTTTTCCATTGCTCCAATTGTAAATCCATCATACATCTGAAGCTTTGGTTCTTCTTTCATGATTCTCATAAGGGTTTTATGAGAAACCGTGGTATGCGAGAAAAACCCCGATGGTTCTTCTTTAATCACGTGCTGAAGGAACTCTCCTTCACTCTGATTCTGAGCTAGATTCACCTCCATCTTCAGAATAGATCTCTTCTTCGTAGATGCTTTCATCTGAGGGAATATCCTCAAATTGATACACCTGTACCAAATCCTGAAAATAGACAGCATCCTCAAATTCCTTGGTGTGCTCGAACTGTCTGATTCCTCGGCTTTGGTTTTCTGGACAATCTGTAGAGATATGTCCTCTTGCTCCGCATGTCCAGCAGTTACAATCTCTGAAACTCTCATTTGCACGGGTAGGTGTGCGTCTGAAAGTTCTCTTCGTTGGTGCCCTGCTAGAACTTGCTTGATTAGAACCTGTCGAAGAGATTCTACTCCTTGTTGGTCCTGACCTTTGCCCCGATCTATAGCTTCGGGCTTTCTGCTTTGACCAGAACTTTCTAGGTCTCCATGAAGACCTACTTCTTCTTGAACCACCTCCTCGGGCATACGGTTGACTTCTGTGCTTCTTCAACTTGCGCCTTTGTGGGTAGTTCCCAATGATTGTAGGGATATCATTTCCCGTACAACAAAGAGGAGCCATTTTGTTGATTCCTCTGAGTTTCTTGAAATTTTTCTGGAGCTTTGCTTGGTAGCACCACTCCGCCAGCTTTACTTTAAGAAATGACATTCTCCTGGACATCGTCTCGATTGCATGCGGTGTATACTCCTGGATAAGCATTTCTCTCCATGGGCTCGGGATTTTGACAAAAAACAGCTCCGCTGCATCGTTCTCCGCTATCTTCGACTTCCATCGATACTCTGTAAAGAGTTTGATGTATTCATCTACATAGCAGATGTCATGTAGTTCTAGGCTAATTAGAGCTTGTCTGTACTTCTTAGCCTTTTCTTCCTCCATTCCCTCGAAGTAGCTTATTCCGATGAAACAGATTTTGAAGAATCTCGCCATCTTGTCCACGATCTCTTTCAGGGACTCTCCGGCTAGAACTTCTTCCTTGGTTCCTGGGTCTCCAAGATCCCAGGCAATCTTGACTGATCCTTCCAGACTCATTTTTAGAAGTAAAATGAATCCTTCTTTGCCTAAGTCAAGTGTTCCTGCTGCTATTCTCATTGCTGAAGCCCATTCATCAATAAGAATTTCTCTGTTTTTGAAATCCAAATTATCCATGTTGAGCATAAGTCCATATGGATGGATTGGATCTAGCTGTGACTTCCCATAGGGCGTCTGATGAATATCTGGCCTTCGGGAACGGTTTCTTGTTCCAACTGGGGGATCCAAAGTTGCTGAGGTAAAATCATCCCTGTGTGGCATACTTTGGTCTCCTTCGGGTGGATTGTGTGACCCGAAGCTCTCTTGTGGTGGAGGTCTTTGTACAAGCTCTCCTGTCTTGATTTCTACGAGATTTAATCCCGCAAATGAATCAGCAAGATCCCTTAGATCTTCCAGGTTGATTCGTTCCATTACTTTGTGGGAACTATGGGTTCTCCTCGTAGGACTGCAATCATTTTTTCAGACTCAGTTAAAGGCCTTCGGACCTCCTCTGCTTTCCCCTTTTGGTGTAAAAGGGGTTCTGTTCCGTAAGATGGTGGCAACCATCCTCCTTTTCTTCTTCCTGTAGAACTGGGCCTTGACTCCAATTCCTTTACTCGGGTTTGAACATCTTGAAGGTTCTCCAGAATTTCCTTCTGATGTTTAATCATGGTCTCCATCTGACTCTGGATCTGATGGATTTGTGCAGGGACATGGTATTGAAGGAATCCATAGCGCTGCACTGTCTTCTGGATCTCTCTAAGATCTTGGGAAATCTTAGAAGAATCTGGCTCGATTTCTCGAAAGGTTGGCTCACCCATTTTAATCATCCGGTCCGGACCCTGTTGGATCATTGGGGTCTGGTACAACGTCCTCGTGTTCAGGATGATTGTCCTCCTGAAGTTCGGCTAACTGGAACTGAAGTTTGAGGTTCACTTGATGAAGCCTCTTCGCCATCCTTTCCAATTTCTTGTAATGATTTATGCTTGGAGTGCATAAACCTGTTCCTCGTAATTGTTTCCACTTATGGTTGAAGCGTTGAGCTTCTGCCATATGCTTTGGATTTAGTTTTTCCAATTTCTGGAAATACCACCTGTAAGAATGACACTTCGAACAAACGTTCGGGTCCATATTTTTCTTGAATCGTCTCCTCCGTATAGGTTACAAATTAATATTCAAGATATTATCATAGTATTTCCAGAATAAACCTAGGCTCTGATACCATTTTGTGAAAGGATTGCAAATAATGGGGACTTGTAAAAAGACGATGTTAAATGTTGCTTTTTATAAATATAAGGATATAAAAGATAATTAAATATTATATATAGACTTCTTTGTAATTTAAACAAAAGCCTAAAGGATAGAATGCAATAAATCAAACTATTGAGGGGTAAAAGAGTCATCATAAAACACCCAATTGATTTGAATATTTGAAAAGTGGACTTATTTCAACACAATTGTTTCCAATTTGGCTTTTTATGCACTAAGATTTTTTCTCAAGACTTAAGTAGATTTTGTGTCACCAAAGTGGACTTCCATGTAATTTCCCCATTATTTAACTAAAATTTTTGTGTTATTATATATAATTCGGACCAATAAATGGTAATTATTTAACCAAAATTTTTGTGTTATTATATATAATATTGTGTGAATTTGATACTGTCGAGTGTATTTTTTTTATAGACAGATCAAACAATTTGATGATAATATTCCAAATAGTATGTATATAATATTGGATGAATTTGATGTTATTCAGAAGAAGAGTCTAACATATAAAATGTTAGAATATTCTTATCCGGACACCACCGATACCAACCACACAACCCGCCAACCATAATATTGGGTGGAACTATCGTTGATCTATTGAATTAGTTTGATATTTATTATGGAGAAGAAAAGTCTAACATATAAAACGATAGAATATTCTCATCCAGGCACCGCCGGTAGAAACCACACAACCCGACAACCATAATATTGGGTGGATACAGGGGCGATTCTATATACCCTTCCTCCTAAAAAAAAAAAATTAAAATTTCATTGTGCCTCTAAAAAACGATATTTTGCCTCCCAAATATTGCATTTTGTCCCCCTATAATTATATTTTGACCTCTTAAAAAATTTACCCTCCATTATTTATGTTTTTATTTTTTGCTCCTATTAATTTTTAGGCTAGATTCGACACTCATGGATACTATCTTGATTCTTGATCTTGAAACAATATAAAGATTATATTTTTTTATTATTGATAATAAATAATAATTTGGTTCACTTTCCAAAAGGGTTTTAAGATACTTTCATTTTCCTAATAATTTCACGGTTCTCTGCCTCAAAACCCTGTCTAAGCTCTGATTCATCTCTCGCTCTCTCTCTCTGAAGAAGAAGTATGAAGGAAATCGTGACAGTTCAAATTGGGAGCTATGCAAATTTTATTGGCTCTCATTTCTGGAATTTTCAGGTACCAACGATCCTTCGCTTCGTATTCTCTACCTTTTAGCTTTTGTACGACGCTTGTAGACATTCAAGAAACTATAATTTAATTTTCAATATTCGTATGCATCCTTACCCTTTTATTGTTTCTGACATCAGTGAGTAGTAGCTCGTTTTATTACTTAATGTGTTTGATTTATTGACTCATTAATTTCTTTATTAGTAGATTAATTTCTGAGTTGATTTTGGCTGTTCAGTGTTAATGATTTTGGAATTGTATATTATTTTTGGTAGATTACTCTGACTTCTTTTTCGAATGCTAATGTTTGATATGAGGCTTTAGCAAAGCGCTTCTTCGAAAAGTTTGTTCTGTAGTAAAATGGCCTTTTTTTTTGTGTGTTTAAGGATGATCTTCTTGGCTTGGCTGACAACCCTGAGACCGATGAAATATTTAAAAATCACCCCTTTAATATGGATGTCCTCTATCGTGCTGGCGAAACTCGGCAGGTAAATCTGCTCCCAAGGTAGTCTTCATTAATCAAAAACCTATCCCCACTTTCTTCAATTTTGGGTGTTGGCTCTAGGTTATCTTTCTTTTTAGGTAGTTTTTGGTGACGATCTTCTTGTTTCCAATGTGTTCGTCATGTGCAGGGTATTCTTACATACACTCCTCGCTTGGTTTCAGTTGATAATCAAGGTACATTATTAGTTTAGCACAAGGGTTCATGCCATCTTTTAATTTTTGATTGAATTAATGACTTATTAATTTCTGGATCATTCTAATCTCCTAGTTAATTTTGTTGTATGAAACTTGTATAAATTGGCTGGAGCTATTTCTTAGTTTTTCCAATTTCTTTCAGATTTCAAGTTTCAGTACTTCAGACCTGGTCGGGTTTTGTTTCCCAAAAACATTTCCTGTCATAATCAATATTATCTCCCAACGTGATCATTTTTCAATTCAACAAAATAACCAAAAGCTTAATATTTTTTATTTTAAAACCAGACAAGTTTTAACATGAACCAATGTTTACAGTAAAAAAAAATCTCCCTCAAAATATCACCAAGCATATAACTTATTTTCCCAAAGCATGTCAAGAAAATCATTCTTTTAAAGTTATACCCCTGAGACCACCAAAAACAAAACCAACCGAGGTGATTATGTTTTTCCATCTTCTCCTTTTTCCTTCTCTAACACCATCGCATTGATAACTTGTATGGTCATGGTATTTTTCACACTGGCTGTGGGGAAAAGATTTCTGTGTTTATAAAGTTTGTGTTATATACTTATATAGTTGTGCTTCTTGTAAAAAACTGATGTGGCTACTATGCACATAAACATATATTGATCTTGTAGAAATGACATTTTACATAACACTGAAATTTCTTGAATTTATCAAAATAGGTTATGTTTTCTTGCTACCAAAGATACTGACCCATTAAATTGGCTCATCAGGCTCGCTAGGATGTGTGTGTGCACGCGGAACATTGTATAATGAGGTCCCAGTTGCATCAACTGATACCCCTACATGGTGATACATTACTCTCAATTTCACAATGTTGATGTGTTTCAGTTAGTTTTTCTTATAGTTGCTTATACCTAACAAGCAATTGGAACTGTGAATTCTTCTTAAGTTTTAAGGTCTCCAGTATCACCTAGGTAATGGATAACAAATTATAACTACTTGAATTCTATAAAGTCGGTTTTTTTGTTTTCTCTTAATATTAAATGAAATATTTATAATATATGTTGAAGATTGTTAAATATCTTTGAGATATTGTATTTAAGAGTTTCCTTATTGTTGATTACGTGGAATAGGGAAAGATTATTAGAATCAATTAGTGATTTTATTTCCTTGTGTAGGTAACTTGTATTTGGTATAAAGGTGTACCTATTACTCCATGAATAATATCCAAAATTCATACAATGTCTTGTTTCATGGTATCAGAGCCACCGATCCAAGTTGGTTCTGTAGCTTCATTTCTTCGCACCTAAAATAAATTTTTGATGGCATAAGAAACATCTTCCGCTGTCTCTTCACCTCCACCCACGTCGTCTACTCCCTCCTTTGATAATCATTCGCTGCAAATTACTCAACACAAGCTGAATGGTTTGAATTTCTGAAAATGGTTCCAATCCGTAATTCTCGTTATTCGGGGAAGGGGAAAGATTGGGTACTTGACTGGTACGATCAAACCTCCATCAACAAGCGACTCCACCTTCACCATGTGGGAAGCTGAGAACTCAATCATAATGGCTTGGCTCATCAATTCAATCTTTCAATGGAGCCTTCCATCGGCCGTACATATCTCTATTACCACACAACCAAAGAAATTTGGGACGCTGTTCAGGAAATCTATTCAGACCTCGAAAACATTTCTCAATGTTTTGAGATTCGCTCCAAGATTCGTGACATCCGGCAAAAGAAAGCATGAATGTGACCGAATACTTCAACACCTTGATGGAGTTATGGCAAGAAATAGATCTCTTTTATGACATGGGATGGACATGCCCTCAAGATGCTGAGAAATACAAAAGATGCTTGAAAAGGAACGTACCTTCGATTTCCTACATGGACTATATCTCGAGTTGGATGAAGTGCGTGGCCGGTTACTTGGAACCAAACCATTCCCTTCACTTTGTGATTGCAGAGATACGGTTTGAGGAAAGCAGGCGTCGACTGATGCTAAATTCCTCTCGGCATGCTCCATTGACACCCGCGGCTCAGCTCTGGTTAGACAGAACACGAAGTTACACGTGACACTCGATATTCAACTGGGCATCAGTCTAGTGAACGTGTTGTATGTGATTTTTGTAAAAAACCAAACCATACCCGTGACAATTGCTGGGAAATTCATGGAAATCCCGCTGATTGGAAGTCAAGAAAGCAGCTGTCAACCTAAATCTGCAAATCTCACCTAGTCTGTCTCTAGCAGTGGGTCCAAATTCTCTAGCGATGACTTGGATATGCTCCGTCAATTGCTAAACCAAACCAGAGCATCCATGGGAACTGAAAATCGCAGCTACTGCAGCGATGACAAAAACAGGTATAATCCACAAGAATTTTTTGTCAAAAACTCAACACACGGATTGTTGGATTGTTGACACATGTGCTTCAGACCATATGACTGGCTCTAGCGATGTCTTCGATAGCTATAACACATGCAATACCAGAATTAATGTTTGGGTTGCAGATGGAAAAGTTTCACCTATTATTGGGAAGGGCACTGTTTGCTTGCCAAATATGATGTTAAAATCTGTTCTATTTGTGCCTAATTTGTCCCATAATCTCTTGTCCATAAGCAAATTAACCGAGGATTTAAAATGTATTGTAATATTTTATCCTTCTCATTGTGAATTTCAGGACAGTTCTTCGGGGAAGATGATTGGAGTTGCTGAGAGAAGAGACAAAACACTCCTACCTTACCAAACCTCAGAATTCAGTTTCTCTGTCAGTTGTTTCTCACTCTGATGTAATGTTATGGCATCAGCATTTAGGACATCCTAGTTTTTCATACATGAAAGTTTTGTATCCTCATCTTTTTTTCAATAAAAGGATTCAATTTTTCAATGTGAACACCGTGTGCTTGCTAAACAATCTAGAGTAAATTACCCCACACACATGTATAAACCCTCAAAACCATTCCAGTTAATCAATAGTGATGTAAGGGGGCCAGCCCAAATATCCAATCTCACTAAAACTCAATGGTTTGTTACCTTCATTGATCATCACACTAGGGTCTGTTGGTTATACCTAATGAAAGATAAGTATGAAACCTTTCACTGGTTCAATCAGTTTCATAAATTTGTCTCGAATGTGTTCCAATCTAATATCCATATCCTTCAAACAGATAATGGAAGGGAATACCTTTCGGGCGAATTTAGCCAATACCTACGGGACCATGTGATACACCGTCAAACCTCTTGTGTTAATACACCTAAACAAAATGGGGTAGCAGAGCGGAAAAACTGTCACTTTTGAGAAGTGGCAAGGTCCTTGATGCTCACAAGTTCACTTCCTAATTCCTATTGGGGAGAAACAATTCTAACATCGACCTATCTGATAAATCGTCTACCCTCAAAAACACTTAACCTTAAAACACCTATAAGCATCCTTGCCTCTTGTTTTCCTTACCTCAACTTCTTTGGCTCCCTATCACCAAAAGTGTTTGGTTGTTCCGTCTTTGTCACAATAAGCAAACTTGACCCTAAGGCCTTCAAATGCGTATTCGTAGGATACTTACCAACCCAGAAAGGATATAAGTGTTACTCTCCTTCCCTCAAGAAGTTCTTCGTTTCTTTGGATGTAACCTTATTTGAAACCACATTTTTTTACTCTTCGACTCATATCCAGGGGGAAAGAGTGAAGACGAAAGTGAGTGGGATCCTACAGTGTCTCTCCCTATATCCGAGGATGCGAGCAACCTCATAAATCTAGCCCCCGTACTTGCTCCTCATACTATCCTGTTCATGGACACCTGCTGGAAGCCGTTTACAAATACACCCGTAGACCAAAGCACTCTCAGCAGCATCAATCATTGAACCCAGAGATGGAACCTGATCTGATCAATGATTTGGATCTTCCAATTGCAACGTAAGATCTTGTACGATGCTTCCTATTGCCAACTTTCTAAATTGTACAAAGTTGTCTCCCAGTTTTCCGACCTTCACAGAAAAAATTGACAATGAAAAAATTCCGAAAGACATTCATGAGGCTCTAAAGGATCCAAAATGGGAGGAAGCTGTACAGGAGGAAATGAAGGCACTGCATGAGAATAAAACGCCGGATATAGTGGAGTTACCTAAGGAGGAAAAGGTGGTTAGAAGTAAATGGGTTTTCACATTGAAGTATAGGGCTGATGGAGAGGTTAATAGATATAAATCACGACTAGTTACCCAAGGATTTACTCAGACATATGGAATTGATTATGATGAAACATTTACTCCTGTGGCAACGTTCAATTCAATATGTGTCCTATTGTCTATTGCTGCAAATTTGGATTGGGAACTTCATCAACTTGACGCCAAGAATGCGTTCTTTAATGGTACCTTGGAAGAGGAAGTTTATATGAAGGTTCCACCCGACTTTCAATTTGAAACTGAGAACGGAAAATTATGCAAGCTCAGGAAATCATTATATGGATTGAAACAATCACCAAGAGCTTGGTTCACCAGATTTAGCTCCAATATCACACGGTTGGGATACATACAAGGAAAGGCTGATCATACACTGTTTATTAAAGAAGGAGAAGGCGGACGTAAGGCAATCCTCATTGTGTATGTTGATGATATCCTTGTAACAGGTGATGATAGTTTAGAGGTTCGTAGACTCAAGGAAAAGCTGAGGGAGGAATTTGAAGTTAAGGGCTTAGGAACCTTGCATGGAAATATCTAGAAGCAAGGAAGGAATCTTCATTTCTCAAAGGAAATATACTCTGGATTTGTTAAAAAAACCGGAAATCTGGGCAAGAAACCAATCGGAACTCCTTTGGAGAGAAGTTGGAAGAGCAGAATCAAAGAGAATGATCCTCCTACAGACATTGGAAGATACCAACGCCTGGTTGGTAAATTGATATATTTGTCACTCACACGGCCTGACATAGCATATGCTGTAAGCGTTGTGAGAGTATATGCATTCTCCCACACAACGACACTTGGAAGCAGTAAATCATATACTGAAATACCTCAAAGGAACTCCTGGAAGAGGACTCATGTTCAGCAAGGGAAATGACCGAAGCATAGAGGGTTATGTTGATGCAGATTGGGCTGGAAGTGATGATTGCAAGTCTACTTCTGGTTTTTTGTTCGAAGCTGTGAGGGAACTTAGTCACTTCGAGAAGCAAGAAACAAACTGTGGTAGCCAGGAGCAGTGCAAAGGCTGAATTTCGAGCCATTGCCCAAGGAAGGTGTGAAATTATTTGCCTAGAAAGGTTAATGCAAGACCTAAAAGTCACTATCAACACACGTATCAAGTTATACAGTGATAGTAAATCTGCCATAAGTATTGTGAATAATCTAGTTCAGCATGACCGAATGAAACATGTGATGATTGATCAACGCTTTATCAAAAATGAAATGGAAGAGGGAGGTATTAAGTTATGCTACATCTCTTCTCAAGATCAAGAAGTTGGCATTCTTACTAAGAGCCTTACAAATCCGTGTCATGAGAATCTTCTAAACAAGCTTGGAATGAGAAATATCTATTCCTAAGCTTGAGGGGAAATGTTGAAGATTGTTAAATATCTTAGAGATATTGTATGAGATATTGTATTTAAGAGTTTCCTTATTATTGATTGGAAAGATTATTAGAATCATTAGTGATTTTATTTCCTTGTGTAGGTAACTTGTATAGGGTAGAAAGGTGTACCTATTACTCCATGAATAATATCCAAGATTCATGCAATTTGTCTTGTTTCAATAATTTTTAAATAGTTAGATTATTTAATTTGATGACCTTGCATGACACACCGTTATTTTTTAATTGACCACTAAAAATTTAAAAAATAAACTTTAGTTAGTTGGTTCAAACCATATCCGAATTGTAACTGAAACCTTCAGGAATCGGGACCGAACTATGTTCACGCTTGGTTCCAGTGTTAACATGTAATGCAAGGGTCCTGGACCGAAGGGAGACTTGGCCTACAAGAGATGAGATCTTGGATGAGATCTTAGAGAATTATCTTTGCTGAAGATGAAAGAACTTTTAAGTTAATTTCTTTTGATAACATGGTGGCTACCTTCGTTACATAGCTCTCTTTCTATCATTTTTCCCATAACGCGATCTTGCAATCATAACAAATGGCATCAGAGACAAACGTTATGGCAAATCAACAATCCCTTCTACTTCAACTCGCCGAATTCATCGCATTATACAAGGCCATCACGTATACTCTCACATCACGACTCGACGCACTATGCATACACATCACATCCCTTCAATCTGATTACCATAAAACGTCCAACGCTCAAACCGAAGCCACAGAGGCTCGTGTGCATACCGTACGCACCAATAACGACAACCGAGATTCAAACTAGCAATTCTCCAATGCGCACTTTGTCCAGATCATGCTGACCCACAAGGGCGATGCAGTGCAGGTTGCTCGAGGAGCCGTCGCAGAACCGTCGCGTGTATATACCCAGAAATGCGCGAACAATGCGCGGCACACAATCACGCACTTTTCCGGCGAGGAAACCAAATCGCAACAAGGGCAGAATCTACCTCTTTTCGCTGTTGCTGCTCTTCCTTACAATGAATTTAAAGATCAATATCGCATGTCTTCGGTATTTAGACTTCTCGAAAGGCAGCATAAATTCTTAATCCAAGTGGTGTTTGTGGACAAACACCATTTCGATGAGAGGTGTGATGTAACGTGCAATAGTCTTGGACCGAAGAGAGACTTGGCCTACAAGAGATGATATATTGGATGAGATCTTAGAGAATTATCTTTGTTGTTTTTATTAATTATTAGGATTTGGTATTTGATTATAATTGGTGTTTTTATATTTTGATTAAGATAGGATCTTTATTTGATGTTTATCTAGGATTGATTTCTTAATATTTGGTTTATCTTCGAGATTGGATTATCAAGATTTTTGTTGGACTCTATTATCATAAATAGAGTGATTTTGATTAATAAAAGAAGAAAGAAAGAAGTTTTAAGTTAATTTCTTTTGATAACAAGGTGGTTACCTTCGTTACATAGCTCTCTTTCTATCAATTTTCCCATAATGCGATCTTGCAATCATAACATAACATCTATTAGGACTGAACCATTGACTCCAGAACTATAAATATCAGTTTTGGAGTAATGACCTAGCGTACAACTGCTAACTTTACAAGAACAGTTCTTATTTCTGATGATATTTATTTTGATGATTTTTCTCCTCAGTTCTCCTATTAGTTGGGCAATAATGATCAAATGCCTATGATTTCTATTACATGTACACCTTTTTTGGAAAATTTTGTCACCCTATAATTTTGTGTTAGGTGTTCATGTTTTTACCTGAGAATATCTTGCAAAACATCTCATTTCTGTACAGCTACAGATATGACTTCATGAGAGCATCTTTGGACTTGTTCCTTTCTGACTTATGGTTGTTTGCTTTAGTAGATTATATTGGCTTGCCAAGAACATGAGTTCACTAGTGCAGGATACATTTACTCATGTCTACTAGGAAAACAAATTGATACATGTTTATTATGGGCTGGTGGCAGTTTTTCTTTCACATTTAATGAAAGCAAATAATAGTTGTTGTCTATACAGCTTAGAGTTGAAACTTTTGACTGTTTGCTGAGGGTATTTGTTTCCCTTTTTTTGTAGAGTGACATTTTTAGAATCTCTATGCTCCTAATTGACACAGTTTTCTTACTCGGTCAACTTAATATATTGTTTGTTGGAAAACATTGAAACATAATCGGCAAAAAGCATTTCTTTTGCTCTCTTGCAAAGTGTGAGTATGCGAGATTGCGTCTTCCTGGTACTTATTTTGGAGACCCCTTGTTCTCTTTCGTTGGAGCCAGAGGTTTTCAATTACAGGACATTGCTAATTCTCTTTGTTTTTAAATATTTTTGGCATTTATAAACGTTGAGAGATTTATGCCTTCAAAATTTTCATTGTCATTTTACCAGAGTCTTTTGTGACCCGAATTAGTATTGTGAACACTAGCAATGATCCTGATCTTTGAAGACCAGAGAGCCTACATTTTTAATAGGCAAACACCTTTCAAGGCTAAATTTTGATTTGCAGCTTCTGCTTTTCTTAAGCACTAAATATATATTTTGGTATGCGAAGTTGATATACATTTTACTGTCTGATTTGGCATTTGTATGAATTAAATGTCTCCAGACGAATGTGTAGGAAGGGTAGTATTACAACTCAGGCATCTGAACCTTTGAAGAAGAACTTATTTTTGCAAAGTTTATACTTGGAAGAGACTGATGAGAACATGGGTACCTCTAGAGGTTATGATGGAAGGAACAGCGATTCTCAGACTGAATATCAAGATAAAGACATTGTTGAATGCCTGGAAGATGGAGTTCAGTACTGGACAGATTTCTCAAAAGTTCATTATCATCCTCAGAGTCTGTATGAGTTAAATGGCTTGTGGATGGACCCTAAAGATTTTAACAATTATGGAATTGGAAGAGATGCTTTTGCAGGGGGCCTATCTGGAGAAGAAATTATTGAGAGGCTTCGTTTTTTTGTTGAAGAGTGTGACCTTATTCAGGTACTTTTTGTGGGGCTCGTTCCTCACCATGTTAAATGTGTGATTCAATCATTTCAAAATCAAATTTTAAAAAATAAACTTCATTTATTCATTTGGCCCATCGACGGTGGACGGTGGAGTATGCTTTTCATCTTATTCCCTTTATCATGCAAGAAATTTTGCTTGTTCTTCGCGGACAATTGCTGCATTATTCATGCATTTTTTCTCGATCTGGATTTGTTCCCCCTCCCTAATTTTGTATTATGATGGTGAACGGTTAAATCTCTCTTTTTTTTTCTTTTGGGCAGGGATTTCAGTTTATTGTTGATGATTCTGGAGGATTCTCTGGTGTAGCTGGGGAGTTTTTAGAAAATATTGCAGATGAGTACACAAGTGTTCCAGTTCTACTCTACTGTGTCCGTAGTCCTAACTCCTATCCCAATTCCAAAAGCCAAAAACAGACAATATCCAGTAAACTCCATGATGCAGTTTCATTTGCCAGACTATCTTCTTTCTGTAAATTGATTGTCCCAGTTGGTTTACCGTCCCTGAGTACAAGTAAGCATGAAAATTAAATGCTGAGTCTCATCTTTTTTTTTTTTCCTGATCAATCTTTTAGAGCTGATTAAAAAATTGATCCAGGAGAAGGTAAAGCCGTGCTACATGGGTCCACCTGACGGTTTATCATTACAAGCTCTTGTCCCAAACCAGTTGTGTGGGCTACATGGATTTCTCTTTTCCATTGTAGTCAGTGTGATACAGATTTTCAAACCATCTAAGTGATGCTTAATAAATTAGTTGAAAATTAATTTTTTGACCTCCTTTCTGTTTGAGTCTCTTTATTCCTCACAACTCTCAATATTGAGTGTGTCTACACCATTTTAAATATATAGTCTTTTACTAATCTTCAATTATATGATACTTTTAATTTGATCCATTCTTGGGCAACTACTTATCCACCTTGAATTCCGCACCTCCCACATGATCTTGTCAAACTTTTAGCCTCTAAATAAGGAACAATGATACAAAACACTTTTTTGAAATAGTTCACTTTGGATAAACTTGTGTCATTCTAATGAGTTAAACGTGATAGTTTCATTATATTAATTTCTCGATTATGCTGTTCGTTGTCCTTCTACTTATTGCTTGAAAAGTTACAATGTCCTTGTTGAGAAATGATGCCAAAATTTTGAGATGCTTGTAAGATTCTTTTTCTAATATTTTGTAATCTCTTCAATTAAATGATAATAGTTATCACAAACATTATCTTTTGATTATGTTATTATATAGCTACCTAGGTGTGTTGGCATGACTAACATCGGCACACATGGAAATTTCAAATTTTCTGCACTTGGTAAATAAAGAGAATGTGATGAATTTTTACTGTACTTGAGAAAATACATTCAATATGAATACAAACATGGCTGAGCTGACATGTTGTCTGTAATGAAATCGTTGTAAAATTGTATGATCTTGGCGGGTTTTTGATAGTATCACACAGTGGATTGATTAAAGAGGCAAGACAAAATAATAAATCAGAGAATCTATGAAAAAAATCGGCATCTTCTTGCAAACAATTCCCGTATATCACTGTTTAGTTTTTGCCATTTCAATGTTTTGACCAAATTTCTTACCCTTGTTTTCATGCAGTTTACATTAATTTCTGGACTGATGTATCATGATTTCCCTGTTCCTTATTTGAAGAAGCTATTTTATTTAAACGTGGATCTACAATTTATAATTTAAAGAAATTGCTTCCTTTTTTTCAATTTGCAGCAACTTGTGTAAGAAATAAGCTTTTGTGGCTAATAGCATATGCTTTCACTGTATATCACAACATTTTGCTCGCAATCATTTTACTTTCATGAAGGTAGACTGTCCAAGTATCTATGTGTAAAAGATCAAGAGCCTTACCACACCAGTGCAGTTTATGCATCTGCGATACACTCCATTAGTCTCCCCTTCAGAATGCAATCACTTGGCCCTAGTACACAATTGAGGGACACATGTGGTGCAGTGGATATTAATGAACTCGTGCAAATGATAGGGGGCCAATCTAGGCAGAATATGGTTACTATTCTCGATGTTGCTATGCCAGTTCCAGGTCTCACTGGTACTATGTTCTGTCCTTGTTCTTCTCTCCTCTCCCTTAGAAATCATTTTTTCTCTCTAAAGTATCAAATTCATGTAAACCAGGTAACCAAATCCCACGTTATTTATTGGAGAATTTCTTTCCGCTGACCCCAGAATTAGCAGAAGTTGAAGATATGCTTGCTGTGGAATCCATCACTGTTCATGGAGTTTTTGGGACAGGTAGCAATAATAGATTATTTGCATTTTCCTGGTATTACGAATTTTGGTATATTTTTCCGGAATCCATGGTTTATTTTTCTATTCATCAACATGGTGGCTTTCTTGCCTTGTTGATTGTGATTTATTTGCTAAGGAAATAAATCACTCATCGGTTTTATTTGCTAAGGTTTTCTTTAGCTCCAGACAAGTTTCTAAATGAATTTACTAAAGAACAGAAAAGGTGGGAATGCTGTTGAAGTATTGTGGCGACCTCAATTTTTAGCTATGGATTTTCAAGTTATAACACGAGCCATTCTGTTTAAAACTGACTGCAAAGTGCAATTTGACTCCTGCGACATGAAATCTGTGGATGGTAAAAGACCAAACCCTAGAATCTCTATCTAAGTAATCCAGATTATGAGTTAGTATAGCCGTAGCAAATTCTCGATACGCTTTCATATTTTTCCTCGCTGATCTGGTCCATTTTTTAGCAGAATTATTTAGCTACTAGGTCTTCGACAGGTCACACGAGGTGGTTGTCTGATTCTATTGTTTATTTTGTTTTCAGGGTATCAAAGAGCCTCTGTTTCTGAAGTTAAAGATGCAGTACAGGCTGCTTACTTAAATTCAGTAGGGAGACCAAAATTATCTCATCTGGCTGTAGCACAATGCCCTCTTCCAATACCTTTGCCTTTTCCTTCACTTTTCAGTAACCTTGTTGGTCAACATGGCGAGATTTTGGATGGTCCGGTTTCAGGTTCTGCAACAACCAGAGGATCGCTTGAAGTTCACTCCATCCCCATGGCAGCAAGATTGCGTTCCAGCAGTGCTGTTTTGCCATTTTTGGAGCATAGACTGGGAAACCTTCGTAGGCTTGGGATTGCACGAGGAGCACTAGGTACGGAACTGCTTAGACGTTGGGGTTTCGACAAAGATGATCTTGATGACATGGGAGAAATGCTGTCTAAAATGGTTTCAACGCTAAATCCTAGTTTCTGAAGAATCTTCAGATTCTGAGTAGTGCTGTACCTCTTAGGACATGAACTGTTTTATCCAATGTAGTAATCTGGCATTCTTGTTGACCTATTTCCTTGTTTGTTTGCAGAAATTCTAGACTAGTTTTTCCAATGATGATTCTTGTTTCTCTGTCTAGTAGACATGATTCATCCTGCAACCTTGCCTTTCATCCCACATTTCTATGTGGGTTTGAGGCCCTTTCTCTAATGCCAGTATGGTTGTGTTCTCGATTACTTATGTCTGGTGCAAGTAATCGAAACGATTTGAATAGAGTCATATTTTTTTACTAAACCTGATGTTAGAAAATGAATTATTTTATGCAAATTCGAGTTTGATCGTTTTAAACAAATCTCGAAAACCCACTCAACTTTAAATACTTTTCGCAAGTAAATTAAACATATATTAAAACTTGAGAGCAAAACTAACAGTTATTAAATATACAATTAAAATTGATCTAATCATAAAATTACCCTTCATTACAACCATCAAACAAGAATTGAAAAAAAACACCGTACACATTTGAAACACTGCTGAGTTGACTGACCAGCATCAGGAAGCTTACAAATACTGCCGCGCCGTATTTCTGACGGGCTCAAATCTTCACTGATTGCTGTTTCTAAATATGAAATTAACGTTCTACCTTTTGTTTGCATTTGCAGAAGAGAATAAAGAGATCAAGAATTAAGACATGGTTACACACTATTTTACATGATGACTTCCCCAAGAAATTTATGTCCACATACAGCTGTACAAATAATGTTCCCATTTTTTAGCAGCTGCACTACGTTTAACCAGTATCCGCCACTTGACGACTGTCAAAATCTTGCACCAGCTCGTTTTGGGGTTCCCGTTCCTGGCGACAAGGATTTGAGAATTAGAAGAAATTATTTGGTGATTGTAGGAATCAAGAAGCAATCCGTCCTCATGCCATGCTGATAAGTCAACCTGATAATTATTATCAATCGGTAGATCATTAGTTGAAAGTTGCGGCTCCATGTAGTTTCCCGGGGTGTAGAATCCCCCAATAAAATCACTCGTTGTGGGGTTCACTTGCATTTGATGCAAACTCTCAACAAAAGGATCCTCAAACGAACTATAGTCTTGTTCTGCTTCACAGTTAAATGGAGGAGATATTGTTGGATGATCAGGATTTATGGACATTGGTAGTTGCACTGTGAGAATAATATTTTCACATTTATATCCGGAAAAACATTAGATGCTTGAAAAACATTACGTAGAACGGTAGAAGGGAAGAAACATGAGTTTGATAGTTCCTTACCCAATTCAGCTTGGAAGTTTCTGTCCTGACAATCTAAGCTAGGATTGTTCAAATCCCCAGCTCCCGAACTAGTCAACAGCATTGGGTAGCCAACTAGAGATGGATCATCTACTTGAATCCACTCCTTTGAACTTTTGTAAGCGTGCTGCTTCAGATCTTCCACCACCCTCTAGTCAAAAGAATAGAAAATCAGATCAGTTTCATGCCAAGATGAAACGACGAATTTTTGTTACTTTCCCTTAAATGACAGAAAGAAAGCAGCACACCCAGAAAAAGAAAATAGTTAAAAAAATTTAAAAAAATGAGGATAAAGAAAATACCAACCATTTGACGTGCATTGTGAAAATCCAAAGAATGGAAAGTTTGTCCATCAGAACTCACACCAACAGCCCTGTAGATGGAGTCAAACAACAGGCCAGCACCATACACAGTCCTGTACATATATAGCTTGTCGTCTAATCTACATGTTGTCGCATGCCGAATGATTGTCTCCCAGGTCTTGTTTGAAATGTTACCAAGTACCTACATAATGAATTCAGGATTAAAACAGTTCGGTAAATGTCAACACACGAGTTTATTCACCAGAGCAATCCAATGTCTCACTGAATATCAAGAATGAGTATCTTACAGCGCGTAATGAGGGCATGTCCATGACGTACAGTCTCAAGAAATCTTTAACTGACGACAAACCAAATTGAGCCAGACTGTTGTGGGACACGCCATCTTTAGCTATCTTCTCCAACCGCCATAATTCATCGTCCAAGGATGGGGGGTAGTGCTTCTGGTATGCTGAAAGACATATAATCATCATTAAGGTTCTATTACCATGTGCTTACGATTCTCCTAAAAAGAAACATCTTGGCTTTATCAATCAATATTTTGTTTTTGTCCATTACATTCTACAGAACTAAATTCATGTTAAATTTCAAAATTCTACCTTAAAGCAGTTTCCATACCATTCACTATTCTAGAAGCATGACAATGGTGTTCAAGTACAGCCACATATAGAATTATACAAGCGTGAGAGTTGCCGAGTAGCTTTACACAAATTGACAACAAATTGATCAGTTGCGGCCGTGGTTCGCAAACGGCAGTAGCCACGGTAAAGTTTGCTAAAATAGATGTGTAGCTACAGCGGCTTTCACGGCCGTCGAGTAAAGAAATGGCAATTTCCCGGCCTGGAACGGCGAATTTGTGGAAACATTTGTAATTTTTTTCAAATTTATTCAAATTATCTAATTCTTTCTAATTTTAAATTAAAAAAACTGGGCCATAATAATCGTGACCGTTGGGTGAAATGGAAATGGAAACGGCAGCCTCCGGCAACGACCGGTGTGGGCTAACTATGGTTGAGGCAGAGAAAAAGGTAAAGGTGTTAGACAAGAGATACTTACACTCTCCGCGATGATCTTTAACTTTGAAGGCATTGGTCATTCCTTCTCTAACCCTAATTTCAGGGGAACTGGCATGAACAGTTGCACCCAAACGAAATTTCCCACTTCTGATCCACCTTGAATTATCAGTGAAGCTGATATCACCAACATAACCGACTCCATCCTTCAAGGTAACCACCAAATCCCCAGTCACCAATGGCCTCTTCCCTACCCTGCTCTTAAGAATTTTCCGATCAAAATCCTTCTTTTCCCAATCTTCGCGGTCATCAGGACCAAAATCACTATCGAGGACGACGATATTCACTTTGATGGAAGATAGAGGACCAGATTTTACTACTGATTTGGAGCAAGAATCATACAACACAATCTTGATCGGGCCGCTGTCCTGGGATACAACCCTACTGTTGGTGAACAAGGTGTGGGGCAGATTGCTGTGAAACTGAAGCTTGTAAGCTCTTGATTCGGAGCACTGGATTTCATTGCCAGAGGATCTGCAACAAAATTCCAATAATATACAGTGAATAATTCAAAGTGCACATATTAAAAAAAATCAAATAAAATTTACTCACAATCACATTTATTTTACCTAATAAAATATTAAAAATTAAATAAAATGTACTCGTCATTCACATTTATTTTAACTAATAACATATTGAATTTTTTATATTTAAAAAGAGCTTGTGCCAGTTTATCTCGTGTAGTATCAATAATATATACTTTACGTTTTATGATTTATAAAAAGATGTTTTCAAATCACATGAGTTTACAATTAGCTATTATCCGTAATTTACAAAAATAGCATATACGAAATGAGTGTTTTGGACGTATTCACAAACTAAAGGGTAAACTGTCTATCTTCACAAATCATGGATGGATAAATTGAATATTTTCAAATCAAATGGGTTGACCACAGTGATGTCAATAACCATATCGGAAAATATTAATCGATACCCCATTTGAATTCTATTTATGGTGGTGTTATCTCATATTTTCCGTTGTAAACTTGTTCAAATTATATTACTAATTATTAAAAATTTAAATTTCATATAAATATCCGAAATATCATTTAAAAGCCCATTTTAATAAATTTTATATTCGAAAAACACATTAAACAATAGTTTTATTGTAGAATGAGTTTTTACGTGATACTTTTTATTTCGTAAATTTTTTAAATATGAAATATTCTATAAATGTTTTTTCTATTTTCTTAATATAAAAAATGTATATGAAAATATAAATAACGAAATTTGTATTGCATGACTTGAAGATTAAAGCATAAAAACTGAAAACCCACCTCAAATATGGGCGGATTGCCTGGTCCACTGCCTCTTGCACCTATCAACATGAATATATTTTTTAAGTTGGATAAATTACAAAACTAGTGTAATAAATTAGGATATTTGCAATAATAATCTCATATTTTAAGGGCTAAACAAATATAGTCATATTGTTTTAACAAAAGTAATCACACGTTAAAAGATCAGACGAGCATTTATCACGGGAACATGTGCAACCATGATAAGCTTTGTTATTTATTTAATGGATATGTATCATATCGTGCACATGCCCGTTCTATTTCTATGTTTACCAAAAAAACATGATTTGTGACTATTTTTGTTTAAAAATAATTTTTTGTGATACTGTATTTGTTATAAAATTTATGTGAGACTATTTTATTAAAAATTAATAATTTTTTTAAGACTATATTTGTTTAATCCTACAACTTAGGAACTAATATTATAAATGCACATATTTTATGGGAAAATTTTATAATTTCCTCTTACAACTTTATTACATTTATAAAATTTCATATTTGCACTTTTAAAACCTATATTTTTCGGTTTATTTTAAAAAGTTAAATAAGTCTGGTCATCTAGACCCGGTTCATGTATTCGGACAAAAGAATTTAAACCGATCTAACTGCAAAATTCGTATCAGAAGCATATCAAAGCAGCAACAGCATACCCATTTTCTAAGGATGGGTTCCAAGCTAGGCACAAAATCTTGCAAACCACGTGTACTATTTGCCCCTTTGAATATGCTGCCAAATTAAAGAAACTCAGCAAAGTTACATAATATGGATGTTATCAAATTGATTTTTTCTCTTATTCGGCCTTGGTCATAGGAATCACACATGATGTTAAGAAAGAGAAAAAATACAATTTTGGTTGACGTACCATTTTCATCAACTATAACTTTTAATAAAAACGATAAAAAGCTTCATCCAATAATAAGAGATGCTTTGGAATGCTTTTGAAAAGTGTTTAGTTGCTTTTCAGATAAAAAACAGATTTTTGGTATTTGATTTCATTGTTTCTGCTATTGATTCTCTAAAAAAAATAAACAAGTAAAAACAAAAAGAATAAAATTGGATTAGAGTTTTCAAATCCAATGATTGCTACTCATCAGGTTCTTGATGTAGAAACCAACAACTCATATACTATGTATACTAGCGGTCGACGCACACGCGTTGCTTGTGTAATGAAATTTTAAAATTTTTATATATATACAAAAAATTTATATTTGAAATATATGATTTAAATATGATATTTTTGGGGAAGAGAAAAAACTGTCGCACATATTTTCGGAAGGAAAAAAACTGGTGAAAATTGGGAACTAAGTTGGGAAGTGAATATGTGATCTTCCGACATTATCAATTTTATCTCATTGTCTCATGGCTATCACTATAACAAATAGAGGGTATTTTTGAAATTTCACAATGGTCATACCAAAGTGGTTACTTTAAGGTGCTCACACATTATAATATAGTATAGACATCTATAAATAATTCAATCTAAAAAGGTTCATAACATACTATTCGATCTTTTCAATTATTCGAAAATTTCTAAATCGAAAACAAAACATAGTATAAAATCGATATTTAATACCTCGAATTGACCCGACTCGAACCCAAGTGGTGGCCTTTATATTCACGGATGGGTAGCTGAGAATCTTCCTCATCCCTATCAATAAGTTTCCTCTTCAGCATCATTAAAGAGCCTATATTCATAAACTTGAAACCTCAACGTAGTTCAATGTTGTAAATAAGGGAAGGTTTGATTGAATGCCAACTGTCAATCCTTATATAGGGATTTAACCAATGAGCAGCGGTTGACTTGGGAACTGCCTAGGAAGCTTCATTCTACTTACAAAACAAAGACGTTTGAATATTACAAGTCAACCATATATATGTTTATTTTTTAAAAAATACTTTATTTTAAAAAAAATTGTATAATTTATTAATTAATATGACTACTTAAACTAATATTAATTAGATTCGTAATAAAAATATGCTATTTTAAAATATATAATTTATTTAATAACACGAAACTAACAAGAAAACTCTTAACTAACTTTCAGTTGCATTTAATGTTATTATTATTATAATCATTACCCACAAGCAGTGTGTGTTTGTGTGTGCTAGTGTGGGATTGTAGCAAAACGCGGAGTTAGCTCTTGTATTGACTAGGAAATATGCCACATAAGTATATGTCAGCATAATGTAAGATGATTTGATGATGTCATATGATATGATTTTTTGTTAAATTTTTTTACAAAAACCCGAAAATACATTCTCCAACATTATTGAAACCCTTTTTTTTATTGTTACAAATGTTTATTGATCGTCTCCAATTTTTATGATCATTGGTTTCATATTTTTTCTCCCTCTTAACTACTATCGCTCTTCTTCAAAAATACCAACGAAAATTTTATACCCTACACCATCACGTTTGTTTTATCTCCACTATTTTTCACGTTTGTTTCATCTCCACTATTTTAAATTTCAAATCTAGAACAAGATTTCTTCTAGGTTATGATGAGCCGAATGATATCAAATTTGATACAATCCGACCAGGGGAAGACAATAGCATGTGCAAGAGTGGACTCTAGCTCATCAGACTCTTGCTAGTTCAGGCCGGTACCCAATGGTAAAACTTTATTCATCCTAGTCCAGGAAAAAAACTTGTAATCATTTAAGTCAACGTTATGTTAAAATGACAAAAGTGCCCTAAATAAGAAAATGCGGCATTCACAAAAAATTTCAATCTCTTACTTTCAGCACTTCGTTCGATCTCTTTCTTTCACCACTGCGATTCAAATTTCATCGTAAATCTCTCTCGCCAGTTACGGTTTCTTGTAGCTGGTTTTTCTCTTCATATCTTCGATTTTTCGTTTCATCACTTCGTTCCAGATTTTTTTTTTCAATTCTGGAATATATATATACATACTGTTTGCTGCCTTTTGAGGTTTTTTAGTTATCATGCATTGGTGTCCGTGCTTCGTTGCTCATTTTCAGAATTTACAGTCTGAAACTTGCAACGAAGAAGATGATCTAGAGAAAAATTAAATGGTGAACGAAAATTATAAAAATAACTTGTGCACGAAAATTATAAAAAATAACTGGTGCACGAAAATTATTAACTGTAACTGGTGCACGAAAGATTGAAAATCAGTAACTGATGCACGAAAAATGAAAATCAGAAACTGATGCACGAAAATTAAAATCAGCTATTTATGCACGAAAATTGAAAATCAGTAATAAATGCACGAAAATTAAAATTTGTCACTGATGCGCGAAACATAGAAAAAGTATGTGATGCACGAACCATAATCGCAAGTGGGTGATGCACAAACCATACAATTAAGTAAGGGATGCACAAACCATTTAATTTTGTGCAACAATTATTATATTTCGGCACCAGTTTATTTTTTGTAAATTTTGTGCATCAATTAATTAACACAAAGTTCGTGCGCCAGTGTTGTATTTTCGTGCATCAATGTTATATTTTTTTACACCAATGTTATATTTTCGTGCACCAGTTACTTTTTATAATTTTCGTGCACCGGTTATTTTTTATCATTTTCGTGCACCAATGTTATATTTCGGTGCACCAGTTACTTTGTATAATTTTCGTGCACCAGTTAATTTTTTATCATTTTCGTACACCAAGGTTATATTTTCGTGCATCAGTTACTTTTTATAATTTTCGTGCATCAATTACTTTTTATGATTTTCGTGCACCAATGTTATATTTTCGTGCACCAGTTACTTTTTATAATTTTCGTGCCACCAATTACTTTTTGTTTGGGTCATCTTCTTCGTTGCAATATCTTACTGTCATGCTGTAAATTTTGGAAATGAGCAAACAAGCTCGGACACCAATGCATACCTTACTTCTTCATCCATATGCATCAGTCAAAGCTATGAGATATTTTTTTTAAAAGAAAAAAAAAATACCAACAGACTTTCGCTATCTAAAATTCAGCATCAGTATTCAAATTTATAATCACATATACACACATACAATGGAATGTGCAGAGCAGATCCGGAAATTATATGTCCAGAGTAGTCTGATGTCTTCTTCAATTCAAAAAGATTCCAAACTCTACGAACAATTTAGATGATTCGATTCAAACATATTTCATGTGGATATCATTTTAGCAAATAATTTTTAGGTCGGGGCGACGAGATGAGACGACAAGATGATGAATTTAACTACAAATTCTTTTACAACTTGTGTGTATGAATTTTTTGTTGTTATTTTACATATG
The DNA here is from genome assembly GCA_907163345.1 of Haberlea rhodopensis. Lineage (NCBI taxonomy): Eukaryota > Viridiplantae > Streptophyta > Magnoliopsida > Lamiales > Gesneriaceae > Haberlea > Haberlea rhodopensis. The sequence goes on along the minus strand of CAJQUN010000003.1, from coordinate 29,178,558 downwards.
CAATTTATAACAAAATTTAGTCCACCAGATTAAAAAAATTATGATTACGCTCTTATATCCGAATATGTCTTATAGATCAAATTCTCATGTGACCTTAGCCCGAATATGTCTTATAGATCAAATTCTCATGTGACCTGATTTGAGGGGACTTAATTTAGCAATGTCGGCCCTTGCTCTATATTGATAATCTCTGTGTACTTATGTCATGGTGTTTTTTTCCATTTAGACCTCTTTGTTTGCATACTGCTAAGCGTGTTCTGTTATGTGGTTGTGAGTGTCAGACATATCTATTATATCTATGCTTTCATTAATATAATCTATCTTTTATGCTTAAAAAAACAGTATGGACAAGAGAAAAATGGGACAACACAAGAACTTTCCATATCATTTGGATCTTCAAATGAAGCTCCAATTGGCTATTTACATAATGAAAAATATGATAGACTTACACAGTAATCCCCGTCAAAAATTATCATTTTCCTTCACTTTCAAATATTTTCAGACTACCTATTATTTCTCATCATCGGCACTTTTAATTATTAAAAAATAAAAAATAAAAGATGTGACGAATTAATTCAATATTTAATAGTTATAAAATAATTAAAAGAATCGCGTGAGGGCATAACCGCGTGAAAGAGATCAAACATAAATTCAATGCTTTGTTTTGACCCACAACACGCGTTAATTTGACAACGTTGAAAGAGCTAGCGTATCTCCGACCCATTAATTCATTTTAATACATATTTTATATCAACATAACACAATTTCAGCACCCAACACAAAACTTATTTACAATACATCTACTTCAAACTATACTCTAAAAAGGATTCTCTAAAGTATTTCTTTTAATTTCATTTACAATAATTGTTTTATTGAATCAATTATCTATTTATAAATTTATTACTAATTTACATATTAAATTTGTGCTTAAATGATTTATTCAAATAAATAATTAAAAGTAATTTTAATAATTAATTCAATTCAATTTAATCAATTTAATTTAATATAATAATAAATCTTCTTACTTTGTAATAATTAAATATTAAAGTGAACTAAATACTATACATAATATTACAAAATTGACATGAAATAGAAAATCAAAACACAGATATCACGTTCATTTAATTAACATTATTTCTTCAAATAATTAAAAAATATAATTATTAAAAATAAAATATTCAATTTTCATATTCATAAATTTATGAAATAATCTAAATAATTATTAATTATTCTAAATATATAACACATGTCCCCAAATTATAAACTACATTTTAATGCTTATAAACTTAAACTTAAAACACAAAACCAAAAAAAAAAAAAACATTTAAAAAAGACAATACTTGAGATGGCCTCACACACCTTTTTTCCCGAAATTTAGACATTAATTATTTTATGTTATTTTTTTATTTGTTTTATTATCGTAATGGATAACTTCAAATAGTAATAAAAATATTTTGGTAAATATCTTTTTAGAACATTCTAAAAATAATTATAGATGAAGATGGAATTCCAAAAAGTGGGGCATATAGCATTCTTATTTTCGGAATTAGAGCAGTACGGTTTGACATTTATCGCAAAAAAAAAACATATTTAAGTGAGAAAATAAACATTTTAAAGTAACAATTTTGATCTTTAATCTAACAAAACATCAGCAAAAATATTCTTTTTGTTAAATAACGGCAAATAAATATTAGGTCCATTTGGATGGAGGGATTTGAAGCCATAAATTTCAAATACATTTGATTGTTTAGATGAATTTATATTGCGTGGATTTCAAATTGATCCATTTCTTAATTTATGTGGATGTAATGATAATTATAATGGATTTGAAATACACGATTATCATTTCAAATCCATTTTTCAAATCTCTTCCCAAATCAAATCCCTTCAATCCAAAAACGTCCTTAGATATTTTTATTACACTATTTTCTTTCTAATTGATATGCCCTTTGATATACCAAGCACACACATTCTTTCTTACCCCTCCTCGCCGCCAACAACAGTACCGCTGCTACGTGCAATTGCCGTCGCCACTGCTATATCGTCTCCCCTCCTTTTCTTCGCTGCCATCATCTATGTACGTGAATGCATAATTTTTAATGTTTGTTCTTAGAAATTATTGAAGAAATATTGTACCGTTCGGAAGGGGTTATTTATGAATGGCCGAGTGTTGGTTTTACTGTGATTCAATGTTGCTTTGGGACAATTGGCAGAATAAATGCAGCTTTTTTTTGGGGTGTGCATTTAATCTTTCTAGTGGGGAACTATGCTAAGTCTTACTTTTGCCTTGTGCTCTGAAAAGTTTTATTTTCCTATCATACATTTAGATTCCTTTTTTGGTATTTGACCCGGGAAATATTTTTGTTGTAGCGAATTAAGGATGTATTTGTGTTGAAGGATTTGAAGCCATGAATTTCAAATCCTTGATTTTAAATCCATTTAATTGTTCGGAATTTATATTAACTGTATTTCAAATCCGCTTCTTTACTAATTTATGTAAATGTAGTAGTAATTGTGGTGGATATGAAATGCATCCAAGATACATGTCATTTCAAATCCATTCTCAAATTGAATCCCTCCATTCAAATGAAATTCATCATGTTGGATTAACAACTTTATACATGAAAATTATCATCTTAATCACATACTCTCATGCTAAATCATTAAGAAATATAGATGAATATGCGGAAGCGTACCTGAATCCTTAATAGTTGTATTTCTGCAGATCTGAGTACTATTGTCTTTCAGATCTTCACGATTAGCCTTGAGAGACCTTTAACTTTAATCTTCTCTCATCCTCTCTAACTGTTGACGGGATACAGATAGAATGATTCAATCATGTGACTTGTGGACCATGATCCCACATATATATATATATATATATATAAATATATATATATATATATAATGTTTCTATTTAAGCCCCCATCAACCAAATTGAAAAGCTCGCTGTCTCTACACATTAAAGGTTCATACCCCTAATAGATGCTTGTAGCCTAATTTTATTCTGATCACTTTATTTGGGCTAAATCATAAGATAACCTACACTACACATTTAATTATATATGTAGAACGCCCACATTAGAAATTATATTCCTAAATCTTCAACTTGGGCTACATATGTTACCTTGTAAAATTGTGTAAAACTTTATGAGTTCAAACTTTTGCTATTATTATTAAAAGCATCCCGAACAATCTCGTCCACCAGTTATACAAATATAGGATCAAAACGACATTCATTAAATTTATAGTAACTAGATCCATCAACAATCACGTATATCCATATAACCAAATGACATAGATTAAGTATGGACGTGTAGCATGAAAATTTCATGTAATGTAATCTTAACATGAATATTTCTAACTGGTCCTCCTATTGACTCAAAATAGTCATATAACAGAGTTTCAACCAAATGTTAAACCGCAAACCTAATGCTAAACCGCAATGACAATCATTACTATTTCAGAGTAATAAAAAATTAGTACTTAGTCTGTACATAAACTTTAATCATATAAAATGAGACAATACTAAAACTGAATACAAACTTCCATCATACAGACATATTATTTATATGAACAATACGCATGTGTGTCACATGCCCATAAAATACCTTGGGTGGCAAATCCTTGGCAAACAAATCCGTAATTATGGAGTTTGTGCTAACACGCTTAATTAACACATGATTACTCTAATTTTTTTCCTTCACAACTAGAAACTGCATGTCAATATGTTTTGACTTCGACAAGCTTTGGTTGTTCTCTGAATATAACTTAGTGGATATATTATCACAATTGCTTCTCAATGGTTTCTCAACCAGCGATCAAGCCCAGTAATAAAATTTCACAGCTTTATTCAGAGTTCGAATATCTTATGATCTCCAAATGTCAAATCTCATATATGTAAGCATAAAATCCTTAGTTCTCTTTACATACTGCATAACCCTCTTAGTGTTCCAAAATTGGGTTTCTTAAATATTTTCCAACATTTCAACAATGTATGCAATATCAGAACGCGTACAAACTTGCGCATACAATAGAGAAAACTGAATTTGTTACCTTACCAACAACCATATCTTCTGGTTCACAGCCACTCGTGTCATATCTACTTAGCACTTTATTGATACATGCATATATCGTTGCTAGTAGAATGAAAGCACCAGAATAACAAATTTGCTCCCACTGAACTTGATTATATGCACTGATCAACGTTGTTATCCCTAAACCGAATGGGATTATCACCTTATCAAATTTATGATACCATGTATGGGATACCAACATTAACCATAAATGGACTTTTTTAACTTGTATACAAGGTGCTTTGAATCTTTGGATTCAAGTCTCCGGTTGCACCATGTATATTGTTTCACTAATGTTACCATTAAGAAACACTGTATTTATGTCCATTTGATGCAACTCCAAATCAAAATAAGCTACAAGTGTCGTGACAGTTTTAAAAGAGTTTTTTATTCTTTAAAGAAACCGGCGAGGAATTTCTCTTTATAATCGTTGCCATCCTTTTGAGTGAAATCTTTAGCGATTTAGCGTGCTGTATACGTTTTCATCATTGCCTTTTGAAGCACTTTTGGTCATAAACACATGTTTACAACCAATTGGTTTCATACATATAGGCAACATGACTAGGTCCCAAATGTCATTGTCCTTTTACGATTTCATCTCAATCTTTATGACTTCAACCCACTTTTTAAACTTCGAACATTATTTGAGTTTACTAAATGATGTCAGGTTGTATTTCAGACCCATGTCAAACTCATGTTATTCGAGATACACAATATGATGATCCGAATTTGTGTTTCTCCTTTCTCTAATGAACTTTCTTAATGCCACTTTCACTGAAGGTTGTTGATATAATCGCTCGTCACGAGCATGTGGCAAATCAGGTGTGTCAACAAATTGTTGGTTCTTCGGATTTGCATCTAAACCAAAGTCAGGAATGGGTACCCGAATATGTTCAGTTGCAACAACAAAAATATTAATATATTCACCCTTAAAGTTTAATTCCCTATTCACTCACTCCTACTAAAGTCAACATTCTCGATGAACTTGGCATTACTTGTTTCGAAAAAGATCTAGTCGATGGATCATAAAACTTAAAAGCCCATCGAGTTTTCTAAGTATCCAGCTAAGAAACATATGACGATCCTTAAATCAATTTTGTTCCATTAGGCTTATAAGGCTAAGTTTACTAGGTAATATCAGACATGCAAGTACCCAATGCTAGGTTTTTTACTCGTCCACATCTCGTATATGATTTTAGTCACTGCTTTACTTAGAACTCAATTCAGGATATCAGCTGCAGGTTTAATATTTGTGACTTCTTAATAGTTAATTTGTTTCCAATGTCATAATTATCCGAACTCATAATTTTGTTGTCATTTGGGTCATTGGTGTCCGACTATAAAACTTACATTTAAGGAACTATTACCAGTCAGATTTGAATTTTGGAAAATCCTGAAAGTTCCATTACCAAATGAACAAAATAACATTGACTTGTTCAAGCACGAAACTTTAATCAAATTCCATCCAAATCACGGTCACAAAAGTGTTTTCCAAATCCAAATGAAAACCATATCATAAATAAAGCACCAATAACATTCAGGATAGCCTCATTATCGTTTCCTAAATAGATGTTTCTTTCACCATCAATTGACAACTAGCTGCTTAGACAACTTTGCATAGTGAACTAATGTGAGTTGTTTGAACCATATCTACCCACCAGGTTTACATGGCATTAAGGCTAAATTAACATTTAAACAAACAAAGTTAAGAAGAACACATTCCTCTATACGTTAATTGATGTATTTGGGACAATCCTTATTCACATGCCCATTAACCTTATTGCAAAAGAAACAAACTGTCAAAATCTTGTTTCTGCTGCTCCTTATGCTGTGAAGTCCAAAAGACTACAGTTTTTTTCATTTCCTTATTGATCATTTTCATTGTCCCGACGACGCCTTTATCCTGGTAGATAGATGTTAAGTGAGCACTTTCAATCATATCTTATTTCATTCTCTCCTCCTCCTAGGTGTATTGCGCAAACTCATTCAAATTAGGGTATTATAACTTTATTTTGAATGGAGTAAATTGCACAGACGAAGGGATCAAGACTAAATGCATGAGTATGCCTTTCGATAACTTTAGTCCGAATGCGTTAGTTGAGTCACAAGATTGAACATTTCCATAATGTACTCCTCACGTTCCATTTCCCCTTGTGCCGTATTGAGATAACTTAGTCAAAATAGTGCTTGTGTCAAACAAAACGATATGCTATTTCGGTAAGGAACTTTTTGACATAACTTTAATCAGAAATGCACCCCTTATGGTATCCGAAATCAAAGTGTTTAATAATCATCAGACTCATGCAATTTGATCACTCCCACATTTCAAAATACTCATTTGATAAGTAGAACATTCACTGGTCAATGGTGCGGGATGATCTTCCCTTAGAGCATAATCCAAAATCACATAACTCAATGTCAAAAACGCTATTACAATTTTTTGAACTTGTAACCTCAAGTATTGAAATGTTGTTAACACTGACATATATAAAAGATGTTGTATTGAAAAAATAATAAATACTTACATAAATCATAATCCATGTGTATATTTAAATAAATCATAAATTAATACACGTGTAAGTGTGGTCCCATAATAAGATACCTAGCACAACATTGATATTTAGCCTTTGGACATAATAACTTGTAAGTGATATTCATGGTGTAGTAATCAAATATTGATAATAAATTCCCGTCAAACAACAAGTCTTCATTTGGGACGACTTGCTGTTCACATGGAACCTTATAATTACCACGTATTTATTACCACAAGTGCATATGGAATTCGGCCAAATATTGATCTTCCTTTGGGCCGATTAATATTCGCATGAGTTACACACACACACTCATCTCAATTATAGTGTTTACAGTTTGGCCAAAAAATAATCTTCTTTTGGGACGATTATTTTTTCGCGTGGGACTACACTATAATACCAAATATTGTGTCTACAATCCGGCAAAAAATAACATTCCTTTGGGCCAATTGTTTTTTGCATATATTAAAGCACACTATAATACCAAATATCATGTACAATCTGGCTAAAAAATAACCTTCCTTTGGGATTACATATTTTACATAGATTTAAACAACTATAATGCCAAATATCGTGTTTAAACAACACAATTTATTTATATCTTAATAATATCCACATATCTCAAATAAACAAATTTGAATAACATAATTCAACAAGCGACAAAAGTTCAAATTTAATTTGAAATATACAATACTAATTCAACCCAAGAATTTTCACAGGCAGAAAACTATAATTTACTTTAATAGGGTCAAACATAAGGTATAGCTGAATCAACAATATAACTAAACTCCTTATGCAAGAGATAAATTTCTCATACCTTATAATTATTCATCACGAATTACTTTATCGAAGTAGTCATAGATGATAAAATAATGAATAATTCCTAAATTAATTTTATTTCATGCAAATAATATTTGAGCGCGTTAAATTAACCGAAATTCCCAAAATAAGGCCAAAATCAATAACTTCAAAATTTTAAAATTTCAAAATCAGAAATCAAACAACCACGGGCCCTCAAAATTCCGAAAATCAAAATTCAAAAAATCAAACCAAACAAGGCCTAAAATCCAAGAACCCTAATTTCACAAAATCCTCAAATTAGGAAACCCTAATTCAAGTCAAACCCTAAGTCCAAAATCCAAACCCTAGCCACAAGACCCGCTGCCACTGCAGTAGACTCCGCCACATCTCCGGCCACTAACGTCGACCAACGTCGACCATCACTGTATCATTACCGATATTGTCACCGCCGATGAATGGCTCCAAATCGGCCTGAAATCGTGCTTAAATCGGTCACGAGTTTGCGCTGTTGTAATGCCTAGCCATGAATCCATGAATCATGTATGTTTCATTTGATTATTGTGTAATTATGCGAAAATACCTAAAGTGGGACTGGGGAGTAAAGAAGAAACAAATAAATGTCATTGTTTAGTTAATAAAGAAATAGTGCTATGGGCAACATGCCCTAAACGTGCATACCATAGATCAAACGATCATTTGAGGCTGTTATGATGTATAACTGACAAAAGAGCGGAATGACCCTGCTGCAAAACATAGAGGCCACCTTCATGGCGCCCTTTGGCAAGTAGACTTCCTACCCGACGGTTCTGACTAAGTAAGGAGTCATCAGAGAAAAGCACATCAATAGGATAATCCCGTGTAAGACGATTGACCGATAATAATTTTTTGGTGATATGCGGGACAACCAATACATTAAGCAAATGAACATGAGGCAAAATAGAACAAGATCCAATATGCAAAATTGGGAGAGAGGCGCCATTACCAACAACAAACCCTTAACACCATAGACCTCTGTTGTGTCAAGATGAGATGAAGTTGGCGTCATGTGAGCAGATGCACCAGTGTCCACATACCAATCAGAAACATTGCTACAAGACACAGATCACGATGTATCAAAGGCCACAACGAGATTAGCATGATTGGGAGCCGGGGACGAAGCATAACGTTGATTGTAACTTACGACAGTGTGGCCTTTGGTTTTGCAAATCTGACACCGAGGAACATACGAGCGCCTGCCATGTCCATGGCAAGAACGGCCACAACCCTGGAAGCCACCTACACGGTGCGAGGAACGAGGTTGGCTAGGAGAGCGAGCACCCGAAGAGGTGGAGGAGGCAATAAAGGCCGCAGGGGATGGTGAATTATCATCGAGAGATTGCTGGAAAATCTCGAAGCTTTCCGCATTGGGCACAATGCCGTGAAACGATGGCAGAGGTGTAAGTGCCATCTGGGCCGTGGAGAAACTGGAGAAAGAAGCACCTAACCCACAAAGAAACCAGTGGGATTTATCTGTGTCATCAACGGGACTCTGATGGCCGCCAATTGATCGTACAACAATTTGAATTGGCGAGAATATTCAGCCACTGGACGATAGTCCTTTTTGATAAACCGGAGATCATCTTTGAGTCGTAGTTCATGAGCCTTTGAATTGTGACTGAAAGAAGACTCGATGGCAACCCACACCGCACACGAATTGGAACGTCCAAACGCAGCAGCCATGGCCTCTTTAGACAGAGACGCGAAGAGCGGATTTAGAAGGCCCTGATCCTGTAAATACCAAGTTGTGAACGATGGATTTGGCACAGGGGTGCCGTCGGTGCCAGGAAGGGTTGACGGTGGGGATGAATGTGAGCCATCAACGAAGCCAATGAGGGGTTGGCAGGTGAGCGACGTTATTGGTTGGCTCTTCCAGGGGAGGTAATTGGATTGAAGTGAGTTTGATGGTAATCATATGGATTAGGGTAGAAAAGGGGAGGGAGGAATCAGAAATAGAGCTGGCGGCGGTGGTGGAAGAACCGCTAGAGGAGGTCACGGAATCCGTGGTAGGGCCGGCCATGGATCGAAAAGAAGAGGAGTTTAACCTAATAGGATACTGATACCATGAAAGGAATTTTAATTCCACCTTGAACCTAGGTGGTCAATTGTATTGAATATTTATAGAGTGTACAAAAATTGAGATAATACGATCTACAAGATTCTATGAATTGACCAAATCCTATCAAAGTTTTAAACAATACAAATCTAATCTTTGTTGATAATAGAAGATTCTGAAATATCTTCAATAATTCTTACAAGTAAATCATATGCTAGAATATATATACAGAAAATATAACGTTGTCCTAAGATGTTGGGTTGTGCCATTGTAATATTATCCCACATGTTGGGATATGAATTTTGGGGGCAAACCTTTGGATACAAAAGGAGGCTTTAGGCTTCAAGTTTAAGTGCACCTGTCAATAGCTTGTCTAGTAACTTTTGGCTTTAGATAAATTACTATCTTATTGTAGAATCTAGTAAAATTCTTAGTATACTCTGTGGTTGCAGTTGTGACTAATCTTACATAATAAAAAAGATTTTATTAGGTGTCTTTCTTGTCCACGGAGATGTGTGAGTTATAAAGTGTGGCTTGTGGAAAAGCTATGTGGGTGTATTTGGGGTGAGGAGAAAAATTGTGTGGTTGAAATAATTTCCATATAGTGTATTTTTTTCTCTAGCCCTAGTGGTTTTTCTCCTGATTTGGGAGTTTTCACGTTAAATCATTGTGTCGTTATTATTTCTCATTTTGCTTTCTTTTCCCATAAAAGGCGCAGATAATGGGGGTGAATTTGGATGGTCAAATTCCCAACATAAGAAACTCTAGATATTTGGCTGTAATATTGGAGCAGTTATGAAGCTTGATTGTGACCTTTTTTATCGATATATCTATGCCAATTTTGTGCTTGATCTCTGTTGATTGGTTGTTGCTTGATTTGTGCATGGTTTATGGTAATATCCTTGATATCCCATAGAAATTATCAAAATACATCACCGGAGACGAATGAAATTCTACATGAATGCTTATTATTCAGCAATAAAATATCAAGAAACAACTGATGAATGTTGTTATACAGAGCGTCGACGTGTAGTCTACAAGGATGCAACATGCTAACAAATAATATAATACTTGGAAAGAATTCAGATTCTCCATGACTTCAGTTTGAACAACAAACTGATTTTACACCTCGAAGTGTAGGATCTGCAGCTTAAACCCTACAACACATGGGTTTGTTCCCCGACAGAATAGTGTACCAATAAAAATGTGAAACCATTTATTTTTTCTCCAAATTTCCGCCAGAGAACAATGGTAAAGTCATATGAATTGCTGCAGTGCAACTTTTATATTGCTAGTCCGTATAATGTGAATGAGGATTTAATGTACAAAAATTATATCGTGGAAATAGGTTAAATATCTTACATAGAAACACTACACAAATTTTATCAACTAATAGAACCCAAATGCAAGCATAAGATGCAGCTGGGCTCCTTGAGGGAAGGAGAGGACTTGCATTAACTTGGCTAAGTTCTCTTCCAAAAGTTCAAAACATAGGCAAGCATGGGGAGGGTGTGGGTACGTAATGGGTTGATTTGGTCGGGTCAATTCGTATTTAAGCAACTAGATAGGTGTTTCCAGTTGGTTGGTTATCCTCCAGGATGGAAAGGTCCGAAAGGGCCAAGGATATCACAAAATTCAGTCATTGCTAATGCTGCTTCTACAAGTTCTTCTTTGGCCCATTCGATAAAATTTTCTCAAGATTTATATAATCAATTCTCGGCCTTTGGAAAATCTCGTCCTCAACATCATTCTAGTCATAATTTATCCAAATCGGCTCCATGTATAGCTGTCTGCCGTCAAAGGTAATCAAACCAGTGCTCTGGGGTTAGTTTCTTGTAATGTTTTAACTTCAGCTTGTCCTATAACTTGGATTTTAGACACTGGAGCCACAGACCATATGATCTGTGACTTTTCTCTTTTACACACATAATATGCATCCTATTATAGTCAATGTCCATCTTCCAAATGGTGAAGTTTCTCAAGCAAATCACATAAGGGATATTCAGCGGACACAAAACATTACACTTCAAAATGTTCTATGCATTCCTAATTTCACTTTATCCTTATTTTTGTTTCAAAGCTAACAAAATCTAACGAGTTTGCTCTCCAGTTTATTTCTGATAATTGTTTCTTACAGGACCTTAAAATCCAATAATGTGATTGGTTTTGCTGAAACAAAAGAAGTCTTTTATTATCTTACTTTACCTAAAACTCATTCTGTAGCTGTTTCCTCTTTTGCATCTTCGAATGATAATTGGCATCATTGATTTCAAACTTGAATATCAACCGCATGGATTGAATAAAGTTCCTTGTGATGCTTGCCATTTTTCTAGACAAAAAAAGCTGCCTTATCCTATTAGTGTTTTGGTTATTTCTTATGCTTTTGATATAATACATTGAGATTTTTGGGGACCATTCCCAGTTTCATCACATAATGGTCATAATTTTTTTAACCATCGTAGATGATTATACTAGATGTACCTGCATTTATGCTATGCAATTTAAGTCTGAAACCCGCACACATATACAACATTTTCACAATCTAGTCCTTACTCAATTCAACACAAAGATAAAAATAATTAGGACTAATGGATATGAATTCATCCTTAAAGACTTCTTCTATGAGACTGGTGTTAATTCATCAATGAAGTTTCGTGGAAAACTCACAGCAAAATAGCCAAGTTGAAAGAAAGCATCAACATTTGTTATAAGTTGCAAAATCTTTTTATTTCATGCACGTTTCCCTTTATGTTTTTCGTCTGATTGTGTTCTCGATGCAGCTCATGTTATAATATGGTGTCATCTAAAATTCTGACTAGTAACTCTCCTTTTGAAATGTGATATAACAAACTTATTCACATTTGAGGGTCATTGGATGCCTTTGCTATGCATCCACTCTATCTACTAATAGAACTAAATTCGATTCTAGAGCATACAAATGTGTTTTTTGTTGGATATCTTTTTAGGATACAAATGTTGCAAATTGTATAATCTTGACACAAAACAACATTTCATTTAACAAAACATTGATTTCTATGAGAATGTTTTTTCCTTTCAAGGACACACATTTATCTGATGATAAGTATCAAAATGATATTCGTGGAGATATTTTATTTCCTAGTCCAGCTTATAATTATCATTATGATAATCATGTCACTAGTACTGGAGATATGCAAATTCCAGAAAATAATGTTACACATGTTGACAATGGTACTTATCACATACCAATCTAAAGAATGACAGTTCATACTCAAGTGCAATATGATCCTATTGACAGCATCATACCTCCCAGTCAAATAACTCCGGTTAGTGATCTCATATTCAAGATAATATCAGAGCAAACAATAGGAAAACATCGAGAAAAAGGAATCCACGACAATATCTAAGTATCTACGATTACAATCTTCAAAAATCGATAGCCGGACCATCTACACAGTCTGCCTGTTCTAGTAAATAATACCATCGTTTTCTTTCTTCTACTAATTTAACTGCACGACATCAAGTTTTCACAGCCTCATTTTCAAAAGTTCTTGAGTCAAAGAATTACAAAATTGCATCACAACTCAATGGCAATATGTTATGGTTGCTGAGATCCAAGCCTTAGAAAAGACAAATAATTGGGTATTAACAAAGATGCCAACTAACAAACATTGCATTGGATGTCAGTGGGTTTACAAAGTAAAGTTCAAAGCTGATGGAAATATATAAAGCAAGACTCGTTGCAAAAGGTTACACCAAACAGGAAGACACTGATTCCTGCGACACTTTCTCTCCAGTAGACAAACTAACGTCAACATGCATTTTTACAACGTCAACAATGCATTTTTACATGACGATTTAGAGGAGGAAGTAAACATTACACCTCCCCCTGGCTATTGCTCTCTAAATGATACGAGGGTGTGCATACTTAACAAAGCCTATATGACTCAAACAAGCCTCCAGACAATGGTTTCACAAGCTTACGATTTGTCTTATTCAATACGGTTTTACTCAATTAAAATCTGATTGTTCTTTATTTACATTGTCTAAAACCGACAACTTTATTGATTTGTTAGTCTATGTAGACGACATAATTTTAGCAGAAAATGATCTTGTAGAAATCGAAGAAATTAAGAAACATCTAGATGAAAAATTCACCGTAAAAAATTTAGGCAATCTAAATTATATCTTAAGCTTAGAGGTGGCAAGATCACCAAAAGGTACAAACTTATGGCAAAGCAAATATGCACTAGACATATTAAGTGATGCAGGATACTTAGGTTGCAAACCATCCTCAACACCAATGGAATCAACTCTAAAAACAGATACTGACTTGCTCACTATCCTACATCTTATCGGAGATTAGTTGGTAGACTATTATATCCAACAATCATTCGCCCTGATTTATCTTTCAGTATTCAGTATTCAGTGTCTTAGTCAATACATGTCCAAACCAACTCAATCTCATTTAACAACAGTTCATAGAGTTTTATGATATCTTAAATGCACTCCATGACAATGTATTTCTTTGTCGAAATCACCCACCTTACATCTCAAATGTTATAGCGATAGTGATTGGGCAGGATGTTTAGGCACTAGATGAAGCGTCATTGGTTATGCCATTTTTCTTGGTGATTCATTAATTTCTTGGAAATAAATAAACAATCGACAATAAGTCGTTCTTTAGCCGAAGCTGAATACCGAGCATTAGCATCTACAGCTTGTGAAATATAATGGTTACTTTATTAGATTTCGAATCATTCACGATTTTCTTGCTTTAATTATCACTGACAACCAATCTGCTTGTAGTATTGCAACTAATCCCGTGTCCATTAAAGGACTAAAATCCAAATAGACTATCATCTAGTACGCGAAAAGGTTCAAGAAGTTCTACTCAAAGTTCGAAATATTCCAGCAACACATGTTACGGACATTCTCACAAAACCGTTAGGAGTTCAATTATTCCAAACATTCATTGCCAAATGAACATGAACAATATCCGCGTTCATCTTGCTGTGATATGAAGCTAATGAACAACACCACAAGTCAAATCATCAAGATTTAGTTATTAGTTAGTTACAACTAACCGTTGTATTTTGAATAATAGAAGTAAGGATATAAATAATATCATTGTAAACATTGTTTAATTAATTAATCATTCCGCTAAATGAAGTTCATCTATGAAATTCAATTTTCATTCGCAATCTTCTGTTTGTTGTTGATCTTAACAAATAATGATAACATTAAATATAAATTTGTCATTAGAGTATTTTCTTAAATCAAATTAGTTTATTATCGCTAATTTTCATAAAATATATATTCTAATTGATAAACATTAAATTGTTTTTTTTAGAAAAAAGATTATGGTAATTCGCAGTTCATGCTGTGTTCAACCAAAATTATTAGATATCTTTGATAAAAAAAAAATTTATTATATATGTGTGTTTATATCTATATCTATATCTATATATATATATATATATATATATATATATATATATATACACACACACTTAACAACAAGGTCATGATTTGATGGTTTGTCATCTATTTCCCAATGTAAGAGGTCTTGTGTTTTACTACTTTTATAAAATATTAGTATTATATATATATATATATATATATATATATATATATATATATATATTACACACACTAAAGAAACACATCGTTTACGTTTCTTACAAATTTTATAAAATATTAGTATCCGTTTCTTACAAACTTTTTTTAAATATTTTTATATTTCCTACACGAAACTTCGAATTACCATACTTTTAAAAAAGCCAATTTAATTTTGAGTTATTTTTTAAATACTAATATTTAGTTAATGCTATATATATTGATATGATCCGTTATTCTTTGTGTTCGATTTTTTATATGAAATTTTATCCGAAAAAACTAATATTCATATGACATCATATTATATATTATTATATATACTAGCGTCCGACGCACACGCGTTGCGTGTGTAACGTAATACATGAATATTATGTATGGTATTCATATATCCTCAATTTACAACATCGATGAATATTATGTTGGTATAGATAATTTCAATATAATTAAAACAACATTGTGACACAACTTAAAGTTTAGTGTAAGTGTAAATGAGTTTGAGTTGATTTGCAAACCAATCTCTAAATTGAAATGTTACAATTCATATTTTGAGCTTAAAGCCGAACTTTGAATACACTCAATAAAATTACATAAAGTGAGAATAATATTCGACTTTGATTCAATTTAATTTGTCTAAACGTGGACAACTATAATGTAGTAGCCATAATCATAGTTTGCTTCTGGAAAAAGACACTCATACAATATTTCATGACATCGAATTCAAGACATGTAAATGCTAAAATGCAACAGGACAGACAATAAGTTATTGGACAATCCTTATATATCTTCAAGCTTGATAACTTGTATTCAAGCAATAAATGGTTGTTATGGAACGTCCAAGGCGATTTATTTGATGTTATTTCTAAAGGGTGTTGTCTTAAAGAGGGCATATCGCAATTGATTGGCATCTTACATTTGAAGATACCAAATCAATGACATCAAATTGACACATCTAAGAGAAACATAATGAAGCCAACAAGGATTTTTAACGTAAATAATAAACCATTAATTTCTCACTTTAGCTTATGGATAAAGATTAAAGCTAACAAAGAAATATTAGGGCGAAATTCAAATAATTTAGTACCTTAACTATTTATACTTAGGGTCCGTTTTGTTTGCATGATTACATAAGTAATATAATGATTAAAAATATGAAATGTTGATAAATAATATATTGTGATAAGTTATATGGTGTTTGGTTTGCAGGATAAGACGGTGGATTAGTATATAATTTTATACATGCATAAATTTTATCTATATACGCTTTGTGTGAGTATATAATCTTTTTTATTTAAATTACTGTATATTTGTAATGTCTTATTTATTTACATTGGTTGTAGAGTTTAATCAATTTTTTGAAGTTAATTTGATTAACAATTTCTTTTTATTTAGATTGGTTTTCGGAATTTTTTTTAAAAAAGTATAGTTAGTGATTTAAATTTTTTGTAGTTACTTTGATTTACATTAGAAAATTAATCAAGTTTTGGTAATTTGTTTAATTATATTATCAAATAAGATCATATTATAATTAATAAAATTTTAAGGGGTATGATAGTCATTTGCGTATATATTTTTTTATAATCAGTTTGATTTATATTATAAAAGTGTAATATTGTAATTAACAAAAATACCAGGTGCACCAAGTCATTTAACACATTGGCCATGTCATGAGATCAATTGTCGGATTTATGGTCTCTCACTTTATTATTACTAGCGCCCGACGCACACGCGTTGCATGTGTAACGTAATACATGAATATTATATATGGTATTCATATATCCTCAATTTACAACATCGATGAATATTATGTTGGTACAGATAATTTCAATATAATTAAAACAACATTGTGACACAACTTAAAGTTTAGTGTAAGTGTAAATGGGTTTGAGTTGATTTGCAAACCAATCTCTAAATTGAAATGTTACAATTCATATTTTGAGCTTAAAGCCGAACTTTGAATAGCCATAATCATAGTTTGCTTCTGGAAAAAGACACTCATACAATATTTCATGACATCGAATTCAAGACATGTAAATGCTAAAATGCAACAGGACAGACAATAAGTTATTGGACAATCCTTATATATCTTCAAGCTTGATAACTTGTATAATTTACTCACATAAATATCTATGATAAGTATCTCCATTTGGCGGGACGATCTCTTGATACCAAAAGAACTCTTGAAGCCAAGTAATAAAATGCATGTCATCTGGTCCAATAATTTATTTTGCATTCTGTATGTTATTATAAGGATAGTAAGCAGCAGCAGCAGCACTTGATACCAGTCCACCAGTCCCAGATCCATCATGCCCTTGAGAAGTCCGAACCTCAGAAATGAATGATTTTGGTTCATTAAATATTTAAGAACTCGAAGGATAGAAAAAATGACACAATGGGAAACATTAGGCATAAAGCAATGACAATGGGAAACATTAGGCAGAAAGCAATGACATTATTCAAATAGCCAGTGAGACAAAGAACATTCCATGTGGAAGTCTTGATTTCTATGCCATCTTATACCAAGTGTTTTATAGTGATCAAGATGGATTTTGTAAAGATAAAAAGTTATCACAATCTTCTGAAATATTATAAGTAGTGGATTTTTATCTGTTATCAGTCATCAGCTAATTTTACTGGTTATATAGACGATTTTAAGTTATAATCCCGTGCAAAAAAAAGGCATATTTAGAATATGAATGTTGACCTTGGTTTATGAAGAGACGTGTGCACATAGACATACTCACAACTATAATTCCAGAAGATGAAAGAGCTGTATTTTAGTATAAGTGTATTGAATGATCCCAAGTATACATGTGAGCATGGTGAACTCATATGATGCCGCTTCTGAATGTGTTCCCGTCAACATTGTCAAGAATGTCGACTTTCCTACAATGAAAGTAAAGTCTTGTAAGACACATCTCCGAAAGGAGAATATAAAAACTAATAATATAGCTTCAGGTTTCAAAGTTAAGATTGTAATTCAAATTGGCAAGCTACATTTCCCATTACTAACATTAATAGTCTTCCAAGAGATTCTATAATTATCATATCAAACGAACAACTCATTCTAAGGAATAGAAGTGAAATGGTGGTCGGTGGACAAAGTAATAATACTGTAGAATGAGAAAAAGAACCATTAAAAACACTTAACTAATAATCAATTAAAAAGTAATTCCAAAAGAACCAACTGTGAAGAAAAATAGCATCGAATTTTAAAGTCAGAAGTTCCACCAATCTTGTCTTTCACTTTCACATTGTCCAACACATGGTCACATACAACCTTTAAGTACTGAGAAGGAAACCTGGTAAAACCTATAAGTTCAACACATACATGGTCAAATTTTGTACCTTTAAAACCCTCCCTGGCTCCACTTGAACCCTGATCCATAATGGAACAGTCATGAGAACATTTGTTGCAAAAATTGATCCAACTACTCATCGATAACTTAAATAGGAATTTTATTTAAAAATAAGAAAATTGATGCACAAATCAAGTAGTGATGTTCTCAGCTTCCAGCCTTCGCTATCTTAGCGTTTAGCTGACCCAAATGATATTCTCAATAGTTAAAGTAACTCATCAGTATAATGATATGTTTTTTAAAGAACAAAGTCTTCACGCCTATAATAAGAACCAAGTTAATCAACCTTAAACTAAAGAAGAGTAGAGACTATTTTCCTGATTAAAAATCAATCTCAGAAAATAAAAGTCAAACAAATGTACCAGCATAAACAATTGTAAGAGGGAAATAGTACACAAAGTAAAGAAGAAGACTTTCAATCCAGACATCGAGCCACCATAAAATTCGGGTTGTGAGATTGAATATTATTTTTATCACATTAGATATAAACGAAATCAGTAAAAATATATGTTATTTAATACCATTTTTATATCAACTTCGTTGGCAGGTCTTATATTTTTTGTATAAACATAAAAAAAATTAGCTAATCAATATGAAATACATAATACAATACGATATAATATTTTATCATTAATGCTTTTCGTTATCATACAATTTAGTAATATTCATACCTAAATAATGTATTTTCGTCCATATGTTTTATTGTTGATATGCCCTTCTACACCATTGACAAAAAAAGGTAAATAATAAAATTACGATAGATGTTTACATGATGAAAATAGTAAGATGACAATAATTATTTGTTATCATACCTCTGTTAGATCCCATCCTTCAATCCAACTAATTCTTTTTGTGCTACAAAATAAATCATTTGGATTACCATTTTTTCAATGAAATTATAAAAGACGTAGCTTGTAATGAACTTGCTTACATATGCGTATTTTTTTTTTTTGAACAAATTTTATAATCCATCTACCAAAGTCATAAGCATTTATTCGGACAGTAAGTTTCCACCCGAGACAAATTATTTGCATCCTTGTAGAATTCAAATTTCATATACAACATTAAATTAAAATAATTTTAAAATTAATACATGAATCACTTTTGCAATATGAAATAATAGATTTTGTGAACAAAACATACTGTTCGTCGCATGGCACTCAAATGAAATCCACTTTGTTGATCATGGTGACCTGCATATGAATATAAATTCTATGAGCGTCATAAATAGTGATAAAAAAATATTTTGTTTTATTTTGAAGAAGAAAATCATGATGTCTCACATTTTTATGGTGCATTATTTGGTAATAACACTTCTTTGTAAACAACATTTTTAGTATACACACCAGAGCGTCGCTCTAATTTGCCATCCTTTACCAAGATTTTTGTGCAATGTTGTGAAACTCCTCTTGAAAGTGCCACATATAGCTGGCCATGGCTGAAAACATGATTGCGTAGAAAGATGCCGACATTTGGAATTGTTTGCCCATGTGCTTTGTTTATTGTGAGAGCAAAACTCAATCTTATTGGGAATTGTTTGCGTGTCAACTCAAATGGCAATCCAGAATCATCTTCACTTTTCAAAGGCATTCGATGCAGGAAAATATCTTATACCCTTGTAAGGTCCTGTTATGATCTCTGCATCTATGAAATTTCTTCCTAGATTGCGACATATTAACCTTGTTCCATTACATAGACCAAGTTCGGGTGCAACATTTCTCAATAGCATAATAGGGCAACCATTTTTCAATAAAATTCTATGTGGTGGCAAACCGCTTGGGTTGAGAGAGTTTAAAAACTCTTCTTGGAACATATTGTTTTGGTCTTCTTCTACAGAATCCCAAGATGTGTACTCTTTTTCCTCACCAGGAAATAATGAAATGAGGATATCACTGATTTTGTCAACATCGACATTTTTGGGGGTAATAATGGCTCTGTCAACCATATAATTTGCATCATTCACATGTTCTGTCATACTTGGAAAAATTGAATCAATCAATTGGTAAATTGATTGTTCACCTTCCCAAGTTATGATAATTGATTCTGGTAGTTTTATAAAATCAACATTTACTGTAGGTTGCAGGCCATCACCTATGCGCAGAAGTAATTGCGAGAACTCAATATCTTGTGCAGATCTCATATTTTGTTGAAGGTGGATAATATTTACAGAATTCCAAAATGTCGATCTCGAAATGCTTGCAGCAATTTGCTCATTTATCGATCCTCGTTTAACAACCGGTAGAACTTGGCGAAAATCTCCACCAAAAATCATAGTTTTTCCTCCAAATGGCAAAGTGTTTTCCATAACATCTTGAAATGTTTTGCTGACAGATTCGAAAGCATAACGATTAGCCATGGGAGCTTCATCCCACACTATAGCTGATGCGCGTCTTATTAACTCGGCAAGATCTTTCTGTTTTTCGATTTTGCAAAGTGTTTCTGCTGTTGGCCTAAGAGGAATTTTGAGACGTGAATGTGCCGTTCTTCCACCTGGTAACAATGTTGCGGCTATTCCAGAAGTTGCTACCGCAATTACAATTTTACCATCCTTTCTTAGATGGCTAATATTGAGCGATATAAGAAAGTTTTTCCAGTTCCTCCTGGACCATCGATGAAAAATAGTTTCGAACAATTGCACATAATATTCTGAATGATAGAATCAAAAGCCATCTTCTGTTGAGAATTCAAAAATTGAACAGATCTCAAATCTTCCTCTGGAATTGGAATACAAAGCTCATCCTCAATTATCCTAGGGAGTGGCATGTCGTCCAAAAACTCTACACTTATTGCGGGCAAGTCAAACTCTTCGAGTTTCTTTTTATATTGATGTAATAATCTTCGTAATTCAAGCAACAATTTATTTATGATGAAATAATTGTTCGATGAATTTGACCGGCCATAATCCTCGGACATGTATGGGTAAAATTCATCCCAAAGTTCTCGAACTTGTGTTGGTTGACAAAATACCAATATCGAGACAAATAATCTTCGCAATGAGGACGGCATTTTTACGGAACATGCTTCTTGAAGACATTGACGAACATAATCATCATGTTGAAGTATTCCTCGAATTTCAGCAGCCTCTTTAAATGTTAGACACATGATGTCATTCATGGTCTTCAATTCTTCGAAAGACCTAGGCCCTTTGATATGGTTTAAAAGGACACGTAAATAGAATCTTTCACCTTCTGATGGTGACACAACATACACCCTCCCGACAACTTTATTCATTCTTGTACGTGGAGCCCATTTCTTTTGATTTTTTACCCATCGGTAGTGTTGTGGGAATTCACGATACAAATACTTCCCTGTCAAGACGGGATCACAATTCATGTTGAAAAATTCTGTAAGCATGGTCTTTGAGTTGTTATCATTTGCAAGTATTTCACTTACATGTTGAACTGAGTTGAATGTAATTGGCTGTTGATTTGGTAGATGTACTTGTAATCTGAATACCGAAGGATACATCCTACTAAGGTCAAATGAATAAATTCTCCATAGTGCCTCGGGTGCACAAATCCACCTTCCATCTACGTATTGTTGTATTTCATCAGAGTTATGTCCATTACGTAATTCTAATGCCACTCTATCAGGTCCTTTGTGAATATACTTGTATATATATTTGACACATTTTATCCCCCCATTCAACATTTATATGACAATCATACTTCAGCAAAAGCCATGGATTGTACGGGACAACCCAGCCGTTATCAACCATTACTTGATTGTTAGTGGTTATTTGCACTGGAGCACCTTCACGCCTCCGATATATAGGGTATGAATCATTTCCTTGAGTAGTGTACGGTGCAAATGATTTTGGGAATTTCTTTTTACATATACCATCTGACATACATGGACTATTAGGATTGAATAATCCACATGGTCCATGTATCATGTGGTGCGTAACTGATTCGTAAAGTTTGGATTCCTCTGTCGTTGATGGAATTTCAGCACACACGACTGCATCAAAATCATCCGGAGTACGCAGCTTATCAATGTTTTCAAGTATTACCAACATGTGAACATGAGGTAATCCCCTCTTTTGGAACTCAATGACATATGAATATGAAAGAACATTTCCTAAAACACCTCTCTCCACAATATCTTTTTTAAATTCTTCAAATTTTGCTCTAAATACCCTTGTTATTAAATCTGGACGATCTTGAGGTAGTTGACCAGGTAGTAATTGCTCCTTTATCTCATTCCAATGTGGATTGCATGTCATTGTCAACATTAAGTCAGGTTTTCCATATGTTTGGACCAGAGTCATTGCGTCTTGATATCTTTGGTACATATCACGCGGACTACCGATGCAAGATGATGGAAGTATAAATCTATGACCAATATTTCCTGCATTATATGATTGTTATAAGCAAATAATAATTTAAAAGTAATTATATTAACAAACATAATATATTGATAGTTAGTTCAGCAAACCTGCATTATTTTCACCTCCATCTAGACAATCTTGTAGCCCTTGATAAAGTTCTGATCGAATGTTATGTTGGTTTGTGCGTATCCATCGTAGTCTATGTGTTTCAATCTTGACATAGTTGTCGACAACATATTGTTGTAATAAGCGACCTCCACGAAGCAATAGCGATGAAGAATTTATTCTTACCTAATATAACAATATATTTAAACCATGAAGTTAGTAATATATTTGAAATATGATTTGTTTTAATGTAATGTTTTAATTTCATTGTTGCTAACCTGTATGGCAAAGGCATAATACTCTAAGCATGTAAGTCGAGTTCCATCAAAATTTCGACTATTAATATCCCAGCCATATGTACCATATGGTAGAAGAAGAGGATATTGTAAGGGATCGTAATAGCCAGCTATGTCTTGAATATTTGTAAGACGCCCGTTGACACTTTCAACAACAATATCCCTACCATTAAGATTTTCCATTCCCTCGTTGTCCACAATTACTGCTGCAACTTCAGATGATGTTGGAAGACTATATTGGTGTTGATTAGGTTTTTGTTGCTTTATGATTAATCTACAGGTAGGTATGTCCTGACGCTGACCGATTTGTCGGAAAACATGAACAAACGGATTGTACTGATCAAGAATGTTTTGAATCTTCATCAACAAATCTCGTCTAAGTTCTTGGTTTTCTAAAAGTCGGTTGTCTATTTCATGTTCTATATCAACAATCCACACCTGCATATATCTTGGCCTACTATTTACATTTGGCATAAGACTCCCAATCGAATGGTAAATTGCACCCTGAGCACGAAACACATAAATCCCATTTGCACCAGTTGCCAATGTTTCATCTATGTTAACCCCCATTGATGTGAATGAGAAAACATGATTGTACGACCTTATATATTGCCTAAAATGTCTTCCTTCCTCAGTTTCCATAGCAAACAAATTTTGTAATTCACTTGGTGATTGTACTGGATCCAATTTGGTACGTCCATTTCTACAACAGAATTGAGATGTCTCACCATGAAACAACAAAGCTTCACAATGTCGGCAATTAGTTGGGTCAACCAAGAGGAATCTATCAAGTGTTCGACTATCTTGTAAATTTCTAGCTAGATTATGATATCGTCGTGGACGTGAACGTCGAAGGATATTATTTTCAGTCATATTTGGAATAAGATCATTCCCTGCAATTGTGTAAAGTATATTTGAGGAAGTAGAAAGTTTGTAATAAGAATAATATTAAGTAGCTTGCTTAGATATTTATTGTTTAAATTTTCACTTGTATTTTTTTAAAAATAAATGTAAAGTGTAATTTGGTTACCTTGTTGTTCATATTGTCGATGTGCACTCGTACTCCCACGTTCGAAATTTGATGTTAAATTATGATAAGTTAATGGCTCTGTGCGAGATATATGTGGCACTGTATGATCAATACCTAGCACAAATGACACGAAGTTAACATTTTACAGTTTGAAATAAGTGTAGTTTGAAATAGACCCATTTTAGAGTGTTTAGGTAAATATTTTGAAATATCATACCATGTATGTTCGAAGTGGCGTTCGAGGAAGTCAAATCAGTAGAATGTTGAGTTTTTTCTGATAACAAATCCATCCTTCTTCTTTCGTAGTTTGATCGACAGCGACTGAGATAAACTTGCCGTTGTTCCTGAGTCATTGAATTCCTTCTTTCGCGTTCACGTGTCGTACGCCTTTGACGTCTATAATTGTTGTTCGGGTTGAAATGCGAGGTAAAGCTAGACATCATTATGCCCTACATAGCAAAATAATAAATATATATGTAGTGCAATAGAAAGGCATGGTTATACATTAAAACTATTTTATGTTCCAAGCAACTTGAATCCATGTACAAAGCCTAATGAGTCATATTATTTTTTAGGCCTCGAATATAAAAGCAATTTAAGAAATGCAGGCATTTTGAAAGTGGCTGCCTAGTAACTTCTATTAAATGGTTTTGTAGGTGTCCCATTATGTCAAACAGTTAGCAATGAGTCCGAGTCTAAATCCAAATGCATTAAATAAAATATAAAAATTTAAAATTGAATCACGAAATTTTATAAATAAAACAATTTGAATATGACATAATTGAATTTACAATCAACACATGCATACATTTTCGTATTGATTTTAATAACTAATTGAGGCATCGTATTAGTAACATCATGTTCTACGGCTTTATAAAATCTCAATATTGAAAACTAAGTTAATTGTCCAGATGGTAGATTGTTGAAAATGTCATAGTCTGCATATGAGCAGTAATACCATTCATCTTAACCATCGCTCGATTCCTCTCCATCACATCAGCAAACTTAACAAACACATATCCCTTAGACCGCTCAGCGTTTGGATCTGTCATGGCCTTGGCTCCTATAACTGATGGATAACTAACTCGGAAATTCTCTTGCAGAAGATAGTCTGTAACATATGGTGCTAAATCCACAACAAAAATATATTGTTAAGGGCCTCCATCAATACGCTTTTCTCCTATACCAAATGATTTCCACTTCAACTGATGGATAACTAACTCGGAAATTCTCTTGCAGAAGATAGTCTATAACATATGGTGCTAAATCCACAACAAAAATATAGTGTTAAGGGCCTCCATCAATACACTTTTCTCCTATACCAAATGATTTCCACTTCAATCTAAAAGTTAGGTCAGTCATAGGATCTGTGTTCCATGATAAGATTGCATCATTAATGGTAAGAAAAATGGCGCATTTCCAAGCATAATTATTTCACACAAAGTTGGTTAAATTAAAGTAACCATTTAATAATGAATGTGTTTCATTTTGACAAATTATCGAGAACTTAGTACGCAAATTTAAAAATGAAAAAAATGTTAAATAAAAAGAATAATACCAATCACAATTGAAATAATCACAAAAATACAATAAAAGAAAATAAATGGACAGAAACTTATGCCTGGATTGATTTTAGTCATAAATGATGTTTCGATGATGATATTAAGAAGATGTTTTGATTACCAATCATAATACTCTTCAACTATAAGTTTCCACTAAAGAAAATAAAATAATCAAAGTGAGCTCAAACCCATTTCTCAAAATTGAACCTAAAAATAAAAGTAAAATGCGCAAAAAATATTAAAAATGGAAATACAACTCGGGCTTGGAACTTACACAGATGGAGCCGTCATCTTCTTCCAAGGTGCAGGTTCTTGCGTGGTTTTCCGAGTACCTTTGTGATCTATACAGGGTGAAACACATCCAAGCAAACTAATTATTCAAGATTTTTTTAATTTTCTCAGTAAATAGGCCAATAGATATAGTATAGATAAAGAGGCTGCACATTCGACACGGGCACTACAAATTCAATCATATCCACTTGCCTTTGAAGCACTGAGATAGAGCAATTCGATTTCATAAAACGAAATCCAATTAAAATATCCAAATTCAAGGATGGACATCAGCTGTGTTAGCAGCACAATTGGGTGGTTAAATAGTAGGGTTTATCTTCAATCGATAGATTATTTTTAAAATTGGTTTGGTCATCTCCAGAACAATCTTCAGTCCTTCATATATTTTGTCACTCTTCGACAACATCACAGGAATTTGTTCTTAAAAATTGTCACGTTAATTGAAATTTGGAAATATAATTTAAAACTAAAGAAATAATGAAAATACGTTTTAATGCGCAAAACTTAACAAAACTAAGAAAAGTGAAAATTTTAATAAAATAGAAAAATGTACAGATAAACAGAAGATGCTGCACCCATACAAAATAGACATACAAATGGGAAATACAACATTAAAAACTTACGTCAAGTAACAAACCAGATCCAACAGATGTGAGAAGGGGAAAGTGGTGTTGAGGAAGAAAACCGATGGTGAAGATGGAGGGGAAAACTCTGATGAAGATGAGAAATAAGGGAAGTTAAAACTGTAGGGGAGGGAAAATGGGTAGGATGATGAAATACGATTTATTTTGCCTTTCTTGCCTTTTTTTTAATTAAAAAATAGGAAGAGATAGAGGGTAATTTTGTAATGTAAAAATGACATACCAAAATTAGTTTTTCTAAAGGGTTTAAAAATTATAAAATAGTAAGAAATATATATATTATAGTAATTCGGGACTAGCATATTTTAAAGTGGGCAACCTTTTGTGTTTTCGTATCCAACGTAAGATATACAGATAGGTACGGTTTTTCAATGGCCATGGGTCCCACCGTTTCTTTTTAAATTATTCCTAATAAACTTTCGTACTCCCACCCGTACCACACACAGATTCAACACGGTTCCACGTGGCATGTCTCGTTCTCTAACATCCAACCATTGGTTCGTGATGAGGTTCTTGCTGCCAACGGTGGAGATCAGCATTGATTGGTTATGATATGACAGGTGGTATATTTCACATCATGTGCCACCATTTCAAGAATTTGTCCACCAAAATTTAATATTTCTTAATTTTTGTAACTACATATACACACAGATATTCTCGGATTTGTTTAGGTTTATTTCATATATTTTATAGAATTGAACGGGTATCACTTTATCAAAAATTATAATTATTATTAATAATATAATCCAAATATTTTAAATAATGTAACAATTCAAACGTCATATTTTAGTGTTCGTATAGTATTATTGATCCAAATAACGGGAGGTCGGGGATAGGGTTATCCCATTGGAGATAACCCCAAAAATCCATTCAATTTTTTTTTTTTGAAAATATAGGTTTTTGGACCTACTTTCGTTACATTTTTTGGGTTACCCCAACATTTCCCTAATAACATCCATCTCGATAATTGGACTATTTGCACTACTCATTGCAATATATGATAATCGAATAAGTTATATTGCCTCTGATTCTAATTGTATGATTTTATCGTTCAATAAAACTCAAATCTTTTAAACGATATAATAAAATAAAATATCATATTTCAATCACTTTTACTAATTTATTTTCTATTTCGTAATAACACTTAATGTATTTGAAGTCGTTTGTACTTTGTCTGTACTTTTTTTTGTGTGATATATATAATACATATACATTCATTTTCATAATTTGACATTATATTGCACATTGCTTATCATCGATCTCTGTCCCTCCACACACACATGGTCTTGAGTTTGCCCGAGTCCCAAAGCGCCGCCGCTGACTCATCATCCGCCGCTGCCCCCCGCTACTCGGTTCTCTTCCTCTCCGTCGGCGGACCTTAAACTAATCGATCACCAGCTGTATAATCCATGGATGCAAATTCCTCACTATTCAACCTTCTTACCGACGATCTCATCTTCAAAATTCTGTACTTTCTAACCGAGGACTCTGACTTCAGATCCTTCCGCTCTATCTGCAAGAACTTCCACCATCTCGACTCCCTCCGCCGCACGCACCTCCGAGTTCTTCGGCCGGAGTTCCTACTATCCCTTCTCTCAAAGTTCCCTAACATCACATCCCTGGACCTCTCCGCCTGCCCTTGCATCGATTATTCTTTCGTCCTACACTCGCTCTCCATCTCATCTGGTTGGACCGAAAGAATATCTCGCCTGAACCTTAGTCGGTGCACGGGGTTAAGATTTCCAGGTCTCGAAATGCTGGTGAGGTGTTCCCCCAACTTGCAGACCGTAGATGTATCATACTGTTGTGGGTTCGGCGACCTCGAGGCGGCGGCTATTTCCTGCGCGGCGAGGCTGAAGGAACTGAATTTGGACAAATGTTTGAACGTAAGTGATGTTGGATTGGCTAAAATAGCAATCGGGTGTCCGAAGCTTGAGAGGCTTAGCCTCAAATGGTGCTTCGAGATAACTGATATGGGAGTTGAATTTCTTTCCAAGAAATGTGCTGAACTCAGAATTCTTGATATTTCTTTTTTAAAGGTAAAATAATGTTAAACTTTTCGTTTGTTTTTAGTTTTTTTAATGAATCGGTTAGATTGATCAATGGGTTCTGGTTTGCTTAAGGTTACATGGGAATCGTTATGGTGGATTAGTAGAATGGAGAAGCTGGAAGTGCTACAGATTGTGGGTTGTAGTTTAGTGGACGATGTGGGGTTGCATTATCTTGGAAAAGGATGCCCTTCACTCCAGGTTTATATTCTTTTTTGATAAATTTATCCTAAATTAGGAAAATATTTTTTTCCTAATTTTAAATTTAATTATGAGTTTTCACCACAAGTAAATTTTTTTTTTAAAAAAAAAACTGTTCCTCAATTTTTAAAAAGTGGCATTTTGATGGCTTGTCCTCCATGAGCATATGGTTTACAAAAAACGAAATAGCCTGCGTTGTTGTGGTAAAGATTCATGCTAACATAACGGTGATTTCAAGATCGCGAAATGGAAAGGCGATTTCACTTTAAATTTTTTTCAAAATTTTCTAATCTTTTGATTTTTTCATTAATAATTTGTTCAAATTATCTAACAATTTTTATTTGTAATTAAAAAAAACCCACGAAAATAGTCCTGTGGGTTCCATGAAATGTCAGTTGAATTGGACAGTAGCCTCCACAATGCCCTCAAACCATATGGGCGAACCATGTCTACGAGAGAAGAGTTGTTTACACTCTCATTCAATGACAAAGGAACCTTAATATGCTGCACCTAAGTTGTACAAATATGATGTCGAATAAGAGTAATGAATAGTTAATTCGATCTCGTTAATTCGTATATAGTTCGCAGGTCCTGGACATATCAAGGTGCTATAAACTGAGCTCATCTGCACTGTTATCGGTTATCGAATCACAAAATCGGCTGTCACAACTTCATGCTAGCTACTGCTTTTTCGTAAGCACAACTTGAGTTGTAGTTACTTTGTGCCAATGAGTTCACAGAGATACTAAAGATAAATTTCGGGTTTAAATCACCAGGATCTTTCTGGGGAGTTACTGCACCAGTTGAAGGACCTAAAGAATCTGAAAAGACTAAATATTGCTGGGACTCCTGTTTCTGATTCCGAGCTCAAGATTATCGGTGAAAATTGCTGGTCTTTGGCTGAAATTGGGCTGGGAAAGTGCAGAGGGGTTACGGATACAGGTGTTATGCAGCTCGTATCCCGTTGTGTTGATTTGAAGGTACTGGATTTGACGTGCTGCAGTGATCTCACTGATTCGTCTATATTAGCTATAGCGGGCTCCTGCCGGGATCTTACATGTCTGAAGTTAGAGTGCTGCAACTTGCTCAGTGAAACTAGTCTAGAATGTGTTGGATCCAAATGTGCTTTACTAGAGGAGATTGATCTTACAGATTGTTCGGGATTTAACGACACGGGTAAAATTTTATGGAAATTCCTGAATTTGCATACTTGATTTATAATTTGAAGTGTTGAATATTGTGCTTTGATTCATAGAGTTGAGCCTAACTATGGCAAAGGGCATGATTACCTTTTGGCAGGATTAAAATATCTATCAAAGTGTTCTAAGCTTTCGTCCCTGAAACTTGGACTATGTATCGACATTTCAGACAAAGGGTTGCAGTATATCGCTTTGAATTGCAAAAAACTTAGGGAACTCGATCTCTATAGGTAAATTTTTCATGCCAGATCATACTTTATATGGCCAATATTTGAATTTAGGAACACTATACATAAAGTTTGAGTTGTTAAGTGGCGTATAAGGATATTTATGCGTGCAGGTGTGTGGGAATTGGCGACGAAGGATTAGTTGCTTTATCAAATGGCTGCAAGAATTTGAAAAGGCTGATCTTGTCTTATTGCCATCTGGTTACTGATAGAGGGATAGGCTGTTTAGGTCTTTTAGACCAACTTTTGGACGTGGAGATGCGAGGCCTGCCAAATGTTACAGGTTCCGGTTTGAGAAAACTTGCGGCTGGATGCCTGAGGCTTTCAGAATTGGATCTAAAACATTGTGAAAAGATCGATGACTCGGGATTTTGGGTCCTGGCTTGCTATGCCAGGAACTTGCAGCAGGTACTCACTTGTTTCTTCCTCATGAACTACATGATGCATGTCTTCAAGAATGTCTCAATTTGCATACAGCTTACTTTTCTTGAGATCAGAAGATGTTGGTATTAATAAACCGAGTGTGTTCAACTACAAGTATTTGATCATAAATACACTAATCATGTCAAATTTTATTTTGTCTCCGGGAAATACTAATAGTGTCATGCCCCGGGTTCATGCCTCACCAACGCGACTACGAAATTGGCTTTTGTAGCAAGTTTTTCGTATCCATATTCTCTCAACGAAAATGGTTAAACCAAGTTGTAGGAGTCTACTTAAAACCCTTACTCCCATTTAGAAAGCTTTTAATTGTTAAAACGTGAATGCATGTGGTGACGCAGATCAATCTGAGCGGCTGTGGAATCTCAGATGTGGGGCTATGCATTCTACTAGGGAATTTGACGCGTCTTCAGGATGCCAAGCTAGTTAATCTGCCGAATGTATCAGTAAATGGGCTGGAGATTGCCCTTAGAGTCTGCTGTTTTCGGCTCAAGAAATTGAAGTTACTAGCACATCTTGGACCATTTCTTTCTTCACAATTACTGGAGACTTTAAAAGCAAGGGGCTGCAAGATTCGATGGGATTACAGAAGCTCCAACGACAAATAAACTGTTGTTTAATATTGTGTGGAAAATTGTGAGAAAATGTAACAAATAGTGTTGTTGATGCTGTATCAGTCGGGATTACCCAAAAATGAAATCTTTGCTTCTTTTAGTTTGTCATTCTCCTGGGTTTAAGGGTGAGCAAAACATCGATTAAACCGAATTAATCGATCGAACCGAATTTTTTAAAACATCGGTTAATTCGGTTCGGTTTCGATTTTCATTTTAAAAATACCGGTTAACTGCATTAACCAATTTGTTTAGTTTTTAAAATATTTTTAAAAAAAATTAACTATTTTTAAAATTTTAAAATCAAATAATCTTATTTTTATTTTTTTAAATATCGGCTAATTCGGTTATCGACCGAAATAATCGATTTTAATTCGGTTCGGTTATTTCGATTTTAGTAAATAATTCGGTCGGTCCGATTTGGTGAAAATAAAAATTGATTAATTCGATTTCGATCTATTCGGTTCGATTATAACCAAATGTACACCCCTCCTCTCCTCTTGGTGCAAACTTGGCATCGACCCAGTAATTATATCCAAAGAGGAGAGCGAATCAGAGATGAATTGTGTCCTATGTGGTTTTATTTACTTCAATATATAATCTTATGAATAACTATTTATTTCTATCATTTACTTGTCATTAACTAATTATTAGTAATAATAGGCTCATGATAATTACTTTTTTGTATGATAAATAATTTGAAATAATATGTGGATTTAATAATCATGGATTTGTGGGAGATGTTTTTTTTTTATTTTTTGCCCTTATGGTATTTTATTTTCTATTTATATATTATTAATATTAAATAAAAATAATTTTAAAAATCTATAATAATTAAAATTTTAAAAATATATTAATATATTTTTAATTGGAGATATATAAAATATGTTTAAGTAACAACAAGCCAAGAGTATTATTTATGAATAAATATTTTTTAAATAAAATTATGTAATATTTATTTAGTAAAAAAGGAAGAATAGATGTGAAAATAAAAAGTAATTGTGAAAAAGTATCGAAGAGATGTAAGAAAGCTGCTTACGTTGGTTTGGTCATTTTTGATGTAAGTCCTGCAGTGCACCTGTGCGTCGGGTGAAGTCCATGAATTTCGGCCAGTTCACGAGAGCGAGAAGACGACCGAATAAGACATGGCTCGAAGTTATACGCAAAGACTTTGAGTGCAAGTGGATTACAGAAAATATGTTGACCGATAGAAGCGTTTGGAAAAAAACTGGCGCATGTGTCCGACCCGACTTGATTCTCTCTATTGTTCATATCTCCTACGATTAAATGCTTAACGATTAAATGCTTAGTTGTTGCTGTTATTGTAAAATATTGTGAAATTTTGATGAAAATTTCGAAGGTAAATAAAAAACATATTTAAACAAGTAAAAATAATAAATGCAACATAGCCAAATATAATATTAAAAATAATAAGAACCTAAGAGCAAAACGTAATTCATCATATATCCATAATTAGAATCACAATCTCAATCATTTAAAATAAAAATATTATTATTTATCCAACATTATTCCAGATCATATCCAATCACACTAATAATCACAATCTAATTTATCAACACTCACAAATAATTACGTAAGTGTCACCTAACCTTTCATGAGCTCGAATATTTGGAAAATATGATTTCAAATATTACAGAAGTTTAAAAGACATAACATTCCATTTATTTATTTAAGTCAGTATTATTGGCCTTTGTCATATAGTAACTACTAACGTGCATATGTATTTCTTGAATATTAATTCACATATATTTTGCAACCTCTAATTTACATGTGATTAGTTCGAGTTTTTGGGAAAACATACCAAAAATAAAAAGAAATTCCATTTTGGGGTAAATATCGATATGTTTTCATGCATCCAAA
Organism: Haberlea rhodopensis; assembly: GCA_907163345.1. Classification (NCBI taxonomy): domain Eukaryota; kingdom Viridiplantae; phylum Streptophyta; class Magnoliopsida; order Lamiales; family Gesneriaceae; genus Haberlea; species Haberlea rhodopensis. Next base: position 29,145,241 of record CAJQUN010000003.1, on the reverse strand, counting down.
GACATTGTTAACACGTAAATTATCTGCATTAGTTGATGTGATAGGATAATTGGTTGATAGATAATTTATTAGGAATGACAACGGTGTGGGTATGGACAAGTTTGGCCAAACCCGAGACCCTCCACGCCACAAAAAAAAAAAAAACAGACCCGCCCCGCCCCGCCTACCTTACCCGCCCGCCCCACTCCGGCAAAATTTTAGATGGTCAAGCTCAATACATTTTTTAACATAAAAAAATGGCGTAAATTATCATATTCACTACAAGCACATACTCAAATAATACATAAACTACTAGAATCTACACTTTTTTTCTTAATGAGACTGAAAATTATGGCTAACATTTATGACATAAATGAGAATGAGATATGTTAAAAAAAATACAAATAATTAATATTTATACGAGGCGGGTCAGGGCGGGTTTGGCTAAAACCAAGACCAGCCCCCCGCCGCGCACCAGAAACCCGATCAAACGGGTCCAGACCCCGGGATCCATTTGATCGGGTTTAGACCCGTCCCATAGGGTCGGGTTTAATATGGTTCGAGTTTAAACCCGTCCCATTGCCATCCTTAAATTTGGTGGATAACGAGATGATAAATAAACTAATTTATTAAATATATTGTGTTTGGTATATATGATTAGTAAGATGTGGTATGTGAGGGCATGTTCCTATCACACAATGATGATTATATTGTTAACAACGGAAGATTAGTTTAAAAAGTACCAAGACTTTGCCCTGAAAAATTTTCTTTTTCGATAAGATTACATATATCCATAAACTTTTTAATCAATATTGAAATATATGTAATACTATTTTCTCATCCATCATAATTTCACATAATTCATTAATCAAGTAATAACAAAATTCTCAGACACTTCATACTTAAAAATACATCTATTTGGGGTATACCGAAGTGCATAAATTCTTATTAAAAATCCTTTTACATAACTGGGACACAAAAGTACTTGATAAAAATAACTTGAACTCCTTCTCACAAAGCTATGGTACTTCTCGATGCTTCCTTTCGAGCATCCGCAGGAACCATCAATTGAATAAAAGAAGAAAGATTATCCACTTCTGGGTTCCCACCACTCAAACTAACTGCAACCAGGTTGCTTTCCCTAGTACGATATCCTGATAAAATCATAATAGTATAACAAAGTATCAGGCGATGCTTGCCGTGCATGAATGCAACACATGTACGGGATAACAATCTCAAAGTGTCAATATGTCCGAAATCAAAGGAAAAATCATCAACAAAATCAAGCTCAAGCAGAGGGCGGCGATACACACACTGCGTTGTGCTGTGCCCAGCATCCCTCGTGTATAGGTCCGATGACAACACGGGTAACTACAGTTTCTACCTAACCTGTCTGCTATCACCGTGCCCAACATCCCTATGACACTATAGATCTCATCATGATCAAATGGTATCAAAAGAGCAGTAAGATCAATATGATATGCTCAATATCCATGCATATCAATGTATCGTGTAATCTCATATGATACAACTCAATATATCATGTAATCGCATGTCATGCATATATATACTATAGTTCAACATGTCATATAATCACATAGGAATCACATAATGACAAGTAAATCATACACCGGGAACATCACTTGTTTTTGTCAGACATCGTGATATAATCGATTTTCTACGTACCTCGGTCCGATGTTATATCTATCGAGTACTCCTCAAATCAACCTCGAGATCTATTAACTTGGTCACTTATACCTCAATTATATCATCAAAGTGTTCAGTTACTTCACAATATCAAGTTTTTAATCCAAATATCGACCCTTAGCAAATTTCTTAAAATTTCAGTTTACATGCTCATAGTAATTGCCTCATAATTTTTCCAATACTTAACCAAATTATATGGGTCCAATAGTTTGAAAGCTAACCCAAAATATGACATTTCATATATTTAACACTTTCCCAAAATTCGTCCATTTACCTAAGGAAAATTGGGTCTAAACATTACTTATGCAAAACAGGGGAATTTCTAAGTTCCAACGTGACCACTTTTTGTACAAAATTCATAACTAATTCATATGACATCCAAATGACCTGATTTTAATGGGAGAATTTAGATAACTCGAAATTCTACAATTCATCTTTTATGAACTTTAAGCTAATTCGTTCATCTTGAGGTACATTTTTATCAAAAACATCTCAGTCTAAAAACTCGAATGTACCATGTTTCCAGATTTGACACCTTTTAGTAAAACTAGCATAACTTTTGCATACTAACTCCAAATTAGCTGAATTTACTATCAAATCGAACGTAATTCAAATTTATACAACTTGTTTATTTACCTAAACTTCAAAATCTGAACATATTGTTCCCAAAATTTTAAAGAATACACTGCATGTTATATGCATGAACATGCACTCTATTTGTGCACAGTTTAGTAAAATCATCATAACTTTCTATTTTAACTCCAAATTAGCTGATTCTGGTGGCCAGTTAAAGCTAACTTAAAACCATTTACAATTTCAAAGCTTAGGTGTACTGAACTTTCGAAACAATATGTTGCATGTAACATCAAAACAGCAGATTCATTTGACAACAAGTTTTATTCATGCCTTGCACTAAGTATTCGACCCCTGGACATAGTTTCAAGATGCTAAAACTTAAAACCCATGTTATACCTTCAATTATCTTGGTGAATTGAGCACAATCCATCCATTGAGTCAACACAAGCTCCCTTCTTCTTCCAAACTCTTATTTCTTCCTCAATCTAGTTCCAAACTTCAAACTTCTTGTTGGGTTCTTCTTCTCCAACCTTGTAGCTTTCAAATTCAAGCTTGCATGTGGATTTTACTCACTTTTTGGGACTGATTTGGGGAGGATTTTAGGCTGAAAATGAAGTGAAATTTTCGAAATTATGGGGAGAAAGAAGATGGAGACGTAGTCTTGTATGGAATGTGGGAATTTGTGCAAGAAAAGTGAGTGGGGTGTTAGTTTCTAGGCTTGGGGGATGAGTTTTTGTACAAGTGTCATCCACTAATTCACATGTCATGTGGTTGAAATGTCCAAGGTGGTGTTTAGAATTTTAAATGTACCAAGTTATATATTAATTCTTATGTTATGAGATTAATTAATTAGTTGCATGTGCTCTCCAAGTACCATGTGATCATGCACATGCACAAAAACATGTTCCCATTGTTGTTTGCGTCATCGTAGTCCGGAACATTTTAATTCATAGTCTATACTTTTAATTATCCGGATTTTGCATAAGCATCGATAATCTGGGTTAATTACTAACGATGCCTTATAATGTATTTATAATTATTGATGAAATACCCGAAATACCCTTGAGTAACTTCAACTTTTACTATCACGTTTTGTTTCAATTATTTGCCTAGTTCTCTCCCTCACAAAATTTCCAACCATATCAACTCCTCACAGGACAAAGGTAAATCTCCCTGTGAAAATAACCAAGCTTCACTTCAAGCATTCAACTCAAATATTATTGGAATTTGTAACACACACGTACATCACCACAATCATAACATGATATAGCATAAGTTAAGAATACAGTATTTGCCTTGAGAAGATAATCATCCAAATCTTCGAAATTCTTGAGAGCAAAAGCTTTGAGCAGATCTGGATTTGGGCACTTCGCTTGCCTTGTCGAATTCACACTACCATTTCATCAAGCCCTCATCTCCCTTTGGATTCCCAGACAGATTATCTTTGAAATTCTTGTAAAATTACCACATTGTAACTCAATGTTTTGTTCCTTCATCCAGCGATTCTATCTGTTCTTTGGTGCTTGAAATTTCTGATGTTCCTAGAGCAAACTTTACCAAACGAACATAGCCAACCGATTTCCCGTCACCTTCAAGAACCTCAATGCTCTGGTGTCGCAGAGGGAAAATTTTGGGGAAGAGAGTGGTTGACTCCCTGGCACTTTCCCAAAACTTGACTGCATTTGCTTTCACCTCAATTTCCACTTCAACCTTGGATTTCGTTTTGTCATTTCATCATATTATCAATGTCACTTTTTTCAAAATTAGATTCACAATCACAGACTTCACGAGTAGACATGACCACGGTTTTTTAAAAACCGTGGCCCGGCCCGGAATCGTAACCGGGTCAACGGGCCGGTTAGCCGTTGACCCGGTTCACGGTTCCGAACCGTAACCGGCCCATCACTGTACGGGCCGGTTACGGTTCATGCTTTTGCGGAACCGTGTAACCGGCGGTTCCAACCGCCGGTTGTAACCGGCGGTTCCGACCGCGGGAACCGTCGGTTCGCCCTTCATTTTTTTTTAATTATTTATTATTATTTAAAATTAAATTGTGTTGTTGAGGATTCGAACTCTTGACCTCTGTCATATATTCACAGCTTCTTATCACTAAGCTATTGTCTTGATTGTTTTATTTTAGACAATATAATTATATATACTAAAAGATAATATATATTATATGTCCAATACAATAACTATTTTATATTGACAAATAAAAATTATCTAAAAAAATATGTTATGCTCTTAAATAAATATTTTATAATAAAAACATATATATTACAAAGTAAATATAACAAAAAATATTGGATAAATTAATAAGAACTATAAATAGTGGTTGCAAAATAAAATATTTGAAGCAAATTATTACAAAACAAATATATTATATACCTTTTATAGTTACTCTACAAGTATTTTATGCTCATTATTTGATTTACATTATATATATAATAATTAAATAAGTATATCTTAATTTATCACAATATAACTTACAATAGAAACTCAATAATGTAATATTTGATTAATTAATAAACTATTTTAATTATTATCAATTTCATATGTAATTAGTATCATAATTGTAAATGCTTCATACTACCAAAGTTGTATATTTTTCATACCAATTTCATATGTAATTAGTATCATAATTGTAAATGTTTCATACCAAACTCTTTTGTAATTAGTACCAAAATTGTATATGTTACGAATTTTATATGTAGTTAGTATCATAATTGTAAATGTGTCATACCAATATCATTTGTAATTAGTATCAAAATTATATATGTTCAATACCAATTTCATATGTAATTAGTATCGTTAGATAATCAGATTCAATCAATTAAAATTGCACTGGTGCACTAAAATTTTTAAAGTAACTGGTGCACGACAAGATTGAAAATCAGTAATTGATGCACGAAAATCAGTAACTGATGCACGAAAATTAAAATCAGCTACTGATGCACGAAAATTTACACAAAGTTAGTGCACCAGTGTTGTATTTTCGTGCATCAGTGAACTGATGCACGAAAATTAAAATCAGCTACTGATGCACGAAAATTTACACAAAGTTAGTGCACCAGTGTTGTATTTTCGTGCAGTGAACTGATGCACGAAAATTAAAATCAGTTACTGATGCACGAAAATTTACACAAAGTTAGTGCACCAGTGTTGTATTTTCGTGCATCAGTGTTATATTTTCGTGCACCAGTGTTATATTTTCGTGCACCAAGGTTATATTTTAGTTCCAACCATTAATATATATTTTTTTTTTTTAAAAAAATTGAACGGCCAGGATCTTCAGACCGTTGTGTATCAACGGTCAGAAGATCCTGACCGTTGCAACAGGATGAAACGCCGGTTACGAACCGGCGGTTCGACGGTAAATTTTATTTTTTTTTTTTTTATAATTCGATGGCTAGGATTATTTGACCGTTATAGATCGACGGTTAGGATTAAGTGACCGTTATTTTTTATGCTTATAAATATCCTCCATACCCATTTCATTTTTCATCAATCTTAACACAACTCTAAGTTTTCGATACATCATTTGTATTATTTTCGAATTACTCAATGGAAGGTCCTAGTGATCCACGTAAAGGCAAAGGCAAGGTGACATATCTCGAAAGGGCCGAACCCGATGTTGATATTGATATTGATGATATTGAATTCACCGACGATGATCCTTTTGCTACACATGATACCCAAGAAAGTGCGCATTCAAAGGTAAGATCTATGCCTCCACTTAAATCATCGATTTTTACTAAACATTTTGAAAAGGTGACTCTTCCATCCGGAGAGATGCGCGCCAAATGCAAATATTGTACCACTACGTATAAGTTTCAAAGTGGTGGTGGCTATGGATCTTTTAGCGTCATATCGAAACAAAGCATCCAGTGGAGTTTAGTAATGATTCTTCTCAAACTCAACTATCTAGATTTCATTCCTCGGGTGAAGGTACCGACTCTCCACTTTTCAAATACACTGATGCACAATTAAGAGAATCAGTGGCAAAATTTATCTCTGTAGAACATCTTTCTTTTAGTATTGCATCTAGATTTGGTTTTGGAGATCTATGTCATGAATCTCTACAACCTGCTGCTAAACGTGTTCCTAGGACCACAGTCACACGAACACTTAAAAAATTAGTTCGTCAACAAAAGAAAGAATTAGTTACATTATTTAGTAATTTGACGAATAAAGTTTCTATATGCTCTGATATTTGGAGTGATCATTGGCAAACTAATTCGTACATGGGTATTACTTGTCATTGGATAGATAATTCATGGTCAATTCAAAAAAGGTTGCTTGCATATCGAGTTTTCAATGAATCACACACCGCACAAAATATTTCTCAACTGATTTGTGTAATTTTAGAAGAATATGGTTTAACTTTCAAAGTTTTTTCTGTGTCATTTGATAATGCTAGTTCGAACACATTGAGTATTGAAGATCTTAAACGTGTTTATCAACCTGCTATTGGTGGTTTATTTTTCCATATTCGATGTATTTGCCATATTTTGAACTTATGTGTGCAAGATGGATTAAGATCGTTAGATAATCAGATTCAACCAATTAAAATGGCATTATCTTATTTGTGGTCCCATCCGAGTTTGATGAAACAATGGGGTAAGTTTTGTAAGGTTAATGGCATGCGACCTAGAAAATTTCCACGAGATATACCCACACGTTGGAACTCAAAATATAAATTGCTAAATGACTCATATGAATATAGAGAGTTATTGTGTTCATTTTTTGCACAACATGGTGGAAACTCTAATATTTATGTTTTTTCGCACCAATGGAATGTATGTAAAAGTATATGTGAAATGTTGAAGGTATTCTATGATGCAACTGAACAATTATCTGGAGTTTATTATCCTACATCTCATTTAGTTTTGATGAACTGTTGTAATGCGGCACTTACCTTACATGAAAATTTCTCTAATTATCTGTTAACAGCTTCTGTGGTAGCAATGAAGGTTAAATGTGAAAAATATTTTTATAATATTCCTGAACTGTTTCTAGTTGCTTTTACTTTAGATCATCGACTTAAATTGGATGTTTTGCATGAAATGTTAGTGATGTATTACGAGGCATTATCCCCCCCGGATGATATTTCCCCAATTGATTCTTCTATGGTAGTAAATCGTGTTAGAAATTATTTGCATGAGATTTATAGAGAATATAGTTTAAAATATGGTGTACAAGAAAATGAATCACAACTACAAGTTAGTGCTCAAAGTCATTCTAGTGGTAGTAAACTCACCAAAGCACAATTTCTGTTAAAAGAACGCACTAAACCCCCAGAGGATCATCAAGTTCCAGTCAGGAACTTGATAATTATTTTACGACTTCTTTTGATTTTAGTGAAGCAGATAGCGAGCAACAATTTGATATATTGCGGTGGTGGTCACAAAAGACACAAATTTTCCCGATTTTATCAATCATAGCAAAGGAAATCTTAGCTTGCCCCGTGTCAACTGTTGCTGTGGAACAAGCTTTTAGCGCAGGGGGAAATATTTTGGATGTAAGACGATCAAAAATGAGTCCAGATTCTTTAGAGGCACAAGCACTAATGGACGATTGGGCGAGGGCGGCAAAACGAAAACAAGGAATGGAATCAAGCTCGGACCAAGATGAATTTGATACCGAAGGAACTACTACTACGGGGACAGGTAACGGAAGTGATTGAGCTACGCCACTTCCAAAGGTAAGAAGGGTTAAAGGTAAGAGAACTACGTGGGCTTTGATTCCTCAACACCCTAAGAGGATACGTAGGCAACTTAAAAAGTTCAAGCCCTCCCCTCCCTTACATTTCCTTTGTTTTTTTTATAGTAATTTTTAAATTATTTTAAATAAAATTTTAATTTTTTTAATTTAAAAATATAAGGGTCGAACCATAACCGTAACCGGTGGTTAACCGTAACCGTAACCGGAATCGTAACCGGCGGTTCACGAACCGTAATCGGAACCGTCTACGAAGGTTAAGGTTAAGGGTCGAACTCTTATGAACCGTCGAACCGGCGGTTCCGAACCGTCAACCGGCGATTCACGAACCGTGGTCATGTCTATTCACGAGGGATGCATTTTCCCAATTGTACAGTTTTTACTGTTTTGGGTGTTTGCGAATGTTTTTACAAATTATTTATCCGCTTTTCGGACATAACAAATAAATTTTGAGTGTTTTATTTAATTGATTCTGCTATTGTTTCTCTAAAAATAAGCAGAAAAAACAAAAGCAAATCATGACATGCTTTTGAGTGTTTTAAGTTGCTTGGTGGCAATTTTGTAATTAAATTGAAGTTTATTAAGCTGATTCTTTATTTTAATAGCAAACAATCAATATTTTTGCTTAAAATCAATTTTTTCCAACTTTAAGCAAAAACAACATAGAAGTGTTTTGAATAAACAATTGTAAACACAGCTTAAATGAGGTTGCTAAAACCAGGGACGATAAATAGAGTGGGCTATCCTAGCTGTTAGAAGGGTCATAGATATATTAGTCTTTTTTGGGCCTCACTTCATTCATTCTAATCTTGCACAAGGTTATCAGTTTATTTTATTTTTCGGGCCTAATCAATATCTATAAATTAGTTCTAAAAAAAAATCCATATCATTTAACTCAACTCTTACAAGGAGTTTTAGAATTTTTGTAAGAGAATTTCTAAGAGATTGCCACTCGTTAATTCATAATCACCATTATCATTGTATCCATTCATATTGAATGGGTCAATATTTTTACTTTAAAACATTTATTTATTTTAATTTACAGCTGCTCATTATCCTAAATGAAAAATGAAAAATGAAAAAAGGAAAAAAAACTACGGATAAACATTATGAAATCAGTTAAATACTTATGGCTTGTGTAAACTTTGATCATAATGAATTACACTTTAGAGAAATACTTAAAATAAAGTATGAGAATTTTTGGCCTTTTTTTAGAAAAGATTCTTTAAACGATAGGATTTAATTTGTTAATTAATACCAAATATTAAGAAAGAAAAATAAAAAAATAAATGTAAAGTGTTGTTTGGACTCAAAAATATTATATCGGAGATATTTTGTATTATATATTAGTATTTAATTTGTTGTGACATATTATTATTGTTAAACTTTTGGTTGAAATCTTTAAAACTGGCTTACTCACTGGTTGATGTAATTTTGTTATCGATTATGATATCAAATGAGCATATTTCAAAGTGAATAAAAACGTTATGTATTTAGTTTAACCCACCCACATGCGACATCCTGGTTTCGTCCCTGAAAAACTAATGCAACATGTGTTTACTTCTCTAATCTTACCTAATCCACAAAACCAAATATCCCCTTAGTATAATTACAAAATAACACTATCCCACAAGCCAAATATCTTACATTATCGGATCCTGCATCAAAATTGTAGATTGCTGGTAGAAATCATGTCATCTAGATGTAGAGCTGTCAATTTAAATTTGGCTCGTAGGAATGTCCCAACCTGTTACAGACCCAGGTCTTTAAGGCTTAATGGGCCAAATTTATAGAAGAATCTATATGTGCATGAGATTGGGGATAGATAACAATCCACCTAATCCTCTTGGTTGGGCTATCGTTTTTCCGGCCCATCTAGAGGTGGGCCTAAATGGCCTGACCGTTTGGGTTACTGGTTTGAGCGGGTAAGGTTGGGTCTATTTGGGTTGACCCATCTCGATGCATCAAATATAAAAACTCTAATAAATTTTTGTCCCATTTTAAAATGAATTTGTATTTGAAAATATTTTGTTTAACACATTATATGGAGTTTTTGGACTAAATCCAAAACATAAATCAATTGTCATATGCACATGATGAAGTGAGCTAGCCTAGTTGGAAAGGTAACACATTACATATATTCAAGGTCCTGGATCGAGTCACACTGAGGGTAAGAGTGAAACCCTTTGATCCATTTTAAAAAGATAGGAAAACAAAAGAGAGAAAAAAATTGTCATCCGTATGTTGCACAATAATCTTTCCAATATTTATGGTGAAGTCAGTTGGACTTTGAGCGGTTGTGGTAAAGGGTGCAAACTTTACACGGCAATGTACCTCGTGAGAGGAACTTGAAACTAATTAAAGGGATAAAGTTAGTTAATGGATGTTTTTGCGAAATGTTTACCATCTTTTCAGATAAAATAAACAGCTTTTGAGTGTTTTAATTACTTGCTTCTGCTATTACTTCTCTAAAAATAAGCAGAAGCGGAGAAACATGTCATGATATGCTTTTAACTGCTTTAAGTTGTTTTGTGTCCATTTTGTAATTAATTGAAATTTATTAAGCTGTTTTTTTATTTTGATAGCAAGTAATCAATGTTTTTGCTTAAAAAAAACTTTTTCCAACTTTAAGCTAAAGCAACATAAAAGTACTTTGAATAAGCAATTGCAAACACACCCTTAGTCTGATGCTATCGTTAAAGGCTTTTTACGGTAGATCAAATCCTTGATTTGGAGTATTTCAAATCAAAAACAAAGATATAAAGCATTCTTATGTATATTTGTTATTTGAATAAATGATTTTAACGTGAAATAATGATTTAAAGGAAAAAAATCTTTAGAATAAAGTGTTTTATCCTTTCGACCAAACGTTTGGACCAACTAAACGAAATGCAACTTGAAATTTATTTTCACAAAATTCATCCAATTTTCACAAAATTTTAAAGAATTCGAAATTATTCAAAATTTTGTTGAACTTTATTAAATATTGTCAAATGCATTCCACATTGTTCGTTGAACAATTTATGTCTATTTGAATATCCAAAACATTTATTAAATTCAAACCATGTTAATAAAATTTTATATTCTTTTCTAAATTGAAAAATAATATATTTATTACAGTTTTAGGTGATGAAAGAAATTATGAATATGCAGAAGTCATAGAGGAGGCGAAATGTGCTCACCATCGCATTATTTAACATGTAGGAAATTCGAAGCAGATCTGACAGCCTCAATTGTTTTGAGATCACGTGGCTCACATATAAATGTGTGGACCCTCACGACCTATAATGAATTGAGGCCGTCGATCTATTACATGATCGAAAGTCCCTAGTTTTCTTGGAGTTGGGGATAAAATTAGTGGAAAGTTGGTTTCGGTTATGGTTTTTTGCATGTTTGAGTCTTAAGGATTTCTTGTTTAGAAAAGTTTTTTTTATTTCTAGCCGTTCATAGTTCCCTGACTGAACCCTTTTAAGTCAATCACATGACTCAATCTATTAGTGTTTGTTAGCCCTTTGAGTTTTTGTTCAAAAATGGCTATTATTTGTATGATTCCAACATCATCAAATATCCTCACTAAAATTGAAGACTTATCTTGCGATGGTACAAATAATTTAATAAAAATGGATAACAATTTATAGTTATATATCAAAATAATATAAATTTAATATTATACAACCTAAATATAGAATTTTAAACCATGTTTTTGTTGGTTCTGTTTCTTAAAAAAACAAATAGACAAAGCATAAGAAGATCACAAATACTCTGTTATAATAAAATACTCGAAACAGTAAAAACTTACAACAAACAGTTTAAATAAACTGGGCAGAAACTTTGTTGTTGGACGAGGCCACAGTAAACCTTGTGCCCGTAAACTCTAAATTGCCCGCCTACAACTTCTGGCCTCCTGGACAAGAGAGTTCCAAGGTACAACGTCCCAAACACCTCTGTATGGGTTGAAGCAGAAACCCAGACAGCCTCACTCGAACACTAAGAAGTGTGTAGTACTCTCAAGAAGATGATATGATATGCAAATGCAAATTCGGGATGAGATAAAGAATGAGGCTGGAGCAGCTTATATAGCTGCAACAGCAGGCCTACCAAAGGCCACAACTTAAATGACAATGCATAGTGGGTTAGATGAAAAGTCTCAACACTTAACATCATATTCATTTCGCATTTAAGTCTCACACTTAAATCTGACATCAATTCTGCAGGTAGGTAAAAAGTCTCAAACTTAATACTCAGCAGAATATGAAAAGTCAGGCGTATGAAAAGTCATTTCAGAAATCCATATAGTAAAAAGATAGGACTGCATTCACGGCAGCGACACGCGCGACGCGACGCGACGCGACGCGGCGCGGCGAGGCGAGTCGAGTCGAGTCGAGACGAGACGTGACGTGTCGTGCCGAGCGGAGCGGAGCGGACGGACGGACGGCGCGCGAGGGGCACCCATCTTTACTACTTAACTACACTCTAACAAACCATAAGTGTATCATAATCTCAATGTGAGATTTCTTTAGCCTAATTGCCTTTCATAATAACTTACCATAATTTTGTTCTCATTAACAAAATATAACATAATTATTGGGCTCTTATTATTAACCCAATAATCCAATTATTATTAATCCAACAATCCCCCACATGAATGCAATATGGCGAAAAAATTACACAATGCACCTAGATGAAGATTTGAGAGTACTTTGAGAATCCACTGCATCAGGATAGGTGGTGATTAACCTTGAACCTTCCTTAGTAAAATATCATCGGATATACTTGTCAACCAGTGGACGCGATGCCTTGAACTGTTCGACGTTTTATGTATAACAAGACAACAATACTCACACAGCTTCATCTCCACACTATTATTGGTTCTTTCGTTGTTGTCCATTTTGGCCCTGGACTGCCTTGGATGTTTCATCGAATGCTCTAGAGATTTAGCCCTCAGGTCATCTCATAGAAGCGGCCCCTTCACAGTCGACATAGGTGATTTCTCCTAAAGAGTATCCTGTAATACCCCACTTTATCATCTCAAGATAGAAGAATCATTAAGAGCATGAGCTCAGCCTTCCCAAAGTACAGGTCTATCACTCTTTCATCACAGGAATAGGTAAGGAACTCAATTTCCCGAGTGCTTTGTTCGATCCCCCCCACAATTCGGTTTTCCCATTGAACCTGCAAATTGGATTTTACAATTCAGGTTGGGTTGCCATCATGGTTGGAAATCAATTTCATGGGCTTCAACCCCATTCCCCTCGATGAAATCTCTACTCGGTCTCTTGTCAGACCTTTCGTAAATGGGTCAGCAATGTTTTCTTTAGACTTCACATAATCTAAAGAAATGACACCGGTTTTTAGTAAATTTCTCACGGATTTATGTCTCCGACGAATGTGTCGTGATTTCCCATTATACACATTGTTATGTGCTCTTCCCATAGCTGACTGACTATCACAGTGCAAACTAATGGGTGGCATTGGTTTTGACCACATTGGAATATCCTCCAAGAAACTCCGAAGCCAATCAGCTTCTTCTGCCGCAAGATCTAAAGCTATGAACTCAGATTCCATAGTTGATCTAGCAATGCATGTCTGTTTGCATGATTTCCATGAAATAGCAGCACCGCCAATTATAAATATATATCCACTCGTAGATTTTATATTTTTGGAGTCCGATATCCAATTCGCATCTGAATACCCTTCAATTACTGCTGGGTATCTCATATAATGTAGTCCGTAGTTAGAAGTATATCTTAGATATCTAAGAACTCGAAATACTGCCTTCCAGTGCTCATAACTGGGATTACTCGTATATCTGCTCAATGTATTGACAGAATTAGCTATATCAGGTCTAGTGCAATCCATGAGGTACATTAGACTGCCTATGACTCTAGAGTACTCAAGTTGTTGCACACCTTCTCCGCGATTCTTGCAAAGATTTGACACCACTTCCATAGGTGTTCTAGCGATGGTATTATTTCCCTTGTCAAACTTGTCAAGTATCTTCTCGACATAATGACCCTGGGAGAGAAAATATCCATCTGCATGTTTGGTGATCTTCATTCCAAGAATCACATCTGCAAGACCTAGGTCTTTCATCTCAAAATTTCGTGACAACATTTTCTTGGTAATTTTGATGTTATCGTTATTACCAACAATTATCATGTCATCCACGTATAGACATACTATTACATAGTTTGTATTGTCTCCTTTCACGTAGACACACTTATCGCATTGGTTTGTTTTAAACCCATTTGAAAGCATGACGCTATCAAATTTTTCGTGCCATTGTTTAGGTGCTTGTTTTAATCCATACAAGGATTTCACAAGTTTACACACCTTCGTTTCTTTACCTGGAACTACAAACCCTTCAGGTTGTTCCATGTAAACCTCCTCTTCTAACTCTCCATTTAGAAAAGCCGTTTTAACATCCATTTGATGGATCTCTACGTTATATAATGCAGCAAATGCAATTATCAACCTTATAGATGTTTTCTGGGATACATGAGCGTATGTGTCGAAATAATCAACACCTTCAGTTTGTCTGTAGCCTTTGACTACAAGTCTAGCCTTGTACTTATCTACAGTACCATCAGCTTTCATCTTCCTCTTGAAGATCCACTTGTGGCCTAGTGGTTTACAACCTGCAGGAAGATCCACTAGTTCCCAAGTATGATTATGTAAGATAGATTCTATCTCACGGTTCACCGCTTCTTTCCAAAGATCAGAGTCTTGTGAAGACATTGCTTCTTTGAAAGTAGTCGGATCTTTTTCCAACAGATATGTTAGAAAATCCGAGCCAAAAGATTTCTCTTTTCTCGCTCTTTTGCTTCGTCTAGGCGATTCTACATTCTCTTGAGATTCTCTATCCCCCACATTTCTCTCAACATTGGTTTTAGGCATTGTCGGAGTTTTGTGGGGAAAGATTTCTTCAAAGAACGAAGCATCCATAGCCTCAATGATAGTATTTACATGCATTTCTGCATTATCTGATTTATGCACCAGAAAACGATAGGCACTACTATCTTGCGCATATCCGATAAATACACAATCTACTGTCTTAGGTCCTATCCTAGTCCATTTAGGAGGAGGAATTGGTACCTTTGCTAGACAGCCCCAAACCCTTAAAAACTTGTAGCTAGGTGAGCGACCTTTCCACAATTCATAAGGTGTTTTATCCAACTTCTTATGTGGTACTCTGTTTAGCACATAGTTGGCAGAAAGCAGAGCTTATCCCCACAAATTTCGAGGTAAGTCGGAACTTATAAGCATTGCATTCATCATTTCCTTAAGCGTTCTATTCTTCCTTTCAGCAATACCATTTTGCTCGGGAGAATAAGGCGCAGTTGTTTGATGAATAATGCCACTCTCAGCACATATTTGTGCAAATGGTGACTCATATTCACCGCCCCGGTCACTTCGAAGAATTTTAATCTTTTTATCAAGTTGATTCTCAACTTCATTCTTGTAGTGAATAAACATATCAATTGCTTCATCTTTACTTCTCATTAAGTAGACATAACAATATCTTGTACAATCATCGATAAATGTTATGAAATAATTTTTACCGCCTCTAGATTGTACATACTTTAGATCGCATACATCCGTATGAATCAAGTTTAATGGTTCGGTGCTTCGCTCAATGGAGTGGAATGATGACTTGGTTAATTTGGCCTCTACACAAGTCTCACACTTGTGTTTATGATTGATGTTAAATTTAGGCAATAGATTAAGAGACATTAGCCTTTGTAAGGACTTATAATTCACATGTCCTAATCTACCATGCCACAAATGTAAAGACTCGCAAGAATAATCAAACTTTAAAGTTTTATTAGCCACATTGGCAACAGTCATTACATTATTTTTGCTTGTGCTAGCCTCATTTGCTGCATTAACATCAACCTCAACATCTACACTAGACTTAGCCTTAGAAGCTAAAGTCATTACACTCATCTTGAAGAGGTTATTGGCCAAGTAGCCTTTGCCCACAAACATACCACCCTTGGACAGAATGACTTTGTCGGACTCAAACACAAGCCGGAAGCCTTTCTTGTTCAGCACTGCTCCGGAGATGAGATTCTTTCGGATCTCTGGCACGTGGAGCACCTCGGTAAGAGTCAACTCTTTTTCGGAAGTCATTTTTAGCACAACCGTCCTTTTGCCTTCAACTTTTGAGACTGCTGAATTTCCCATGTAGCAGTGCTCATCATTCACCGGTTGATAGGTCTTAAACATCCATTTGTTGGCGCAAATGTGGCGAGTAGCCCCAGTGTCCACCCACCACTCCTTGGAGTTCCCTCCAACAAGATTCACCTCCGATACCACAGCACTCAGATGCATGTCATCCATGTCAGAGCTCAGATTGTCCTCAGCAATGTGGGCATGTGCAGGCCTCTTGCCTTTGCCTTTGTAAGGGACTATCTTCCTCTTACCGTCATTGTTTTGACGTTGAGTGCAGTTGTTTTGACGTTGAGTGCAGTCCTTGGCCTTATGGTTAGGCTTACCACACACATAACAGTCACCGGTGAACCTTCTTATCTGAGTATCTCCATTGGGTTCAAAAGTACGTTTGCGCTTATTCCCATGGGAGTTGTCCCCAACTTCAACCACGTTGGCCTTGGAAATCATTCCAAATGATTTCTTGTCAACTTTTCGGTTGTCTTGCTCGATGCGCAGCCTCCTGATAAGATCCTCTAGACTCATCATATTTCGCTTGTGCTTTAGGTAGCTCTTGAAGTCCTTCCAAGATGGCGGTAATTTTTCAATCATCATTGCCACTTGGAGAGCATCATTTAGCCCCATACCTTCGGCAGCAAGTTCATGATATATCAGCTGCAGCTCTTCGCATTGCTCAACAACGCTCTTGCCATCTACCATTCGATAGTCATGGAATCGCCCGGCTACAATTTGTACTTTATCTCTAACGATTCCCAAAGATTCTTAGCAGTCTCCTTGGGGGAATACACATTAAAAAGTGCATCGTCAAGAGAATTCAGTATGTAGTTACGACAAAGGTAGTCGGCACTCATCCAGGACTCAACTATCACAGCAGATTGAGGATCCTCTTTGTCCTCCACCGGTTTCTCCTCCTTCAGAAACCTGGTCAAGTTCAAGGTGGTAAGGAAGAACATCATCTTCTGTTGCCAACGTTTAAAGTTGGAACCCTTGAACTTTTCCGGTTTCTCAAATTGAGAAACGGCATTGGACTTCTCAGAATTGGCATTGCGGCCTCAGTACCGCTAGCTTTGATCACCGGAATCTCATTATTCACAGCAGGTGGTTGGGTAAACTGGTCAGCCATTAGCTAAAACAGAACACAAATAGGAGAGCACAAATAATATCAAAGCAGTTTTTTAAACAGTAAGTTTAAACCTTTGAAAAATTCATGAACAATATCTTAAGTAAATGTGAAAGCTGAGTTTTGATAAAACAGAACAAAACAAACAAAGAATTTTAGAGTTTACGATTGTTGGTTCTGTTTCTTAGAAAAACAAATAGACAAAGCATAAGAAGATCACAAATACTCTGTTATAATAAAATACTCGAAACAGTAAAAACTTACAACAAACAGTTTAAATAAACTTGGCAGAAACTTTGTTGTTGGACGAGGCCACAGTAAACCTTGTGCCCGTAAACTCTAAATTGCCCGCCTACAACTTCTGGCCTCATGGACAAGAGAGTTCCAAGGTACAACGTCCCAAACACCTCTGTATGGGTTGAAGCAGAAACCCAGACAGCCTCACTCGAACACTAAGAAGTGTGTAGTACTCTCAAGAAGATGATATGATATGCAAATGCAAATTCGGGATGAGATAAAGAATGAGGCTGGAGCAGCTTATATAGCTGCAACAGCAGGCCTACCAAAGGCCACAACTTAAATGACAATGCATAGTGGGTTAGATGAAAAGTCTCAACAGTTAACATCATATTCATTTCGGATTTAAGTCTCACACTTAAATCTGACATCAATTCTGCAGGTAGGTAAAAAGTCTCAAACTTAATACTCAGCAGAATATGAAAAGTCAGGCGTATGAAAAGTCATTTCAGAAATCCGTGTAGTAAAAAGATAGGACTGCCTTCGCGGCAGCGACGCGACGCGACGCGGCGCGGAGAGGCGAGTCGAGTCGAGTCGAGACGTGACGTGCCGTGCCGTGCCGAGCGGAGCGGACGGACGGACGGCGCGCGAGGGGCACCCATCTTTACTACTTAACTACACTCTAACAAACCATAAGTGTATCATAATCTCAATGTGGGATTTCTTTAGCCTAATTGCCTTCATAATAACTTACCATAATTTTGTTCTCATTAACAAAATATAACATAATTATTGGGCTCTTATTATTAACCCAATAATCCAATTATTATTAATCCAACAGTTTTGTAGTTATACATGTGTTTGTTTATATCAGATATTATATTTTAAATATCTTATCCATAACTTTTTTTTTTAGCAAATATTATAACTACAGGGAAAAAGGATAGAGAGATGAGGCTCGAACCCAAAACCCCGAGCTCCTTAAATAGAGTTGGCGTCAGCTAGATCTTAAGGCCTTCAGCATATCTTATCCATAACTTTATGTAAATTAAATCTCGTTCATATTTTTTTTATCTAATTATGCTGTTAAGTACTTACATTTAAACTTTATAATAAAAGAGACACTGTTAAAAATATAGTAATTATTTACACAAAATACTTGTACGAGTTATTAAATCTTGGCACGTACTTAAACATATACGAAACGACGTATGTTATAACCACGGATTAAAACATAATATGTTTCAAGGTTGACATACTTAATTTACAATTTGAATTTGGGAAATTAAAATTCTGGATTGTAGGTTGTTTAATAGGCTTTGTAAGGTTTTTTTAATAATTTAACCCCAAAAAACATTGTATTTATCAAAATAACCTATTTTTTTTTTTATCAAAGTAATCAAAGTGTGATTTATTTTTTTAACTGAAGTCGCCATCTCAGAGACTTCAATATAATTTTTTTATAAGTGGCGACTTATATATATATATATATTTATATTTATATTTATATTTATATAAAAATTGCAATCTCAGATGACTCCTTCCATATATGACAACTTCTATGTTTGTTTAGCAATTACATTAATTTTGGAAGACTAAAAATATATATTTCTACTATAAGTGTATGTTTATATAATAGGAAATAAAACAAATTAATTTATGGAGTATTGGATAATTTATGAAATTATTGGATGTGATTAATTATCTATTTTTTAAAAAATATTTTAACTTTGTTATATTAAAACTCATTCATCCGTTTGAACTAATCAACTTAATGATATACTTTTGTATATCTATTGTATAATTATAATATAAAAATAAGATAATTTTTTACTATAAAAATTAAAATAGAATGATAGTAATAACACGAAATATTGTGAAAATTGGACTACATCCTTGACTAAACTGAAATGCACAATATTGCTGCTATTTGAATCGTATTCTTCAAATTTCTCGAAAAATCTTTTAATACAAGTACTTTATTAAAAAAATTGTAATAAATTTATGTACTCATATTGATGAACATTGTGCTCTAACATATTCAATGCTTCCCCCCTAGAACAAATGTTCATCAATATGAGTACAAAAAAATTATATTGATATTTTACGGTCGACCTTTAAATTTATTACAATTTTTTTAATAATGTATTTGTATTAAAAAAAATTCGAGAAATTTTGAAGCATACGATTCAAATAACAGTAATATTGTGATTTCAGTTAAGTCAAGATGTAGTCCAACTTTCCCAATATTTCGTGTTATTACTAGCACTTTATTTTAATTTTTATAGTAAAAAAATTATCTTATTTTTACATTATAATTATACAATATATATATACAAAATCATACCATTAAGTTGGATGACTGAGTTTTAGTACAACAAAGTTGAATTTTTTTTAAAAAAAATAGATAATTAAGCATATCCAATACTTTCATAAATTATCAAATACTCCATAAATTAATTTGTTTTATTTCATATAATATAAACATAAACTTATAGTAGAAATATATCTATATAGTTTAGCTATCCAAAATTAATGTAATTGCTTAACAAACATAGAAGTTGTTATTTATGGAAGGCGTCATCTGAGATGACAACTTATATATATATATATATATATATATATATATGGAAGTCGTCACTTATATACTTCTGTTACTTTGATAAAAAAAAATTAAGTTATTTTTATAAATACTATATTTGGGGTTAAATTATTAAAAAACTCGGCTTTGTAAGGCTCTAATTCTTTAAATATTTGTAATGAAATTTTGAAATCCATAATATGGTTGACTTTGTGTATAATTCTTCAAAGGCGGTTCTAATGAAAAAGCTGGACTGAATTCTTAGAAAATTATGTATAATTTAAATTAGTATTCATCGACTCCCCATTAATTCAAGTTTCTGACTTCAAACGTCCAATATTAATGGTAAAACTTTCTTCAATAAAAAGATTTTTATTTTGGATTTGCTGCCAAATATTAGTGTTGAAAGACTAGAGTGTTAGAACACAAGGTATGAGGAATTGCAAGATCAGAGAAGAAATAAAGTTATTCTTTCTATTATTTATATCTACTTAAACTTGTTACAAGCTACACTATATATAACACCAACGAAGCATACAAAGAGTCAAGAGATACAAGACGCTAAATACTCTTAAATGGTTTATGACCTTTCAATAGGTTATGATTGAACATCCATATACAATGTATTCATGATACTCCCAATTGGATGTCCACCATTCATGGAATATGGCTCATTAAAAACTTCGCCAGTAAAAACCTGATTGGAAAAAAACTAGACAAATGAAACAAGAGTACATATCCATATGAAGCTTGCGAGCATGAGACATTGTCTTGATAAGACTGATCACTCTCCCCCTGATGCTGGTAAGATATCCTTGAATTGACGCATTTCGATGTTGTGAATCATCATTTTGATTGTTGTGGTTGACAATGCTTAAATATGCAAAATTGTTACTTGACTGTATCTGATGAACGTCAATATCATCATTTTTTTGTAGCTCGTGAGTGTAGAAAGACTTTGGTGATATATGTTTCATTCTGTCACCTTTGATATAGTCATTCCTAATTTATGTAGCAACATTATCCTTATACATCGGTATTGTTGTATTCCTTTGTGAAGTTAACCCACAAGATTCTCGAATATATTGAACAATTGACCTCAATCATATACAGTAATGACTTGCTTCATGCAATGCCAATATTTTGAATGATTTAAAGAAGTAGTTGCTAATGTTTGTTTCACCGAACACCATGATATTTCAGCACCACCACAAGTAAATACATACCCACTTTGAGATCTTCTTTTATGTGGGTCAGAAAGATAATCAGCATCAGCATAACCCACTAATTGGGGTTCTGAATTATTTGAGTAAAACCAACACATATCAGTTGTTCAGCGAAGATAACATAGGACATGTTTTATATCATTCCAATGCCTTCGTGTTGGTACGGAGATATATCTTGCCAATAAGTTGACTGAAAAATGATATATCATGTCTAGTACAATTTGCAAGATACGTTAAAGCTACAATGATACTAAGATAAGGTATTTCTGGACCTAATAATTATTCATTTTCTTCTCGATGGTGGCAATGATCTTTCTTTATATTCAGTTAACGAACAACCATATGTTACTCAATGGATGTGCTTTATCATGTAAAATCGCTTAAGAATATTTTTGTATATGTTGATTGACAGATAAATATTCCATTTGGCAAATGTCCGATCTGCAAGCCGAGACAAATTTTTGTCTTACCAATGTTTTTCATATCGAATTCTTTCATCAGATAAGTAGCTGTCTTTGTGAGCTCTTCGGGACTCACGACAAGATTTAGGTCATCCACATATATCGCAATAATGGTAAATCAACTTTTAGATCTTTTGATGAAAAAACATGGACAAATTATGTTACTTATATATCCTTGTTTAACGAGGTATTCACTAAGACGGTTATACCACATCCTTACAGATTGTTTTAATCCGTACAAATATCGTTGTAAATTAATCGAAAATAACCCATGAGACTTCCGGTTATGTGGGGTCCTCATTACTTAATCCATTATGACAAATCTTTATACACATGTGAGTAGGAATTAAGTAATAATACACACTAAATAATAGTTTTACTATGTCAATTACAACATTTACAAAACCCTGACATAATATACATCACATGTACATAAGAACAACCTAAAGAAGTTCAACTCATAATCAGTGGTTCAGCTAGCAGCAGAAATCGACTCACAATCCCGTCCTCCCACATCTATGAGTCCCTACAGAAACAATCACACAAGATGAGTATTGATAGACAACCATCTCAGTTATATCAATAAGAAAACATCATACGATAAATAACCATCGTAAAATCGCAACTGTGATTGTTCTGTATCATGCATCACAATATGCAAATATGTCATGACATGTCTCAACCCTCATCCTGTTATAACGAGACATATATGATATGCCTCTCAACTCAATATGTCAGTGTCTCAGCCTTCACGTCCTATATTAGCAAAACATATCATATTTCCATCCTCACACGTTATAACAGCCAAAGCATATGCTCAACAAGAGCATACCTCTCATGACAAAGCATATGTTCAACAGTAGCATATCCTTCATGGCATCAATCTCAACAACATGAATTATACCAACATGAATGTATACCAATATGATTCCAACAATCATATATCTCAATCTCAATATATAGAAGCAACATCACATAATCATAACTCAATACTCGTACGTCAACACGTACCTGTCGTGCGATACAAAATATACAATATCAGGCGTCAATATTTAACAGTCTCTCTGTCCTGTCCCCTGTGATGATGCTACATGAATACCAACAATGTACAATGTCATAATAGGTTTCAAAATCAAATTTTACCAAATTATAACATTTTCAAAATATAAACCCTAGCGATCGATCGCCCATTATCACTTATCGATCGCCAAAAAGTTATGTCTCATTGCGATCGATCTCTATGTCTGATGCGATCGATCTCCTTGCCAGCGAAGCGCGATAGGTCGCTTATCATTACGCGATCGATCGCCCGAAGTTTAAACCGCCTTATTATTTTCTGAGCATCGGCGATCGATCGCCCTTTGGCTAGCGATCGATCGCGATGCTCTGTTATTTTCAGAACATGGCTATTTTGAGCATATCCTCATGGTTCTACCTCTATACTTGAAATTACACCACCAACACTTGATAAAAGTTCTACCAATACATTACATATACTTCTTTTCTACATAATTCAAGATTAATTCTTGCTACTTCAAGCTATAACAAGCTATATCAAACCAATAGATATCAAAATCACTTCTAGTATGCTTACATGTTTCATTACTACACATACACACTGTTGGTTCCGGATTTTGAAGATGACAAAATAGACCAGATCGATAAAGACCAGATCGATGTCCACCAGATCGGTACAGACCAGATCGATGCAGATCAATGCAGATCAGATCAGAGCTTATTTCAGAAAGATCAATTCAGACTAAGTTAGCAAACTTTGTTCATCAGTCCGAATAATCAACGGCTATTTATTGAAGCATTTAATGTTGTATTTAATGCTGAAATAGACCAAGACTGAAGTTACCTTAAATGGTAAATAGACAAAGCAGATCTTATCTGACAAACGCCGAAAGAACAGACCAGAAGGGAAATAGTCTAAAATAGAAGACTGCAGTCTGTTCAGAGTTTCAGAGGTTGACTAAAGTAAAGAGTTGCACGCAAAAGGAAATCTTGTCGTTGGCAGAAATGCCTACATAAAGGTGCAACTTAAATGCTCAAGAATATATACTCACGACACAAGAGATACAACACGCATACGATATCAACAATCAATCATTTATTGAGCATTCATTTGAGCAGAACACTATCATCGAAAGACTTCATCTTGTCGATCTGCTCAAAGTTGATAGCATGTCTTATTGTTTTATTTGATCGTTTAAGGAACATTTGTGCTCAGAGTAATTCACTCTATCATTTGTTCTAAGATAGAAGAGTGAGTTCATTATAACTGTCAGATGGATTGTGTCTGAACAGATTGAGAAACTAGGAGTTTCAGTCTGGTAGTGGGGTAAATCCAACTGAATCGAGGTTGTACAACGGGATTGTATTACGCAAAGTCTTCTAGTGAACCCTTCCTTAATTGGAAGAAGGGGAGACGTAGAAGGAATTGCATTCAAGCTTCCAGAAACACATCCTGCCCATTTACATATCGCACTACTTCGTGTTTCAAAGCTATCAGACCGGTCTTGCTAACCAAGAACGGACCGATTCCACACTCACACTATCAGTGGTCTGTTCAGATTAATATTGATTAAGAAATAGGTTTCATTTGCTAACCCAAGTGAAATCAATCTAGGAAAATCAAAAAAAATAAAATTTAGTAGAGTGTTTATTCACGCCCCCCCTCTAAAAACTCATATTCGATCCTAACAAGTGGTATCAGAGCGGGTGTTCTTAATCAATAGAATACTTGGACTGATGGCATCCTTCAACAAGATTCCCATGTTCTCAAAAGAAGATTACGATGATTGGAGAATCCACATGCAAGCTCACTTAACAGCTCAGGATGATGACATATGGTACGTCATTACAGAAGGACCAATGAAGATTTTAAAGGTTAACCCTGCCCTGGGAGGGTCAAGTGGTGAGATGATTGAAAAAGAAAGAGCTACTTGGTCCAATGAAGAAAGGAAAAAGGCTAATTTAGACAATGTTGCCAAGGATATTCTGTTCAAGACCTTGGACAAGAATATGTTCAGCAAGATCAAGATGTGCTCCACTGCCAAAGAAATTTGGGAGAAGATTGCACAGCTCTGTGAGGGAATAACCAGACCAAAGAGAATAAGCTGACAGCGGCTCTACAAAAGTTTGAAAGCGTACAGATGAAAAAAAAACTCTAAACGAGTTTGATGAATGGGTTACAAGCATTATAAATGAACTGAACAGTCTTGGCAAGGACTATACCAACAGATAGATAACTCTGAAAGTTATGAGAGCAATACCGAAGGAATGGGACGTCAAAACCAATGCAATGAGAGAATCTAAAGATCTGAACAAAATCGAACTCCATGATCGGTTCGCTGATCTCAAGGCTTATGAATTCGAGCTGATCACCAGAGGGGAAGCAGAGCCATCCACCTCTTAGCCAACCAAGGCACTTGCAGCCATTCCAGATCAATCTACCCCTACAGACCTATCTGTCGAACAGATGAGTAATGATCTTATGTCGTTATTTATTAAGAAATTTGGTAAATTCATGTCTAAAAATAAAAAAGAACTTTAAACCTTCTCATCAATATAATTCAAGAAAAGATGCTACAATTGTGGTAAGACCGGACACTTCATTGAAGATTGCACCAGACCAAAGAAAGATGAGAGGAAGGAAAGGCACCGAGATGACAAGAAGAAGTACTACAAAGATCGAAAAGGGCATCATGGAAAGGCTCAAAAAGTTCTGGTAGCAGAAGAAGGCAAGAATAAGCGGGCTCAGACTGATTCAGAATTAGAGAGCTCAGAAGAATCCTCCAGTGAAAGCGAAGAGGAGATCCAATGCCTAATGGCAGACGAGGAGACTAGTCAGAACGATGAGGTATTCGATTTTGACTCAAATGAATTTACACGAGAAGAACTTGTATTTGCACTACAAGATATGGCTAATGACTACAGAATGCTAGCTGAATCATTTGATAAATTTAAGGCTGAAAGCAAAGATCAAACAGATGAGTACATCATACCAAGATGTTCTAAGCTAGGTGAATGTGACAGTCTGAAGATCGACCTGGATAAGCTAAAAATCTCATATGAACAGCTCCATGTAGAAAATTAGAGAATTAGCGCACAAAATGCTAAACTTTCTCATATTTTCAAAACATGGACAAAATCAAGAGCTTCATTAGATGAGTTGCAAGAGGTATAAAGAAATGTCGGTGATATAACTGGCATAGGCTTTGATATCAATGAAAGCGCTAAAAATGAAACTGAATTGTTGCTGGAAAAGAACAAAATCAAACAAATGAAATTTGTTAGATCCAGCACAATATATGAATCAGAATTGCCTACAATTCAAACAGGAATCTCTTTCCAGGATAAAGGTTTGACAAAGGGAATCGGGTATGTTAACCAAGCCACGGAAAAGGCACCAGCGAGTTTTGAGTCTATCAGACCGAACTCCAGAGTGCAAAATCTAAGGCAAGGAAAACCATCCAATTATCACAACTCACAACCGGTCCAAAGAATATATAGATCGTCTGACAAGAATCAAAGGCCACCATTTCACAAAACACACTACACACAACAAGCTCAGCACACTTATTATTGCACAACACACACCACACCAGACACACACAAGCCAATAAAGCTGATTCAGGTGTGGGTCCCAAAAGGACTAATCTGTTCCGACCCAAGTAGGATTGGGTACCAACAGTAATTCTTATTGATGACAGGAACCCAAGAAGAAACTATCAGACTGGTATTTAGACAGTGGATGTTCTCGACACATGACGGGAAGCATCGAGCTGTTGTCTGACAGGCGGATGATTCTTAGTCTAGCGGTGATGAACATACTTTGTTAATTCAAATATATGTTGATGATATAATTTTTGGGTCAACTAACCCCAAGTTATGCGAGAAATTTTCTAGGTTAATGCAGAGCCAATTTGAGATGAGTATGATGGGAGAATTGTCATTCTTCTTGGGTCTACAATTCAAACAGCTCAATAATGGAATCTTCATTAATCAAACCAAGTACACCAAGGAGCTACTCAAACGGTTTGGTATCGAGACTTGCTCAACTGCTTCAAATCCGATGAGTCCATCAATCAAGTTAGATAAATACGAATGGGGATCGTCAGTTGAGGTAACAATGTATCGAGGTCTAATCGGATCGCTGTTATATCTTACAGCGAGCCGGTCTGATATTATGTTTTCTGTTTGTATGTGTGCTAGATTTCAATCTGACCCTAAACAATCCCACTTCATTGTCGTTAAACGTATTTTAAAATACTTAAAAGGTTCTCAGAATATTGGTCTCTGGTATCCCAAAGATTCTAACTTCAATTTAATTGGATATTCAGGCGCTGACTATGCAGGATGTAAGATCGATCGCAAAAGCACCAGTGGAACTTGTCAATTCTTAGGTGAAAGATTAATATAATTGTTTAGCAAGAAGCAAACGTCGATTGCCACATCCACAGCTGAGGCAGAAAATCTCACCACCGGAAATTGTTGTGCTCAAATGCTCTGGGTTCAACACCAGCTCAGAGATTATGGCATTCAAGCTGTTGAGTCACCAATCTTTTGCGACAATACAAGCGCAATTGCTATTATATATAATCCAGTCTTGCACTCTCGAACAAAACATATTGATATCAGACATCATTTTATTCGAGATCATGTTGTCAAAAAGGAGATTCGGATCGAGTATATCTCAACAGACCAGCAAGCTGCAGACATCTTCACTAAACCACTCCCAGAGACTATTAATTATTTTCGTCAAATTCTTGGTTTAATAGATCTATCTTAATATATTTGACGAATGCTTAACTTCGTTCTTAAAGAAGTGTTAGCACAGATCGATAATACAATGGTCAGTAAGATACAGATCGGTACTGACTATCAGACCGATCTCTATCGATATGATGTTATCCCATTATCTGACTCAAAACACTATCAATCTTTAACATAGTAATATTTTACATCCCGGACTGATCTAACTTTAATCGCATTATTATACCCTCATCCAGTCCGTTAAAATTAGAATTTTAAAATATCAGTCATCGAGATGCAGACACGTGTCTAATATCTCTGTATTTATCAAGCTGCACATCTCATTCATCATTTTACTTTTTCTAATTACCGTTGTCTGCTTATCTCTTCTAAAAATTCTTCTTTATTCCATATTCGTATCCTAATCTTTCAAATGGCAACCATTACTCACAACTCATTATCTGTTGAGTTTGACGCTATCTATAGGATGGAAGACAAAGAAATGGTATCTATGTTCAAAAATCTGGAATCATCCGGACTGAGGAAATTCTTGGAATGTGGCACGGTGGTGTATGAATCGGAGATCAAAGAACTATTCTCAAACGCCGTATCTCACAAAGACTTCTATCTCTTCTTCGGTTAATGGCCAGAATATTGAAATTTCTCAGGAAATGTTTACAGAGACGTTTGGACTTCCTACCTCTGGCATGTCCGATTTCGCTCACTTGTCCAAAGCCACTCTGGAGGAATTTCAGCGCAGAGTGTCAATCTTCGGACTCACCCTTAAGTCTGCATTCAAGAAGAAAGAGATGTCTTTCCATTTTCAAGTGCTATGCGACATCGTTGGAAAGCCGCTGTTGAGCAAGGCTGGAAGTTTTGATGCTGTGACGTCTGAAAAGTTTGGAGCCATGGCAGCTATTCACTTTGGACAGAAAGTGAACTGATCCATCCTATTTGGTGTTTTATTAGTGACCATCACTTCTGCAAAGCAGGCTGTCTGTTTTGTTGTTCTACTGAGCAAGTTGTTAGAGTCAGTGAATATTGAGCTGGGGAAATCTTCGGCACTCAGTCCGTTCAAAGTCATCAATCCCAAAGGACTGACTCTGTTAAAATCCAAAAGTGCTCCCCCAACTCCCACTGAATTATTGACCGTCAAGATGGAGGTTGGTGCAGAACAGTCTGCAGCAAAGAAGACCAGGGCTAACCAAAAACTGGTAGTGGTCCAGACTGACTCTGATGAAACCTAGTTTGCCTCTACTACTTCATCCCTAACCAAACCCCTAGCAAAGAAGCCTCGAACCCAACTCACCAAACCCCTGACAATCTTAAACCCCAAACCCATATCTATCTTTCCTCAAACCCAAGCAACCCCAGTACTCCAAGCTCCACCCCCAAAATCAAAAGCTCCACCTCAAACAACCAAAGCTCCACCCAAACTAGCCAAAGTTGTGCCCCGAATCACATCCAATATTCCAGCTGTCAAGGGTATTGTGATTAAAGAATTGGGCGATTATACCCAATCAGGGATCAAGCCCTCATCTGTTGCTTGGAAGGGCAAAGCCACCATGACAAAGATTACACCCTCAAAGCCCAAATCAGCTGCTCAAACAGCTATTGACCTTACCATGGAAGACACTGAAGAAAAAGTACAGGCCCTCACTGCCATATTCGATGAATGGGTCTTGTACAGAACGGTGAATCACTTCAATCTATTCTTCGGTAAGCTCAAACGACTGAACAAAATGGAACAAGAAAGCTCAGAAAGGCACGGAAACAGACGATGTTCGCATCACTGTGCATCGCAAAGAGCTGTTCTGTGCAAAACATAGGCTGATGCTTGCAACTCTCCTTGTCCAAGCTAAGAAAGCAAATTTTGATATAACCAGCCCGAATATCTAGGACGACAGCGCGGTTATATCTCAACTAGAGATGGACGTCCTCACTCTACATATGGCTGTCAGAATGCATCGCCAGAGGCTGAATTTTCAACCCCCCCCAGTCCGGATTGCCCAACCCCAAGCCAGACTGTGGCAGGGCAAATTTCTGCATAATATGAGGAACCCTTTATTAAGCCAGCGGAGCAGCCACCGCCTAATGCTCCGACTGCGCAGAGGCTGAGGCAATGGACGTATTACTGGAATCCCATACTGTGTCTCTTCCTTTTGTGTCCACGGTCTCCGAAGCTCAGACCAGCACACTAGTCGCACCAAAGACTATTGTCACTCAAGACATCGTCGATGTTGGATTAGTTGTGTCCGGCATCGTTGCGGCTTTACAACTTGAGGAGCCTGTTCAACCAATCTCTCCCTCAGTTGCTAAAGACCTTCTAGCTCCGTCAAAAACAGTCCAAGCAGATCAGTCTATTACAGACTTGGCATATTTGAATCAATTTTATACTGATCTTGTTGAATTAGTCCGGTCCGAACATCGCCAATCTGCTGCCCCATTTGTTGTGCCGGCTGACTCATCTTCTCCGCAAGTTTTTGCAGAAGAACTAGATCTCGTGCAACCCTTCGTTTCGACTGGAAAAGGGAAAGAGCTGGCTGTGCAACCTGCTGAAGACATGCCAGACTACCTTGATGATACTCCATCAGTGGCCAAGTCCCTTCGAGAACTATCTGAGAATTTCCTCTTTCTCTCCCAAAGAGTAAGAGAAGTACACCAAACCAGCGGACTACCACTATGGATTTTGATTCTTTCAAGGAAAAGATGCCGAAGAGCATCAATAGTATCCAGCATGGTCTGAACGATCTGTTTTCTCAACAAGCATCCTTTAAGACCAGCCTGAGAAAAGAACAGATCGAGTTGGCTTCAGAAGTAAAAACTGCAGTTGCCAAATCCATCCTTACCCAAGATAATCGATTGGATGCTATATGTGCTCAGCTTACGCATATCGTAGATTTCCTTCAGGAGATTGCTGAAGCCAAAGGGGAAAAGAAGAAATAAATGAAGCCAGAACAGTATCCCAAAAAGAAGACATAAATAACTGCCTGTAATGAATAACATCTGTAAATGTGTTCATCAGACAAGTTTATAAAAAGTCTTTCGGAATTCAAAGTCTTGTTCATTTATTTTGAAAAGTTCATTTATTTTGAAGTAAAAGACTTAATCGATCTGAACTCCTAAATAATAAAGAAGACAGTTAGTCCATTTATTTTGAACATAACTTCTACAAGAGAAAGGACTTAAATAAAGAAGCTAGGTTTTGTCATCATCAAAAAAGGAGAATTTGTTGGTTCCGGATTTTAAAGATGACAAAACAGACCAGATCGATGTCAACCAGATCGGTACAGACCAGATCGATGTCAACCAAAGCAGATCAGATCAGTGCTTATTTCAGAAAGATCAATTCAGACTAAGTTAGCAAACTTTGTTCATCAGTCCAAATAATCAACGGCTATTTATTGAAGCATTTAATGTTGCATTTAATGCTGAAATAGACCAAATACTGAAGTTACCTTAAATGGTAAATAGACAAAGCAGATCTTATCTGACAAGCGCCGAAAGAACAGACCAGAAGGGAAAGAGTCTAAAATAGAAGACTGCAGTCTATTCAGAGGTTGACTAAAGTAAAGAGTTGCACGCAAAAGGAAATATTGTCGTTGGCAGAAAAGCCTATATAAAGGAAATGCCTACATAAAGGTGCAACTTAAATGCTCAAGAATATATACTCAAGACATAAGAGATACAACAGCATACGTGATCAACAATCAATCATTTATTGAGCATTCATCGAGCAGAACACTATCATTGAAAGACTTCATCTTATTGATCTGTTCAAAGTTGATAGCACATCTTATTGTTTTATTTGATTGTTTAAGGATATTTATGCTCAGAGTAATTCACTCTATCAATTGTATTTGTTCTAAGATAGAAGAGTGAGTTCATTGTAACTGTCAGACGGATTATGTTTGAACAGATTGAGAGACTAGGAGTTTCGGTCTGGTAGTTGGGTAAATCCAGCTGAATCTGGGTTGTACAATGGGATTGTATTACTCAAAGTCTTCTAGTGGATCCTTCCTTAATTGGAAGAAGGGGAGACGTAGAAGGAATTGCCTTCGAACTTCCAGAAACACATCCTGTCCATTTACATATCGCACTACTTCGTGTTTCAAAGCTATCAGATCGGTCTTGCTAACCAAGAACAGATCGATTCCACACTCACACTATCGGTGGTCTGTCAGATTAGTATTGATTAAGAAATAGGTTTCATTTGCTAACCCAAGTGAAATCAATCCAGCAAAATCCAAAAAGATAAATTTTAGTAGAATGTTTATTCACCCCCTCTAAACACTCATATTCGATCCTAACACACATCATATCTTAATGAAATCTTACCAACAAGCTTCGAAGTCACTTCCCACAACTTATTATCTTGATTTCCAAGTTGAATTTCAAGAAAAGAAGCAAAATTAAGCAAGGTTATTTGGAAAAGCACTTGTAGAGAATTTGTAGGTGTTTATGGTGAGTCTATGTGCTTTACAATCTGATTTTAGACATATATATATATATATATATCTCCCAAGAGCTTTTTAAATGTATATGAAAGGTTTATCAATTTAAAAGTTAAATTCATGTACTCTTTGTTCCATATTACATACACATGAAGTCTCTTGCTACATATTCATCAACCATGTAGTACCACATCAAGCTAATAGATAGGTTTATGTAGATATGCTTAACTAGTAACTACGTATTGTTGCAAATCTCATGACAGCTCATATACGTGTCTTACGTTTATCATACTCGGTTCAACCTGAACCCGAGTCCACATTATACCGTAATTATCACATAATTACGTCATAATCATATCAAATATGTATATTCATCTCGAGGCATTATAATTCCCCCTACTAATTGAATTTCGTCCTTGAAATTGCATATACATAACATGAACAACACAAACATATACTCAATTATATGTTTAACACAGTAACAATAGATATACTCACCAGCAGTATATAAACACAATATAACAACATATCAGAAAATAACTCAGGATACTGTTGCATCATATGTTGCTCCGTCTCCCATGTTGCCTCCTCGACATCCCGCCTGTCCCACTGTACTTTTACCATTGGGATTACTTTACATATTAATTTTTGTTCTGCTCTATCTAATATCTTAACCGGTCGTTCCTCATAGGACACGTCTGTATCCAACTATACTTCAGACAGTTACAATACATGACTCGATTTGGTTCAAATTTCCTCAACGGGGAAACATGAAATACATCGTGGATACCACTCAATGATGGCGGTATTGCCAATCTATATGCCAACGTGCCAATATGTTGTAACACCTCATATGGACCAACATATCATGGTGACAACTTTCCACGCATACCAAATCGTACCACACCTAAAAAACGTGAGATTTTCAAGAACACTCTGTCACCAACTTGAAATTCAAGCGGTCTACGTTGTTTATTTGCATAAGCTGCTTGTCTATCCTGAGCAGCTTTTAATTTCAATCTGACAGCTTCACTTTCTCTTCCATTTCTCGAGTCATATCTGGTCCACTGATAGAATACTGATCAACATCATCCCAATACAATGACGATTTACATCGTCGCCAATACGATGCCTCAAACGGTGCCACTGTATACTAGTCTGATAACTATTATTGTACGAGAACTCAACTAATGGCAATGACCATTGCTACGAGTTATCAAACTATAATACACATCCACGTAACATATCGTCAAATGTCTGTATCGTACGGTCTGTCTGTCTATCTGTCTGAGGATGATAAGATGTACTCAATCGTACTTCAGTCCCCATGGCTGACTGTAGTCCTTCCCAAAAATGATAAGCAAATCTTGGATCGCGGTCTGGTACAATCGAAACTGATATTCCATGTAGTCTCACTATATTTTGAATATATAACTGAGCCATTTTCAAGTAGTTAAACGTCATACTGTACTGTATGAAGTGAACTACTTTTGTCAGTCTGTCCACGACTACCAAATAGCATCAGAGCCAGAAGAACTCCTTGACAAATGGGTCACAAAATCCATCGTGATATATTTCCATTTCCATTGAGAAATCTCTAAACTCGTCAATTCATCTCATGGTCTCTGTCTCTCTGCTTTCACCTGTTGACAAGCCAAACGTCGTTTCACAAACTCAAACACATCTTGTTTCATGTGTTTCCACCAGAACCATGTACGCAAATCCTTGTACATTTTCTTTCCTCCAGGATGTATACTATATCTACTACAATGTGAACATTGTAGTAGTTCTTGGCCTAGTCCCAAATCGCAGGCACTACCCAACACTTTTCATATCTCACACTCCCATAACTTGCTATTCCAAAAGAGATATTTTTCCTTGACTTATCATCAATTTCCAATCTAGTACTTCATCATCAGTAGTTTGTACCTTTATGATCTTCTCAAAGATATCGGGTTCAACCAACAGTGTTGATACCCTTACTGGCACTGGCACTGCATCAAACTCATAACCCAAAGTAGAACAAGAAGTCATCAATGCTGAAAATTGAATCATATCATTGGCAGTGTATTGTACCTTTCGACTTAAGGCATCAGCTGTCAGGGTGGCTTTTCCTGGATGATATTTGATCTCACAATCATAATCTTCAAGAGATACATCCATCTCCTTTGCCTCATCTTCAACTCTGTTTGAGTGAACAAAAACTTCAAACTTGTATGATCAGTGTATATGGTAAAGGACGTACCATATAAATAATGTCACCATATTTTCAACGTAAAGACTATGGTTGCCAACTCCAGATCATGCATTGGATACTTCATTTCATGTGGCTTCAGTTGTCTTGATGCATAAGCCACAACATGTTTATCCTGCATCAATACACAACCCAAACCAAATAATTATGCATCAGTATAAAGAGCAAACATGTCATGCTCTGATGGAATAATCAACACCGGAGCAGTAGTCAACCGATGTTTTAATTACTGAAAGCTATGCCCACACACCTCTGACCTCTGAACGGTACTCCCTTCTGTGTCAGCCGTGTTA
The DNA here is from genome assembly GCA_907163345.1 of Haberlea rhodopensis. NCBI lineage: Eukaryota > Viridiplantae > Streptophyta > Magnoliopsida > Lamiales > Gesneriaceae > Haberlea > Haberlea rhodopensis. The sequence continues at coordinate 29,110,700 of CAJQUN010000003.1, read as the reverse complement.
ATGGTTTGGCGATCTTTGAAAAGCCTTCGACAAACCGTCTGTAGTATCCTGCCAAACCCAAGAAACTATGAATCTTAGGTATAGAAGTAGGTGCTAACCAATTCAATACCGCTTCTATCTTTTTCGGATCTACTAATATGCCATCTTTGAAGATCACATGTCCTAAAATGCAACATTGTTCAACCAAACCTCACACTTGCTGAGTTTGGCGTATAAGTTATGTGTTCTCAAAAGTTGCAATACCATATGCAAATGTTGGACATGGTCTGCTTCACTCCGAGAATATATCAGTATATCATCGATAAACACAATGACAAATTGATCAAGATACTCCTAAAAAACTCGATTCATCAAACTCATGAAGACAGCTGGAGCATTAGTCACTCCAAATGGCATAACCAGGAACTCGTAATGTCCATAGCGAGTTCTGAATGATGTCTTCTGTATATCAACTTCCCTCACACGTATTTGATGATATCCAGATCTCAAATCAATCTTAGAATAGGTCATCGATCCTTGCAACTGATCAAACAAATCATCAATACGTGGAAGATGATATTTATTCTTAATCGTTACCTTGTTCAACTATTGATAGTCAACGCACAATCGCATCGATCCGTCATTCTTCTTAACAAACAATACCGGAGCACCCCAAGGCGATACACTAGGACGCATGTATCCCTTGTCAAATATATCTTGCAACTGAGTTTTTACTCTCTCAGTTCAGTTGGTGCCATTCGATATGGTGCTCGTGAAATTGCAGAGGTACCAGGTAGCAATTCAATGCCAAATTCCACCTCACGACTTAGTGGAAATCCAGAAATCTCATCTGGAAATACATCTACGTATTTTGCAACCACTGGTATACTTTCTTGTCTGTTACATCAACAACGTAAATCAAATATCCCGTGTGTCTACGTTCTAATAACCGTGACGTTCTAATTGCAGATATCAAAGGAATCTTTGCACGAGATCCCTGTCCATAGAAGATCCATTGGTTTCCAGTGTCAGAGTAAACCGAACCATCTTCTGACAACAATCCACAACAGTGTGATATCTACTTAACACATTGATTCCCAGAATACAGTCAAAATCAGCCATATCTAACACAATCAAAACTTCCCGTATTCCATAATCATCAAACTGAATAGAATGATCAGACACACTCTGACAAGTCATCACAGTAGTTCCCATGGGTGTCGAGACATACAGAGGCATCAACAGTGGAGACAAGCATATATGATACCGCTCAACAAAAGCTTGTGCAATAAATGAATGTGATGCACCAGTATCAATTAATATAAAAGCCAGTAAATAAACAACACTTACCTGCTATCACATCATCAGGAGTTGCCTCTGCTTGCTCCTTGCTTAGTGCATAGACCTAAACTTGGGGTGGCTATGCTCTCTGTGTTGGGTTTCCGTACCCCGACGCCAGATCCATACGCAGCGGAAATAATACAATAAACAGATCTGACCCGGGGACGGTCGATCGCGCCTGATTCATATATAAACATGCAAATATCATAATATAATGCACGAAAAAGGGATTACCGATAACAGCGAAATCAATCTGATGACGGTGATCCTCGAGTCCAATCAACCTGACCAGATCTACAAGCCCGCACCAGTGCTAGTGTGATGGCGGCTATTCGATGAGATGAAGTATATTGAATGGTCTAACTCAACCCTAAAGATGAATGTTATATTTATAGTGTTATTGATTTAACTAATTGGGCTTGGGTCCATAAAGCCCATCGGGCCAACGTTTGGCTTGCTGGGCATTTATGCTAACAATCTCCCACTTGCCCAAAAGCCAACACAAAACTCCAAACTCATAATCCAAGTAACTCAATCCAATTGAATAACTTGATGTACTACTAATGTACATAATTATGAGACATAAATATATCAAACGTTTTAATTTTAGAACTTTCTATAAATGAAACATTTTCAAATATAGAAACTCCACTAAAGGGAGGAGCTTTCAAAAATTAAATTCATCTTTTCTAAATCACTCAATTTGAGCACTTAACATTTAAGTCTCAATTCTCATCAATAGATCGGCGGCCGGTTGATTGTGACCCAACGAGGCTCAAGTGTATCATAGCAGTAGGATCACAACCTTTGTGATTTTAGAAGTCAAACAACTTCTTTGGGCTTACCCTGAATGCCCCATTGTCAATTAAACTCCTTTAATAGACAATTACCGAAATATAATCCAGTATGAACCTACCGATCGTGGGTAGCGCCTAGCATCTGCGCTTCACGAAGACCTAGATACAAATGACTAGCAACGTACGAGAACCTGTCAGCCATAGTTAGCGTGCAGTACATTCCTTTCACTCAATATGTCCCGATTGAATCAAGGGCATTGGTTGGTCGAGGCCCCTTATGATTTCAATAACTATGTATTTGTTTCACGTTATATGATTCTTTGTGTGCGTATATGAAAAACTCTTTTTTCACAAGCACTACCCACTCTGGCCAGAGATTCCTTGAATCATATACAGAAAAAACACATAGGACATCCTGGTTCATCAAGACCAGTGGTGAATTCCCAACGACAATCATTGGCCTCTGACAGCATCACTGAATACCCAAAATAATGACTTTATGACCCACATGTGATCAGTCATTAAATCAAAGTACACAACTATCTATCAAGACCTCAATGACGCCTCGGGTCATGAGGAGTAATGGTGCACAACTATGACTAGAAATTCTATACTCGACAAATGGTAACCACTTATAGAATTCCGAGTAGGGTCGTTCAGTGAATTCATTCCTAATGAGCACCTATTCATGTGTGCTGACTTCTCCAAGCCAACGCCGATGAAACGCGGCGCACTACAATAGACACATCATGAATACCAGTCTCTAACGAGCATATATCGATATCCCATTCTCGAAGGCTCATCGACCAGGAACATTTAGAAATCACAGTCGAGAATGTATTTCATGGTCACCATCATATGCGTAACCACATTCTATGGACTATAGCAATCTGAAGGACTTCATCAATGCATCAAGATGCATGGGTAAACAGATGAAGAAGTGCCATATATATTAATATTCAAACAAAGATCTGTCATAATAAGATTACAGGTACAATCAATCAACTATTGATTTACTTAATCATGTATGACAACAATATCTTTCACTTTCCCAAAGACAACTACTCATGTGTCTTAAGACCATCTTCCCAAGATGTCTAACAGACACCAATCATTGTAAATGCTTTGTCAGTGGATTCACTATATTTTTCTGTTGAAGCGATTCTCTCGATAATATTGTCGCGTCTACCATCTCTCTCATTAGATATTATTTTCTCAATATATGTTTGGATCCTGATGAGATCTTGGCTATTCATAATAGCTCAAATGTTGTCACAGTACACAGAGACTGTGTCAACTGCACTAGAAATTACACCCAACTCTTGGATGAAATTTCTTATCCAAACTGCCTCTTTGTTGCATCTTATGCTGCAATGTATTCAGCTTCAGTGGTCGAATCCAATGTGGTGTCTTGCTTGGAACGTTTCCAAGAGACATCACCATCATCGAGCTTAAATACAAATCCGAACATCGATATGGTATCATCTACATCCAATTTAAAAACCAGCATCAGCTTAGCCTTCAACTTTTATTTCTCCACTTACAGATCCAAAAACCATGAACATAACATAAGTTCTTCATAAGAACTTGAGGATTATTTTCACAGTTTTCCAGTGACCTTCACCGGGATCTGTCTGATGTCCGTTCATTACTCTAAGAACATACATCAGGCCAAGTACATAAAATAGCATACATTATGCTATTAAAAGTCGAAACATAAGGTACCAATGCCATCTTTTCTCTCTCCTCATCAATTTTAAGACTCATTGACTCGAGAGATGAATACTATGACATATTGGGAAGTAACTCCTTTTTCGACTATTCCATGTCAAACTCTTTTAGCACAGTGTTTATGTACATAGATTGAGAGATCTCAAACATCCTTTAGATCTATCCATATAGATCCTTACGCTAAGTACGTAGGATGCTTCTCCCAAATCTTTCATGGAGAAATTAGTAGATAATCATGCTTTAATTGATTAATCCAATACCATTCATAATGAGCATGATATAATCAACTTAAAGCATCACAAATGTAACCATGCTCCCACTAATCCTTTTGCACACACATGTCACTTCCGGATTTTTAACAAAACCAAACACTTTGATGATGTTATCAAAACGGAAGTTCAAACTCCGAGATGCCTTCAAAGGCCCATAAATGGACCTCTGGAGTTTGAAAACATTTTTCTCACTCCAAGAAGTTGTAAACACATTTGCCTGCTACATTTCTACCTCAATGCCACCACTGAGAAATGTTGTGTTCACATCCATTACTCATATCTCATATTCATAATATAAAGATATAACTAATAAAATCTAAATAGACTATAGCATCATAACCGATGAAAATTTTCTCATAAACAACTCTTTGCCTATGAGAATAATCGTTTCTCACCAGTCAAACTTTGAAGGTCACTACCTTCCCATCCACTCCAAGCTTTCACTTGTAAATCCATGCAGCCAATGGGAACAATTCCCAAAGATGATCTACTAAGGCCCATACCTTATTGGAGTACATGGAGTCCATTTCAGATTTCATGGCATCTTGCCAATGTCCCGAATAAATATCTGACATCGCCTCCTTGAAAGTCCTAGGATCACATCCATGGTCAAAATCATTTTGACTACTTTCTAGGAGTAAATTCAATTTATCAGGAGTTCTTGAAACACTTTCAGATCTCCTTGGTATGTGCAGTTTAAAGGTTATGATTGACTCAATTAATTTCAGCGTTTTCACTTTTCTAGTGGTTTGTGGTTCTTGAACCCTTTCAAGTTATATTATATTATCATTCATTTCTAATAGAAACATTTTCTCTAGAAAGACGGCAATTGCGAAACAAACACTTTGTCTCCATTGGATAATATAAATTTCCACAAAATAACATAAGATGGATCAACTATCCAACTCATCTCCCACTGGCTGCTTCACATAAGCAGAACAATCTCAAATAAAAAATTTGGATTATTTTTCAGTCCATATCGTATATGGAGTTTTGGTCACTGCATTGGTATGAATTATATTCAACAAATATGTAACTTTAGAGAGTTACTCAGAGAGAATCACATTCTCTTTAAGATAACTCAACATCATCTTGCACTAACATTTAGTGCTCCACATACGTCCATATGAATCAAATTCAATGGGCATTCAGCACATGCTAAATATATGTTGGATTTAAGTTATCATTCTTTTTATATTCTTTGAATATAATCATACTAATCATTCATAAGTTCACCAGATTCAATAAAATATGCATTCTTAAAAATACTGCAACTCACATTCGCATATTTAAAAGAATATCATTCTCTATCAAAATAGGAACAATTTCATGATTAAATCTAAAACAAATAAATAATTGCTCAAACCAGTTCCTAACCAGTTCAAGATTTTATATTAAATAAATGTTTCAAACAACCTTTGCAACAACTCTTGCTACAATGCTTAGCCTCAGGTAGGTTTCACCTTCCTAGGGCTCTCTACTTCTTCACATCACATGCAACTCTTTGCAAAAATGCGAGCACAACTGGCATCATATACCAAAGAAGTAGAACCAATAGAAACATTTAATTTTAATATATAACATACCCTTTCTAGAACGCTTCTAGTCAAGGTATTCCTTACAATTTTGCGCTAGTGACCAGCAGTGAAAACATAGATGCCTCTCCTTTCTTAGTTGCTACTATATCCTTTTTCGTCTTTCAAGGTTGGGAACCATTTCCCTTCCTCTTCTTTATCCTTGAACTCTTCCTACCATTAGTAGAAGATTCGACAAGAAGAACACGTTTCTCCTTTTGAATCAAGGACTCATGAGTTTCCAACATTTTGACTATAAGATCAAATCTATAGCCAGTTAATGAGGATTTGTCACATTCAGATTTTCCAATTTCTCAACAAGAGATATTTTTCTTACACCATGCTCATAGACCGAAGCACCATCTCGCATGTGAAATGAAAATAGCTCTTTTGAAATCGCGAGTTTCAGTAATCGCGTCCGTTCACCAAACAACATTTGTAGGTGTTGGAAAATATCAGCAATGTGAACGAATTTCTCATATCTGTGTTGAAACTCATTGGTGACATTGATGCTATCATATATCACATAGTCTAGAGATCATCGTCCCATCACTTCTCAAGTGTGGCAATCTCTTCATGAGACGAACTGGGAGACACTTCAACAGGAGGCTCCCACCAAGGGTATATGGCAATCTTTTAGAAGCAAGCACTATTTTAAAATTATTAGTCAATCAGAATAATTTGGTACGGTTACTTTGTTTGTATCGAGAATTGATGCAATCGGATTCACGGCAATCACAATACTGAGAATAAACAGAAAATATATGCAAACTGTTTGATTATTAATTTATTCAAAAACTATGGACTTTAGTTATTGAATGCTCCCACTAAATTTTTCGAATTCGTCACCCTCATGACAAATGAACGGAAAATCGCATTTTCTTAGTGGGCTTGGAGTCCAACTAGCTCATGATAGCCCCGGGCGAGGGTCCAGCCGACCTCATGATACTAAAGGTAGCTCACAATTGCATCATATGCAACCCCCAAGATATTCATCTCGTGATTGACATAACCCTACGGAGGCAGGCCAATTATGCCTTCTCACGTCAAACTAACCCATCCCACGGATGGTAATGTTCGCCAATAAGACCCCACGAGGGTGAGTAATCTTAAAGGTTAACAGAACCCTATCCATAATTAAGTGGCAGTTAAACACACAGCTTTCCCATGCCAGATGCCCCCCACGAGGGTGAGACAAGACACCTGACACAAGTAGCGTCTCATGGCTTAACTGTTGATGGAAGACAGGAAGCAACAAACTCCTTTGAGCTCCCTTTACAGTTTGATATTAAAATATTTTGAATCATATTCATAAGAGGGATTTAATAATTTTCAAATCTCATCAAGTACTTGTTTGTTTGATTGCCGGATTCATGCAACTATGTTTTATTCATGCAGTCATATGTACTAATAAAACATACAAACAAACATTTATCATACATCACATGCATAATAAAAATAAATATGGACGATTACGGCCTTTTCCTAATTGATCCACGTGAGCCATACGTGGATCACAAGTCTGTCTAAGGTGATGCAGGTATGCAATGCAATCCTATTACATTGTTGCTTCCATTATACATGTCTTGATTCTTGATGCTCCGTCTTCAATCTCGATCTTCTACTAATTCTAATAATTTTACATTTAAATCGTGCAAACAAGAGAATATGGATACAAATCCGGGGTGGGATACATCAGAAAAATAGAGAGAGCAGGCTCGCAGGCCCGATAACCAAAATCACAATTATAATGAAACAATAAAAACCTAAACATTCACCTAAACACATTGGTCAAGGCCCGTAATCATCCATCATGCAATCACATCATATGTAATTAAACATTAAATTAAACAATTACATCATATGTAATTGTACTAATTACATCACATGTAATTAGAGCACAATAATTAATTTATTCTATCGTTTCCCACTAATCGCATCATTAATTGAAAATAAAATTAACAAATTAAATAAAACCATTTTATTTAATTTCTAATTAATTAAATTTCAATTAATTGGTAAAATCACTATTTTACCATTTAACCATCATATTAATCGAAAATAAAATTAACAAATTAGATGAAACATTTTCATGTAATTTCTAATTAATTAAATTTTCATTTACTTGGTAAAATCATTATTTTACCTTCTTAATCATAATGGTAATCAAAAATAAAACTAACAAATTAAATGAAACATTTTCATTTAATTTTTAATTAATTAAATTTTCAATTACTTGATAAAATCACTATTTTACCTCAAATCATAATATTAGCCAAAAATAAAATTAACAAATTAAATGAAACATTTTCATTCAATTTCCAATTAATTAAATTTTCAACTAATTGTAAATCTCCATTTTACACTTAATAATTAAAAATTATATTTTTAATTAATTAAGTTTATGATTTATTAATTCAAAAATTAATATCCGGATAAAAATCTAAAATGACCCAAAATTAATTTATGGACTCCAAACAATTTGGATCCAAAATTAAAAATGCAATTTTCAACTCCAAAATTATCTTTAATTTTCGGATTTAACAAAATATATATATATATTTTTTTTTAAAACGAAAATTACACTGTTCATCTTCCCAAAATTGAAATTAGGGTTAGGGTTTTGCCTACCCTAGCGCCGCCTGGAGATCTTCGTGTAACATGTGCCGCCGCCTTCTGCTGCAACCGTTTGCAACAGGATGAGCGCAGCAGCTTCAAGATTGGCGACGCCTTCTGCTGCAACGTTTGCAACAGGATGAGCGGCGATTTTCTTGGCGCGCCCAGCCAAGAGGACGATCCCATTCCCTCATCGTTCACAGCCTGGTCGCGATTCCAGCGGCCAGTGGTTGACGTCCGGTCTGGGCAAGCCGCACACGTTGACAGAGAAACGATTTCTCCACCAAGTCGCCGCCGTGCCTTGCTGCCGGGCTCGTACAGAAACATGAACATCCAGGCACGATTTCAAAACGATGAACATTGGGGTTTCAATCAAAAATCGATTTTAATTGATTTTCTATATTTTTCCGGATCCGTAATTTCTGAAAATTTCGAACACGTCGATTGGGAACGATCTAATAAAAAATTAATTATTGAATATATGAATCAAAGCGCAACCTGGCTCTGATACCACTGTTGGGTTTCCGTACCCCGACGCCAGATCCATACGCAGCGGAAATAATACAATAAACAGATCTGACCCGGGGACGGTCGATCGCGCCTGATTCATATATAAACATGCAAATATCATAATATAATGCACGAAAAAGGGATTACCGATAACAGCGAAATCAATCTGATGACGGTGATCCTCGAGTCCAATCAACCTGACCAGATCTACAAGCCCGCACCAGTGCTAGTGTGATGGCGGCTATTCGATGAGATGAAGTATATTGAATGGTCTAACTCAACCCTAAAGATGAATGTTATATTTATAGTGTTATTGATTTAACTAATTGGGCTTGGGTCCATAAAGCCCATCGGGCCAACGTTTGGCTTGCTGGGCATTTATGCTAACACTCTGTCCCCCACTAGTTCGAGGTACAAACTATGGTCTTTGTTGCACTATACTTTCTGACACATTCCCTCTCGTCTGTTGGCCAGCTTGAGGACAATCTCGTATCATTTGTCCTGGTCTACCACATCCATAACAAATTGGACCATCGATATGTGGACAATCTCGTCTATAGTGTGGTCCACCACAATTAAAACATTTTAAGCCTCTACTACTGCTACTACTGTTGCCTTGGGACTGTCCCTTGGCACCCCCTTTTCGCGAATCAAATTTCTTACCACCAAATATCGAGGAAGATGCACCTCCTCGTGATGATTTAAATTGATCCCCTCTATGTCTCATGCTATCTGATGTAGGTTTCTGAACTTGTCCTACATCTTTATAGGACCCAATTCCGATCTCAGCCATTTCAGCCCTCGTCACCGCCTCCTCAAATGAAGTCGGGTTATTCGAAATAACCCTATCAAACAACACAGATCGTAGGCCTTTCACAAGCTATCTGATCTTTGCTTTCGTGTTTGCAGCTATATAAGTTACATACCTCAACAAAGAAGAGTACGTCAAAGCAAAATCAAATACCTTCATGGTTCCTGTTTCAGATTATTGAACTCGTTTTCTTTCAACTGTCTAGCAGCAACAGAGAAATAGTGATCAAGAAAATGGCTTCTAAACACATCCCACTCCACAGTTTGCCCCTGAGCTCGCAATTCAGCAATGTCAGCTTCACCACATCATCGCTTTCTTTGCCAACTGGAACTCAGCTAACGCAACCAGGCTGACTTGGCACATGGTGCTGACACAAAAACCTGCTCAATACGTTCCATTCCTCAGCCTGTTCCCCAGATTCAGTACCCTCAAAGTGAGGTGGCTGATAACTCAAAAATTGAGTCAGTGTCAACTCTCCCGGTAACAACACTTGTTCTATTGTCCCTTGGCCTACTGGTGGTGGTGGCACATGCGTCAAACCAACACCAGCATTGCCACTGATGGCATCCCCAGATCTTGAAGTACACTGTCTGCCATGACTACACAACAAGGGTTAACAACAACATTCAAATGTATAAAGCATGTTAGTATAACAACATATCACAGTTATCAACATGCTTTCAAGTGATTAGGCAATACCCTACCACACTTCCTCTACCCTTATTCACCCAGTTCTCGAACCACTGCTCTGATACCACTAATGTGGGGTCCTGGTTACTTAATCCATTATGTAACAAATCTTTATACACATGTGAGTATGAATTAAGTAATAATACACAATGATTAAGAGTTTTACTATGTAATACATCATTTACAAAACCCTGACATAATATACATCACATGTACATAAGAACAACCTAAAGAAGTTCAACTGCTAATCAGTGGTTCAGTTCGCAGCAGAAATCGACTCACAATCCCGTCCTCCCATGTCTACGAGTCCATACAGAAACAATCACACAACATGAGTATTGATAGACAACCATCTCAGTTCTATATCAATAAGAAAACATCATACGATAAATAACCATTGTAAAATCGCAACTGTAATTGTTCTGTATCATGCATCACGATATGCAAATATGTCATGACATATCTCAACCCTCATACTGTTATAACGAGACATATATGATATGCCTCTCAGCTCAATATGTCAGTGGTTCAGCCTTCACGTCCCATATTAGCAGCACATATCATATTTCTATCCCCATACGTTATAACAGCCAAAGCATATTCTCAACAAGAGCATACCTTTCATGCCAAAGCATATGCTCAACAGTAGCATATCCCTCATGGCATCAATCTCAACAACATGAATGTATACCGATATGATTCCAACAATCATATATCTCAATCTCAATATATAGAAGCAACATCACATCACATAATCATAACTCAATACTCGTACGTCAACACGTACCTATCGTGTGATACACAATATACAATTTCAGGCGTCGCAAAAAAGGTATGTCTCATTGATTGATCTCTATGTCTGATGCGATCGATCTCCTCGCCAGCAATCAATCGCATGTCTCATGCGATCGATCGCTACATCCTTTACAAAATATTCTGTCCAAGCGCGATCGGTCGCTTATCATTACGCGATCGATCGCCCAAAGTTTAAACAGCCTTATTATTTTCTGAGCATCGGCGATCGATCGCCCTTTGGGTAGCGATCGATCGCGATGCTCTATTATTTTCAGAACATGGCAATTTTGAACTTATCCTCATGGTTCTACCTCTATACTTGAAATTACACCACCAACACTTGACAAAAGTGCTACCAATACATTACATGTATGTAAGGACCCTAGTTCCTTAAATGCGGATTTAAGGCATAATTAGAGCTAACATACATTATCAGAGTAAATATGATCGAGTTGAGACTATGAGCCTTAAAATTTACATGCCAAAACAAGGACTTTCAAGTGGATTAATTACATCCCTAAATCAAATGAATGTTTTCACTATAGTTTTGCACTACTCCTAGAGTAGACACTATACAAAATAATCATGTCCTTCATATATCAAAAGTGTTCTTCACAAGCTCACCGCCTCGACCCGCCTTACCCCCCCTTTATCATGCCACAATGTACCTACAAAGACAACCCCAATACATGAGCATAAAATTATTCATATCCAACACAATATGAATATAATGCGTAAATGCATAAATCATAATAAGACACTTCCTGTTTTTTCCCATGCATTTAAACGTTTCCTTTGGGTTGTCCCTGTACCATAACTTATGAGTATAATCAAATAGATTATTTAATGGTTCACACATGTCATGACATAATACCATTCCATATTCATCAATTACCAATCCCTAGTCCGTTCATCACAATGTATTTTAATGCCCCTCGCTTCACATATAGGCGGCATAGAATAACCTCGCTTTAATGGACATGCGGCGCTCCCACCCCTCGCTTCACATTTTAGCGGCAAATATTCTTTCCTCGCCTCATATGACAACCACGCTTCAATGTGACATGCGGCGCTCCCACCCCTCGCTTCACATTGAGCGGCACCAAACAAATAGCGGCAAGCATTAAAATCATCAAAGGATGACCATGACTCATGGGATATGCACCAACAATAATCATATGCATATATAGTCATCATGCATAAATTCAACATGTATTTGCATCCACAACGCACATTTCCACGTATACTCGCATCCACAATGCATAATCAATGAGTATAATAGATACATGTACCGTTGGGTGCCCGTACGTCCTCTACGTACCTTTCCAAAAGTGGAATTTGATATGGCTTCACTTCCTTGGTTGCGTCGCCACCTGGGATGGTTCTACACAATCACACAACCCCATATTAGAAGCCAAATAATAGTCAAATACCAAAAATTCGTCAAAAAAATCCATTTCCCACTTTTTTGCTGCTGGCGATCGATCGCTACAACGAGGCGATCGATCGCGAGCCTTACCGATCGATCGCTTCGATGTAGCGATCGATCGCCTGATCTTTCTACCTCGAGGCGATCGATCGCGCCATACATGGCGATTGATCGCCTGCCTTGCGTTTTGCCACTGTCCTTCGGCCATCGATCGCGCCATTTCAGGCGATCGATCGCCACAGCCTGTGTACACGATTTCTCCATTTTTAAGCCATAAATTCTTCCCCAATCTTACCAACACTTACACCAACAAACCCGAAACATAAAAACACTAAAAACCTTCAATAAACACCATCAAACAACCACAAATTTAACATCCAACCAAAAACCATACCAATCCCAACAAACCCATTTTAAAACTCCAATATATCAATCCAAAACCAAGTAAATTCATACAAAAACATCAAGGAATGATATATGCCCATCCTAGGCCTCAAATCTTACCAAGAATCACACCAATGGAGTTTTTGCAAAGATTTCTCTTCTACCTTGGAGCAAAATCAAAAATGGGGAAAGGGTTAGGGTTGGGAGAGGGTTTGGGGATTTTAAAGAGTGAATGGTAAAGTGGGGTAATAGTTAATATAGGTCAAATAAAATTGTGCCCCAACAATTAACATGATGTACAAAATACCCCAACATGGTATTTTAAAACATTTTACCAACATGCACCAAAACCTCAATTAAACCCATGCTTTCCAATTAATTGCCAACCATAACAAATAAATCATGCTACTACTCAATTCTCCCAACATGCACAACATGCACCCTGAAATGCACTCCCGGGTCACGCCTTCCATGTGACCAAGCATTTCATCAAGATAATTAATTCCAACACATAAATCAATTATCACCATAATTAATCATATAAATGTAATTATTGCCCAAATTGCAATTAATTATTTCGGGGATATCACAATACTCCTCTACTTATAAGATTTAATCCTCGAAATCGCATGCACTTACCCCCAAAATGAAACTAAACATAAATACATACCAGAAAACAGTTCCGGGTAGTGCTGCACCATATGCCGCTCCGTCTCCCACGTAGGCTCCTCGACACCCCTGCGATCCCACTGAACCTTGATCATAGGTATCACTTTGTTCCGATGTCTGCGGTCTGCTCGATCCAGAATTCTAACAGGCCGTTCCACATAAGAAACATCGGATTCTAACTGAACCTCGGAAGGTTGCAACACATGAGATGGATCCGGCTCATACTTCCGCAACATAGACACATGGAACACATCATGTATACCAGACAAAGAAGGTGGCAAAGCCAGTCGGTAAGCTAAGGTTCCAACGCACTGCAAAATCTCGTACGGTCCAACATACCTCGGAGACAGTTTTCCGCACATCTCAAATAGCACAACACCTCTGAAAGGCGAGATCTTCAAGAAGACCTTATCTCCCAACTGGAATTCCAACGGTCTCCGCCGTTTATTCGCATTAGCTGCCTGTCTATCCTGGGCCGCCTTCATTTTCTGCCTGATCACCTTTATCTTCTCTTCCATTTCTCGAACCAGTTCCGGTCCTCCGACTGATTTACGATCCAAGTCATCCCAACACAAGGGTGATCTACACCGTCTGCCATAAAGGGCCTCAAAAGGAGCCATCTGAATGCTTGCCTGGTAGCTATTATTATAAGAGAACTCTACCAAGGCTACTGAATCCTGCCAAGAAGCATCGAATTCCAATACACAAGCCCTCAACATGTCCTCGAGCGTTTGGATAGTACACTCGGTCTGGCCATCCGTCTGAGGATGATAAGCAGTGCTCAGCCTAACTTCAGTCCCCAAAGCTGACTGAAGACCCCCCCAAAAATGAGACGTGAATCGTGGGTCTCGATCCGACACTATGGAAATGGGGATCCCGTGCAATCTTACCACATCTCGAATATACAACTGCGCCATCCTCAAATAGGTGAAGGTCATTTTATAAGGAATGAAGTGAGCCACTTTGGTCAATCTGTCCACAATCACCCAAATGGCATCAAAACCCGAGGCACTCCTCGGCAAGTGAGTCACGAAGTCCATGGAAATGTGTTCCCACTTCCACTTTGGTATCTCCAAGCTTCTTAACTCGCCGCCAGGTCTCTGCCTCTCTGCCTTGACCTTTTTGGCAGATCAAGCACATCTTAACAAAAGCGACGACATCACACTTCATTCTTTTCCACCAAAAATGATCACGTAGATCCTTATACATCTTCTTTCCGCCCTGGTGGATACTAAGTCTGCTACTATGAGCTCGCTCCAAGATTCCTCTACGCAACTTCGGCGTACTCGGAACTACCCAGCGGCTACCCAATCTCAAGGATCCATCCTCGGCCACTCTGAACTTCGATGGCTGACAAAGACGCAATAAAGATAACCATCTCTGAATCTCATCATCTGACTTCTGAGCTCTCCTGATGTTCTCATAGATGTCCGGCTCAGCTAACAAGGTTGATACATACACATGTGATGTATCTATGTCAAAATCAGAGCCCAGATGGCAATAAGAAGTCATCATGGCTGACAAATGGATGACGTCCTCAGCAGTACTCCTCACTTTCCGGCTCAAAGCGTCTGCTGTCAAGTTAGCTTTTCCGGGATGGTACTCAATCTCACAATCATAGTCCTCGACTAAGTCCATCCATCTTCTCTGCCTCATGTTCAGCTCCACCTGAGTGAATAAAAACTTGAGGCTCTTGTGATCCGTGTAAATGGTAAACGACGTACCTTACAAATAATGTCTCCAAATCTTCAGGGCGAAGATGATAGCCGCCAATTCCAAGTCATGGACTGGGTATCTAGTCTCATGCGGCTTCAACTGCCTCGATGCATAAGCCACCACATGCTTATCTTGCATCAACACACACCCAAGGCCCTGAAGTGATGCATCGGTATACAAAACAAACCTGGAGTTCTCCGTAGGAATCACTTACAGGCGCCGTCGTCAACCGGTGATTCAACTCCTTGAAGCTCTCCTCACAAGCTTCTGACCAAAAGAATGGTACTCCCTTCTAGGTCAACTGTGTCAATGGCTTGGCGATCTTTGAAAATCCCTCGACGAAACGTCGATAATAACCGGCCAAACCAAGGATGCTCCGTATCTCGGGCACAGAAGTGGGTGCAGCCCACTCCATCACAGCCTCAATCTTCCTGGGATCCACCGATATCCCACTGCTAGATATGGCATGCCCCAGAAATACTACACTGCTCAACCAAAACTCACACTTGCTGAGCTTGGCATACAACTGGTGATCTCTGAGAATCTGGAGTACTGTCCTCAAGTGTTTCGTATGCTCTTCCTCACTCCGAGAGTAGATAAGTATGTTCAATAAATACAATGACGAACTGATCAAGATATGGCTGAAACACTCTGTTCATCAAACTCATAAAGACCGCTGGGGCATTCGTCACACCGAACGGCATCACTAGGAACTCATAGTGCCCATATCGAGTTCGAAATGCTGTCTTCTGCACATCTTCCTCTCTGACCCGAATCTGGTGGTACCCGGATCTCAAATCAATCTTGCTATATAGTCTGGTTCCTTGCAACTGATCAAACAAATCATCAATCCTTGGGAGAGGATACTTGTTTTTCACTGTGGCCTTATTCAATTGCCGGTAATCGATGCACAACCGCATCGAACCATCCTTCTTCTTTACAAAGAGAACCGGTGTGCCCCATGGCGATATGCTATGGCGTATATATCCTTTGTCAAGGAGTTCTTGCAATTGCTCCTTCAATTCCCTTAACTCCGCCGGTGCCATCCTGTAAGGTGCACGAGAGATAGCGGATGTCCCCGGTAATAACTCAATCCTAAACTCGACTTCTCTAGCCGGTGGGAATCCGGGAATCTCCTCCGGAATACATCAGCAAACTCTGCTACCACTGGTACATCCTCAACTCTCAATTATTTATTCCTTCCCGACGTGTCCACGGCATAGATGGGATAGCCCGTGTGACCACGTTCCAACAACTGAGTCATTTTGATTGCTAAAATCAACGGAATCTTTGCACGAGAACCGTTGCCATAAAAAGTCCACTGTATCCCCAAATCAGATCTGAACCTCACTGTCTTCTGTCGACAATTTACCACTGTCTGGTATCTGTTCAGAATGTCAATACCCACGATGCAGTCGAAGTCTGACATGCCCAATACAATCAAATCTGCCTTCAACTCGTTGCCCTCAAAATAAATGAGGCAATCCGTAAGAAACTGATCGGCAATCACATTTCTTCCAGTGGGTGTCGAGACCATGAGAGGCGTGGGTAACGAAGACGTGCGCATATGGTGTCTCTTCACAAAACCAACAGATACAAAAGAGTGGGAGGCACCTGTATCTATCAAAATAAAAGCAGGGTGCGTAAATAAATGGCACGTACCGGCAATCACCTCCTCTGGGGCTGCCTGTGCCTGCTCTCTGGTCAGTGCATACACCTGTCCCTGGGACGGTCCCACTGTCTGACCTCCCGACGGTCGAGGCATAGTCTGCTGCCTCTGATGCACCGTCCTGTCCTCAAATCTCGGCCTGCTCCCTTGAAAACCTGACTGTCCTCCCCGTGTGGGGCAATACCGAGAGACATGGCCCATCTTGCCACAACTATAATAAGCAGGGCAGTTACTCGAATGGTGTGGCCCACCACAATTGTCGCACCTTGTCTCCCCCGATCTATTTCCTTGCATAGGCCCTCGGTTGGTCGACCAATTGCTCTTCCTGTTTTCTTGTTTCCGACCAAAAGATTTCTTTCCACTAAACCGTGAGGATGAAGAAGCACAACGAGGCTTAAATGATTCTCCTCGGGGCCTCAAGCTATCAGTAGCTTGCCTCTATTGTGGCACCTGTGGGAGTACAGCACTAGGATAGGCCCCAACTCCGATCTCCGCAAGTTCTGCTCTCGTGAGAGCATCACCGAAAGAAGTGGGGTTGTTGGTGATAACCCGGTCAAAAAGCTCCGGTCGTAACCCCTTCAGAAAGTGCCTCATCTTCGCATGTCCACTCGTGGCAATATGCAGAACATCCCGCAGCAATGAAGAATAGTGCATAGCATAGTCTGATACTGACATACCTCCTTGCTTCAAGTTTGTGAACTCATCTTCCTTTATCTGCCTCGCAGCCGCCGAGAAGTACCGGTTCAGAAACCGAGTTCTAAAGAGAGTCCAATCGATCAATACACCCTGAGCCATTGGTTCCATCACTGTAGTCTTCCACCACATGGAAGGTTTCTTCGCTAGCTGGAACTCAGCTAATCTCAGCCATGCCGTCCTTGCACAAGGAGCGGACATAAAAATCTGTTCTAGTCTTTCAAGCCATTCCTCAGCCTCTTCCCCTGACTCTGTCCTCTCAAACATAGGCGGGTGGAAGGTCAGAAACTGAGTCAAACTGATCTCACCAGGTAGTAACAACTGAGCCACTGGTTCCATGCCTACAGCTGGTGGAGGTAGAGGGTTCGTCTGACTAATACTCGCATTAACACTGCCAACGTCACCTACCTCTTCATTGAGGTTTCCCAAGTTCATAGCCGCCATGCTGTAACACAAGGGTTAACAACAATTCCAAAACAAATATATATGTTAGGCCGTTAGATAACAGGAATGATAATAAGCATGTTAGTACAACAACATATACATCAATATGCAACACATGCTCTAAATGTAAGCACCTAGCCAATCATGTTAAGGCTACCCTTCACTCTTTCCCGGGTTCTCTAACCACTGCTCTGATACCACTAATGTAAGGACCCTAGTTCCTTAAATGCGGACTTAAGGCATAATTAGAGCTAACATACATTATCAGAGTAAATATGATCGAGTTGAGACTATGAGCCTTAAAATTTACATGCCAAAACAAGGACTTTCAAGTGGATTAATTACATCCCCAAATCAAATGAATGTTTTCACTATAGTTTTGCACTACTCCTAGAGTAGACACTATACAAAATAATCATGTCCTTCATCTATCAAAAGTTTTCTTCACAAGCTCACCGCCTCGACCCGCCTTAGCCCCCTTATTATGCCACAATGTACCTATAAAGACAACCCCCAATACATGAGCATAAAATTATTTATATCCAACACAATATGAATATAAGGCGTAAATGCATAAATCATAATAAGACACTTCCTGTTTTTTCCCATGCATTTAAACGCTTCCTTTGGGTTGTCCCTGTACCATAACTCATGAGTATAATCAAATAGATTATTTGGTTCACACATGTCATGACATAATACCATTCCATATTCATCAATTACCAATCCCTAGTCCGTTCATCACAATGTATTTTAATGCCCCTCACTTCACATATAGGCAGCATAGAATAACCTCGCTTTAATGGACATGCGGCGCTCCCACCCCTCGCTTCACATTTTAGCGGCAAATATTCTTTCCTGGCCTCATATGACAACCACGCTTCAATGTGACATGCGGCGCTCCCACCCCTCGCTTCACATTGAGCGGCACCAAACAAATAGCGGCAAGCATTAAATCATCAAAGGATGACCATGACTCATGGGATATGCACCAACAATCATCATATGCATATATAGTCATCATGCATAAATTCAACATGTATTTGCATCCACAATGCACATTTCCACATATACTCGCATCCACAATGCATAATCAATGAGTATAATAGATACATGTACCGTTGGGTGCCCGTACGTCCTCTACGTTCCTTTCCAAAAGTGGAATTTGATATGGCTTCACTTCCATGGTTGCGTCGCCACCTGGGATGGTTCTACACAATCACACAACCCCATATTTGTAATGCCTCGATTTACTTTATATACGTGTCACATGATTATGACGTAATTTAGAATAATTACGGTATGATGTGGACTCGAGTTCGGGTGGAACCGAGTGATGATCGAGGTAATAAAAGAATGAATTACTATGAGGTAACATAAACAAGAAACATAGGAGATATGTGAGTTGTGAACAAAGATATGTGTAGTCTTGACATATGGATGATTTGCAAGCGAAGGAAGAGATATGAATTGTGTAGTGGAACATGACCTTGGTGCACATTTATTTGCATTTGAAGATGCATTAGCATGTGTATTTGAGTTGAAGGTGCATTAACATGTATATATGAGTTACATTTGAGTTTGTATGTGAAGAGGTGGTTATATATTACAACAATCAGAATTCATTCACACAATACACCATAATTCACCTACAAATCTCTACAAAACCCTCTTCCAACTTTTACTTCCTCTTTCCATCTTTTGCTTGGATTTCATGTGATAATCAAGCTAGGAAGCTAAATGAAGTGACTTCATCCTTTCTTGGTAAGAATTATATAGCATATGAAGTATATGGACTTAGTTAAGGGAAAATGGAAACATGTGATTTTTATGGTGTATGCTTTGAATTGATACTTGTTCTCATGCAAAGATTTTGAGTTGTATGAGGAGAGAAACATGTTTATATGGTACTAGAGTTTGCATAAAACATGTTTTAATGTTGAATTTCGAGTTGTAGGAGAAGAGCTAGGAAGATAAGCTCAAAATCGCCATGGTTTCAAAATTTTGTCATCGACCGATCGATCGCTAGGATCGTACCGATCGATCGGTAAAACAGGGGAAAGTAAGGCGGTTCATGTACCGATCGATCGCTGAAAGCGACCGATCGATCGGTGAAATACCATAGCATTTTTGAGAAATTCAAACATTTAAGCGATCGATCGCTGGCTTTTGACCGACCGATCGCTAGGGTTACTTGTTTGGACCGATCGATCGCTAGCGAGACCGATCGATCGGTAGACTTCAAATGTTTTATTTTTGTAGCTTTTGATATTGAAGCCTCTTATATCATGGTCTATTGTTCATGTGCTTGTAGCATCATCACAGGGTACAGGGCAAAGAGGCAATTAGCCATCAACGCCTGATTTATCGCTTTTGTGTCGCAATACAGGTACGTGTTGACGTACGGAGTATAGCTATGATGTGATGATGATGTTATGGTTTTGATATCATATGATTTATGTTCGCTTGTATCATATGATTGGTAGTATCATATGCATGTACATACATGGATTTCATATGATTGGGATGGATGCCTTGATAGATATGTGTATATACTTTGGTAAGATCAGTGCCTTGATAGATATGCCTGGTGTGGTATATGCTTTGGCTGGGATCGTTGCCACGATAGATATACTACGTATGGTTTGGCTTGAGAGATATACGCCTGGTGTGGGTATATGCTCTGGCTATTATCACAGATGAGTATGGTACTATGATATGTGCTGCTAATATGAAGATGTGATGTGGTTCCACTGACATATTGAGCTGAATAGGCATATCATATGGGGCTCGTGATAATAGGGTAATTGTTGAGACATGTCATGACATAGTGCATTTGTGGATGCATGATACAGAATATTCACGTTAGATGATTTATTGTGCTTTATCATTGATATTGATATTGTGTTTTGATATTGCACTGAGATAGTTGTTCTCTATACTCATTGTGTGAATGTTTCTGTAGGAACTCATAGACGTGGGGAGACGGGATGTGAGTCATTTTCCGCTGCGAGCTGAACCACTGCTTAGGAGTTATCTTGTAGTGGGTTTTTGTTTGTACATGTGATGTATAGTTGGTTAGGTTTTGTAACAACTTAACTAGTAAGATACTCTTAATCAGTGTATGTTTTTACTTAATTCAGACTCACGTATGTATGCTTAATTGATACATAATGGATTAAATAATGAGGACCCCACAATATTAGAAGCCAAATAATAGTCAAATACCAAAAATTCGTCAAAAAAATCCATTTTCGACTTTTCTGCTGCTGGCGATCGATCGCTACAACGAGGCGATCGATCGCGAGCCTTACCGATCGATTGCTTCGATGTAGCGATTGATCGCCTGATCTTTCTGCCTCGAGGCGATCGATCGCACCATACATGGCGATCGATCGTCTGCCTTGCGTTTTTCCACTGCCCTTCGGCGATCGATCGCGCCATTTCAGGCGATCGATCGCCACAGCCTGTGTACACGATTTCTCCATTTTTAAGCCATAAATTCTTCCCCAATCTTACCAACACTTACACCAACAAACCCGAAACATAAAAACACTAAAAACCTTCAATAAACACCATCAAACAACCACAAATTTAACATCCAACCAAAAACCATACCAATCCCAACAAACCCATTTTAAAACTCCAATATATCAATCCAAAACCAAGTAAATTCATACAAAAACATCAAGGAATGATATATGCCCATCCTAGGCCTCAAATCTTACCAAGAATCACACCAATGGAGTTTTTGCAAAGATTTCTCTTCTACCTTGGAGCAAAAATCGAAAATGGGGAAAGGGTTAGGGTTGGGAGAGGGTTTGGGGATTTTAAAGAGTGAATGGTAAAGTGGGGTAATAGTTAATATAGGTCAAATAAAATTGTGCCCCAACAATTAACATGATGTACAAAATACCCCAACATGGTTTTTTAAAACATTTTACCAACATGCACCAAAACCTCAATTAAACCCATGCTTTCCAATTAATTGCCAACCATAACAAATAAATCATGCTACTACTCAATTTTCCCAACATGCACAACATGCACCCTGAAATGCACTCCCGGGTCACGCCTTCCATGTGACCAAGCATTTCAAGACAATTAATTCCAACACATAAATCAATTGTCACCATAATTAATCATATAAACGTAATTATTGCCCAAATTGCAATTAATTATTTCGGGGATATCACAATGTACTTCTTTTCTACATAATTCAAGATTAATTCTTGCTACTTCAAGCTATAACAAGCTATATCAAACCAATGGATATCAAAATCACTTCTAGTATGCTTACATGTTTCACTACTACACATACACATCATATCTTAATGAAATCTTACCAACAAGCTTTGAAGTCACTTCCCACAACTTATTATCTTGATTTCCAAGTTGAATTTCAGAAAAGAAGCAAAACCAAGCAAGGTTATTTGGAAGAACACTTGTAGAGAATTTGTATGTATTTATGGTGAGTCTATGTGCTTTACAATCTGATTTTAGACATATATATCTCCCAAGAGCTCTTCAAATGTGTATGAAAGTTTATCAATTTAAAAGTTAAATTCATGTACACTTTGTTCCATATTACATACACATGAAGTCTCTTGCTACATATTCATCAACCATGTAGTACCACTTCAAGCTATACATAGGTTTATGTAGATGTTCTCAACTCGTAACTACGTATAGTTGCAAATCTCATGATAGCTCATATACGTGTTTTACGTTTATCATACTCGGTTCAACCTGAACCCCGAGTCCACATTATACCGTAATTATCATTATCACATAATTACATCATAATCATATCGAATATGTATGATTCATCTCGAGACATTACATGTCATATGCTTCAGACATTTTTGAATCCTTCAGGGATTTTCATGTAAATGGGATTCTTCAGTGACCCATAGAGATATGCAGTAACAACATACATAAGATGCATATCAAGTCTCTCTGTAGCCGCCAATTGTGCCGATTATATGGAATATATTTCCTCATAGTCAATCCAGGTATCTGAGAAAAACCTTGTGCAACAACACGGGCCTTATATCTCACAATTTCATTTTTCTCATTGCGTTTTAGGACAAACATCCATTTGTATCCAACATGTTTCATATTTTTAGCTGTTTGGACTACTGGTCCAAATACTTTATGATTTTCTAATGGTTTTAATTCAGCTTAAATAACATCCTTCCACTTTGGCCAATCATTTCTTTGTCGACATTAAAATGAAAACATTATTCATAACAACTTTCTTTCTATCCCAGTTTTCTCTTGTTATCAAATGAAAACATTATTCATAACAACTTTCTTTCTATCCCAGTTTTCTCTTGTTATCAGATGATTTTCACATTTTTAGCTGTTTGGACTACTGGTCCAAATACTTTATGTTTTTCTGAAGATTTTAATTCATGCGCGGTTTTAGTGTGCCATCAGTTTGTCCTTCGGGGACATCAACCCGTGCATGTGTGTTTATAGCCGGTATATAAGATTTTGTTACTTTCTTTGTATCAGTAAATGCATATGGCAGCTGATTTGCAATATTTTGTAAATGGATTATCTTTCTCACTTCTTGCTCACAATGATTTGTGCGAGGATCAAGATGAGACAAAGATAGTACATACCATGTGATTTTTGCCGTTCAATAGGAAGCGACGATTTTTCTCTCCCTACTGGCGGAAAAGTTGTCTCATCAAAATGATAATATGCAAACCTTACTTTAAACAAATAGCCTATCAGGGGCTCAATATATCTAATTATAAATGGTGAATCAAAACCAATATAAATCCCAAAACGTTGTTGACCCATCTTTTTTGGTGAGGTGGAGAAATGAGAACATAAACCACATAACCAAAAATTTAATATCAGGTTGCTTGCCAGAAACAAGTTGCAATGGTGAATACTGATTAAAATGAAGTTGGCCTAATTCACACCAATGCAGCATCATGTAATATTGCATGTCCCCAAATAGAAGTTGGTAAATTAGCCTTTAAAATTAAAGGTATAACAATTAGTTGCAATCTATTAATAAAAGACTCTGCAAGCTCATTTTGAGTATGTACTTACGCAACTAAATGTTCAACATCAATACAAATTGACATGCAATAATCATTAAATGATTGAGATGTAAATTAACTGGCATTGTCAAGACGAATAGTCTTGATTCAATAATCAGGAAATTGTGCCCTCAATCTTATAATCTAGGCAAGAAGTTTGGCAAAAGCAATGGTATGTTGACAGTAGACTTACATGTGACCATCTTGATGATGCGTTCATAAGAACCATAAAATAACGAAATGGTCTACAAGGTGGATCAAAGAGTCCACAAATATCCCTTGAATTCTTTGCAATAATGTAGGGGACTCGTTATTAATTTTCATTGAAGCTGATCTTATAATTAATTTACTTTGCGAGCAAGCAACACATACACATTCATTTGGTAAAGAATATTCTGGTTATTTAGAGGGTGTCTATGTGTGTTTCTAATTATTCGATGCATCATGATTCATAATTGGTTGTTAAGTCGATCATGCCAAACATAAAATGTTTGGATCATTCAACTTCAGGTTCATTACAATATTTGATTCTATGGCGCTTATGGTCGCATAATACAATCCTAATAATAATACTATGAGTTTTCTTCTATATGCTTCTATCATGAAACAATGGATGTAATATTAAGATATTCTATATTTCTCTCATTCATAGTCTCGATATGAAATCCATTAAGACGTATGTCTTACTAAAGTTAAATATGAATTCAACACCATATCAATCATCTTTGATGTTTTTGTTTCCATCATGAGCATCATCACCATAAAATGTGATCCCATTAATTCTCTACTTGGCTCGGTAAAAAAATCAGCAACGTCTAAATGAGTAAAGTCCATTGGATTACTTTCACCATCCATAATGTTGCTTGCTAAAATCAGAAAAAATAGTTCTTTCTTTTTTGCTTCACCCTTGATGTATGCTTGATACAAATCAACAAAATGATTTGGTGTGCACAGGTACGAGACCAATATCCTTTCACTCCACACATATAACAAGTTTCATCTTGATTCTTAGGAGGACCAGCAACATTGCCATTTTCTTGTTTCTCACCATTGCTCCACTTCGACTTGTATGATGCATTTTTAGGACCAACATGATTCGACCATGACCATGATCATACCTGCGACCATTACCATGACCACGACAACGACCACGACCACGACCACGACCACATCCATATTTGTTTGCATTCACTTTCAGAAATGAAACATTTGCATTTACTTCTCGAAATGCTTGTGATCCAGTTGGGTGGGAGTTATGATTTTTCATCAAGAGTTCATTGTTTTGTTCAGCAACAAGGAAACCTGAAGTTAACTGAGAATATTTTTGAAAACCTTTTTCACGGTATTGTTGTTGCATGTTAGAGACATGAAAAGTAGTGAATGTCTTTTCTAATGTATATTCATCATCAACATTGTCACCACATAATCTCAATTGAGACACGATTTTAAACATTGCAGAGTTATACTCATTTACTGTTTTGAAATCTTACAACTTCAGGTGCAAACAGTCATAACGAGCCTTTGGAAGTATCACAATATGTCTCTCCTCCAAGTTTTCCGTAGGATAGTAGGATCCTTTACTCCAAGATATTATGATTTCAGTGCTTCGTGGAGGTGATGGCAAATGAAAATCATTGCCTTCGCTTTGTCTTGCTCGTTTGCCTCAACCTTGATGGTTTGTCCAAGGTTTTTCGCACTCAAATGGATCTCAGCATCAAGGATCCAAGTCAAATATTTTCTTTCGGAAACATCAAGGGCATCGAATTCAATCTCGGTGATGTTAGCCCTAACACTGAATCACAAAACAAATAACACTTTAGAGTATGAATTTTTTTTATTATCAAATCTATAAGTTTGAGTTTTATTACATATGAGCAAATACTCGAGCTAGGATTCAAGCCTCCCAATAGAAATTTTGGAACTTCGGGTTCATTTATCAAAATAAAGCAAATTTTGTAAAAAAAAAAAACACAAACTGGTGATAATGTGCAAATATTAAATAATCAAAATATATAGACAACTTACCTTTGAATATACCTTGTAATGTAAAAGTAGTGTGTATTTTATAAAAATAGCTAGAGTTTTGTGCTGATAATGTGTTGTAAAATCTTAGTATCGAAACACAAGATTGTTGAACACAAGGTACAAGAAAATTGCAATATAGATATGAAATAAATCTATATTTACTTAAACTTGTTAGAAAGTGCACTCTATACAACACCAATGAAGCATGCAAAGAGTCAAGAGATATAAGACATTTATGGACACTAAATACACTTAAATTGTTTGTGACATTTCAATAAGTTATGACTCTTCATTGGGCATCCATATACAATATGTTCATAAGAATATTTAATTTTTCCTCCATAATTTTCAATTTTAAATTTATATATGTAAAATTTTAATCCCCAACTTAAGCAGTTCACTTATCAAATTCGCATGTATAGCCATAGTTCGCAAAAAAGTGTCTGAAGGGCCGGAACCGAAGCTACCTCAGTAAAGTTCCACGCTAAAATGGATGTGTGCCTATAACGCGATTTCATCGAGGAACGAAACGATAATATCGCGTCCTAGAACGACATTTGCGGAACATTTTTAATTTTTTTTATAATTTTTCCACTTTTTATTTTGTTTCATTAATTTGTCCAAATTACCTATTTACTATTTTTTTTATTTAAAAATTACGTGGCAATAACCACGACCGTTCCGCGAAATGTAAATGGAACTGGAACAACAACCCCCACGATGTCCTCTGCGACCGTTTCGGCGGATCATAGGTCTATCCAACGTACAAACTTATTTATATGGATTCTGTGGTTGGTAGTGATGCCATATAGATGGTTATGGATTGAATCACCAAGTTTGTATATTTCCTTCCTATATGCGTGAAATATAACATTAATAAGGTAGCAACCCTTTACGTGGATAATATGATGTCGTTATATAGAATGAGATTAAGCATTTTTTTTAAAAAATCGGGACCCGACATCCGTATCAAGATTTTGAAAGAGCCTCCAACAACCAATTGGCACCAAGGACAATCTCAATATTGCATATCACCCACAATCCGACGTGTAGACTGAGAGGATGATTCAATTGCTAGAAAATATGTGCTACGAGCACGAGCATTATGATGGCTCCATATGAAGCCCTCTGTGGACTAAAATGTCAATCAATCATGCATTGGGATGAAATATGGTCATTATCAGACCTGAGCTAATTCAAATCACCATAGGCCAGTTTTCAATAAGTAAGGAACGATTAAAGGAGGCTCAAGATCGTCAAAATAATTGGATTGAAGCGAAATGAAGCGCAATATGATTGAACCCGGTTAAAAGATTTGCATAACAATGTCTCTTATGAAAGATGTCTTGTAATTTGCAAGATGGGCAAGTTATGTCCGAGATACATAGAACCACTTGTGGTTTTAGATAGAATTGGAAGTTTAGCAGAATGCGTTTATTGTCGAATCTATCAATGATTTACAATATTTTTCATGTCACACAGGTAAGAAGATACATAGCCGACACAAGTCACATTATCAGATACAAGGTGGCCCAAATGTCAAAGGCAAAACTGCTCATAAAAAAGGGACCAAATGGGAAACTTGTCATATTTGATATCACCGAAAACTGTGATGACCTGCTGAAATTAATAGAGAGGGGGTTCACCTCTCCTTTCATATCTAATACTCAAAATAAAGACGATGGTGGTTAAGCACGAAACAACCATGAGAAGGGGCCGGAAGGTTTTTCGGCGTATCCCCTCCGACGGTCAAGTCAGGCGAGAGAATAAAGGAAAACCAGTGTTGTAAAGTAAGCAATAGGTTATCAATCCCTAAAAGTGATGATCAAACATGGTATTTATAGTGGAAGAGTTGTCATATATTTAGATTTGTTTCCATGTTTATCTGAATCTACCAAGATACTGTTAGTATCTTATAAGATTTGAAAAGATCTATTAGATCTCATCAATCTATGAAATGATCGAATCACGTAAATCTCGCCAGAGATCTCGCCCCCAACTGATGAGCTGGGGTGTTAATAGGTCGGCACATCGTGTCTGGTCGGGCATACATTATCATACCGTGGCTTAAAGAAGCATCAGGGCGGCCACACACGTCAGGTCGGGCTTGTGCGGGAGGTCGGCCATATGTCACGAGGTCGGCCATGTTGGGAGGTCGGGCATATGACACAAGGGCGTCCATGTTAGGAGGTCGACCAAATGATGGTGGATAGGCCATATGCTGAGATGTAGACCATATGCCGTGAGGTCGGCCATTTTGGGAGTTTGTTCATATGCTGGGAGGTCAGCCATAGGCCAAGTGGTCGGCCATATGCTGGGAGGTCGGTCATAGCCAAGAGGTCCGCAATGTTCGGAGATCGGCCATATGCCAAAAGGTCGACCATGTTGGGAGGTCGGCCATATGATGGGAGATCGGTAGCTTAGATGAGCCGGCCACCTTGTAAGAGACCTCCAGCTGAGCAAGTCTGGTTTTTGAGCTCCTAGAAGTTTGGATGGGCTCCTACTTCGAAGGGGTATCAAAGTCACCCCCTTGAGTTGAGCTGACTTCATAGACTAGAAGCTGGTGTGTAGAATTCATCGAAGAACCAAGCTAAGCATGTAGGAGGGCGGTAAAATAGGTCTATCAATGGCTCTGAAAAGATCGAAGAGCTCGTAGAGACTAAGTAAAATAAGATCAAACAAAGCTCGAAGAGCTCAATCTATTAATAAATAATTAACGTCGTAAATGCTAAGTCAAATGAGGTCCGCTCAGGTATGAAGAGCTTGGCCGAAAGTGATCATATAACCCCGTAAAGGTCATGTGAACTTGTGAAGTAACTCATCCTTCCGGTAGGCTTTTCGCTCATTCTAGCTTGGGCATTTTCAAGAGCCTAAGCTCGGCAAACCTATCCAAGGAATTCCTTGGGCATATATTATTTAAGCTCGACCAAAATGCTAGAATTCTCGTCCTTGTTGACGTCCTGCTTGTGGCGCCCCAAACGTCACCACATAAACAGATAGCACATGACGTTATTTGTATAAAATTTTGACATAATCTCCCCGTAATTGGACTTCTCAACAACACACAACATGACATATATAAGTTCACAAAAATATATGACGTCTACTTTATTTAAATATGACATAAGTCACATGCATCAACACAAGATAACCAAAGCATAGAGTAATACATACAAGCCATATACAGATGGAAACAAGCTCACATGCGAGCCACAACTAGTGGAAACATATGTATTATCCTATAACAACTTCATTGTAAATGACAAGGACTTAGACATCTCAGACTCAACAGCTCCTAATCATGTCTCCAACGCTAACGTCTAAGCCTGATACATGTTTCAACAGAAACAGCCCCCAAAAATGGGTGAGCACACACACCAGCAATAAGAACAACATAATTATAAACACATAGTGTCAACAGTAAGATATTGAAACGTAACAGAAATACTCCCTGAAATTAATAATCATAATACGAGAATTCACTGTCTGTTTCTGTAACTCAATTCCCTAACATCAAATCAAAATCCATCGGTCATCACCTCAATCATATCACATCCGATATACAAATCGATATAGTGGCAACACCGAGCCTACTATACCCCATCGTCGCATCATCATCGCGACCCATCGTATATATAATCGATATAGTGGCAACATCAAGCCTACTATACCCCATCGTCGCATCATCATCGCGACCCATCAACTATATAATCGATATAGCAGCAATACCAAGCCTGCTATACCCAAACGTCGCTCCCCTACTACTGCGACACCATATTATCATCATTCATTTACAATCAGTGATATATCATAATCAACATCAATAGGAATAGGAATATCAATACATGCTCGCACGTTAACACGTACCTGATAGTCGATAATCAAAATAGGCTATTACTGACCTCCCGAGGCTCGTGAAGTATCTATATTAATTTAACAACTCAAGATTAGCTCATTACAAAAATATCAACTTATAGATACAACTTCTAATCACAAGTTAAATAGCCCTGATCATAATAAATTCATCTAAATTATGAAACTCCATTAGTTACACTTTTCACCTGGAATTATGCATGCCTATATATTTACTACACAACAATAATTCATTTAGAATTACTTCCCCAAATATCAAAATCTGCTAATTATTCAAAAAATTCAAAACTCGATCATTTAACTGTTTTGATTAAAACTAAACATACCGGTGTATTTAGAATTCAACAATAGTCAATAATATATCATATTTAACTATCACTATATAAATTGGCTAAATAAAAACTAACACCAAAATACGAAATATTAGGGTCTGACAGTAGCCCTTACCTTGCTGATTCCAAATATATAATTGATTTCACCAAAACCTGAACAGATCGAGCGCATCAATTTTTTTAAAATTCCTGAAACCCTCATCTCTCACCTCCCGTAACTCCCTGATGCAAAAATATGAAATTTGACTAAATTTACACGTATATATATGATATTAGTATAATATAATGGGATGACACATGTCATCGTAGGAACTCGACACATGTCACAAATGTCTAGGCCATTTTCTACATTCTCGGATCATGTTTTGAAAATACTTTCAGCATCAAAGTTACAGATCTCATTTTTATCTTCGCGTGGACAGCTAATTCGCTTAATTCCGATATCGTATGTGAAAGTTATGACCAAAATACTAACATGTGGTACAATAAACAATTTATTCTTGACACATGATTTATTTTAATTACAATCTGACCACATGCTTACGTCATAATTCTCAATTCCCTTTAACGAATTTCGACCCCGAAATTCAACTAATCAACATATGTAAATAAAACATAAATGCACATACCATCAAAATAAGTCGGGGTAGAGCTCCCTCATATGTCGTTCCGTCTCCCAAGTGGCCTCCTCGACACCTTGTCTCTCCCACTGAACTTTTACCATCGGTATTACTTTACTACGAAGTTTTCGTTCTGCTCGATTCAGAATACAAATAGGGTGTTCAACATAAGATAAATCAGGATCCAGCTGTACCTCTAACGGGTGTACTACATGTGACGGATCTGACTCATACTTCCGCAACATAGATACATGAAACACATCATGAATACCAGATAAAGATGGAGGTAGAGCTAATCGATAAGCCACACTACCAATCCATTGTAATATCTCATACGGACCAATATATCTTGGTGATAATTTTCCCCGCATACCAAATCGCACTGTTCCACGGAAAGGTGACACTTTCAGAAACACATGATCACCAACCTGAAATTCCAAGGGTCGACGTCGTTTGTTTGCATAAGCAGCTTGTCTGTCCTGAGCTGCTTTCATTCTTTGTTGAATTAATTTTACTTTATCTTCCATGACTTGGATCATCTCAGGTCCACCAACAGCTGCCCTGTCGGTATCGTCCCAGCATAGTGGAGACCTACAACGTCGCCCATACAATCCTCAAATGGGGCCATCTGAATAGTTGTCTGATAACTGTTATCCTATGAAAATTCCACTAATGGTATAGATTCAGGCCAAGTAGTTTCAAAATCCATTACATATGCACGCAACATATCCTCCAAAGTCTGTATGGTACGTTTAGTCTGGCCATCAGTCTGTGGATGAGATGATGTACTCAATCTCACTTCTGTCCCCATCGCAGTCGGTAATCCCTTCCAGAAATGTGAAGTAAATCTGGGATCTCGATCAGAAATGATAGATATAGGAATACCATGTAATCGCACTATATCCCTGACATACAGCTGTGCCATCTTCACATAAGTGTAATGCATACTATATGGTATAAAATGAGCAACTTTTGTTAATCGATCGATAACAACCCAAATTGCATCATATCCCGGGGAAGTTCTTGGTAAATGAGTCACAAAATCCATCGAAATATGTTCCCATTTCCAAGTCGGTACGTCCAAACTCCTCAACTCACCTCCTGGTCTTCTTCTTTCAGCTTTTATTTGTTGGCAATTCAGGCATTTTAGTACAAACTCAGTCACATCTCGTTTCATCCTCTTCCACCAAAACTGTGAACGTAAATCCCTATACATCTTTTTGCCACCATGATGAATAGAATACCTGCTACAATGAGCACGTTGTAGCAATCCTTGACTTAATCCAGGTGTATTAGGAACTACCCAGCGATCATGTAATCGCAAACTATCATCATCTGCTATCCTGAAACGAGAATCCTGCCCCTGTAAAACTAATCTTTTCCACCGTTGAACCTCCTCATCTGTTCCCTGCGCTTCATGAATAAGTCCAAAAATATCAGGTTCAGCTAAAAGAGTCGATACATGAACTGGAGATGTAGATACATCAAAATCATAGCCTAGATGACAATAAGACATCATCAAGGCTGACAAGTGGCCTATATCCTCAGCAGTGCAACTCACTTTACGACTCAAAGCATCGACAGTAAGATTGGCTCGACCAGGATGATACTCAATCTCACAATCATAATCCTTTAACAGATCTAACCATCTTCTTTGCCTCATATTTAATTCAGTCTGGGTAAACAAGAATTTCAAACTCTTGTGATCAGTAAAGATAGTAAACGAGGTACCATATAAATAGTGTCGTCATATCTTCAATGCAAAGATAATGGCTGCCAGCTCTAAGTCATGTACTGGATACCTCGTCTCATGAGGTTTCAGTTGTCTCAAGGCATATGCTACAACATGGCAATCTTGCATCAAAACACAACCTAGACCCTGTAATGATGCATCAGAATAAACAACAAACCTTTCATTTTCTTTTGGAATGGTCAACACTGGAGCAGTCGTCATCGGTGTTTTAATTCTTGGAAACTATGGTCACATGCTTTAGACCACTGAAATTGCAGCAATCTTTGAAAATCCCTCGATAAATCGACGATAATAACCTGCTAAACCGAGAAAACTTCTAATCTCAGGTACTGAAGTAGGCGCAGACCATTGTACCACTGCCTCCACCTTCTTTGGATCAACTGAGATTCCATCTTTTGATATCACGTGACCAAGAAAGACCACCCTATCCAACCAAAACTCACATTTACTAAGTTTAGCATACAATTGCTTATCTCGAAGAATTTGTAATGCGACACGTAAATGCCTTACGTGTTCCTCCTCACTTCTGGAATATATAAGAATATCATCAATGAACACAATAACAAACTGATCAAGATAATGCTGAAATACCCGGTTCATCAAACTCATGAATATAGCTGGAGCGTTTGTTAATCCAAAAGGCATGACCAGAAACTCATAATGTCCGTATCTGGTTCGAAAAGTTGTCTTCTGTATATCCTCCTCCCTAACCCTTATCTGATGATATCCAAATCTTAAATCTATCTTTGAATAAATTGAGGTTCCCTGCAACTGATCAAATAAATCATCAATACGTGGAAGGGGATATTTATTCTTTATTGTTACCTTATTCAACTACCTGCAGTCAATACACAATCGCATTGAACCATCTTTCTTTTAACAAATAGGACCGGAGCACCCCAAGGCGATACACTAGGACATATGTATCCCTTTTCAAGAAGATCTTGTAATTGAGTTTTCAGTTCCCTCAATTCTGATGGTGCCATCCTATATGGTGTACGAGAAATAGGGTATGTGCCGGGCAATAACTCGATTCCAAACTCCACCTCACGAACCGGTGGAAATCCTGGAATCTCATCAGGAAAGACATCAGCAAACTCAGCAACCACAAGTATATCCTCTATTCTCACTTCCTCTTTCTTTTCAGTAACATCAACTGCATAAATAAGATATCCATCGTTTCCACGCTCCAATAATCTGGACATTCTGACAGCAGATACTAGTGGAATTCGTGGACGAGAACCCTGCCCATAGAATGTCCACCGCTCTCCCTGCTCAGGCTCAAAATGCACTATCCGCTGATAACAATCAACAGTAGCCCGATATTTCCGCAGAATATCAATACCCACGATTCCGTCAAAATCAAGTAGATCAAGAATAATCAAATCAGCCCGTAATTCATTGCCCTCATATGAGATCAAACAATTTGGTACCATTGATGTAACTATCATATCATTTCCAGTGGGTGTCGAGACAGATAAAGGTGTAGACAAGGGAGACGAGCTCATATGATGCAGCGTGACATATCTCAACGAAATAAAAGAAGGGGAAGCACCCGTATCAATAAGAATAAAAACAGGATAAGAACACAAATAACACTTACCCACGATCACATCATCTCGTGCTTCCTCTTCTTGTTCCCTTGTCAATGCATATACCTGCCCCTGAGGTGGTCCAGAACCCCGTCCTCGTGTATGTCCTCCCGGTGGTCTAGGTACAAATCGTTGCTGCTGAACCATCCTCTCTGACGAACTACCTCTGGACGAACTACCTCTGCCAGATCTTGAATCCTGCCGACTACCACGGCTCGGACACTGTCTCGCCATATGGCCAATGCCTCCATACTCGTAACAAGTAGTATCAGTCTGAGTACAATCTCAGACCAAATGAGGTCCTCCACGTCGATAACATCTCAGCTCTTGGGACCCACTACCTCGTCCATGACCAGAAGGGGAATCACCACTACGACCTCCAGTACGACGTAAATCAAAACGTCGTTGTCCAGATGACGAAGACGATGATGAAGAACCTTTCTGGAATTTAAATGTCTCCCCCCGAGGTCGCAAATATTCCCTACTCGGCCGCTGTGATTGTGTCGGAGTACCATAAGCTTGTACTACAATTTCTATTAATTCTGCTCGCTCCAATGCATCCTCAAACGATACAGGTTTATTTGACAACACTCGATCATATATTTACATCCTCAACCCCTGAATAAAGTGTCGCATCTTGGCATGAGGACTAGTAGCTATATGCGGCACATATTTCAGCAAGGAAGAATACTGAAATGCATACTCTAATACAGACAAGTTTCCCTGCTTCAAAGTTTCAAATTATTTCTATTTTCTCTGTCTAGCAGCCATAGAGAAATACCTATCTAGAAAATGTATCCGGAATGCATCTCAATCTACTTTAGATCCCTGAGCTATCAATGCAGTCTCAGTCATCTTCCACCACAGATACACTTTTCTAGAAAGTTGGAATTCCGCCAAACGAAGCCAAGCTGATTTAGCACACGGAGCTGTAATAAGAATCTGTTCTATTCTTTCTAACCATTCTTCTGCTTGCTCCCCAGATTCTGTCCCCTCAAATATAGGAGGATGATAACTACTAAACTGTGCTAAACTCAACTCACCCAGCAATAATAGATGTTATGTTGATGCTTGAGCCATAAGAGGTGGTGTTGGCAAAGGATTTACCTACCCAGCTGTACTACTAATATTGACTGTGTCCCCAATTTCTTCTCCCTGTTGTCCCGGTTCTCTAGCTGTCATACTGGAATTTCAATTATTAAACATATCATTTAACAAGTAGCATCCAGTATTAAATAAATCACATTCTTTGCATCAACACATACATAACTAGTGTTCAATCCATCACATCAATATACCTCCGAGACACACCAATGCATAGACATACTCAAGTAAATATTGCCATCCCACACCCATAACACAACCTCAAACTCCTAACCATCCCAGACAACTAACCACTGCTCCGATACCAACAAATGTGGCGCCCAAACGTCACCACGTAAACAGACAGCACATGACGTCATTTGTATAAAATTTTGACATAATCTCCCCGTAATTGGACCTCCCAACAACACACAACATGACATATATATGTTCACAAAAATATATGACGTCTACTCCATTTAAATATGACATAAGTCACATGCATCAACACAAGATAACCAAAGCATAGAGTAATACATACAAGCCATATACAGATGGAAACAAGCTCACATGCGAGCCACAACTAGTGGAAACATATGTATTATCCTATAACAACTTCATTGTAAATGACAAGGACTTAGACATCTCAGACTCAACAGCTCCTAATCATGTCTCCAACGCTAACGTCTAAGCCTGATACATATTTCAACAGAAACAGCCCCCAAAAATGGGTGAGCACAATTGAAACGTAACAGAAATACTCTCTGAAATTAATAATCATAATACGAGAATTCACTGTCTGTTTCTGTAACTCAATTCCCTAACATCAAATCAAAATCCATCTGTCATCACCTCAATCATATCACATCCGATATACAAATCGATATAGTGGCAACACTGAGCCTACTATACCCCATCGTCGCATCATCATCGCGACCCATCGTATATATAATCGATATAGTGGCAACATAAAGCCTACTATACCCCATCGTCGCATCATCATCGCGACCCATCAACTATATAATCGATATAGCAGCAATACCAAGCCTGATATATGATCGCTTTTATTTTAAATAATTATTTCCAATCTAGCGATTTTAGACCGCAAGTGCACAGTGTCAAGTTTTAGTATAGATCGGAAGATACGGATTGTCGAACCCACAAGGACTAACAAGTAATTACCAAATAAGATTTCTTTTAACTATATTTAACCTATGATAATTAATCAATAATTAAACTAATCTAATCCAACCAAAGCAATCGACGGTCACGAGAAAAATCCACAAGAAAGAATTATCAAGACAATTATTCTCCTTACCCAACTCTTACAATTCTTTTTTTCATACATTTCTAAGGTGACGGGTTTTCCGAATTTATTCAATATACTCTCTCGAGCTATATTAAGTCTAACATCAAATTGCAACTAGTAACTCTCGTTCACGTAATTAACAATTTAATGTTGAATGCGCTTTATGAAAACCACTAACTTTAGATTAAATAACCCAAAGATATCACTCGTGTGTGATTTTATCTCTCGATCTCAATCTTTAACACACGGCATGAATTATTATATCGTATTATAATTTCATCACTCGATCTCAATTATAATAAAATAACATTTAAAGGTGATCAATCCTTCAAAAGCATTAAGAACAATAACACATGCACTTAGAAGATATATGAATTCAATCTCAAAATCAATAGGAAAAAAAACTATGTTATTGATATCTCTCAATCATCAAAAAACAACAATCCAATTATTCATGTAAAACAATAATAGAAAAGTAAAAGAAAACTCCCAAGTCGACTCTTTCGTTGATTCTCGATCCTTCCTCGCTTCTTTCTCGATCGTGCTCTTCGATTATCTTGTTGGCTTGTTCCAAATCATAGGTGTAGGGTTGATAATGGATGGTGAAGAGGGGCTGGACGTCTCTGGATGGAGGCTGAAGAAGGCGTGAGGTTTGGATGGTGAATGGGTGTGTGGAGGCTATTCCCTAGGTTAAAGTCTTCTTTTGGTTGTAATTTTTGTGTATAATATATAGGGGAAGGGAAGATATGGAATTGTTTCCATAAAAACAGACCAAATCAAGAGTTTAATTTTCTGAAAAATCTCCGTCTCGATCGATCGAGCCTTATGTCTCGATCGATCGAGCGTCTTCAGCATCCGAGTCTTCAATTCTCTGCCTCTCTCGATCGATCGAGATGAATCTGCCGATCGATCGAGACTTCTTCTCAAATTCTTTTTTAACTTTCTGCCTGAGTCGATCGATCGAGAATGATATTCCGATCGATCGAGAATTCAAATCCGTTGTTGGCCAGAACCTCTGCCTCGCTCGATCGATCGAGAATCTTGTTCCGATCGATCGAGATTTCCAGACATCAAAATCTTCATTTATTGGCTTGATTTGATCCGTTTTCTTCCTTGTAGCTCAATTCTTCCATATTCCACCTAGATTCCTGAAACAAGCAAATAAATACCAAAAAGCATAACATCTTCACGGAATCTACACGAATATATATACAAATCAAGACCTAAATACGCGTAATAATCAACCCTATCACTATACCCAAACGTCGCTCCCCTACTACTGCGACACCATATTATCATCATTCATTTACAATCAGCGATATATCATAATCAACATCAATAGGAATAGGAATATCAATACATGCTCGTACGTTAACACGTACCTGATAGTCGATAATCAAAATAGGCTATTACTGACATCCCGAGGCTCGTGAAGTATCTATATTAATTTAACAACTCAAGATTAGCTCATTACAAAAATATCAACTTATAGATACAACTTTTAATCACAAGTTAAATAGCCCTGATCATAATAAATTCATCTAAATTATGAAACTCCATCAGTTACACTTTTCACCTGGAATTATGCATGCCTATATATTTACTACACAACAATAATTCATTTAGAATTACTTCCCCAAATATCAAAATCTGCTAATTATTCAAAAAATTCAAAACTCGATCATTTAACGGTTTTGATTAAAACTAAACATACCTGTGTATTTAGAATTCAACAACAGTCAATAATACACCATTTTTAACTATCACTATATAAATTGGCTAAATAAAAACTAACACCAAAATACGAAATATTAGGGCCTGACAGTAGCCCTTACCTTGCTGATTCCAAATATATAATTGATTTCACCAAAACCTAAACAGATTGAGCGCATCAATTTTTTTTAAAATTCCTGAAACCCTCATCTCTCACCTCCCGTAACTCTCTGATGCAAAAATATGAAATTTGACTAAATTTACATGTATATATATGATATTAGTATAATATAATGGGATGACACATGTCATCGTAGGAACTCGCCACATGTCACAAATGTCTAGGCCATTTTCTACTTTCTCGGATCATGTTTTGAAAATACTTTCAGCATCAAAGTTATAGATCTCATTTTTATCTTCGCATGGACAGTTAATTCGCTTAATTCCAATATCGTATGTGAAAGTTATGACCAAAATACTAACATGTGGTACAATAAATAATTTATTTTGGACACATGATTTATTTTAATTACAATCTGACCACATGCTTACGTCATAATTCTCAATTATACTTTTATATGATTTCCAAGGCATCACACTCTAATTCCGACTTGAGCAATTCTAAGAGATCAAGCTCGGCTGGTCCTATTTGGGGAACTCGGGCAATAGCAATTTTTTGTAACCTGGTTGATGCGTTTGAAGGGCTCAAAGAGCTCATTCTATCAAAGCTTGGCATAACTGATGCGAGATGAACTCGTCATAAATGTAGCTCCTGAAGTCAGGTGAAAACCCTTAAAGCCTGTCGTAATGAAGGCTGAGGTGAGGTCGTCGTAAACGTAGCTCCTGAAGTGAATTCATTGTACACGTAGTTCCTGATGTCGGGTGAAAACCCTTAAAGCCTGACGTAGCCAATGTGAGCTCATCATAAACGTACCTCCTAAAGCGAACTCGTCGTAAACATAGTTCCTGGGATCGGGTGAAAACCCTTAAAGCCTAACGTAATCAATACCCAGGTGAGCTCGTCGTGAACGCAGATTCTAAAGTGAACTTGTCGTAACGGAGTTCCCTAGGTCGGGTGAAAACTATCGAAGCCTGACGTAATCAGGGCCGAGGTGA
The DNA here is from genome assembly GCA_907163345.1 of Haberlea rhodopensis. NCBI lineage: Eukaryota > Viridiplantae > Streptophyta > Magnoliopsida > Lamiales > Gesneriaceae > Haberlea > Haberlea rhodopensis. The sequence continues at coordinate 29,071,102 of CAJQUN010000003.1, read as the reverse complement.
GCCCGTCGTGAACGTAGCTCCTGAAGTGAACTCTTGGTAAACATAGTTCATGAGGTTGGATGAAAACCTTAAAGCCTGATGTAATCAAGCCGAGGTGAACTCATTGTAAACATAGCAGCTCCTGAAGTGAACTCGTCATACACGTAGTTTCTGAGATCGGGTGAAAACCCTTAAATACTGACGTAATCAAAACCGATTTGAGCTCATTGCAAATGTAGCTCCTGAAGTCGGGTGAAACCCTAATGATGATCACTTTTTTTTTCTTCCTGAAATCTCTTTTTGTTTGACTGATGAACTCGAATTGTTTGTGAGGTCGGCCTTAGGCTGAAGTTGAAGATCTGAGAAACAAGGTCAATGATGACATGAAGATGATGGTCGGGATATCTAGCTGAAGAGCTTTCGATGACCTTTGGCTGAAGAGGGTTGAAGAGCTGGTCAATGATGACTTGAAGCTGATGAGCTAGCTGATCATGAAGGACTAAAAGACGATGATCTGGAGCTGAAGAGCTATAGAATCATGACCCAAAACTGAATAAAGATGAAGAGACGGTCTGAGAAGACCTGCAGCTGGCTGAAAATGACATATGGCTGAAGATCTAACATAACATTACCTGAACATTTGGTTGAAGAGCAATGAAGGACCTCTAACTGAAGAGTTGCAGAGGGCCTCTCATTTTGACTGAAGCATGACCTTAAGCTGAAAGCCGAAGATAACCCATGGATGAAGAGCTAGCGGAACATTACTTGAACCTTCGACTAGAGTTATGCAGGACCTCTAACTAAAGAGCTAAAGTTGAACAGATGGTTGAATTGGTCGAGGTGACCTGAAACTGAAGAATTGGGAGGAGCTCATGATGAATTGCTCGGAATGAAGAGCTCGTGATGACATCCTTCTGAAGAGTTGAGGATGTGCTCGAACTGACTTCTGAAGGGTTGTAGATTACCTTGAGATGAAGAGCTAAGGATGACCTCCAAGAGAAGAGCTAATGATGAGCTTGTTGAGGTTGACATCGAGATGAATAACTCGTGATGACCTCCAAGTGAAGAGCTAAGGATGACCTCCGTCTGAAGCGCTGAGGATGAGCTCTACTGAATAGTTAATAATAAACTACAAATGAATAGCAAAAGATGAGCTCAGTGAGGTGGGCCTCTTTCTGAAGAGCTAATGTTGAGCTCTACTGAGTAGTTGATCTTCATTTGAAGAGCTGACAGATGAGCTCTCCTGAATAGCTGATGATGGTCTCCATAAGAAGAGCTGACAGATGAACTCTTTGAAGTAGATCTTCATCTGATTAGCTGGCAGACGAGCTCTATAATGAGCTGAGGATGAGATCTATGATGTAGATCTCCATCTGAAGAGCCGAGGATGAGCCCTATGAGATAGATCTCCATCTGAAGACTTGACAGATGAACTTTCTGAGGTAGATCTCCATCTGAAGAGCTGAGGATGAGCTCTCATGAATATTTGATGATGATCTCCATCTTATGAGTTGAGGATGATCTCCATCCGAAGAGCTTATGATGGGCTCTACTGAAGAGGTGAGATGATCTACATCTGATGAGCTGAGGATGAGCTCTACTGAATAGGTGATGATGAGCTCTATATGATGTGCTCTCCGAGGTAGATCATCATTACTAAGGATTAGCTCTTCTGAATATTTGAAGATAATCTCCATCTAATGAGTTGAAGATGAGCTCTATTGAAGAGCTAAGGAGCTAATGATGACCTCCTGGAGAGTTGAAGATGACCTCTGATTGAAGACCTAAGGATGAGCTCCGGTTGAGGAGCTGAGGATGACCTCCTCCTGAAGAGTTGAAGATTTATGATTGAAGACATGAGGATGAGCTCTGGCTAAGGAGCTGGGATGACCTTTTCCTAAAGAGTTGAAGATTTTTTGACTAAAGACCTGAGGATGAGCTATGGCTGAGGAGCTGAGGATGACTTCCACTTGAAGACTTGAGAATGATCTCCATCTGAATAATTACGTATGATCCCAAGAAAAATAGCTCATGATGATCTCTGATTTGAAGATGTAAGGACGAGCTCTGCTGAGGAGCTGAGGATGACCTCCTGAAAAGTTGAAGACCTCCTAAAGAGTTGAAGATGATCTTATGAATCGTAGATGACCTCCAGAATACTTTATGAGGATATCCTAATTAAGAACTCATGATGATCTCTGATTGAACACATACTGATGATCTCATGATGACCAAGATGAAGAGCTAATGATGACATATGATTGAAAAGTTAAGGATGAGCTCATGTTGACCAAGATGAAGAGCTCATGATGACATATGATTGAAGAGCTAAGGATGAGCTCATGTTGACCAAGATGAAGAGCTCATAATGACCTCTGATTGAAGAGCTAATGATGATTTCTAGCTGATGATAACCTCCTGAAAAGTTGATTACCTCCTAATGAATTGAAGATGATCTCCTAAATAGTAGATGACCTCCAAAAGACTTGATGATGATCTCCTGATGATCAGGATGAAGAGCTCATGATTACATCCGATTGAATAACCAAGGATGAGCTCATGTTGACCAAGATGGAGAACTCATTATGACCTCTGATTGAAGAGCTAAGGATGATCTATAACTGAGGATAACCTCCTAAAAAGTTGAAGATCTCATACAAAGTTGAATATGATCTCCTGGATCGTAGAAGACCTCCAGAAGACTTTATGATGATATCCTGATTAAGAGCTCATGATGATCTCTGGTTGAACACCTAAGAATGATCACACAATGATCAAGATAATGAGCTCATTATGACATCTGATTGAAATGCTAAGGATGAGCTCTTGCTGAAAAGTTGAGGATGACCTCCAAGTAGCTGGGGCATCTTATTATTCTTTGTGGTCCCTTCAATAGTCTCAATAATGAACTAGTCAACTTTTCTAAGCTTAAATCAACGTTCGTCACTGGATGTTTCACGTTCATCATATGAGATTAGATCTTCCAAGTTCATCTAGGATGTTAGATCTCCCACATTCACCAGAGAAGGTTAGATCTCACATGTTCATCATTGGATGTGGTTACTCATCTTTTTGTTGTGTGTCATTAGAGGTCAACATTATATTCGATCTTCTTCCTTTTTTATTGTCCATCTCTACATCTTTGTTCATGTTCCCACAGACGACGCCAATTGATATCACCAAAAATTGTGATGACCTGCTGAAATCAATAGAGAGGGAGTTCACATATCCTTTCATCTATAATACTCAAAATAATGACGATGGTGGTAGAAGGTAGCATCTGAGATGACATGAAAGCACGAAGCAACCATGAGAAGGGGTCGGAAGGTTTTCCGGTATATCCCCTCCGACGGTCAAGTCATGCGAGAGAATAAGGGAAAACCAGTGTTGTAAATTAAGTTATATGTTATCAATCCCTAAAAGTGATGTTCAAACATGGTATTTATAGTGGAAGAGTTACCATATATGTGGATCTCTTTTCATGTTTATATTAATCTACCAAGATACTGAGAATATCTGATAAGATTTGAAAAGATCTATTAGATCTCCTCAATATGTGAAATTATCGAATCCCGGAAATCTCGCTGGAGATCTTGCCCCCAACTGATGAGCTCGGGTGTTAATAGGTCAGCACATAATGTCAGGTCGGGCATACATTATCATACCGCGGCTTACAGAAGTATCAGGTCGGCCACACACATCATGTCGGGCTTGTGCGGGAGGTCGAGCTTGTGCCACGAGGCCGGCCATGTTGGGAGGTCGGCCATATGACACGAGGGCGCCCATGTTGGGAGGTCGGTCAAATGATGGGAGATCGGCCCTCAGAAAGAAAGTTCGCTATTCTATTCAAGCAGAAATCCCGGGAATGGGCATCCATTATCAGATGTCTAGGCACAAAACAAAAAGTATGCTGGGAGGTCGGCCATATGCCGCGAGGTTGGCCATATGCCAAGAGGTCTGCCATTTTGGGAGTTTGGCCATATGCTGGGAGGTCAGCCATAGGCCAAGAGGTCGGCCTTGTTGAGAGGCTGGTCATATGCTCGGAGGTTGGTCATATGCCAAGAGGTCGGCAATTTTGGGACATCGACCATATGCTGGGAGGTCGGCCATATGCCCAGATGTCTACCCTGTTGGGAGGTCGGCCATATGATGGGAGGTCGGCGACCTAAATGAGCCGACCTCCTTGCAAGAGACCTCCTACTAAGCAAGTTTGGTTTTTGAACTCCTATAAGTTTGGATGAGCTCCTACGGGTATCAATCTTCATTATTGATATAGAAGTGGACGTGAAGAACCAAAAGTCTAATATTAATGACAGTAAATCACATGAATAATTAGGAATGGCAACGGGTCGGGTATGGGACGGGTTTGGCCAATCCCACGACCCGCCCCGCTACACATAAAACCCGGACCCGCCCCGCCCCGCTTAGACCCGCGAACCCGGCGGGTTTACCCGCCCCTCCCCGGTTCCAGTTTTTTTTTTATTTTTTTTAAAAAAAATTAGCTGGAAATCAATTTTGAAACACAAAAGTTGAGTTTTGTGATTAAATTTCATGTATTCTCTAGTAAATATTTATAATAAACATTGTAAAACTATCTTTAAACTACTAAATATTTATTAATTTGCTCTTATTTCCTTCAAAATGTCCAACTTTTTTAACATGAACACATGATTTTGATATAAAATTAAATAATGACACTTATTGTTCAATCAAAGAAGTAAAATGTATAATCAACATCATTTTTTTTTTAAAAAAATTAAAAATGTATAGCGGGGCGGGTCCGGTGCGGGTTCGGCCAATCCCAAGACCCGCCCTGCCCCGCTTCCAAACCAGGTTGAAGCGGGTCCAGACCCGCCCCGGCGGGGCGGGTTCAATGCGGGTCCGGGTTTGGACCCGTCCCATTGCCATCCCTATGAATAATGCCTATAATTAACAATCATTACCTGCGAAGTTATGAGGTTGAGTGGAGATTTAATTTCTGAATATTAATGCATCAACTTTCAAGACCTCTGAATTCCCAAATGAAGTTCCACTAGAATTTTACAAAAATCAGATACAATAACTCTATACAATTTATAAAGCTTTGCTGCTCTTCCGGCAAAGACACCTCGCCCCGAACGTAGAAAATCCAATTTTTGGAGCATTTTTGCTTCCCAACCACATTAAAGTATTTCGAAACAAAGTTACTACAGTAAGTGATTTTATGCATTAAAACATGTATTCTGTTTTAAATCGGGATGAACACATCTGCGTCTTTAAATGCCACGATTTCTGATATGTTCCTAATCTTGATTCCAAGGGTTATAACTATGTATGGCTGTATTAGATAATAAATAATAAATTGTTCAATCTCTCAAATAGCTCGAGCTTTTTGATGAGACGGCACTTTTTTAAGATATCAGAGCATCTGGCTAACGCCAAGGTCCTGAGTTCAAAACTCACAAACAACAATTTCATCCAAATTAAATATTCACTTGATATGCCTCCCGAAAAAGAGGAACAAATCGACCACAAATGAGTGGGAATATTAGAGAATAAATAATATGGATAATACCTGATATGGTCCCTCTTGTTTGCACACATTCCCGATTTAGTCCCTCTTGTTTGCACTGACTTGATTTAGTCCCTCTTGTTTTCTAATTTGTCTCAAATCAGTCGTAACCTTTAAATGCACCGTTAAAACTAACGGAAAGGACTGAATCGGGTTACTTAAAACTTCAGGGACTGAATCGGGAATTGATGCAAACATTAGGGACTGACTTGGGTCATTAAAAAGATTGTGTGACTTAATTCTTTCAATTTTTAATTATTATAGTAATTAATATGGATATTTTATTTATAATTTTGGCAATTTTTTGTAAAATTATTTTATTTAAATAATGATATAATATATTAAATTTTTCATAAAACCATTTTTCCACTCAAACAAACAAAAGAAAAATCAATATCATATTAATATACAAATATATTTCGATGGCTAGTTTACTTATTAAATAAGATATATTTTTGATTTCATTAAATTATGTCTATCAGATGTGTCATCAATTTATAAAAAAATTATTTCATTTTTTATAAATTAAATAAATTTTGTGATAAATTAAATACTTATTGTTATAAATTAATGACATGTTTTATAATTCTTTAAATTACGATATAATATATTAAATTCTACATTTTTCACAAGATGATTTACATAATTATAAACATTATCATCAATTTATAAAAAATTATTTAATTTATCAAAAAAATTATTTAATTTATCAAAAAGAAAATATTTTTTTAATAAATTTATGACATATCTGATAGACATAATTTAATGAAATCAAAAATATATATTGTTTAATAAGTAAACTAGTCACCGAAATATATTTTGTATATCAATATGCTATTGATTTTTCTTTTGTTTTGTTTGAGTGAAAAATGGTTTTATGTAGAATTTAATATATTATATCATTATTTAAATATAATAATTTTACAAAAAATTGCCAAAATTATAAATAAAGTATCCATATTAATTACTTTATAATTTAAAGAGTTAAGTCACCCAATCTTTTTAAATGACCCGAATCAGTCCCTAATGTTTGCATCAATTCCCGATTCAGTCCCTGATGTTTAAATGACCGGATTCAGTCCTTTCCGTTAGTTTTAACGGTGTATTTAACGGTTAGGACTGATTTGGGACAAATTAGAAAACTAGAAGGACTAAATCGGGTCAGTGCAAACAAGAGGGACTAAATCGGGAATGTGTGCAAACAAAAGGGACCATTTCATGTATTACCCCTAAATAATAAATTGTTCAATCTCTCTACAAGCTCAGACTTTTAGATGAGACGACAATTCTTTACCCTGATATAGTGAGAAACCGTTCTTATTTTCATATTTTAGTATGGTGGATGAAACTGTCGTTCCCAAGTCGCCTCTAGGAAGGTAAGTTCTAAAGGATAAATATCCATTAGCCATGAAAAATCTTATGCATTCAATTCATATGTGAAATAAGTTTTTTGTTCTGCTACAACTCATTTCAGAAACGGTTAAGACATAAATATTATCATCACATGTTCCGAAGTTTATTGTTTTTCCGTTCTGGACTGTCATTTGCCTTCTGGAACAGCTCACAGTTCTTTTGTCAATTGTAAATTATATTAATTATATTGTTATACTGTTTGTAGCGAGCATCATTGCTTTTAGAAAAGAATACCTTAATCTTATCCTTTTAAACATTACTTTAATCTCCCGAAGTCCAAGCACTAACTAATAAGAGGGGAGTTTGATCCAGAAAAGGAACATGGATCGTCGGTTCTGAGAAGATTGGCGTGAGGCCCGGAAGGTATTTTTGTCGGTTGATTCATGCTTGTTTTGGCACTATCACTTGCATTATTTCGCCACTCCAAAAAGTTAATGGGACCTCAAGTACTAAACCAGAATGACAAATCCCTCGTGAAAAAAGAAAAGACACACGTTTATGGCCAACATATTTCATCACGAATAAAACTTTTTTCCAAAATCTACAAAAAGAATCTGTACCAGATTTGCTTCAAATAAAAAATACTGTACAGTAAACTATAGTAACTGGACGTGTCAATAGTCTGGTGAAAATATCAGATTTCCATTTACTGCAGAATCATTTAAAGTGTCACTGTGTCACCAACTTTCTTGAATCGCCATCGCGGGACACGCATATCAAATTTGTTTTTTTGGCCCTTATCCGTCTATATATAGCAACCATTTTCTTCATATGTACGCACAGAGATTCACTGAATACACTCTCTTCATTGATTTTCTCACAAGGGTACTTCATTCTCTGTACCAGTGACTCTTTATGGCTGGCTTAAGCTTCATCCTCGGAATTATAGGTATAACTCAAGAGTTAATTGTTCCATATATATATATATATACACATTTGTGTGCATATGTTTATGATATAAAGGCGAAGCGAGTAATCAATATTATGTAAGGTTGATCGAATTATATAGGGTTAGAGGGGCTACGAGATTTAGAAAATTGAGCTAAAAACTCAAATTTATGAAAATCAACACTAAAACATTTGTCACTTCAAAATTTACATCATGGTGGGCTCCAGCCTAAGGCTGCTTAATTGGTTGAGTCAATTCAAACCCGTTCCGAAATCGAAAATGTTAGCCCTGTTTTGAATCGGACTAACCGGTTTTAAACCGCTCCGAAATTGGTAATATACCTGTCCGGAGCGGTTCCAAGGATTGGAACATGTAGCATCAGGTTCCTGTGCTACAGGTCCGCTATTGAACCGGAATCGGTTAGTTTTTTTAAAAAAATAAAAAATAAAAAAGAAAAGGGTGGGGAACGGATCGGATCTTTTCGAAACCGGTTGGGACGGGAACCAGATCCGAGGGTTCCTTAACGGATCGAACCGGGTCTTCGAATTTTTTATATAATGGTTAATATCTGAATCTTGATAAAGAAGAGATGTTTTGAGCTTACGATTGAAGACGAGTGTAAAACTAACATTTTCTCCTACAATCGGCACAGGGAATGTGGTTTCCATTCTCATGTTCGCATCTCCTATGTAAGTGTGCTTAAACTGTTGTAATTATTTTAAATCACTTATTAAATAGTAGACATATGCTTGGTTATGGGGGTGGGTGCGGGGTGGTCGGGGTAAATGTTGTCTCCTTAATTTTTTCCATCTACAGGCACTTATTTTTTAAATTAGTTTTAATTTCATAATCTCGATATTTTTACTTTATGATGCACGAATACTCCTAAATTTTTTATGGTCATATATCCGATACTTTTTAGATACCGATATTCGCAATACTTGCCTGATATGTATCGGATACGTCATGTGATGTATCTGAATTAAAAGTTAAATCGGATACCCATCTGGATACATCACGACTCTCTAGCTCAGACGTATCGGATATGTCGTATGGCGTACGCAGAATTAAAAATTAATTTTTAATCTCATATACATATCTGGATACGGCCAAGATATATTTGAAATCATATCTTATATAGTCAAGAATTAAAAAATAATTTTCAATCTCATATACGTGTCTAGATAGGGCCAAGATATATCTGAAACCATATCTGATACAGATAAGATGTATCAACTTTGTTATATTGACTTTTAAAATGTAATGCTGATTATACATTTGAAACTTGATATATATAATGTAAAATATACTAAATTTGGTCCAAATTTTACTCTGCAACCATTGTTTAAAAAACTACAGCTAACATTTTCAACTTTCATAATTATAATTGTTTGACTCGATTTTGTGTTTTTTCTAAATTCATCGTCTCATTACATCATTCCCCCAAATCCTTTTATACAAATCCTTCAATCCAAATGCAACAGAACTAATTCTATAACACTTTCGTAAAGTATTAGCTATATCTTTCTCAGTGTGTAAGTCTTTGTGGGATTTAAGCTTATAACAAACGATTTAATTGTTAAAATTACTAATTTTATGTTATAATAATTTCAGAAAAACCTTTAAACAAGTTGTGAAGAAGAAATCTACAGAGAATTACAAAGGACTCCCTTACATAACCACGTTATTGAGCACCAGTCTGTGGTCATATTATGGACTTCTCAAGCCTGGGGGTCTATTAGTGCTCACTGTCAATGCTGCTGGTGTCGCTGTGCATGTTATCTATGTCACCCTCTTTCTTATATACGCCCCGAACAACATCAAGGTTAGAATCCATCATTCCTCTATCTCTTTTTACGGGTTTTTTTGGCAACGAACCCCCCTTAATTTTCCAACTAAACAGTTTACACATGTGATTTGAAAATATACAGTTTACCCTATGGTATTCAAAATAGTCAGTTTATCTTCTATGGTTTGTGCATAGGTGCAAAACAACCCCTCCATGTAAGGACATTGTGCTATGTTTTGCAAACCACATGAGGGGAAAATGTCTATTTTGAAAATCACAGAGATGCAAACTGTCTATTTTCAAATAATAGGTATAAATTGTCTATTTACAAAACACAGTGGCTTGGCTAAATTGTCATTGACTTTTTTTTTTCTGTGTCTTGTACTAAGAAGTAGAACTAGACGCGTATATGATTTATTGATGCAGGTTAAATCTGTGAAATTGGTGGCTACCATAAACATTGGTTTTCTTGGGGCTGTAATACTGGTGACTCAGCTTGCTTTCCATGGGAGTCTGCGCATTACACTAATTGGAATCCTGTGTGCAGGGTTGACTATTGGCATGTATGCTGCACCTCTCTCTGCTATGGTAAAAAATTAATATCTGTTATAATTTGCCAAAAATTCAATTACATAATTGACAAAATCTAAAAATAAGCATATGATTTTTAAGAGAAAATCCTAAGTTTGGCAATGTAAATTGGTTTTTATAGTATTTCGTTTATCTAATTAGTTGAAACTTGATATTAATATAACACCGAACATGTCAGCAATGACTGGCGTCATATCAGTCATCTTCGATACAATATCATCAATAACATGTCATCACTCCGACAAAAATAAAACGAAATGCACAAAAAACACAATTTATTATACTTAGACCGAATTTCGACTAATTATAAGGCCAAGACCTAAAATTTCTAGTCATTTTGAGTTTGAAATATTTTAAGGGTTGGATTGAGAAAATAACTAGTGTGTTAATATATATATATATATATATATATATATATATATATATATATATATATATATATAACATAATATCAGCTATGACAGAAGTATGACTAAATGCACAAGAAAGCAATTTATTATACTAAAATTAATTTTTGACTAATTTAGAAGACCATAACCCTATTTTATTAGCATGTAATTACATTTTTTATCATTACATATTTTTGATCAAATATTTATATCGCAGAAAACAGTAATTCAAATGAAAAGCGTGAAGTACATGCCTTTTTTCCTCTCATTCTTCCAATTTCTCAATGGTGGCATATGGTCTGCCTATGCGATACTAGTTAAAGATTTCTATATTGGGGTAAGTTCGTTAATTTTATTCTATCATATATACCATATATATATATTGTTAGGCGCGAGAATCATAACTACTTTTCTTCTTCTACAAAATATTAAATATAAGTTGACTTTTCGATTAGAGGTGTAGACGAATCGAATCGACCCGAATATAAAGCACTTTTCTGGTTCGAATTCTGCTATATATTTGAGCTCGAATAGTTTAGAAATGTTGGCTCGAGTTCTATTCGAATTAGAGTTCGAGTTCGGCTCGAAAGTTTCTAATATATTTGTGAGATATTAGAATTATTGCTAGAAAAAAATACTCAAAAGTTCGAAATATATTTATTTAATATAAATAAAATTATATTAATAAAATATTAAAGTTTGCGAGCAGCTAGCGAATTATAGAACAAAGTAATTTGAGCTCGAGTTTGGCTAAAAAAAAGTTAGAACATTTCGAGTTCAGCTCGAGTTCGATAATTTCGAATACGAAACAAATATTTTTTAGCTAGCTCAATTTGTTTTGCACCCTTAAATCCGATACATAGATTACACTTGCATGTTATAAACTTCGAAGACCAAATTTAAACCCGAGGTTTGCAATTATGTGTTCTGACTAGGGATGAATGTATGTATTGGGTGGGGGCATATGCCCCCTAAAAATATATATTTTTTATTACATTAAAAAATTGATTTACTTATATTTTGATTCCTTAAATTTTTTTTACTTTCCAATTTTTATATTACACTCGTAAACAAAAATAAATTCATCTTGAGCTATAATTATATATTTAATGTCCCAATAGAAATATATTGGCTAATATAGCTAAGAATATAGACAATAGATGAGGCACATGTCCTTTTTAAATGTGTGCCAAATCTTTGGCCGTTTGGCAAGACTAGCTTTAGCTTGCCTAAGTTCAATGTTTTCTTTTAATGCAAACCAAAAATTTGGTACGAAATATACGTGCCAAGGAGCAATCAAATTTAGCCCCATTTTTGTATAGCAATGATGGAGTTTTTTAGAAATTTATTGTTATTCTAAGAATTACTTTTTTTTTTTTATGTATCTAAACTATTAAAAAATGTTTATTTTATTTATTCTCTAGTGTTAAGCATACTAAATTTCATTTTGCTTAGTGCACCCTTTTGGCTAAAAAAGAATTTCAAACTAGAGTTTTGAATGACCCCATATCAGATATTTCTAAAATACATCATAATTATTAAGTATTTAGATTTATGGGGATTGAATTTGAAATGTAATCAATGCAATAATACCATTATACTATTTTGGCAATCCAAAAAACCATTTTCTTACACAAATATTTTAGTGTGGCAAAACGGGCTGGTCATGCGCTAGGCCAACACATTTTTTTAAATTTTTTTTTATAAACTGAAGATATCTCTAGGCACTGTCCTCATGGGTCAGTGGGTACGACCCAAGTGCCAAAATAGGCTGCACGGATCCATTACTATAGCAAAACATGTCGTTGTCCAAGCCGTGCAGGGCCATGTGCGGCTTGCCCATTTTTCCACCTCTACAATAATAAACCTTGTCGTGCTAAGCCATTCGTTTTGGCAACTCTACATATATATTTAATGCCATATAGGGTGTATGTTGGACTATTAAGTATGACATGAATAGTTTGTCTTCATATATAACTTGAGTGGAAAAACTGAAGAAAAAAAAACATTGTAGAATAATTCTGAAAATTAGATGAAATTGACATAGTTGTTATTATTTTTTATTTACTTTTTTTTCCACCTACTTACATTTTACTTTTTGTATAATTTTTTGATGCCATGTAGGTGCCAAATGGGATTGGATTTTTATTGGGCTCGGCCCAATTAATATTGTATATGATCTACAAAAACAAATCAACATCGGATGATCCAATGAAAGAAGAAGGCTCGGCCCATTTATTCGAAGGGGTAATTCAAATGCATGGCTTCAACGAAAGCATGAAAAATCGAAGCCTTAGCAAAGGAAATAGCCTTCCGAAGCCATCCATTGCTCGAGAATACAATCAAAATATTACTAAGACAATTTCTTTGAACCCTTATGATTTGGGAGTATTCAATGAAAGAGACATTGAGAAAGGTTTTCAAGAAAGCCATTGATATCGGCCAGACGCGGAGCCAGAAAAAAAAATTTGGTGGTGAGCGATAAATTTTTTTGAACAAACTTCAAGGGTAAAACAAAACTTCAAGGGTAAAACAAAAATAAAAAAAGAATTTTTAAGAGGGCAAAATTGTGTTTTTAAAAAATAAAAAAAAAATTTGGGGGTGCGGCCTCCGCCTCTGATATCATCGATGTCGGTTAATATTTTTATTTGTGTATGCAAGGGCGTGAATGATACTTGTTTAATGAACGAAATTGTTAAACTATGTTGGTTCAATAAATCTATTATTATATATGAAAAAATAATATGGTTTTTCTACGATTTGGATTGTGGTATATCAAAAATTCCAACTTATAAAAAGTTACACATATTTTAGTTAATATAATTGAAAAGAAAGAAAATTAGGATTACATAAACTATGTTAATCAAGACTTGTATATCAAATATCTTTTATTTTTATTTCATATTAGGTTTTAAAAAATTAACCGAATCATGAAATTTTCAAGCGTGTAAATTCAATTATTGTCTCCCCTTATTTTAAAATTTTAAATTGGTTTATTTATATTAAATTTACGGAGAAGAGGTTTTTATTTAAAAAATATGATTTAATTAATTTTCAAAAATTTAATATGTATGCATTAATGTTTGAATCTTCAACGATAGGGAGCAATAAAAATTTAAAAAATATAATTATAAATATTAAATATAACGAAAAATATATATTTTGTCGTACCATAAATCAATTATTTCCTTCAACTAAATTATAATGAGTCGCATACTAATTCAAAAATCCCGACTACTTTACATGATTTAAGAATTATATTAAAAAAATTTAATTTAGTTTATCCATATTAAATATCATCTTTAAAAGTACATACGAAAACTTAATAATCTAATATTTTAACTGTGGTTTTTATTTTAGAAATTATATTTTTCATTTTGTTAAAATAAGGCCATTGAATTATAAACTGCATTTTTTATTTTTTTATGTATATATGGCAGAAATGAATCCGCTAAATGGTTTGACGGATTCTCGCAAATTGTTAAAAGTAACACATTTGGGTTAGTTTGTTAATTATTTTAAAATTCACAACAATTAATAAAAAAAACCATCCAAGCCAATATATTGTGATGCTTTAATTTTGAAAAAGGAGAATGACGCCTGATTTAGTACCCTCAAATAAGACGTGCATGTTGTAGGGCATCTCTACCTTAAGTATGGTTTTAAGTGCAATAAGAGAATAAAGCATGCATAAATCAGAGTAAGAGTTCATGTTGATGTCCTGAGCTTAAGGGTTACAGTGCCAATTAAAAGTTTCCAAAAAGGAATTAATTACATTCTCATCAAAATGAATGTAAGTCTATAGATTTACTCTACCCTGTGTAGAAACTATACAAAAGAATTCCTGACTTGCTATCCCAGTAGCACTCCTCACAAAGCTCAAAGCATCAACATTGACCCTAGTTCTCCATGCCAAAATGCACCTACAAGGACAACCCCAAAATCATGAGCATATAATAATTCATATTCAACACAATATGATTATAAAGCATAAATGCATAAACCATAAATACAAAGCACTTCATGTATTCCAATGCATTTAAAATGCTCTCTTTGGTTGTCCATGTACCATAACTCATAATCATAATCAATGAATTATATTATGGTTCCACAAATGTCATGACATATAACCATTTCATTCACACCAATAACCGATCCCTAGTCTGTTATAACACTGTATTGTAATGCACCTCACTTGTCATGACCGCGGTACTAATACCCCTCGCTTTGACATATCAGCGGCATTGAATAACCTCGCTCATAGATGTGACATGCGGCATTCACCCTCGCTCACATTTTAGCGGCAAATATTCTTTCCTCGCTACGATATGACAGCGGCAAGTATTCTACCATCGCTTCAAATGACAGCGGCAAAGCATTTAAAATAATCACTCGAATATAACCATGACTCATGGGATATGCACCAAGTATCCAACATATACATATATGCAACAACAATGCATAATTCAACATGTATTGTATCCACAATGCACAATCCAATATATACTTGCATTCATATGCACAATCCAATAAGTATATAAAATACATGTTACCGTTTGGGTGCCCGTACGTCTCTCTACGTACCTTTCCAAAATATAGAATGTTGCAGGACTCTATTCCCTGCGTTGTGTTGCTACCTGGGAAGGCTCTACACAAGTGCACAACACAATATTAGATACCAATTCATAATCCAATACCAAAAATCCCATCAAATAACAAAATTCCATATTTTTCCATATTTCAAGCCTCTCGATCGATCGGTCCCCCGAGCTCAATCGATCGAGAGATGATAGCTTTTGATACCCAAAATTTTTGCCTTCCTCGATCGAGAAGACTCACCGATCGATCGAGAAGTCTCGTCGATCGATCGGGAGTTTTCACCGATCGATCGAGCCATGCATTTCCTTCCCAAAAAATTCCTCAGCCATGCGCGATCGATCGGAGGGTTATGCTCGATCGATCGAGGAGCTCTGAAAACGCGAGAAAACAACCATTTTCGAGCATATACCTCCAGCTAACTCAAGTACATACCATAAACATCAAATCTCATCAACTCAACACACTAAAATCTCCTTTAAACTACCATAAAACTACACAAAAACCAACTTCAACAAAACACATCAAAACATGCCATTCTCTCCCAAACTATTACTCACTCAACAACAATATTCTACAACAAACACTACTAGTTTTTCCCTTACCACTTTGGCTCCAACTTCTTAGCAAGAATCAAGCAATTAAATTGCAGGTCTCCTCCTCCTCTTCTTGCTTGATGGTGGACGGTTTTTTAGGGAAAAGGAGAGATTTTTGTGATAAAAACATGTGGTGTGAGAGCTGATTGAGTGGAGTGGAGGTATGGGCATGGTTGTGTTTTGCAGTGATTTAATTTGTGTGGTTGGCATGATAATGGTTTAATTTGTGTCCCGGTATTTAGCATGATGTATTAAAATATCCCTACTTGATATTTCATAGCATTTACTCAATTAAAATGCAATCTTAGCAACAAACAACATGCTCTCCAAATTAATGGGAACCAACTCAAATAAATCATGCCAATCATAAATCTCCCAACAAGTATCACATAAACATAATTAATAGCCCAATTGCACATAATTATTTCAGGGATATCACACATGTGATAAGTGTCATTTTTATATTTATTTTGCTATGATTTTTTACTGATTTTCGTATCAATTCCTGAACGATTTTACATTTTTTGGTATAGAATTGTTGATTTAGGAATCTAGGTAGAATTACATAAAAGTGGAGGATTTGAGCTAATTAACGATGAAAATGAACAAACCGAGCGAACATGTTGAAAGAATGACAAAATCTCAGGACGTAAGAAGTTTCAATATGGCGATCAATCTTCATGACGGCTCGATCAATTGACGTGTCACGATCTTTGGGCAACAAAAATATGAGTTTGGCGATCGATCGAGAGATATACTGCAATCGAGAGACCTTTGAAAACATTTGGGCAACGATAATATAATTCTCGCGATCGATCATCGAAAGAAGTGAATTTTGTAAACGCTGATTTTCAACGCTCGATTGATCGGCGAGTTGTTGGCGATCGATCGTCAAGCACGGAAAATCAGGATTTGATTCCTTTTGAAGAGTATTTGTCTACCAAAAATGTTGATTTCACCTCCACTATTTTATAGGACTTGTTGGACGAAAATTAGGATATTTTTAGCTCATTAATTCAGACATCGCAAGGAGCCCTCATACCTCTATTCATACTCCAAACACCTCAAACCGTTGGAAGAGCAAGAGTAACTCGAGAAACGAAACTACGGAGCAATACACGGAGTCTTTATCTAGTTTATTTGTATTTCTAGACTTGTTGTCTTTTTATTTTCAGATTTTAATGTTTATTATGTTGCTAGACATCATTAAACCTTGTTATTTTATTATGATTTTTGGCTAGTTTGTTTATCAAGACTAGTGGATCCCATGTATGAACTCATGATTTTAATATTAAGTTTTTGATTGAATTCTTATGATCTTTGAGCATAATTTACGTGCTTAATGCTTTTAAAAGATTAGCTACCTTTTGAATGATTTTGGTAATCGTGATTGACTTGACCATACGATATTGCGATATAACATA
This sequence comes from Haberlea rhodopensis, assembly GCA_907163345.1. Classification (NCBI taxonomy): domain Eukaryota; kingdom Viridiplantae; phylum Streptophyta; class Magnoliopsida; order Lamiales; family Gesneriaceae; genus Haberlea; species Haberlea rhodopensis. The sequence goes on along the minus strand of CAJQUN010000003.1, from coordinate 29,053,885 downwards.
GTAAATTAGGCCGTGAGTTTTAGATTGAGACGGACCAAGTAAAATCTAGCACACGTGTGATAGCAATAGATTTACCAAAATCGAAGGCTAGTAGTTTCATAAATCATTTTTTTGGTATTGATTGTGCAATAAGGACACGAGAGTGGTTTATTGTAATATTGATATTAGACTTGTTAAAGCTTGACCATAGTATAACAAATGCATTATGAAAAGTCACCTTAGAACATATGATATTAAATCTTAAATAATAGAAGAATTATGGGGGATTACATGGGTGAACTGAAGTCGTGATAATTGTTTCTATCGAATTTATTCATCTTCTATCATTGCTTGGGTTGAATATTGTGTTATTGGTCATTTTAGCATAATAATCATTTACAAATAATCGGTTAAATATAGTTAATCTATATGAATTTGGTATTTGTTTTCTAATCCATGTCGGTACATGATCGCCATTATTTTAAACAATTAATTCCAGTGTACCGATTATATACCGCAAGTGTACGGTGTCAAGTTTTAGTATAATGATTTAAAAGTAAGGATTGTCGTACCCACAGGGACTAGTAGTAATTACCAAATTTAATTAGCGTACTATATTTAACCTACAAAATTGTTTTGAAAGATTAACTAATTTTCTCAACTCCAAGATTCAACTACACCACAAGGAAATAAGATAGTAAACAGTAGAGATAAATATCGAGACTTCGGTTCACTTGAGTAATCCCCCACAATTCATCTACTAGTTCTAATTACAATTAATGCATCTAAGGTGACAAGTTTTCCAGTTATATCTAATACATTCTCTAGAGCTATATTAAAGCTAACACCGATTTGCAGTAAGTAACTCTCGTTCACTTATTTAACAATTCAATGTTGCATACGCTCTATGAAAACCCTTAACCTTCGATTATTACATATCTATAACTATCACTCGTGTATTTGACGTCATCTCTCGATCTCGGTCTGAAATCCACGGTATATGTTATTGGTTCCGTATTACAATATCATCTCTCGATCTCAATTGCAAATTAACATCATTCAAAAGGTAGCTAATCCCTTAAAAGCATAACACAAACACAAAGATAACAAAAACTCAATCAAAAACTAGAATTAAAGTTGTGGGTTCATACACAAGATCCCCTTGCACTTCTACCTGATTCCTGGAAATATATCAAAACACAACCAAAAGCGTAAAATCTTCCAAAAATCACTATAAAAACAGCAAGAACTATATGAAAATATAAGTGTAAAAATGACACTTATCAACTCCCCCAAACTTAACTCTTGATCGTCCTCGAGCAAAAATAGAATTAAAAACAGTGAATTCACAAAAGATAAGTGACATGGAATATTTCGTGCTCATATGTTTATCTCAGAAATCTTACTCATACCACAGCAAGAATCCCTCAAATCGTTGGACACGAAGTGTTTTCTCCTTAAGTCAAATAACAGTCTCAAATTCGGAACGTGTGTATGTGTTGTTGTCAATCACAAGTATCATACAATCATCATAGATCAAAACAGTGTTAATCAATAACAGTCAAGATTATCATCGAGTATCTCATATGCCTAATTTTCAAGCACTTCTCCACTAATGTAATTAATTCCTAGACTTGGATCAAAAGGAATTTTCAAGCTTATAATGTTAGGCCTTTTGGTGTCGATTACAAAGAAAAGATAGGATAAGCACAAAGAAGAGAATATATCATGTAAAGTTCACTTTTTTGTAGCACATATCGAGCTTCTCTTCATTTTCTTTTAAAACTTGGCCGCTTTGGGTCTTATTTAGTCACTTTTTTTCAAGGCTTTATCTACCATTTTCTTTTCTCATTCATCAATTCTTTTCACAATAAGCTCTTCAAATATAGTCATTTATGTGCATCTAATGAGATTCATTACACTCACTTGGGGTAAGATAAAATTTTTCATTTTTTAGGCTAAACAAGGTAGGTATAATGAGTTTATTAACAAAAGTCGAATGGTGGCTAATTTCCATTCTTATTTGTTAGTTCCAGATTTTAAAGATGACAAAACAGACCAGACCGATCGAGCCATGACAAAACAGATCAGACCGATATAGTCTATCTCGAAACAGAACGGATCGATGTAAACCAGTCTGACCAGATCGAACAACAAGATCAGACCAGATCAGCTCAATGAAGATCAGATCAGAGTAGACGAAGTTAAGTAAGCTTCGTTCTTCAGTCCGAATAATCAACGGCTATTTATTGAAGCATTTAATGATGTATTTAGTGCTGAAAAAGACTAAGAACTGAAGATTACCTTAAATGATAAATAGACAAAGGAGAGTCTACCTGACAAACGCCGAAAGCACAGATCGGAAGGGAAAATGACTAAAGAATGAGACTGAAGCTTGTTCAGAGAATGAACAGAGTAAAGAGTTGCACAAGAAAGGAAATAGTGTCGTTGGTATAAACGACTATATAATGATGCAACTAAGGTACTCGAAGGAGGACCAAAAACTGATCAATCAATAGATTGAACTACACAAGCTTACAAGTCAAAACATTCTTGAGCAGAACCATCACAGAAAGAGTTTTATCTTATCAGTCTGCTCAAAGTTTTCAAAGCACATCCTATTGTAATATTTGATCATCTAAAGGATCAATTGTGCGTAGATTAATTCACTCTGTCTTTTGTATTCGTGCTAAGATAGAAGAGTGAGATTCAATTGTAACTGTCAGACGAATTGTGTCTGAACAGATTGAAAGACTAGGAGTTTCAGTCTGGTAGTGGGGTAAATCCAGCTGAATCGGGGTTGTACAAATTGTTGTATTACTCAAAGTCTTCTAGTGAATCATTCATTGATTGGAAGAAGGGGAGACGTAGAAGGATTTGCCTTCAAACTTCCAGAAACATATCGTGTATATTTACATTCCATATTGCTCTGCATTTCATAAGCCATCAACCATTCTTACTAGCTAAGAACAAACCGTTTCCGCACTCTCATATTCAGTGGTCTGTTCTGCTTGAGTATTGATTAAGAAACAGATTTCATTAACTAACCTGAGTGAAATCAATAAGGATTAATTTTTAAGAGTGTTCATTCACCCCCCCCCCCCCCCCTCTATACACTCCCATACGATCCTAACAAGTGGTATCAGAGCAGGTCATCTTAATCATCAAATATACTTGGACTGATGGCGTCATTCAACAAGATTCCCATGTTCTCAAAAGAAAATTATGATGATTGGAGAATCAGAATGCAAGCTCACCTGGCAGCACAGGATGACGATATGTGGTACGTCATTACAGACGGACCAATGAAGATATTAAAAGTGAATCCTGCACTAGGAGGATTAAGTGGCGAACCTCAAATGATCGAAAAAGAAAGGGCCTCATGGACAAATGAAGAAAGAAAGAAAGCAAATCTAGACAACGTAGCCAAGGACATCTTGTTCAAGATGGTGGACAAGAACATGTTCAGCAAAATTAAAATGTGCTCCACTGCCAAAGAGATTTGGGAGAAGATTGCACAACTATGTGAAGGGAACGACCAGACTAAGGAAAACAAGCTGATTGTATCTCTACAAAAATTTGAGAGCATAAAGATGAAGCTTGGAGAAACTCTAAATGAGTTTGACGAAAGAGTTACTGGCATCATCAATGAACTGAACGGTCTGGGTAAGGACTATTCAAACAGAGAGATTGCTCTGAAGGTGATGAGAGCATTGCCAAAGGAATGGGACGTCAAGACGATTGCAATGAGGAAGTCTAAAGATCTGAACAAGGTTGAACTCCATGACTTGTTCGCAGATCTTAAGGCGTATGAGTTTGAACTAATCACCAGAGGTGAAGCAGAGCCATCCACCTCTCAGCCAAACAAGGCACTTGCGGCCATTCCAGACCAGACAACCCCTTCAACAGACCGATCTATTGAACAGATAAGAAGTGATGCTATGTCATTATTCATCAAAAAATTTGGTAAATTCGTGTCTAAGAACAAAAGGAATTTTAAGCCTTCTCATCAGTATAAATCAAGAAAAGATGATACTGTAACGATCAGGCTTGCTACAATTGTGGTAAGATCGGACATTTTATTGCAGATTGCACCAGACCAAAGAAAGATGAAAGAAAAGAAAGGCATCGTGATGACAAGAAAAAGAAGCATTACAAAGATCGTAAAAGTCATCACGGAAAGGCTCAAAAGGTTCTGGTGGCAGAGGAAGGTAATAGCAAGAGGGCTCAGACTGATTCAGAATCAGAGAGCTCAGAATGTTCTTCAAGTGAAAGCGAGGAGGAGATCCAATGCCTAGGAGACGAGTCAGATAGACGAGGTATTCGATCTTGACTCAAATGAATTCACATGTGAAGAGCTTATGTCTGCACTACAAGACATGGCTAATGATTGTAGAATATTAGCTGAATCGTTTGAGAACTAAAGTTGAAGCCAAAGATCAAACAAACAAGCATATCAAACCAAGCTATTCTAAGCTAGGTGAATGCGACAGTCTGAAGATCGAGCTGGATAAGCTGAAAATCTCTTACGAACAGCTCCATGAAGAAAATGAGAGAATTAGCACACAAAATGCTAAACTTTTTCACATTTTCAAAACATGGACAAAATCAAGAGCATCATTGGAAGAGTTGCAAGAGGTACAAAGAAGTGTCGGTGACATCACTGGCATAGGCTTTGGCACCAATGAATGCACCAAAGATGAATCTGAGTTGTTGAGGGAAAAGAACAAAATCAAACAAATGACATTTGATAGATCCAGCACAATATATGAATCCGAAGTGCCTACAATTCAAACGGGAACCTTCTTCAAGGATCAAGGTTTGAGAAAGGGCATTGGATACGTTAACCAAGCCAAGGAAAAGGCACCAGCAAGCTTTGTGTCTATCAGACCAAACCCAAAGGTGCAAAATCTAAGGCAAGGAAGACCACCCAACAACCACAACTCACAACCAGTTCAATGAAGATATAGGTTACCTAATAGGAACCAAAGGCTTCCATATCACACACACTATCACACACAACATCGAAACAGATCAGCACACACCACACCGGACACACACAAGCCTTTTAAGCTGATTCAAGTGTGGGTTCCCAAAGGGCTAATCCGTTCTGGACCCAAGTAGGATTGGGTACCAACAGTAATTTTGCTCAATGACAGGTACTGCAGAAGCAAGTATCGGACTGGTACTTAGACAGTGGATGTTCTCGACACATGACGGGAAACATCGAGCTGCTGTCTGAAATCACTCAATGCACTGGTCAAAGATTACTTTCGGGGGTAACTCAAAGGGTAAGACCGTGGGAAAGGGTAAGATTGTCCATGGTAATATTATTATCAATGATGTGCTCTTAGTTGAAAATTTGTGCTATAATCTGATTAGCATAAGTCAATTATGTGATAATGGTTATGCTGTAGAATTTCACAAATACACGTGCACTGTCAAATCATCAGATGGTATAACCATGTTAGTAGGAATCAAAAGTGGGAATACTTATAAGATTAACTGGAACTTTGCCCAACCTGATAATCCTACTTGCTTCATCGCAAATAATGATAATAAACACTGGCTATGGCATAAACGCTTGAATCATCTTAACTTCAAGACTATTTCTAGCCTGTGTAAACATGATTTAGTTGTCGGTCTACCCAAGATCGACTTTGCTAAGGATAAGATCTGTGAAGCTTGCCAAATTGGCAAACAGATCATCATCCTTCAAGAACAAGAATGCCAAATCCTTCTCACGTTGCTTAGAATTATTGCATATGGACTTGTTTGGTCCTATACCAATAACAAGTTTAGGGGGAATGCGGTATACTCTTGTTGTTATTGATGATTACTCATGCTTTACATGGACTATATTTTTGAGTAGTAAAGATCAGACCGGCCCGAAATTGATCAAGCTGCTGAAGCGCGCTCAGAATGAAAGATCGTCTGGTATAGACAGGATTTAAAGTGACAAGGGCACTGAATTTTCAAATCAGAATCTTGAATCCTTTCTAGAAGACCAAGGAATTAAGCATGGATTCTCAGCCGCTCGAACTCCTCAACAAAATGGAGTTGCAGAACGTAGGAACAGAACGCTTAAGGAAGCAGCAAGAACAATGCTTGCTGACTCTGGTATTTCCCAAAAGTTCTGTGCAGAGGCTATAAATACTGCATGCTATACTCAAAACCGATCCATGATTAACAAAAAGTTAAATCTAACACCATATGAAGTATGGACAGGTAACAGACCATCTATCTCTCACTTTCATGTATTCGGCTGTAAATGTTTCGTTCACAATACTGGTAAGAATCATCTTACAGCATTCGAAGCTAAGTCAGATAATGGAATATTTTTAAGATATTCATCTGTTAGTAAAGCATATCGTATCTTCAATAATCGAACCTTAACTGTAGAAGAGTCAATTCATGTAGTGGTTGATGAATCTTTGTGTATTAAGGACAACAAGGAATTAATTCAAAATCAGATGGAAAACATCCATCTCGAAGCTAACAGTGATGATGAGATTGCAGTTAACAGATCAAGAGACAATCCACCGGAACCAGAAGTACCAGATAGACCGGGTCAAGGCACTGAAGTTATTCTAGATCGAGCTGATCCGAAGGTTATGAACTCTAATGTTAAGGCAGATGCTGACAATGTCAATATTGCTTCTCCATCAGGGCCAGATGTTCCAGAATCAAACTACCGCTGGATAAAGAGGCATCCACCTGATCTAGTGATTGGAAGTCCATCTGCACCCATAAGAACCAGATGACAGATGATGGATGAGTTCACTCACGCTGCTTTCATATCTAATCTGGAAGCCAAACATATTAACGAAGCTTTGACTGATTATAACTGGATAGAGGCCATGCCAGAAGAGCTCAACCAGTTTGAACAAAATCAAGTTTGGAGCTTAACTCCCATACCAAGCGATCTGCCTGTTATTGGAACCAGATGGGTCTTCAGAAACAAGCTAGATGCAGATGGTGTGGTAGTTAGGAACAAGGCCAGACTGGTTGCACAGAGCTTCAGACAAGAAGAAGGAATCGACTTCGATGAATCCTTTGCACCAGTCTCCAGACTTGAAGCCATCCGAATATTTCTTGCATTCGCCACTTTTAAAAACTTCAAAGTATATCAAATGGACGTGAAGAGTGCATTTCTTAATGGTAAACTTCAGGAAGAAGTCTACATCGAGCAACCTCCTGGATTTCAAAATCACTCGTTTCCAGATCACGTATACCTACTGAATAAAGCAGTGTATGGACTGAAACAAGCTCCAAGAGCCTGTTCTCTAAGTTAATGCAGGGACTGTTTTAGATGAGTATGATGGGAGAATTGTCATTCTTCCTGGGTCTCAAATTCAAACAGCTCAGCAATGGTATTTCATCAATCAAACCAAGTATACCAAAGAGCTGCTCAAAAGATCGGAATGGAGACTTGCTCAACCGCGTTAACTCCAATGAGTCCATCAATAAAGCTAGATAAAGACGAAGGGGGAACGACAGTTAAGGTAACAATGTATCAATGTCTGATCGGATCGCTATTATATCATACTGCAAGCCGGCCTGATATTATGTTTTCAGTCTGCATGTGCCCTAGATTTCAATATGATCCTAAGCAATCCCACTTTATTGCTGCTAAGCGTATTCTTAAATACTTAAAAGGATATCAGAATGTTGGTCTCTGGTATCCCAAAGATCCAAATTTTAATTTAATTGGATACTCAGACGCTGACTATGCAGGGTGTAAGATCGATCGCAAGAGCACCAGTGAAACTTGTCAATTTCTAGGTGAAAGATTTATCTCGTGGTTTAGCAAAAGCAAACATCAATTGCCACATCCACAGCTGAGGCATAATATCTTGCCGCTGGAAGCTGTTGCGCTCAAATGCTCTGGTTCAACATCAGCTCAGAGACTATGGCATTCAAGCTATTGAGTCTCCGATCTTCTGCGACAACACAAGTGCAATTGCTATAACGTATAATCCAGTCTTGCACTCTCGAACGAAGCATATTGATATCAGACATCACTTTATTCGAGATCATGTTGGCAAAAAGGAGATTCGGATCGAGTATATTTCAACAGACAGCAAGCTGCAGACATCTTCACTAAACCACTCCCTGAGGCTAAGTTTAATTATTTTCGTCAAATTCTTGGCTTAATATATTTATCTTAATGTGTTTGACGTTTGCTCAATTTTATTTTTAAAGAATTAGTGTTAGCACAGATCGATAATACAATGGTCAGAAAGATACAGACCGGTCCAGACTTTCAGACCGATCTCTATCGATCTGATAATATCCTGTGATCTGTTTTAAAACACTATCAGTATTTAACATAGTAATAGTTTTAACAGCCAGGACTAATCGAAATTTAACCGCCTCACTATTCACTCATCTTGTCCGTTAAAATTTGAATTTTTTAAATATCAGTCATCGAGATACAGACACGTGTCTAATATCTCCTATATAGCAGGCTGTACATTTCATTTAGACTTCACTCTTTACAAATTACTGCTGTCTGTTTATCTATCTTCAAATCTTTCCATCTTCCCTACTTACATAATATTTACTCAAATGGCAACTATCAATCACAACTCTTTGTCTGTTGAGTTTGATGCGCTTTACAGGGCTGAAGATCCAGAGATGGTGTCCATGTTCAAATCCTTGGAATCTTCAGGATTAAGGAAATTTCTGGAATGTGGTACAGTGATTTACGAATTGGAGATTAGAGAGCTGTTCGCCAACGCCGTTTCCCACAACACGTACATCTCTACTTCTGTCAAAGGAAAATCCATCGACATCTCTCAGACGACGCTGTCAAAGACCTTTGGACTTCCTACCACCGAAATGTCCGATTTTGGTCACATATCTCAGGCCACCCTTGAAAACTTTCAAGGCCGAGTATCAATTTTGGTCAGAATCTGCAGCCATCATTCAAGAAGAAAGAGATGTTGTTCCACTTTCAGGTTCTGTGTGATATCGTTGGCAAGCCACTGCTTGGCAAGGCTGGAATCTTTGATGCAGTAACCTCTGAGAAATTCAGAGCAATGACTGCTATCCATTCCAGACTGAAGGTGAACTGGTCCGCTATTCTTTTTGGAGTTCTGCTGGAGATGGTTATTGCAGCAAAACAGGCTGTCTGCTTCGCTGTTCCACTCAGCAAGCTTTTGGAGTCGATGAACATCGAGCTGGGGAAGCCATCAGCACTCAATCCCTTCAAAATCTTTAACCCAAGGGATTGGCTTTACTTAAGTCCAAAAGTGCACCCCCCGCTCCTTCTAATATGTTGGCTGTAAAGATAGAAATTGGACAGGAACAGGCTGCTGGAAGAAAGACTAGAGTTAAGCGCAAACTGACAGTCCAGACTGACTCAGATGAAACTCAGTCTGCCTCTACTACTTCATCCCCAGCCAAACCTCTCCAAATAAACCATGAACCCAGATCACCAAGCCACTGTCAACCTTAAACCCTAAACCTATATCCATCTTACCTTCAACAAAAGCCACAACTGTATCCCAAGCTCCAACACCAAAAACCCAAGCTCCACCGCAACCATCCAAAACTCAACCCTCCAAAGCTCCACCACTTCACCCAAAGTTACCATTCGAGTCCCATCCAACATTCCTGCTATCAAGGGAATCGTTATTAAAGAACTGGATGACTACACCTAATCAGGATTAAGCTGTCGTCTGATGTTGGAAATGGCAAAATTGTAATGACTGAGCCTGTCTCTTCCAAGGTCCGCCGCTCAAACAACAATTGATATTGCCATGGAAGATATAGAAGAAAAATTGCAGGAGCTGACAATTCGATGAATGGGTCGAATACAGAACGGTCAATCACTTTAGTCTGTTCTCGGCAAGCTCAAGCGGCTACATAAGATGGAACAAGAATGTGTGGATTGCGGTACATCACAAGGAGTTGTTCAGGGCTAATCACAGACTGAGGCTGGCAAATTTGCTTATCCAAGGCAAGAAAAAGAACTTTGATGCCTCCAGCCCGACTACCAAGGATGACGTTGTGGTCATAGCTCAACTGGAGATGGACATTCTCACTCTCCACATGGCTGTTCGCATGCATCGTCATAGGCTCAACATATCAACTCTGGTTCCCAGTCCAGATCATCCAACTGCAAGCAAGACTGTGGCAGAGCCAACCTCTGAGCCAACTATTTCTGAGACAGCGGAGCAGCCACTGACCAATGCTCCGTCTACTGCAGAGACTGAGGCAATGGACGTCTTGCTGGAATCTCCAACCACATCCATTCCATTTGTGTCCTCAGTCTCAAATATTCAGACCAGCACACTAGACGCACCTCCGACAGTTGTCTCACCAGACTTTGTCGATCCGGATCTAGTTGTGTCAAATGTAGTTGCAGCTCTACAGGTTGAGGAGCCTACTAGACCTATCACTCCTCCAGATCAAACTGCTGCAGACTTGGAATTTTTGCAAGAATTTTCTTCGGATTTGGTTGAATTGATCCGGTCCGATATTCGCCAATCTACTATTTCTATCATTGTACCAGTTGAAGCAAAATTTGAACTGACTGCGTCACCTGCTGATCACTCTCAACCGCGTTGATGATGCCCCATCAATAGTCAAGTCCCTTCATGAATTATCTGAAAACTATCTCTTTCTCTCTCAACGAGTAAGAGAAGTTCATCAAAACCAGCGGACTACACATTTAGACTTTGAATCTTTCAGAGAAAAGATGACGGCAAGCATCGCCGGTATTTAGCGTGGACAAAATGACCTGTTCTCTCATCAAGCTTCATACAAGAACAGCCTGAGAAAAGAACAGATCGAGATGGCTACTGAAGTAAAAACTACAGTTGCCAAATCCCTCCTTGCTCAAGACACTCGCCTGGATGCTATTTGTGCTCAGCTTTCGCAGATCGTATATTTCCTTCAGTAGATTGCTGCTGACAAAAAGGGGAAAAAGAAGAAGGAATTCAAGCTAGCTCAGCAGTCCTCAGCAGCGAAGAAATAAATATCTGTCTGAATGAATTGTGACATGTAAATGTATTCATCAGACATATCAATAAAATCAAAATCTTTCAATCAAATCTCTGAGTCTTATTCATTTATTTTGAATAGTTCATTTATTTTGAACAGAAAGACTTAAACGATCTGAAATACAACTTCCAGTGTTCATTTATTTTGAACAAGAAGATTTAATCGATCTGAAAGAATATTCTTCAAAGAATCAAAAGACACTATAAGAGGACTTAGAAGCTAGGTTTTGTCATCATCAAAAAGGGGGAATTTCTTAGTTCTGGATTTTAAAGATGACAAAACAGACCAGACCGATCGAGCCATGACAAAACAGATCAGACGGATATAGTCTATCTCGAAACAGAACGGATCGTGATAGGGTTGAATATTATGTGTATTTTTGCAATGATATGTATATATTTTCGTGTAGATTCCGGGATGATGTTACGTTTTTTGGTATTTATTTGGTTGTTTCAGGAATCTAGGTGGAAAGTGGAAGAATTGAGCTAGAAGGAAGAAACGGATCAAACCGAAGCAAGAATTGAAGATTTGGATTATGGCATGACCGATCGATCGGTAGTGGAGCGCGATCAATCGAAGGAGACAGAGTTTTGGCCAACAAGAAAAAGCAGAGTTCGATCGATCGGAAACTTATGCTCGATCGATCGAGCATGGCAGAGAAATTACAAGCGAAATTGAAGAAAGCTCGATCGATCGGCAGTTTATTCTCGATCGATCGAGCGAGGCAGAAAAAGTCAGGGCCAAGAGTTTAAGGTGCTCGATAGATCGAGACAATTGTACAGATCGATCGAGCCGCAGAATTTTCAGAAGAAAAAAAAAGACTTGATTGAGTTTGATCTATATGGAAACACTTCCATCCACCTCATTTTCTATAAATAAGGGACCTAGGGCACGAAATAAAGGAGAATATCAAACCCAATATCCTAATATACATCAAGTTTCAGCCGCCTTTCATCCTCCAACAAGAATACAAGTTTAGAGAAAAATCCTTTGAAGTGCAAGGAAGGAAGCAAGAGAAGAAGTATCGAACGCACGGATTCGACTCCTACGTTATCGTACTTCTAAACTTTAGTTATTTTGATTTTCAAATTTATTGATGTTTATGAGGTTGAGAAACAATTAGACATCTTTTTAGTTTGATTTGAATATAATTAAGTTTATTTTATCAAGGTTAGGGAATATTGTGCTTGAATCATTGATTTGAATGTGTTTGAGTTGATTAATTCTTTAGTGCATGAATTATAATCTTAATGCTATCAAAGCCTTGCTAACTTTGATTGAATTGGTGAATTATAATTGAGATCGAGAGATAAAGTTATAATACGCTATAATAATTCGTGTTGTATGTTAAAGATTTAGATTGAGAGATTAAATCACATACGTGATCACTTTGAATTGAAAGATTTAAAGTTAACGGTTTTCATCGAGATTTATTCAATATTAAATTGGTTTAAGTGAACGAGAGTTACTTGCTTCAATTTAATGTTAGTTTCAATATAGCTTGAGAAAGTATATTGATTATATTAGGAAATCCGTCACCTTAAGAATTGATTGATTAGTAATTGTTTTTACAAACAAATCATTGACGATAACACAATTGAACCAACATCTTGATAAATTTCTTGAGTGGAAATCCATTGCATCATCAAAGGAGTTGATTTAGTTTTGAGTTTTTAAGTTTTTAGTTTAATTAGATAATTATTCATTTATTTCGTAGGCTAAATATAATTTTGCTAATTTTATTTGGTACTTATACGTTAGTCCCTGTGGGTACGACATCCTTTCTTTTAAGTCACTATACTAAAACTTGACACCGTGCACTTGCGATCTAAAATCTCTACACTAGAATTAATTGTTTAAATAATAGCGATCAGGTTTTTGGCGCCGTTGCCGGGGACTAGTTTTAATAATATCAAACGAGATTAGTTGACTGTAGTTTAGTCATTTGTTTTTTATTTTCGATTTTTTTTCTCTTCTAATGTCCATCTACTATGCTAGTCGCACTTTGAATGATGCACAAATGAATTATGCCACAACTGAAAAAGAGCTTCTAGCCATAGTTTTTGCATTCGATAAGTTTCACTCCTATCTATGTCTTGCCAAAGTTATTGTGTACACCGATCATGCTGCACTTAAGTATTTACTTGCAAAGAAAGATGCCAAACCACGCTTAATTAGGTGGATATTGTTGTTGCAAGAATTTGACTTAGAGATAAGAGATAAAAAGGGTGTAGAGAATGTGGTAGCAGATCATTTGTCTCGAATAGACAATGGAGATGATACAATTGAAAGTGAGGTAGAAGAAATTAATGAGAAATTTCCTAATGAGCAATTGTTTAACGCTGACATTTTACCTTGGTATGCAGATTATGCGAATTATATTGCTAGTGGTATCCTCCCACAAAATCTATCTTTTTATCAAAAGAATTTTTTTTTCTGAGGTTAAACATCTTATGTGGGAGGAGCCCTACTTGTTCAAAGTTTGTGCAGATAACATTATAAGGAGATGTATCCTCGAAAGGACATGCAATCTATCTTGAAGCAGTGCCACGGTGGAGAGATAGGTGGGCATTTTGGCCCAACCAAAACAGCTGCTAAGGTACTTGACTCTGGTTTTTATTGGTCAACGTTGTTTAAGGACGCATTCAGGTATGTCTCCACTTGTGATAGATGTCAAAGGGTCGGTAATATCTCTAGGAGAAATGAGTTACCCTTAAATAATATTCTTGAATGTGAACTTTTTGATGTATGGGGAATAGATTTTATGGGACCTTTCCCAAGTTCATGTTCAAACAAGTATATACTTGTCGCAGTGGATTATGTGTCAAAGTGGGTTGAGGCGGAAGCTTTACGAACAAATGATGCTCGAGTGGTTGTGAAATTTTTGAAAAGAAAATTTTTTACTCGTTTTGGCACTCCTCGAGCAATTATTAGTGATGGGGGCACTCATTTTCGCAACAAACAATTTGAAAATCTTTTGAGTAAATATGGTGTCACCCACAAAGTGTCTTCACCTTACCACCCACAAACCAGCGGACACGTAGAAGTTTCAAATCGAGAGTTGAAACGTATTTTAGAAAAGACGGTGACTCTAAGCCGGAAGGATTGGTCCTTAGCTTAGACGATGCCTTATGGGCTTATCGGACTGCTTTTAAGACACCTATTGACACATCACCGTATAGGTTGGTATTTGGTAAGGCATGTCACCTACCAGTTGAACTTGAGCATAAAGCATATTGGGCTATTAAATGGCTAAACTTTGATTGTCATGTTGCAGGCGAAAAACGTCTTTTACAGCTGAATGAGATGGAGGAATTTAGGAATCAGGCATATGAGAATGCCAAGATTTACAAAGAAAAAACCAAGAAGTGGCATGATTCTCATATACAAAGGAGGGAATTCAAGGTAGGAGATACGGTACTCTTGTTCAACTCCAGACTACGACTCTTTCCAGGTAAACTACGTTCTCGTTGGTCTGGATCATTCACAGTCTCCAAGGTAAACCCATCAGGCGCTATTGAAATGACCGAACCCGATAAGGGAACATTTATAGTAAATGGGCAGCGGTTGAAGCACTACAACATAAATGAGAAAGGCGAGATGTTAGCCTCTATCTGTTATCTTGATAACTAAGAAAAAAGAGGTGATAGTCCAGCTTGGGACTATAAATTAAGAACTTTCTTCTCTCTATCTCTTGATGGTTTTGCAAAGTTTTTTTTTTTTAGTTCATCTTTTCATTATTTTTTTTTATTTTTCTTACTATCCAGTACCCCCACCGGAGCATGATGAGGACGACAATCACTAACGATCGTCGTCGAGGTATGTGTTTTGCTTTTACGCTTATTGTTTACTATACATTGAGGGCAATGCATGTACTAAGTTTGGGGGGGTGTTTACTGGTTTCTGCTGTTTTCTTTCATTACTTACCTTGAATGACTAGTCTATCATAAGATTAGATCGTTTTTGGGCACATAAAATTTTTTTTTATTGAAAATGAGTTCATCATTAAGAAATAATGAATTAGACTTGCAATGGTATTACATGATGATATTATCATATTAATCCCCATCTCAACTAAAGTCTTGAAGATTTTTGACTTGTTTGTGAATATCTGTGGTTGAGTTAATATTTCAAAATTGAGGAACATTTTGAGCACTTTTGAGTCATGATTGAGGGAAATATATATTGGAAAAATTTTGTTAACTATGATTTGTCTTGAGGATCTTAAAGCACTCTAGAACCTATTGGAGGGCACTTTGAGGCGAATTTTTTTTAATTAGGAACTTGACTTGGAGATGATTTAGGCGATCTTTGAAACGTTTGAGCCTTTCAAGCTTACCATGTATATATCAATCTCTAGTTTCCTAATTTGAGCCTAATTGAAAAAAAAGTGGAGTATGTTTAACATACTATTAGCCCCCATTCAACAAATTTCTTTGGCAACTCATTATACCCACCTTTATGAGCTTAAATTGAAAGAACTTATCTTTACCCTAAGGGAGTATAATGATTCTCATTAGATGCACATGAATTGCTATACTTTGATGAGCTTATTGTTGAAAAAATTGATGAATGAGAAAAGAAAAAGATAGACAAAAAGCCTTGAAAAAAAAATGACTAAATAAGACCCAAAGTGGCCAAGGCTAGAAAAAAAAGAAAAAGAAGAGAAGCTCAACTTGTGCTAAAAATTTGAATTTTACATGATTATACTATCTTCTTTGTGTTACTCTATCTTTTCTTTGAAGCCAAACACCTAGGCCTAACATTACAAGCTTTAAAAGACCTATTAATCCAAGTCTAGGGAATAATTACATTAGTGAAGAAGTGCTTGAAAAGTTGGCTTATAGAGTGTTTAATAGTAATCTTGACTTTGGGTTTAATAGCATTATTTGATCCTAAAAGTATATATGAAACTCAAGATTGACATTAACACACACGCACGTTCCGATTTTGCGATATATTGCTTGGCTTAGGAGAAAACACTTCTTGTTAATTTTTGGATTGACTTATGATTGAAGTGTTAGTGGGATTTCTGAGCTTTTACATTTGAGTTGCTAAGTTAATTCATTTAAAGTATTGATGATGAACTTTGCATTTTGATCTTAATGTTTGCTCGATGACGATCAAGTCTAAGTTTGGGGGAGTTGATAGGGTTGAATATTACGTGTATTTTTGCAATGAAATGTATATATTTTCGTGTAGATTCTGGGATGATGTTACGCTTTTTGGTATTTATTTGGTTGTTTCAGGAATCTAGGTGGAAAGTGGAAGAATTGAGCTAGAAGGAAGAAAACGGATCAAACCGAAGCAAGAATTGAAGAATTTGGATTATGGCATGACCGATCGATCGGTAGTGGAGCGCGATCGATCGAAGGAGACAGATTTTTGGCCAACAAGAAAAAGCAGAGCTCGATCGATCAGAAAATTATGCTCGATCGATCGAGCATGGCAGAGAAATTACAAGCGAAATTGAAGAAAGCTCGATCGATCGGCAGTTTATTCTCGATCGATCGAGCGAGGCAGAAAAAGTCAGGGCCAAGAGTTTAAGGTGCTCGATCGATCGAGACAATTGTACAGATCGATCGAGCCGCAGAATTTTCAAAAGAAAAAAAAAGACTTGATTGAGTTTGATCTATATGGAAACACTTCCATCCACCTCATTTTCTATAAATAAGGGACCTAGGGCACGAAATAAAGGAGAATATCAAACCCAATATCCTAATATACATCAAGTTTCAGCCGCCTTTCATCCTCCAACAAGAATACAAGTTTAGAGAAAAATCCTTTGAAGTGCAAGGAAGGAAGCAAGAGAAGAAGTATCGAACGCACGGATTCGACTCCTACGTTATCGTACTTCTAAACTTTAGTTATTTTGATTTTCAAATTTATTGATGTTTATGAGGTTGAGAAACAATTAGACATCTTTTTAGTTTGATTTGAATATAATTAAGTTTATTTTATCAAGGTTAGGGAATATTGTGCTTGAATCATTGATTTGAATGTGTTTGAGTTGATTAATTCTTTAGTGCATGAATTATAATCTTAATGCTATCAAAGCCTTGCTAAATTTGATTGAATTGGTGAATTATAATTGAGATCGAGAGATAAAGTTATAATACGCTATAATAATTCGTGTTGTATGTTAAAGATTTAGATTGAGAGATTAAATCACATACGTGATCATTTTTAATTTAAAGATTTAAAGTTAACGGTTTTCATCGAGATTTATTCAATATTAAATTGGTTTAAGTGAACGAGAGTTACTTGCTTCAATTTAATTTTAGTTTCAATATAGCTTGAGAAAGTATATTGATTATATTAGGAAATCCGTCACCTTAAGAATTGATTGATTAGTAATTGTTTTTACAAACAAATCATTGACGATAACACAATTGAACCAACATCTTGATAAATTTCTTGAGTGGAAATCCATCGCATCTTCAAAGGAGTTGATTTAGTTTTGAGTTTTTAAGTTATTAGTTTAATTAGATAATTATTCATTTATTTCGTAGGCTAAATATAATTTTGCTAATTTTATTTGGTACTTATACGTTAGTCCCTGTGGGTACGCCATCCTTTCTTTTAAACCACTATACTAAAACTTGACACCGTGCACTTGCGGTCTAAAATCGCTACACTAGAATTAATTGTTTAAAATAAAAGCGATCAGATCGATGTAAACCGGTCTGACCAGATCGAAGCAGATCCAGATCGAACAACAAGATCAGACCAGATCAGCTCAATGAAGATCAGATCAGAGCAGACGAAGTTAAGTAAGCTTCGTTCTTCAGTCCGAATAACCAACGGCTATTTATTGATGCATTTAATGCTGAAAAAGACCAAGGACTGAAGATTACCTTAAATGGTAAATAGACAAAGGAGAGTCTACCTGACAAACGTCGAAAGCACAGACCGGAAGGGAAAATGCCTAAGAAGGAGATTGAAGCTTGTTCAGAGAATGAACAGAGTAAAGAGTTGCACAGAAAAAGAAATAGTGGCGTTGGTATAAACGACTATATAAGGATGCAACTAAGGTACTCGAAGGAGGACCAAAAACTGATCAAAATAGATTGAACTACACAAGCTTACAAGTCAAAACATTCTTGAGCAGAACCATCACTAAAAGAGTTTTATCTTATCAGTCTGCTCAAAGTTTTCAAAGCACATCCTATTGTAATATTTGATCATCTAAAGGATCAATTGTGCGTAGATTAATTCACTCTATCTTTTGTATTCGTGCTAAGATAGAAGAGTGAGATTCAATTGTAACTGTCAGACGAATTGTGTCTGAACAGATTGAGAGACTAGGAGTTTCAGTCTGGTAGTGGGGTGAATCCAGCTGAATCGGGGTTGTACAAATTGTTGTATTACTCAAAGTCTTCTAGTGAATCCTTCCTTGATTGGAAGAAGGGGAGACGTAGAAGGATTTGCCTTCGAACTTCTAGAAACATATCGTGTATATTTACATTCCATATTGCCCTGCATTTCATAAGCCATCAACCGTTCTTACTAGCTAAGAACAGACCGTTTCCGCACTCTCATATTCAGTGGTCTGTTCTGCTTGAGTATTGATTAAGAAACAGATTTCATTCACTAACCTGAGTGAAATCAATAAGGATTAATTTTTAAGAGGAGTGTTCATTCACCCCCCCCCCCCCCCCCCCCTCTAAACACTCCCATCCGATCCTAACATTATTCAATCAAGCTCAAAGTTGGATACTAGGGATACAATGTAGGCTTGAAAGGCTCAAACGTTCCAAAGATCGCCTAAATCATGTCCAAGTCCATTTCATAATTATAAAAATTTCTCCTCAAAGTGCCATCATCAAATAGGTTCTATGATTACTCTAAGATGCTCAATACATGTTATCAAGTTCACATATATCATCACTACTTTAAATGTAATCAACAAATTCATAACTCAACGTGCTCAATTTATTCCTCATTTTCAACATGTCAACTCAACTCAAAATATTAACAACATGTTTACAATCATCAAAGATTCAAGTCATAAGTAGAGTCAAACTAATATCATCATGGCATAGAGTCACTACTTTAATCCAATTACACTAAAAAAAAATCCATGCTCTTCATCGGACTCATCAATATTAAGCTAAAATCATAGATTCCGCAGCAGTAGACATGATATCAGACGCACAGTTAAACAGACTAAAGCTCACTACTAACACAACTCACAAATCAGACAATATAAATCAACATTCAACACTCCCCCAAACTTAAATACTACATTGTCCTCAATGTAGTGAACATGAATAAACAGTAGGACAACGTAATACCTATGGTGACAACCATCAGTGGTCGTCACCCTCATCCTCATCGGCATCTCCATCGTCATCATCATCGTCGGTGGGTGGCGGGTATGGCTGGAGAGTGGGTGGCGTTGGGAAAACCAAGTTGGGTGAGCTTGGGCTGAAACCGTATGCCAGTCGTAGGAGAACCGCAGGAATTCTCACATTTCTACGAGCATGTCCTCCTGATTCTGTAAAATCTCCTCTTGGTTTCGCTGAAGCTATCTGTGCTCAAACTGCATCCGTCGCTGACAAAAGTTCATGGCCATCAACTCCTCCTCAAGAGATTGGAATCTTTGAGAATTGGTGGTAGGATTAGCTATTGTAGAATAGCAATGTGGAACAGGTCGGCGTGATGACTCGGGCTGCTCGGGCTCATGTGATGGCCCTGGTGCTGAATCGGGCGCTTGTGATGTCCCTGGTGTAGACTATGGCTCCGACGGTGGTCTAGGAAGGCAGAGAGGCATGAATGGCACACTTGTCTCCTCATGAGACTCCCAGGGCACCTGTCCCTGTCGGCACAACTCGGTGACTAAAGGGAATGGTAGACCAATTGTGGTGGAGCCTTCCACTGCTAAATGCATAGAGGAATAGATGATGCTCCCAATATTAACCGAGTGGCCCGTCATAATAGCGAAAACCAACACTGCTCTCTCCTTGGTAACCACCGCAGTGTGAGTAGATGGTAAGACTCTATGAGAAATAAATGTAAACCAGACGTCTGCCTCAGGTTTCAACTGAATCTTCTTGAAATTCTTGATCTTCCCATCATAGGTCAGATTCCATTCCATCCCCTCCCCACATAAGGTTTCAATAACTTCAGTATAAATGGAGTGCTCATCGGTTTCAATATGCGGCATCCCGTAGATGCGATTGATCCGTTCACTATCAAATAGAAACTTCTTCCGCCGAATGGTAAGATACGGATCGTTCACGGAGACCTTAAGGTTGGCATAAAATTCCTTGACGATGGGGATGACGGCATGGCATGGGGGTTTCACAAAGCTCAACCAACCACGGCGTTCCGCCTCTCGGAGGATGGCGGAATCTGGCGTGTCCATCTCCATTCCCCTCTCCCTTACCAAGGGCCTAGCACGCCATTTTCAAAGAATTCTGATGCCGCTTGGTTAGCAAAGCGGGAGGTGTCATATGTAGGAGTGGAGGATGAAGATGATGCCCCTCCTCTTGGCTTCTTTTTCGGTTCCATGATATGTAAGTAAACTAACAAGCAACTTCTCAACAACCTCCAATAATGTCAAACTTCGCATCCTAATATCAATAATCCAGTAGCTTAAGCCAATCCCAACAAAACCAACAATATCAAACTTTTCCCACACCAATAGCGAGAATCCACAAGTTAAGTCAATCCCAACAAACCAATAATATCAAACTCCCCCAATCTTATCAAATACTACAACCTTTGCACCACAATCCATAAAAATTGAATCTTGTCCAACTAACCCCAATATTTTAGAAATTGAGCATGACCATGAAATTTCTAGCCAGTGTACCTCAAGATTTCGAAACTTTGATGGTGAAGGTCCTTGACTTTGAGTAATTTTCACTTTGTGCTTGGAATGCCCAAACCTAGCTTGAAATCACTAGAAAATTGGAACAAACTTGGATAATTGTACTAGCAAGGGGAAGATATCACTTTTGGGTGAAGATTAGAGGGGAATTTGTGAGAGAATTTGGGGATTTTGAAAGAGGGAATTAGGGATTTAGAGGGGAGAAAGTATGATAATGTGTGTGTAGAGTGAGGGTTGAGTGTTTTTAAAAAACAAAAAATCACGACAGGCGATTGATCACCTAATAGGAAGCGATCGATCGCCTGTCTCCAGTACCGTTTTTCTTTGCAAGGTGATCGATCGCCTAATAGGAAGCGATCGATCACCTGTCTCCATTATGTTTTTCTTTGTGAGGCGATCGATCTCTTATAGTATGTGATCGATCGCTTGTCACCAGTAAGGGTTTTTTTTTTAAAATTTTTTTCATTTCAGAGTCTCATCTTCTTTTGGCAAGCATTTTTCCTACAAAGAAAATTTAAAGAGTCAACAACCAAACTAAAATTATGAAACTACCTACTAAATTCAAAAACGAAGGAGAAGGAAGAAAAATTAGTTCTTGATTTACAGTTTCAAGCTGGACTTATTACCACATTTCCTCAAAGGTTGGGATGGTTTGTGGGACACGAATCTCTGGAATCGACTGGGTAGTGCCTCAACCTTTCATCATTAACGATATAAGTGCCTAGACTAGGATCACTTACCTTAATGGCTCCATGCAAGTATATCTTAGTCACATTGAATGGTCCCACCCATGAAGCCTTTCGTTTGCTTTGGAAAATGCGAGCTGGTGGTGCTTTATGTTATTGGACTTTCTCTCCTTCATGAACGTCCTTTTATCATTCTGCTTCTTTGCATTCCTTGGCTTCACCATGTCATTGCTCTTACCTTGGTTAGCCTCTAGCTCTGTCATCACCTCCATCTCATCAGTACCTTGCACCACATCAACAAGCAAAGAGTCAATCATGTTAACTTTTAAATAATCATGCTCATTGTGTGCGTGTGTTGTAGATTTAAACATATTGAACGTAACCCAATCCTCTCCTATACGGAGGATCAACTTCCATTCTTCTACATCAATGATGGCTCTTCCAGTAGCTAGGAATAGGCGTCCCAGGCTCAATGGCATTCTCACATCCTTCTCCATATCCAACAATAGGAAATCCAGCGGAAATGTGAATTGATCTATCTTGACTGGCACATCTTTGATGATTCATAGTGGGTAGGTGATAGACTTGTCCGACATTTGCAACACCACCCTTGTGGGTTTCGGCTCTCCCAGTCCAAGTCACCTGAAAACAGACAAAGGCATTAAGTTCACACTAGCACCCAAATCACATAACGATTTAATAGAAGAAATATGCCCAACAGTGCAGGGAATAGAGAAACTCCATGGATCTTTTAACTTAGTGGCCGATTTCTTTTGCACCATAGCACTACATTCCTCAGTCAAAAAGACAGTCTCGTGCTCTCCCACTTTCTGCTTCTTAGATAACATTTTCTTTAAGAATTTGGCATAATTAGGCATTTCTTGTAACGCTTCAATAAATGGTATATCGATATAAAAATTCTTGAGCATGTGTAAATTTTTTACAAAGTTTGAATCAAATTTTGCCCCATTAACTGCTGCAGGAAATGGGAGAGGAATGTGTACCTTTTTTCTTGTGGTGAGATCGGGATAGTGGCTCTAGTGGACTTACCCTTCTTGCATGGTTGCTCCTTCTCCTCTTGCTTTCTTGAAATCTTTTCAGTCTCCTTCTCGTCACCAAGTTCCTTTCCACTCCTAAGGGTCACGACATTGGCTTGCTCCCTCGTATTCTTCTCGGTATCGCTAGGCAAGGTTCCTTGCATTCTTCCAGATTGAATGTTTGCCAACTGTCCCACTTGAGTTTCCAAGTTCTTTATTGAAGCATCCTGATTCTGCATTCTATTCTCCGTTGATGTAATGAACTTGGTCAGCAACTCTTCCATACTCGGCTTTGGTGGATAACCCGGTGGAGGCTGTGGATTCAAAACATTCTTTTTGTTGGACCAAGAGAAGTTTGGATGATTCCTCCACGTTTGGTTATAGTTGTTGGAGTAAGAGTTACCATGTTGTGGCTTTTTTCCAACAAAGTTAGCATTTTCAGTAGATTGCACAAAAGGATTACATGCCTGACATTCCATGCTCGGATGGTTGCCTCCACATAAATCACATATGACCACTTGAGCTTGCATCACTGTCATGCTATTATTCAACGCCTCCAACTGAGCTTGTATCGATGTCACCTCATCGACTTGATGCACCCCAATCAGTCTCTTGGGCACATTCCTCTCGGATTGCCACTGATAGGGGTGCTTATCGAGCCGGGTCAGTTCGGAACCGAACCGGTTAGCCCGGTTCTGAACTGGAACCGAGCTAACCGGTTCCAACCTGCTCCGAAACTGGTAAAAAACCGATCCGCAGCAGTTCCATGCTTTGGAACCGGTAGCACCGGACCAGTTCCGGTTTCTGAACCGGAACCGGTATTTTTGTTAACAAAAAATAAAATAAATTTTTTTTATAGCAACGAGCCGACCGGATCGATCCGGGACCTGTTGGAACCGGAACCAGATATATCGGCTAACCGAGTTAGACATAATATTAAAAGCTACAATAATTAATAATTGCCATTCATCAAGTTTTGTTGATCATCAAAACTCAAAGATTGACCGGGGATAATTTAATGCATTAAACGCAACCATGCATCCAATCGGGTTACTTAACTGATCAGATCGGATCCGTGTGCTTAACGGATCCGGAACCAATCGGTTCCGGACCGGACTGGTCCGATCCGTTAAGCACCCCTAGCCACTAGTAACTGTTGGACGTCACCTCTTCCAAAAGCGTGTAAGCTTTCTCATGTGTCTTTCTCATAATGGTACCTCCTGCTGCTGCATCAATCATAGATCTATTAGCAGAAAATAAACCATTGTAAAATGTGTGTACCTGAAGCCAAATCGGAAGTCCATGATGTGGGCATCTACGAAGTAGATCCTTGAAGCGCTCCAAGCTTCATACAGTGTCTCCAGATCATGTTGCACGGATGTGCTGATATCATTGCGCATCTTAGCTATCTTGGAAGGGGAAAGTATTTTGATAAGAAGGCTTGAGCGTACCCCTCCCAAGTAGTGATCGATCCTGTAGGCAATGAATTTAACCAGCTCTTAGCTTTGTCATTTAAGGAAAAAGAAAAAACGTCGTAACCTGATGGCGTCGTCAGTGACACCATTGTGCTTGAACGTGTCACATATCTCCAAGAAGTTGGAGATATGAGCATTAGGATCATCAGTATGCGATCCTCCAAATTGCACAGAATGTTGAATCATCTGAATTATGGCAGGCTTGATCTCGAAGTTATTAGCCTGTATCTGTGGTCTAGTTATGCTAGACATAGTGCATTGAAAAGTTGGTTGTGCATAGTCCATCATGGATCTTGTAATTGGCACTTCCTCGTTGTGTTGTTCACCATTCCCTCTTTGATTATTCTCAGCCATATCTCGAGTTTCTTTCCGAAGTCTACGACAAGTTCGTTCAATCTCTAAGTCAAGAGGCTCTAGTATAGGTTTGTCGCTTCGTATCATGCACTACAAGGACAACTACCTGCAAAAATCAAAACAACGAAGGAACAACAGTAGTGAAATCGTATAAATCGTAATAAAGTAAAAATAAAAGAAATATGGCTAAATTATAGTCAACTAATCTCTTATGATATTACTTAAACTAGTCCCCGGCAACGGCGCCAAAAACTTGATCACTATTATTTTAAATAATTAATTCCAGTGTAGCGACCGCAAGTGTATGGTATCAAGTTTTAGTATAATGATCTAAAAGTAAGGATTGTCGTACCCACATGGACTAGTAGTAATTACCAAATTTAATTAGCGTATTATATTTAACCTGCGAAATTGTTTTGAAAGATTAACTAATTTTCTCAACTCCAAGAATCAACCACACCACAAGGAAATAAGATAGTAAACAGTAGAGATAAATCGAAACTTCGGTTCACTTGAGTAATCCCCCACAATTCATTTACTAGTTCTAATTACAATTAATGCATCTAAGGTCACAAGTTTTGCAGTTATATCTAATACATTCTCTCGAGCTATATTAAACCTAACACCGATTTGCAGTAAGTAACTCTCGTTCACTTATTTAACAATTCAATGTTGCATACGCTCTATGAAAACCCTTAGCCTTCGATTACTAGATATCTATAGTTATCACTCGCGTATTTGACGTCATCTCTCGATCTCGATCTGAAATCCACGGTATATGTTATTGGTTCCGTATTACAATATCATATCTCGATCTTAATTGCAAATTAACATCATTCAAAAGGTAGCTAATCCCTTAAAAGCATTAAAGCATAACACAAACACAAAGATAACAAAAACTCAATCAAAAACTAGAATTAAAGCTGTGGGTTCATACACAAGATCCACTTGTCTCGATAACAAACTTAACCTGGCATATTAACGGAAAAACAATTTTTTATAACAACTAACAACATTATAAACATTGTAAAATCAAAATAAAACTAAAACAAAGTTTAATACGTATAAACACTCGATGTTGAAACGTGCGTCGATCTGAGTTCCCGTTTCTAGCTGCGTTGCTTTGAATCCTCTTGAAGGTGGTGGTTCTCCCAATGGTAGGCTGCTATTCAGAGGTGATAAGAACCCTATTTTTGACATAAAACTCCCTTTTAAACCTCCTTCACGAGCCCAAGAAATCTGGTACCAAATATAGCCCAAAACTTAATTAAGGAATTTTTCTCGTTCAGGACTCTCCGTGCGATCGATCGCTTCATGATATGCGATCGATCACTTGTATTTTATCATTGTGGCGATCGATCTCTTCATGATATGCGATTGATCGCATAAGTGTTCTGCCTGATGTGATGTCCGGAAATAATTAATATTTTTATTGGATTTAATTATGATGTTTATATGATATGTCGGGATTTAATTCTTGGGTATCGGATTTTGGAACGGAGTTGGGATAACTGATTCCGGGATTGAATTTATAATGCTAATTAAACTCAAGGAGTCTAGTATTAATAATAGTTTTATTATTTGAAGTTGGGAATTTAAAAATGAAGTTAGTAAGGGGTAGAAATGGATTTGTGCGGTGTAAATTATTTTAGGGTGGATTAAAGATAAGACACACACTCTCTCCTTCATTCTCCCTCACCCAAAATCGGTTTTTCTTCCCCATTATTTCCCTCCTCCTTCACGCTGTTTCCCTCCTGATTGCAAGAGCCGATTCCAGCCTAGTTCCAGTCGCGATTTTTTTTGCTCAGGTACGTATGAGGATACTCTTCTTACACCCTAATCATTCTTCTTCTTGTGGATTTGTTTAGGTTGGTTCGAATTTTCTTGATGTTCAAGTGATGGGTTCGGTCGTGTTTTGCTACTGCATAAGGGAAGGGGTGTTTGATTATTGTTAAATGATTTTTATTCCATGGGTTGTGTTCTAGCATGAGTTAAATCTTTATTTGGGAATTTTGCATTTTTTTCGATCCATTTATGTGTGAGTGTGTGTTATGTGTGTGCTGGTGCGTGAGTTATAACATGTACCATAGAAGGTTTTGCTTTGTGTTTGTCTGTGTAAAGTTGTAACAAAAAGAAAAGAATGCATTGTTATGCTTGAGGCCAGCTGGTTCGATTTTCTTGCACCCCATTTTAGAGCTGCTGGTTCGATCTTTTTGCCTGCTATTTGTGGTCGTAAATTGTACTGTGTTGGGACTGAAAGTTATATTGCTCTTGGGTTGAAATTTGTGTTGGTTTGAGGCTGAATCATGCTTCAAACTCAAGTTTGAAACCTTGCCATAATGTTCAAAAACCTTGCTGTCAATGTTCGAAAATATTTTTGTTTAGTTGCTGAATCTTCATTCGATATCTAGTTATTTTGTTTCGACAATTTTGTGGTTTTGGGCTCAAAAATCTTGCTATTTAGTTGAGATCTTGCTGATGTTGTTGGTCAAATTTAATTGCTATTTGGACAAAAATCGTACTTCTTGTAATCGAGTTAATGCTTCTGATTTGATTTGAAAATCATGCTGCTGAAATGAATTAAAATAGGCTGGTGAAGTGGATCAATTTAAATTGCATGAAGGAATAGACTAAGTCTACTTGTTGATCGAATTTTTATTGTTGTTTTGAGGGAAGAATTACAGCTTATAATATTTTGAGGAATTCTTGAACAATGGATTGATGTTATTTAAACCTTATAAATGTAAATGTGACATACTTGAGTTAGTAATAACTCGAATGAATGAAGGATAATTGGTTTGTTTGTGTAGTATACGGGGAATGATAAATGAGGTTGATTATAATGGTGAAATTATACCGAGTATATATGATTGTTATAATTGGGGGTATGACAAATCTATATGATAGATGGTATTTTTTTGAATGTGCAAGTACAAAGTTATTGAAGAAATTATATTGAATTGAAGTTGAAAAGTATATAAATGATATTAATTGCTTTGAATATGAGCTAATATTGAATTGATATTCGATATAGACACTACACGAGACTTCGGACGTTGATGATAGCTTGCTCATGGTGTCGACTATAAGGTACGTAGTGACGTACGAGCAGGTATAATATGAATTATTTCATATCCAGCATTCATTTATTGTTGAATGGTGATGACTGAATATAAGGAAATGAATATGTGAATTGAGTTTGATATATGTGGTATGGTGGACACGTAAATATACGTGGTCCAGATATGGAGTTAGGTATGGGTGCCTTTGGCATGATCGATATGAGAAATGGTTGAGAATGAGATTAACTGATAGGCAGGGTTGCCTTTATATGAGATTCATTGTGATTGAGCATGAATGATGAATTGCGATTTTATTCCATTTATTGCATTGATGAGTATCATGTTTTGAATAACAATACTGAAATTGATGTTTATGAAAGTGTATAAGATTGAAACAGGAACAATTCGTGAAAGCTATACTGGTTCGGAATTGTACAGGAGTATATTTTATGGGTTTTGAATAATTTAAATTGTTGTATTACAGTTTCGTATATTCATGTGCGAAGGATTATTGAGTTGGAGTATGCTCACCCTGTGTGGGGGCAGTTTCTGTTGAAACAGGTATAACAGGTACAACGTTGTCTCGGGAAGAAAGCTTGAACCCATGGAAAATAGTGCTCGCAGGATTATGGCATAAGTAGCGGTTGATGGTACTGGTAGCGCTTATCGCGTACGCCCAAATTAACTCTCTCAAGTTAATATCAGTAAATATGTAGTAGCGTGAGTAGGGATCGATCCCACGGGGAAGTGTTATGCTAACAAGTATCAAAATAAGGGGTTATCAAGTTTCTTTAACTATAACTAAATTAAACGAAAGCAAACAAATTTCTAATTTATCAAGATTAAAAAGCAATTCTTGGTTTTCGGTCAATTTTACCTTTGGAAATCATTCACTTGACCATCAAATTACTAAACATATGAATTCATTCAATTATTCATCAATTGAAAACTTAATTCCTCACTTACCTTAATCGTAGTCAAAAAGAAAACAGCATTCAGTTCGACTCTTATCAAATCTTTAACCAAAACTACAGCCATTAAGATTAAATCAATGATAGTTTCAAAACGAGTAAGTTTGATGAATCTAATCAATAAGAACTACAGCCGTTAGAATTAATTATCCAATCGTTTTTCCTAAGACTTTAATGTTGGGATATGCCCTAAGACAAGTCATTAGATGATTGTTTAAGACATACAATGTTTTATGATTTTATAAATGGCAAATCATTATTATATATATTATTCGAATATCTGTGCAATATGAATTGATATATAAGTTAATGTCCTTAGAATAATATTGTATTGTTCTTAAAGATTGTCCCTAGTCAAGTATTATCATGAATCGGGATAATGATAATGCATTGAGACTAGTATGTTTTGATTGATGAATTGTTCATGGATATGAGATATCAAATCAACACACGGGTATATGTTAGAGAACAATGTACTGGACAGACCCACCATGAGAATACTACATGGATAGTTATATGAGTGTCATAAGCAATTCTCATAGTGATAATAATGTATGTAATCCTTACGACTCGAGATCATCAGAGATCCCAACATAATATGATGTCCCCGAAATGATTAATTGCAATTAAGGCATTAATTATGTTTATATGATGAATTATGTGGTAATTGATTTATGTGTTGGGTAATAAGATGTTAACATGATTTAATTGTGTTAATTATTAAATATGAGGAAGATGTGAATTTAGAGGAAGTTTGTTGCATTTTATTAAATGCTTATAAAATATCATGTTTGGGTATTTTATACATCATATTAACTTTGGGGTGCAATTTTTTATATTAACCTTTATAACCCTCTTTCCCCACTATACCCACTTACTTTACATTCACTTTTAAACCCCCCAAAAATCATCCCCAACCCTAACCCATCGCACATTTTCGAAACTTGGCTAAAGTGGAAGGAAAAATCTTCAAAAAACCTTTGTTTGTGAGATTTATTGTAGGATTTGGAGTCCCTAAGAGGTATGGAACCCTTCCTAAAGTTTTTATGATGTTTGGTGCTGAAATGGGTTAGTTTTTGATGTTTTTTTTATGTGAGTTGTTTTGGGGTATATGTTATTTATGGTTGGGGTATGATTTTTGAAGTGTTTTATGTGGGTCTTTGTGAGTTATGATGATATTGATGTTGTAGGGAAGTTTGGGTTTGTAAGGAATGAAGTGGAGCTTGAAAAATGCTTAAAAATGGCGATTTTTCGTGGTTCAGTACTCGGCGATCGATCGCCCGTTTTTGGCGATCGATCGCGAGCCTCCAGTGCGCGCCAGTAGCATTTGGCGATTGATCGCCACTTTTGGGCGATCGATCGGCGAGCTGGCGATCGATCGGGACAACCCAGCGATCGATCGCGAGACACATAAATATGTGTTTTTGATGTTTTTATGGGGTTTTTGGATATGGAACTATAATTAGCTTCTAATGTCTATTTGTATGGTTGTGTAGAACCGTCCCAGGTACCCACAACTTCGAGGAGATAAAGTTCTCCAACTCCTCCACTTTTGGGGTTAAGGTACGTAAGAAACGTACGGGCATCAGACGGTAAACCATATTCCTACATATGATGTTTATGATGATAATTGTGATAAGTAAGTTTATGATGATGATTATGATAAGTAAGTTTATGATGATGATGTTTATGATGATGATTAGGATAAGTAAGTTTATGATGATGATGTTTATGATGATGATTGTGATAAGTAAGGTTATGATAATGTTTATACGATGTTTATTTAATGATACGATGTGTATGATATGGTAAGATGCCATATGATTGGGTAAGATGCCCATGTGGTAAGATGCCACCCGAGGTATATGATTGGGTAAGATGCCCATGTGGTAAGATGCCACCCGATGTATATGATTGGGTAAGATGCCCAAGTGGTAAGATGCCACACGATGTTTATGGTATGGTAAGATGCCATACAATTGGGTAAGATGCACATGTGGTAAGATGCCACACGATGTTTATGTTATGGTAAGATGCCATACAATGGGGTAAGATGCCCTTATACATGAACGAGAATCAGGGACAACAAAAGAAGTTAAAGAACGACCAAATACTTTTACTTAACTATGATGTTATGCATTTACTGTTATGTCTTTTAACATGATGTTAAGTAAATATTTGTATGCTCACGATGCGTTGTCCCTGTAGGTACACTTTTGGACTAAAGGACTAAGGGCCAGGTTGAGGCAGTGAGCTATGAGGAGCATGAAAGAAGTTAGGATACAGGATTTTTTTGGATAGTCTCTACTCTAGGAGTAGTATAATTCTATCGCCTTAACATTCATTTGAGAATGTAATTAATTAGATTTTGAAATTTCATTTTTGGCCTGTAATCTTAATAGCTCAAATTACAACCTGAACCTTTAGACGTTATTAATGCATGTTTAGTCCCTAATATGTTATCATTATGATGTTACGGTAGGAAGACCCTACATTAGTGGTATCAGAGCAGTGGTTAGATAACCCGGGAATGAGTGAAGGGTAGCCTTAGCAATAAGTTAGCTAGGTGCTCACTTTTGAACATGATTTGTGTATAAGTTGCATATGAAGAATACGATGTTACACTAACATGTTTTGTTTCTCTAACGATGTATTATATGAACTGCTTTTGGGTATTGTTGGTAACCCTTGTCTTGCAGTATGGCAGCAAATGTAGAAGTGGGAGATGCAGTTAGTGTGAATGCAAGTGCTGGACGTACGAATCCCCTACCCCCGCCAGCTTTTGGAGAAGAATCGTCTGAACAACAGTTGCTGCCTGGGGAACTGAGCTTGACTCAATTTCTTGCATACCGACCCCCGACCTTTGAAGGAACTGAAACAGGGGAACAGGCAGAAGAGTGGTTGGAGAGAATAGAGCAAATATTTGTGGCAGCTCCTTGTGCTAAGAGAGCCTATATCAGACTAGCGGAGTTCCAATTGGCCAAGAAGGCGCTGATGTGGTGGAAGACCACAGTAGTAGAGCAAGAGGCTCAAGGTCATGAAGTTAATCGAAAGCTGTTCAGAACTCGGTTTCTGACCCGCTATTTCTCAGCTGCTGCACGACAGGCCAATGAAGATGAATTCACTAACCTCAAGCAAGGCAACATGCCGGTGTCAGATTATGCTCTCCAATACTGTTCCTTACTCAGATATGTGCCTCATATCGCCACAAGTACGCAAGCAAAGATGAGGAATTTCATGAAGGGCTTGAGGCCGGAGCTGTATGATAGGGTGATCACTTATGGCCCTACTTGCTTTGACGATGCACTTTCACGGGCTGAGCTAGCCGAACTAGGAGTTGGTGCATACCCTAATACCGTACCACCTCCAGCACCCCCTCAGAAATCCACTCCTGATAATTTGAGGCCGAGGGGTGATCAGTTCAAGCCAAGAGGAAACACATCGGCGTCAAGGTTTAGTGGTAAGAGGCCCGACAATCATTGGAAAGGAAGTCGTAGGAATGATGCCCCATCTGGAAAAGGGCAGTCTCAGGGAGACCGATTCGGGAAGGTCCAGTGCACTCTTTGTGGGCAACCACATTTGGCGAAAGACTGTGTAGGATGTTATGTTTGTGGCGACAAAGACCACTTTGCTCGACAGTGTCCCAACATGGGAAGACAACAGAACTCTGCGGGGAGGCCTGCGGACAGAGCAGCTCAGCACAGACCACCTTTTGCTCCGAGACAGTTTGGAGGTCAGCCCATGGGGCCACCTCAGGGGCAGGTTTATGCTTTGACGAGGGAGCAGGCTACAGCGGCTCCGGAGGAGGTTATAGCGGGTACGTGTCTTTTATTTACGCACCCTGCTTTATATTGATCGACACAGGTGCATCACACTCTTTCGTGTCGACAAGGTTTGTGGAAAGGCACCACATATGCACTTCTCCGTCGCCCACACCTCTTATAGTCTCGACCCCCACTGGAAGAAGTATGATTACTGGTCAGATTGTCTATGATGACCTCATTTATTTTGAGGATAACGAGCTAAGGTCAGATTTGATTGTTCTGGGGATGTCAGACTTTGACTGCATAGTGGGCATTGATGTTCTGAACAGGTATCAGGCAGTTGTAAACTGCTGGCAGAGGACTGTCTGATTCAGGTCTGATGTGGGAGTCCAGTGGACGTTCTTTGGGGATGGTTCTCGTTCTAAGATTCAGTTGATCACTGCGGTCAAGATGGCACAGTTATTGGAACGAGGCCATACTAGATATCTCATCTATGCTGTTGATGTTTCTGAAAAGAAAGAAAAATTAAAGGTTGAGGATGTGCCTGTAGTGGCGGAATTTCCTGATGTCTTTCCGGAAGAGATTCCCGGATTCCCACCGACGAGAGAGGTCGAGTTTGGGATTGAGTTACTACCGGGGACATCTGCCATTTCTCGTGCCCCATATAGGATGGCACCAGCGGAACTAAGGGAGTTAAAGATTCAGTTACAAGAGCTCCTTGATAAGGGCTATATACGCCCTAGTGTATCGCCTTGGGGTGCACCGGTTTTATTTGTTAAGAAGAAAGATGGTTCGATGCGTTTGTGCATCGATTACAGACAACTGAACAAAGCTACAGTGAAGAATAAGTATCCACTTCCGAGGATCGATGACTTGTTTGACCAGTTGCAGGGTACGAGGCTCTACAGTAAGATCGATCTGAGGTTGGGGTACCATCAGATTCGAGTAAGGGAAGATGATGTCCAGAAGACAGCTTTCAGGACTAGATATGGGCACTATGAATTCCTAGTCATGCCTTTTGGGGTGACGAATGCCCCAGTTGTGTTAATGAGTTTGATGAACAGGGTGTTCCAGCCATATTTGGATCAGTTCGTCATAGTTTTCATTGATGATATACTCATCTACTCTCGGACTGAAGAGGAACACGTGAAGCACTTGAGGACAGTGCTCCAGATCCTTAGGGATCATCAGTTATATGCAAACCTCAGCAAGTGCGAATTCTGGTTGAGCAGTGTGGTGTTCTTTGGTCATGTTATATCTAGCAGCGGGATATCTGTAGATCCCAGGAAGGTTGAAGCTGTGATGGAGTGGGCTGCACCCACTTCTGTACCCGAGATACGGAGCTTTCTCGGTTTGGCAGGATATTACCGACGTTTCATCGAGGGTTTCTCAAGGATTGCCAAACCCTTGACACAGCTGACTCAGAAAGGAGTGCCGTTCTATTGGTCCGAAGCTTGTGAGGAAAGCTTCCAAGAACTGAAGCGTCGTTTGACTATGGCACCTATATTGGTGATTCCTTCTGAGAATAAGAGGTTTGCCTTGTACACAGACGCATCATTGCTGGGTTTGGGCTGTGTATTGATGTAGGAGAAGCACGTGGTGGCTTATGCTTCGAGACAGTTGAAGCCTCATGAGACCAGATACCCAGTCCATGATCTGGAACTGGCGGCCATCATTTCCGCCTTGAAGATTTGGCGTCATTATCTTTATGGTACGACGTTTACCATCTATACGGACCATAAGAGCCTGAAGTTCCTATTCACTCAGGCTGAACTAAATATGCGTCAAAGAAGATGTATGGATTTGCTCAAGGATTATGATGTGAGATTGAGTACCATCCTGGTAATGCAAATTTGATAGCAGACGCCTTAAGTCGGAAGGTGAAGAGTACTGCTGAGGACGCTATGTGTTTATCCGCTATGATGACTTCTTATTGCCATCTGGGCTATGATTTCGATGTGGACACGTCGCCGGTGCGAGTGTCGACCTTGTTGGCTGAGCCAGACATATTTGAGGCTATCAGGAAAGCCCAGAGGTCGGATGATGAGGTTCAGAGATGGTCATCGATAGTACTTCAAGGACAGCCATCAAAGTTCAGAGTGGCAGAAGATGGTTCATTGAGACTGGGCAATCGATGGGTAGTCCCAGATACACCAGAGTTGCATAGAGGAATATTGGAGCGAGCTCACAGTAGTCGTTCAGTATCCACCCAGGAGGAAGGAAGATGTACAAGGACCTATGCGGTCAATTCTGGTGGAGATGCATGAAGTGTGATGTGATCACTTTTGTTAAAAGATATTTGATCTGCCAGCAGGTAAAGGCGGAAAGGCAGAGGCCTGGTGGCGAGCTGAAGATCTTGGAAGTACCTAAATGGAAGTGGGAGCATATCTCTATGGATTTTGTGACCCACTTGCCGAGGACGGCCTCAGGATTTGATGCGATCTGGGTGATCGTGGATAGGCTGACGAAGGTAGCTCATTTCATCCCTTACTGTATGACTTTCACGTATCTAAAGATGGCCCAATTATATGTACTGGATGTTGTGAGGTTACATGGGATTCCAGTCTCGATTGTGTCTGACAGAGACCCAAGGTTTACTTCGCATTTCTGGGAGGGTCTCCAGACAGCTTTGGGCACGAAAGTGAGACTGAGTACAGCTTATCACCCTCAGACAGATGGCCAAACAGAGCGTACCATTCAGACGCTCGAAGATATGCTGGGGGCATGTATTTTGGAGTTTGATACTCCATGACAGGATGCAGTGCCATTGGTCGAGTTCTCCTATAATAACAGCTATCAGGCGAGCATTCAAATGGCCCCTTTTGAAGCTCTTTACGGACGACGATGTAGGTCACCGCTGTATTGGGAGGACGTGACTAGTAAAGCGGTCGGAGGACCGGATATGATTAGGGAAATGGAAGAAAAGATTAAGTTGATACGCCAAAAGATGAAAGCGGCCCAGGATAGGCAAGCAGCCTATGCCAATAAGCGACGACGACCGCTAGAATTCCAAGTAGGAGACAAGGTCTTCTTGAAAATCTCACCCTTCAGGGGTGTAGTTCGTTTTGGTATGCGGGGGAAGTTATCCCCGAGGTATGTTGGGCCGTATGAGGTATTGCAGCGTATCGGTACTTTGGCCTACCATTTAGCTCTACCACCGTCTTTATCTGAGATTCATGATGTTTTTCACGTTTCTATGCTACGAAAGTATGAACCAGACCCGTCTCATGTATTACAACCTACTGAGGTGCAGTTGGATTCAGATGTATCCTACGTAGAACGACCGGTTAGAATTCTGGATCGAGATGATCGCAGACTACGAAGTAAAGTTATACCGATGGTCAAAGTTCAGTGGGATCGTCGGGGTGTCGAGGAGGCTACGTGGGAGACGGAACGGCGTATGGTGCAGCATTACCCGGAACTATTTTCTGGTATGATTTATGTTTAGTTTCTTTATGGGTAAGTGCATGCGATTTCGAGGATGAAATCTTATAAGTAGGGGAGTATTGTGATGTCCCCAAAATGATTAATTGCAATTAAGGCATTAATTATGTTTATATGATGAATTATGTGGTAATTGATTTATGTGTTGGGTAATAAGATGTTAACATGATTTAATTGTGTTAATTATTAAATATGAGGAAGATGTGAATTTAGAGGAAGTTTGTTGCATTTTATTAAATGCTTATAAAATACCATGTTTGGGTATTTTATACATCATGTTAACTTTGGGGTGCAATTTTTTATATTAACCTTTATAACCCTCTTTCCCCACTATACCCACTTACTTTACAATCACTTTTAAACCCCCCAAATTCATCCCCAACCCTAACCCATCTCACATTTTCGAAACTTGGCTAAAGTGGAAGGAAAAATCTTCAAAAAACCTTTGTTTGTGAGATTTATTGTAGGATTTGGAGTCCCTAAGAGGTATGGAACCCTTCCTAAAGTTTTTATGATGTTTGGTGCTGAAATGGGTTAGTTTTTGATGTTTTTTTGTATGTGAGTTGTTTTGGGGTATATGTTATTTATGGTTGGGGTATGATTTTTGAAGTGTTTTATGTGGGTCTTTGTGAGTTATGATGATATTGATGTTGTAGGGAAGTTTGGGTTTGTAAGGAATGAAGTGGACCTTGAAAAATGCTTAAAAATGGCGATTTTCGTGGTTCAGTACTCAGCGATCGATCGCCCGTTTTTGGCGATCGATCGCGAGCCTCCAGTGCGCACCAGTAGCATTTGGCGATCGATCGCCACTTTTGGGCGATCGATCGGCGAGCTGGCGATCGATCGCGCCAAAAGTGGCGATCGATCGCCGAAGACTCAAAATTTCACCAACGGACAGTGTGATCTCGCGATCGATTGGGACAACCCAGCGATCGATCGCGAGACACATAAATATGTGTTTTTGATGTTTTTGTGGGGTTTTTGGATATGGAACTATAATTAGCTTCTAATATCTATTTGTATGGTTGTGTAGAACCGTCCCAGGTACCCACAACTTCGAGGAGATAAAGTTCTCCAACTCCTCCACTTTTGGGATTAAGGTACGTAAGAAACGTACGGGCATCGGACGGTAAACCATATTCCTACATATGATGTTTATGATGATAATTGTGATAAGTAAGTTTATGATGATGATTATGATAAGTAAGTTTATGATGATGATTGTTATGATGATGATTAGGATAAGTAAGTTTATGATGATGATGTTTATGATGATGATTATGATAAGTAAGTTTATGAGGATGATATTTATGATGATGATTGTGATAAGTAAGGTTATGATAATGTTTATACGATGTTTATTTAATGATACGATGTGTATGATATGGTAAGATGCCATATGATTGGGTAAGATGCCCATGTGGTAAGATGCCACCCGAGGTATATGATTGGGTAAGATGCCCATGTGGTAAGATGCCACCCGATGTATATGATTGGGTAAGATGCCCAAGTGGTAAGATGCCACACGATGTTTATGGTATGGTAAGACGCCATACGATTGGGTAAGATGCCCATGTGGTAAGATGCCACACGATGTTTATGTTATGGTAAGATGCCATACAATGGGGTAAGATGCCATTATACATGAACGAGAATCAGGGACAACAAAAGAAGTTAAAGAACGACCAATAACTTTTACTTAACTATGATATAATGCATTTACTGTTATGTCTTTTAACATGATGTTAAGTAAATATTTGTATGCTCACGATGCGTTGTCCCTGTAGGTACACTTTTGGACTAAAGGACTAAGGGCCGGGTTGAGGCAGTGAGCTATGAGGAGCATGAAAGAAGTTAGGATACAGGATTTTTTTGGATAGTCTCTACTCTAGGAGTAGTATAATTCTATCGCCTTAACATTCATTTGAGAATGTAATTAATTAGGTTTTGAAATTTCATTTTTGGCCTGTAATCTTAATAGCTCAAATTACAACCTGAACCTTTAGACGTTATTAATGCATGTTTAGTCCCTAATATGTTATCATTATGATGTTACGGTAGGAAGACCCTACACATAAGGAGTTATGTATCTTGATATTGTCAAACGTTACCTGTAACAGGGTAAACTATAAAGGCAACTATTGGATACACTACGAATTATGTAGAGGGATGTTGATTGATCAAGACAGGATTTGTCCCTCCTATATTACAGGAGAAGTGTTTGGGCCCTTGATCAAGTAAGACTAAAATGCATGGCCGTGCTCGAATGAGTCGATATGTGATATCGAGCTTATTCGTTTATTCTTGTTCTACTTGGGGATCAAGAAATAGAGATTGAATATACTAGTATGACTATTCCATGACTCGTGTTCAATCTAAACACATGGACAAAGGGATTAAGTTACATGGTTAATATTATCACGGTCCCTAGGTTATGTCGAGTCAATGACATTCTTGTAATTTGGGTAGCATTGATGTGTTGCTAGATACCGCTCATTGCTTGCGACATAAAATGAGATTTTATGTCACTGCCAACGTTGCAAGATCCTATCGGGTCGTACAAAAAGATTAAATCAAGAAGGGAAATTAAATTCATTGGATGAATTAATTAATTAAGAGGAGTCTTAATTAAATGATTAAAAGAACTTAATTAAATTATGGGTTTGGGCCCATAAGACTTTGAGAAAGTCTTAAACTTTAATTAAGCCTTTTTAATAACAAGGTTATAATTAATTGTGTGGGACAATTTTTCATACCATTTGAACCTAGCAAGATAGCACACGGCCGCCATCTCTCTTGCTTCTCTCGACTTCTTCATAGTCGACGTGAGGAAGAGTGAGTTTCGTGCCATCCTTTGATTGTGAATCGAGTGTGCTTCTTGTATCGGTTTAAGAACAAATCTAGCACCTTGTTCTTAAACTATCCATTTGTTCGATTTGATCGTGTGGATACCGTAGAGGCAAGACCTTGGAGGTGTTGCTCGTGACTCGGAATCGTTGAACGTGGTGCTTCGTGGAATCTGCTCAAACACGCTACAAGGGTGAGACTCTTATAATCCTTTATCCGATATGACAACTTTGTATAGATCCACGGTTATAGTAATCCAAATTTTTAAATTATGCTGCATTGTATGCTTGTTGGATTACTTACAGTGGTATCAGAGCCGTGTATAAAGCTCATATCGGATTTATATGGTTAATTGTTTATCATATTTAGATTTGTATTGCATGCCAGTAAAACTGTATATAATCATATATGATATGAGTAAATCGAGTTTGTGAAATTATCGTAAAATTATATTTGATATAATTGAAGTTTATTGTATACGATACATGAAGGCCCAAAACCGAGCCCATAGCAAGATGGTTCGGTCACCACCATCAACTTGACCCACGGCGGCCACATGAGGGCTAGGGTTTTCGAACCCTTGGCTCGAGATGGTCTAGCCGTTGCGGCTCATGTTCGTGCATGGAGGTGTCGAAACATGGCTTGAGTTTGGAACTCTTTTGGCTCGATAATTTTAATGCCATGCAAGATGGTTGGACCGTGGCTCATGGTTTAAAAAATTTCGAACCATGTGGCTCGATGGAAACTAAAATGGTACAAGGCGGCTAGGGTTTGGAACCCTAGCGGCGCCGCACGGACACGCGTGGCACTGACCACGTCTTGGGCTAGGGTTTCGAACCCTAGGCCCATGATTGGTCCAGCCGTGTGTGGTTAGGTTGGTTCAAACCATGGTGGTTCGTGGTTTAGTCGCATAAGTTCGTGGTATGTGATGTCCCTAGCGTACGATAAATTTCCAAAATTTTATTTTACAGTTTTAATTAGATTAAATTTTAAATGTTTAGAATTTAATTAATTAAATTGTTAGCATGTTTATGTGTTGTTTGAGCATGGTGCATGGTTATAGCCCTTTGACCTATTAGATAGGATTTGTGAATGTTTGTAATTTATAATACGACCTGCGAGTCGTGCCTTCTCTATTATTTTTCTAAATGTTATCCCTCCCCTACGTTCCCCTCGAATGTGACTCGAGGAATTCTCTATATCTTGTAAATGTTATATAGTATAGTTTATTTTATTGATGGTGATCAATGAAGATGGAGCATGGTGCCGGGATGAGGAGGCCATTCACAATTTGGAGCCAAAGGAAGGTGCTTGTGAAGTTACCTTAGGTTGACTCTTAGGATTTTCTCATTGGCCTGAGAAAATCATTAGTAGGGGCTATAACCATGCCACGTTTAATTTATGTTGATGTATGTGATGCATGGTTTATCTTATGTTTTAGATTGATACTTTTATTATACATATGTGTAGATATGTATATGCGTATATGTAGTGGACATATTTTAAATTATCAATAAATCATGAGATCAATAAATCCCTCTAAAATATTAAGTTTTAGATGCCTTCCAAAATTAAAAGTACTCGTCAAAACTTCGATTGTACATGTGTGGGTTTGCCAAAGCAAAGCACCGTGTCAATCTTGGTAAGGCGCGAAAGGATAATAGTGATATCCGTTATACTTTAAATTGGGTACGTCTTAACTAGGTTATCTCAATAGGATTGGGAATCTAGAGGCATGGAGTTGGATAATAATTCATTTGATGAATTTGAACAAAGCGTTGTTCGTCCAACTATCCAAGAATTACATGTGATGTAATTGACAAAGTGTTGTCTACCTAAATAACCGAGTCTTGGGCGATTAGCCAAAGCTAACTCAAGATTAGGTGAAATATGGATCTTGGCCCACTAAAGGTTTCGAGGGTTGATAATTTTAAACAAAATAGTGGGAGTGTCATTTAATATAAGACCATATTAAATGATTAAATCATAAACTTATTTTGCATATTTATATTATAGATATCCATGGCAACTAACAACGTAACAAGCACATTATCACTGCGATCGGTCCTTGAGAAGGACAAATTAAATGGGACAAATTTCCTAGACTGGTATAGGAACTTGAGGATAGTCCTCAAACAAGAAAAGAAGCAATATGTCCTAGAGGAACCCTTACCTGCTGAGGAACCTCCCCTGACGGCTGCTAAGGCCGATAAAGATGCTTACAAGAAGCATCAAAATGACGCACTTGATGTTGGGTGCCTTATGCTTGCCACCATGAACTCTGAGCTTCAGAAGCAACATGAGGAAATGGAGGCGTTCGATATGATCGAGCATCTAAAGCAACTGTACCAACAACAAGCAAGACAAGAGAGGTATGACGTCTCTAAAGCGTTGTTCCAGTGTAGAATGGTAGAAGGAAGTCTAGTTGGAACTCATGTACTCAAGATGATTGGGTATATTGAGAATCTGGAGAAGCTGGGTTTTCCTTTGGACCAAGAGTTGGCCACTGACGTGATCTTGCAATCGTTGCCTGAAAGCTTCAGTCAATTTGTCTTGAATTACAATATGATTGAAA
Source organism: Haberlea rhodopensis (assembly GCA_907163345.1). Classification (NCBI taxonomy): domain Eukaryota; kingdom Viridiplantae; phylum Streptophyta; class Magnoliopsida; order Lamiales; family Gesneriaceae; genus Haberlea; species Haberlea rhodopensis. Next base: position 29,012,840 of record CAJQUN010000003.1, on the reverse strand, counting down.
TTGAAAAGACTCTACCACAATTACTTGGCATACTTAGAACCTTTGAAGCAAACAGCAAGAAGTCTAAGCCTACAAATGTTCTTATTGTGAATAAGAGCAAATGAAAGACTAAAGCTAAAAGCTTCAAGAAGAACAAGAAGGTCCTTGTTAAGTCTAAACCACATGCTTCTGCACTAAAGCCAAAGGGAGGAGTGGCAAAAGAGGGAAATTGTTTCCATTGCGGTGAGACCGGTCATTGGAAAAGAAACTGCAAAGTATATCTGGAGGATCTTAAGAAGACGAAAAGAAGTGTGACTTCAACTTCATGTATTTTTGTTATAGAAGTCAATTTATCTACTTCTTCATCTTGGGTATTAGATACTGGATGTGGATCTCACATTTGTGTAAATGTGCAGGATCTCATAAGGAGTAGGACGTTGGCGAAAGGTGAAGTTGATCTCCGAGTTGGAAATGGAGCAAGAGTTGCTGCATTAGCTATAGGAGATTACCATTTATCTTTGCCTTCTGGTTTATCATTGATTTTGAAAGACTGTTATTTTGTGCCGTCTATTACCAAAAACATTATCTCTATTTCTTGTTTGGACAAGTTTGGATATTCATTTATTATAAAGAACAATTGTTGTTCCATTTATTTAAATGATATGTTTTATGCTAGTGCACAAATGATTAATGGTCTTTATGTATTAAATCTTGATATGCCTGTCTATAACATAAATACTAAAAGGATTAAGAATAATGATTCTAATCCAACTTATCTCTGGCATTGTCGCTTGGGTCATATAAACGAGAATCGCATATCAAAACTTCATAAGGATGGAGTATTGGATTCATTTGATTTTGAATCATATGAAACATGTGAATCTTGTTTAATGGGCAAGATGACTAAAGCCCAATTCAAGGGACATGTTGAAAGGGCAAATGTTTTATTGGGACTAATACATAGTGATGTATGTGGGCTAATAAGTACACAAGCTAGAGGTGGTTTTCAATACTTCGTTACATTTACTGATGACCTCAGTAGATATGGGTATGTGTACCTAATGAAGCATAAGCATGAAACCTTTGAAAAGTTCAAAGATTTCAAGAATGAAGTACAAAACCAACTTGGCAAAAGTATCAAAATCCTTCGATCAGATCGAGGAGGTGAATACTTAAGCCAAGAGTTTCATGACTATCTAAAGGAGTGTGGGATAGTCCCACAACTCACTCCTCCGTATACTCCACAATGGAATGGTGATCCAAGAGGAGAAATCGAACCTCGTTGGACATGGTTAGATCAATGATGAGTCATGCAGATCTTCCGATATCCTTTTGGGGACATGCTTTAGAAACAGCAATATTCATACTGAACCGTGTTCCATCTAAATCAGTGGAAAAGACACCATATGAGATATGGACTGGGAAGCGTCCTAGTATGTCTTTTATGAAGATTTGGGGTTGTGAGGCTTTCGTGAGACGTCAAGTCTCTAACAAACTTGGACCCAAATCTGATAAGTGTTTATTTGTGGGGGTATCCTAAGGAAACGAAAGGATACTATTTCTATTATCCCACCGAGAACAAAGTAGTTGTTGCTCGGACTGGTGTCTTTCTTGAAAGAGAATTTATTTCTAGAAAAACCAGTGGGAGACAAATAGAACTTAGTGAAGTTCAACCACAAGAAAACATTGAACATGATATTGAGATGGAAACAGAGCAGACACCACAAGATGTTGTGGATAAAGTGCCTGCTCAAGAGACACAAGCCCAACGTAGGTCTGTAAGAGAACACTGGGAGCCACAGAGATATGGATTTCTTGTGACTCAACAAGGTGACTTACTATTTATTGATGAGGATGAGCCGTCATCTTATCAACAAGCTATAATGGGCACTGATTCTGATAAATGGCAAGAAGCCATGAAATCTGAGATGGAATCCATGTATGCAAACCAAGTATGGACTTTGGTTGACCCACCTGAAGGGGTGAGACCCATAGGGTGCAAATGGATTTTCAAGAAGAAGACCGACATGGATGGTAATGTACAAACCTATAAAGGTCGACTGGTAGCTAAAGGTTTCAAACAAATTCATGGTATTGACTATGATGAAACTTTTTCACCAGTTGCCATGGTTAAATCCATTAGGATCTTACTTGCAATAGCTGCATTTCATGATTATGAAATCTGGCAGATGGATGTCAAAACAGCTTTCCTTAATGGAAATCTGCTTGAGGATGTGTACATGACACAGCCCGAGGGTTTTGTCGATCCAAAGGATGCTGGAAAGATATGCAAGCTACAACGATCCATTTATGGATTGAAGCAACCTTCTCGGAGTTGGAATCTTCATTTTGATGATGCAGTCAAAGAGTTTGGTTTCATCAAAAACGTAGATCAACCTTGTGTCTACAAGAAGGTCAGTGGGAGCATAATTATCTTCCTAATATTGTATGTAGATGACATACTTCTCATTGAGAATGATATCCCTGCCTTACAATCTGTAAAGATTTGGCTAGGGAATTGCTTTTCTATGAAAGACTTGGGTGAAACCACCTATGTATTAGGAATCAAGATCTATAGAGATAGATCAAGAAGATTACTTGGCCTAAGTCAAAGTACATACATAGACAAAGTGCTAAAACGGTTTAGCATGCAAGAATCAAAGAAAGGATTCGTGCCTATGACACATGGAATTTATCTCTCAAAGGAACAGTGTCCTTCAACACCAGATGAGAGACAACGCATGAGTAAGATTCCATATGCGTCAGCTATTGGATCTATCATGTATGCCATGATATGTACTCATCCCGATGTATCGTATGCTTTGAGCATGACGAGCAGGTATCAAGTTGATCCAGGTGAAGGTCACTGGATTGCAGTCAAGAATATCCTGAAGTACTTGAGAAGAACTAAGGATACATTCTTGATTTATGGAGGTGATGAAGAGCTCAATGTAATGGGTTACACTGATGCAAGCTTCCAAACCGACAAAGATGATTATCGATCGCAATCTGGATATGTATATTGCCTAAATGGAGGTGCTGTGAGCTGGAAGAGTTCAAAGCAAGAGACAGTATCCGATTCTACAACGGAAGCTGAGTACATTGCTGCCTCAGATGCAGCAAAGGAAGCTGTTTGGATCAGGAAGTTCATTTCTGAACTTGGAGTGGTGCCTAGCATTAAAGATCCGATAGAACTCTATTGTGACAACAATGGAGCGATCGCATTGGCTAAGGAACCTAGATCTCACCAAAGATCCAAGCACATACTTTGGCGTTTTCATTTCATTCGAGAAATCGCTGAAAGGGGAGATGTTAAAATATGCAAAGTAACAACATATGATAATGTATCTGACCCATTGACGAAGCCACTGTCACAGCAGAAGCATGATCGTCATACTAGATCTCTAGGCATTAGGTATATGTCTGATTGGTCTTAGTGCAAGTGGGAGATTTGTTGGGATATGCCCTAAGACAAGTCATTAGATGATTGTTTAAGACATACAATGTTTTATGATTTTATAAATGGCAAATCATTATTATATATATTATTCGAATATCTGTGCAATATGAATTGATATATAAGTTAATGTCCTTAGAATAATATTGTATTGTTCTTAAAGATTGTCCCTAGTCAAGTATTATCATGAATCGGGATAATGATAATGCATTGAGACTAGTATGTTTTGATTGATGAATTGTTCATGGATATGAGATATCAAATCAACACACGGGTATATGTTAGAGAACAATGTACTGGACAGACCCACCATGAGAATACTACATGGATAGTTATATGAGTGTCATAAGCAATTCTCATAGTGATAATAATGTATGTAATCCTTATGACTCGAGATCATCAGAGATCCCAACATAAGGAGTTATGTATCTTGATATTGTCAAACGTTACCTGTAACAGGGTAAACTATAAAGGCAACTGTTGGATACACTACGAATTATGTAGAGGGATGTTGATTGATCAAGACAGGATTTGTCCCTCCTATATAACAGGAGAAGTGTTTGTGCCCTTGATCAAGTAAGACTAAAATGCATGGCCGTGCTCGAATGAGTCGATATGTGATATCGAGCTTATTCGTTTATTCTAGTTCTACTTGGGGATCAAGAAATAGAGATTGAATATACGAGTATGACTATTACATGACTCGTGTTCAATCTAAACACATGGACAAAGGGATTAAGTTACATGGTTAATATTATCACGGTCCCTAGGTTATGTCGAGTCAATGACATTCTTGTAATTTGGGTAGCATTGATGTGTTGCTAGATACCGCTCATTGCTTGCGACATAAAATGAGATTTTATGTCACTGCCAAAGTTGCAAGATCCTATCGGGTCGCACAAAAAGATTAAATCAAGAAGGGAAATTAAATTCATTGGATGAATTAATTAATTAAGAGGAGTCTTAATTAAATGATTAAAAGAACTTAATTAAATTATGGATTTGGGCCCATAAGACTTTGAGAAAGTCTTAAACTTTAATTAAGCCTTTTTAATAACAAGGTTATAATTAATTGTGTGGGACAATTTTTCATACCATTCGAACCTAGCAAGATAGCACACGGCCGCCATCTCTCTTGCTTCTATCGACTTCTTCATAGTCGACGTGAGGAAGAGTGAGTTTCGTGCCATCCTTTGATTGTGAATCGAGTGTGCTTCTTGTATCGGTTTAAGAACAAATCTAGCACCTTGTTCTTAAACTATCCCTTTGTTCGATTTGATCGTGTGGATACCGTAGAGGCAAGACCTTGGAGGTGTTGCTCGTGACTCGGAATCGTTGAACGTGGTGCTTCGTGGAATCTGCTCAAACACGCTACAAGGGTGAGACTCTTATAATCCTTTATCGGATATGACAACTTTGTATAGATCCGCGGTTATAGTAATCCAAAATTTTAAATTCCGCTGCGTTGTATGCTTGTTGGATTACTTACATTTAATAACACCAACAACAGGTAATTATCAATCTTAGTTGCTTCTCAATTATCATTAGATAATGTATGTGATTACTAGGTGATCAATCTATCAATCAAACACAATAATCATAAGAATCATAATCTGAAAAACAAGTTGAAATTGAATTAAAAATTCAACAATCAAACCAAAATTTTCACAAGTATTTTTATTCCAAAGGCAAGTATTCCTCAACCAAGAATCAAAGTATTTAGCCTTGCATAACTAAATCTAAAACTAACAAAAATTGTATTAAAAACATCAAATAATCAATAGAAAAGAAAGTTACTAAAGCGAAGCACGATTCCGGCTTGTTGATTCCGTCTTTGTTCTTCGAGCGCTTTACACCAAGTGAAAGAAAAATTATTCTAAAAATTAAAAATTATGTTCTAAGGTCTGAATCCTCTCTCAAAGAGACTAATTTTGAGTTATATTGAGGTAGGGAGGCTGACGGAGTAGGGTAGAATCCATGTGGAAAGGAAAGAAATCAAGTCTCCACACTTTCCAAAACACAGCTGGCGATCGATCGCCATAAGGTAGCGATCGATCGCTAGCTTATTTTTTTCGGCAAAATTCCTTAGGCGATTGATCGCTTCTTTTCTCGCGATCGATCGCTTGGCTCCAGTGGGTTTTGGCGATCGGTCGCCTCATCCTCACGATCGATCGCTGCAGCGTAAATTTTGTTGCTCAACTTTCTGTCCAAAGGCGATCGATTGCCTCCTTCATGCGGTCGATCGCTTCCACTAAAATTACATTTTTAGCCTTTTTCTTGATCTACATTGAGTCCTTATTAGCTCCAAAGCTTTTCTTGACCTTTATTCGCCTTAGTTAGCTCGATTCTTCGATTCCACCTACAATTACACAAATATACGATTAGGTAGCATATGTATCAAATTCTCCATCAAAACATACCAAATCGTAAACAATTAAACGCAATAGATGTGTCTATTTTTAGTCACATCAAACTCCCCCATACTTACTCTTTACTCCACCTCGAGTAAATCAGACAAAACTATAATATTTTTGCTTGGCTCATAGCATCATAACAAACTAACTTGTTCTCACTTTAATGCCTCAACAATTTTAAACATGGATAGTAATGAAAGGCGGTGAAGTTAATAGTGGAACAAGTTCAATCCCTAAACATCTCATACTTAACAAAGTAGTGAACGTGTGTGTGTGGTCATAAACAAGTGTTGTGTACAAATTATAGATCCAAAAGATGCAAATCCACAATAGTTCAAGTCATACACTAACACAAGTATAAGCTTACTTGCACACTCTTCTCCACTATCTTAGCCATTTTGCAAACATAAATCAAGTAGGTCTTTATTAGCTTGTAGCTTGGCTTAGGTATTGGCTTATGAAAGAAAGGAAAAAGACATGTCAAACAAGAGAGTATGATGATATGCACACTAAAAGCTTCTCTTCTTGCTTGAATTTCTCAACTTTTATTTCAACATTTTTCTTCTTTTGTGCATTGGCTCCCCTTGGAGTCATATTTTTATCTATTTTCTCAAGGCATCCCTTTTCTTTCATGCATTTCATTCTTTTCATAATGAAGCTCACAAACATTTTGATCCTTGAATACTTAAGTGCATGTGAATGAAACACATCATACTCCCTTCAAAGGTATGAAAAGAATTCATATTTAGGCTCATTGAGGGAAGGATGATAAGCTAGTCAAAGAATGTCGAATGGGGGTCTTTTGTATGCTTAGCATACAACTGTTCTTTTGCATTAAAGCTCAAAAAGGGTACTAGTGATTGATTTTCTTTACATGGTAGGCTTGAAAGGCTCAAACGCATCAACGATTGCCTATATCACTTTGATGTTTGCAAGTAGTCTAGACATACGCCTCAAAGAGCATGTAGTTAAGTTCTAGCATGTATTAGAGACTTCTTAGGAATATCACAAAGTTCACACAATCTTCACTAAGCTATGCACACTTCACAAGTCATGACAATAATGTGCTCAAAATATTCAACTACTATGTTAAAGCAAAATTTGCATTAGTGTTCAAAGTGTTCCAAGGTTAATAATTCACCTATGTTCAAAAGCATGCATGATATCAATTAGGTTTCATCATGGGCTAGTGATTCTAAGCGTGTGTTCATTACTAACTATGAGCTCAAATTTTCAATTTTTTTGTATTTTTTAAAATAAGAAAAACAATAACACACCACTAATCCCTCCCCCATACTTAAATCTTACATTGTCCCCAATGTAAAGCAAAAATACAAGAAAAGAGAAAAGTCTAACTACTAAAGCAATAAAAATGAAAATAAAAGGGAGAAAGGAAACTAACTCCCCTTGGGTTGCCTCCCAAGCAGCACCTCTGTTTAACGTCGGTGGCCCGACGCCAGTCCTCTATCAAGGTGGGTGATGTGGTGTCGCTCTATCTTTCCTCTTCCACCTCAATATCTTTTTAACTCCTCTAAATTTCGGTTTGTTCGCCTTTGAGTGGGCGTCTTCAGTCTGTGTTCCTCCTTCAACATCTGTGGCTTGTTGTGGTAGATCCGGGGGGTGTGTCTTTTTAATGCTACGATCCTGAAAGTGAGAAGAGCGAGAGTCAGCAGTATCATGAATAGATAAGGAAGCAATGGTATAAAAAGTATGCATAGGATGTGAGTCCATATCTCCTTTTTCTTCAAGGCCATCAGTAGCCTTTCCCATCTCCCACAATTCATCATTATTATCAAAATCAGAATCATATTCATCATTTATATCAATAGCGTAGCTAGAATGCTCATGAGTTTTAATGGGTTCAAAAATATTGAATTTTGCAACCTCGCCATTAAACTCCATTGTTAACATGCCGCTAAGCACATCTATCATAGATTTTGATGTTTTCAAGAATGGTCTCTCTAAAAGAATGGGACTAGATGGATCACCATTTTCCATGTCTAAGACATAGAAATTGGCGGGGAAAACTAAATTCTCTACATGCACAAGTACGTCCTCTATTATCCCCCTAGGTATAACCGTGGACTTATCAGCTAATTGAATCACAGTGTTATTTCTTTTCAAAGGTCCAGGTTTCAGTTGAGTGTAGATTGAGTAAGGCATGACATTAATGGAATATCCTAAATCGAGCATTGCCTGCTCAATCCTAATGGTCCTAATTACACATGGGATAGAGAACATACCAGGGTCTTTGCATTTTGATAGGATCGGGGTAGTGTTTAGAAGGGGGGGGGGGGTTGAATAAACACTAGATACAATTTCGATTTCTTTTCTGGTTAACTGTAAACTGTTAAGTATTACAGTTGCTTCTCAATATCAGGCAAGTCAGTAGACACTTATTATAGTGCGGAAGACGTCTACAGAACTTGTGAGGAATAAAACTGAAGTAATAAAGCAATAAACAAATAACACGAGAGTTGTTTCTGGAAGTTCGAAGCACAACGCTTCTACATCTCCCCTTCTTCCTTTGCAGGAAGGATTCACTAGAAGACTTGGTTTACACTTTACAGTATACAACCTTCTTAGGCACTAACACACTTGGCCTAAACTCCTAGCAATCACACTCTTCTTAACTTTTGGTTACAATGGATTCTATAACACTCTTTACAGAATAAACTTTCTAGCTTTGAGAGTTTTTGAGCAGCAGACTTCAATTGAAGATAATCTATCACAGATTCAGTTTTGCTGTTTGTCTGCTCTTTGCTGAACGTTTGGAATATCAGTAGTATGACTTTCTTGTTTGCTTTGAAGTATATCTCTTAGTTGAAAATTGCTCAGCACCTCTTCATTCTCTGCTTGGACGTATTTATAGGTTTGGTTGTCCAACGGTAGCTTTTCTGTATATGGAAGAGATTAGCTTTCCAAAATCATATTGTCTTCTTTCCTATTTTGTCTAAGCAACGGCTCTTTTCACTCTGACGGTAATGGTGGCGGAGATATAGCAGGGTGCGCCGCTCTGTTGTACCTTTGTCAGAGAATGTTGTACTGATTTTGTCTCGTTATTTAGTGTTCTAACTGGAAGCTTAGACTTCTGCTGGTTTTCTTTGTTCAACTGGTCGTTCATCCTCTTATGACCAGTTGATGTCCTTGTTCAGTGAGAGACTATTCAGTTGATAGTTGTCCAGTAGATGTCCATCCAGTTTAAGTTTATCCGGTTTATAGCTTGTACGGTTGATGTCTTCACCCGGTTGATGTCTTCACCCGGTTGATGTCTTGTCCGGTTGATGTCCATCCAGTTGATGTCTTATCCAGTTGATGTCTTCATCCGGTTGATGTCTTCATCCGGTTGATGTATTGTCCGGTTGATGTCCATCCAGTTGATGTCTTCACCCGGTTGATGTATTGTCCGGTTGATGTCCATCCAGTTGATGTCTTATCCAGTTGATGTCTTCATCCGGTTGATGTCTTATCCGGTTGATGTATTGTCCGGTTGATGTCAATCCAGTTGATGTCTTCACCCGGTTGATGTATTGTCCGGTTGATGTTTGTAATCACCAAAACTTAGAAATCATTTTCCCAACAATTTCCCCCTTTTTGGTGATGACAAAACTAAGCAGTAATTGATTTTCTACTTGAGTACCTAAGATGAGAATCCTGAAAATACTTGAAGACATAATTGAAAAGAAATTTTCATTAAATATAAGCAGATTACAAGTTGTAATCAAACTGGACAATTTAGAGAGATTCATCTTTATTTAAGATGAATTCTTACACTTTGAATAGAATCTAAAACAAATCTGTTTTTACACAAAATAGCTGATACATGACAAATTTCTCTTTAAATAAACAAAGTAGACCGGAGAGCTTCGATCCACCTGGTGCAGGGAGAAAGAGTTCGATCCACCTTGTTTCAGAGAGAAGGTCGGGAAGAGTCATACGTATATTCATCAGGCAGCTTCCATGGTTCATGGATTCACCTAATGAGAATAGTCTATCTCTGTCTTCCCCCTTTTTGTCATCAGCACCCATTCATCCCCTGTGAGCAGGTCCTGACTGATGAGGAGCATCAGAACAGGATCCAAACGCTGAAGCTTAAGGGAGCCGGGTTAGATAAGTAATCAACCCATGAGGGGTTGATTTAGATAAGTAATAAACCCATGAAGCAGAATAAGATCTAACAGAAAACCAGGGAATTTTGAATAGCTTGAAAGTAATCATGTTGAGTGAATGTGTGTTATGTGAGCAAACAATAACCGTTATTTATAGGAAAAACAAGGTTGCTATAAGTGTGAATGCATTTAGGTTGAATAGTGAATGCAAAGAGACAGTCAATTTAAAACAGTAAATAGATAAGGGTAATTAAGAAGGAGTCAGAAAACGATACTATTTGCGCCCGAACCAATGTTTGGAATAGTCGCGTTTTTCGGCAGGCGGTTGGCGTGGACTCCGAGATCTTGGTTGAGCAGTTGGTCTGGACTGAGTGAGTGCTCCAGTTGCAGGGGATGAACGAGCAGTTGAACTAGAAGCCCGCTGTGTGGAGGGAGCAGTTCGACTGGGTTCAGGTAGTCTGCGAATTATTGCAGGCAGGCAGGCTGTTGCATATATCTTGAATTTGAGAAGCAAATGCTGCCTGCATGGTGGCCAACTGATCGGTCAAGATTTTCTTGGCGTCGTCAATCTTTTCTCCAAGAGCCATTGAGGTGGCAGCATGAAGAGATTCATTATTTTGAGTGATCTGAAGACGCGCCTGGCCAATTCTAGTAAAAGCATCCGCCACTGCATTCTCAGCAAAGGTTTGAAGTCTGGTGACAGTAGTCGTTAGACTACCTAAGTCCCGGTAGACTTGCTGGAATTGAGAGTCCGTGTGCTGCTGATGGGTGCCTAGAATGAGAGTTGCAGTTCGCTCTTCCTGCTTAAGTTTATGAACATCGCTTGCTAGTGCTGATATAGCAGTGGAGAGATTGGCTAGCTGTGCAGCAATGTTCGGAGGCTCGTCCAGAGGGTTTGTAAAGACAAAAAAATCTTCAGAAAGCTCTTGAACCATGGATGGATCTGCAGCAATCAGTGGAGTATCAGTAGTAGGGACAAGAGCGCTGAGATGAGCATCTTCAACTGCAGTGGAGGGCAACATAGGAGCTTCAACAATTGGTGCCGCTGTAGAATCTGAGATAGTTACAGCCAAAATGGCAGTTTCTTCATTTTGTGGAGCAGCCAAAGTAGTAGTGGGTTGATCAACCGCAGCAGCAGACGACTGGGTGTGATCATTTGAGTGTGAAGACTCACTGGGTTCAGGATTGGCAGAGGATATAGTAACCTGCTGCACCACTGTCTGTATGACTGCATCTACAGTTGTATGATCAACAACCATTGGTTGGGGCTGTTGATCATTATGAGAGCTGGGAGTAGATGGTGGGGCCTCTGCTCCAGTGGGAGTGGTCTCCAGAGCAGTAGAAGTGAGCTCCACAGAAGAGGGGACAATTTCCAAATTTGCAATGACCGTTTGTAGATCCGGCTGATCAGGGCTGGCAACAGTTTCAGCAATGGAGCAAGAGTGAATCCCAGTGGATATGCGAATATCATGAAGAGCAAGCTCAACCATTTCGAGCTTGGGTCCAAGAGCATTTAGAACAGCTCTATCATGATTCGCTGTTCCTGAATTACCGTTAAATTGTTGAAGGCGGGTTTCAACCAGGGCCTGAAGTTCACCCACATAGATCATCAGGCTAAAAACATCTCGCAGCTTCAAGCTTGTTTCAGGGTCTGAGATTTGAAGATATGCTAGGATTTTGTTCTCATCTGCCCTAGCCTGATCCAGAATTTGATCAAAATCATCTAATCGAACCTTGATACGGGCCTTTACCCATCGATCAAAAATCTCCAGCTGAGGTTTCAGTTTGGCATCCACTGTATCCATGACCATTTGAATCTCGAAGGCAACAGGAGTGGACACTGGAGCCGTAAGAGATTTTCCTTTTCCAGCAGGGGTGGTCTTGGGATGACAGTATGGACATAATGACTTGGGTGTCCTGAAGCTTATAGAGCCTGGTGCTTGCTGAGAGCTCACCAGTGCTGACGGAGTGTCAACTGGCACCATTGAAGGAGCAGGCACCATGGCTAATGAAGCAGTTGGTTCCTCAGTTGAAGGGATGGCAGGGCTGGGTTCCCTATCAGGATTTACGTCTGTAGGACCGGCGGAGGAGATAGTATCGGAGGCTGCAATGTCTGTCTGTCGGGCGGCCAGAGGAGCAGCTTTTCGTGTTCTGGGCTTCTTAGGAGGGGGAGGAGGGGGAGAAGACTCGGCAGATTCCGAGACAGTCTGTTCAGAGTCACTGATTACCTGAGTCAAGCGACGCTTTGTCACCCCGCCTTCTCTGCCACTTCGTTGGCGATGAAGCTGAAGATACTTGTTAGTGATGAGTCTCCATGGATGAAGGTTGGAGAAAGCCCCTGTTCTAATGTGTTTGCTGTCAAACAGGCTGCTTAGAGGGAGAGCAAACCCTGATTGACCTTTGCCAGAGGCCACTAGACTAGTCAGAGTTTGAAATAAAACAGCTGACCAGTTTATCTCCAATCCTTTGCATATTGCGCTCATAACGTCAAACTTTTCAGGGGTGATCATATCAAATGATCCAGCTTTACATAGAAGCCCCTTGGAGATGATGTCTGCCAGTTGTCGATAATGGCTCTTCATTAATACTTTCCTGAAAGGAGGACGTTGAAGGCGATGAGCAGAGTCCGACACTGTAAGACGCATCTCTTCTCTTAGTTCCGCTGGAATGGTGGAAAAATCAGTGAGTCCGGTGGAGGGAAGGCTCAGGTGTGTGGCAAATTCAGATTGGGTGATGGTAACCGACTGTCCAGATACGGATGCCACCACGGTGTTATCCACAATCTTGGCCGTAGCAAAGAACTCGTGTAGCTCGTCCTTGTAAAATGAGGGAGGCTGGCTCAGGATTACCAGTAGTCCGGAGGTGTCCAGCCTTTGTATCAACTCCTTTGTCTCCTCATCAGATGATGAGTATATAGAATGAAAATCGATGTGAACAACATTGGTGATGAAGCTTGGCTGTATATTCTTTGACATTTTGGATGAACAGCAGCAGTCTTGCTTAGAGGAAAATTTTCTGTAAGAAGAAAAATAATTTGCAGTGAATTGTTGGAGAAGATGAAGAGTAGAGAAAATAAGGGCGGTGAAAAATGGAAGTATATGTAACGTCGTACTGTAGATGAGCGGACACATTGATACGTGGCGATCATCTAACGATTTAAAAAGATTTAACAAATAATTGAAAGGACAGGATTTTGGCGGGAGTGAAATAATTTATTTTACACAAAAGTAATTTTGAATTCCGACGTTCATTAGGTTAATAAGTATCGAGGGTTATTTTTGTCAAAGCATATTTGGTAACATCAGCTGGTATGTAGGGTTCGACTGGTAGGAAAGCATCCACTGGATGTGGAATCCTACTGGTTCGGATACACCTACTGCAGCTGACCATTGTATTACCAGCTGAGCTTAAATAACCATGATAGAACTATAACAGAAATTCCCCCTAAATTTATGCACATAAACTAACTAATTCCCCCTGAATTCATTACCCAAACGAAATAATCAAGAAGTAATTTCAATTAAACCAAGAATATTTCGAAAGTAAGAAAGCTTAGCGTCCGGTAGGGGTTTTGTGAAAATGTCTGCTGCCTGTTGTTCGGTAGAAATATACTCCAGCCGAATTTCTTTCTCATAACATGATCTTTGATGAAATGATGACGGATGTCAATATGTTTAGTACGAGTATGAAGAACTGGATTGTATGTTATGGCAATGGCAGACGTATTGTCACAGAAAATAGGAGCCTCTGTGGACTCAATTCCATAGTCTCTGAGTTGTTGCTGAATCCAGAGCAGTTGAGCACAGCAGCTTCCAGCAGCAAGGTACTCTGCCTCTGCAGTGGAAGTTGCAATGGATGTCTGTTTCTTGCAACCCCATGATATCAATCGATCACCAAGGAATTGACAATACCCACTGGTGCTTTTCCTGTCAATTTTGCATCCAGCATAGTCAGCATCTGAGTATCCAATAAGATTGAAGGTTGAGTCTCTTGGATACCATAGACCGACATTCTCAGTGCCTTTCAAATATTTTAGGATCCTTTTAACAGCAGTGAAGTGCGACCGCTTGGGATTTGCTTGAAACCGGGCGCACATACATACTGCAAACATAATATCTGGTCGGCTGGCTGTCAAATATAGTAAAGATCCGATTATGCCTCGATACATTGTAACTTCGACTGGTATTCCTGAATTATCCAAGTCGAGTTTGGCAGATGAGCTCATTGGTGTAGCAGCAGCTGAGCTGGTACTCATTCCATATTTCTTCAGTAGCTCTTTAGTGTATTTAGACTGATTTATCAGGGTTCCTTCACTAGATTGCTTGACTTGCAATCCTAAGAAAAATGATAGTTCTCCCATCATGCTCATCTCAAATTGGTCCTGCATAATTTTAGAGAATCTTTCGCACAATTTTGAGTTAGTACTTCCGAAGATAATATCATCAACATAAATTTGAACTAGCAGAGTATGATCTCCCTTTGTAAATTTAAAAAGGGTCTTGTCCACCGTGCCAATAATAAAATTGTGCTCTGTCAAATATTTTGATAAAGTTTCATACCAGGCACGGGGAGCTTGCTTTAGACCATACAAAGCTTTATTGAGACGGAAAACATGAGATGGCTGCTGATGGTTTTCAAATCCAGGAGGTTGTTCAAGATACACTTCTTCCTGGAGTTTGCCGTTAAGAAATGCACTCTTAACATCCATCTGATAGACTTTAAAGTCTTTAAACGCAGCAAATGCAAGAAATATGTGAATTGCTTCTAGTCGAGCTACAGGGGCAAAGGTTTCATCGAAATCAATGCCTTCTTCCTGTCTGTAGCCCTGTGCAACTAATCTTGCCTTATTTCTGATTACTGTACCGTTTTCGTCTAATTTATTTCTAAACACCCATTTGGTGCCAATTACAGTGTGAAGCTGTGGTCGTGGTACTAGATACCATACTTTGTTTCGCTCAAACTGATTTAGTTCTTCCTGCATTGATTCTACCCAACTTGGGTCTAATATAGCTTCATCAATCTTCTTAGGTTCTATATGAGATATGAATGCAGCATGAAGAAATTCATTAATCATTTGTCCTCTGGTGCGTAGAGGAGCAAGAGGGTTACCGATGACCTGCTCAGGTGGATGATCCTTCTTCCACCGGAGCGAAGGTCCAAGAGGGTTGAGTTCTTCAGTTGACTGGATGTGAGTAGGCAAATCAGAGGTTCTGATTGACTCATCTTTCTCATTAGTTCCTTCTACTGCAGCAGGGGTAGATGCAACTGTTTCATTTGTAGCTGGTTGCAGTGCTTGTTGGCCAGCAGACTCCTCTGCTTGAGCTTCAGGAACTTCTGGTTCTAAGGAGCAGTCAGTTCTGCTTCTGTAATCAATCTCATCATCAACATTTTCGTCAATGTAAGTGCTTTCCAGTCGATTACTCAAGTTGTTGATTTGTATATCATATAGTATACAATCAGTAGGTTCATCAAATTTTACATGCACTTATTCTTCTACATTAAGAGTTCTATTATTAAATACTCTGAATGCCTTACTAACTGTAGAATAGCCAAGGAATATTCCAGCATCAGATTTGGCATCAAAAGCGGTGAGATGAGTCTTTCCATTGTTGTGAATAAAACATTTGCAACCAAACACATGGAAATAGGAAATATTTGGCTTACTGCCATTCCAGATCTCATAAGGGGTTTTATTTGCTCGCTTATTAATCATTGATCTGTTCTGCGTATAACATGCTGTGTTGACAGCTTCTGCCCAAAATCTCTGCGATATTTCTGATTCCGCGAGCATAGTTCGCGCAGCTTCTTTCAAAGTGCGGTTCCTACGCTCAGCAACTCCGTTTTGTTGAGGAGTTCTAGCTGCAGAGTATTCGTGTTTAATACCAAGGTCATCTAGATATGATTTGAGTGATTGATTGGTGAACTCAGTACCTTTATCACTGCGAATTCTATCTATCCCACACGATTTCTCATTTTGGAGTCTTTTCAGTAATTTGATCAGCTTTGGAGTAGCCTGATCTTTGCCACTTAGGAACAAGACCCACGTGAAACGAGTGTAATCGTCTATTACCACTAGGGTATACTTCATTCCCCCTAGACTTGTTACTGGTATTGGACCAAACAGATCCATATGCAGCAACTCTAGGCACCGAGAAGAAGATTTACTCCCTTTGTTCTTAAAGGAGGATCTGATTTGCTTACCAAGTTGGCATGCTGCACAGATCTTGTCTTTTGAGAACTCAATTTGGGGCAGTCCAATAACTAGATCAAGTTTACGCAGACTAGCAATAGTTTTAAAATTTAAGTGACTCAACCGTTTGTGCCAAAGCCAATTTTTGGAAGAATTCAGGGCAGCTAAGCAAGTAGAAGAGGTAGGCTGATTAAGATTCCAATCAATTTTATATGTGTTATCATGCCTTCTACCTACAAGTAATATACTGCCATCAATAAATTTAATTGTGCATGAGTGCTGATTGAATTCTACGGAATGACCATTGTCGCACAGTTGACTTATGCTAATCAAGTTATAGCATAGATTTTCAACTAAAAGAATATCTTTAATGATGATGTTACCGTAGATAATCTTACCCTTACCCACGGTTCTACCTTTCGCGTTATCTCCAAAAGTTATTCTGGGTCCGGTGGAGTCCACCAGTTCAGACAATAAGCTCGCATTCCCTGTCATATGTCTAGAGCGCCCGCTGTCCAGGAACCATTCTGAGCTCCGAACTGGATGCATTCTAGATTCCTGCAATTAAAGCGATAGAATGATTGGTACCCAATCCTACTTGGGTCCAGGTAGGATTAGTCCTTTTGGAACCCACACTTGTATGACCCTGAATGACTTAGGTCGGTGTGTGTTCTGAAATGTGTGTGCATTTATGAATATTGGTGATGACTGTGAAGTGTGATAATCTGTGTATGCATGTGCTTTTGGTTTGTAGTTCCTGTTATTTAGCATATACCTCTTCTGGACAGGTTTACAGTTGTAGTACCAGTTGGGTTTAACCTCTCTAGCTGCTCGACCAGTGGGTTTAAGTTCATTTCTGAACTTTTGCCTCGGTTTAGCCTCTTTGAGTGGTTCTACATAACCGATACCTCTGTGTTGTGCCTGTTCCTTGATGAGTGTTGCTTTAACAGGTTCTTTAACCAGTTCATAAGGATCATATACTGTGCTAGATCTTACAAAGTTCATTGATTGAACCTTGCTTTTTGTTAGACACAGTTGAGGTTCATTACCAGATGAACTGCCATCATTGTTATTATAGCCTATGCCTGTTAAATCACCAGCAAGCCTTATAGACTCAAGCATTTCATCCTTTCTGGTAGTCGACGCATTCCAAGTGCTAACCAGTTTGCTAAGTTTCTGGTAAGCATACTTGGCTTCATCTCTTTCCTTCACTAGGAGACTGGTTGTTTCCCTTAAGCAGTTCAACTCCCTTGATTGTTCACAATCAAGCTTGTTTTCATGCTTTTCAGTTTGGATTGTGTGCTCAGTCTTATAGCTTTCAAAAGATTCATATAGCGTCCGATACTCATTGATCATGTCCTGCAATGCATTGGTAAGTTCACTATGTGTAAATTCAGATAGGTTAGATTCATGTACCTCATTTTCATCATTTGCCATTAAGCAGTGGACTTCCTCGTCTTCACTCTCGCTGGATGAGCTAGTTAACTCTTCTGATTCTGATTCAAAATCAGCCCATTTGCTCTTACTTTCTTCTGCCATCAAAACCTTTTGATCTCTGTCCTTTTTGGATGATCTTCTGGTTTCTTTGGATTTTCTGTAATCCTTGGATCCTCTTTTGTGATCATCCTTTTTGGGTTTAGGACAGTCCGCAATGAAGTGCCCTAGTTTGAGGCAGTTGAAGCATACTCGCTCTTCTTCTTCTGAATTTCCTTTGGAATTCTGCCTCCGAGGATATGATTGATAAGGTCTCTGATTCTTCTTCATGAATTTCCCAAATTTCTTTACGAACATTGCCATAGCATCATTACACATCTTTTCTGGAGTCATTTCTGTAGGAGTAGGCAGAGACTCCGATGCAGTGAGAGCTTTGGTTGGTTGACTGGTATTTGGTTCATCTTCAACCCGAATGCCTAATTCGAATTCATAGGCTTTTAAATCAGCAAACAGATCATGTAGATCTATCTTGTTGATGTCCTTCGATTCTCTCATAGCAATGGTCTTGACATCTCATTCTCTTGGTAGACCTCTCATTACTTTGAGAGTGACTTCTCTGTTGGGTAACTCCTTACCCAGACTGCTTAGTTCATTAATTATTCCAGTCACTCTTTCATCGTACTCGTTGAGAGTTTCTCCATTTATCATTTTGATATGCTCAAACTTCTGTAAAGCCACAGTAAGCTTGTTTTCTTTGGTTTGATCATTTCCTTCACAGAGTTGAGCAATCTGTTGGGATATGCCCTAAGACAAGTCATTAGATGATTGTTTATGACATACAATGTAATATGATTTTATTAATGGCAAATCATTAGTATATATTATTCGAATATCTGTGCAATATGAATTGATATATAAGTTAATGTCCCTAGAATAATATAGTATTATTCTTAAACATTGTCCCTAGTCAAGTATTATCATGAATTGGGATAATGATAATACATAGAGACTAGTATGTGTTGATTGATGAATTGTTCATTGATATGAGATATCAAATCAACACATGGGTACATGTTAGAGAACGATGTACTGGACAGACCCACCATGAGAATGCAACATGGATAGTTATATGATCGTCATATGCAATTCTCATAGTGATAATAATGTATGAAATCCTTACGACTTGTGATCATCAGATCCCAACATAAGGAGTTATGTATCTTGATATCGTCAAACGTTACCCGTAACATGGTATACTATAAAGGCGACTATTGGATACACTACGAATTATGTAGAGGGATGTTGACTGATCGAGATAGGATTTGTCCCTCCTATATAACAGGAGATGTGTTAGGCCCTTGATCAAGTGAGAACTAAAATGCATGGCCATGCTCGAATGAGTCGATATGAGATATCGAGCTTATTCGTTTATTCTAGTTCTACTTGGGGATCAAGAAATAAAGATTGGATATACGAGTATGACTATTCCATGACTCGTGTTCAATCTAAACACAAAGGACAAAGGGATTAAGTTACATGGTTAATATTATCACAAGTTCTAAAGGTTATGTCGAGTCATTGACATTCTTGTAATTTGGGTAGCCTTGATGTGTTGCTAGACACCGCTCTTTGCTTGCGACATAAAATGAGATTTTATGTCACTGCCAACATTACAAGATCCTATCGGGTCGCACAAAAGATTAAATCGAGAAGGGAAATTAAATTCATGGGATGAATTAAATAATTAAGAGGAGTCTTAATTAATAATCATAAGGATTAAATTAAATCATGGGCTTAAGCCCATGAGGCTTTATGAAAGCCTTTAATTTAAATCATATATAAATGGTTAACAAGGTGATTAAGGAAATTTATTCCAAGACATAAAACCTAGCCACCATTTGAAGGTGCTCTCGGCCACCTCTCAAGCAAGACACACGGCCGCCATCTCTTACTCTCTCTCGACTTCCATATAGTCGACGTGAGGTAGAGGATTTTGGGGCCATCTTCTTGATTGTGAATCAAGTGTGTTTCTTGTTCCGGTTTAAGAACTTGTCTAGCAACTTGTTCTTAAACTATTCCTTCGTTCGATTTGATCGTGTGGATACCGTTGAGGCAAAACTTGTTAAGTTTTGCTAGTGACTCGGAGAAGGCGTTGGACGTGGTGCAGCTCCGTGGAATCGGCTCAAACACGCTACAAGGGTGAGACCTTTGTATACCTTAATCCGATATGATAACCTATGTATAGATCTGCTGGTTTGTAATCTAACAATTTTATTCCGCTGCGTTGTATGCTCTAAGGATTACTTACAGTGGTATCAGAGCCGTGTACAATGCTCATATCGGATTTATGTGATTAAATTGTGTTAATCATATTAGAATTAATATTGCATGCTAATTAAAACTGTTTAATTCATATATGATATGAAATAAATATTTAGTTTTTTGAAAATCATCGTAAAGTTGTATTTGATATAATTAGGCGAATATCGAACCATATGTCATAAAGTTTTCGGCCATCACCATCACAAATGTCACCACGGCTAGCCACATGAGGGCTAGGGTTTTCGAACCCTTGGCTCGAGATGGCTTAATCGTTGTGGCTAATAATTGTGCATGGAAGTGTCGAAAATTAATTAGGGTTTAGAACACATTGGACGTGACGGCTAGCTCATGACGGCTAGGGTTTCGAACCCTAATAGCCGTGCATGGCTCGGCCATCATCGCCTTATTTTCTAAAGTTTTGAGACGTGGATGAGTTTTGAACTCTTTGACTCGATAATGGTTCACGCATGCATGGATTAGTAACTTTACCACATGAGAGCAAGGTTTTTCGAACCCTTAGCTCGAGATGGTTGAGCGAACCCCGTGCATGGCATGACCGTGACTCGTGGCTAACAAATTCCAGCGTTTAAAACAAGATGGCTCGATAAAAATGCATGAAGGTGCGAGGCGGCTAGGGTTTGGAACCCTAGCGCCGCCACCGCACGAGCCATGGCTCGGCCATGGGCTAGGGTTTCGAACCCTAGGCCCACTATTGGTCCAGCCATGTGCTTCATGGTTCGAACCATGGTGGTTCGTGTCTTAGTCGCTTTAGTTCGTGACATGTGATGTCCCGAGCGTACGATAATTTTTCAAAAATTATTTTACAGTTTTAATTAGAATTAAATTTAAAATGTTTAGAATTTAATTAATTAAATGTTAATGCATGCTTTATGTGTTGTTTGAGCATGGTGCGTGGTTATAGCCCTTTGACCTATTAGATAGGATTTGTGGATGTTTGTAATGTATTATACGACCTGCGTGTCGTGCCTTTCTCTATTTTATTCTAAATGTAATCCATCCCCTATGTTCCCCTCGAATGTGAATCGATGAATTCTATATCTTGTAAATAGTGTAGTTTATTTTATTGATGGTGATCAATGAAGATGGAGCATCGTGCCGGGATGAGGAGGCCATTCACAAATTGGAGCCAAAGGAAGGTGCTTGTGAAGTTACCTTAGGTTGACTCATAGGATTTTCTCATTGGCTTGAGAAAATCATTAGTAGGGGCTATAACCATGTCACGTTTTATTATGTATGTTGATGCATGATTTATCTTATGTTTTAGTTTGATAATAGTATTCACATATATGTAGATATGTATACAACTATATGTAGTGGACATATTTTAAATTATCAAATTAATCATGAGATCAATAAATCCCTCTAAAATATTAAGTTTTAGATGCCTTCCAAAATAAAAGTACTCGTCAATAACTTCGATTGTACATGTGTGGGTTTGCCAAAGCAAAGCACCGTGGCAATCTTAGTAAGGCGCGAAAGGATAAAAGTGATATCCGTTATACTTTAATTGGGTACGACTTAACTAGGTTATCTCAATAGGATTGGGAACCTAGAGGCATGGGTTGGATTTTAATTCATTTGATGAATTGAACAAAGTGTTGTTCGTCCAACTATCCAAGAATTATATGTGATGTAATTGACAAAGTGTTGTCTACCCAAAATAACCGAGTCTTGGGCGATTAGCCAAAGCTAACTCAAGATTAGGTGAAATATGGATCTTGGCCCACTAAAGGTTTCGAGGGTGATATTTTTCAAACAAAATAGTGGGAGTATCATTTAATATAAGACCATGTTAAATGATTTAAATCATAAACTTATTTTGCATATTTATATTGTAGATATCCATGGCAACTAACAATGTTACTAGCACTTTATCACTGCGATCGGTCCTTGAGAAGGACAAATTAAATGGGACAAATTTCCTAGACTGGCATAGGAACTTGAGGATAGTCCTCAAACAAGAAAAGAAACAATATGTCCTAGAGGAACCCTTGCCCGCTGAGGAACCTCCCCTAACAGCTACAAGAGCTGAAAAAGATGCTTACAAGAAGCATCAGAGTGACGCACTTGATGTTGGGTGCCTCATGCTTGCCACCATGAACTCTGAGCTTCAGAAGCAACATGAGGAAATGGAGGCGTTCGATATGATCGAACACTTAAAGCAGTTGTACCAACAGCAAGCAAGACAAGAGAGGTATGACGTCTCTAAGGCGTTATTTCAGTGCAGGATGGTAGAAGGAAGCTTAGTTGGAACTCATGTACTCAAGATGATTGGGTACATTGAAAATCTGGACAAGCTAGGTTTTCCATTGGACCAAGAGTTGGCCACCGATGTGATCTTGCAATCGTTGCCTGAGAGCTTCAGTCAATTTGTAGTAAATTACAATATGACTGACATGGAAAAGACTCTACCACAATTGCTTGGTATGTTGAGAACATATGAAGCAAATACTAAGAAGACTAAGGCCACAAATGTCCTTATTGTGAATAAGGGCAAAGGAAGGGCCAAAGCTAAAGGCAACAAGAAAGCAAAGAAGGTCTTTGCTAAATCTAAGCCAAAGTCTTCTGCACTGAAGCCAAAGGGAGGGATAGCAAAGGAAGGGAACTGTTTCCATTGCGGTGAGACCGGCCATTGGAAAAGAAACTGCAAAGTATATCTGGAGGATCTAAAGAAAGGAAGTGTGACTTCCGCTTCAGGTATTTTTGTTATAGAAGTCAATTTATCTACTTCTTCATCATGGGTATTAGATACTGGATGTGGATCTCACATTTGTGTAAATGTGCAGGATCTCAAAAGGAGTAGGACGTTGGCGAAAGGTGAAGTTGATCTCCGAGTTGGAAATGGAGCAAGAGTTGCTGCATTAGCTATAGGAGATTATCATTTAGCTTTACCTTCTGGTTTATCATTGATTTTAAAAGACTGTTATTTTGTGCATTCTATTACCAAAAACATAATATCTATTTCTTGTTTAGACAAGTATGGTTTTTCATTTATAATAAAGGACAACTGTTGTTCTATTTATTTAAATGATATGTTTTATGCTAGTGCACAAATGGTGAATGGTATTTATGTATTAAATCTTGATATGCCTATCTATAACATAAATACTAAAAGGATTAAAAATAATGATTGTAATCCGACTTATCTCTGGCACTGTCGCTTGGGCCACATAAACAAGAACCGCATATCTATACTTCATAAGGATGGAGTATTAGATTCATTTGATTTTGAATCTTATGAAACATGCGAATCTTGTTTAATGGGCAAGATGACTAAAGCCCCTTTCAAGGGACATGTTGAAAGGGCAAATGTTTTATTGGGACTAATACATAGTGATGTATGTGGACCAATAAGTACACAAGCTAGAGGTGGTTTTCAATACTTCGTTACATTTACTGATGACCTCAGTAGATATGGGTATGTGTACCTAATGAAACATAAACATGAAACCTTTGAAAAGTTCAAAGATTTCAAGAATGAAGTACAAAACCAACTTGGCAAAAGTATCAAAATCCTTCGATCAGATCGAGGAGGAGAATACTTAAGCCAAGAGTTTCATGACTATCTAAAAGAGTGTGGGATAGTCCCACAACTCAGTCCTCCGTATACTCCACAATGGAATGGTGTATCCGAGAGGAGAAATCGAACCTTGTTAGACATGGTTAGATCAATGATGAGTCATGCAGATCTTCCGATATCGTTTTGGGGACACGCTCTAGAAACGGCGATTTTCTTACTGAACCGTGTTCCATCTAAATCAGTGGAAAAGACACCATATGAGATATGGACTGGGAAGCGTCCTAGTATGTCTTTTATGAAGATTTGGGGTTGTGAGGCTTTCGTTAGACGTCACGCCACTAACAAACTTGGACCCAAATCTGATAAGTGTTTATTTGTGGGGTATCCTAAGGAAACGAAAGGATACTATTTCTATTATCCCACCGAGAACAAAGTAGTTGTTGCTCGGACTGGTGTCTTTCTTGAAAGAGAATTTATTTCTAGCAAAACTAGTGGGAGAAAAATAGAACTTAGTGAAGTTCAACCACAAGAAAACACTGAACCTGAGATTGAGATGGAAACAGAGCAGGCACCGCAAGTTGTTGTGGAAGAAACACCTGCTCAAGAGACACAAGCCCAGCGTAGGTCTGTAAGAGTACACCGGGAGCCACAGAGATATGGATTTCTTGTGACTCAACAAGGTGACTTACTACTTATTGATGAGGATGAGCCGTCATCTTATCAACAAGCTATAATGGGCAATGATTCTGAGAAATGGCAAGAGGCCATGAAATCTGAGATGGAATCCATGTATGCAAACCAAGTATGGACTTTGGTTGATCCACCTGAAGGGGTACGACCCATAGGGTGCAAATGGATTTTCAAGAAAAAGACCGATATGGATGGTAACGTACAAACCTATAAAGGTCGGCTGGTTGCAAAAGGATTCAAACAAATTCATGGTATTGACTATGATGAAACCTTTTCACCAGTGGCCATGGTTAAATCCATAAGGATCTTACTTGCAATAGCTGCATTTCATGATTATGAAATCTGGCAGATGGATGTCAAAACAGCTTTCCTTAATGGAAAGCTGCTCGAGGATGTGTACATGACACAGCCCGAGGGTTTTGTCGATCCAAAGGATGCTGGAAAGATATGCAAGCTACAACGATCCATTTATGGATTGAAGCAAGCTTCTCGGAGTTGGAATCTTCGTTTTGATGATGCAATCAAAGAGTTTGGTTTTATCAAAAATGAAGATGAACCTTGTGTCTACAAGAAGGTCAGCGGGAGCGTAATCATTTTCCTAGTGTTGTATGTAGATGACATACTTCTTATTGAAATGATATCCCTGCCTAGCAATCTGTAAAGATTTGGCTAGGGAATTGCTTTTCGATGAAAGACTTAGGAGAAGCCACCTATGTATTAGGAATCAAGATCTATAGAGATAGATCAAGAAGGCTTCTTGGTCTAAGTCAAAGTACATACATAGACAAGGTGCTTAAAAGGTTTAGCATGCAAGAATCCAAGAAAGGATTCGTGCCTATGACACATGGTATTTATCTCTCGAAGGAACGGTGTCCTTCAACACCAGATGAGAGACAACGCATGAGTAAGATTCCATACGCGTCAGCTATTGGATCTATCATGTATGCCATGATATGTATTCGTCCCGATGTATCGTATGCTTTGAGCATGACGAGCAGATATCAAGTTGATCCAGGTGAAGGTCACTGGATTGCTGTCAAGAATATCCTAAAGTACTTGAGAAGGACTAAGGATACATTCTTGATTTATGGAGGTGAGGAAGAGCTCAATGTAATGGGTTACACTGATGCAAGCTTCCAAACCGACAAAGATGATTTTCGATCGCAATAAGGATATGTGTTTTGCCTAAGATATGCAAAGTACCAACAGATGATAATGTATCTGACCCATTGACGTAGCCACTGTCACAGCAGTAGCATGATCGTCATAACTAGATCTCTAGGCATTAAGTGTATGTCTGATTGGTCTTAGTGCAAGTGGGAGATTTGTTGGGATATGCCCTAAGACAAGTCATTAGATGATTGTTTATGACATACAATGTAATATGATTTTATTAATGGCAAATCATTAGTATATCTTATTCGAATATCTGTGCAATATGAATTGATATATAAGTTAATGTCCCTAGAATAATATAGTATTATTCTTAAACATTGTCCCTAGTCAAGTATTATCATGAATTGGGATAATGATAATACATAGAGACTAGTATGTGTTGATTGATGAATTGTTCATTGATATGAGATATCAAATCAACACATGGGTACATGTTAGAGAACGATGTACTGGACAGACCCACCATGAGAATGCAACATGGATAGTTATATGATCGTCATATGCAATTCTCATAGTGATAATAATGTATGAAATCCTTACGACTTGTGATCATCAGAGATCCCAACATAAGGAGTTATGTATCTTGATATCGTCAAACGTTACCCGTAACATGGTATACTATAAAGGCGACTATTGGATACACTACGAATTATGTAGAGGGATGTTGACTGATCGAGATAGGATTTGTCCCTCCTATATAACAGGATATGTGTTAGGCCCTTGATCAAGTGAGAACTAAAATGCATGGCCATGCTCGAATGAGTCGATATGAGATATCGAACTTATTCGTTTATTCTAGTTCTACTTGGGGATCAAGAAATAAAGATTGGATATACGAGTATGACTATTCCATGACTCGTGTTCAATCTAAACACAAAGGACAAAGGGATTAAGTTACATGGTTAATATTATCACAAGTTCTAAAGGTTATGTCGAGTCATTGACATTCTTGTAATTTGGGTAGCCTTGATGTGTTGCTAGACACCGCTCTTTGCTTGCGACATAAAATGAGATTTTATGTCACTGCCAACATTACAAGATCCTATCGGGTCGCACAAAAGATTAAATCGAGAAGGGAAATTAAATTCATGGGATGAATTAAATAATTAAGAGGAGTCTTAATTAATAATCATAAGGATTAAATTAAATCATGGGCTTAAGCCCATGAGGCTTTATGAAAGCCTTTAATTTAAATCATATATAAATGGTTAACAAGGTGATTAAGGAAATTTATTCCAAGACATAAAAACCTAGCCACCATTTGAAGGTGCTCTCGGCCACCTCTCAAGCAAGACACACGGCCGCCATCTCTTACTCTCTCTCGACTTCCATATAGTCGACGTGAGGTAGAGGATTTTGGGGCCATCTTCTTGATTGTGAATCAAGTGTGTTTCTTGTTCCGGTTTAAGAACTTGTCTAGCAACTTGTTCTTAAACTATTCCTTCGTTCGATTTGATCGTGTGGATACCGTTGAGGCAAAACTTGTTAAGTTTTGCTAGTGACTCGGAGAAGGCGTTGGACGTGGTGCAGCTCCGTGGAATCGGCTCAAACACGCTACAAGGGTGAGACCTTCGTATACCTTAATCCGATATGATAACCTATGTATAGATCTGCTGGTTTGTAATCCTAACAATTTTATTCCGCTGCGTTGTATGCTCTAAGGATTACTTACACAATCTTCTCCCAGATTTCTTTGGCGGTAGGGCACATTTTTATTTTGTTGAACATATTTTTGTCCAAAGTTTTGAACAGAATGTCCTTAGCAACGTTGTCTAGATTTGCTTTTTTCTTGTCTTCATTTGACCATTGAGATCTTTCCTTTTCTACCATTTGTGGATCACCACTTGTGATAGAAGCAGTTGTATTGATTTTCATGATCTTCAAAGGTCCTTCAGTGATTACATACCAC
Organism: Haberlea rhodopensis; assembly: GCA_907163345.1. NCBI lineage: Eukaryota > Viridiplantae > Streptophyta > Magnoliopsida > Lamiales > Gesneriaceae > Haberlea > Haberlea rhodopensis. The sequence goes on along the minus strand of CAJQUN010000003.1, from coordinate 28,985,619 downwards.
ATATCATCATCTTGAGCACTTAGATGTGCTTGCATACGGATTCTCCAGTCATCATATTCGTCTTTCTTGAACATTGGAATCTTGCTGAATGAGGCCATCAGTTTTTGGTAAATGGTAATTTCTCAAGATTGAGAAGACCTATGCTCTGATACCACTTGATAGGATCGGGGTAGTGTTTAGAAGGGGGGGTTGAATAAACACTAGATACAATTTTGATTTCTTTTCTGGTTAACTGTAAACTGTTAAGTATTACAGTTGCTTCTCAATATCAGGCAAGTCAGTAGACACTTATTATAGTGCGGAAGACATCTACAGAACTTGTGAGGAATAAAACTGAAGTAATAAAGCAATAAACAAATAACACGAGAGTTGTTTCTGGAAGTTCGAAGCACAACGCTTCTACGTCTCCCTTCTTCCTTTGCAGGAAGGATTCACTAGAAGACTTGGTTTACACTTTACAGTATACAACCTTCTTAGGCACTAACACACTTGGCCTAAACTCCTAGCAATCACACTCTTCTTAACTTTTGGTTACAATGGATTCTATAACACTCTTTACAGAATAAACTTTCTAGCTTTGAGAGTTTTTGAGCAGCAGACTTCAATTGAAGATAATCTATCACAGATTCAGTTTTGCTGTTTGTCTGCTCTTTGCTGAACGTTTGGAATATCAGTAGTATGACTTTCTTGTTTGCTTTGAAGTATATCTCTTAGTTGAAAATCGCTCAGCACCTCTTCATTCTCTGCTTGGACGTATTTATAGGTTTGGTTTTCCAACGGTAGCTTTTCTGTATATGGAAGAGATTAGCTTTCCAAAATCATATTGTCTTCTTTCCTATTTTGTCTAAGCAACGGCTCTTTTCACTCTGACGGTAATGGTGACGGAGATATAGCAGGGTGCGCCGCTCTGTTGTACCTTTGTCAGAGAATGTTGTACTGATTTTGTCTCGTTGCTTAGTGCTATAACTGGAAGCTTAGACTTCTGCTGGTTTTCTTTGTTCAACTGGTCGTTCATCCTCTTATGACCAGTTGATGTCCTTGTTCAGTGAGAGACTATTCAGTTGATAGTTGTCCAGTAGATGGCCATCCAGTTTAAGTTTATCCGGTTGATAGCTTGTACGGTTGATGTCTTCACCCGGTTGATGTCTTCACCTGGTTGATGTCTTGTCCGGTTGATGTCCATCCAGTTGATGTCTTATCCAGTTGATGTCTTCATCCGGTTGATGTCTTATCCGGTTGATGTCTTCATCCGGTTGATGTATTGTCCGGTTGATGTCCATCTAGTTGATGTCTTCACCCGGTTGATGTATTGTCCGGTTGATGTCCATCCAGTTGATGTCTTATCCAGTTGATGTCTTCATCCGGTTGATGTCTTATCCGGTTGATGTATTGTCCGGTTGATGTCAATCCAGTTGATGTCTTCACCCGGTTGATGTATTGTCCGGTTGATGTTTGTAATCACCAAAACTTAGAAATCATTTTTCCAACACATTTTGTGGGAATGCTTCTTTGGATGATCGCCGAAACATTCTCACCTAGTTTGATCTTGGGGCACCCTTTGCGTTCCTTGTTCTTATCCGCTTTCCAAACTTCCTTCAAAAATCTCGAACATCGAGGTATCTTCATCATGGCATCATGTAGTGGAGCGTTTGCCTCACATCGTCGGAAAGTCTCGTAGATTTCCTTGATATCCTCATCTTTCCTATTTTCCTTAAAAGCAAGGGGGAATGGGGGTTCAATTTTATATTCAGAAATTTTAGGGAACTTACCCCGTGGTTCCTCCTCTTGTATGGGCTCTTCAACGTCCTTCTCCGTCTCCTTCATCTCTTCTTGCTTGGGTGGCATCTGTACCACCTTCTCCTCAGTTGTATCTTCGCTCATCTTCAAAGTGATAGAGCTCACATTCTCCCTGGGGTTCACCTCCGGTTGTGAAGGTAGTCCATTTGAGATTCTTGCTTCAATCTTGTTGAGTGAAGTTGTTAGTTGTCCCATTTGCGTAGTCAGGCTCTGGATGCTCGCCCTTGTCTCTTGTTGAAATTGCAAGCTATTTTCAGCAATAACTTTAATGATATTTTCTAACCTGTCAGGAGGAGGGTGCACTGGAGGTGGTGGGGGTCTCTGATATGGCGGTCTATAGGGTGGAGGTTGGTGCATCTGTGGGTTCCCATATCCTTGGTTCGGATGGTCCCTCCACCCTTGACTGTAATTGCTCGAGGGATTGTCATAGCCCCTTTGTGGTGGCCCTGGGAATCCTCCCGCTGCATTCACGTGCTCAGTGGTTGTCTCTTGTAGTGAGGGACATGAATCAGTGGGATGGTTCACAACTAGACAGATTCCACATGGGTTAATCTTCCCCACGTTGCCTCCTGCAAGATTACGCACAAGAAAAGTTAGATCAATCAGTTCTTGTTCCAAATTGGATACATTTACCTCTTTTCTTGGCGGTTGTCCATGGCGAACATGTCCAAATTGTTGGGAGTTTGCCGCCATGTTAGCTATTAAGTTCCTTGCCTCTTCCATTGTCTTGTCAATGAAAGCTCCTCCGCTCGCCGCATCCACTAAGTTCCTGTCACCAGAAAGCAAACCTTCATAGAAATATTGAATTAACAAGTGTTCACTTATCTGATGTTGTGGGCAGCTTGTACACAACTTCTTAAACCGTTCCCAGTACTCATGCAATGACTCCTCTTGGTATTGCTTCACCCCATAGATCTCCTTCCTTATGTTAGTTGCCCTTGAAGCTGGAAAGTACTTCTCTAGGAAGACTCTTTGCAAGTCCGTCCACGTGGTGATAGATCCGGAGGGTAAGTAAAATAGCCAATCTTTAGCAGCATCCTTTAGAGAGAATGGAAAGGCTCTCAGTTTGATTTGCTCCTCCGTTACTCCACTCGGCTTCATCGTAGTGCATACCACGTGGAATTCCATCAGGTGCTTGTGCGGGTTTTCTCCTGCAAGACCATGAAAAGATGGCAATAAATGAATCAAACCAGATTTGAGTTCGAAATTTACGTTATTTGCGAGAGCAGGGAAAGTGATGCAGAGAGGTTGTTGATCCAAGTTAGGATTTGCCAACTGCCTCAAGCTTTGATTCGCAGTCATCATGTTCCTCTCTTCTTCTTCTTCAAGTAACCTTGCTTCTCTTCTTCTCCGATGTAGTGTCCTCTCGATCTCAGGATCGTAGTAAAATTCTCTTCGTGATCAAAGGGTTCACCTGTACTCATCAACAAACCACAGTAGTATAAAACGAAATAAATAAAATAACGTGACACTAACACAAAAGTAATTGCCTTCCCCGGCAACGGCGCCAAAATTTGGTAGCGTTTATCGTGTACGCCCAAATTAACCCTCTCAAGTTAATATCAATAAATATGTAGTAGCGTGAGTAGGGATCGATCCCACAGGGAAGTGAACACTTTATTGCTAACAAGTATCAAAATAGGGGGTTATCGAATTTCTTTAACTATAACTAAATTAAACGAAAGCAAACAAATTTCTAATTTATCAAGATTAAAAAGCAATTCTTGGTTTTCGGTCAACTTTACCTTTGGAAATCATTCACTTGATCATCAAATTACTAAACATATGAATTCGTTCAATTATTCATCAATTGAAAACTTAATTCCTCACTTACCTTAATCGTAGTCAAAAAGAAAACAGCATTCAGTACGACTCTTATCAAATCTTTAACCAAAACTACAGCGGTTAAGAATAAATCAATGATTGTTTCAAAACGAGTAATTTTGATGAATCTAATCAATAGGAACTACAGCAGTTAGAATTAATTATCCAATCGTTTTTCCTAAGACTTTAATAACACCAACAGCAGGTAATTATCAATCTTAGTTGCTTCTCAATTAGCATTAGATATTGTATGTGATTACTAGGTGATCAATCTATCAATCAAACACAATAAGAATCATAATCTGAAAAACAAATTGAAATTGAATTAAAAATTCAACAATCAAACAAAAATTTTCACAAGTATTTTTATTCCAAAGGCAAGTATCCCTCAACCAAGAATCAAAGTATTTAGCCTTGTATAACTAAATCTAAAACTAACAAAAATTGTATTAAAAACATCAAACAATCAATAGAAAAGAAAGTTACTAAAGCGAAGCACGATTCCGGCTTGTTGATTCCGTATTCGTTCTTCGAGCGCCTTTACACCAAGTGAAAGAAAAATTATTCTAAAAACTAAAAATTATGTTCTAAGGTCTGAATCCTCTCTCAAAGAGACTAATTTCGAGTTATATTGAGGTAGGGAGGCTGATGGAATAGGGTAGAATCCATGTGGAAAGGAAAGAAATCAAGTCTCCACACTTTCCAAAACTCAGCTGGTGATCGATCGCCATAATGTAGCGATCGATCGCTAGCTTATTTTTTTCGGCGAAATTCCTTAGGCAATCGATCGCCTCTTTTCTCGCGATCGATCGCTTGGCTCTAGTGGATTTTGGAAATCGGTCGCCTCATCCTCGCGATCGATCGCTGCAGCGTAAATTTTGTTGCTCAACTTTCTGCCCAAAGGCGATCGATTGCCTCCTTCATGCGGTCGATCGCTTCCACTAAAATTACATTTGTAGCCTTTTTCTTGATCTACATTGAGTCCTTATTAGCTCCAAAGCTTTTCTTGACCTTTATTCGCCTTAGTTAGCTCGATTTCTTCGATTCCACCTACAATTACACAAATATACGATTAGGTAGCATATGTATCAAATTATCCATCAAAACATACCAAATCGTAAACAATTAAACGCAATAGATGTGTCTATTTCTAGTCACATCAGGTACATATCAATTACGCATAGAGAATTGATTCGTTGATTTGTTGCTCGTATGTGAGCACCTGGATGCATGTATATGGAATGTATAATAGTGTTGAAGTCCTCTTTTATAAAGTTAATTGATGTGCATGTTATTTTGAGGAGCATGTGCTATACGACTTTAGTGATTACGAGAATTCATATATTGCTAGTATTATGACTTCCCTGGCTGGGAACTTTTATCTTTAGATTATGGTGTTTTTATATTGATGGTATTTATAGTTGTGTATATTGTGGGATAGTCCAATTTATGGGGTGCCTCTGCCCAAATTTTTATAAAAGCCCACACATTAATTATGAAGCATGTCGTGAGAGTTTTAAAGACTGATATTATGAGGAATATGTGAATCATGTAATGATTCTTTAATGAGAATGAAAATTTTTACATACTCAAATGACGTCATAATTGAATCATTGACGTGTTGGGGCGTTGGGGTCTTATACCTGATGCGATCGATCCCTTGGTAGTTGCGATCGAACGCCCCTTGCTTCGATTTTTCTTCATGTTTCTGGCTGGTGGCGATCGATCTCATGGTAATGAGCGATCGATCACTTCATCTTTTTTTCATCAATTCAACCTTTTTCACCTCTTTTCCAATGGCTTGACTCGTCTTGTCATAGTTCCACCTTCCAGTCCATAAAACAGAGTTTTTTCAGTGTTTCTTGCACTTCTACCTGATTCCTGTAAATATACCAAAACACAACCAAAATCGTAAAATCTTCCAAGCATCACTATAAAAACAGCAAGAAATATATGCAAATATAAGTGTAAAAATGACACTTATCAGTACAACATCCCTGCTTGTTTTCAACTATACTAAAAGTTGACGCCATGCACTTGCGATTAGGGGTGTAAACGAATCGAGCTGGCTCACGAGATTTTCGAGCCGGCTCGAATAATATTCGATTCGAATTCAAAATTATCGAACTCGAACATGTTCAAACTTTTTTTGAGCCGAACTCGATCCCAATTTATTTGTTCGATAGTTTACGAGCCGCTCGTGAACTTTAATAATTTTATTAATATAATATAATTATATATTAAATAAATAAATTTTGAGCCTTTCGAGTATTTGTTTCGAGCAATAGTTTGAATAACTCACGGACATGATTTTGTCGAGCCGAACTCGAACTCGAGCCAAAAATTTTATACTATTCGAACTTTGAATCGAACTCGAACTCGAACTCGAATATACATATTCGAGCCGAATTCGAGCCTTAAAATTTCTACATATTCGGCTTGATTTGATTTGTTTACACCCCTACTTGCGGTATAATAGCGCCACAAAGGAATTTTCTGTTTAAATAAATCGCGATCAAGCTTTTGGTGCCGTTGCCGGGGACTAATTTAAAGTAATATCATGTGATCTTAATTGACTGTAATTTAGCCATATTTTTTATTACTCTTGTTTCGATCTTTTTTCTACTACTGTTTATTTGGTTGTTGTTTTTTTTATGCAGGTTGTGTTTCTTAGTGCATGCTAAGGAGTAGCAAGCCTACACTTGAGCTTTTTGATCCAGAAATTGAGAGAACTTTTTTAGGAGACTACGAGAAGCTCGATCAATGGCATAAAACAACCAAGAAATGGACGGAGAAGATGAAAGACGGAACGATGAGGTACCTATTAGATGATCACTAATGGATTATGCTCAACCCTCGTTCCATTGGTCATTGTCTAATATCATTAGACCCAACATTCAGTTGAATAACTTCGAAATCAAGCATGCTATATACAAATGATCCAACACTCAGTCTAGTTTGGGGGAGTGGCTATTGGTGATCCCAATGCTCATTTCTCCAACTTCTTTGAGATTTGCGATACCTTCAAGCACAATGGCGTTGACGACGCCATCATGTTACATTTATTTCCCTTTCCTTAAATAATAAAGCTAAGAGTTGGTTGCATTCACCACCTGCATGATCCATAACTAATTGGGATGGGATGGTGCAAGCATTTCTATCAAAATCCCCCCCCCCAATCCAAGATTGCTAAGATGCAATGATATCACTACATTTGCACAACACGATCCTGAAATACTGTATGAAGCATGAGAGCGCTTCAAGGACTTACTGAGGAGATACTCACATCATGGTCTTCCCATCTGGTTGCAGGTACAAACATTTTATAACGGTTTATTTCATGATAACCATTCTATGATCGATTGCAGCATCAGGATGTACGATTATGAGGAAGACACTTGAAGCGGCTTATGAACTTCTGAAAGATTTGACTTCTAATAGCTATCAGTGGCAATCTGATATGAATGTACCTAAAAAGCAAGCTGGAGTTTATCAAGTGGGAGACGTCACTGCTTTATCTGCCCAAATTGAGGCATTGAACAAGAGGCTAAATAGCATGAGCAATACAACGATGCAAGTTCAAGCCATCACTTGTGATTTGTGTCAAGGACCACATCCGAGCATTGAATGCCAAGCAGGTAACCTGTTTGTTCAAACTAATGAAGCTGTCAATTATGTAGGAATGTGTCACAGCAGTACAACTCATACTCAAACACGTGCAATCCTGGGACGAAGAACCATCCGAATTTCTCATATGCCAATCAGCAGAATGTGTTGCAACCGGCCCCTGGATTTCAAGGAGATGGAAAGCCAAGCATAGAGGAAATTCTTACCATGTTCATGTCTGTGACTGAGACAAGAATGCAAAATCAAGACACAACAATAAAGAATTTGCAAGTCCAAATGGGGCAGTCGCCGAATGCTTTTGTTGGGAGAACTCAAGGCACATTGCCGAGTGACAACGAGAAAAATTCAAAAGAGCGTGTTAATGCAATCACACTAAGGAGTGGCAAGAAACTTGGCCCATAGCATGATGAAGGAAATGAGCAAAACAGTGACCGAGTTGCAGCTGAGATTGAACAAACCACCATTAAGCAAGAGGCTGTCAAGGACAAGCCAAAGGAAAAAGCAAGCGACAAAGGTAAGTCTTCTACCACCATATCTATCACACCACCACTCGTAAGTACACATCCCCATCCCTTTCCCGCTGCATTAAAAAGAGCTAAAATATATGCTAGATTTGCAAAGTTTCTTGAAATTTTCAAGAACTTACATATTGATATACCAATTGCTGATGCTCTATTTCAATTACCGAGTTTTGCTAAGTTCATGAAGGAGATCTTATTTAAAAAGTAGAGTTTGGGAGAACAAGAGACTGCAAATTTAACTGATGCGTGTTCAGCAATATTGCAACATAAATCGCCTCCTAAGTTAAAATATCCAGGGATTTTCTCTATACCTTGCATTATTGGATCCTTTTCATTTTCAAATTCTATGTGTGATTTAGGTGCAAGCGTTGATTTAATGCCTTTGTCGGTTTTGAGGAGACTAGGGTTGGGATAAGAGTGGTGCTACAAATGGCGGACAAATCCATCACGCGCCCATGTGGGATCGTTGAGGATGTACATGTTAAGGTAGATAAATTCATATTCCTAGTGGATTTCTTGGTATTGGACATGGAGGAAGATGCAAACATGCCCTTGATCTTTGGGAGACCGTTCCTAGCTACCGGGAGAGCATTGATCGATGTTTCAAACTCTACCACGCGCACACAATGCACACACATGCTTTATTATTAATGAAATTAGCATTTTGCCTGTTGATGTGGTGTAAGTAGATGCCAAGGGCGGTGGGGAGAACGAGCAAGTGAGCAAATGAGATATATGCAATGCCAAGATGAAGAAAAAGAAAAAGGAAAAGAAGAAGGAGAAGGAGAATGGAAGAAAATCTACGAGGGAGACGTTGTTGAATTGCATAAAGCTCCACCACCTCGCATTTTCAAAGCAAGCGTAAGGCTTCATGTGTTGGGCCATTCACTGTTACTAAGGTATATCCTCATGATCCTAGGCACCTATGTGGTTAATGATGAGCGGCTGCGACATTACTCAGTGGACCCCAAAAATTTGTGAACCACTAACCACCCCAACCATTGAGCGGAATTGGTTTGGTAGTTTCAATTTAGCGTTTGAACAGCCTGAAAATGGCTAGCTAAAAAGTCCAGCTTGTGATTATAAATTAAGAACTTATTCTTTTCCTCATCTTCATTTTTGAATTCCGTACTTGTTTTTCATTTTTTTTTGTTAGTAACTCTGTGTGTGATGCTAATGTTTTCGAACCATCTTCCGCACTAGCTGACGAGGAGGAGGACGACGACTACTGACGGTCGTCGTCACATGTATTTGCTTATCTTATTTTGCATGTTTAGTACATTGAGGACAACATACAATTTAAGTTTGGGGGAGTAGATTATCACTGTTGCATGTTGTTACCGTTTCTTATTCTGCGAGCTAATTATGCTAGAATTATTGTTGTTTCTTGAGCACCAACGATTTTTTTCTGAAAATGAGTTCAACCTTAAGAAATAATTGAATTAGAATTGTGATTTTTGGTACATGAAGAAACTAGTTTCGCTTTACATCTCAACTTGAGTCTTGGAAATTTTTGACATGTATGTTAATATCCTTGTTGAATTAGTACTTCAAAATTGAGGAATATTTTGAGCACATTGAATTATGATTGTGTGGATTACATGTTGGACAGTGAAATTTTTTGTAAACTATGATTTGTCTTGAGCATCTTAAAGTACTCTAGAACCTATTTATGGCACTTTGAGGTGAAATTTTATAATTATGAAATTGACTTGGATATGATTTAGGCGATCTTTGGAACGTTTGAGTCTTTCAAGATTACCTAGTCTATATCATTCCCTAGTGTCCACCTTTGAGCTTAATCGAAAAAGAATGGAAATTAGCTACCATTCGACTTTTGTTGATAAACTCATACCTACCCTTATATGAGCTTGAAAAGAATTTTTATCCTTACCATAATGGAGTATACCGAATCTCATTCGATGCACTTGAACGGTTATATCTTGATGATCTTATTGAAAAAAATTGATGAATGAGAAAAGAGAAAAAGAAAAGATGTAAAGAAAGAGCCTTCAGGAAAAGAATAATAAGACCCAAAGTGACCAAGGCTAGAAAAAAAGAAGAGAAGCTCAAGATGTGCTAAAATATGAACTTTATATGATTATAATCTCTTCTTTGTGCTTATCCAACATTTTCTTTGAAACCGACACAAAAGGCCTAATATCACGAGCTTAAAAACTCATTTTAATCAAAGTCTAGGGAATAATTACATTAGTGAAGAAGTGATTGAAAAGTAGGCATATAGAGTACTTGATAGTAATCTTGACTTTGAGTTGATTAGCATTATTTAATCTTGAAAACATGCTTGAAAATTAAGATTGACAAAAGCATACACGCATGTTCCTATTTTGCGATGTATTGCTTTGCTTCATGTCTTGTTGAATTTTGGATTGACTCTTGTATGTGTGTTAAATGAGATTTCTGAGCTAAACATTTGAGTTGCTAATTAATTCATTTAAAGTATTAAGGATGAACTCTATAATTTGATCTTAACGCTTGCTCAAATATGATCAAGTGTAAGTTTAGGGGAGCAGATAAGTGTCTTAAACTTATTTTGCTATGATTTTCGAATGATTTCGTATTGATTCCTGGATTAGTTTACGTTTTTTGGTATATAATCGTGACACAGTGATCGATAGAGCCTTCGTGAAGATTGATCGCCGTGTTGAAAGTTCTTAAATCCCGAGATTTTGTCCTTCTTTCAATGTGTTCGCTCGGTTTGATCCTTTCATCGTTAATTAGCTCAAATCCTCAACTTTTATGCAATTCTACCTAGATTCCCGATATCAACAAAATCGTACAAGAATCACTACAAAAATCAATAGAAAATCATATCAAAATAAGTGTAAAAACGACACTTATCATCCGGCCTAAAATTAGGAGGCGGTTGTCATTCAAATCTTCATCGCAAGATATCATTATTATATTTGTTAACATATAAAGTAAATAACAATATTATATATAATGAAACCATTAATATAAAAATGTATCTATCAAAGGTTAAAATTTATTTTGAATTTAACACAACTCTAAATTTATTTGATATATTAACCACTTTAAACAATAGATATTTTTTTTATAGCGCTTATTTAATTTTTAGATAAAAATAGTTTTTGATATTGATATTTGATATTTTGATTCTATTATTATTTCTGTAAAAAAATAGATATAAAAAAAAGTCATAATGAGAAATTTTTTATAATAAATTAAATTTCTTTATTTTAATATGTAACAACTCTGATGTCCCTCCGTCCACGCTCTTTGTTCTCCTAAACTCTTCGAGGACTCTTCATTTCCCAAAACCTGCATCCTCTCCTCCACCAAATTTTGGGCCTTTTTCTTTTATATGGAAATATACAGCGGGAAATTGGATATGGTCGCTTATCGAGAAGAGGCAGCAGCTGTGGAAGAGGAAGAGAAAGACGAAGAAGAAGAAGATATGAGTAATAGCAGCATTTTTTCTGAACTGAAACACCACTGCATACAACTCCTGGACCTCTTTCAAAATCCCCTGAAAAGTTCCTACACAGTCACTCAACTCCTTCACCTTCTCCAACGTTTGCCCTCTCCGTCTATTCAGCCGTTCCTTGAGTATTTCTCTTTTTCTTAAACTTCTTGTCATTGTTAAAAAACCAATTTGGTATGCTGTTTATTCTGGATTGTATTGTGCAACACGGGTTCTTTTTTATTTAACGACCTGTTGGCGTTTCCTTGTTTGATAGTAGACTTTCATTTGATATAAATAAATGTGAATTTAGGAGATTTAAGTGTGTTGCAAGAAAGTTATTTACTTGTTTACTGTATTTAATTTCATGTTTTATCATGGACTTGGGACTTTGTATGTTCAAAGCAGTTTCACTGTTTCGCCTACATTATGTTCCAGAATTATGCACAACCGCAATTGGGTTTTTCAAATTTACTCTTGTATATTTCATTGTTTATTTTACTTAAATTGGTTGAACTCTGTTTGCTTATTAATATTATTTTTTTTCCAGCTATATTTTGTTTCCATTGCTGCTTCTATTCGACGCAGCAGTTAACTGTAGGTCTTCAATAAAGTCCGAGTCCAAGGATAAGTCCCTTGCGTTTAATGCCTTAGAGACGCCACACCAAGTGAGTGACTCGGTGGCAGAAGGGGTTGTTTCTTGTTTGGAGGAAATTCTGAAGAAGTGTCGTTTTGGATCTGCTGATCAGGTACTCAAAACTAATTGTGCCATTTTAGCAGCTAAGGAGTTTGGGGGAGTCTTCTAGCATTAAGTCTATATATTTAGTGGTATAATAGTGCAGACCATACCGTAACATTGTTCAGTGGATTGTTTTTTGTTCCTTTGATTGTTGGTGTATATTGTTTTTATGTCTGTCATGCTGCTAGTGTGTGATGTTCACAAAACGTGTTTTTTTCAAATGGAATTACAAGTGTACTTTTCTTTGCAGATGGTTGTAATTCTGAAGAAATTAGCTCATGGCGCATTGCTTTCTCCACTGGAAGGTTCAGAAGAATTTCGTGAAGGAATAATTAGGTGTTTCAGAGCATTGCTGCTTAATTTATGTCCTTGTTCTGATGATGACTGCCCGTGCAAACAAATTGGTGATTGTCCTATTTTTCCATCTGAGAAAGAGTTACCATTTTTTCCAGTTGCTAGACTCTCTATGTATGATTCAGTTCCCAAAGAATGTTTATTAGCATTTCTTCAGTCTGAACCTGCTTCTGCTGCTGTTGGACACTGGCTTTCTCTTCTTCTCAAGGCATGTATCTGTTCCACTTTATGATCTCTCTGTCTGTCCCCTGGATCATTTACGTGATGCTCCACTTCTGTTTTCTCCATTTGTTTATGTGCCCAACCTTCTTACAAAAGTCTAACCTGAGTATGTGCTTGAAGGCTGCAGATGTTGAGGCCACAAGAGGTCATCAAGGCAGTTCAAGGCTTCGAGTTGTAGCCTTGATGACTCTTCGAGTGCTTGTAGCAAGGGTATTCTCTACTGTTTTCAACTTATGGAGCTCTGTTATTTCCTTAAATTCTGCTGAAATGAGAGTCTTGATACAAATGATGAATGACCTTTTCGCTTGACTTTCCTTTTTTCAATCCTCGTTGGTATCTTTTCCTTATATTAGTCTCACCCTTCCACGCATTATAATTATCATAATTTGTGATTTTTTTAGTTAATACATGCATTTAATTGGCTCATCATGTGGAGTGAATATCTTCCTGCTACATAATGATAAGAGATGAAGAAAATGTTATTGTCTGGTGAGATATATTCCCTGATACTACTTGTAAGAGCCTAGGACTTTTTTGGATCTACCCATTAGTATGTAATTTTGTGCTGCAAATTGTTTACCTTTCATATACTCCCACTTTCCATATTGACTTGTTATGCGTGTTTACAAAGTGTGAAGTGCGATGTAGGTACATAAGTCATATTTGTAAATGTAACCTGCAGGTTGGTACTGCAGATGCATTGGCTTTTTATTTACCAGGCGTTGTCAGTCAAATTGGGAAAGTGTTGCATGTTTCAAGAACGATGATTAGCGGGGCATCCGGAAGTACAGAAGCGCTTAATCAGGCAGTTAGAGGTCTTACTGAATATCTTAGTATAGTTCTCGAGGATGATAGTCTTGGTGCGCACATGAATGATTCTTCTGGCCCTTGTTTGAGTAAAGAGAAACCTCTTGCGTCATTCCTTGAGGAACTCCGTCTCCTGCCTGTTAAAAATCAAGTGCGGGATGAAAAGTTCACAGATTCGTTTCTCTCTCCTGAAGCAAGCACAACATTGTCTGGCCAGGAGACTCATCTCAATTCCAGCATTAAACTTGCAGAATTGCGGGTCAAGCGTACGGGCAATTGGCTCAAAAATACCACTTTTCATGTGAACAAACTTTTGTCTGCAACCTTTCCTCATGTAAGTTTCATGGTTATCATTTATGATCCTACTGTATCTTGGTATTTTTTGCTTTGGTAGTGTTTAACATGAATCTTTTGAAAATCTATTCCCTTCATTTTTCAGCTTTGTCTTCATCCAACCACAAAAGTGAGACTAGGACTTTTGGCTGCCATAAAGGTGCTCTTATGTAAGTGCAGCTACACACTGAAGGAAAGCAGACAAATGCTTTTGGTGAGCTGAGATTCAGAATCAACCTATAGTAATTTTTAATTTCCTTCATTTTGTGGGTTATGCATTTGAAACTATATTGGTATCCGCATCATTTTGGAAATAATGAATGTTCATTGGATCAGTATTTTGGTTTGAAACGAGTTATCTTTCAGAATCTTGTTTCCTACTACATTTATGGGGTCCATAAGTAATTTTGACCTCTGTAGGTTGGAAAAAGAAATATCTCCATACAGGCTGTATAACCAGGAAAGGGTGGCCTTATGAACACCATGAACTATATGCTACCTCACGAACCCTGTGATAAATCTTGCTTGTAAATCCTGCTGTTCCTTCCATGACGAATATGCCAAGTAATGCTTTTTGTGCATCTGCCGTGATTTTAGTGGCTTTCCTGCTAAGATTCTGTTGTTTATTTCCAAACTTTATTTTCTAGTTCATGTTATTTTTCCATTCCGGATTCTATATTGCCGTCTGTTCGTGTGGTTTGGAGCCTCAGACTCTCGTATGGTGTATTCTATAAGATGCCCTGGAATGCCGCAATATTTTGGATTTAAAATAGTTGAAGATGAATTTAAACAAATGAAGCTATTAACTGATAGTTGTCAGTATCATAAGTTACTGTGTGACTTGATTGCTACTCCAGGAATGCTTGTTTGTCTTGATCTGCGATGATTCTGAAGAGGTGTCTTCTGATGCCAAGGCATTTTTTGGGCTTGTGTTATCTTCCGGAGAAAATGATCAACTTGAGCATGCTACCACAGAGGTTTTTAGCAGGTATTTGTACTCCATAAATTGAATGTTGTCACCTTATCTTGGAAAAAGCTATAATATTGTGTCCATGCATTTCATTTACAGGCTTGTTGAAAAGCTTCCTCAAGTAATGTTGAGCAATGAGGAGTCACTTTCACTATTACATGCTCGGAAATTACTTGCTGTGACATATTTCTGCGGTCCACGTCTTATCTCCGACTACCTTCTTCTTTCTCCTGTATGATTACCTTATCATGTTTGTTACAAATAGTCATTTTAGGGTGCGTTTGATTCGTGGATATGATAAGTGAATGATGAATAATAGGAGTGATAAATAAATGATGAATAATGATGAATAATTTAGTGTGATAAATTATATGATATTTGGTATGATTTTAAAATGGTGGATTAATTTTGTGAATTTTCTTGTATTGACGAAATACCCTCACAATTATTTTTCTTTTTCCCAATTCTTTTTTGAATGCATTTCCACAAATATATTTTACTTTCCAAAATAAAACCAATCCTCATTCTGTACCCTTCTGTAAATCATATTTCCTATTCATTATTTCCATATTTTCTTCTCTTTTCTTCCTCCCTAAAGCTGCCTACGTAATTCCCATATGTATACACCATTAGCGATGGTAAAGCTTCCCAAAAGTTTGGGCTTACTTCGACTGCTCTTCGACATTACTGATATCGGAAAATTTTTTTGACAATTTCTCAAATAAATATTCAACCACTCATGGTTGAACCACTGTCTCTTTGTAAAAGAATTTCAACCATCGAGAGTACTTCTGAGATTCCCAGTTTCATTTTGATTGAACGACTTCTTTTTTTTGGTTCATATTATTTGCATATGAGATTGAAAATTGAAAAAATTACGACACAATTTGAGGTTTTCTATTTACCTGGAGAAATGGCATATAAGTAATTATATGGTTGAATAGTTATACTGTTTAATTTTGCATAGAGCATCACACCACTTGGAAGGGAGAAGAAGTCACGCGGATTTAATTTTGCATAGAGCATCATACCACTTGGAAGGGAGAAGAAGTCATGCGTATTATGTATAAGTTGCATGAATAGTGCGGGCTTGGTTCGGGCTTGTCAAATTATCCAATGAAGTAAAAACTCAACCGAACGAAGGATGACTATTGATTAGACATCTATCTTGCCATTAATCCGTGAACCGAACGTAGCCTTACTGTTGTCATTGTAAATTTGATACCAATTGAGCAGTAGTTAACCTGTGGCTTGGGATAAGGGGCAGTATTCTGCAAAGTAACCTTGTCCCTTTCCTGTTTACGCATCTCATTAGGAATTCTGATTATGGATGGATAAGGAAGCTAGTGATAGATTGATTATACTCAGCATTATCCATAGGAAGTTACCACTTACCACCTAATTGCAATTTTGCTCTTAGTTTCTTGTTCTACCTTGAGGCCTTGGCCCTAAAGGGTCCTTTTCCCTGTGAGTTTAATTTTAGCGGAAACCAAGATGAAGAAACAGATTTGGTTATGGAACTTATCCAAAATTTGAATTTTGTTGTTCCAAACGATATATAATAAACCTAAACCGTGTGTTTCTAGATTTTTTTGCTTAAAAGGGGTGTCCAACGGAGAATTCTACACTTCACGTTTAGCAGTCTTATGTGATGACAGTGATTTACCTTCCAATATAAACTGGTGAGATGACAAGCAAATTGGTTGATGAAAAAACACCAAGAATTTGAGGAGAAGAGTAGTGAATTTATAACCTAACTCTACGTTGATATTGGTAGATGTAAAGCCTGTTCAATTAATGAAATTCTTATGCTTTATACAGTCATCTAACCACAGAATTAACTACTTTGACATTTTAATCCATAATAAGGTAACATATTGTCACATTCATACCCTTTGTGATCAATATGATTTTAGATTGTATCATGGGTTCCTGTCTACGTGCAGTATTAACTAAATTTGACATTTTCATTCCATACCATACTGCCAAATCCATGCCCTTTGCAATCATAATACAATATTAATTATGTGTTTCCTATATTGGCTCTCAGACCTTATTGCATTTTTGTTGAAAAGCTCATAACCTCAGCAACGGATTCATCTCAATTCTCTGGTGGTGATATCTTTCTCACTTGCACCATTGAATTAATAATGTTGTGTTGTCTGTGTTATATATTGTTGGGGATCAACTGAATACTAGTTAAAATTCTAAATGTGTTATGGACCTTTATGTGCTCACTTTGTACTCTCCTTTATTCTGTATCTCTAGTGTTGCTCATTTTTTATCTAAGACTGAAAATTTTTAGGTTATTAAAAACTTAGTTAATCTAGAAAACAAAACAAAGAACTATGTCAAATATTTTATTCTTTCTCAGCATGTGTTTTTCCTGAAGACACAGCATTCTGAAGATGTGTCAATTCTTGTAAATCCAATTAGATTCAACAAGACACCAGTTTTTTTGAAAGTGTCGTTACTTTACTGATTTACCCTACTCGAATTCCATTCCCTTTTTCACACACTTTCTTGTACTGATGTCTTGTAGGTGACTACTGCTCGCTTCTTGGATGTTTTTGCCCTGTGTATGAGTCAGAAATCAGTATTTTCTGGTTCCCTCAACAAACTTGCATCAACAAGACCATCTTCACATGGATTCATACATTCTATAGCTGAGATCAAGGCTACAAGCAATGCCAACCATGGGAATTCTGAATATTTAGGTTTTCAAAACAGAAAACTGCTTCCCCCATTGGACAATGGACAGAAAGAATATGAGCTTCCTAAAATTCCACCCTGGTTTTCTGGTGTTGGCAGTCAGAAATTGTACGAAACTCTTGCCGGAATTCTTAGACTAGTCAGTCTGTACATGTTTGCAGGTAATTTTTTTCTGTCTTTTTTGTTGAATAATTCACTTCTTTTAAAATATTTAAATTTACACCAGATCTTCTTGTTCTCTCTTTCAGATTCTAGAAGTGAAGGGTCTTTTTCTATGTTAATTGACATCCTCCTAGGACACTTGCGTAATTTGACAACAAAGTTGCGGACAAAAGAATACTGCAAGGAAAGCTGGCAGTCATGGTATAAGCGAACTGGGTCAGGGGATTTAGTTCGGCAGGCTAGTACTGCTACGTGTATTTTAAATGAGATAGTGTTTGGTCTGTCTGATCAAGCGATTACATCTTTCAGCAGAATGTTTGAATCTAATCGACAACAAGATAACAAGGAATTCTATCAGGATAGCAGTAGATCATATGAATATAACTATGTTGTGCCAGAGCATCATGTTCCAAAGATTTCTAAAAATTGTGATGCTATGAGTCGCTTGATTGATATCATTGGTGTTATACTACATGAATATCTATCAACTGAAGTATGGGATCTTCCACTCGGATACTCAGCTTCTCTTCTACAATCTGGAGAAGATGGAGAAATAAGTTTGCATTCTTTTCATGATAATGCAATGTTACACCAGGTTTTAGATAATAACAATGTTTGTTGCTTTTGCTTTGATTAGTATTTTATTAGTGTTCCCATAGACTGCAGATGCATAAATATGCAGTACTGATTTTAAACTTCCTTCACTTAAAAGGTTATTATTGAGGGGATTGGCATATTTAGCATCTGCCTCGGTAAAGAATTTTCGACGTCTGGATTCCTTCACTCTTCGCTTTATAGGTTGCTTGAAAATGTTATTTGCTCAAATTTCCACGTCAGAAGAGCATCTGATGCTGTTTTACTGGCTATCTCTGCTGCTCATGGCTATCCAACTGTGAGTACTGATTGCGCAGTTCTCATTTGTTGTGGGTATTCTGATTAGTAAACATTACTGTATAAAATGGTTTCAGGTGGGACACTTAGTATTAGCAAACTCAGACTATGTGATTGATTCAATATGTCAGCAACTACGCCACTTAGATCTCAACCCTCATGCATCAACTGTTCTTGCTTCCATGCTTTCTTACATTGGAGTAGCTGATAAGATTTTGCCATTGTTGGAGGAGCCGGTATGACTTTGTTGTTTTGGGGGAATTATTATTGCTATAGCATTTCGTATCATGATGCTTTCTTCAAGAAATATGGTTATGTCGTTAATTGATTCGATCTATAACTCCTGTGATCTGATGCAGTAGACTTGTACAGATGCGCACGGTCTCTATGGAACTTGAAATTCTTGGCAGACATCAGCACCCAAATTTGACCATCTCCTTCTTGAAGGTCATCTCTTATAACCAAATTTTTATCTTAGTTTGGATTTTGAGATTGTTTTCCTCATTAATAATTGCCTGGTTGAAAAAAATCAGACATTTGGGTGGTATGATTTTGTGATCTATCCTTGTTTTGTCAATTATCATCACAGAATGTTTGCTCTCTTTTTATTTGGACCAACTTTTAAGCTAATGTAGTGTTGAGTTCGTCTTACCAGATGCTGTTTGTAGAAATGTTGTATCAATATCCTTATTCATTTTTTGTTTGCTCAGGTAGTTGCAGAAATAGCCAAGGCATCCAAACGCGAGGCCAGTACCCTACCAAATCAAGTGGAGTCATACAGGAAAGTTGTTGACTCTATTGTGTTGAATGAAGAGCAGAGTGCAGGAAAGTATTCCGACCATTGTACTTCTTAGGATCACAGTATCACGAATGTAGAAACATTGAAATCTGGAAATCTATCTTAATTTTTGTTCGATCTTTTTAGATGTAGCATGCATCATTTATGCGTAATCTAGTTCATGGATAAATATGCAGGTGATACATCACCTTCTTACAAGTGTTTCTTCTTCTTACAAGTGTTTCTTCTCGTAGTTTACCTTCAAGTAACTTAAAACAGGG
This sequence comes from Haberlea rhodopensis, assembly GCA_907163345.1. NCBI lineage: Eukaryota > Viridiplantae > Streptophyta > Magnoliopsida > Lamiales > Gesneriaceae > Haberlea > Haberlea rhodopensis. The sequence continues at coordinate 28,966,156 of CAJQUN010000003.1, read as the reverse complement.
CAAATGAGAGGCTTGAAGGCCACCTTTACCCTGATCTTGTTTCTTCTCTCATTTTGTGGATTAGAGAATTTCTTATTAGCTTGTGGAAAAGGAAAATGTCACAGTTTTGTTAGTTCTCCATATGAAGCATGCATTTTTACTTAAAGTTTAGCACAGTTCAATCTGTGATGTTTGATAACATACTGTCAAGTGTTACCAATATCATCTTGTCAAGAATAATAAGAATGCTTAGAAGTATAGGAAAAAAATATGAACTAATAGGGAATGACATTCAATTTAGAAAGCTGAATGGATAAAAGCCATCAAATTCCCAGTGTTATTTGAAAAATTGGTGAAGAAACCACTGCATCTTGTTACGATAAAAAAGACATCCTCTTTCTAAAGCCCCTTCTAGTCAAGGTGTCATGGACATCTGGAATTGAGTTTTATGCTAATGTATTCACCGTGTCTTATTCTATTCCAGAGACAGATGGTCAAGGTTGGTCCAATGAGGCTGATAAACAAGTTAAGGAATGGGAATCAATTCTGTTCAAGTTGAATGACTCCAGAAGATATCAACAAATAGTTGGATCTATTGCAGGGTCATGTCTAGTCGCTGTAACTCCATTAATTTCTTCATCTGACCCAGCAGCATGCTTTATTGCTGTAGATGTAGTTGAGGTATAGTTCTGATTTCATGAATTTTGGATTTATCTCTTGATGTACATGCTAGGACTAAATTATTTTGTCATATTGACCCGAGTCCAAATGTTATGGTCCTACTTGATTAGACTATCAGGTTAAGATTTGGATGTTTTAAAGAATGCAACTGGGGAAAAGTCCTCGTTTCCCTGGCAAACATTATATACTTGGTTGTTTGTTAAATCCACCAACCAAACTCATTTCTAAACTTGGGATGATAGACCTAATGGTGACTGTCACCATTTTCATCATATAAGCTTTGGTCCCAAATAAGATGACGTGTCAATTTTTGTACCTATTAAATCTTATGTCAATTTGATCTTAAAATCCATTGAAAGTGGTTCTATGTTTTTTTAAATAATACTTTTTGACTTGCTAGGATCCCATTGTGGCATCATGATGATGTGATTGGGTAATCAGTTTCATGACCTTTGTGTTTGATGTGAGAAGGCACTTATTTGTGCATCTCATGCAGGGTATTAAGCTATGCCTGACATATTCTCCAGAGTCCTTGAAACTTGTATTATGCATGTAAACAAATGCCTATGGTACTTTCTGAAGCGTATGAGAGATTACATTCGTCAAGCTATGTTATCTTGCTCTTCCGAGCCCTAAGAGTTGTTTCTTCTTTCATTTTCTCCTAGGATGGCATCAAAGCACTTGCTAAGGTGGAAGAAGCCTACAAGCATGAGAAAGAAATTAAAGAAGTGATTGAGCAATTCATTCAGTCCCATTCATTCCATGGACTTCAGGATAATTTGGATGCTGCTAAGGATGAAACTGGGGAGAACATATTGCTTCCTGCAATGAATAAAATTTGGCCATTCTTGGTTTCTTGTTTCCGAAATAAGAATCTATTGGTTAGTGCTCGTACTATGAGTCGTTGATTTTATATCTTTATATCAGTTTTTTGATCTGCTGCATAATGATTTGTTTTAAAAATTTATGAAGCTTTAGCATGATGCAAATTGTTCCGAGCATTTGAAAATCCTCAAGGTTTAATCCACTATTTTGAATGCAAAGCAATTGTTTTTGAAACAAAGATTTCAAAAGAAGTAATGTTATTTTAGCATGAACTTGAAACTCATGGTCTATGTTTGGATTTGTTTTCATGGTGTTTGAAAATATTTTCGGAAAATATTTCCTGAAAATTATTTTGGAAAATGTGATGTATGCTTGTTTGTTTTTCAGAGGAGATATTTCTTTCAACTAATGTTATGTGATGCAAGAATGTATTAATCTAATGACATTTTCACTGTAGATATTACACTATTCAAGTCTGTATTATGCTAATATTGTTATATTAGAGATATATAATTTTTTATTAGAGTGGAGTATTTTCGGATTTGAATATGATACAATAAAAGAAGATTTCAGGGAGTGCTGAAAATTAAATTAAAACTAATGATTATTTTGGGAGATGATAAAGGAAGAGGATAATATCTTTTTTGAGAAGAATTGTTCTCATGTCTTGGAAGCTCGTCAAGTTTATCTTTTAACTGATTCCATAGGCAATTCGAAGATGTTGTCAAGCAATCAGTACCACAGTTCAAATATGTGGGGGAGACTTCTTTTCTCGTCGATTTCATTCCGATGGTGCCCACCTCTGGAAACTTCTGAACACGTCGCCATTTCAAAAGAAGCCCATCTCAAAAGATGAAAGAAAACCAATGCAACTTCCATATAGGAGCGGTTCCATATCATCTGAAGATCCTATGTCCGAGATATCTAACCTAAAAGCCCAGATATCGATTCTTGATATGATCTCAGACTTAGCTAGTAACAAAAAAAGTGCTTCGGGCTTAGGTTCATACACGGTACTGAAAAAGATCAGTGGTATAGTTGTAGGGATTGCATGCAGTGGGGTTAAAGGTCTTCAAGATGCTTCAGTAAAAGCCCTTGCGGGACTAGCATGTATCGACCCTGATCTGATATGGCTTCTTTTAGCTGATGTATACTACTCGACAAAAAAAGATTTGCCATCTCCACCGCCTTCCGAGTTCCCTGAAGTTACTGAATTACTTCCTCCACCCTTGAGGAAGGAGTATCTTTATGTGTTGTATGGAGGTCAGAGTTATGGATTTGACATTGATTTCACCTCTGTTGAGTGTGTTTTCAAAAAACTGCGTGCTCTAGTGTTTGAAGAGCAGATGTATTGTTAAGATGTTTCGGTAAAGATGCATTATATTTTTATGCTAGTAATTAGTATTGGAGTTTTAATCCCACAAGGATTGATTCCCACATTTACAGCTGCTAACAAACATTCATCAGATATGATATAAATTAAGAAACACGGTACTGCAAACAATAAGGACATCCATGTACAAGTTATTTTATAATATTCTTTTTGTCAATAGAAAATGATTATCGATCAAAATTTGAAACTATAGGTTGTATTTGGGATTGATTGATTAGATTTCGGTGTAATGATTTGATTTATGAGATGATTTTAAGGATGGATGTCAAATAAAATCTACGATACAATCACTATGAAAATGTGTAACTTGATATGGTGGATTTGAAATTCACTTGAACTTAATCCGTCTACACAAGTAAATTTTTTTTGAAGAATTTTTGAAGAAAATGATGACAGGACATAGATACATAGAAATTCAAGAAGCTACCTATAAGAGAACAGATCGAGTTACACGAATTTTGCACATATGAGAGTCTTGCTCAATAAAGCTACGAAAACAATTTGTTATTGGCTGTCCTTTGAGTGATTTATCAAGTCTAGGACTCAACTTTGTCAAGAAAACTTCTCTACAGAGTCGAGTGGAGATGGAGCATTCAAGCTTTAGACATAAAATGATTGATGTCTAAATATAAAGGCAACTTTTTACGTTCTTAAAAACACCGAAGTCTCGAAATTACAATTATGAATGGTTTCCTACAATTATATCATGTACACAAATCCAAGTGTTGTTCAATCTTTTGTGAAACTCTAAACTAAAATGAGACAATGCATGGAAATTCTCTTGGGAGAGCGAATGCTTTTTTGGAGCAATAATCAAGCTTAATACGACCAATAATTGGTTGATTGTTTTGTATTTGTTTTTGGAAATCAATGTATTTTGTGTTTCATGTTTGATTCCACCCAATCTCGTTTAATCATATCTATTGATACTAAATTTCATTTTTGTAAGCCCAGAGCGCCCAACTCAAGTGGCACCAGTGAAACGGGACAATCAACCATTTCCAAAAAGCTAACACGTCAGCCCAATCAACCATTTACAATTTAACATTTCTGAATTCTGATTATTTCCACCATTTTTAGTTGTAAATCATTTTCAACAATACAGATTTAACGTATTATCCCTCGATATAACATCACAGATAATATAGGTAACAAACATAACATAGAGCTCCATTCGTTAATACAACACCATGCAAGAAACGAAGAAAATTGGATCCCTTAATGTGATCGTACAGACAAACATGGACAAGCCCCATGTCCAAAATGATACAGTTACTTTTTAACATACAACACACTCACAGAAAATCCGTACAACAGAAGAGTTTGGAGTCTTAGCACTCAGCTCGTCGACTTTGAATGTTTAACTAGCCAATTGATGACCTGATCAATGTTCGTGGAGTTCTTGCACGATATCATGAAACAGCAGACTTCCCGATCCGTGATGCCTTTCAAATCCCTGCGCAACACAAATTACTTAATTTAAAATTTGCTGGAAGAAAAATATGCAGTAGGGAATACTAGTTTACAGACATGATAGTCGAGCTTTGCTCAATTTAAATTGCACTTCTAAACTTACATTTGGTCGGTTAAGGCCTGTTTAGATAGTGCCTGAGGCTTGTCGATCTTGTTTCCTAGTACCAGCAGAGGAATACCACTTAGAGATGGTTTGCTCAGCAAATCGTGAAGTTCACTTTTGGAGATATTGACGTTCTCATGATCAGCAGCATCAACGACGTAGCTGCAAAAAAGTCACGTTTGAAAGAGAGCAAATTGGTGGTATATATTTAGACTTGTGTATGTAAAACTTCATCATTAGATGTGTTTAAAGAACACATCTCTTATAAGATCACAATCACTTGACCGACAAGATTTGAGTTGAGAGTATATTGGTCACTTTCCTTGGCTGTTTGTAAAATGCCTTCCAACGAGGGAAATGCGACATTAATCGTAGTATAAACTAAACCACAGAAGATGGAGTTAGTAGCTTACACAATAGCAGAAACTGCACGACAGTATCGCTCCCACATGCTGCGAAATCTAGGCTGACCTCCTAGATCCCACAACTTTATAGTAACATTCCCTTTAGTGACCTTCCTCATATTAAATCCTACCTGAACGATAAAAAATGCAATTCACATATTCGAATTAAATGAATTGACAATCTAGAAGATAACTAATGATAACTAACATGGATTAAACCAGAAAACTTACCGTAGGGATCATGTCTTCACTATATCCACCAGTCTAACAAAAAAGAGAAGCAAAGTAAATGCAAGTGCTTCGATGAAAATAAAGGAAATGTAAGCAAAGAAATTGTACAAATATGCCCGAATGATTAATGCATTTATTTACTTACAGCGACAACATTTACAAGTGACGTTTTCCCAGCATTTTGAAGCCCTATCAAAGAGAGCTCCATTTCTTGCTTGAAGAACAGGCTGAAAGAATTACAAAATGATGAGAGGAAATATAAAGTAAAACGACGAAGTACATGAGCAAAACCATAAACATATATTACTTTTCCAAAGGCAAATATGATGATCATCAACACTTTTAGATATAGTTACTAGTCCTAACTATCCTCAACAGAGTCACCATAAAATGATATAAACTCTCCGTCCATGATCTTGCATCTATATGAGTGAGTAACAGGAAAACAAACAGTTAACTTAGTACAACTCGTATTCTAATCACATTGAATAGCACTTTCGAGATGCTGGAGTTGGACAGACAAGTGCCAACAAACAGTTGCAAATTAGTAGCCATGCATGTGCTTTGAATTGGTTAATTATAGTCATTTAGTTTCACTAAATTCAAAATGTAGACACTTGAAGAACAAAACCGCCATATGCGGAGTGATAATCACTACCAATAAGCTAGCAAGATGAATAAGTAGCTAGGTGTGCCCAAAGATTGATTTTATAGTACAATTTGATTATTATGATGAAGAACCCTTTACATTAAATTTTTTACCAGTCCACTAATGCAACTTCAAGTATCTATAATGATGATAATAAGATGGTGTCCAACAAATAGCCTCATGTATTTCGCCACCATGCACCACCTTTGAATGCATATATCATTTTTCTTTTTTGTAATTGTTCTAAAATTTTACATGAAATTTGCTAATCTTGCAAGGATACTGAATTTACCATTACAACAACAACAACTACAACTAAGCCTTTAATACCAACAGATTGTGGTTGGCTACATGAAACATAAAATAAATCAAGTCGGGTCGCGCACATATGTCAGTATTCTTCAAGTGCTTCTCTCGGTCAGAATATCCTCGTTGATCCCTTTGGACTCCAAATCTTTGTACGTAACTTTGAGCCATGTCTTCTTTGGTCGTCACATTCACACATCCATCTCTGTCACACTTATCTTTTGAACGTATTCCTCTTGGGTGCCATCATCTCATCTCATACATCATTGCAGGTCTGATGACAGTTCTATAAAACTTTCCCTTCAATCTCAGCAGGATATTATGATCGCATAGAACTCCGGTGTTGTTTCTTCATTTCAACCAGCCCGTCTGTACTCTGTGGTTAACGTCGCTATCATTCTCCCCATCCTCTTGGATATTAGAACATAGATATCGAAGCATGCTACTCATCAATACCTCTTGGCCGTCGAGTGTTACAACACCAGATCCCGAGATGTACGACCACTAAATTTGCACTCCATATCTACTATTTTATACATACTTAATCTAAAACCTTTTGTTTCCAATGTATGTCTCCATAATTCCAATTTAACATTACTCATACACTGGTCTCATCGATTAACACAACATCGTCAGCGAAAAGTATGGTCCAAGGTAATTCAGTCTGTATGTCTTTCATTAGATCATCAATCACTAAGGTGAGCAAGAAATTACTCAACGCAGACCCTTGGTGCAATCCAATAGTGATCGAGAACTCATTTATCACCCAGCTACACGTTCTAACATTGGATGCTAATATTACTCAACGCAGACCCTTGGTACATATACTTGATAATATTGACATACTTGATGGGAACTCGTCCACCACAATATCTCCCCTAACACTTATCATAAGCCTTCTCCAAGTCAATAAAGATCAGATGCAGATCTTTACTCCTCTCACGATAGCGCTCTATAAGTTGGCGAAGTAAATGCATAGCTTCCGTTGTTGGCCGCCCTGACATGAACGTGAATTGATACTCCGAGATTTTAATATCCCTCCTTAACCGACAGTCAATTACCCTCTCTCCCATAGCTTCATTGTGTGACACGTAATTTTATACCACGATAGTTGTAGCAACTCTGAATGTCACCGTTGTTCTTATAAGATGTTTAATGAGCATTGCTGCCTTAACAAGCCACCATCGTGAAACTTATAATACAAACTTGGGACTATACAGGGTACTCATTGTGTACCATTTGGAGCCATGGATACCTATGAATCACGGACCAAACAAGTGAGACCTTCCACTAGCAGGACACCGATGAATCGTGGTATACGTTATAAATAATCATCACAACAGGGTTACCTCAATCTGCTTAAGAACGTGGCTAATATAAATAAATTGTCATTCACCAAAATAGCTAAATCCAGGCTTATAATTGGTTTAGCCAGACCAGACATGAAAAGAAAGTAGCAATCTAAATCTACATTTTCCACACCATAAGGTCATCCAACAACTAATCCTAAATTCTCAGACATTGTCCCCAAAAAAAGTTGATAGATAAATCATAAACATACTCATAAATTATCAAAAATTCCAAACACTGTATTATTTCTAGGTAATGAAGTCAAAATCAAAAGCAGCACAAGAAAACGATAAAACAGTAACCAGGAACACAAATCCTACAACTAAAATTAACGTGTAAATCAACTCAATACCAAACAAAAGCCTCCAACAATCGCATTCATTTCCAAGCATCTGATATCTTCGCTCAAAAAAAAACAAATAAAAAATATCGAAAATAGCAGGAACAAACCTTCGCAGCCAATTGAGAAAATCTTCCCAAAGACCCATGGCTTCAATTGATCGCGACAGATCTCTACGTTGTCTTCTCTCAGTTGACCTTTCCAAAAAACAACTTGTTTTCCCCTGTTCTCCTCTTCGCTACGATAAATTTGTTTTGTTTTTGAGGACGGAGTTCGTGTGTGCACGAGAATATACACACACAAAAATGGCGGAATGATTGGGCAGCTATATTTCCCAATACAGTGTCTCGTGGACCAATCAGATAAGTGGGGTGGCGCAATGCGTATTGAACGGGGTACTCGCGTTAATAAGCGCGAGCAGCTTTAAGGTTATGCAGGCCCAACCCGCCCGCTTTCAAGCCTCGAAAAATCTGCGGGGGCAGGGATTGGGGGTTAACATTCGGTCATAACTTAAACGAGAACCGAACTTGTAAAAATTAAATCGATCAAATTTGTTTTACAACCGATCGAACTAATCGATTTTACAATTAAAATCGAACCAATAAAACATCGGTTATTTCGACCGGTTAACAAAGTAGCCAATATTTTTTTAAAAAAACTGACTTTAAAAAAACATAAATAAAAAAAACTAAAATATAATATAAAATATCGATTTAATAGGTTAACCGATATTTTTGAAATCAAAGGCAAAACAGAACAGTTAAGCATATTAAACCGATATTTTTAGAAAATGAAAACCGAACTTCCGAAATAATCAAACCGAATTTCTGAATTACTTCGGTTCAGTCAGTTATGTCGATTAAACTGAAAATTTTGCTCAACCTTAGATGGACAACCTACAAAAAATAAAATTTTATTAGATTTTAATGAATTAAAATTATCAGATAAAAAATATTAATCAATTATTTTTATTAATTAATCTAAATTATATTATAAATTAATTAAGGGAAAATTTAGGGCCGATACCATTATGTAAAAGATTTTTCGGCACAGTCACCCAAAAAAAATTCTTTCAGCTAGGTTCAATTTTGGTCAAAATGACCAAAATAGTCTTCTGTCTTCCTGGGATCACCTCCTTCAACCTCAAAACCTTAGTCTCCAACCCTCACACCAACCACCAACGCCAGTCATCGGAAGTTGTCGCACCTTCCATGGCGTCGGAGCTGTGCGCACTGGTCGCGAAGAAAAACGATTGTGCAAGAAGACAAAATCATCTTCTTCTTATATTTATCATCTATTTACCGATTGTTTGATTTTGTTTTATATTTTTATGAATTTCAATTTTAATGTAATGACTGTTTGTAGATTTTTAATGTGAAACACAAAACTATAATGTATTTGAGATGTTCGATCAATTGTTTGAATGAAACATTTATATTTATTATGAATTTCAATTTTATTGTAATGACTGTTTGTAGATTTTTAATGTGAAACTCAAAACTATAATGTATTTGAGATGTTCGATCAATTGTTTGAATGAAAATTTTGAGAATGTAATGATATTGAAATCATTGGTAATATATATATATACATAGATATATATATATATATATATATATACATATATATATATATATGTTTTTTGATTAAAAGACAGTACATAGACTCAGTGGTGCATGTAATTACATGCACATAAATTGTGAAACAAGTATTTTCTGGTTCATCATTCGGGTTATTAAATGGCACCTAAATTGATTCCGGACCATGTGTACTGTATGGCGTTGTGGTTATACTCCATTTTGTTGATTCGACGATAAAAAGAACAAATGTTATGATTTTAGTAGGGAAATCATTGTTATTAGTTTGTTTCATGTGCTCTTAAGATACCTCTTTAATCAATTGAAATCAAATCACATACAGAGCCTTCTTTGTGCACCACTTGCATCTAGCGGTGCATATGCGTTACATGCACCGACATCTCATGAGTTTATCGTGCATGTAATTTACATGCACCGATAGTCTCAGTGATGCATGTAACTTACATACACCTTTAGACTTAGGTGTTGCTTTCTTATTTTAGCTTGTTATTTCACATCATGAGTCTTCTATGATGTCTGAAATTCCCAATATATATATTTCATATTGAAATCACATAATGATCATTCTATATGTACCAGTTGTATCTAGTGGTGCATATGTGTTAGATGCACCAACAATACATGAGTTTATCGGTGCATTTAATTTACATGCACTGATAGATTCAGTGGTGCATGTAATTTACATGCACCACTAGGTGTTGCTTCTGTGTTTCTTGTTTCAGATAGACTTAGTGGTGTCGTATTGCTCTGTACCAGAAGCTTGACCATACAAAGTCTCCAATGCACTAGCCATTCTGTTTGAATAAACTTCAAGATTGTCTGTTGAAGCAATCATATTATTGAAACTCTCATTAAATCAAAAGTTAAGGTTTAAAAAAATTAATGAGGAAAAGTGCATATATTTTACATGCACCAATTACATGCACCGACTTACTAAAATATATTGATGCATGTAATTTACATGCACCGATAGACGGGGATGCAATAATATACTATGTTTTTATCTAATTACTAAATACCAATGATCAACACATAAAAATGTGAATTAATTTTTCATTCTATAATTTTTACAATTGATCTTATAACAAAGTGAAGACACAATACATTATTTTAGAAAGTAAATTTTTATTATGGATGAGCATATAATAAATGATAAATTATTAAATAATCTCATAACAAAAGTATATTATTTCACAAATGATAATCTATTACACATACGTATCTTAATTTTTAAGTGTTATCTATGATGGTCTTTAAGACTTACCATATGAGACTTAATTATTATATATGTAATTTGAGAACCAATGCAAATGTTGAGTCAAGCTGTGCATGTAAATTACATGCATCGATATGTGTTGCTTGCTTGTTTAAGATTGTTAGTTCTTCAACTTTGATTTAGGAAGATAAGATGGTGCTACCTCACTGACATATTATCAGGAATTTGATATATGCATCTTTATGTTATTATAGATCCTTACACTAATGTAGTGGCATGATGCCTGAACTTTTTAGAAATGAAAACAATATATAAACAAATGAAAATGGAATTTTAGAGTCTATTTTTGACTTGGTATGTTGTACATAAACAAATGAAAGTGTAAGAAAATAAATCAAAACCTTTGGAATGCGGTGATATATTGTTTTTCTTTTCCAATTTGCTATAAAAAAAATTGTTTACCTAAAGAGACCTTGTAATAAATACATAATGAAAACCAAAATTGAAATAACAACTCAGTGTTAATTAAAACCCAAAAATACCATAAAACCAGCAAACAAAATTCAAACAAATCGTCAGTTTTCTGTGGTTGGAGAAGAAGACATTTGGCAATACGAAAGGAGTCGTCGCTGCCTCCACCACAACACCATCACCGCTCCATACTCATCGCTTAACCACCATTGCTGATTTCCCAGAACATGCGATCATCACCAACTCTCACGACAAGGAAGAGATACTTCAACTATTGTAAATTGCTTTTTAGAACAAGGGTATTTTATGAATAACAAGGGACTAATTAGATTAGTGTTTCATAAAAAAAGACTTAGTTGAAAGAAGATTTTCAGAAGATGTATTAGTTGAAAAGAAGATTTTTTGGTAGATTTATTGAAAGATGTTTTAAAAAATGATACATATATGTAATTTTCTCATTAATTAATTGATTGATAACGGGTCTATCCAGACAGGCTAACCTATTTCTACCTGTTGCCTCTAGACAGCTGTAAAATCTTGGCCCGACCCGTCCATTTTGACGGCTACAAGCTACAAGTTTTAATAAAATAACTTTTAGAATTTGAGAATGTCCGATTATTATATATATATGTATATAATTTGTAAAAATAATAATAATATTATGGATGAATTAATATAAGAAATTTCAGTTTATTGAAAAAACTAGTCAATTTATTACTAATCAATATTTTTAGTTAAAAAAAAAAAAACAAAGTTGAAACCAACCATTAAGGGTGTAGTTGGTTGGGTTTAGGTGGATAGACATTAAAGAAACATCAAATCCAATACATATAAGTTGCTAAATTGTTAAACCACAATTACACAATATATACAAAGCCAAGCTGTTCGGATGAATGAGGGGTGCGGACAGATTAGGTGGATAGACAGATAGATGTGCAACAATCCACTTCCATCCAACAAAACTATGAGTAGCTCAAATTTTCAAGTGCAATTTTTTTTCCGAAGTTAAAACACACGAATACGAATGGATGAAAATGGGTAACGTTGGGTGAGTTGGCTTGTACATTGTTCTCATTTCTATGTTACAAACATCAACACATACAAACACACACATATATATATATATATATATATATATATTTATGATATTTTCCCGTAGAAACCATACAAATCTAACCAAATCTTGATTTTATACTTAAATAATTGACGATGCAATTTAATTTATTAATTAGTAATATCGATCGCCGCCTTCTAGTGCTCAGGCTCTTTTCCTAGTAGGAAGCTGTTCAAAACTTCAAATCATCAATCCGGCATATACATATAAACAGCCTAATACATATTGCCCATTTCATTTCGCATTTCAACAATTTCTGAAGACAATTAACCCAATTCAACACCCATTTCCAGGGATATCATCTCCCAATACTTCAAGAAAGGAGCTGACATCGAGATCAGCAGCGACGACGTAGGATTTCGTGGCTCTTGGTACGCGGGCACTGTTTTGAGGCCGCAGCAAAATGACAAGAGTGAGAAAGTGTTGGTGGAGTACAATATTTTAATTAGGGGTGTACACGGGTGGATTTGGGTGGGTAGGCATGAAAAAAATCACCAAACCCACTATATGCGGGTTACTAAGTCGCAATTGCACAATAAATATACAAAACCGCGCGGTCCGAATATGTGCGGGTGCGGGCGTGTGCGGATGGTTAGCCGATCAAATAGAAATCAATTACAAGTAGTGCATTTTTACATGTTATTAAACTAAGATATTTACTGTTGATGATAATAAAACAGAACTAAAATAAAATAAAATAATAGAGCAATAGAAAGAAATAAAAATTTAAAATCATGTAACAAAAATATTATATGAAAGCATAATTTTCAACTCCTTCGCAATTGAAAATCGAATATAGTTAAAACAATAGATCATCAATCATATCACCGTCATCCTAAAATATATATATATATATACATCCAATCCAAACCATGTACTAAAATTGAAACTGAAAATGTTATCTCACAATACGAAACAAAAATTTAATAAATTAAAGTATAAAAATCTTGCAACATCAAGTTGAGATATCAGTAACTTTAAATATTTATTTGTACAAAAGAAAACAACAATTCATAAGTCTAAAAAATTTTAAAAAAACATTCTTCTTGATATAAGATGAAGTTCCAAAAATAAAAAAATACGTCTTTGTTATTTCAAGATTCATAATGAAAGAACTTAAAATTACTGTTTCTCAATGAATCAACAAATTTGTTTTACTCGACGGGATAAATTATATTAAAAAGATAAGTACAAGTTACAATTTAAAGAACACACAAAAATTAGCAAATTGAAATATTGATGCTTTGAAAATTACAATTTGCAACTTCAACCTCTAAAATATTTAATTTAAAATTAAAGAAATCTCTAAAAATATAAAGATGCAGTCGGGTTGGGTGGGTAGGCTGGTGGAGGTGCAACAATCCACTATCCACCCACAAAAATGCGAGTTGCTTAGTTTCTCAACTGCAACACGTTTTTTTGAAACTTAAAACGAGCGGATACGAGTGGATGAGTGTGGGTTGGGTGGGTGAGGAAAATACGGGTGGATGAGTGTGGGTTGGGTGGGTGAGGAAAATAACTGAATGACCCTAACACACTAATAGATTCTTCCATATAATAAATCCACTAAAAGGCCCAGATCCGTACCGTATGGGTATTATGGAAAATGAGTATCTTAGGATGGAAATTTATCGATTTGGGTAGGACCTGAATCGGATCCGTTAAGATTATGAAGGACTTATATCCACCCCAACTTATTTAAACCTAGGATCGCCATCGAGTTTCTTAGATAATTATATCTAAAATATGAACGAGATAAACATGTTCTGGGGTTGTGAAGTTTCAAAATTGGGCATAAAAACTAAAGTAGCATCAATAATATTATGGAGTAGTTTCATCGAAATATTGCCGTAAGGGTATACATAGAAGAGAAATGTAAGAAAGTCGCTTAATTGGTTTGATCATGTATGTCGTACTGCTCAACAATGAACCGGTGCATCGAGTGAGATCCATAGATTTTGGTCACTTCACGATAGCGATGAGACGATCGAAGAAGACATGACTCAAAGTTATACACAAAGACTTAGAATTCAGTTGGATTAAAGAGGATATTCTAACCGAAAGAAACTCTTGTAGAAGACTGATGCATGTGTTCTACCCGACTTGATTCCCTTTTATTGCTCATGTAGCCTACCTCAATTCATTAAGATTAAAGACTTAATTGTTGTTATATTATACGATAAAAACACCAGCTTCATTAAATTCAAAACGATTACACCAATGAGCCATGCATGATTTTGGTTTTATTGTACGAACTACGAAGAACATAAATATACATGATTGAAGCCTCACACCAGATAGTATTTGGGCAGTTACATACTCCAAAATAATTATTCAACACATATTCTGAAATCACAAGCAAATAAGACACCGTCAACTTGGAAGGTGACGGTTAAACTGCCTTCATGTCCATGCATTGGTTCACTGTTTAGCTTTAATCCTATGTTGAGCAGCAAGCAGGTACCATAGGGCATAAATCTCTACAAGGGTCTAGCTTGAGACGGAGATATATATTCTTCCAGCCAAAGAAAGTGTATGGTGACGCCATTTTGCTCTCACGGTCGGCGATCCCATCAACTGCAAGATGAAGGTGTTTAAATAATATCAGTTCCTAATGGCCCTTTTGCAAGTTGTAAATATATGAAGAATCAAGATCTAAACACGTTCATATTCATTTTATTTTATAGTAGATTTAAGACGTGGTTACATAATGTGAAATATTAATTTTAAGTATTGAAGTTCGAAAAGATTATATTACCATCTGGTTTTGTGACAGTAGTGATCTTCATGTCCCTAGCAGATGCCATCATTGAGACAACATAGAATATTAGCAGAATCGATAGCATAAGACGAAGAAGAGCCTTGTTTGAAGACATTTTACTGAAGAAAGAAAATATATTTTTTGTAGGTAGAGTTCTTGATGAATGAAAGGTCTTTTTATGGAGAGAAGAAGAAACTGAAACGAGGTGGGAGTGAAGTAGGCAGATTGAAATTTTGACATTGATATGATTTGTCATGATATGCTATTGATTTTGCTACCAACCGACAAAGGCATTAATTTTTGAAATTTTTCTTTCAATCAATTGAATTTTAGGACCATGTAGGGAGTTGATGGTGATGTTTAATTGTGACAACGTTGGAAATTTATTTTGTTCTTATCTGAACAAAATTTTGTTTAAAAAGAGGGAAAAAAAATCAAAATGGTGTTTTCCATTGTAATTGGCAACCACATATAAGTATCACGTCGAACAATATCTAGCCCTTTCAAGTTGTGTGACACCTCGAAGCTACGGACCCGAATCGCGATCCATAAAAAAACTTTAAGGGAGAGAAAATGTGATCATATACCAGAACAAAACAGATCTGGGTCAGGGGTTGTTCAAACTTTCAGAAGGCCTTAAACAAATTATAAAAATGAGGTTTTACCGAGCATGTATTTTCTCATAAGCTAATATTGAGCCACTCAACAAATACATATATAAGACCTTGAAATACAATACAAAATGAGAATTGTACTAACTTCGCAATATCATTTTCATTTACAGGGCTCTATTCTATGCCAAATAATTTATTTTCATAATACAATCTTGGCCGCTGCAAATTTTTGTGATCTAAATGACAAAAGAGTAAATTTAACTTAAAAAATATCTTCACACTAGTCAAAACATACAAATAATGAAGCAAAGACACGTAACCAAAGCTAAAATTTTTGATGAATATTAAGCTAAAATATTAGAATTTAACTTAAAAAATATCTTCCTAATAGGAATTTGAATTTTTTTATTTTTGTAGTATGCTTAATATATATACTAAAATAACGAATATTGTTGTAACAAAGAGCTCAAGACAAAAGCTTTAGTGTCCTATATATATGAGCAGCCATGATATGGGCTGTTAGTAAGGAGAAGGCCTCGTGTTAGAGCACCGTGGAGTGGGCTAAAGGGGGAAAGATAGACAGACAGTTAGTTAGGGAGAAGAAAGACCGGAAGCACTTGCACTAGCTCGAATCCAGATTACATGGAGTGCTTCACTTCCTCTCTCCCCAAAGTCCACCAAGATGTGGTCATCATAAATGATTCATGTGACAGCGGTGGAGGCATCATATCAGCAAAGCTCGGCAAAGATTACAAATTTGGGAAAAATCACTTGTGCCATTAGCGATCGATGATAACATAAACAGGAGAAGAAATGTTGCCGACAAGATTACAAATTTGGGAAAAATCAAAACCCAAAAATATTCTTTTTTATTTAATTATAAATAAATTGTAATAAATCGTGGGGTTAACGAAAACGATTAGGAAATATGGTTTGAGACATATACATGGATTCCACTGGCCCAAAAACATTTGGTAGTTGGATGGGACAGTAGCCTCACACTGGCTTGAACTCAATCATGTTTATTGATCCGTAACATTTTAGCAATGATGTATTATGGAATATTATTAAAACATATAAAAAAATACTTTACTTGAAAAAAATGAGTATTTAATATGGGCCAACAATAATTAAATCAGGGAGATTTACTGTCGGTACCAAGTGCAAAACATTAATTTGCCACAATACATAAAAAACATCAATTCACTTATGTCCATTTTCTGATGAAAGGACAATAATAGCCCAAAATGGAAGAGTTGAACGCAAGCATCAACGTTTATTACAAATCGCTAGATCTTTATTGTATCATGCTTGCCTTCCTTTATATTTTTGATCAGAATGTGTCTCTAATGCTGCACACATTATAAATAGAATACTTTCTCACATCTTAAATAACAAATCTCCTTTTTGAAGTTTTATATGGTAAGCCTCCTTGCTATTCACATTTACGAACTCTAGGATGCTTAAGTTATACTTCAACGTTATCCACCCATAGAACAAGGTTTGATGCTCGAGCACAAAAATGCATCTTTATTGGATACCATTTAGGCTACAAAGATTTTAAATTGTATAATTTAGAAACTAAACAAGTCCTCATCTCTCGGAATCTCCAATTTTATGAACATATATTTCCATTCAAAGATACGTCAAATGACTCAACTGACTCTCTATTCCCCCCTCCGAACAATGTTCATGACTATTGTGTCTTCCTACTACTTCGGTTCAAAATCATCATACCTCAGACTTAGAATCTTCACCAATCGCAAAAAACTCTCCTCCAGAATGTTTTGCTCCATTCAACACTATTCCAATACTCAGCCCTACTACAGCTGAATCTGATAATCACATTCATCACACCGAGAATTGGTTTATTCATCATTGTCATGTAAATAATGCTTTTTTACATGGTGACCTTGATGCAGAGGTCTATATGACTCCTCCACCTGGCTATTGTCAATCCAGCGACACTAGAGTTTGTAAACTACTAAAGAGTCTTTATGGTTTGAAACAAGCATCTAAACAATGGTTCCACAAACTTACTGAATGTCTTATAACCTACGACTTTACTCAATCCAAAGCTGATTGTTCACTCTTTATGTCATCTCAATCTCACTTAATTGCTATGTCGATTATATAATCCTAGCAGGAAACAACCTAGTCGAAATAGAAATAATTAAACAGCATCTTGATACTACATTCACCATTAAGAATCTTGGCAACCTCAAATACATCTTAGGACTCGAAATAGCTCGCTCAAAAGAAGGTATTGTTCTATGCCAAAGAAAATATGCTCTGGATATTTTAAATGGTACAGGTTATCTCGGTTGTAAGCCATTCTCAACGCCTATGGATTCCACTAGCAAGTTAACTACCACAAAAGGTACATTACTTGAAGATCGAACATCTTACAGACGATTAGTTGGTCGTCTATTATATTTAACTATCACCATATCAGACTTAGCTTACATCATACAATCATTAACCCAATAGTTGATTGGTATGCCACGAATTAATTGTTGAATTTGGGGTGATGACATGTGTTCTTTTCGAATGGTTTGAATGATGTACCATGTAGGTGAAGATAGTGCATGTATGATCGGTAAGTCCTCCTGCTGTCTAGACAATGCATCGGCTACAATGTTTGATTTTCCAGGCCTATACTCCACCCGAAAGTCATAACCCAAAAGCTTACTTATCCAACGTTGTTGTGGTGATGTGGAAATGCGTTGGTCCAGGAGGAATTTCAAGCTGTAATGATCCGTTCGGACGACAAAAGAGTGACCCCAGAAATACGGATGCCAATGGCGGATAGCCTTGGCGAGCCCAATTAATTCTTTTTCAAATGCTGGTAGAGTCTGGTGTCGTTGTGCAAGTGCCTGACTATAAAATGCAATAGGGCGGTCATTTTGTTGTAGTACCGCGCCAATACCCAAATCCGAAGCGTCGCACTCGATGATAAAAAGAGTGGAAAAATCAGGTAGAGCTAAAACCGGAGTAGACGTAAGAGCATGTTTGAGGGACTCAAAGGCATTGGTTGCCTTAGGGGACCACGAGAAGGCATTCTTCCGAAGCAGTGATGTGAGAGGGGCTGCCATGGTCCCGTAATTTCGTACGAACTTGCGATAATATCCTGTTAACCCTAGGAATCCCCGCAAAGCCCGAGGGGTCATAGGTTGCGGCCACTGTGTAATGGCATTGATTTTTGCATCATCAACTGAGACACCGTTGCTAGAGTATGTCCCAAATAGGCTACCTTCGTTTGACCAAAAGAGCACTTTGATCGCTTAAGAAAAAGTCGTTGTTGTGCGAGGACTTTAAACACCAAGGAGAGGTGTAGTAAGTGAGCATCCCAAGTACGACTGAAAATCAGAATATCATCGAAGAAAACAAGCACAAACTTGCGTAAATAGTCCTCGAAGATTGTGTTCATTAGTGCCTGGAATGTGGATGGAGCATTTGTCAATCCGAATGGCATAACAAGAAATTCGAAACGCCCGTGGTGTGTACTGAATGCCGTAAACGGTATGCTAACTGCATCCATAAGAATCTGATGGTATCCGGCTCGTAAATCTAACT
This sequence comes from Haberlea rhodopensis, assembly GCA_907163345.1. Classification (NCBI taxonomy): domain Eukaryota; kingdom Viridiplantae; phylum Streptophyta; class Magnoliopsida; order Lamiales; family Gesneriaceae; genus Haberlea; species Haberlea rhodopensis. Next base: position 28,947,072 of record CAJQUN010000003.1, on the reverse strand, counting down.
TCGAGAAATAATGTGCCCCATGTAATTCATCAAGAAGTTCGTCAATGACTGGGATTGGAAACTTGTCCTTGATTGTTTTTGCGTTCAATGATCTGTAATCGACACAAAAATGCCAAGAATTGTCCGCTTTCTTGACAAGCAATACTGGCGACGAAAAGGGTGAGTTACTATGGCGAATAATTCCTTGGGTCAACATTGAAGCACACTGGCTTTCTATTTCATCTTTTTGGGCATGTAAGTACCGATAAGGCCGTACCACGATGGGGTCTGTTCCCTGCTCGAGAATGATCCGGTGACTGAGGGATCGTACTGGAGGAAGCCCTTGTGGCTCGGAAAATAAATCCGAGAATTCCCCAAGAAGACGCTGTAGACGGCACTGCTCAGTGTTGTTGAGAAGAGATGTGGCGCAGCTTTTCATAGGCGTCAACGGGGACTGTAGTCCTAATAGCGTAATTGGGTGACCAGCACGTTGGAATTTCATTTGCATGAGGGTAAAATCCCATTGAATTTGACACAGGGTGCGTAGCCAATTGACACCGAGGACCGCTCCAAATTCTCCAAGTTTAATCAAAAAAAATTCGACCGAGAATTTCTCACCCCCAAGAATTAGAGATGTATTCTTGCAAACTCCGGAGCTTTCCAGTGGGTGGCCATTTGCGACCAGTACGGGGAGGCCCGGGCTTGGAAGGCAAGGAAGAGCCATTGCTGTTGCCAAGGAAGCAGTGTGTGCTACCAGAATCAATGAGGACCTGAATAAAGGTGTTATTTACCTTACCCAGAACTTGCATGGTTTGTGTGCGTTTGGAACCAGTGAGAGCATGCACAGAAACTTCAACATCATCCTCTGCTGTGCATTCTAGATCGTGGCCTGATGGTGGTTCATCAATACCCTCGAGCAAAAATAATTTCTTGCATTGATGACGTGGAGTGTATTCCTCGTCACAATTGAAACACAAACCCCGACGTCGTCGTTCCTCCATTTCAGGTTTAGTTAATCGGCGGATGAAAGGTGTTCGTGGGGACGGACGCTGACTAGTACGCTGGGGTGTCTCCGTACGTCGTGGCCCTTGTAGTCCTTCATATAGACGTGCAAGGCTCATTGCTCCGGTAAGTGTAGATGGTTGGTGGATGGAGACTCCGATTGCAATAGTGTCTTTTAGGCCACTTAAGAATAACTGGACTTCCTGAATACGTGTTAACGGTCCTGCACGCGCTGCCAATTGCTCAAAGCGGCGCTGGTAGTCGTCGACGTTTCCGGTTTGGCGTAGTTTGGCTAATTCGCCCAAGTGATTGTAACTAAGTGCAGGGCCAAAACGTAAGTGGCAATGATGTTTGAATCCCTCCCATGTAATGTCTGGCATATCATGCTCTAATTTAAGGAACCACAACTGAGCATCTCTATCAAGATGAAACGATGCTAGTTCGATAAATCCGATTCAGGTGTGCGTTGGTGGCGAAAAAAATGTTCAAAGTGCGTCAACCAACCGATAGGATCGGATTGTCCATCAAACCTTGGGAAGTCTAATCGAAAAAATCTGGGAGCGAAAGAATTTGTTTCCTCGCCATTATCATTGGTTCGTTGCTCGCGATTGCGCGAACTTGATGCTTCCGGAATGTCACGGTTGTTGTTGGCAGCGCTGGTGAGCCCCGTCGAAACTTGCAACGACAGTTCATCAAGGCGTGATAAGATCATGTCTTTATCGATTTTATAGTTGGCAAGGAACTCTGAAAGGGAGGGCTTGGTTATCTGCCATAACTCCTGGCTCTGATACCAATTTGTTACGAGTGCAGGATCGAGTTATGAGACGATCGTGGAGATCCGTAAGTTCTTGTGGTTTATTTGAATTTTTCTTTGGCTTACCTATGATTGAAGTTTGATGTATGAAGGTGAGGGTGGTGATGCAATCTGATTGCTAATGGATAGTACTATTCACAGGTACTGTTCACGTCGGCGACACTGTTCACCGCGGCAGTACTGTTCACGGCGGCGACACTGTTCACGGCGGGGGTTCTGATTGATAATGAATAGTTTGAGGTTTAAGAGTCCAAAGACTTGTAACTAGGTTAAGGGAAAACTTCCTCTTCTTATTAATAAAGAATCCTATTTATACAACCAAAAAATCCTATTTCTGAAAAATAAAACACCCACTAGCTTATCTCTATCTTAAGGAAGAGATAAGCTTCTTAGATATCCAAAAAACCAATCTGAATAAAACCAATCCTAATAACAATCTTAAAAACAAATCATAGTAATAAAAAACTAGTAAAGATAAAAGTTTGAGATCTCAGCCATGATCTTCTCCCTTGTTGCGATATTTTCCATGTGTGAAACGTTTGTAGATCTTATTATTGTTACTCTTGATCTCGGATGGTATAACATATTGTAGGTAGAGTTGTTGATGAATGAAGGATCTTTTTATGCCTTTTTGTAGGCTGTGAACTGAAAGGAGCTGATAATGAGTGAAGAAGATGAAACAGATGGAACTAAACCATCCCTTAATTCTCACTACGGTCCTCTGAATTTTATGTATTATCGATTCAGCCTCCTAACTTTTATTTTTATGGCATTATTATTCGAATGTAGACGTGTTCAGGATACACCCAAATTATTTTGTCGTGTATTATACTCTAAAATCATTCAACAAATTTCAATCAGTTGTTTCAAATATATATTAATCATCATTTACTTAATTTGTTTCTGATGTGGTAGGGAAATTAGACCACATCGGGTAAAATGGTTGCCGAACAGGAAAACGCCCGAATAGGAAAATACCCGAAGAAGATGATACTCTGCTCGTCCCACGTGGTCAAACAGTAACATAAAGACCCGGTCATAGCGGCTAGTCAAGCGGATTTCCCGGAAATGTTTTAAGTAGAAATGCCCTAAATAAAAGAATTATTATGGGAAGGAATTAATGGGTAATTAGTGGAGAATTAGTGGCTTAAATGTAGGGTGATGGACAAGCATATCAGGGAGGAGGATCACCAGGGGATTGACTCTATTTTTCTCCATTCTTCCTGAATTCCTGGATAGAACGGACGGATAGGCATGATCATGCGCTGTAGACGTGCGAATTCCATGAGGGGCGAGAATATAAAAAAGGAGGATCTATTTCAGTAGAAAGGGGAGAGGCTGGGCTCTCGGCTTTCAGAGAGAAAGGAATCCAATTTTCTTTAAATTGGATTTTATTCATTTCTTGTACAAAGCATTGTAAAAATTATCGTTTATAGTGGAGAATTTATACTGGACTAGGTCTCGTGGTTTTTCCTTCAATTTGAGGGTTTTCCACGTAAAAAATATGGTGTCTTTCTTTTATTTTTCGCAAACACTTAAATCTACCGAATACGAAAAAGATCGAATCACATCATTGGCGCCGTCTGTGGGAACATCGATCTAAGAGGTTGAAGAGAAGAGGATGCCTTCGATAAATTTTTCTCCTCCTGGGTTTTTGGATCTAAACTATTCTGCTCAACTGAAACATATACGAATGAGAAGGGGCATTCGATCGTCTTCCTTCTGACCAAGGCTGGAGAAGGCTCGATCATATCCCTGGCGTGAACATCCATGAATTCGTGGTTGCAGCGCACACATGATCAATCACGACACTGGTTCAAGCTGATGGTTGGAGGGTCGAAACCATCAAAATATCAAAACCATCTCTTCTCGCTGCTGCACCATAGCCACCGACCTCGACGCATATTACCGCCGTCGTCTCGAGAAACATGCAGCGAGAAGAAGAAGAAATGTGTTGTGATTGGTCCATCCTACCATTGAAAGAAGTGTCGATGAAAATCGAGGAATCTGAATTCATATGGCCTTGGAGAAACCATGTAGCACCGTGTGCTGGTGTGCATAATAGCTGAAGAAAGGTGGTGAAGGAGATGGTTGAAATCCCTGAGATTATCGGAGAATCATTTTTCTAATGGTTGTTAATCGGCCTAGTAAAAGGGAGTCAAGTTTTCAATATTTTATACAGAGGAATCATGAACAAGACAATTCTACAGACCCATGGGAATATTAATCTTCAGTTTTGCCTCTGAATGGGTCCTTGCACAAGACGACGCATGACCTTGTCGGTGTTTTCTTGGAATTTACCAGAGATATACGAAACTATGAATGGCCTATCTTTAGTACCTATTTGCTGGACACTATCTAGAACGACATCCAACCAGGTTATCAAAGTCAGATATCATCGGCCACTCATAAATAAAAGATAAGTCTTGATTTTATTTTGAATAATTGGAGGCTTAATGTTTTGTTTTGTTCCCTATTTGAATTACACTGACTTATCTAAACTCAGTTTGTATGTCTTTCATTATTTGGAGGTGAGAATGAAAGAAATCTTCTCACTCGACCATAAGTAATGATGGTGCAACAGGTCCAAGTTAGGATATGGATGCTTATCTTTAACTATCAATGAATATTAGGCTCATTCATCCCCCTGCCGTGCACAACCATGAATTCATGGTTATAGCTCACACATGTTCAGTGTATTGGCTGCATTTCAAAGGCGCTGGGAGAGGACGTCTTCAACAAAGAATTTTCTTCTTTAAATACTACTGCTATTAATGCGTCACTGATTCTTCCAAACTCCCACTGAATGAAAAACAAGTTCCTGATGTGGGTGTTAGTTATTGCAGGAAGCACAAACCATTGATTCCAGCCTAATTCTCTTCATTCGCAGAGAATATGGCATAGAGAAGTGAACAGACGTAGGGTTCTTCTTTAGGGACTTTCTATAAGCTGGACTTCTTATCAGATATCCAAAAAATGTGAAAAAGGGACTACGGGATCAAGATAAGTATTATGTTTTCCTTTTTCAGCTCAAATACTATAACTTTTTTTGTTATAGTTTCTATTTGACTCAGTTATGCAATTAAAATTAAATTGACCAAAAGAAAGCAACTATATTGGTAAAGCTTTATGATTGACGTTGATTTTTTAGGTAAGCCTTATAAGGTAGGCTACTTGGAAAGTTGAAATTTGATCACTAAGGCTTAAAAGGTCTAAGATTCTTTAGTGCTAAGCCCTACGCATGTTATTGCATGCATACCCCAGCATGTCTTGTTATGTGAGAGATATCAAACCATATGTTGTTTACGCACCATTTCATGATAACAAGGGTTCTTCTTAAGTATTTCTTGACCTGCTGAGCTCTTATTTTGATAATGTGAGATAAAATTACAGTGACTTATAATTCCATGATTACTAGAATTGGGATTAATTTCGAATTAATTGCCCTTTTTGTGGGTTTATCATTGTGATTAATTAATTGGGGGAGGAATTCAATATTATTATGATGGGTTATTTGCATTTCTTGAAATGGGCCGCACCCACTTGGGATATATTATTGGTTATATGACATACGTACATAAAAAGCTTCACGTGCTCGGCATTTCAGCGTCACATGAATTCGGATATTACACATGTTACGACATGTATTTAAAAGATATTACTATTGGATTGTATATGTCTCATATTTTGCAGTGCTTTATTACATCGAGCTCGGGCGCGCAATCTAGCAGTAAGGCCCTATTATCAGGCTCGGGTGCGCAATCTAGCAGTAAGGCTCTGTTATTGGTGCTTGGGATGTTCGAGTACGTTCTATTTATGTGTGATCGGGATGTTCGAGTACGTTCTGTTATTGGTGCTCAGGATGTTCGAGTACATGTTATTGAGCTCGGGGTTGCGAGTTTGTTTTACTTATTGTCCGTTGTTGGCGGGTTAAATACAGGATCGGGATGTTTGGTCTGTATTTGAACCTAAAACGTGACTGTGTGATTATTGCTCGGGGTAGCGAGCTTGTTTTACTTATTGTCCGTGGTTGGCGGGTTAAATACAGGATCGGGATGTTTGGTCTGTATTTGAACCTAAAACGTGACTGTGTGATTATTGCTCGGGGTAGCGAGCTTGTTCGATTTACTCGTGAGATCGGGATGTTTGGTCCACGTTTAAACTTAAAAATATCATCTGTATAGTGCTCGGGGCAGCGAGCATATTCGGTTTACTTGTGGGATCGGGATGTTTGGTCCACGCTTAAACGTTAAATTATCATCGGTTTACTCGTGGGATCGGGATGTTTGGTCCACGTTTAAATTTAAAATTATCAATGTTATTGTGCTCGGGGTAGCGAGCTTGTTTTACTTATTGTCCGTTGTTGGAGGGTTAAATACAGGATCGGGATGTTTGGTCTGTATTTGAACCTAAAATGTGACTGTGATTATTGCTCAGGGTAGCGAGCTTGTTCGATTTACTCGTGGGATCGGGATGTTTGGTCCACGTTTAAACATAAAATTACCATCGTTTACTCGTGGGATCGGGATGTTTGGTTCACGTTTAAACTTAAAAATATCATCTGTATTATGCTCGTGGTAGCGAGCATATTCGGTTTACTTATGGGATCGGATGTTTGGTCCATGTTTAAAAGTTAAATTATCATTGGTTTACTTGTGGGATCGGGATGTTTGGTCCACGTTTAAATTTAAAATTATCAATGTTATTGTGCTGGGGGTAGCGAGCTTGTTTTACTTATTGTCCGTTGTTGGAGGGTTAAATACAGGATCGGGATGTTTAGTCTGTATTTGAACCTAAAATGTGACTGTGTGATTATTGCTCTGGGTAGCGAGCTTCTTCGATTTACTCGTGGGATCGGGATGTTTGGTCCACGATTAAACTTAAAAATATCATCTGTATTGTGCTCGGGGTAGCGAGCATATTCGGTTTACTCGTGGGATCGGGATTTTTGGTCCACGTTTAAACGTTAAATTATCATCGTTTAATCGTGGGATCAGGATGTTTGGTCCACGTTTAAGCTTAAAGATTATAAGTGATTGTGCTCGGGGTTGCGAGCTTGTTCGGTATTTTGTTAGTTTATTCATGGATCAGGATGTTGGTCCATGATTAAATCTAAAATTGCATAAGTTATTCTGCTCGGGATCTTTTCCCTTGAGCCCTAACCATATTTTATCTGCTCGGTATATTTTCCCTCGAGCTCGGTTATCTTTATTATTTCGGGATATTTCTTATTCCATCCGAGCTTTATTTGCTCGTAATAATTATTAGCTCTGGAGATTGGTGAGCTTTATTTGCTCGAATTGATGCATATTATTGACACTTTATTATTTTGGGAAATTAATGCTTTGGATGCGTTTTATTTGCTCGGATGCCTCTAGAATTCAGACGACCTACTCGCTCAGGATATTTATTATTACAGACGAGCTCGGGATATTTTTTATATTCGGTGCTCGTGAGGGATTCTTTATTTGTGTTTCAGAAGTTCTGGATGGTTATTCAAAGGGGTATTCGATGAGCTCGAATGTATTGTTTTTGTACTCATGACGAGCTTTATTTGTTCTGAATATTTCTTATACTGGAGTTCGGACTTATTTTATTTGATTTGCTCGGGCTGTTTTTTATTGGATAGATTCAATCCTCAGAATTCAAAAGTTCTGAAAAATACATCATAACGGCAACTGTGATTTTACCCGATGTATATAAACCAAGATCTCGACTTTGCTCATCTTGCTTTACTTCAGGGGGGTCATGTGATGTGGTGGGGAAATTATATCACATCGGGTAAAATCTTTGCCGAACAGGAAAGTGCCCGAAGAGGATGATACTCTGCTCGGTCTCACGTGGTCAAACAGTGGCATAAGACCCGGTCATAGCGGTTAATCAACCCGGATTTTCCGGACATATTTTAAATAAGACATGCCATAAACAAAAGGAACAATTAGTGGTGTTGGTTTGACCCACTATCCTTAAATGGGGATTAGTGGCCAAAGTGGAGGATTAATAGCAAATAATGGGAAGAGTTAGTGGGGTTAATGGCTTAATTAAGGGGCTACAGGCTAGCCATTAAAGGAGAGGTTCTCGGCTATTAAAAAGGAAAAAGAGAGAAAAAGTAGGAGGAACTATCGAGAAGGGGGGAGATATTTCTTTATATTGAGATTTCTAGTCTTTGACAAAGGGGAATTTTTCTACAATTTGAAAGGGGGTTCTCGTCTCTTGAAAAGAATGGGGAAAGAAGAACAAAATCTATGTCAATTTCCTGTACAAAGAAGCATTGTAAAAATTATGGTTTATAGTGGAAATTCATACTGGAGTAGGTCCCGTGGTTTTTCCTTCAATTCGAAGGTTTTCCACGTAAAAATTTTGGTGTCTTTCTTTTATTTTTCGCAAACACTTAAATCTACCGAATACGAAAAAGATCGAATCACATCAGTTTCCATTCGGATTAAAAGTGTAGGAACAAATATTTAACCTTAGGTACCGTTTGAAGTGATGGATATGATAAGTAATGTAAGATTAAAAAGTTGTGAAATGATTGTAAAAATAGTATGCGATAAGTTATATGCTGTTTGATTGGAGAATAAGATGGTTGATAAGGATTATTATATGGTGTAATGTCTAAAATACCCTTATCATTATAATAATAAAATATAATAAAAATAATAGTTTATATCTAATAATCATAATATAATATATAATAATAATAATTATGTGTATGTATATATAATAATAATAGTATATATAATATATAATAATTATTATTATTATTATATTATAATATAATAATAATAATTATTATTATATTATAATATTAATAAAATAAAATAAAAAATAATAATACTAATATAAATAATAATAATTGTGTGTATGTATATATAATAATAATAGTATATTATAATATTAATAAAATAAAATAAATAATAATAATACTGATGTGATTTGATATTTTGGCTATAAGGTAAAATAACGTGGTAATGCAAAATAACGATAAACACACCAAGATTTTTTACGTGGAAAACCCTCAAATTGAGAGGAAAAAACCACGGGACCTAGTCCAGTATAAAACTTCACTATAAATATTGATGATTTACAAGATTGTCTGGATGCGAAGAATAATCCCTCAAGGATTTACACGAATGTTTTAAGAGAATTTGTAAAAAAGGCCGAACAGACACAAATTTGCTCTCTTCGGAGTCTTTTTTCCTAGAAAATTTCAACCCCTGCTATGAAGTTATCTGAGGGTATTTATAGGACGGCCCTTAGTAACTAACTCGCGGAAAACCAGCCACATGATGTCCTTTGATCGTGGCTTGATGGGAGCCAAGCGTGTCCGAGAAATCCGCCCCATTAAAGCACGTTCCATCTCAGCCGGTTAATTAGTTTTAATTATGACCGGGTCTTCCGCTACTCTTTGACCAAAATCCCGAAGAGGGCAAAGGATGCCCGACAATATGCTGATCAGTATCATGTGTTCGACAAGCATCTCTTCGGTATAATTTCTGCTCGGCAATTTTAGGGTTTGTGTCTTCATAAATGGATTTTACCCGAGAAATCAATATGTCATATGACATCACCTCACCCCCCCAAAGTAAAGTAAGATGAGAGTAGTGAAATCTTGGTTTATTGTCTTCGGGTAAAATCCTGATATGCTCGGGATATTTTAACCGCCTAATTTTCCCGCCTGAAAATTTCAAAAACCTTGCGACGTTTCGTTTCCCAAGGCACATCTATAACCGTTCATGGGATTTTATTTGGACGGTGCTGATTTAACGACTGTTCCAGTGGCACCCCACTATAAATACTCGTTCATTTTGCTGATTTAACTTACTTTACTGCAGTTTGCTTCCGAGCTAGCATTAGACGTCTCCATACTTATTTTCTTTCCATTCATCGAGTATGTCTTCTTCTGACGATATTTCGAAAACTATAGACATGTTCGAGGAAGAGGGTATCCTGGGTCCCTCTCCTCGACATTCTTCTTCCTCTGATAGTGAGGAGACTTCTAGCTCGTCGACAGCCCCCGACGTTCGTAGAGAGGAGCTTCAGGCTACGACAGAGCAGGATCTGATAAAAGCCCGCGTTCCCTGGTTTGAGATATTTGAATCAGGGATTAAATCGCAACGGCACATATCCAGTATCCAAACTAAATGGGGGATTTCAGAGGGGACATCTATTATTGTTCCCCCTCCCGGATCTCGCCCCCACTTGCCTCCCGTGGGTTATTTTCCCTTCTACATAGACCAACTTCGAGGGGGACTTCGCTTTCCTATCCCTTCTTTCTTTGTAGATGTTGCTTCCTACTTTGCCATTTCTCTAAGTCAGTTGTTCTCCAACAGTTATCGATTGTTGGCGGGTTTCTACATAGTCTTATCCTTTTTTGGCTTTTCCCCGACTCCCGAACTCTTTCATTGTTTCTTTCAATTAAATCGAAAAGAGATCGGGCTTTTTTATTTTTCTTCTCGAACAGGGATGGGTTTTCTGAAAAATTACCCCTCTTCCATAAAAAATTGGAAAAGATTTTTCTTCTTTGCTCGCCCACTCCAACCTTGGGACTGTCCCATGGAGTGGAAGAAAAACTTACCGAAGGGCAAGTCAATCAAGGGGCTACTTGAGGGAGAAACATATCTATCGGTTCGTCGTAAGCTTGGCGATCAGTGTTTTAACCTTGGGGAGCTGATTGACGACGGACTGCTGTACTTGTTCCAGCTTAGTCCTAAGGGTGTTTCCCTAAAAATGCCCCTCGGTGAGTATTTACCGAGCATCTTGCTTTGTTTGCGTATTTTGTGTTAACATGCTTGAATAATTGCTATGATGTTTCTTTCTTGCAGAAAACAAGATGCTGAAAGCCAAGATTGCTGCTAGCCTGAAGAAAATTGCCGCACCAGAGAAGGCTACCAAACCGACCACTGGAACAAATCCTCCCCCATCTGTTACACATGCTCCCCCCGAAGAGGTGATTGAAGTATCGGAGACGGAAGCCTTGATTCCTCGATCACTGAAGAGGGCGGCCCCCGAGGGCCAAGGTTCTTCCTCTAAACTTCCTCCTGCCAAGAAAACTCCCCCCCGAATCTCCCTTACCCACCGAGCTAATCCATCTCTTCAAACTCGGGCTACTTCTCAACCTGCTCCTGGTGGTTCTAGCTCTTCTCGTCCAACCTCCAGATATCACATACCTGATTGGATTTATCCCCCCAACGTCCCCATTCTGAGAAAACCGGACCCCAAAATTTCCCATTCTATTATTTGCAATTGGGCCAATTCTCCCGACCGCAAATACCTTGGAGGATTGGCCTTCAGCAATTTGATAAATGATTTTTCCACCTCCCTCACTCAGGTACCTTATATCCATTTCCATCTGATAAACTTTTTGTCTTCGGTATATTAACTTCGTTTATTTGCTTGCAGACCAATCTAATGGCTGGCGAGATTATGACTCGCTTCCAATCCATGAGATCCTCAGATGGGGAGAGTCAGAAACATCTCAAACAGCTAGAAGGTATCGGTGAGGAGATGAAGAAATCCATAAAGCTACTGGAAGAGCGATACTCTGCTGCTGTTGTTACTCGAGATAAGGCAGTAGCAGCTCTCGAGGAAGCGCACGGTAAATTAGCCGACTTTGAGGAGGCTAACACCACTTTATCCGGGCAATTCAGGTCCGTGACTGAAGAGAATAAATCCCTCTTAGAACAACTTTCACAAGAGAGATCACCGCGAGCTGAAGAGAACAAATCCCTTTCTGAACAGCTTGATCAGGAGAAACTATCTCGGGCTAATCAGATCGAGGAATCCTGGCTCATCAAGAAAGAAGAGTTTATGAAGTCTGAGGAGTATGGTGATATTCTGGGCGAACGCGCTGCTAAGTTCCTTAACTATGGCTTTGAAGCGTCTGTTCGTCAATTTAAAGCCGCTGGCTATCCTCCTGAAGGAACTTCAACAGACTTTATAAATGTTGATGAGGCCCTGAATACCGTTCCCGATGAATTCCTCCAGTTGTAAATTTAGGGATGTACCCTTTTTGTTTTAAAATTGTAATCTTTGGACCATGATATTATGACTTTCCCTGTCTTCTTACACTCTTGTGCAAACTAGTCTCTCCAACAAGCGAACTTTTTAGAAAATATCCCAAAGTAATGAATATAACAGAACTCGGGGAAAAGACATCCCGAGTAGATAGATATGATCGGGTTTTTTAGAGAAAACATCCCTAGCATAATAAGGTGATACAATTTCAAGTTCAAACGTTGACCAAACATCCCGATCCAACGATTAAACCGAACATTGCTCGCTACCCCGAGCATAATAAAATGGTATTTTCAAGTTTAAACGTTGACCAAACATCCCGATCCAACGAGTAAACGATGGTGTTTTCAAGTTTAAACGTTGACCAAACATCCCGATCCAACGAGTAAACCCGAACATTGCTCGCTACCCCGAGCATAATCACTTAGTCCCATTTTAGGTTCAAATACAGACCAAACTTCCCGATCCTGTATTTAACCTGCCAACAATGGACTCTAATAACATAAGCTCGCTACCCCGAGCACAATAACATGGTATTTTCAAGTTTAAACGTTGACCAAACATCCCGATCCAACGAGTAAACGATGGTGTTTTCAAGTGTAAACGTTGACCAAACATCCCGATCCAACGAGTAAACGATGGTGTTTTCAAGTTTAAACGTTGACCAAACATCACGATCCAACGATTAACCCGAACATTGCTCGCTACCCCGAGCATAATCACTTAGTCCCATTTTAGGTTCAAATACAGACCAAACTTCCCGATCCTGTACTTAACCTGCCAACAATGGACTATAATAACATAAGCTCGCTACCCCGAGCACAATAACATGGTATTTTCAAGTTTAAACGTTGACCAAACATCCCGATCCAACGAGTAAACGATGGTGTTTTCAAGTTTAAACGTTGACCAAAGATCCCGATCCAACGAGTAAACGATGGTGTTTTCAAGTTTAAACGTTGACCAAACATCCCGATCCAACGATTAACCCGAACATTGCTCGCCACCCCGAGCATAATCACTTAGTCCCATTTTAGGTTCAAATACAGACCAAACTTCCCGATCCTGTATTTAACCTGCCAACAATGGACTATAATAACATAAGCTCGCTACCCCGAGCACAATAACATGGTATTTTCAAGTTTAAACGTTGACCAAACATCCCGATCCAACGAGTAAACGATGGTGTTTTCAAGTTTAAACGTTGACCAAACATCCCGATCCAACGAGTAAACGATGGTGTTTTCAAGTTTAAACGTTGACCAAACATCCCGATCCAACGATTAACGCGAACATTGCTCGCTACCCCGAGCATAATCACTTAGTCCCATTTTAGGTTCAAATACAGACCAAACTTCCCGATCCTGTATTTAACCTGCCAACAATGGACTATAATAACATAAGCTCGCTACCCCGAGCACAATAACATGGTATTTTCAAGTTTAAACGTTGACCAAACATCCCGATCCAACGAGTAAACGATGGTGTTTTCAAGTTTAAACGTTGACCAAACATCCCGATCCAACGAGTAAATGATGGTGTTTTCAAGTTTAAACGTTGACCAAACATCCCGATCCAACGATTAACCCGAACATTGCTCGCTACCCCATTTTAGGTTCAAATACAGACCAAACTTCCCGATCCTGTATTTAACCTGCCAACAATGGACTATAATAACATAAGCTCGCTACCCCGAGCACAATAACATGGTATTTTCAAGTTTAAACGTTGACCAAACATCCCGATCCAACGAGTAAACGATGGTGTTTTCAAGTTTAAACGTTGACCAAACATCCCGATCCAACGAGTAAACGATGGTGTTTGCAAGTTTAAACATTGACCAAACATCCCGATCCAACGATTAAACGATGGTGTTTTCAAGTTTAAACGTTGACCAAACATCTCGATCCAACGATTAACCCGAACATTGATCAATAACATGAAATTTATTTATTTCGGAAATACATATGGGAACAGTAACGATAACTGAAAGATTACACAAAATACTTTCTTAAATTATGAATGTTCCAAGGTCTCACCAGTTCCCGACCTTCGCGATCTTCCAGCCTGTAGGCTCCTCTTCCAATCACCCCTTTTATTTTATAAGGGCCTTCCCATTTGGGTGCTAACTTCTTTACCTCCCCCGCGGGATTGATTCTTCGCAGCACCAGATCTCCCACTTGAAAAGCCCTCGGGCGAACCCTCCGATTGTAAGCATTGGTCACCCTTATTTTATACAATTCCACTTTAGCCAAGGCTTTCTCTCTCAATTCCATAATCCCGTCTAACTCCAACTTCCTTTTTTCTTCATTCTGGTCGGGGTCGTAGCTCTGTACTCGAAGAGATTCAACTCCAATTTCTACTGGAATGAGGGCCTCAGATCCATATACTAAGCTATATGGAGTTTCTCCTGTAGATACCCGAGGAGTCGTTCTATAGGCCCATAAGACCCCGGGTAATTCATTTACCCACTCCCCTCGAGCCCCTTCTAGTCTTGTTTTGATCCCGTGCAATAAAATCCGATTAATCACTTCCGCTTGCCCATTTGCTTGAGGATAGGCGACTGAAGTGAAGACTTGTTTAATTTTCATATTTTTGCACCATTCTTGTATTCTTCCTCCCTGGAATTGTCTTCCGTTATCGGAAATTATTCTTCGAGGTATTCCGAAGCGGCATACTATATTTCTCCATAAAAATCTGATGACTTCCTCCTCATTTATTTTAGCCAATGGTTCGGCTTCCACCCACTTAGTGAAGTACTCAACGGCTACTAGGAGAAATTTTCTCTGCCCTGTAGCGGGAGGAAATGGCCCAACAATATCCATTCCCCATTGGTCAAAGGGGCAGGAAATGATGCTACTATTAAGAATTTCCGCAGGTACATGGGATAAATTTGCGTGCCTTTGGCAATTAATGCATTTCTTCACAACTTCTTCAGCATCTTCCCTCATCGTCGGCCAATAATACCCAGCTCGGATAGATTTCTGATATAACATGTTAGTCCCTACATGATTCCCGCAAGATCCTTCATGAATCTCCTTTAATAAATGCTCCCCTTCTTCCTTCGAGGCACATTGTAAAAAAGGAATTGAGAATCCTTTCTTGAACAACTTGCCTTCTATCAACACAAATCGGTTCCCCATTCTTTTAACCTTAGCAGCTTCCTTTGGGTCAGAAGGCATAACCTTTGTCTTCAAGAATTTAATAAGATGCTCTCGCCAATCGGATATAATACATGGCTCCATACTCATGATGCTATTGACGGATATATGAGAAATTAAAAGCTCTTGCACGAGCACATTCCTGTTCTTCCATTCGTGTACTGAACTAGCCAATTTTGCTAATTCATCGGCACGGGTATTCTCCTCCCTTGGTATTTGCATTAATTCCACTTCTTGAAATTGAGCTATCATCGCCCGCACCTTTTCTACATACTTTCGAAGTTTCTCCTCTTTCACCTTATATATCCCCTTCACTTGATGAACGACTAGCATCGAGTCCATAAAAGCTTTTATCTTCATGGCCCCAGCGTCCAATGCTATTTGGAGACCTGAAATGATAGCTTCAAATTCAGCTTCATTGTTTGAGGATAGAAATCCAAACTGGACGGCAACCCTGATTTCTTCCCCTTCAGGACTAATGAGTATGACACCTGCTCCACTTCCCAATCGAGTAGATGATCCATCCACAAACAAACTCCACTCTTTTTCTTCCGAAGTATGAGTGACTTCTACCAGAAAATCTGACAGAGCTTGTGCTTTAATCGTAGTTCGGGGTTGATAAGTGACCTCAAACTCACTCAGCTCTGTGGCCCATTTTACCATCCTCCCTGATATTTCGGATTTGGATAAAAGTCTACCCAAAGGAGTGTTTGTTATTACCATGATAGGGTGAGACAGGAAGTATGGCCGAAGTCTTCTCGCTGTGGTGACTAGGGCTAAGGCCAACTTTTCAATTTCAGGGTATCGCTGCTCGGCTCCTTGCAGGGCTCGGCTGACATAATATACAGGCTGCTGTTGTCCTGATTTTTCTCTGATTAACACGGAACTAATTACTTCTTCTGCCACCGATAAATACACGAGAAGTGTTTCTTTGGGCTCAGGCTTGTTTATCAATGGTAACTGAGCCAAATAATCCTTCAAATCCTCGAAGGCCTTTTGACACTGGTCATTCCACTCGAACTTGACTCCCTGCCTTAATGCTTTGAAGAAAGGCAAGCTTCGATCGGCTGATCGGGATATAAATCGGCTCAATGCCGCTATTCTTCCTGCCAATCTCTGCACTTCATTCAGTGTTCTCGGAGGATTCATTTCTCGTATGGCTCGGATCTTCTCCGGGTTAGCTTCAACACCTCTTTCCGTAACCATGTATCCTAGAAATTTGCCCCTACGAATACCGAAGGTACATTTTGCGGGATTCAACTTCATGCCAAATTTTCTTAAAGTGTTGAAAACTTCTTCCATTCCAAGTCCTTGGCTTTTCGGCTTTTGATCAGGACATCATCCACATACACTTCCACATTCCGACCAATTTGTTCTTTGAACATTTTATCCATCAACCTTTGATAGGTGGCCCCAGCATTTTTCAATCCAAAAGGCATTACTACATAACAAAAAGTTCCCCCTGCTGTTACAAAACTTACTTTTGATTGATCTTCCTGTGCCAAAGGGATCTGATGATATCCCTGATAAGCATCCATAAGACATAACAGCTCGTGTCCAGCAGTAGAATCTACAAGCTGATCGATCATGGGCAAGGGATAACAATCTTTGGGACATGCCTTATTCACATCCCTAAAATCCACACACATTCTCCATTTATCACCAGCTTTAGGCACCAAAACTACATTCGAAAGCCATGTAGGGAAGCCGATCTCACGAATGTGGCCTGCCTTTAACAACTCTTCTACCTGCTTGGCAATGACAGCGTCTTTTTCTGGTCCAAAATGCCTTCTCTTTTGCCTTATTGCCCGAACATTAGGGTCTATATTGAGGCGGTGTTCGGCAATCTCAGGCTTAACTCCTTTTAAATCAGATGTGCTCCATGCAAATACATCCACATGCTGATTCAAACAATTAACCACTTTTTCTCGTAATTCTGGATCAAGCTGGGATCCTACCCTAGTAATTCGAGTAGGGTGACCCAGCTCGATGTTGAGGAACTCCTCTTCGGGTGTTATTCATTCTTCATCGCCCCGTTTCCTCTTTTCATTTCCCCTTCGTTCTCCTCCTTCGTTATTTTGCTCTTTTTCTTGCTTTAACTCTTGCACATAACATTTCCGGGACGAGCTTTGATCACCCCTTACTTGCCCCACCTCCTCTCCTACTGGAAATTTCATGATTAGATGATAGGTGGAGGCAACGGCTTCAAAAGCAGCTAGGGCTGGTCTTCCCAATATTATATTGTAAGAAGATGGTGCATCCACAATGAGGAAATTTATCATCTTTGTTTTGATCCTTGATGCTTCACCAAGAGTAACTGGTAGAGACACTTGGCCTATCGGGTTTATGACTTCCCCTGCAAATCCGTGCAAGGACGTATTCACTTTCAATATAGGTAAGCTTCCTAAGTTCATTTGGCTTAACGTACCAAGAAAAAGTACATCCGCCGAGCTTCCTGTGTCCACGAAAATCCTCTGCACATTATAATTAGCCACTGTGGCAGAGATAACCAATGCATCATCATGAGGAAAATGAACTCCTTGCAGATCTGCAGGCCCAAAAGATATAGACGGACCCTCATGTACATGACTGGGGTCAATAGATAGCACTTGAAGCCTCCGGGCGTGATTCCTTCTTGCTCTGTTCGAATCTCCTCCTGACGTTCCTCCAGCTATCATGTGTATAGTTCCCCGACTCGGAATATTGTTCAAGGTTTCCTCTTCTCCCTCTACTCTTTCTCCCCGAACTGACCAAGGGACTGGCTGCGGTGCTCCTTTTCCGGGATTTATATTAATTCTAGGAGTGAAATTATTGTCTTTGAACTCCTCGTTAAATCCCTGCCCTCCATCAGACTCGTTAGATCTTCCACCTCGAAACCCCCCCTCCTCGATATCATCTTCCTCGGAAGGACCCTCCTCGGATCATTGTTCCTCGGAAAGGTCCCCCCCTATGAGGTCCACCCCGCCCCCTCTTCGGCATACTCTGATTCATTGCTACTTCCCGATGAGGTCTCATCGGTAGAAATTGGTCAAAACTTCTTTTGACTGGCTCCACCGGTTTATTCTTTCTGTTTACTTCTTCCCCAGTTTTGCCATCTCTTCTTTGCTTCATCCTTTGGGCTTCTTCCAGGTTAATGTATTTAGAAGCTCTTCCCAACAATTCATCATAATCAGAAGGTGGCTTTTTTGCCAAAGATCGAAATAAGTCTCCTTCTTTTAATCCTTGAGTGAACGCGCTGATTAGTACTTCCGAGGTGACATGCGGAATGTCAAGACATGCATGACTAAATCTTTTCAGAAAATCTCGAAGAGATTCCTTCTCCGCTTGCTTAATCCCGAATAGACTAAGAGATGTTCTTTTGCAACTCCGGCTGCTTGCAAACTGATGCAAAAATAGAGAACTGAACTTCGGGAAAGAGTCTATGATTCTTGCTGGCAACTGATTAAACCATGCTTGCGCTGCTCCCGATAATGTGGTCAGGAAAACCCGACATTTCACTCCATCCGTAAGTTGATGAAGAAGCGAAGCGTTTTCAAATCGAGACAGATATTCTTCGGGATCTGTACCACCATCGTAATTTCCCACATTTAAAGCCCTGAAGTTTGGGGGCAAAGGATCATCAACCACATGGGAGGCAAATGGAGTACTCCTCTGCGGAGGATACAGACGTCCTTCCATCTTATTACGCATCTGCTGCAGCTCACTTTTCAGCTCTTCCATTTGGCGATTTAAAGCTTTATCAGCTTCTTCATTCAAATGATTAGAAATATGTCTAACTTCCTTAGGCTCTTTTTCAGGTTCTCTTTCAGGCTCTTTTTCAGGTTCCTGCCGGGAAGTCAATTCTTCCCCCTCTTCATCTTGTACATTTTCTTGTTTCTGGGGAGGGGCCATAAATTGCCTCATAATCTCTCCAACAGTTTTGGTTATCATTTCCGTCAAATGCTCCATGGGCATTCCCCCAACAGGAAATGACTGAGGAACATGTTGAGATGATCCTGCATCTTCTGGCCCTTCTCCGGGTTCAGCGAACATGTATGGGTGAGAATTGGATCCGTTTCCCCTAGAAGCTTGCCCCCTGCCTTTACCTCTAGCCATCTTGCCCTTTGATTTATTTTTCGTTAGAAAATTCGTCCTACTTCAACGCCTTAGATCAAATTTTCCCACAGACGGCGCCAATGATGTGATTCGATATTTTGGCTATAAGGTAAAATAACGTGGTAATGCAAAATAACGATAAACACACCAAGATTTTTTACGTGGAAAACCCTCAAATTGAGAGGAAAAAACCACGGGACCTAGTCCAGTATAAAACTTCACTATAAATATTGATGATTTACAAGATTGTCTGGATGCGAAGAATAATCCCTCAAGGATTTACACGAATGTTTTAAGAGAATTTGTAAAAAAGGCCGAACAGACACAAATTTGCTCTCTTCGGAGTCTTTTTTCCTAGAAAATTTCAACCCCTGCTATGAAGTTATCTGAGGGTATTTATAGGACGGCCCTTAGTAACTAACTCGCGGAAAACCAGCCACATGATGTCCTTTGATCGTGGCTTGATGGGAGCCAAGCGTGTCCGAGAAATCCGCCCCATTAAAGCACGTTCCATCTCAGCCGGTTAATTAGTTTTAATTATGACCGGGTCTTCCGCTACTCTTTGACCAAAATCCCGAAGAGGGCAAAGGATGCCCGACAATATGCTGATCAGTATCATGTGTTCGACAAGCATCTCTTCGGTATAATTTCTGCTCGGCAATTTTAGGGTTTGTGTCTTCATAAATGGATTTTACCCGAGAAATCAATATGTCATATGACATCAAATACTAATATAAATAATAATAAAAATATATATATTTGAAGATATATATATATATGCTATATATTAATAGTAATATATATATAATTTATATAACATTATTATAATATATATATATATATATATATATATATATGCGTGCGTATTTATATATACATATATATAGTAATAATAATAATAATAATCGACATAATAATAGTATATATATATATATATAAATTATTATATTAATAGCATATTATAATTATTATTATATTATTACATAATCATATATATATGCATATATAATAATAATATAGATATAATTTATATATATATATATATATATATATAATCACATATATAATAATAAACATAGTATCTATATATATAATTTATGATACTTATTATATATATATATATAATCATAATATATAATAATAAACATAATATATATATATATATATATGCGTGCATGTGTATATATATATAATAATAATAATAATATAATATATAAAATTTATTTATTAATAACATATTATAATAATTATTTACATTAATAATAATATCATAATCATAATATCTATGTGCACATATATATGAATCATTTAAATTATTATTTTAATAATAATAATATATAATATATTATAATAATCATTATATAATAATAATAAAATAATAATATAAGAATGAAATACTAAAATAATACAATATAAAAATAAAGTTGTATGAAATAAGTTTTAATTTTTGGCGGGAATTTCAAATTTTGAGATAGTAAAAAAAAGTGGTAAGGATATTTATGTCTTTTTGTTGTAACTTGGGATTAGAATGAGATAAATATAGTAGGATACTTTTAAAAAAAAAATGAAACAAACATGGGATATGATTAATAATCCGAAGATTACTAATCCTATCCCGCACCCCAAACGGTGCCTAAATATAACGTTTTGATCACTCTTCGAAACAAAACAACTCTTTCTTCAAGATTAGGTAATTTGTGTTTAATGTTGTTTAACGTCGCAAACTTTACCAAGAAAATTCTATAAATGTAGGGACGACCCGGTAAATAAGAGAAACTAAACCAAGAAATCTCTAAATAATGGGACAAAATGGGTGTTAACCTGGATTCAATGCACGACAATTTTTTTCTTGGCATGGTGCAGATTTAAGCATTGTTTTGAAAACCGTCGGTTGGTTCAACTAGTTTATGACCGATGATTGGTCCGATCCGGTTGACCCTATAAAATCATACAGCTAAAAAATCAGCAGGAACCGGATTGAACCAATCAAAAATAGGTTCAAACAGTGAATCGGTCGACAGTTGAATGGACGGCTCCTTCATCTCTTTAAAAACAATTATTTTTTTTATTCTTGTTACAATTATAAATCAAATTTTTAGAACAAAAATATATTATGTTTAAATTATTGTTATTGAAATAATTACAAAATATTATTTCATGTATGTTTATAAAAGAATTTATATAATTCAATAAAGATGTCTTCATTGATAAATAATTATATTAGTGGTTTTAAACAATTTTTATTGAGACACTTATTATTTTCAAAATTAATTTTAGACATTTATTCCTAACAGCCTTGTACTTTTGTTTTTATTCTAAAACCAGAAGAATTTTTTTAAAAAAAAAAAATCAAATGCCCACTAACGAACTAATCCATTAAAAACATTGACCATTGCTATCCAACATTGAATCTGGTCTTATCTAATGCATATTTATTACTCTTCCTTTTTTTACTCTTCCTTTTTGTTTGCTTGGGTGGTGGATATGATCATATGCTAAGCAAACAATAGAGACAAAAAAACATGCATGTACCAGAGCTGGCATCACCGAAGATAAGAGGTGAGAGAGAATTGCACAGCCACTATCCCAATAATTTCATGTACGACCTGCAGTTGTTTTACACCACCTTTCAATGTTGCGCAAGGGGATGGTCTTGGCTACCTAATACGATGTTACCTCATCGATAAATCCATCGTACATTGAAGATATTCTTCATTAAGATATCCACAATACATTGCGGATATATCCCATAGAAAAGCCAAGACAAAAATTTGCCCAAAACACAGTGCTACCTATAGACAATCTAATCATTCATTCCCCTCTATATTAGAATATTCCTGGTGGAATATTCAATATGGGGGTGGATTGGCTCTGAGAAAGATCAAAGAAACTCATATTCCGTCATATAAGTCTTTACTACAAATATTGCTGATGCATATATTAATGATAAAAGGGTTCAATCTTAATTACACACTTAATATTTTAATTTGTAACAAAACAAAACAGGTTTTACTAACATCAAAATTCATAGCCATAGTTCACATAACCTAGCATTGGTCTTAGCCATTCATCTCACATATAAAGTTAACTTCGTCTATTTAAGGGGAATTGATGATTTTAGTCCTCGTACTCTCCTACTAAAACACTTTTGGTCCCTAACTATTTTGCTCAGTTTTTGGAATTATAACAAAGTTTTGGGTTATATTGGAAATGTGAAATACCATTCATTATTTCTGCTAATTCCCAAAGTAATTAAGATCCCGATGAGCAACACATGGGTCACGATGAGCACTCGACCATCCAAGATTAAGATAGGAATGGGCGGTTGCATATTGAGTATTCATGTTTTTGAAATTTGTATAGAAATTTTTTGATATTCGACGTCATTTTATCCGAGATGTGTCACATCTTTATTGTGTTTAACTCTTTGGTTGTGTTTAATTAGGTTTATTAATTTAATATATTCCAAGAGGTGAACATATAACTCAGCAGACAAAACCCCAAAATCTGACTTAGCCCCCCAAACCTAATATCCTGGCTATGGCCCTGATGCATATCATTACCGCATTTACGTAGAGGTGGAGTTAACAGCCGTATGTCTGCTGGAAAAAAAATTCCTGTGAAGCGTACCAAGTAAATGAACTTTTCTTTTTCCTGTTGATTTACACACCACTCGAATCCCGCTAGCCCACAAGCCATTCTGTTTTTATAAATGAAGCTTGAAATATTTTCTTAGTTTTCTTTTTTGGGATATTTCATACATCCTCGTCAGTGTGTGAAACATTGAATGTCATATTATTTCTGTAGCAATCTTTTGGTTATTAGGTGTATGGTGTTTTGAGTATTTTGGGGATGATGATATTTTTTGTAAGTAGGTAGTGCCTCTTTTCACCAACAATCCTTGATTTAAATTCAACTACGATTACACAAAGGAACCATGCATGATTTTGGTTTTATTGTACAACATAAACATTACAAGATCATGGGCGTAGCTAGAAATTGTGCATTGGGGGCTGGAAAGTATAGGCGATGCGGGGGTCGAATGGGCGGCAGCCCCCTTGTGGGGGTTCAGGGGCGGAGCCCCCGAAAGAATTTTTTGAAGATCCATTGCCAATGACACATTCGGCCCTTTCATTTCCTACTGTGAAAAATAAAAAAAGGGGTTCACTAAACTTCTTATTAGAACTCTATGTTAATATATAAAATTATCTTTTTTTATTTTGATAATTTTTAAATAAATATATTTTTGGACAAATAAATAAATTCAAAACTATTTTAAGGAGAATGAAATTTAAACTCTCAACGTCAAAGCAATGGATTCTGGCAACCTTGAAGTTGAAGAAATCTTAATTGACTGACTGATTCTTGGATTGATGATGGCGGGCCGATGAAGATGAGTGAAGGACCGATGATGAAACCGTGAAGGATGATGAGTGAAGTGTAAGTATGCCCTTGTAGGGTTTTAAAAGCCACTCAGAAAATAAAAAAAAAGTTAGATTTGTCTGTATTTTTAACTCCAATTTTTTGAATACATAAAAAAAAAATTTGAATGCATAAAATTTTTTTAAACAAAATCTGGACTTGGGGGGGCTTGAGCCCCCCAAGCCCTTATATAAGTACGCCCCTGTACACGATTGAAGCCTCACACCACAGAGTATTTGGGTTCTGAAATCACAAGCAAATAAGACACCGTCAACTTGGATGGTGACGGTGAAACTGCCTTCATGTCCATGCATTGGTTCACTGTTTAGTTTTAAGCATTTGGGGAATGCAGCCGAATGCAGCAAGCAAGTATCCTAGGGCATAATGATTGACAAGCTCCCAGCTTGATATACTTCCCGTCTAAGAAACTGTATGGCGACGCCATTTTGCTCTCACTGTCGGCAATCCCGTTAGCAACTGCAAGATGAAGGCATAAACAAATATCAGTCCCTTTAGATTAACTACTGAATTTCGAAAAACTTATATTACCATCTGGATTTGTGATAGCAGTGATCTTCATGTCCCGAGCAGATGCCAACATTGAGAAAACATAGAATATAAGCAGAAACGATAGCATAAGACGAAGAAAAGCCTTGTTTGAAGGCATTCTTCAGTATTTTACTAATACTAATGAAAGAAAATATATTGTAGGTAAGAGTTGTTGATGAATGAAATGGCCTTTTTATGCCTTTATAGATGGAACTGCAAGGATAATGGAGAGAAGAAGATGAAACAGATGGAACTCAACCCATCCCTTAATTCTCACTTCGATTCCTCTGAATTTTCGTTATTATCGATTCAGTCACCTAACTTTTATGTTTGATGGCATTATTATTCACATGTTGATGTGTCCACACACCCAAAATTGTTTTATCCAAGTTGTGTCAGAATATTCTAAAACCATTTAACAAATTCAATCATTTGTTGAAAATATATAGTAATCGGGTTAATCATCATTTACTTAAAAGTGTAAGAACAAATGTTTATCATTTTATTAAATATTATAGTTGATAATGATAATATAATTTTATAATTTTAAAAATCATATAATAGACGTTTTGATCACTTTCCAACCAAGAGATTTATTGCTCCCCAATAAACGTTTCATAACGATAAGAAAAACAACTCTTTTCTTCAAGATTAGGTAATTGGTTTTAATGTTTTATAACGTCGCAAACTTGACCAAAAAAATTCTATAAATATGGGGGCGACCCGATAAATAAGAGAAACTAAACCAAGAAACCTCTAAATTATGGGGACAAAATGGGTGTTAGCCCGGATTCAAAGCACTATAATTTTTTTCTTGGCATGGTGTGGATTTAACTTAAAATTTCCCCTTGATAGAACACTAATTGCATTCCTTAGTTTATAAAAGACAAACTCAATAACACTTCTTTATAATAATTGCAGGCCGTACATGAAATTATTGAGATAGTGGCTGCGGATTTCTCTCTGACCTCTTATCTTCGATATATATAAGTACTTTTCAGTGTTATTGACAAAACAACAAATGTTATTACCAAAGCAAAATTTACAAAAAATCTCAATTTTACCCTTCTTACAAAGTAATTATTTCATGTCCTATAACATTTTATATTTTTGCCTAAATTTTTACTTTATATTTTTAACCTATTTTACTTTTTATTTCATAATTTCCAATGAAGATATTAAATTTAAATATGTGTTAATATCTTGTGATTTAAAATTTTAATTTTTTATGTAATAATTTTGAAATTGTTTGATTTGAATTTCTTTTACTATGTGCAATAAAAATATTATAATCCAAAGATACAGTTCAATTTGAAATTGTTATTTAAGTTTAAATTTTATGGAAATTGTATTAGATTCATGCAATATGATATCAGAAAATAGTTGAAAATTTTATGAGAAATATACACGTAAAATCATGTTGATTGTCTCTTACGAAACAATTGCACTTCTTATCCTATTGATTTTCAAATTTTATAAAATAAAAAACAAATAAAATAATTAGATAAATATATTTTAAAAATAAAAAAAAAAAGTGACTATTTCAATTAATCCGGTTAATCAATACTTTTAAAAACCGAAACAATCTCAACTAATTGATTTGTAAAAAAAAATTAAAATTGAAATTTCGAGTTAACTAAACCGAAATATAATACACCAAATTCGTGATCAATCTATTTATAATAAAAAAAATGTTTATTTATTTTGATTTTAACCCTTTTAGTTAATATCTTTAAAAACTAACCATTTAAAATCTTACCTATTGGTGCATTTTAGAAGCTTAGTTTTTAAGATATTAACTAGGATGGTTAAAATCGAAATAAATAAACATTTTTACCAAGTCTGTCCCAAACCATTTGGGACAACTGGATCTATCATGAGAGCATTAGTCGAACAACTCTATTCTTGCGTTACTTCCAAACCATTAAAACATGGAGTTTCATTATGGTAATCATAAGAGATAAAGAAAATGCGACTAAAATGTTTTAATTCTTGGGTAAATGCATAAATAGGGGTATTCATTCAATTTTAACCGAACCGAAATTTGGTTGACCGAAATTTTCGGTTTTGAATTTTCAAAATCGAAAACTGAACCAAAATTGTTCGGTTTGGTTTCGATTAAAAGCAAAAAATTTATTTTTATTTTATTTTTTGGAATTGATTAAAAATACACTGATTTTTATTAACTTCCAGTACAAGAATTTAAACAAACAGTCCTTTTAAATTTCAGCAATATGGTTTGAGTATTTACTCACTTGAGATAAAATTCTAATTGAGATGATGTGCATCATTTTGGGTTTTTATTCACATAAGATTTTGTTCAACATACTTTAATATACGTATTAAAACATATATGCCTCCAAATATAAGGAGGCGGGTAGCCAAAAGATAAAAAGATACATATTAATTTTTTTTTACTTTCGGTTTTCGGTTACCAAACCTTGAAACCATAAACTGAACCGAAAAACCAATTTTTTACCGAAAAATCGGACCGAAACTTCTGGGGTTGGTTCGATTTGTACCGAACTTATTCGGTTAGCTTCGATTCGGTGGGTTAACCGAACCGATGAACACTCCTAATCATAAAAGCAAGGTTAAATAAGAGCAGAAGAGCCAACACCTCTAGTGGTGTAATGGCATAATCCTCTCCCAATATGGCCTTTTGAAGTTGTATTTGTACTTTTTCTGACTTTCCAACGTTCATCTAAATTAGCTGGCTTTTTGCAGTTCTGCTTGGCCTGTGACCTTGTTGGTATATTCTCTGAATGAGATCTTCTTGATGATAGTCTATCTGGTATCTTGCTGACGAACATCTTGCTGATCTATACTCTTTTGTTCTGAAGTTTACCAAGATGGTGTCTTTATATATTCAGCGAGATAGCTTTGTTCAACTCCGTTGATCAGTGAACTAGCCTCTCTTTGTCTGTGTTCAGCAAGTCACTTTGCTCTTTTGCCATAGATTGGTTATGCCAATCCTCAGCTAGATATTCAGATTGGTTTTGTCAATTCTTAGCTGGATTATGTTCAGCTGCCATGTATGTAAATAGTGTTGCTGATCATTTTGCTAGTCACTCTTATTTGGTTTGAACATCATCTACTTTGCTGATGCATTTTAACGATAAATGGCTTAAATATTTACTGCACACTTGATAATGTTATTTGTAGCGAAACAAAACAGGTTTGACTAACATCAAAATTCGTAGTCGAGTTCACATAACCCAACATTGGTCTTAATCATTCATCTCACAGTTAACGTAAACTTCATCCATTTAACTATTTTGCTCAGTTTTGGAATTATAACCAGGTTTTAGGTAGTATTGGAAATATGAAATACCATTCATTATTTATGCTAGTTCAAAAGTAAACTAAGAGCCCGATGAGCAACAAATTGGTCACTTTGAGCACTCGACCATCCAGGATTAAGATAGGAATGGGTGTTTTTGAAATTTGTATATACTATTTTTTTATATTCGACGTCATTTTATTAGAGATCATGTGATGAAGAAGGAAATTCGGATTGAGTACATTTCAGTAGAAACCCAAGCTGCTGATATCTTCACTAAACCATTACTCGAGATAAGTTTTCATACTTTCACAATATTCCTAGTTTAGAATATATTACTAAATAGATTATTATGTGAATTATTGTTATCTTAACGCATGTTTTAGGGAGAAGTAGTTTTTAATTTTTCTATGCATGAACTAAGGGAATATTTGAACTAAGCTGGTGAGACGGTAGTCTGTTGGTGTCTAGCTTACTATCTTGTTAGCAAAGTCTCCACAACAACAGATCTTACCAAGTATGCTAATCACAACCAAACTCTTATGGTATCAACAAAATGGAATGTCGTACTTTATTAAAAAATTAATTACATTTATTGAGTACTTATTATGTATGGTTTAATCTTGTCCATTAAAATTTTAAAAGTTTCAAATCAGACTGTGGATGGGATGACATCTGTCAATGTATCATTTCATCCGCAGTACATGGCAGTTCATCCCCCCCATCAAACCATGCACTCATCGTTTCAAATTCAAATTTTACATACTTTGCTAACATTATTCTCAAGACTTACTCAGCAAAACTTTTCCAGCAATCTCCGTTTCATTCGTTCAATCTTTTTAAAACTGCATCATGTATGTCGCAGCATAAATGTATCCCATGTCGATTTCAAGTGTTGTTCTACATAGACAGTTATGGTGGAGATGTTCCAGTCTATTGAAAAATCAAGTCTTTGGAAGTTTTTGAGCCTCACTCCATCGTATTATGTTGAAGAAATAATGGCATTCTTTGTCATGAATCATGATACTCTGGAGGATGAGGTGGTCAATGAGACCGTTGGAGAAACAGACATATCCATGAACGAAGGACTCTTTGCTACAACTTTTGATCTACCTAACAAGAGTATCTCGGAATTCTACTATGTTTCCCAATAGCTGAAGCAGGCCATGGGAAGGAATTTTTTTAAATATACTACTAAGCTCAAGCCCACCTTCAATAAGAAGGACATGAAGATCATGTAGCATATTCTAGTAGGCATTATGACCAAGCCCATTTTGTGCAATGCCTGTTCGTTTGATACCATCACCCAAGAAAAGTTCAAGGTGATGATTGCTATTACTCGGGGGATGGAGATCAACTAGTATGCTATCAACTTCAGAGTCAAGTGCGGGATGGTAGGCGGCAAGAAGCAATCTGTGGGGTTGCTAAAAACTAAGTCAGCTGTTCGAACAACTAGCAGTTATAATTGGCAGAGCTAATCCTCTAAATCAGCTCATATTCATAACTGCTGAATACTTATTGTCATTCAGAGGGAGGACAAAGATAGTAGAAAAGGATGTCACTAAGAAAGTAGTGCAAGAAACAGTGCAGAGAATGAGGCTGCCAAGAAAATAGTGACAAGGAAGAGGCCTCTGGTGGTGAGTAACTCAAACCAGACTGTTTCTAATCAAGCAGATTCTACTTCACATCCCAAAAAGCCCAGAACTACTAAGAGCAAGCATGTTGCATCTATTACTGCTACTGTCCTTACTCTTGTTGCAGCTCAACCAATTGTTCTGGCCAATGTACTAATCTTTATCGTCTCTGCTGCTCCCAAGCAAAAATTTATATCTTTCAGGGAGCCTACCAAGCTTTACGCCAGATCAGGCCTATCTGAGGCTGTTGTTGAAGTGAAGGATAAATGTGTGCTCTTGCCCAGCAAACCCAAGTCTACTCTGCCCAAACAAACATTGACCTTGTGATGAACGAGGTCAATGAATTTATTGAGGAGAAGCTGTTGTAGTTTGATTACTGGGTGGATTTCAGGCAGACTTAGATTGTCCAATTCAAGACTTTGAAGAATGACATCAACATGGCTATCAAGCTAGATGAAGGTTTGATCTGTCTGTTGAAGACAAGATTGTGCTGGAAGGATTACAGAGAAGAAATTATCTCCATCTACTCCTCGAGATTGAGAAGTTGAGGGAGTTGTTGGATGCCGGGGAGATAATTTTGATGCCAAGTGTCCATCAGCCAGAAATGACTCTGCTATTATCAGCCAGCTATACATGAATTTGATGTCTCACCGGGTTGGCCTCATTCTTCAAAGACAGAGATTTGGCATCTCTTCTTCCAGTTCTGAGGAAAAGCAACCATAAGGCCAATCTACTCCAGACCCGGAATAGATGAGTACAACAGACTCCTCTGCTGTCCCAGAGCAAACTCCTCCAGCATACCCACTAGTGTAATGGAAGAAGTACACCCACCTCCTCCACAAACAGCACAAGAAACACCTCTCCTTGAGGTAGATTTGATGAACGTGGAAGAGGTGATTTGATTTGATCGGTCCTCAAGGATGTGGAAATTCCATATGTCCTCGGGGAGGAAACTTTTGTAAAAAGAAGTTTTTGACGAGCAAGTTGTTATAGCTATAGAAGAATAACAAGCTCCTCCCCCGACATCCAAGAAATCTTTATGGAAGAACCATCTCTTGAGGAAACAATCCAAGATCAACCTACTCCTGAACATCCAGTTCAAGAAATTGCTGAGGTTGATGCTATTTTTGTTGAATAGTTTCAACTGTAATTTTTGATATAGCTGCTAACCTTACTATTGAGTCTGCTGCAATTGCTGAAGATATTGTTGAAGATAGGGTGGACGATACTCACAATAAAGCTCAGATTGATGATGTCTTGGAGGAAGCTATCATAGAACAACAAATGGTGCCAAACCCAGAGATTGTGCTACCTTTGGCAATAGAACATGCCATATACCTTGCCAAATGATGATGTCTTTGGAAGTTTTTGAGCCTCACTCCATCGTATTATGTTGAAGAAATAATGGCATTCTTTGTCGTGATACTCTGGAGGGTGAGGTGGTCAATGAGACCGTTGGAGAAACAGACATCTCCATGAATGAATGACTCTTTGCTACAACTTTTGATCTACCCAACAAGAGTAGTTGAAGCAGGCCATGGGAAGCAATTTTTTTAAATATACTACTAAGCTCAAGCCCGCCTTCAATAAGAAGGACATGAAGATCCTGTAGCATATTCTAGTAGGCATTATGGCCAAGCCATTCTGTGCGATGCTGATTCGTTTGATACCATCACCCAAGAAAAGTTCAAGATGATTATTGCTATTACTCAGGGGGTGGAGATCAACTAGTATGCCATCAACTTCAGAGTCAAGTGCGGGATGGTGGGCGGCAAGAAGCATATCCGTGGGGTTGCTAAAAACCAAGTCAGTTGTTCGAACAACTGGCTGTTATAATTGGCAAAGCTAATCCTATGAATCAACCCATATTCATAAATGTTGAATACTTATTGTCATTCAGAGGGATGACAAAGATAGTAGAAAAGGATGTCACTAAGAAAGTAGTGCAAGAAACAGTGCAGAGAATGAGGCTGCCAAGAAAATAGTGACAAGGAAGAGGCCTCTGGTGGTGAGTAACTCAAACCAGACTGTTTCTAATCAAGCAGATTCTACTTCACATCCCAAAAAGCCCAGAACTACTAAGAGCAAGCATGTTGCATCTATTACTGCTACTGTCCTTACTCTTGTTGCAGCTCAACCAATTGTTCTGGCCAATGTACTAATCTTTATCGTCTCTGCTGCTCCCAAGCAAAAATATATATCTTTCAGGGAGCCTACCAAGCTTTACGCCAGATCAGGCCTATCCGAGGCTGTTGTTGAAGTGAAGGATAAGTGTGTGCTCTTGCCCAGCAAACCCAAGTCTACTGCCCAAACAAACATTGACCTTGTGATGAACGAGGTCAATGAATTTATTGAGGAGAAGCTGTTGTAGTTTGATTATTGGGTGGATTTCAGGCAGACTTAGACTGTCCAATTCAAGACTTTGAAGAATGACATCAACATGGCTATCAAGCTAGATGAAGGTTTGATCTGTCTGTTGAAGACAAGATTGTGCTGGAAGGATTACAGAGAAGAAATTATCTCCATCTACTCCTCGAGATTCAGAAGTTGAGGGAGTTGTTGGATGCCAGGGAGATAATTTTGATGCCAAGAGCCCATTAGCCAAAAATGACTCTGTTATTATCAGCCAGCTATACATGGATTTGATGTCTCTCCTTGCTGGCCTCATTCTTCAAAGACAGAGATTTGGCATCTCTTCTTCCAGTTCTGAGGAAAATCAACCATAAGGCCAATCTACTCCAGACCCGGAATAGAAGAGTACAACAGACTCCTCTGCTGTCCCAGAGCAAACTCCTCCAGCAGACTCCACAATTGCAATGGTAGAAATACCTCCCCTCCTCCACAAACATCACAAGAAACACCTCTCCTTGAGGTAGATTTGATGAACGTGGAAGAGGTGATTTGATCGGTCCTCAAGGATGTGGAAATTTCAGATGTCCTTGAGGAGGAAATTTTTGTAAAAAGAGGAGGAAATTTTGTGAAAAGAAGTTTTTGACGAGCAAGCTGTTATAGCTATAGAAGAATAACAAACTCATCCCCAGGAGGAAAGTTTTGTGAAAAGAGGAGGAAATTTTGTGAAAAGAAGTTTTTGACGAGCAAGCTGTTATAGCTATAGAAGAATAACAAACTCATCCCCTGACATCCAAGAAATCTTTATGGAAGAACCATCTCTTGAGGAAACAATCCAAGATCAACCTACTCCTGAACATCCAGTTCAAGAAATTGCTGAGGTTGATGATATTTTTGTTGAATAGTTTCAACTGTAATTTTTGATATAGTTGCTAACCTTACTATTGAGTCTGCTGCAATTGCTGAAGATATTGTTGAAGATAGGGTGGAGGATTTGACCAAATCCATGGGCAGCCTTGCTACTCACAATGA